>OX459001.1:2753407-4130110 GCA_949774965.1 Diarsia brunnea
CTACTACCTTTTATTTATATTTATTTTCAGCCACTGCAGCATAGGCTCTCCGTTTTCTATTTCTCAACTGGACATTAACTTTTGGTTGCCTATCATTTCGATAGGTCTACTGTGCGCTGTCTCCATAAAAAGGGGTGTAAGCGCGAGGGTTTCACGACTTACATAAATATATTGGTAGTTCGTTGAAGTAAACAATCGTAAACAATTACTCTGTTTTAATTACCTTAACCTTACAATTACATTAAACTATTGTTATTACAATAGCTAGGTTGTGGATGTGGAAGCGCGGTAGGGAGCGCATGGGCGCGTGACGCGTGTGTCTTTGTTGGCGGTAGCGGAAGTAAGAGGCCGAGAGCGCGGTTGCGGGGCGTGAGGCGCGGGGTGCCCTGTAGTGATGGGACGCGCGGCGCAGATAATATTCTCGTTGTTGGCGCAAAAAGGGGTTAAGTTAATCTTGACTAATTCTATTTATTATAGGGTGCAAACTAGTACGTACCTGCATATTTATCAGGGTCAAGCATAAGGAAAAATTTAAGCCTATTTTAAACTATTTTATTGTCATACCTAGCTCGGAATTGAAATGATTTACACACCAAATAATTTCGGTCCTTACTAGGACTTACTAGTGTTCCGGAATCTTACCAATAACGAAAAACAAAAAAGAACTTACCAACTGAACTTTAGTCAAATGCTTCTTCCACCAGATATACTTCGCATACTCCGGCCCAAGGGACGATATTCCATAGTACGCGTACATCAGAACATGGACCAAACTGTTCAACATCCCCACTACCACGAAGTTATCCGTGGGATGGTGCATGAAGTGCAGCCACGTCCACGTGACCATGGAAGTGTGGTGGTAGAGATGGAGGAAGGTGATCTGGTTGTCTTTCTTCCGGAGGACGAAGAATACAGTGTCTAGTAGGTCTAAATGTTTCGCTATGAAGTATGGATAGATGTCACTGACCACCTGGAATTGGTAAAATTATTGTTTAGATTGACTGTCACAAAACTTTTTCTTTTTTTTAATAGCCTGTACTGTCCCACGGCTGGGCTAAGGTCTCCCCCAAATCCTTGTTTTCTTGAGTCAGTCCTCGCAGTTCACGTCCAGATCGTCTCGCCACCTCTATGTAGGCCGGCCTCAGTACGCTGTCCATCTTCGGGCAACCATCGTGTGGGCATTCGCAAAACTACAATTGATAGAATGTTACAAGAAAAAACCCGAATTGTTTTGTTGTCCTAGAGTGGAAATCATATTATTATATTGGCAAGCGTTCCAAAGCTAGTCTATTTTCACGGGAGACGATTGTCAACATTTCGTAGATCACGCACAAGCGTTTCTTGTTTCATTTTCCCCGGGAATGGTTGTCAACACGCAGTAAAAAAGTTGATTGGGGCAAACCTTAATTGAAAATGCAATGTGGAAGTGGGTGCCCTAAGTCCATCAGTGAAATACAATAGACATGATTTTGTTGCAAGCGTCATCGGGTCTAGATTGAATTATACCAGTTATGATCATTGTTGTTATGAACTATTGCGAGCCCAAATGTTGCAGATTTTATAACATCAGTCTCTCGCTTAGAAAAATCATTGGTCTGGAAAAAAGAACAGAAGAGTTGTGTAAATCGGAAATTTAGAAAAAAAACATTACCCCTTGTAAATCATCTCCTTGTGGACATCTTGTTGTAATAACATTATGTCTGTAGATATATCTCAAATACTGAAACAAACAAAACAATAAAAACTAAATCAAGAAGCAAGGCAGAGGGAACAAAAGAGACGCATAGGTATTCTGAGTAGACACTCGTTTATATTATTTTTATGAAGACGAGAGTAGGAGGGATTTACAGTAAAAGACAGCTGCTGTTAAAGAAAATAGATAATCTGCCTGAGCATGTATGCTCACAGTTCCACTGCATAATCTGGACTTGGCAATGAACCAAGTATAGATAAAAAATAAAATGAATTACTCAAAGCTATAGATTTAAAATAAACTCAGTTGAGATACAAATAAGTCATCGACTAATTGAGCATCCGATTCTTGGTAATTCAAGGAGATGCGTTTTATATTTTAAATAAGTATTTAATTACATAGTCCCCTCTGTTATTATGGTTCTTGATTACAAATGACCTAATTAGAATTATTATCATTGATTATGTAACTGCTTGTGCGCATTAATAGTAAAGTTAAGTTAAGTTAAGTTATTGTGGCAGTACACGACACGGAATAAAAAAATATATTATGGTTGCCCCAATAATAAGTTTAAAACATAACATCACGGCTTTACTCTCTGAAAACAGCGGTAGAGGTAGAGGATGAGAGGACCTAAGGAACGTACACCCACAATTGGCCTCGACTAATGTTTTTAACCATGCAATATGAAGCAAGTCCACTGTAATATATCGGGCAAGAACCCGAGAAGAGAGAGAACAGAAATATCATAAGAAAAACCCAATACCACGTTGCTAGACCTGGTTATCGAACCCAGGACCCAATGCTCGCAGTACCAATTAATCAGTAAGTAGTCAGTCTAAAAAAACATGCAAAAATCCAACTTGCGCCTACAAAAAACATAATAGCAACTAGTACCACTTACAATGAAAACTACGTAAACTGAGAAGGCGACTTGAAACGCGTTATAAGCCAGCATTATATTCTTCAGTTGATACGGCTGTCTGTTCTTCATGAAGGTTGGTAATACCTTCACCACCAGGGTCAGGTATAGTGCTAGAACTACGGCTAACCCTGCCAATGTCTCTTGCAAAGTCCATGTTGGTATTGATACTGTAGACAAAAAAATTTAAACAGTGTAGTAACAAAATTTCTTTATTTCAGACCTATATTAGTCCATACGTTGTTAGTGGTTAGTAATAGACTGTGCTTACATGCTATGCTATGTTAGTGTTATTAGTACTTATTTCAATTTAGCACAAACCTATACCTAATATCTACATAATTTTACCCAGTGCCTTTGTATGGGGCAGCCCATTCTGCCAACAGTCATTTTACAACAATAGTGTTTACTTTTTTATTCCAGGTTATTGCTTAGAAGTAGCTGAGGTATTTTAGTTATAAAATAAGTCAAGGAATTGGATAATAACTACATTCTTCATGGAATTGACTCACTATGGACTAGACAACTTACAAAGAAGATCAATTCCATTAGTGAAGAATTATACTGGTTCTATGAATATTATTCAATGTACACTGCGATAGTCACGTAACATCACACATAAAATCCCCTAAAGGTAAGGCTGAGGTGTACCTCATAGTACACCCACATTAGGCCAGTCATGTTTAAGTTCCATGAAATAGGGGCGAGCCTATTACTAGCAATATATAACAATCAGTCATCTGCGAAAGTTATAATATCAATTATTGATGAAAAATTAAAAGGGACAGATAAGGAATTTATCAATAATCCGTTTAACTGCTTTTAACTGTAACTAAAAAAAGACGTTGAAATAAGGAGCTAAGATTCATTCAGACGTTGAAAATTAATGAATGACCAAAGGTCGCATGTGACTAAAAAAGTGATGCATAATTATAAACGTTGATGGATGGAGAGGGAGATGAAGAGTAAGGAAACGATTAATGAATTGTGTGCTGTTCATTTTTTATTTAAGTGGATGAATCGATGGATGGAGTGTGTAACAAATGATCTGATGGAAAACGGCGTAAGTACTATCGTTATGATTGAAAGGAAAAAAAATTAAGAAAAGAAACGTGCGTTGACCCCAATAACGTGGGACAAGGGCATGATGATTTTTCAGGTAAACACAAAAAACACTTACGATTTGCGCTGTTTATGCCAAGATCCTCTACAATATGTTTCAACCCCGCATCCATTTCGGTATCAAGTCGATTTTCCCCTGTTTAATTAACTACTCCTGCTTAATCCATATCACGTTCAACTGTATCACGATTCACACTGTTAGTAAAGTTATCAAAGGAAGTGAAAATAAGGAAATCTACATACACACATCTAAATGTATTCAGTTGTCAACTGGTGCAGTATACGTTCCCTATTGTATTCTAATAAAGTGCGTTCTATTTTTTGTTAAGACTAAGTATATTAAACGATTGAACTGTCCGGACGTTCAACTCTTTGTTTTCTTTCTAAACGTATTTTCATTAAACCTCTAGATTAAAGTTCCGTGTTTAAAATCAGTCCACTTAGGACTGTGGAGATTCATAAATGACTCTGCCCTTAACTGTAAATCTGGTGTTGCTCCACATTCGATGGGCACTTGATATCGTGTTCTGCCTGTTCTTGTATATCAGAGGAGCTGAAGGACGCTACTGAAAGTGCCAAATTCGTCTGAGCTGAAACGGGAATACCACATTTGTCATCGACTCGCTAAGAAGAAAAATTAAGCCACTCATTAGAAACTCGGAACCACAAACTCGAGAAATGTTAAAGAAAATTATAACAAATTCCTTTTACTAGTGTCATACCTTAGTACTGTTCTCGTCCGTGAATTCCTTAATATTTTGGTTTTCCTGGGGAGATAATAATATCTGGAACTACCGATCTAAGAACAATCACACTTGGCTCACCGTTGGTACATGACTGGCTATATGGCTATAGCAAGGTTTGTTTAATTTCTTCTTCTCGTTCCACAATCAGACCTTTGTTACTTCACAAACATAAATTATCTCCTATTGATGACATAAAGATCTGTCTTAGAACACCTATTGTTTTAAAAAAGTCAATGCATATTTATGGGATTACGGATGTTGAGATTGTGCGAGTTTGAAATGAATGAATCTGCTTTTGTCAAACAATATAGTGGGAACTAGGAAACGAGCATTTAAATGATTCAAACCACAGGGATAGCTTAGTAACTGAATTGCTTGCAGGATTAGATGACCTAGGGTCATTTTAGTGAGTTGAACATACACGCCCTAAAATAATAGAGGTAGCATTCGTGAGGATCGCAGTGAGCATTCTACTGTTTTAAAACAAAGTCCTATCTATCTGTCTGTTTATTCGCTATAAACACAAAAACTACTACACCGATTTTCATGCTCTTTTCACAAATGGATAGAGTGGTTCTCGAGGAAGGTTTTAGTATATAATTTATTACGATAACCGACTTCCACGCTGGCGATGCCGTGGGCATCAGCTAGTGAAGTTATGAGGATGAACCAGATTTTGATCGTCATTCTAGTTGTGTACCTAGTCATGATTCAAGCCTTCACAAAACGCCATGAATGTGTAGTCGATGACTACTGGAATACCTTTCGGAAGAAGTTCCTAGACTTCTCCAATGATGTGAACAAACGAATGACTCGTTTATTTGATACTCGAGCAGTAAATACGGACTGGAATAAATTTGCCGAAAGATTGACTGCAGTGATGAATCATATGCAAGGCAAACGTTCAGGGGATAAAAAAGACTAATTCCTGTGTAATAATATCTACAGATAATAAAGGCACTAAGCCACTAATACCCGCGGGGGTTAGAAGCGAACACAAAGCACGCCCAACTTTCGCCTGTCGGGACGAGTCTATTATATGTACCATCAACCGGGCACGAATCTGGATTCGTTGATCCTAGGATGCTTTGGTAAGACTGGATGTCACACTTTCAGGTCACTGACTACCTGTAACGACTGCCAAAGATCTATATATGGCAGCGGGGACCAACAGCTTAACGTGCTTTCAAAGCACGGAGGAAACTCGGTATATCGGGCGGTCACCCATCCACAAACCGACCTGGGCAAGCACAGCTTTACCTAAAGATTGACCCGAGTGACAGTTCTTATTAAGCCACGAGCTCCTCTTACAGATGTATACATACACTTACTATACAGAAATGTACACACAGTCACATTCTTGTTTCGTAAATACATAGTTTAAGTGTCATTTTTTGTACTTTAATATACACGCATTTATTCGTACCTACTAGTTTCCTTACTTTTGCCCCACTACGTAAGCAAATCCCACGAACGCCCATGGTGATATCTCGTCACTGAAATCTATTATATTTGATCAATGGTGATTTTTTCTTCGTTTTTCATGGTCCGGGTTTAGTCTTAATTGCCATTTTCAAGTAGCGTACCACAAATTCTAAATTATGACACCGTTTCCAATATTTCAAGTTGTGTAAATGTAGAAAAACTAAATTGGTCTCATAATAACTTTTTGACATTATTGTAGGTAGAAATTCATACTTTGATCTTACATTTAACTCTAAGGAGTGGATTTTTTATCTTAATATAATTATGCTATTAAATGTTTTTATTTCACTTGCATTGTCCAATTTAATAATGTACAATTTGAAATTCATCATCTGCCTAGCTTTTTCCCAACTATATATCAGGATCGGCTTCCAGTCTAACCGGATGCAGCTGAATACCAGTATTTTACATCGAGCAACTGCTTAGCTGACCTCCACAACCCAGTTAGTACTGGGTAACGCGATACTTCTTCGTAAGACTGGTTGTCAGACTTTTGGGCTACTGACTACCTACCTGTTTCCCGTACTAACCCGACAAGATCCACGTCGTATCGAAGAATTAAATATGCGACCCTTGTTGTAGTTTATCTAACATTACATTCATTTTTTTTTTCTTTTTACCTTACACACTTGTTTTTCCAATCTCACTGGACATTGGCAGAATAGTCGACATCGGCTTTAATTGCCATTAAACAAAAATAGAATAGAATACCTACGTGTTTCAACTGTCAAAGATGTACAACTTACTGGCCTTACGGCTTAACGTGGTTTTTGAGGTACGAAGGAAATTCAGTATGTAACGGGTGGTCAACCATCCAGGGACCAACCTGGCAAACACGGCTTAACCTGTAGATCGACCGTTATTTAGTTACGAGCTACTCAGTGTATAAAATGGAATTAATAACATTACTTTAGTTTAAGGCTGACTAAGATTATCATCATCATGGTAGCCTTGTTTCACCCACTGTTAGATGTAGACCTTTTTTTTAGGGAGATGATACGCTGGTCTTCTTGGTGTCACATGTGGGTCTTCCTACGAAGTTCTGTAGGTCGGCCGTCCAATTAGCCATGATCTGCCAACGTTTCTTCTACTTATCTCTCGGCAACCATTCTATAGGACTCTGCTGTCCCTATTATCACCACCCTACCTGCATACTTTGCAATAGTGGAATTACGGAGCTCCGAAATTTAATTTTAATTTCTGTGCGATTTTATACCGAAGACCAAAAAGAAGCAAGAAATTTTAGGAATAAAACAAATGCCAAAGATGCCCGAGTACTTCCAAAGGAAAACGTAAGTTCGCGTGTACAATAGTAATTCTTAAGAAAGCATATATTATACAAGTAAATGAGTGCGTATTTAAATGATATGACACAACATAATAGAGAAGGCAATTAAAGACTTTATACATGCATAAAGTGACTGTTCCTATTTGTTAATGCAGATTTTATTTCCGGGTTCGTTCCAAGTAATTAAAATAAATTTTCTTGATGAAAAAAACTATTCTTATTGGATTTTTCCATCAAGAATTTCTCAATAGCAACCCGTGGTTGGATGGCTGATGGTTCTGGAGTGGCGATCGCGAACTGCAAGACGTTGCGTTGGAAGGCGTTCCACTAGGTGGACCGATGACCTGGTGAAGGTGGCGTGGATCCGCTGGACGCGAGTCGCACGGGACCGCTCAATGTGTCGACACTTAGGGGAGGCCTATGTCCAGCAGTGGACGGCTTTCGGCTGAAATGATGATGATGAACCCGCGGTGCTTGTACTCCATCCGGTTTTAAAACATAGCATGGAGTACTAATTTTGACCCTCAGTTTTGTGTCCTTTGTCCTGCCAAGATCTTTTTGATTTGGGCAACCTTTTGAATTCACTATCAGTTAATTTAACATCTAGTGTCGCTCCATTACTCGTTGAAAAACTTTGAGTTTGGACTTCTGGTTGTTAGTCAATGACTAAGTCTGTGCACCATACGTTAAGACCTACTCGTTGTTTGCTCCTGTAGCAATATTTGCTGCAAATACGCGTTGAACCAAATTATGTTATGTATTTTTTTTTTTTTTTTTAAAAACGTTGCCCCACACTAGGAATTTCTCCTGTATCGTGGGTGCGTTCACAAACATAAACTCACATACACAAATACCCAGACCCGAAACAACTATCTGTAGGCCATACAAATATTTGTTCCGTGCGGGGATCGAACCCGCGACACGCAGCGCAGCAGTCGAATCGCTCAGCCACTGCGCCAACCGTGCCGTCAAATGTATGTTATGTATGTATGTTATTGTGTTTATTAGAATTGTCAGACTCTCCAGATTATGTTAATTAAAAAACTCTGAGGGCATCGCTCATTCATTGTTACTGTTAAATGAGTTTGAAACTACGAGATTTCGGTAAGAACACCACTTGTTGCTTTATCTTTTTTGTTACTTTTCTGCTTATTGATGATTTTCAGATCATTTTATTGTAAGTAAAGCCATTTTGATCACGATTCTCCCAAAGAAAACAAGAACTTAACCCAGGTTCAATAATTTCCGGTAGGTAAATGAAAGTAACTGGGACATTTTTCATTTTTAATGCCAGCTGAGATTTGCCTTGTCATGCGTTTTGCTATAATAATATGTTTAGGCGTGTAGAGATTATAAATAAAATATTAGATAGGTAGTTCAGCCACATATTTTTAAGATATAAGAATTATGCTGCACTTCAGCCACATATTTTTTACATATATCTTAATTATGAGTATGATTTAGGTACTAATTTAAATAAATTATTATTTTTCACCCATCAAATTGTCTGGAAAACGAGGACGAGTGAAGCGAAGATAAGCGCGATGGAAAATGTTTATAATGTACTATTTTATGAACAAAATTCCTCGTATTTTTTATGCATTATAACTTCGTGCGGACATCGTGTATGCGGACTAACAAAAAATAATATATAACGCTCTTTCTTTACTTGAGTCCCGTAGATATGTATCTGCTGCGCTGGGTAAAAGTCTCCACACGATGGGCCGCCGAGGCTGACCCAGAAATAAGTGGCGAGAAAATCTGAACGGACACGTACCGCGCGTGCGAGGGAGGGATGGTTCTAGGAGGCACAGGAAAAGAGCTCTTAGAAGGAACTGGGTAGGCCTTTGCCTAGCAGTAGGTAGTACAGTACCATTACATTTTTTTTTGCTTTGTGTACTTGTGTCATGTGCCACATAAATATGAATTCTTTCTTTCTAATTTAATGCCAAATAATTCTGTATAAACGTACGTGTTGCGGTGGCGAATCATATTTTTATCAACATGCAAATATCACAACCGTCAAAGAACTTCTATCTACGCTCATCTTCAACGTTAAAGCAGCCTAAATGTCAAGTCATAAGATTTTTTGGACATCTTACTATGTCCATGACTAACCAATTGGTAAAGACTTGCTCAAACACGGTTACGCACGGAAACAAAAGATACCGTGCTTAGTTTCAAAGACCAATTATGGAGATGTATAACTTGGTAAATGACATATTTAAGTTTTTTGTCAAAGATTTTTATCAGCAATAAGTTTGAGGAAGTCAGGAGATAAACAAACTCTGATTCATTATTTTATTATCTGTGGGAACTTACAAGTTTTGTTGTTTGTTTTGTGTTAAAACAAAAGCGGGTATATATGTACGATCAAACAAGCTATTAAGTATACAGCCTCCGGAGGACACGGTGGAGCACACCGTGTGTCCCGCTTGGGCGGAGCCCCGCCGTGTTCTCGTAGCGGCGGCGGTCGGCGGCGGCGACCTCTCGCGTCCGGCCCTGGTGCAAGCCATGGTCCGGGGCAAGGAGGAATGGGACGCCGGCGCCTCCTTCTGCGAAGCAGTGATGCTAGCGAAAGAGGTGGCGGAACGTGAGAGGGAGAGAACCTCTCGTCACGTGATGGCTTCCGGCCACCGTAGACGCAGGCCTGTGGACGGTGAGTGATGGGTAAGCTCGCCGTCCGTCCGTCTCATGACGACGACAGGCCGTGTCGACGGCGCGTTCGTGTTCCACGCGCGCCTCAAAGAGATGTCAGCAACATGGAAGGGGCCCGCAAGGGCCGACACCCGTCGGGGCTGCGGGTGTTCGCAAGAGATACTGGAGGAACATGGGTGGTTTTTAGTCAGTAGAAGTCTGACACTCCCTTCCGCTCTGCCCAAGAGCGGGAGCACAGCCTGCCAACTTGCGTTAGCTTTTAGGTTTATACAGATACACCTATAAACTGATGGCAAACGATACAGCATCTGATATCAGTCACTTAATTCCAAACGCTTTAAAGAACATTATTGCAATCAATATTTTCACTGTAATAGAATTATAAAGATTTCTGTATACTTATAATTTTGTTTGACTATACCTCGTATACAGTGGTTTAAAAAATAAATACGTGCTAGTTTAGTTTCTGTTTAAATGAAGTATGTTTATTAAATGCATTTTTTTTTAATGTTGCCTGTCACTAACAATTTCCCGTGTATTGTGGGTCTCATCTAATCTCACATACCCAGACACCCACACCCGAGACAACTATCTGTATGCTATACAAATATTTGTTCCGTGCGGGGATCGAATCCGCGACCCGAAGCGCAGCAGTCAATAGCTCAGCCATTGCGCCAACCGTGTCGTCAACAATAGGGATTTCTAAAAACCTACTACAGTCAGTAATATGTTGTAGCAAGTATCGTATTTTCAGGTAACTATTTAAATCTTTAATTATTATTTTATTAATTCCAGAATCTTCTTAACAAATAAAACATCGAAAACTTATTAACACGACAAATAATTATGCAAATACCGAAACAAAATGAAGAAATAATTCTTGTCACGGTCGGACGGAAATAGAATTAAATAGGTATATTATTAAAATTTATCCAAGTAAAGAAAGCTTAGAGAGACGCCTGGGAAGCTGTGCAAATGTCAGATCAGTTGCGCCAGGCTAAAGTTCTAGGTCATCATCGGGTTAGCGCAATCTCAATTTGATATTTTGAACCCTACTGCACCACATCTCAAGATGAAAATAAATGTTTGAGTAAAATAATGTAAAAGGAACCCATTTTACACTCATTATTATTTCCAATAATATATTTTTTTTTTTTTGTTAGCCTGTATTGTCCCACAGCTGGGCAAAGGCCTCCTCCATAGTCCTCCACTCTTTTCTACTGCCAATCTAGCACAAAAGCCTCTAAGTCGTCACGCCAGCACTTTCTAGGCCTCTCTCCAAACATTTAGGTTAACAAAATATTTTCAGAGAACAAACAAACGTCAAAGAAACAAAGGTTTGATGTAAGGTTACCGTCGGGGCTGCGGGTTGTTCGCAAGAGATACCGCGGCCTCGATATGAAGGGCTAAGAAAGAACATGACTGGTTTTTAGTCAGTAGAAGTCTGACACTCCCTTTCGCTTTACCCAAGAGCAGGATTTGATGATTTTCCACCCGCCAAAAAAAAAGTTAGGAAACAGCGAGCAAAACAGGTGTAGTTTAATCATAACGTCGCATTATCAAGGCTTCGATGTATTATCATCGATGTAACAATTTTCGCAGAATAGTGTTGCGAAGTCAACTAAGCTAAGTTTAAGTCGCGAGTAAATAGGCTTCTTCTGGGTAAGCTCGTTACATCGTCGACCTCATCTTTTCCCTTAGGGTAAGATTGAGGTCAAGAGCAAGCCCATTCCAAATTAAAAAAAAAAAAAAACTCTCATCGAAGCTGAAACACACTTGTTCTCCTGTTCCTGTCCTCTTGTTCTCCTGTTGTTGTGTTGTTGTTCTTGTTCACTTGTTCTCTTGTTCTTGTTCTCTCGTCATTGCGTTATTTTTTTGGTCTAGACCATACCTGCCATACTTCTCAGAGCCTGGATAATGTGCCCGGTTCATGGCAATAGACTCGCCCGCTGTTATATGGGGCTTAGACACAACTGGTAAAATATGGGTACTATGAGGTACACCTCTGCCAAACCCTTCTGGGTTAATAAAATAATGACTGGCATGATTTTATGTACATAAGTCCCATCCGCAAACGTTTCTGTTAGTTTTTTGTCGTTTTACAATAATTATGTACAAGGGTTTGTCAGGCCGTGTCGACGGCGCGTTCATGCCCCGCAAGGGCCGACGCCCGTCGGGGCTTAGAAGAACGGTTGCGGATTCGCTGCGGGTTGTTCTAAAGAGATACCGCGGCCTCGGCTCAATGGGCCAAGAAGGATCTTGGGTGGTTTTTAGTCAGTAGAAGTCTGACACTCCCTACCGCTTTGTCTAGAGTGGGAGGAGTTATTTGATGACTTCACAACCCTCCAAAAAATAAAATTGGGTATGTTCCCGTTGAGTCACACTAATGTGTTACACTGTTACACACCGAGAAAAAAAAATCTGTTGAGTCACACTGAAGGTGCCATAATGATAGCTACCTCTAAGATCTAAGAGTCCAAGTTACTTTCGCCAGTTTTTCTACTGATATAGAATACCACCTACCACATACTAAGAAATGAGCGTGTCCATATCAGAATTCCATGCTCAATACGCTTGCTTGAGCAACTGGGCTCAGTATTCCGTGAGAGTAGCCGATTTAGATGCCTGAGATAATTCGGACGTAAGGATAGTGCCTTACACGCTTTGGTACTCGAACCAGTTTCCTCAGCCGTGTCTCAATGTGTAAGCGTAGTACCTAGTTCGTGTGCTTTTATGTCGTTGCTTATATGGATACAGGTTATTAGGCTAAGTAAATATATCAGAAGCATTCAAATTATACGCCTGATCTATCTTGCAGTCTCTTGACGCCCTGTAATTATTTTTTGCTTTTGATACCATGGGCTAACTATACAAACCTACAACAATTATAAAAACATTTTTATAATTATGTTAGGTCTGTATAGTTAGTAAATAATGTATGTCTAGCAGTAGATTTAATAGCAAGAGTAATAAGTACTAACTCTACATACCAAACATATTCTAATATAACTCATTATCAAATAGCAGACCTGAGCTGAAATAAAATTTGATATTTAATACAACAACGTGATCTTAAAAATTAAAATTAAACATTTTTTAGAGTACAGCCATTGATAATCCTATGCGTTTGTTATAATCGAATACCACACTACGGCCGCGAGAGGGCGTTACTAAGCTACGACTAAAACTGACCGCGTTTAAATTGAAATACTGAGAAAGCTAAGTGCACAGACAAACTGCCGCACTCAGAGAGCTTTAATTATTACTTAGGCCATCACTTAGTAAAGGTTTTGACAGTTTTGTCATACAAAAGTATGTCAAACCTTTACTAAGTGAAGACTTAAGTAATCATTAAATATCGAAGCTAGGCAGATGATGATGGAAGAAGAAGACTTAGACCCCAAATAAATTGGGATAAGGGCAGGAGTATGATGCTGATGATGATGTAGTAAACGGAACGAGTCTATTATCGTCAACCGAGCACAGGTCCAGACTCCGTGGCTGCTACTGAGAAATTCCTGATGATAAAACCCAATATGACATTGGGAATCGAACCCAGGAATCGAACCAAGGACTTATGCTAAACAGTCGCTCTTGTGACCACTAGACCAATGAGGCAGTCAAAGAAAATAAAGATAACATATCATCACGCCTGTAATTCCCGAAGGGATATTGCAGAGGTCTTCTTCTTCTTATTTAGGTAGAGGTGTAGTTACTACACGCACATTTCGCCAGTTACGAGTATGTTCAACACACAAAAATTATGTAGTGGGACCTGGATGTATTTTTCTTCATTAGTAAGCAATACTTGTTCTACACTATGGCGACCAAACGTGCTTCTAGCGGCAGCAACCACGAGCGAATGATCGAGTCCCAAAGCATGTGAACTTGTGAGCGTAGGGTAGGTAGTTACTTTTTAGTATTTTAAAACTACTTAAGGCACAATATGGTTTTGCTTTAATTAATGTACTTTAGTTAGATTTTTAGAACGTAATGACCGATAAACACGCGGTTACCTTAATTTATAAATTACTTAAGATCTTTTGGTGACTTTTACCGGACAACAGAATGCATTTCATTCAAAGCTTTTTGTCTGCAAGAAATAACTAAGAGCCATTTAGTGGGTCGCCTCGAATTATATTGTATGCAAAAAGTAACTAAGTGTTGTTGGTGACTTCTATCGGATATTTAATTTAATTTCATGTAAAGCTTTCGTTTGGAAGAATTAACTAAGATACATTATCAGTGGTTACCGTCGAATATATTGTATGCAAAAAGTAACTAAGTAACATTAATGACCAGTGCAGCCTGATTAATTGAGAAAATGTATATCAATAAAAATTGCCATAAATTACTCAAGTACCATTAGTTAATTTTCAAGAATGATTTTTTTCCTTAACTAGTAGTTATATACTTTTGTCATTCTCGTATTATCTAAAATATTAAAAAAAACTGCTTTTTTGCCTTTTCATAAGGTAGATAATGGGTTTCTAAGCACTTTGACATCATTAACTCATTTTGGCTAAAAATGTCACTTAGTGACTTCTCGCACTACAACGACGAAATGATGATGATGTTTGTATAGTCACAGTTATTCTCAGAATTAGCACCTATCACACCATTTACTTATAATTACAGAATCAGTTGTAATTCATTGATGAAGAAATCTTAGGTTGACATAAACGTACCTTGACCGCCCATTGTCAAATTGGTCAGAAATGTTACGGCAATTTTATTACGTTTTTTGTTTGAACGTGTCATTAACGGAGTTTTTAGTTTCAACAGCTGATGACAATGGTTTTCGTTGATGAATCAATATCTCCGAAATGATTGTGAATGATTAGGTGTTGTTCTTGTTACAGAAATTCAACCATTATTATTACTAACCGTTACGCAAGATTACTAACCGTTACGCAAGATAACTAACCGTTACGCAAGATAATTGTTTTCTTTTTAAAAGATTTTATTCAGTTTCACCTGTGTGATCTTGCCCCACAAACTATGGGGCACTTGATATCGTGTCCAACCTGACCTGTTACTTGCACATCACCAGAGCTGATGGAGGCTACTGAAAATGCCAAATTCATCGCCAAATTTTGGGCCGACTCAATTTAAATTGTCATCAACACGCTAAGAAGATGAAGATCCACCTGTCCGGATGTCTGTCTGTCTGTAAACAATTTTTTTACAGATTAGATACCGAGTATTATAAATTTGCCTGCCCAATTTGGCTGATACACAGTTGAATCCCCCGGTGACTACTATGTCGTCATTTTGGGAGAAATTAATTAAACGGAATAATCATAGAAATATATTCATTTGTCATTTGGTTTGCTGGATGATTCCAACATAGTTTGGAAAAGGCATATTATTATGTGATGGTCTCAAAAACATGATACAGAAAACAGTGCAGAGCGAGAGTTTTATTGCATGCGCCTTGGAGACAAACTACACGACACGGTTGGTGCAGTGGCTGAGCAATTGGACTGCTGCGCTGTGTGTCGCGGGTTCGATCCCCGCACGGAACAAATATTTGTATGATCTACAGATAATGGTTTCGGGTCTGGTTGTGTATGTGAGTTTAAATGTTTGTGAACGCACCCACGATACAGGAGAAATTCCTAGTGTGGGGCAACGTTTTTGAAAAAAAGAAAAAGAAAGAAAAGAAACTAATATAAATCTTAAAAGCGCATTATTTCGTTGAAGACAACTAAGAAATCAGAGCACTTCTTATTCACACATGCTTATCTTATTGATTGATACAAATCTCCACCTTTTCCACGTCCAATTTTTTTATCAACAAACACGTTTACAACCATCTAACACCACATGACATGCTTTGAAGGCTGAAGGCCATACAACCATACAACTCAAGGTCGCATAACCGCTGATTCGAACTTCTTAGTAATGACCTACAATGTGAGGCATAACGGTTTGTAAATGACTTATGTAGTTGCGGTAGGTACGTAACCGATGTAAGAAATTATGAGTTTCTCACTAGGGATCTAATCCAGGGTAGCTGAAGTCGCATTTTAGATCCCACGCCCTCAACGCAAGTGTGCGAAGGTGGTTTTCATAGGCAGTAAGTGTCTGACAGAATCTCTGCTCTTCATTAAAGATTTCCACACCGGGAAAAGCTAAACGGTACTTATGCGATGTAAGAATTTAATTAGTTAAGTGGTACGATAAGCCAGTGGTTGCGGGTTCTAATCCTGCTCTAATATTCTAATCACTTGATAATCATCAGCATTGTTTCAGCAAATGACTACTCACTCATGTAAGAATTTGTACAAATGCGAGTCTAGTTTAGTCGACATCCTATGGATTTTTCATTCAACGGAAATCTTTATGACTTAGAATCTGGCTGCACTTAACGGACCAATGCAGTACGTGAGCACTACAACAATTTCTGTACATTGAATAGTTGTGCCACATTGTCTACTCCACGACCGCCTGCGGATTCCAACCCTTGCATACCAGCCTATCGCCTTTCAGCGTCTCTAGGCTTTCTTTTTTTTGGGTGGGTGGAAAATCATCAAATAACCCCTCCCGCTCTTGGGCGGACCGAAAGGGAGTATCAGACTTCTACTGGCTAAAAACCACCCATGTTCCTACTTAGCCCTTCATGTCGAGGCCGTGGAATCTATCTCTTGCGAACAACCCGCAGCCCCGACGGGAGCGTCTATAGGCTTCATTTTTTTTTAATAATTAGTCTAATTTGTCTTCTTCTGACCAGGCCTCACCCCATTTTTACTACTTGAATGTTATCTTAAATGCGGTTCTACAGTATCCGGTATACATGGCCCGCTCATTCAAAACCAACATTAATTCAACAAAAAATATATGTATTTCGAAATTACTCAACTTAATTTATGGTGAACTCCTCGATGGCAATGAAAACGTTTTTTTTTATAACATGAGACTTGGCGGCTTATATCAATAGCTCTTAGAATTTGTCAATACTATATGACTTGCTAGTTGTCGTCGCATATACACGACAGACCAAGGTAACTATCACAGTACAGAAGGCCATGCTACCGCTAATTCAACTCATCTCAGTAATGACCTACTTACTGCTAAGTATTTCGGAGATGACGACGTACTTCAATGAGTTGCGAGTAAATATTGGATCGTGGCACTTCTGTATGAGGTGGGGTTTTAAATGCAGTGCAAATGATCAGGTTGAATGTTCTTGTTGTTGGTTACAAGCTTGCGTCAGTTTTTTGTATTTATAAAGGTATGCGATAACGAAATTTGCAGTGTTAGCCTAAATCCATCTCTTCCTAATTCACTCCATTCATTTCCTTCAAGCCAAATAATGGTACCTATTTAACAAATAAAGCAACTGCCTATTCAGTTAAATGATAGTAGCTCTTTTTGTATGCTGCTATTGTATAGTCTAAATATCTGAGAATAGTCTTCGGTTATTAAAGCAGTACGAACAGAATCTAAAAAGGCCAATCGGGTTGAAAATTAAGTTCTAAATAATTCTAAAACTGGACCTTTAAAAGACTACAACAATCGATCTTACATATCTTGGGAATGATCCCGTGAAAATGGAACTGCCAAGTGCCATATATATCGGCAAAGATGGGTAAATATAGCACAAAGATGATTTGCCTGTCACAGTACAAATAAAATCGTTAGCCTCAACAAAATTGTATTACTGGAAAGACAACGCGAAAAACCATGAAGGGGCGGTAAGTGCAAGTGTAGCGAATGGCAAACAAGGATTTAGCAAGAGTGCAGAGATATCACAATAAATTGCACTGGACAATTTCATCACGAGTGCCCTGACTTGCGATATGGTGTGCACGTCTTACAATATCATTTCTTTGTACAGTTTAAATTATGTGTCAGTCTCTAAAAGACTACTAGATATGCAGATTACCGATGTTACAATGAATGGTGCGATTCATTTCGCCAAGAATGGTATTGGTAGTTATGTTGGTTGGGATCATTCAAATCATAATTTGTTACTTCAATTAGTTAAAGACTGATACTTCTATAGGTCTATAAGAGTCTGGTGACAGGTTTAGCTGTAATTGGCACGAGTGGAGAACAGAGAAGGGTCTTGAAGACCCACTACAATACACTTCTTTGCATCGGACAGCCAGGTGATGAAATGGTCGAAGAGTTTTAATAATTAAACCCGACCAAGCTGCCTGCTGGTATGGACGGACCAAACACTAGATCCTGACAGATACTTCTGTTCATTATCTATCCAAATCGTCATCCTTAACCTAATCCTATATTGTTTATAATTATGTCATTGTATCTGTAGTGGGATGCTTCCACTTTTTATTAGTGCAGTTTTCTAGGATAGCCTGCAACAGTTTCGGTTTCGGAATTTTCGTCGATCTGCATAATCTTCTTAATATATTTATTTAGTATACAGGGTGTAAACAAACCCTTCACGCATCCCTCAACCAAGCATTCTGTACATCAAACTATAAGTACCCCTACGCAAAAATGTTTGCTGGGAAATGACTTTTTTTTTTGGGGTCAAAAATCACATTTTACGGTAAAACTCAAAGTAGCACTCTTAAAACATTGTGCTAGTGGATGCTTTGGATAGTAAACGGGTCATGGAAGTAATTTAAGTAAAGTTAAAACCTGAAATACTAGTATTTACAAAAACAGCTGTAAAAAATTTGGAACTTTGACCCCCAATATCTCCGTAACTAGGAGGTTCCCAGGTATGTTCTAGAACCAAAAAATGATCGCAGTGGTGGGGAGAACAAATGCCTTTCGTTTGCGTTAAGGGTACTTTTACACCCTATATAATATGTTAGTGGTTTACAGTATATTCTACTGAGTTTACTGGTACGAAATGTAGGTTAAGAAATTATTTATTATTGTTTTCTATTTGTCCACGTGTCGTTTATCTATAAGTAATTGTTGCACTGTACAAAGTGTAAAGAATTTTTGGTAGACCTATTAAATAAAATAAATAAAACATGACATTACATGCCCGAAGGGCAATGGAGAGGGCTGTGCTTGGAGTTTCCTTGCGTGATGGAATCAGAAATGAAGACATCTGCATGAGAACCAAGGTTACCGACGTAGCCCGATGAATTGCCAGACTTAAGTGGCAATGGCTAGGGCACATTGCTCGCAGAACGGATGGAGGATGGGCCAAAAATTCTGGAGTGGCGACCACGAAGCGGAAGACGTTGTATTGGAAGGCCTCCCACTAGGTGGACCGATGACCTGGTGAAGGTTGCGGGGATCCGTTGGATGCGAGACGCACAGAACCGGTCAATGTGGCGACACTTATGTCCAGCAGTGGACGTCTTGCGGCTGAAATGATGATGATGATGATGATGACGTGCATGTTAATACACGCTAATCTCTGAGGTTATTCATTTTCGTTCTGAGTTAGTGCCAATTTAGAAGATATAGTAGTTTTGGACTCGATAGGTGAAGTCTATATATATGTATGAGTATAAAAAAAACTGTAAGTACAGTTTTTATTATAGATAGACACAACATCTCCGTTTCTGATTCTACCATAATGCATGGTCACACTAATCAATATCGAGAATCTATGACCGGATTTATAGAGGTTATGACACAGTAGCGATGCTAGTAACAGTAACTAATTACTTCTAAATGCTGAATTCGTTCTATCAAAATCTTCATTTTGTGTTAAGTAAAAATTTTCTAGCTTACATAACTTGATTAAAAATAATATAATAGTAGAATTAATGTCTTCCAAAGATAACTTTTACGTGAAGATTTGATCGCGCATAAATAATGCTAATAACTAGAAACATTGTCTTGTCTGTAGGCTGCATCAGGACCGATGGGCCAGAGTCGTCATGCAGTGGATGCTAGAAGACGCGCGGGGTCGTCGAGAGAGGCCTCGAAAACGCTGGCGTGACGACCTTGAAGCGTATGTGACAAATTGGACCGGGAAAACCGCACAGAGAGAACAGTAGAAGACTATGGGGGAGGATTTTGCCGAGCTGTGGGACAATATAGGCTAAGAAAAATCTAGAAATATTTGCGGTAAGTCTTTGCCCAGCTACGCGACAGCATGAGTTACTTTTTCTTTTTATGTGGTGCTATTAAATTTCATTCAGCCAATAGATATTTCAGAGTAGGCTGACACAAAATGGTATTTCGCTGCTGCTACTGTATTGTGGGTTACAACGCAGAGATTATTTTTTCAACTTAAAACTTATGCAACTACAATTGTTTACATGCAATCTACTTTCAGCTAGTTAGTCAAAAAAGTAATAAAAATAACTTTGGATTAGTATAAATAACGAACAGTTATTTACATTAGGTCTTATAAAACCCAGTCCACTATTATTTGCAAATCACCTACCAATGTCAAAGTTATCGGCCGGGCCTAAACCTGTCTCAATGTTTTTTTACAAATGCACATAATTTGGCGTATTAAAATCTTTTAGCAGGTCAAGGTTAACAGGAACTTCTTCTATTCTAAGGTGTGAACCATCTCAAAATTGATATGGGCTTAACGATATTATGATAAATATTTAATAATTATGAGAAACTAATATTGTGTTAATTGCGATGCCTACCAAGCGGTGCTGGTTCCGCGTGGTAGATTATGGTTCAATGCCTCTCGCTGTGGGAAGACCTGCATGACTCCCTTCTGTGGGAACTATAAAGGCTGGTAATAATTTGCCAGGTTCTACGGCAATTTAAGAGTTTATTCTCTAAGATTTCATTGTTTACCACGTTTTTAGTTGTCCTACGTGATATTTGTACCGGAATTTGTTCATAATAGTTTGTGATAGCCATATATGGCTATCACAAACTATCTCATTTAACATCTAAATCGGTTCTGTAGTTTTTACATGAAAGACTAACAAACACCACTAACATATTACTATCATCATCTGTCTAGCCGTTTCTCAACTTTCAGTTTGATGGAGCTGCATACCAATATTATACATGGAGCAACTGTCTATCTGACCTTCTGAACCCAATTAGTACATAGTCTTGGTAATATGGAATCCCTTGAAACGACTAGTTGTCAGACTTTCGGACCACTAACCCTGGACTGTACCTCTTCCGGGCACACGCCTCCTCCATTCCTTCTACTTTTAAAATTAAGATGAATAAGTATTAGAAATGTAACTGCAGGAATCATTGCATCTAGAGGTCTTAGACAAAGTTTATTGCCAGTCTAACAGCGCCAACTACGATCGCAAAGTGAAATATGTATTGGATCTATTTACGCAAACGGAAAACTTGTGTCAGTTCTTGATGGCAGGGCTGACACAGTCGCTGCACGATTGGCTGCTGTGTTACGTGTCGCGGGTCGATTCCCACAAGAACAAAAAATATGATCTACAGGTTCTGGGTCGGGCTGTTTGTAAAAAACACTATTAGTACATAGTTGTTACAAAAATACGAAACCTATTGTAAGAGCCACCTGACCGCCTCTAGGCCATTAGAACGCAAGGGGATGATCCTACAAAATGTGAGCACCCTAAATCATACAACACTGTTAGATATCGTGTTTTGCTAAATGACCTTGGCAGAATAAAAAATAAAAATAGCGCTTTCCAACCTTTAACAGCGCCTGAACCCACTCTAAAAAAATCACCCGAATCCAGCCCCAACTTTCTAACACAAAAATAGAAAAAAAAAGAAACATGTTCTATACAATCCCTTTGCCACAATCACTGGTTAAGACATAGCCGGGGTTGTGAAACACGCCGGTCGAGGCGTTCAGACTCTCAGTAGTGAACGAGCCACGGTAACATTTGTGCAACTCCTGCGCACGCGACCTTCGCAACGGCCTTGGGTGAGTGGCGCAATGAACTTGACCTTGGATTAAATTGTATTTTATTTTTTAATGATGGATGGACTGTTATTTTTGAAAGGCCTTGACTTTTGTTTTGGGTTTTAGAGTGTGCGATTTTTTGTTGGAATAAAATGATTTTATGATGTTTAGAATGTCCTTTTTAGGCAGAAATGGGTTAATTTTGAACTTTAATTTTGATGAAATATATTTTTTTTTGTAAAACCCGTATCTTTAAAAGTAACTAAAATTCTACATATTTTAAAAAACGTTCTATTCAACAAATTATTTATTCTAATTTAGTATAGTTCAGTTTTACGTGTGAAATGATAATAATATATTCATATCATGCGTCGTTTTTCGTACTTAAACATTCTTGGGGTAGGTCAGCCTTTGATAATTGTTACCTAGTATTAGAATTTTTGTTTTCGCTTTTTACCTTGACTGTTTCGTTGTTGCTGATTCTTCAGTTTTTTCAAGAACAAAATGCATTAGAGAAATATTAACCAGCTAAGAGATTGCTTACTATACGCCCCTCTTCCTAAGAGTCACTCCATTTTAACGATTATATTTATGGTCGTTTCGAGTACTTACATTTTTGTTACGTACTGTCACCGGTTCTTACGACATTTTTCGCATTAATATAGGTAACCTAACCCGTATATATTTAGCTTCTATATGCGTCAGGGATGTTTTGTAACAGGTATGTTGTTAGGTTTTTTTCGCCCCAACTCGTACTGGGCCCGCGTGGTAGATTATAGCCCATCCCTCTCCCATAGATGAGGCCTGAGTCCCTGCAGTGGGAACATTATAGGCTGATGATGATTTTGTTAGGTTTTTTTAACTGAAAATTGTTAAGATAAGTCAGACGCTCATGAGCAGCATAAAAACTCTGACTCAAGGTACTTACTAGGTCCCGTCGGGGCTGCGGGTTGTTCGAAAGAGATACCGCGACCTCGGCGCAAGGGCTAAGAAGGAACATGGGTGGTTTTTAGTCAGTAGAAGTCTGACACTCCCTTTCGCTCTGCCCAAGCGGGAGGGGTTATTTGATGATTTTCAACACGCCAAAAAAAAAGATACTTACTAGGTTCTTAGGGTATTTTTTCTTTTTCTTTATCGTGTCACATGGTTATGAAGAAAGAAGAATTAAAAATACACTTCCTACTCTCATTATATTTTATTTATTATAGTTTCTGTTGTCATAAAAAATAACTACCTACTAATATTAATGTAAGATTAATTGGTCGATTAATCTACACAATACAATGTTGTTTTATGGCATCAACATCATAAAACACGATTAAATTTTATGTTTATATTAGTTATGTGATTCTTGTTTTTTTGCATAACAATGTTTCACAATACATTGTTGTGAATTTTACGTTAATTTCGAAAGGATAATAAGACGTTTATAAATCATTTATTTAAACATTTGCTGTGTTTAATAAGATAATTATTACCGTCCAAAATATTTCATTCATAATCCTGAATTTTCTTTCATCATCATCAGCACCCACAGCCTGAATTCACCCACTGCTGGGTATAGGCTTCTAATTGGTTGTGCCAATGTCTGCGGTCCTTTGCCAGCCTCATTCAGATTTTTCCACCGATCGCAACTATGTCGTCTACCCATCTCGAATTTTCTTTAAACGAATATAAATGTTATGCACGCAAAGACGTATCATATTATGCGACGGGAGGGGTCAAGGTTGGGCCAACTTGGTAAGCCCACAGTAAAACGTTTAACAGTAGAACAATAACATACTGATCACTTTGACTTTTTTGTGAAAAGGAAATGTTATTTACAGAGAACAATATCATTTCTAATAAAATGTTCAAGGGGTTGTATTGATACAAATATAGTAATACGGTTTAAGATTTCACTCAAAAATAATACAATTATTCACTTCTATGAGGAAAAAACAACAATTTAGATACAAGAAGCGAAGGTTTCGTTTGGTAATAAACTAAAATTAAGTAATAATAACGGTTTTAGACTTTGAAAGTCTTATATGGCGATATAATGATATGACATCAGTGTCGTCTTATGACTCAAGTAGATTTAGATATTTTTACTTTTTAAGTACGATATGTCTTCCAAAAACTTTGTTTTTTTAGATAGTTCAGACAGGTTAAAGAGTTATTAAAATTTGTGGTCTGTTAGTAATTTAAAAAACTGATACTCGAATTAGAGACATTACAAGGTTATTTAGGAGGAGCTCGTGGCTTAATAAGAACTGCCACTCGGGTCGATCTTTAGGTAAAGCTGTGCTTGCCTAGGTCGGTCTGTGGATGGGTGACCGCCCGACATACCGAGTTTCCTCCGTGCCTCGGAAAGCACAGCTAGTAGTAAGTTGTTGGTCCCGGCTGCCATATTATTATATAGATCTTTGGCAGTCGTTACAGGTAGTCAGTGACCTGAAATTCTGACATCCAGTCTTACCAAAGAGTATCGTATTACCTAGTATTAACTGGGTTGTGGAGGTCAGATAGGCAGTCGCTCCATGTAAAATACTGGTACTCAGCTGCATCCGGTTAGACTGGAAGCCGACCCCAACATAGTTGGGAAAAGGCTAGGCCGATGATGACAAGGTTATTTAGGAGTGTCGCGTCTTGTCGATTATTTTCATAGCTTGTTGTTAGTTAATTTGACAATTATAATCTAATTTTTTTAAAAGATGTCATCAATGTGCGAATTCACACGATAATTTACGAACCCGTTTCTGAGCGAATCATACTAAAGTTAGAAGGCCATCTAACACCCCTCTGCTATTTTCTTAATTAATTCAGTGTAGTTTTATTTTTGGCGATATTTTTTACCTACAATTCATATTTTACTGTCGACAAGACAAAAAAAACAAAATTAGTTTTTAATGAGCGATCCTTATTAGTCACAAAAAAGATACCTAAAATTATAGCTACATCCTTCTTAATTACGACAACACATAAATCACCTTACTCACGAGTGACAAAGAATACCATGGACCATTCAAACTTGCTCTACTGTTCGCAACGTACATCACTATAAGGGTCATAGCACATCATAATGGTAGTGCAGCCTCAATTAAGGCAAAATTAATGAGTTCTCGTCACAAACATAAACAATGTGACAATGACACGTGTCCCTTTGTCATACCTACGTATCAATGATTGTCTCAGTCAGTTATTTTACAAGGTTTCTTTATGTAGTCCGCGAGTGAAAAGAAAAATCGTTCGTTTGAGAGTTGACTTGAATAGATTTGGTACGTCAAATGAAATCTATGTTCCCTTCTACCTTACTTTTAGCCTGACTGCCTTTAAAGCAAGAGAGTGAGCAGGCATCTTTATGGAATTGTCGTTCTATCATAGACTTCATGCATCGCTTTCCACCAGGCATTATCGATGTCAAGAGCAGACCCATTTTAGGCAACAAAAAATACTGCACCCCCATCATCTGCCTAGCCTTTGCCCAACTACATATCTTGGAGTCAGCTTCCAGTCTAACCGGATGCAGTTGAATACCAGTATTTTACATGGACCGACTGGCTGTCATTCTGACCTCCACTACCCAGTTAATACTGGGTAACGACTGCCAAAGATCTATGTATGGCAGCCGGGACCAACATTAAAAATATTTTCTTTTATTAAAGCTTTCATATTTTCTGCTTTTGCCAAAGGCACTTCTTAATCTTTTCTAATATTTGTTTACAGACGAAAGAAAAACTATAGATTTATGGTAGAGTAATAAAAATCTTATTTGCGTTTTAATTGATATTAGAAACAAACTAACTAAATTTAATAATGATTTATATGAATATCCCTACTACCAAGACTAAAACCCGTTATCAATAAATTGCAAAACTTACTATAAAATATTTAACACTAGCGGACGTTCCCGTTCCCGTGGGAATACAGGAATAAAAAGTAGCCTATGTCACCCGGGAATAGTGTAGCCACGTAACGGTCCCAACAGTAACGACGAATTTTTGAAATCGATCCAGTAGTTTTTGAGCCTATTCGTTACAAACAAACAAACAAATCTTTCCTCTTTATAATATTATTAGTGTAGATATACTAGACAGTCAATGACCTACCTAATGCATGCACTATTGCAGTATAAAACCTCATGCTATATCTGGAAGTGATTGCAACATACACTTCTGGTGGATATGTCGAGATGTTAACGTACTTACAGATTAGTGCAATGAATAATTTGAAGTGTTCTCAGTAGAAAACTGATGTAAAGAGCCTTGTATTGATGGTTACACTTTGTTTTGGCAACCAACACATTTCTGAATTGTTTATTATAGCTATGATAAACAATTCATAAGTACTGGTAGACTAGATGTATAATGTTTTTGCTCCGAAATCGAGTTAGGAAGTGTCTATAAGTAAGTCCTTTCTGGAAGTGATGTTTCGGAACAACTGATCCGGCACAACTTACGCCACACCAAATAATATTCACTAGCTACTCTCAATTTTTGTGATAAATTGTTAAGAACTATTCTGGCATGATTACATTACATTACACAAGTCGAAGTCATGGGGAGAGGCCCACAACCAGCAGTGGGATAAAACTGGCTAACAGTATCAGTATTCTGACACGACGAATGATATTTTGTTTATGCTATTATTCTCGTGTATCGTTTCTATTCATAGTGACTTTTAGATATACTAAACGTGCCATTTGATGCGTTTAAAGCCAAAGTAAAATAAATAATCTTTGTTTAAAAGCTTACTATTTCCATTAAAAACTACTCAAATGATAAGTGTTTAGTTGGTCGCTGAGTTGAACACAAGATAATGTTTGTTATTTATGTGTTTTTTTTTACATTGTTTATTATTATATACTTTTTTATTATTGATTTGTATCTGTAGTAAATCTCAACCTTACTATTTATTGTATCGAGTCTGGTTCTAACCTAACAGACAGATGTGTTGCTGGGGAATTTGTTCCGCCACTTCTTTTTTTTAGCTAAAACAATAGGAAGTGTCGAAGGGTGGGCGTTTTGGGGGCCTGTCTCTTGTAAATAAGTAAAGTAAATTTTGACGTTCGAAAAGTGCTGATTATCAGCCTAGTTTAAATAAATGACTTTTGATTTTGACAATTGCAAGTTTCTTACAATATTTAAATCAAGATGTGCTCTCTAGCTTACGGTCTGAGTAACAGGGTATAAGGTGCAACTACGCTGTGTACATTGTGAATTAAATAAATAAATAAAATAAGTAGATACCCAACATTTCTTATGATCGTTCGAAAAATCGTTAAGCAAACACAAGTTTTTTAATATATAATTTCCTTGATCATTAAATTAAGTCTATTCATTGTATGCAGAGGTCAAATTTAATAAGAAAACTGATTGGTTATAGTCGTAGTAGGTACATGTTACAAACAATACAAAATGTATGGTACTATGTTATTAGTTGATAATGTCATCGATTAGCATCTTTGTCATGAAATTATCTTATGATTACAGGAGTAACTTGATATTTTTTATTATTACATCAACTATCTATTAGTAAACGGCCATTCAAAATCGTTTCGTTTCGAAGATTAGCCGGTCCAATTAAACAGACGGAAAGACAGAAAAATAAAAAAATAAATGTTTAAAGTACCGACTTTCATGTGCTTTTACGAAATTCTGAACAGAAACTTCAATTGTACTTATTTTTATACATGTTTACCTACAAAAAATAATGTCACTGAAACGCATTGTTTTTTGACATAAAACCTTGTCGTATACTCAGTAGAAGTAATGAGGCAATACAGCGGAGAGTTTTAAGTCCCCATTATAGTAGCAGCATACAAGGTCAGTTTTGCTATAATGAATAGGGTGAATACCTTACCTTCAAGTGCGTTACACTTAAGTCTAAAAACCATCCGCGGTATCTCTTTCGAACAACCCGCAGCAGGTAGGTAGTACACTCTTTTTTTTTGGGGGGGTTGGGAAATCGTCAAATAACCCCTCCCGCTCTGGGCAGAACGGAAGGAAGTGTCAGACTTCTACCGACTAAAAACCACCAATGTTCCTTCTTAGACCTTTGTGTCGAAGCCGCGGTATCTCTTTTGAACAACCCGCAGCCCCAACGGGATATAGTACACCCTTATTTCACTAGTTATATTTATATCCTATGCAAGAAGGGGCAAGAATATTCCGATCAACCGGGCACAAATCATGGATCACCGTCATTTCAGCAGAAACACGTCCACTGCTTGACTTAAGGCTCCTCTCTCGAAAAAGCTTTAAAACAGCGTGCAGATGAAGCAGTTTTTCACCGGCACTTACAGAGAAATTACATCTGAGAAAAATTGTTAGTAATCTACATGATATGACACGTAATTTGGTTTAGCCATAATTTTTGTATCGGTATGACATAATAAGAAAAAAAATCCACAAAATCACCTCCAAATCGTTGAATGGAACCATTTTACTCCTTCATTTTTTAACAAAATAATATAAAAAAAATATCTACTGCTTTGAAATTCAAAGGAAAATAATTTGGTTTTGTTACTTTTTAAAAACATGTATTATTTTAATTATAATAAATGAAAAATGCGTCCGTTTAAAGTCCGTATCTACGACCGAGAGGGGTAGTTTGTATGCACAAGGTCATTGACGTGAATACAAGCCTTAAACCTCCGCCAAGTGTCGCCAAGACCGGTTCCATGCGTCTCGCATCCAGCGTATCCCTGCAACCTTCACCTGGGCATCGGTCCATCTAGTTGGAAGCCTTCCAACGCAACATCGGTTCGTAATCCTGGATGATACTGAGAAATTCCTGGCATATTAGTATAAAAAGATTCGTATAATGTATGTCCCGATATACATTTAGATAGACCTTGATAGTCTGAAATAATCGATCAACCAATCAGTAATTAAAATGAGTTATTAATTGCTGATAATTTGTATCTTATGAATGTGAATTGTGCAATTACAAACTTACTGAATGCTTAAGGCATTTAGTTACTACAAATCATAATTTACGATCTTTCTTACAACGATTCTTTTGTGTTACTCAGAAAGAAAAAAACAGATTTAAAAACTTAACTGACCACGAAATTAAAATCGTTTCTAAGTATTTCTTAAATTTCAGCAGGCACAATTATAACATCAACGAAATGTTACTGTAACGTTACAAAATGATTACTTTGTGATAGATATTCAACAGTTTGCATCAGTTTTGTCTCCAACGTTACTTAGTTACTTTTTTTCCTTTTGGTTACAATTTTTGGCACAGTTGCGTGGCTGTTAAAGTTAAAGCTGAAAATCAGATAAAGGTTATTTAGACTGATTTTCAGCTTAATAGAATTAACTTATGACTATTGAACAGTAAAGTTATTAACATTTCGTTAGGTATGACGTATTGCACTCGTAGTTTAGTTTTGTTTTATGAATTGTTCTTCTGACATTCAAAAGTGCCTGTAATGGTTTAATTGAAATAAATGCTTTGAGTTTGAGTTTGATTAGGTTTATTTTTGAGAACCACTTTAAATACATTTATTTAGTGGTACATAATTCTAAAGTACCGTTTTCTAAGATTGGGTAATCATCAAATGACTCCTCAGGCTCTATGTGTGTCCACTCTAACGAACAAGTTGGCAACTGGCCGTAGTGGGCTTCCGTCTACTATGCTGACATCTCTATTCTAAAGTACCTACTACTGGTTCAATTCATATTTTTTTTATACTTTTTAGTAAAACTTTCTTATTTGTCTGTAACATGTCTACGGTTTTATCTTAGTCTCCTTTTACTTTTTTGATCATAACTTTGTTTTGTTTCTTGTATACAGTATGATGTAAAAGTCATGCAATGCAAACTTATTATTTATGAGTTAGTAACAAAACTGGCGGATGGCCTATCTGATATTGTTATTATCTAAGTGCTCATCTACTGGGCGATTGTGTCATTTTCATACGAGTACACACTACACATGTTATAAAATAATGTCTCTTTTCGTGTTTTTAAAGATCTGTGACCGTGTTGTTCTTTGAAATAAATTGCTCAACAGATTGCAATGCAGTTTCTATCATTATTTAGATAAATTATTCCGTAAAGTTAACGTAAGTATTTACATTAGTTCAATAATTAATAAAAATACTTGTGATGTTGTGTAATAAAGAACTTAAGAAATAGGGACGGTTCTTAGTCCTACTAAAACAAATGCGAAACTTTGTGAGGATGTATGAATGAAAGAAAGAAAGAAAACATAGGTATTTATTTAGCACATGTCACAAGTGCACACAACAAACAATAAAAATTATAAAAAATACTAAACTAAAAAAAAAGTGTGTGCATCTCACGGTTCCGCCAAATAGGACCAGTTCAGCAAAATGCCGAGCAGCTAGTGCCAGACGCTGGTTTTCAACTGGCCCTGAATGTTTGTTACTCTTTTACGCAAAAAATCTACTAACCGGGTTTGAACGGAATGCGGCACACAAATAGTTTATAACCTGGATAAACACATAGGATACTTATTTATCCCGGTGGTAGGTACGTTTTCGTGGGACTTTTACCGAACTCCACACGGGTGAAGGCGCGGGAATAAATAGTAGTAGTTATAGTTAATCATAAATACATTAATACAGTGCAAATTGAGTACAGCTAAGAATGCGTTTAATATTTCTGCTGATTGGTTTTGACACTATCAGATATATTACAAATTAATTGTCTATCACAATTAGGCAACAATTAATATTATTGCGATACAAATAATATCAACCAGTGTAATAATTTAATTTAATTTAAGTAATGCAATAATTATATTAAATGGGGCGGAACACGTCGGCCATCTACAACGAAGTTCAACAGGATCGACTGCTACTTTTCTGTTGCTTATGGTATCGTTAGTGATGTTTCGTCAGCTAATCTAATTTCACCTTGTGGAGACCGAACGAAAGGTCTAGTATCGGTCAATCTAAGGACGATTAGTATCTGATTATTGATTAGATAAACCCCGGTGTGCACTGTGAATAAAATAACGTAGGTACAAAAAATGCTACTACCTTGGGGATGCCTCGGCGGCATCCCTCGGGACGCTTCAGTCGTCTTCATAATGAATTTGAATATTTAAGTTTGTATTTATAAAAAAAAAGGGTGCTTATTAAACCGGCTTCTTTTTAATAGCATTTTTCGCCTCTAAAAATCTACATTGCCTTCTAAATTACTAAGTAAGCCACAATTAACGAGCATCTAAGTATTCCTATCTTAGCCACTAGTTAAGTTCTATCTGAGCCACTCTAAATATAACTCAGCATGGTGGTTATTTTTTACCCGACAACGGCGAAGTGACGCGCGCTCGCTTCGCTCGCATATTAAATAACACTAATATCTTCTGTCCCCGAAGTGCCGGGCCTACGCCGGCTTCCTTCGTTGGCCTACGGCCCGGTGCCCATGCCGCCCATTAGGGTGCTAATTAAACCGACTTCTTTTTAATAGCATTTTTCGCCTCTAAAAGCAATACGAACGCGCGATCGACAAAAATAAATACACGATATTGTCTATGGTCGCTTGACTTGTATTTTTTTGAGGACCTAATGTTAAAGCTATAAAATGTAAAATGGTTATGAGATATTAATTCCGTGGCTGCGTTAGTAAATTAGGTGTCTATGTAATAAGTACAAGTTACGATAATTGATGATCTTTATTTGACGCTTTCTGTAAGATATTTAGTTGGCATTGTAAAAAGACGAATTAGCTTTTTAGAGGCTATCTTATTTTCCCGTGGCTTAGTCATAAAATTAGAAGTTTGATCACGTGGCCATTAAAAAAATCTGTTGCTCGATTTATTATTTCCCAAAAAAAAATACCAAAAAGTAAAAAAAAAATAAACTTCAGAAAAAAAATCAGCTTCTAAAGTCGGTGACATTTATTTCTTTGATTTCTTTTTTTTGCCACCGACTTCAGAAGCTGATTTTTCTTCTAAAGTTTATTTTTCACTTTTTGTGTTTTTGAAATCGGTTGTTTTTTTTTTGCAAAAAAAGGTTTTTTTGGAACGAAGTTCCTTATCGCGCGTTGTGAAAGGGGGCTAGACGGAAAAAATTCTTACGAAAAGTTGTCACGACACTTTTTGCTATAGTAAGCTATTGTAAGCTGTGCGGCGTCGCATGTTTCTCTGTCTATCTCTCTCTCTCTTATAGAAAGCAAGCCAGATATTTTCATTTCTACATTTTTTTTTTTTTTTTTTTACATAATAAAAAATTATAACAATAACTTCGTTCCATCCGGGTGTTCCTTGACACCTCTCAGGTTTTTTTTTTTTAGTTGTAATAATATCCTATACAAATATTTACTATGCATTTGAAACATTCAACCAAGAAACCTAACCCTTAACCTTCAAGATTCCCTTATTAACCGTTGAGGAGTAGTAACTTTCATCATCAGCTCATCGACATGAAGTGATGACTGCTAGATACGAATACCTGAATAGCGTCAGAACACGTAGCGTCAAAGCACAAAACACGTACCTAATACGTGCCTATTAATTTTGAGGGTTGCTCTCGATTTGTCTGGGATCCCATCACCAGGTCCTGGTTTCTATATCATGGTACCAAACTCGAAATATCTCCTGTCCAATAAAAGAAGAGTCATCAAAATTGGTTCATAAACGACGAAGTCATTTGCGAAAAATGAACACATAAACGAAAAATGAATCACGTAAATCGGGTCATAAATCTCAGCGTAATCGGTGTACATAGATAAATAAAAAAAAAACAATCGAATTGAGAACTTCCTCCTTTTTGGGAAGTCGGTTAATAAATACCTGCATGATTTCAAAGGATCTCCTCCGTGTACCCTGGCCCTAAGTCGTCCTGAGATCCCAATCAGACATCAGCTTAGAATAAACAACAAAGAGACAAATTAAACAGGGTAATCAAAAATACAATTTCTACTTGATCAAAATCACAAAACAATGTTGCAAATAATTGCAAATTTTTCGCGGTCGTATTTAGTAACCTCTTACCTCTGTAACGTTGTGTAACGCGTTGCGTTTCAGTAACATTTCGGTGAGTTAGTGCTAACGCGGACTTGCTGGTCACAAGTGCTAATTAAGGGCGTGTTCTATGCTTAGTAAATAAATATTAACATGTGAATTTAAAAAGTTTGCAAGTGTTGAAATAGTGTTAAGTGCATGTGAGTAGGTACTGTTTATTTATTTTGTTTAAAATATTCAAGGTTGCAGTGTATTCTATCATTTGAAGAACTTGCCTACAATATTATTCATCATTTCAGCCAAAAGACGTTCACTCCACTGCTGGACATGGGTCTCCCCCAAGTTTCACCACATTCACCGATCCCCTACAATATTATTTGTTCTGCTTCAACACATTTTCGATATATCATTTACCATACATAGGTGCATATCTGCCTAATCTTTCTAAAAAATAGGCGTCATGTTACGTGATGTTGTACCAAGTTGTCAAACATGCGCGATTATAAATCTGCTTAAATACATTTATGAGAAAAACATTTTCAATCAAAAAAGATTCAAACTAAAATCAAGTTATTTTTATGGGCTCGTAGCTCGTATTGTCCCACTCCTGGGCAAAGACCTCCCACTAATCCTTCCACTTCTTCTCGTCAATTGGTGAAGAAGCCATTCATGACGTCACACCTTTTTTGCCTCGATCGGCCGCAACCCCATCTTATCATCTGCCTAGCATTTTCCCAACTATGTTGGGGTCTTACCGGATGCAGCGGAAGGTATTCCGCTGCATCCGGTAAGACTGGACTGGCCTGGCTGGAGTTTTTTGCATGGAACGACTGCCTATCTGACCTCAACAACCCAGTTAATACTGGGTAATACGATACCCTTTGGTAAGACTGGTTGTCAGAATTTCAGGTCACTGACTACCTGTAACGACTGCCAAAGATCTTTAAATGGCAGCCGGGACCAACAGCTTGACGTGCTTTCCGAGGCACGGAGGAAACTCGGTATGTAATGGGTGGTCACCCATCACCCATCACAGACCAACCTAGCCAAGCGTGACTTGATCTAAAGATCGACCCGAGTGGGAATTTTTAAGCCACGAGCTCCTCAACCCCATCTAGTTGTCAAAATCAAGTTACCTTCGATAAAAGAAAATACGAAGTAGCATAGCATTCCAAGAAACAATAGGACCATTTCTTTGCCGTATTGGCAATATTGGCGTATTTCATAAGTACTTAGTACCTAAGTGCTAAACCAAAGTTACTAGTTCCAGTCTAAAAGTGATAATTAAGGGAAACATTACACTGCTAGCTGTTTAGTGTTGCAATTATCTTGGTTTAGAACTTAAGACATTGTTTTGGTTCGTCGAAGTTAGGCTCAATAACTTCTGAACTTAGTCATCATCATCATCATCTGCCTAGCCTTTTCCCAACTATGTTAGGGTCGGCTTCAAGTCTAACCGGATGCAGCTGAATACCAGTATTTTGCATGGAGCGACTGCCTATGTAACCTCCACAACCCAGTTAATATTAGGTAATACGATACTCTTTGGTAAGACTGGTTGTCACAATTTCAGGTCACTGACTACCTGTTACGACTGTCAAATATATGGCAGCCGGGACCAACAGCTTAACGTGCTTTCCGAGGCACGGAGGAAACTCGGTATGTCGGGCGGTCACCCAACCACAGACCGACCTAGGTAAGCACAGCTTTACCTAAAGATCGACCCGAGTGGCAGTTCTTCTTAAGCCACGAGCTCCTCTGAGAGAACTTCTGAACTTAGTCATTAGCTATATTATCACCTCTTTACTCGTTTTAGATATTTCCCAATTGGGCACATAGAGAAGACATATTATAAACTGAAGCATTATTTATAGTTTATATTAAACTGGCTGCTGTCCGTGAACTACGTTCGCGTAATTTATTATGAAAAAAATATACTTCCCTTTTTCATCGGATTTTCTAACCTCAAAGGTTTTAATTTTTTGCACGGAAAACACTAATTATTTTATTAAAATAATAGTATCCTAATCTAGACCCTAAAACATCAGTTATCTGTCAGTAAAAGTCGACTCAAAATTAGTTTTGCCATTTCGGAGATTACTCGGGACAAACACACAGACAGCAGACAGACAAAAAGATGTGCCGCAAACTTTTCGTATGCAATCAGTAAAAAGCTTTTACTTCGATATTACAAACCGATATTTTTCCATTTAACCTTTCGTATGCCGTGTAATTAGACACAATTAAAAAGCCATTGTGTCTCGCGTAGATCTACGTTCCGGCATACGAAAGGTTAAGTTAGATATTTTGTATAGGTAGATCTCATCTCATCAAAACAATAACAAAACATTAACAGTGGGGTCATAAACCCTATGAAGGTAAACTCTATAAAATGTTATTAACCTTTTGGCAATGAAAATAGGAACGATTATTAATAGATTCTCCACAAATAACCAACAACTATTTCCATAACAGCTTTTTTGGCGCGTCCTTGCTCTATTCGTATGTAGTGGAATTTAAGTGACTCGATTATCGATTTTGAAATTTTTTTTATTTTTAGTCTGCCGCGCTATTTTGGATTCTAACCTCGTCAAAACTGGTTTTTGTTTCGACGGACCACACGGTAGTATTAGGAAATATTGATTTTAATAGGTGCAGGTTAAAGATTAACGATGTATCGTTATTCCTTTAATAGGTGGTTAAAAAGAAATAGTTTTTGAATAGGGGTTTAATTTAATTTTGCAAGGACGCTGACTATAGTATGTTAGGTTAAATCATGCACCTCCTTGAGAGCCTGCTCCTTTTATGTCGGTTAAAAATAAGTTAAAAATGTATGTTATGGAAGTGTAGCATATTAAACATATAGGGTGTAAAAGTACCCTTAACGCAAACTAAAGGCACTTGTTTTCCCCACCACTGCGATCATTTTTTTGTTCTAGACCATACCTGGGAACCCCTTAGTTACGGAGATATTGGGGGTCAAAGTTCCAAATTTTTAACAGCTGTTTTTGAAAATACTAGTTTTTCAGGTTATGACTTTAGTTAAATTACCTCCATGACCCGTTTATTATTCAAAGCATCCAATAGCACAATGTTTCAAGAGTGCTACATTGAGTTTTACCGTAAAATGTGATTTTTGACCCAAAAAAAATCGTTTCCCAGCAAAAATTTTTGCGTAGAGATACTTAGTTTGATGTACAAAATGCTTGGTTAACGGCTATGTGATGGGTTGAATTACACCCTGTATAATGACCCCACTTCTAGGACAAAGGCTTCCTCTCTGTGGAAGGGAGTGGGCCTAGTTCAGGTTAATAGAAGTCAGATGTTTTTGACTTTATGGTTCTCAGACATTTCCTCACAATTTGTTTTCCTTCACCGTTTAAAAAAAATTAAAATAAAATATCTTAATTTCAGACCTAAGCAGTCCATAAGTTCCCCGTCGGGGCTGCGGGTTGTTCGCAAGAGACACCGCGGCCTCGACATGAAGGGCTAAGAAGGAACATGGGTGGTTTTTAGTCAGTAGAAGTCTGACACTCCCTTTCGCTCTGCCCAAGAGCAGGAGGGGTTATTTGATGATTTTCCACCCGCCCAAAAAAAAAAGAAAATCTCTTCTAAATCTCTTGCGAACAACCCGCAGCCCCGACGACCTCCGCCTAGCCCTTAGGGTATTACAAGGCGCGATGTTATGTTAGGTGATAATTTATTTACCTTCCAACAAACTTAGCAAATCAGCTGATTTACTATAACGTAGCAAACGTAAAAGGCAACCTTGTACGGAATAAAGAAACGGAGTTACTTTAGAAAGGACAATGGCCAATTTCAGTGCATTTGACAAGGTACGCGTCAGTCAATGAACTCTTTTTGTCGTATAATAAGTACAATAATTCTATTTTTATCAGTTGAAGTGGTTTGATTTAGGTATTTGGGTTTGAGGACCTCGTGCATGGAGGAATGGGACGCCGTCGCCTCCTTCTGCGAAGCAGTGATGCTAGCGAAGGAGGTGGCGGAACGTGAGAGCGAGAGAACCTCTCGTCCTAGCAGCCGCGGGAAACGCTCCGGGCGTCGGGGGCCACGTGATGGCTTCCGGGCACCGTAGACGCGGGCCAGCCGTGGACAGTGAATAATGGGCTAGCTCGCCGTCCGTCCGTCTCATGACGACGACAGGCAGTGTCGACAATGCGTTCGTGTTCAACGCGCGCCTTAAAGAGATGTCAGCAACATGGAAGGGGCCCGCAAGGGCCGACGCCCGTCGGGGCTGCGGGTTATTCGCAAGAGATATCGCGGCCTCGACATAAAGGGCTAAGAAGGAACATGGGTGGTTTTTAGTCAGTAGAATTCTGACACTCCCTTTCGCTCTGCCCAAGAGCGGGAGGGGGTTATTTGATGATTTTCCACCCGCCACAAAAAAAGTATTTTATAGTTACAAGACGTGATGTAATTTTATGTGATACACTAGCGGATGCCTGCGGTTTCGCCCGCGTAGATGTTGGAACTTGACAAATTATATACTAAAACCTTCCTTGAAAACCACTCTATCCATTGGTTAAAACAGCATGAAAATCGGTGGAGTAGTTTTTGAGTTTATCGCGAACAGACAGACTAGTGATAGTGATGATAAAGCATTTTAAACTTGTCTTGTGAATACAACAACACTATCGCACCAAAGTCTGTAGCACAATGACTGCACCAAAATAGCTGTCTGGTACACCAATTTCATAGTCTCAAATTGAATAATTCCTGCAATGTTAATGAACCCTTTCACTATTGTTTATTACTAGATAGAGTATTGTTTCGGTTAGTTTGGTTGGTAACCAGTCTTACCAAAGGGTATCGTATTACCCAGTATTAACTGGGTTGTAAAGGTCAGATAGGCAGTAGCTCCATAAAAAAAACTGGAAAAACACACAATAAATACTGAATATTAAATGAATACTGGTATTCAGCTGCATCCGGTTAGACTGGAACCCAACCCCAGCATCATTGGGAAAAGGCTAGGCTGATGATCACTTGATGTATTATCCATCCCGTCGGGGGTGCGGGTTGTTCGCAAGAGATACCGCGGCCTCAACATGAAGGGCTAAGAAGGAACTTGGGTGGCTTTTAGTCAGTAGAAGTCTGACACTCCCTTTCGCTCTGCCCAAGAGCGGGAGGGGTTTTTTGATGATTTTCCACCCACCATAAAAAAAAATGTATTGTCCATAATTCATGCCAAGCCTCTGAGCCGTGCCTACAATAATCGTAGAATTCATAAAGGACATTAACTTCATCGTTCAAATTCCGTAGTAGTTTCACAAACAACAGCTGGGTTAGAACTGCGATACCCAAGGACCACTCCTTATGCAATTTTAAGCAATGTCTACCCACGTAGACATTGCTTAAAATTGCATATAATCAACCAAAACTCAACCTAAATCTATTCAAATATTTTATAGAGGTATTTGTTTGTAACTTTACACGTAACGGGTAATTTTCGAAATTACTGATCCGATTTCGCATTATTCCCGATTGTCATAGGCAATTGTTTTGAAATTCAATCGTGTGTTAATTACCGTCCATAACGAGACCGAAACCGCGAGCAAAAGCAGCTGGTAAGCAGAAAATAGTGTCTTGTAGCCTGTTTTTTAACCGACTTCAAAAAAGGAGGAGGTTATAATGTTCGTGAGTATGTATTTTTTTTTTTTTTTTTTTTATGTATGTTACCTGATTTCTCCTCCATTTGTGAACCGATTCTCAAAATTCTTTTTTTATTTGAAAGAGTATACTTCTGAGGTGGTCCCATAGAATTTGGTGAAGATCTGATCCTGATCTTCGGAGATATACAATAGAACTCTTCAAAAATAGACGGCAAATCTGTCGTGATTGCTGCAATCGCTTGGATGTTTATTGTTTACGCAACATCTTAACTTACCATCACGCCTGTATGCTCTGACGGGGTACGCAGATGTGTACAGGACGCCCAGATTTCGAGAGTTAGGTATGTTAAGTTCCATTTTATTGCGGATAAGCCTATTACCGTGACATGTATTGTTAACAACGTAAAATTAATGAATATCAAATATTTGTAAAGGATATTACAACTAAAAATGGAAAAATAAAAAAACTTTTTTGCAAAAAATAAAACCGACTTCAAAAACACAAAAAAGTGAAAAATAACTTTAGCTTCTGAAGTCGGTGACAAAAAAACTGAATAAAACAAACAAAAGTCACCGACTTCAGAAGCTAAAGTTATTTTTCACTTTTTTGTGTTTTTGAAGTCGGTTTTATTTTTTGCAAAAAAGTTTTTTTAACCTCTAAAATTAAATTAATAGTCCAGGATGAGGCGCAGTAGTAATGTCCTTCTGTTACTCCAGTTTAACTAACAATATTTTAGGAAGTAAGTCGAAGTACTCGTAAAATTATGGCAGTAGACAAAACCACAGGTTTAGTTGGTAATATTACAATAGCAGATATGTATGCGATGTAGCCTTACATACACTGCGCACGCATTGGTTTGTTTACAGAGACGCGAGAATGCAAACTCACGTCTTGTATTTTTCTTTATAAATGTCTGAGCAGTTTAGTTACAGCCTACTATAATCCTCTGACATCAATTTGGCATTGTTTCCTTTATGAATTAATAGTAAGGAAATCAACGATGGATGGTCTGTGCGAAATTAATAAATGGCTATTTGACTAATGTTAAAAATTCACGAAAATGTTATGTTATTTCAAAGAACTAACAGAAATAACACGATGTGTGAAAAAAGTAGTAAACACATCAAAAAATGGTTTAGTTTTAACTGATTTCAAATAACGTGTTAGGTTAGAAATAATAAAGTTAGAAATAATAAGAAATAAATTGGGTTAAGAGCAGGAGAATGATGATGAGTAAATGTGATTTTCGTGGAGCAAACACCAATTCAATACATGAACTACACACATCAAAAGTGTCTAGGGATCAACATATATTTTTGCAATAACTTTTCTCCTGATTGATATTAATTAAAATTTTCTTTAAGGATTCATCAAATAAAGTGTTTTCGTTTGTCACAGTAACGATAAACCAAGTCACCTTTGCATTAATAAAGAAATTTGCCATTTTCCTAATAAAGGGATTTTTGACATTTGAACCACTAACATTAAAGTTCGAAAAAAAGACTGAAATAACAGTTTTCTTTAAAATTTTATTGGGTAACTTAAACAATTAATAATCCGTGTTTCTACCGCGAACACTAACAACACAAGAACATCGGTTTGGCATACTCAAAATGAGTTCATCCAAATCACGCTGTGGAATGGCCGCCCATGTTCGTTGCAACAACAAAAAAAGGTCTTCTTGCGACTGGATACCCTCCATATTCGGCAGAGCTCTTCTCTGTAGCATATCCCATGCATGCTCAATCGGGTTCAAGTCTGGCGACTGAGCAGGCCAGGGCAGGACATTGATGTTAGCTGCGGCGAGAGTCTGTCTTACAACTCTTGCGGTGTGCGGTCGTGCATTATCATGCATTAACTGAAATAAGGGACCGGTTTGCACTTGTAGAGGAACGATGACGTCTGATACAATCGTCTCAGCATAAATTTGAGCGTTGAGGTTGCCTCTGATCCAAATCAACTCAGTTCTTCCGCCGATCCAAATACACGCCCACTATAAGGATGGACTTCCTGGCAGGATTTTAATCGCTGTTGGCGTCCAGGGGTTCTCCAGTGTCGTATACGTCTTGTATCCGGTCTCATACCAAAACGAGACTCATCAGAAAAGCACACGAAACGCCATTGTTCTTCTGCCCAATTTCTGTGTTCAAGAACCCATTACTATCGAATCCTACGATTGTGCATTGCTATAGGTGGTACCCGTAGCGGTCTTCGGGAATGAAGGTTCACTTCATGCAAGCGGTTTCTGACTGTTTGGTCGCTAATTAAGTTCCCTGAAGAGTGATGAAGCCTCACGGCTAACATCATGGCGGTTATTGTTGGAGCTCTTCGAGTTAAGATTTGAATGTATCGGTCTTGTCTCCGTGTGGTGCAGCGATACCGTCCTCTATGGCGCTCAGCCACGGTATCAGTGCTTCGGTAACGTGTCCAAAGTCGACTGATAACACTCTGACTTGTATTCAGAGCTAAAGCCACAGTACGTTGCCGGGAACCAGCTTCTATCATTCCCACGGCTCTGAGCATTTCTTCCCTGCTTAAATGACGTCGCCGCTCCATAATAACGTTGGTTTTAATCAGTAGTAGGGAAACAGTAGCACTAATAATGTCTTCAATGCGTTGTATGTTTTTATAGGGAAAATATTGACAGCTGATTTTCATCTTTTACTCGAATTTGATTCACAGTTCCTGATTCAAATTATGAAATGCACCAAAAAGGATCCATATAAATTTATAAAATCATAAATTTATTACAAAGCCACATCTCAATCTCAAGAAATCCGCATAAAAATGCTTGATCCCTAGACACTTTTGATGTGTGTAGATTGAAATTATACGAACTAATATCTAAACGCCTTTCAACAAAATTTATTAATTTATTTATTTAGCCTTTATTTTCCTTAAAAAATTGATTTCTTACATTATTTGCATGCATTAATTAATTTAACATTACATAATTATCTTACATTATGTTTTCATTAAACTTTAAATTTAACAATACCTTAAATTCAACATTACGTTTATATGTTTGTGGATCATATTTATAACATTATCATTACTTATAACATTTGATCTCTTATTTCAACAAAATTTCATTCTTAAACTACCTACATAGTCCGAATAGTTTTACTACGAATCTAGTCTGCTAAGAACGAATCCACACGAACAGATATCCGGTATAACGTCCGATCGCGTGTCGCAATTGTGTCGCAAGCCTGCAGACATTTGTCACTTGGCTAATATTGAAGGTTAGTCTGACGATGTTTGAGCTTATGTTGTAATGCTATTTATAATTGTGAGAAAGTGGAAGCATTTAATGAAAACTTGATGCTGCGGGACTGTTCGATTGAGATACCGCGGCCCTGGAACACAAAGAGCTAAGAAGAAACATGGGTGGGTTTTAATCGGTACAAGTCTGACACTCCCTTCTGCTCCGCCAAGAGGGGGAGGGCACCCCCTGTGGGGTACAAGCCTCGGCTCAGGTCGTCGCTGAGAGAGGCCAGCAAGGCGACACGAGCAGAGATACGGTTCAGCGTTTTAATATAGTTGAAGTCCCACAGACCTGAACAAAGCGCTATGCGACCACATTTCATTCTTCATTCTTCTTTTTCATTTCATTCTTCTTTTTTTCATTTCATTTTTTTTTCTTTTTTTTTTAGGCTTTTGGCTTCGGACGGGACTTATTTTTAATACTGTTTTTTTTTATTTTTTTATTATTGATTTCTTGTATGTGTGAGACCAATAAATACTTTTTCTTTCTTTCTATTTAATATGCGAACCGCCAGTCTCGTGGCATTCACTGCCGGTTCCTCTGGTTCTTGATAATTATAATCCAGATCTCTTTAAACTTGCCCGGTTGATAGTAATAGGCTCGCCCCCATTACTCGAGACTAAAACATAACTGGCGCCATGTGAGTGTATCTATTAATTACACCTCTGCCTAACCCTTTACATTACAGACGTGATATTATGTACGTAAATGTTCATAAAATTAAAACGTTGTAGTAAAGATCAACGCACAGGCCAACTTAGGGCTAGAAACTTAAAATTTCGCACACGTATTCCTCTCATAACGTAGGCATCCATTAAGATAGGATTTTTCAAAATTCAACCCCCAAGCGGGTGAAACAGGGGATGAAAGTTTGTATGGAAAATCGCTATTTTTAATATTTCCGACGTCCAGGCGGGCGAAACTGCGGGTAAAAGCTAGTTATGTATGTAAATGTTCTCTCACTTTACACCCGTCAACAAAACATCAAATCTTACTATGTCATCACGTTTTCGCAAGAGACCAACGCGTTGAAGTTGACCTGCAATATTTGGTCGTTCGGACCTTGGACCAAAGGGCGGGGTCAATGGCGAGAATTGCGCACTCTTCTAAAAATAAATGTTTATTCGTGTACTTATCACTATTACTATCACTACATAATTTAAAACAAAGTCGCTGTCGCTGTCTGTCCGTCCCGATGTATGCTTAAATCTTTTCTACGCAACGGATTTTGAAGCGGTTATTTTTAATAGATAGAGTGATTCAAGAGGAAGGTTTAAGTATCCGACACCGACATCCAAGCGGGTGAAGCCGCGGGCATCAGCTAGTTACTGATAAATAACAAACAGAACCGTACCAAACATTTCGGAAAAGATCCAACTCTAGCGCTTATCACAGGAAATGTGCGCGGGTCAATGACAGATACAATCCATTTTCCCTTCAAATTTTAAAACTGGCGTAGGACAATGGCGAAAAATAAACGTCTAATAAAGTGAGATCTAGAGACCATACGGGGGCCTTGGCACAATTACGTCACAAATTATGGTTATAGTTTTTCTATATATCTAAGTCGATAATTGAATACACTCTTTTTTTTTTGGCGTGTAGAAAATCATCAAATAACCCTTGCCGCTCTTGGGCAGAGCGAAGTCTGACACTCCCGTCAGACTTCTACTGACTAAAAACCACCCATGTTCCTTGTTAGCCCTTGATGTCGAGGCCGCGGTATCTCTTGCGAACTACCCGCAGCCCCGACGGGCGTCGGCTCTTGCGCGCCCCTTCCATGTTGCTGACATCTCTATGAGGCGCGCCTGGAACACGAACGCGCCGTCGACACGGCCTGTTGTAGTCATAAGACGGACGGACGGCAAGCTAGCTCATCACTCGTCACGTGGCCCCCGACGCCCGTAGCGTCTCCCGCGGCGGCTGAGACGAGAGGTTCTCTCCCTCTCACGTTCCGCCACCTCCTTCGAATTGAATACCCTCCTTTAATATGCCCCTCGTTTAACCTAACACTGTATACAAAGCATATAGAACCAGTATTGTCAAAAAAGTTAACACTCCCAAGATAAACTGTAAACTTGAACAATGAACTTAACTTAGTTTTTTGGTTTCGTAAGGTCCCACGACGGTTAATTATGACACATTAATTAACAATGGATTGTATTGTAGGACTTCTAGTAATGTTACTTTGATTTTGTCTGAATTATGTCTGGTTTGATTTTGCAATGCCATTTAGAAATACTAATTTTATGTGGGTAACGTGAGATTCACAAGTGAATTACCCAGTTGGAAGTGTTAAGGATCTTTAATAGTACATTATGGTATAAGTGTGTAACGTTGGTGATTACCGCTGAGGCGCCTTTGAGACCCGAGCCGTTAGGTGAGGGTCTTAAGAGAGCCGAGGACGGTAATCATCAATACACACGTGTATCATACGACGTTTTTCAACACACTTGTGAAGAAAATGACACAAAAAAATCATTTTTAACATGTTTTCAACAGTTAAAATGACGCATCTAACAATGGCGATCGGCCATAGACTAAAAGGATGAGGTTTCTTTTTTTTGCTTTTTGCGGATAGTGTTTTAGCCACGTCAAAAACGAGGATTTCAAAGTTTTTTTATTACAGAGAAAACAAAAGTTTTATTTATTAAAAACGTATATAAAAGTTGAAATTATCTATTTAAATTCGAAGTTGCATGAAATGAACAAGAAACACAATCTTTTTAATATCGAAACTTTTTAAGAACAAAGCAACTCAACCAAAAAAATTTAAAAAAAACTCATAACTCACTTGTGAATAATGGTAATGAAAAATTCACAGTTTGGTTACAGCTGTCATTATATGCCTAATTGCGGTGAAATTAGAGCCACTTTATGAGCAAGTGTGTTGAAAAAGTATTTGATTATTTGTTACAACATAAAATCACGCCTGAAATTCCGTCGCGCTTGTGACCAACTATACTGTCAAAAGAGTCTTTCAATAAACGTTATGTTATGTGATCAATTTGGTTTATTTCTATTAGAAGGTCTTCTGAAGCACATATCTAGTTAGTTGGTCAAGTCATCATCATCATCAGCCTATAATGTTCCCACTGCAGGGACTCAGGCCTTCTCTCTAGGAGAAAGATGGGCTATAATCCACCACGCGGGCCCGTTTTGAGAGCAGTGGTGATGAAATAAATTACACAAAGTAATGCGACTGACTGGGTTCGAACCCACGACTCACTGTTTGTAAGTCGGGGCGGCCAACACTGGGCCACCACTACTCCTCCCACTCCCCTCCCTGTTGCTCAAGTAGAAATAATTATTTAGATTATTGATATAACCCCACTATTTAAAAGATAGTTGTAACGTTCCAGCTCTCCCGGTGTTGTGCCTTCTCTGGCCAATTAGTCACGAACGAGTCCAAAGAAAGAAAGAAATGGGGGAGGCCTTTGCCCAGCAGTGGGAGAAAATAGGCTAATAAAAAATAAAAAAGTTGTGAAGTTGTTTGAGTTGTTGTGTGTTGTGTTGTGTGTGTGTGGTGTGTTCTGAGTTTTGTCCTTCTCTTAAGCAAAGCTCTTAACTCTTCTCTTAGGCAAAGCGTGTCTTCTCCTACCCATTTAGTCGACCTCATTCCCCAGATCTTCTGACATTCCCTCACCCTCTGAGCTGATGATGAAATTAATTTAATAGTGCACCGGCCTATCTTAACAGTGATTTTGTTTTGAAATGTATCTAAGAAGAGATTTAGAGAAAAGCCTATTCAATGCCTTGAACTTTAAAACTCAATTAAGTTTTAAAACTAAGTTTTGTAGCAGGTAGTAAATTAGGCTTAAATTATGCAAAACTTGATTGAATATTGCAAAAGTATAAGTATAAAGTATTTTTCAACACACTTGCTCATAAAGTGGCTCTAATTTCACCACAATTAGGCATATAATGACACCTGTAAATAAACTGTTAATTTTTCATTGCCATTATTTACAAGTGAGTTATAGGTTTTTTTTTAATTTTATTGGTCGAGTTGCTTTGTTCTTAAAAAGTTTCGATACTGAAAAGATTGTGTTCAATACTACAAATAAATTAATGTACCTATTCCTTGCTCATTTCATGCAACTTCTAATTTAAATAGATAATTTCAACTTGTATATACGTTTTTAATTAATAAAACTTTTGTTTTCTCTGTAATAAAAAAAACTTTGAATTCCCCATTTTGTACGTGGCTGCAACGCTATCCGCAAAAAGCAAAAAATAAAGCAACCTCATTCTTTTAGTCTATGGCCGATCGCCATTGTTAGAAGCGCGCGCAGGAAAACTGATTATTATGTACTATAATATGTTGACCAAACCAAACCATTTGTGTAAACCAAAGTTAAACTACTTTTGTTTTGTTTTATTTCCTAATGTGTTGCTTTTGCTAAATTGTTTCTACCATTGAAGTAGGCAGCAGGTATATTGTTATGTATATTGAATTTTAATATAATAATAACCATCTCTAAAAAAATCGCTTCAGAAGCATACATTTTTGGCAAACGTATTAATTTTATCAGCAGTACCAACTCTACTGATAAACCATCAAGAATAAAATTGTTACTTAGTTTTTGTTGTTAATTATTGTTGTTGCTAATTATTGTTGTTGTTAATTATTGTTGTTGGGAGACTGATGACTGAGACATTATTTGTGCGGTTGATCAAAGTCAAAGCATTTATTTCAATTAAACCATTACTGGTACTTTTGAATGTCAGAAGAACAATTCATAAAACTAAACTACGAGTGCAATAAGTCATCCCGAAAGCCACCACGCCGAACCACACGCCGCCGAATGCCCGCAACAACGAACACTGCGAGCACGAAAGCATGCAGCGACGCACACCGCAACAACGAATGCACGAAAAATTAAATTAAATTAACGAATGCACGAGACTCCAAATCACGGAACAACGAATGCACGCCGCAACGCGCAACCGCCACCCCGCGACCCGGAGCCCCGCGCACCCACCGCCACGGCACGAGCCGCCGCGCACCCCCGCACCCACAGCACTCGACGCCGCAGACATCCGGCGACGCGCAACTCGACGCAGCAACCCCCGGGACGACGCATTGCACTCCTAAGCTACAGTCACAGTCACAAGGCATAATAACTTGTGAAAGTACTGTAGTTGCCCATTCCCTAGCATAGATCTCTATGGAGAAGAACGGGCAAGAAACTCGTTGATGATAATAGACTGGCTCCTATTTACATGGGACTTAAACATAACTGGCGAAATGTGGGTGTACTATTAGATGCTCAATCCTTTTTTTTTTGGAGGGTGAGAAATCATCAAATCACTCTTTCCGTTCTGGGCTGAGCGTAAGGAGTGTCAGACTTCTACTGACTAAAAACCACCCATATTCATTCTTGGCCCATTGTGTCTGGGGCCGCGGTATCACTTTCGAACAACCCACAGCCCCGACAGAAGATGCTCAAACCTTCGGGGATTACAGGCGTTATGTTATATTATGTCAACAAAATTGTAACCATGCCTAAACCTACACCACTAATCTCCAAGACAAGTGACACAATCCTTCTCACATCTTTAACCAAAACAAATGAAGAGAAACTATTCAATATCCTAACAAAATTCGTGACAAATGTTTTGTCATTATGCGTGTTGAACCCTGCCAGCGTGACGAAACGGATGGACGGACACAGCACAGAATTATGTTGGCGTGTATGGACAACCTTGACCCAGTACTTCAAGATGTGTGTGCTGCGGGCAATTAATGAGATAACGGTTTAGTGAAGATCTTTGGTGGGCTATGGTATGTTTTGATTTTGGAAAAATGTGTGATGGACCCGATGTTTTGTTCATCATGTCATGTTTTCGAACCTACTTTCATTTACTTTCCTTAGAAGTATGATCTCTGTTCTTTCAATCGAATTTTTGCGGCTATCTTGAAATTTCCTCGAATCGAGAATCTTTCAGAAATAAGACAGTTGGACATAGTTTAGTCTCAGGAAGTGCTTTATACCAGACGGGGCGTGAGTGATCAATGAAATAAAAGTCTTTATTTTGTTCATCGTTCAGGAATTTTCTGAGGACAATAAGTGTAAAAATGAGTTCTCAAAAATAGTTCCACGACCCTTATGCTATTCAATGCATTTTAGAGCACAATGCGCAATGTTTTGTGTGCGTTAAATTGAGTCTTACCATAAAACGCAATTGTCACCCCAAAAAATGTTTCCTAGGAATAATTTTTGCGTCTTGATACTTACATGATGTACAGAATGCCTGGTTGACCACTTCGTGAGGGGTCTGTTTACATCCTGTATAATGTCAAAAAAGATTAAATGGTTATTGTGATCGCCAGACATCATTTAAATGCCATACTATTCAGTTAGTTTTTCCGTTTAATTTTCTCCTCTGTTTGAGGATAATCTAAATCAGCACCAACAAAATACATTGCAATAGAAAGGTGAGTCATTTTAAGCTGCCATTTGGAGTACTATCTAATAGTAATATTGCAATACTTCTAGTGCACCGGTGGAGGTTGCAGCTAACAGCGCAAACACGACCAGTTTTCCTCGCTTGCTGACGCAACTTGCGTGAGATGTCGCTGATTCATACTTTTTCTGGCATTTTCGTTGGTAAATCTGTGCTTAGGTGTGTATTTGTTCATTGGGGCAATAGTTAGACACGGTTATTTGAAACAATGTCGCTGGGGGTTTTGAGGATTTTGTCACTATGGTCAAGAGGGTTTATCTTCAGCGTTCACATGCATTTTCAGCTGCCGTAGCTGCGTCGCAGTATTTTTTATGTTCTAAAAATATTGGTAAATCACTTATTAAGCTTTAAACGGAACGTAAATACTAAGATTTTGGACGTTGCATCTGTAAAAACCACTCAAAATGCGTAAAATGAATCACAAAAAATATTAACACGATAAAATTGTTTCAAAAGGCGATGTTCATTATATATCTTAGATTTAGGGCTCTAGAAAAATTAATATTTTTAACGTATATTTACTACTACTGTTTTTGGCTTAGACAGTCTAACACCTAAACTTATAGGTACTGTCACTTAGGGTCGGACGCAATGGATAATGGATAATCAAGGAAGATATCCTGTAATTGACGGTGTTTATAAGTTTACTTACTTCAGGCATTTAGTATTTCACGCAAAAAATAAGAACGCCCAATCCCTACTCATGAAGGTTGTCTAAAGGACGCAAACAAGTTCTATGCACCCACATTTTTCGCAAGCGTGAACAATACCTGTTCCATCTATCTCTGTTGCAATCTAAAATCGACCATAAATCTATTAGAGTTGTTCTAAAAATAATTCGACCTTACTTTTCAAAATAGAACCATAGACAAATTCATTGAGTAATGGCGTCAGTAAAAATAGAATGATAGTATCGTCTCTCTATTGTTTTACTGTTGTCTCTGACCTTCGCATTCTTTGAGACCTGTAATCGTTTGTCTGGTTCACAGCAATTGTACTTCATTCTTGCTTTAAATTTTGACAGATTATAGAAGGAGGGGTACACAGCCGTAGAGAGTTCACACTTTGACCTTGCGCATAATAAATGACAAGAAGCTCATGCAAGTGTGCATAGCGTGCGCGTATGTGTTATTCCATAGTTATCTTTCTTCCTTCCTACTTCTTCCTTCCTTTTTCTTCCTTTCTTCTTCTTCCTTCCTCCGTCTTCCTTACCTCTTACTGTTTCCTCCTTCTTTCTTGCTCCTTGTTCTTTGTTCTTTCTTCCTTCCTTCTTCGTCCTTCCTCCTTCTTCCTTACTTCTTCCTGTTTCCTCCTTCTTCCTTGTTCTTTCCTCCTTCTTCCTTCCTTCTTACTGTTTCTTTCCTTCTTCTTCCTTCCTTCTTACTGTTTCCTCCTTCTTTCTTCCTCCTCGTTCTTTCCTCTTCCTTCCTTCCTTCCTCTTACTTGCGTCATACTTCTTCCTTCCTTCTTCTTACTTCATCTTCCTTCTTCTTTTCTTTATCTTCCTTTCTCCTTCGTCTGTCCTCCTTGTTCCTTTCTTACTTCCACAGTTACAATACCCGTCCTGTCTAGTCTAGTCTTTGTTTTGTCAGTAGAGAGAAGTGTACCACCATACGTTTGCCTATCGTCAGATTAGAGCAGTTTTGTTGTATTATGGTGACTTCAAACCCTAGTTATTTTCTTATAAGTACGTAGTTTTTCCCAGTATGTATAACATATAATTTTGATTGTTGTGTGATATAATTTAAATTACTACCTGTTTCCTAATGAAACATTGGGACTTACCCATGATCTAATAAAATTATAATGCACTTAAAATTCTTCATGTACTTTTTGCGTTATTATCTTCAAAGTTTTTTTTTAATAATTAGCAATACCCGGAACTACTTTGATTCGTTTTTACGGTCGGATTTTAGATACTAGATTATTTTTAAGAATTCATCTACTGTCTGTATTTATATATGTACAAACAAAACACTTTTTTTTAAGGAAGGGAAATCATGAAATGACTCCTCCCGCTCTGGGCGGAGCGGAAAGGAGTGTTGTCAGACTTCTACTGACTAAAAACCACTCATGTTCCTTCTTAGCCCGCAGCCCGGGGGGCCCATACCTTACTGTGGGTGATTCCGGGAGGACATGGTGATGATGATTCAGAGTTAAATACTAAGGTTGACATCTCGATGTCCATAACCTACACAATTAAGAAATATTGATGAGAAACCATTACTTATTCAGTGTGAGAATTCGAATATAAATCAGCCGATATCATTAATCAATTCATTTTAAAAATAACTACAAAGCCTACCGGCTATAGGCTATTTATAATCAAGGGCAACAGCCTCCTAAAATTATTCAAAAACGTGGGTCTAAATATAAAAGTTCAAAAATAGATATTGTAATTATTTGAGCCTCGAATATTTGTATTATAATTAGTTGCATCTTTAATTTATAATGACTGTGTTTCGATGCGTTCTTTTGTTTTTTAATACTTTATCATGCATTAAGTTAGACTTTTTATCCATGTGTGTTTTAGATTTAGTTTGTAACTCTTTTACGTCCTGCAAATGTTTTATGTTGACAGCCGATTTCAAACTGAAAAAAGAAAGAAAATTTCTATATCTACCTCTATCTATATTAATATTGTAAACAGGAAAATTTTTGTAAATGTGTATGTTTGTATGTAGAAGTAATATCTGGAACTAATGCTCCAATTGTAAAAAAGATTTCACTGGCAGACAGCCGTGTTCGTGGGTTTTATAGGCTATACATTATATTAAATGTGGAGGTTGCGAGCGAAGTGCTAGTATTTACAAACAAATAAACACACAAACAAAATTAATAAAATGATTGGTAGATAAACCATTAAAAATTATTGAGTCATTCATGCGTGAGTCCTTTACCTACTACCAGAAAATAAACACATACTTGTAAAATATGATCATGTCATAATAACGATTTGCCAAAATAACTATAAATAAACTTCAAACTAACTTATGTTTAGATAATATAATATGTTAAACAAAATATTATGTATTTTGTTTTGGTATTAGTTATGTGTTAACAACTGTTAAGTAAATAAGTATCCCGTCGGGGCTGCGTGTTGTTCGCAAGACATACCGCTACCTCGACATGAAGGGCTAAGAAGGAACATGTGTGGTTTTAGTCAGTAGGAGTCTGAAACTCCCTTTCGCTCTGCCCAAGAGCGGGAGGGGTTATTCGATGATTTTCCACCTGACAAACAAAAAAAAAAAGTAAATAAGTATGGTAGAGTTATTGAGGTTTCCCATTAAGATTTTTTCAGTAGCAACCATGGAGTCTGAATTTGTGACAATAGGCTCGCACCCACATGGAACGCACACATGCCACTTAAACATTTAAACTGGTGACATGTGGGTGTAACATTAGGCACACCTCAGTATAACCTTTCGGTTATTGCAAGCGTTATGTTAAGGATTCTGTAGTTAGTCTAACATTTTCCTAACTCGTTTTCGTATGCAGTTAAATACCAGCATTTTGTGTAGAGCGTTAACCTTTCTGATTTCAACAACCCGTCTATCACGTTATTCGTGGTAATAGCTAGGACCACTGGCTCCACTTGTTTTTGAAACACGGAGGGGTCTAAATATGTAATGGATAGCCCTCCAGCCACAGACCGGTCCCGTCATGCGTGGTTTAACTTTAGTGATTGACTCTTACTGCCGCACTCAGAGAGCTTTAATGATTACTTAGGCCATCACTTAGTAAAGGTTTTGTCATACAACAGTATGTCAAATCTTTACTTAGTGGCGGCTTAAGTAATCATTAAATATCTCTGAGTACCGCAGTTTGAGAGTTTTATTAAGCCACACACCACACAAAATAAAATAAAATATCCGAACTTAACTCCCCAATCTTACTGCGAGGATGAATGGATGATTTTTATTCTATTACGGAAAAACTATAAAAAGGATTTGTATGAAATTCGGCATACAGATGGTTTATAAAAAAAATTAACAAATAGGATACTTTTTATCCCGGTAATACGATCCCGTGGGACAATAACGGAACTCTTCGCAGGCAAGGCCGGAGCCTAAACTTGTATAATTCCTAACTAAAATCCATCTCGCAGCATTCCATTAGCCGGGAACCGGCAACACGACATCGGAATCGAGCGTTTTGCAACCGTCCACTATGTTGCAACATTACCTTTCTAGATATATCCACAAGCTAAGTGAATTGTGGCGATAGGGAGCGAGATCCGAATGCCCGCGGCCCGTGACGATCGCTTCCGACCGTGTGGCTACACTTATAATTTTATCCTTGGAATAGTTTCGAATTTTGATGGATTTGTTTTTTTTTACAAGATTCGAATGTCGAGCGTTTTTTGTTTGTTGCGTGGTTATATTAAGCGTTGAGTTCCCTGCTCATGGAGTTTCTTGCCTTTTCCTCTCTCTCTCTCTTTGATCTACGCTTTGGAATGGGCACAGTACTTTACGTTGTTACTATGCCTTGAGGTTGTGACTCTCGCTTAGCTTTTTTTTTTTTTCAAAAAGTGCCTGTAATGGTCTTATTAAAATAAATGCTTCGAATTTGCCGCGAGCTGAGCCTATAAAATAAATCACGAGTCAGTACAGATAAATCCACGTTCTTAGTAGCTAAGTTATGATTTCTTTGGTACCTCACTTAGTTGCGATAAGGTATCTCAGCCTGTCACCGCTTTGTCTTAAGTTGCCATTGTTCTGTAACTGCTGTTTTTCTGCACTCTTTAGTACTTATTTTTCAAACATTTTGTTTTAAACAATCATTGGTTGTTCGGTGCTAAAATGTGGAACTAGTCGAGATACACTTTTCAGGACGATGTGGTTGCAAATAGTGTGACGAGTTTGTCCCATAAAAACCAAGTTACGACACAAACTCATTAATAAAACATTTACAGTTACAACTATTTGGTTACTTACCAATTAACACCTCATTTATTTAAACCCTTTTTATGATAGTGCGATATGATGATATGATTTAATATGGCCGTTTTTTATGATACATTTCTGACCTCTGTAGGCCTGAGGTGACTATTTCGACACTTTGGTCCAAGGTGACAAAATAGTCACGTCTATAAATTAATGAATGTATTAATGAGCTGTAAATACCAACCTAAAGGCGTAATTATATACGTTTACTTAACTTTAATTGCACCTATTAGTAATATTAAGCTTTGTTTTATTACTTTAGAGGTTATTTTATTTTACCTTGTCACATTTATGGGTAGACATAGTAGGTAGTACTGGTGGGGCTTTTTGCCCTGTCAACCCCCCCCCCTCTTCCCTTACAACCTTTTTTCACACCCTAAGGTAATGTACGACCCCGTCGAGGCTGCGGGTTGTTCGAAAGAGATACCGCGGCCTCGAGGGGCTAAGAAGGAACATGGGTGGTTTTTAGGCAGTAGAAGTCTGACACTCTATACCGCTCTGCCCAAGAGCGGGATTATATTTGATGATTTTCCATTTTACACCCACCAAAAAAAAAAGGGGTGTGATTAGTGAGGAAGTGGTATGTCTACAAGCATATCAAAATATTAAATGGGATTTTTTTAATGGAAGGTAATGCTTCGATGGTTGAGTGGTCGCAGGCGCGACTACGGACCTTGAGGTTCTGTGTTCGATACCCGGGTCGGGCTAATAACACTATTGTTATTGGGGTTTTTCATCAGGAATTTCTCAGTAGTAGCCGCAGAGTCTAGATTTGTGCCTAGTTGATGGCAATAGGGTCGCCTCCTATTACATGGCACTCAAACTGTAATGTAATGTGAGTGTACTATAAGCTACCCCTCTGCCCAATCCTTCGGGGTTACAGGCGTGACGATGCTATTTAAATAAGAGTTAGAAGGAAGAGACAAAGAAGGAAATATGCTTTTTAACTTTTAAAGAAAAAAATTGCCTGCACAGAGGTTATTTCTGAGAATTGCCATAATCAAAACAATAATAATGCAACCCCGAATTAGGTTTTTAACCTGAAATAACCCAACATAAAAGTTCTCGGATATATTATTTTGAAGTCGATTTCCTTTTGTTTAATATTTTAGGTTCAAAAACCTTTTATTAAGAGTCGACTTCCCAGTTTATAAAATCTTATTTTGAATTCAAATTATCTCTATATCTCATGTCTCATGTTGGTAAGAAAAGTATTATACAAAGCAGATGATACATAGTTTTAAGCCCGTTGAAGACCTGAAACAAAAGATACTCCCTTATTATTATTTAAGAGAGCTAAAAATATTGTTGTGCCACATTTACGGAGTAATGAGTAAATGGAATGTTAATTTGGCATATTTATGAATTAATAAGCCGTGACGTTCGCTGAGATTTCCCATCGGCGCTTCTAAACAGCTTAACTTAACAGCTTAGCTTAACTAAACGCTTCTTAACACTAGCTTGTTACTTTCTTAGCAGCGAATAAATCAATTAATCGTTGACCATAAAAATAATACTATCAAATAAAACGTATACTTCCAGCTGCGCAATTACACGTACACTCCATTTACTAAATACTCAGTGGCCCCGTCTAATCACACGTGCAAATCTCGTCCATTCATATATAATACGAATTTTCGTGATTACTTTTATCTGTATATGAAATCTGTGTGTCCTTCCGTCCGAGGTTGACGTACTTGCGAAATGTGTGGTTAATCATACCAAATGCTTTTGCCGACGCAACACAAATTGTTAAACAAAGAAGTAAATGAGTTTTTTAAAATCTTTTAAACGGTTTTATTTAATTATTTATTTTTCTTTAATTCTTTATTTTCTTGCACTCATCCTGTTATCGTATATTACTGAGATTCACAATTTTATTTGATTCCATTTTTCATGTCAGTTCATCCACCTTTTAGTTTGGCTTGCATCATTAAACTATTGAACTTGCCTATTGGCCTTATTCTGTTCTGACTCCTGCTGATATGGAGGGAAGTGGAAATTATGTTTTTCCTACTCCTCCGCTATTCTTTTCTGATTAATTTCGTTGCGGGATCCAAGGCAGATATATCGTTTCTCTGAAACTTCGTCGGGCTTCATTGTCTCGGTGCTTTTCTTGTGGTCGCCACTGTTGATTCTGGCTTACAGAAGTTACATTGGTTTGGGAATAGTGTGGCGGGCTTGTCCCATTTAAAAAAAAAATCATTAAACTATAATTCACTGATTTCCAATAATCTTACTACATTCTACTAGACTTTCTGCTTATGCTATGAAAAGGCACTATAGATAAGTATATAAGTGTGATAGTTGTGGAATATTATTATTATTATTATTATTATTATATAATTATCTAAAAGGTCAAACCTTAGAACCTCTGCCCTTACAACCGGTATTTAAATCTATCGGTTTATCGTTCTTTAATCTAACAACGGTTTAACGCTGTGCATTTTAACTGCACGAGGTTTCATAGCTACGCGTACGTGAAAGGACACGTCCCAGATATGCGAAAATTATGATTTTTCAAAAACGTCCCCTATTTAACACCTTTAGGGGGTGAAGTTTCATAGTTTCATTCGTGGCTCGGACAGTACATTAAGGCGTTGGTGTCGGCTGTCATTTGTAGATTGTTGACATTCGTTACAGGTAGTCAGTGGTCCAAAAGTCAAACAGTCAAGCAAAAGACAGTCTTGGACTTACACAGTCGTCAATTACTGGTTAACCAGCATTTACAATAATAAGTGATAATCCTACTTCCTACTTATATATCACATCACACTATAATCACACTTATAATGTTATAAAGGCGAAAGTTTGTGTGTGAGTGTGTATGTTTGTTACTCTATCACGCAAAAACTACTGAACGGATTTGGATAAAATTTGGTACACATATAGTTTATAACCTGGATTAACGCATAGGATAGATTTTTATCCCGATTTTATCTTCCCGTGGGTTAATTTTCGAATTGTAGCGGGCAAAGACGCTGGCACAAGCTAGTATAAGATAAAATAATCAATTTAAATGAGTGGCATTAGAAATTAAATATCACAGTAAAGTTCTTACATTCAATTGTAAATTCTTTAAGTTTTTGATGCATAAATTCACCGACAGCCTGTCTGTCCTAATTTTTTTATGTTACGGGTATTAAACCCGTTACATAAAAAAATCCTGTAATGATGTAGTACTACTTAATTTACTTCAGCCACTGCACCGTTATAATAAGGCATTGACATTTGACTTCTCAAAAAAGAGTACTGTTGAATGAAAATACGGTATGTTGAAACTAGAACTGCAATAATAAATCTTATTAAACAGTTATTGTGTCTGATGTAACAGTTACTTAAATATTGACGTTATAATCACAACGATAATCGGTAAACACTATTATGCGTTTAACAAGTGAGAAGATTTATAATAATACTAGCGGACCTGGCAGACGTGGGCCTGCCCGGACAGCAGCGCCACCTATAGGGTCCAATTATGTTTTCAAACCATCCACAAGCGTGTGTTGCGAACATATTCGTTTTCCCCGGGATGTACTAAAGTACAGCAAAACAACAGTAAGTTGTAGATAAGCTGTACACCATTGTTGTCATCAGCTCACCTCATTTTCAGTTGATCCCGATCCGCGGTGATGCCGTTTCGGTGACTGTACCACTTCGAGACAATCCGATGCAGGGCGAGTGATAGAGTATTTATAGGAGCTCTCGTCTAGGCTCCGTGTTCTTTGCGTGGCGGGATACTGTCTCGGAGTGTCTGGCGAGAGTGTACAACCCCCTTTACAGAACTTCAAGTGCACGCAGTATTAATTTTCTTGGCAAGCATACTCGTATCCACTTTGAGTTTGTACTTTGTACCGTACAATCAAAGAACGTAAGTTCAATTTTTAAATCTGAATCACATTTAATTTATTTCGCTTTCCGTAGCCAACGTGCTACGACGGCCTACGAAAAAATTGCGTAGCAATGTAGTGCAAAAATATTGCCAGATCTTCACATAATTCTTTACTTCAAAACGTAAAAACAGTTATAATGTTGATATGCATGAAGTTTAATTTTCTGATAGTGTATAAAAGTATTGAGTATTACAATGAACATTTTGTCCATAGTATCCTACTTATGGTAGCTTTACCAAAAAGAAGATATTGGGACTACGGTTAACATATTATTATCCAATAAAATACGGAACTACATAGCAAGTTTCCGGGAAACAACGGAAAAACCTATTTTTTCTAAATCATAACATTTTTGTCCTATCGCTACGTTAAATCAAAACAGTCATTTCATAATTACAACCAGTTTGTTGTGAGACAGTAGAATCATTAATTTAAGACGCAATTCCCATCATTATTAGATGACCAATTGTCGAGGGATTCCCGTAGTCCGAGGACACCTTTGTTTTTCAGCGTGGAATTTTACTCGCTTAAGCTTGATTAAATTATAATTATGATTACATCGTAAAGCATAAAATTATAATTTACTTAGTCGATGATTGGACAGGTCTGGGGGTGCTGGTAAAGTGTGCACTGCCACAGAGTTCAAACAAGACCGCAAAATTAATTATACAGTAAAAAGTTACAATAAAAATCAAAAGATTATCCTCTTGTGTGAATGTGCATTATTCTATATTATTGACGTCAACGTTTCTTTGCACTCACGTTCTTTGTCCCTTATTTTTTTAAGGAGAAGAGTTAATTTATCACTCTAAGCTATTTTTAAGTTTTTATCTCGAACCGTCATTTCGGAACCAGTAGGGCTGAAAGCGGGTCTTTATAAAAATAAATAAATACCTAAAGTGCAACGGTAATTAGTGTTTTTATTTATAAGGAACTTTTCCATGTTAATCTAACTATAGTCGTTTATAAACGTCATGGCCTTTTTATTTATTTGTGGGGTGGGAAATCACCAAAAGACTCCTCCCGCGCTGGGCAGAGTGGTATGGGAGTGTCAGACTTCTACTGACTAAAAACCACCCATGTTCGAACAACCCGCAGCCCCGACGGGACACGCAGCCGCGTCCCCTTGGAACGGGTTCCGCTGCTAAAAAAGAGAAGGGTGCAGTGTTTCCAAGTGTACGGCTTTACTTACCATACTGGTTGGTAGATGACAGCACACAAAACATTTTCCTTAGATCTAAGGGAACCCTGACGCATTCGAAAACTCATATGACACAACACTTTTGTTGTCAAGTCACTTTTAAACTTTGTTTCCAATTTAAGTATCACGTATATAATAGGCACTTACCTTTTTCCGCAAAAAGACACGAACTTTAGACATTGACCACAAAACTACGCAATTTTTCTAAAAAAACAATGTCAAGTTCGCATCAATTTCACACATTACATAATGAGAGTAATTGAATTTGACCTTTTCTTAAAATAACCGGTAATTATAAGAGATGTTGTTTTTAGACGGTCAAAAAGGTGCGTGCTGCGATGACCGTAACAACAAAGACATCTATTTTTGTGATGTAAAAACAACATGGATGCCTGTGGTTTGCCAGGGTCAGAAGTATGGTACAAGGACTGCGGTTTTGACTCATTAACTTATTGTTTAATAGGTGACTTATGCAATATAGCAACAGTGTGATGACTATGAGCAAAGTGAACCTGAAATTTTATCCTAAACTTCCTGAAGGCTCTGCTCTAGGAATAGAGCAGAGCCTTCAGGAAGTTTAGGATAAAATTGGATGGAAATGGATGGAGTTGTGCCGAAGAAGGTGAAAATGGAAATTTTCACCTTCTTCGGCACAACTCTTTTGGAACCCTCCTGTATCACTTACTAATTTATCAATATTGTGTGCCCAGTATCAGCAAAGATTGTATATTGAATTTGTCTCATAATAATCATTCTCTTGCCCTAAGTTCCATTAATTTGGGGTCAGCACAGCATGTTTTCTACATCCATATTTCTCTGAAACACCAAATCGTTGTGAATGTATCCATAATATTGAATGAAAATTGATATAATTATAAGTAAACAAACCACCAAGAAAACTTCATTAGCATGGATAGGTTTATTTTCCTTCTGTCTTAATGCATTTCTAAATAAAGTAGACATTTTTAACAAAAATATCTACTCCTTATTTTTGAGTTTTGCAACCGCCAGTTCCTTGTGTGAATAAATGATCTACAAAACCGTTATGGGACTTTACCAAGATATGCCTAATCACATCGCGAATTTAAAATAGACTGTGGCATGTCATTTGAGTTTGTTTTGGATGTTTTTTCTCCGAGTAGTCAAGCAGAAAACACCGACCACAACAAGTTTTTAAAAACAATAGATAATATTTTGAGGGATACATAGAATCCCGCCGGGGCTGCGGGTTGTTCGAAAGAGATACCGCGGCCTCGGCGCAAAGGCTAAGAAGGAACATGGGTGGTTTTTAATCAGTAGAAATCTGACACTCCCTCTCGCTCTGCCCAGAGCGGGATTTATTTGATGATTTCCCAACCCCCCCCAAAAAAAGAAAGGGGGTACATAGAAACCACCACAGACCATAAATAAATATATTTTTGGTCCCTATAGTCAAATTACAAACATCTCCAGCCATAGTTAGTTTAAGTTTTTTCCTTCAACTAAAAAAGTTAATTACCAACAACAATAATTAAATCTGTAGGTACATCAGAACATACTAAATTGATCTGTCCGAAACCACGTGTTAAATAGAATGGCTGCCAACACGTGGTAGTGCTAAAACATTAGTGATCATCATAATCACTAATGACCAGACGATAATTATGCATTAGTATTTTCCTTCAGTACTCACGTTTGTGGAGATTTCCTGATGGTCGTTTTACCGCGATACGATGCTGCGAATACAAGATGACTTTGATAATAAAATGATTTACAATTTTCACATTAAGGGAGGAGCTCGTTGCTTAATAAGAACTGCCACTCGGGTCGATCTTTAGGTAAAAGCTGTGCTTGCCTAGGTCGGTCTGTGGATGGGTGACCGCCCGACATACCGAGTTTCCTCCGTGCCTCGGAAAGCACGTTAAGCTGTTAGACCCGGCTGCCATATATAGATCTTTGGCAGTCGTTACAGGTAGTCAGTGACCTGAAATTCTGACATCCAGTCTTACCAAAGAGGTATCGTATTACCTAGTATTAACCCTAGAAAGATAACCTACGTCGCAGAGGCGCCTGCGCGGGAAACATATTACTGTAGTTTTTTATCCGACGCGTGTATTTATTTGTCCTTCTAAGCCAACTCGGTCGTTGGTTAGCCCTTTCACGGGATAGCTGTTTCCTTGCTGTAAGTTCTATAGTTTTGTTTATATGACGAGTCTCGCGAGGCGTATGGTTATCTTTTGTGAAACATTTAAGAATTAATTAATTTGAAATTATTTTTTTTGATGACAGATTTTTCTTTTATACTCATTATATTGTAGTCATAATAGCTTGTAAGAAATAACTCAATTTTTTTAGATGATTATAAGTGTTTTTGTTCCTGAAGCATAAGGCTGTTGATTTATGTTAGAGGTCTACTCATTTGGTTTAAAATTATTTTAAATAAACAAATTAAATAAAAATGTATTTAAAATTGATAGTTTATGTTATACCTTTTAACACAATACCATAAATCATAAATATTTTTTATTAAATCAATTAAAAAACACGTATTATAAAAGGGTGCGCCTCTGAAGCGTAACGTATGCCGTGGTATGGTTATCTTTCTAGGGTTAACTGGGTTGTGGAGGTCAGATAGGCAGTCGCTCCATGTAAAATACTGGTATTCTGCTGCATCTGGTTAGACTGGAAGCCGACCCTAACATAATTGGGAAAAGGCTAGGCATATGATGAATTTTCACATTAAACCGCTTCCATAAAGAAATAAATGTAACATAACTTAACATTATGCCTGTAATCCTTGAAGGGTTAAGCAGAAATGTACCTAATAGTATACACACACAAAATTACACAAAAAAACAAATAGATACATGTTTAAGGCCCGGTTTTTCAATCGCCAGTTAACTTTTATCTGACGAATTGTCATTTTGACAGATTTTGGATAGACAATCTGTCAAAACAACACATTTATATCTCAGGTAAAAGTTAACTGGTGATTGAAAAAACCAGCCCTAAATGATAAAATAAATATGTAAGCCCCATCATCGCTTATTTACTTATTTCAGACCAAGTATTGATATAGATCTGCAAAATGTGTTAATTTTCACACATGATGAGCTATTGGTTTTTCAGAGGTATGTCCGATAGCTGAAGGTTTTAACTGGGTTAAAGGTGTGATGTAGGCCTCGTACAGAGGCCGCTCTTTTTAATGGGGTTTTCCATTTTAGAATTATTCATAGCAGTCTGAACCCACGATTTATTCTCGATCTAGCAAGAGGCTTGCTCTAAACAACAAGAAACTTGTTACATTTACTCGCTTATCAGTATACCTGAATGCATCTCTCTGGTTTCATCAAGGCAAGTGTGTCCCATTCACATCAACTTCAACAACAACACACACACACACACACAGATCATGCAACACCAACAACAACCAACACCAACACCAACCAACCACCAACACCACCACCAACATCATGCAAGTTGTAGCCAAATGCAAAAAAAACTTTGGCTACCCACTTGGATCCTGCTTTTGTCTGATTATTCCTTTTCACGTATTTTTCTGCTGGTATTTGTAGATATTTGACAGAAGTAACAAAAGGACCCTTAATGAAGCCGTGAACTAAGTTTTATGTACATTATGCCAAAAAAAGTAACCACCACGCAAAAATTGTTGCTGGCTGCTTAAAATTAATACAACTTCTTTTTTGGTCTCATGAAACATTGTGCTAATGAATGCTTTGAAAAGTGAACTGGTCATGTTGTAATTTAAGTAAAAGTATTTCTTGAAAAACTGGTAATAAAAAACGAGAGTGAAAAATTTGAACTTTGACCCCCAATACCTTCGGTTTCGTTAATAGTACTTTTACACTCTTTAAAGTCAGAACTCCGAAATCTTAACCACCAGTAATATCCAACGGTATCGATGTAATGCAGCAACTGGACTTTAAAGGATAACGGATTTCCTTTAAACCTTATTCCACAGTGGGAAACAGATGGTCCAGTGCTTCACAGGACACTTAACTCCATCTTTCTTCCTAACAGGGGATTACAGGCATGATGTTATGTTACCTATGTAAAATGAACCAAATTTCGATTCCTCTTAGACTAAGGTAACCTATATATTATAATAAAAAGGTAACCTACATACTTTCAGAAACCTTTTTAGGTTCCGTACCTCAAAAGGAAAAAAACGGAACCCTTATAGGATCACTCGTGTGTCTGTCTGTCTGTCTTACTGTCCGACCATTCCCCCCCCCCTTTATCTCCGAAACTACTGAGCCTAAAATTCTGAAAAAAATACAGAAATTAGTTCAACACATAGATTACGGGAAAAGGACTTGCACTTGGCCAGTTTTTTTTTTAAGTGGTATGTATTTCTATTGTTCTAGTTCCAATTTCCCTGAACCCTACGATGTTGTTCAGCATACTGGTCTACCTGTTTTACTACGCGACCTACATAATCCTGCTGGCCATAGCTGGTCTGTGGTGCTTCGAGGAGTGTGCTCTGACTGAAGACGAGGAGTACGAGTTCTACCACCAGCATCGAGCTATGCCTTATTGATTGATTCTTGTAAGTGTACTTTTTACTTTATTTTACTACTACGCTTCGCAAGGTGCTCTCGGGATCCCGTCGGGGCTGCGGGTTGTTCCCGTCGGGGCTGCGGGTTGTTCCCGTCGGGGCTGCGGGTTGTTCGCAAGAGATACCGCGGCGACATGAAGGGCTAAGAAGGAACTTGTGTGGTTTTTAGTCAGTAGAAGTCTGACACTCCCTTTCGCTCTGCCCAAGAGCGGAAGGGTTTATTTAATGATTTGCCACCCACCAAAATAAAAAAAAAGGTGCTCACTAATCAAGCTATCCAAATCCAAATTGATCTGGTCTATCATGTTTCATGCGAGTTCAATTTAGACAGGAAAACTGATGTGTCGCCGTATACGTTTGTACAATTATTATTTTATAATAGAACTTTTATTGAAAAAGTTTCGAAAACAAGAATGTACGTATTAACATTATTAAACTATCAAATAAATATATAAATAAATCTTAACACCGAAATAAAAATTTGGAAAAAAAATCAATAAAACTAAATAGCATAAAACTGTAAACGAAATACATTACAATTTACAATAAAATATTGGTTTACTAGCCTTAGGAATACTTTGCACCGTTTAACGCGTGGAAATAAAATGTAACAAACGAATTTGGCAAAGACATTTAGGTAGTTTATTGTCGTATCGTCGGCACCACGACGGTATCAGGATCTCTTTGATAGTTTAAAAATGTTCCTATGAACTAGAACTACCAGTGGTTTCATTTATTGTCGTATTATCGGCACCACCCTGTAAATTAATGAAAAAAAAGAATACTATTATATTTAAGGTATTTTCTATTGATTTAAATTCTGGAGAATAAAACAAAACAGTGACATCATGCAGTAAACTATGGAGATTAGGAACTAAAAGAATTAGCATAAAATCGAATCATTTTTATTTTCCCCTCGAGTTTAACTAGACAAAACAAAGGCTAGGTTTTTAAACTAATAATTACAAAGTTTTTATTCACACACAAAGCCATGTATTACCTGCAATCATAGGAAATTTTGGTACAATGCAGAAATTTTCAATCATCATCTGCCTAGCCTTTTCCCAACTATGTTGGGGTCGGCTTCCAGTCTAACCGGATGCAGCTGAATACCAGTATTTTACATAAAGCGAACCGCAGTACATCTGATCAGACTGCTATAGATTAGGTGGATGATGATTATCATTTTAGTGTTCATGTGTACCAATTTGATATGCATCCAGTCTTACCAAAGAGGTATCGTATTACCTAGTATTAACTGTGTTGTGGAGGTCAGATAGGCAGTCGCTCCATGTAAAATACTGGTATTCAGCTGCATCCGGTTAGACTGGAAGCCGACCCCAACATAGTTGGGAAAAGGCTAGGCAGATGATGATGTATAAGGCGCATAATAGTAGCCGTCAGAGACATTTTCGGAATCCGAGCTGGAAATGAGAAACTAAATTAAAGTCAAGTACACAGATAACAATAAAAAGGGTCATATACTCGTATCTTAGGTATTAAGATTAACAATAACATAAACAATAGCGTTTCGCATTACTCACGATTGTTCAATAATTATAATAATTAACACTAAACGTTTAAACAAAACCTATGTAAGAAGGCTAATTCTAAACCGTATGTTAATGATATCCGGTGACCCTTCAATTATTGTTATTTTAAGCAATTCTTATTCACAGTTGCATCAATTTATTCAAAGTAAAATTTGTAATTTCCGTCGATCCAAATTTTCTTTGTTCGGTATTTGCTTACTCACATCGCAAAATAAAAATGGTATTCAGCTGCATCCGGTTAGACTGGAAGCAAACCCTAGGCACTGGGTAAAGACAATGCTGATGATTATTTGCTTGCTCGCAAAGAAGAGCACTAATTATATCACGACTAAACCCTGATGGGTTAGCGTTAGATAAACCTGCCGTAAACCCACATTTCGCCAGCTATGTTGAGGTCACATACAGGGTGTAAATCAACCCATCACGTAGCCGTCAACCAAACATTCTGTACATCCAACTAAGTACCCCAACGCAAATTTTTTTGCTGGGAAACGTATTTTCTTCTTGGGTCAAAAATCACATTTTACGCTAAAACTCAATGTAGCACTGTTAAAACATTGTGCTAGTGTGCTTTGTGCTAATGCTTTGAATAGTAAACGGGTCATGGAGGTAATTTAAGTAAAGTTATATATAACCTGAAAAACTAGTATTTACAAAAACAGCTGTGAAAAATTTGAAACTTTGACCTCCAATATCTCCGTAACTAGGAGGTTCCCAGGTATGGTCTAGAACAAAAAAAAATCGCAGTGGTGGGGAGAATAAGTGCCCTTCGTTTGCGTTAAGGGTACTTTTACACCCTATTTAATAAGAGATAAGCCTATTACCATCCACAGGGCACAAATTTCCCCGTCGGGGCTGCGGGTGTTCGCAAGAGATACCGCAGCCTCGACATGAAGGGCTAAGAAGGAACATGGGTGGTTTTTAGTCAGTAGAAGTCTGACACTCCCTTCCGCTCTGCCCAATAGCGGGAGGGGTCATTTGATGATTTTCCACCCACCATAAAAAGAGAAAAAAAAGGGCACAAATCTAGCCTCCGGGCTCCGGGCCTCAACACAAAAACTCAAGATAAAAAAAATGGCCGCCCAGTTCCTTTTTAATGTGGAACTGCTAGAGTTGCCCGTGAAATTCTATATTTTTTTTTTTTTGCCATTAGTAGGTTAAATAATGATAGGGTTTTTTGACCTCTGATAAAGTCGTCTCGTAAAAACATGATGTGTCTAGCACAAGAAAATAACTATTCAGTAAACAGTTACAAAAACCACAAAACATAATTAGCAGATAGGTATTTACTTGAAAATGAGCAAAAAGTATTAAAATAATGATTCTTCCATTAATCAGTAACAGTGATTGGACGATTGTATTATATTTACTTGTTCCGGGTTCAAAGATTACAGTATTTCTTACTGTGTTCAGTAAATTGACAATTGATCCTTAAACCCGCAAAAAAAAAGGAAAAAAATATGTAAAGGGCCTATAAAGGGCCTGGTTCTATAAGGTGTACCTAATAAAACACCCACATTTCGCCAGTTATGTTTGAGTCCCATGTAATTGGGGGCTAGCCACAAAACCGGACTCCGTGGAAAACCCCAAAAACACTTTGCCTGACCCAGGAATCGACCCAAGGACCTCATACTCAGCAGTCGCACTTACAACCACTAGACTAACAAGGCAGTAACTACATAAGAATCTCTAATTTTCTGTTTCTAACTACTATAACAAAATTAAATCAATGCCGTTCGGTTGGCGCAGTGGCTGAGCGATTGGATTGCTGCGCTACGGGTTCGCCGCATGGAACAAATATTTATATGGCCTACACATAGTTGTTTCGGGTCTGGATTTGTGTATGTGAGTTTAAATGTTTGTGAACGCACCTACGATACTGGAGAAATTCCTAGTGTCAACGTTTTTATACGAAAAAAAAAACTAAAGAAACGATGGATGGTCTGTGTGAAGGATGATATGACTGGAAAGGAGGTGACCGCTGAGATGACGAGAAAATTAGAGAAGTATGGAAGAAGAAGACATGTTGTGCCGACCCCAAATAAATTGGGATAAGGGCAGGAGAATGATGATGATGTCATGACATTCACCTCGTCTTTATAGCCATGAAATGCTTTGTCTTGTGATCAGTCATAAAATAATTATAATTGACGTGTTTTCACGTACAAAATGCAGATGTATTAAAACAAAGGACTGTAGCGGCACACCCGTATCAGGGTACATGAGTCGTGACCACCCAAACAGTTAGTTACTTATATATTTAAACTTCATGTACAATAGTGTTACATAGGTGGGCTTAGGCTTTTCGCACATGGGTCGTAGGCGTAGTTGTCTCGTGCGCGTATCGTAATTACGCTACGCGCACGAGACGCGGAGTGTTCTACACACGAATCGTCGCGTAGACGTATCGTTTTTTAATATCTCAGTTGCAATCATGGCATCAAGCGTACCAGATGTGTTTGGGGAATTTATTGATGACCTTACCTTCTCTTCAGACGAAGAGGATTTCTTGTTATTTGATTTCGTTAGAAGTAGAAAGCGACGTGCTCATTGGATCCATCCATACATCACAAATAATTATAAGAAAAGATTGTTTGTTGCTGCACGTGAACTAGTACGAACGAGTAATCACTTAATTAATGATTATATAGGCAAGGAAATGTTTTGATTAGGCTCACAAATTCTATAAATTTTGCAGTATTCATTATAAAATATATTTTTTTGTCGCTTCCTTTTTTACGCCAGTACGCTGCGACTATCGTAATGACAATGAACACCTCATACGATACGCTGCAACACCGCCTCGTGTGCGGACTTGTTTGAACATGTTCCTGCTCGTATTGCTCTCGTACTACGCGCGTTCTACGATACGCTTACGATACGACGCCATGTGCGAAGGGGCTAAATGCCATAAGGCATAGTCTGCCATTCAACCTTTGAGTTAAATAGAGTATCTTTGTGACAGGGTACAAAATAATATTTAGAAAAAATAAGTTCTAGTTTTCGAAAAATTACTTAAGTACTTACTATATTGATACACATAATATACTCATCATCTGCCTAGCCTTTTCCTAACTATGTTAGGGTCGGCTTCCAGTCTAACCGGATGCAGCTGAATACCAGTATTTTACATGGAGCGACTACCTATCTGACCTCCACCAACCCAGTTAATACTAGGCAATACGATACTATTTGGTAAGACTGGATGTCAGAATTTCGGCTACTTCCCATTTGGTAAACTTCCCATTTCGTAAACCTCAAACTGTACCTACTAAAAAGTTGCGTTTGGTAAACATTATACATTTCATACATTTAGTCCCATTTCGAAAACATTTCAATATTTTTTTGTGTTATATCCCATTTGGTAAACTTTCAGATGAAATGGGTACAGTCAAGTAAAAAAAGAAAAACGAAACTAATGATAACATTGTCATTTATTTTGTTAAATATTTTTAATCACAGGTACAATAGTCGGATTATGTGTACGTATGCCATTTACACATATTGATATTTAAAAACAGAAATAAAAAGTGGGGTGTACAAATAACTTTCAAAAAATTTAAGAAAAATCACAGTTCGATTTGACTATTTCGATGACAAGTTTTATTTTTTTAATAACATAAGTCAATCTAGATGCGAAATCAACTTATATAAAAAAACAATAATCACAGATTTGGTACTATCTTTTTATGTTAATGTACATTAACATAAAAAAATACATACGAAATCAACTACTTATAAAATATAAAAATAAACAGTCACTGATTTGGTACGTTAACGTAAAAAAATACATACTAAATCAACTATAAAATATAAAAACAATAATAATCACAGATTTGGTACAATAACATAAAAAATACATGCAAAATCAACTTTTAAATATAAAAACAAATATGTAATAATCACAGATTTGGTACATTAACATTAAAAATTACACACAAAATCAACTATAAAATATAATCACAGATTTGGAATATTAACATAAAAAATTTACTACCTACACTACAAAGTTAAAAATCAATAAATAAATTATAAAGTGATACAAGCAATTCTTGATGATTCGTTCAAACAATAGGTCATTGAAACAAAAATATGTACCTTTTCAGAAGATTTTCATAATGTTTAATATTGCCTGATATCGTTTCGAAAAATAAAAGAATTGATGGCCTTTTTCCAATTTCACTATTGAAACTCCAATTCCAAGATTCCATGAGGTTTGTAGTGCGGTGTCTTTGTGCGTAGCAGCACCAAATATTCATCATATCTTCATTTTCCAACCACTGATCCACAAAGTAATCATTGAATTCAGTTATAGCTTTTTCTTCAAAACTGTAACAGAATTAATTCGTTGAAGATTATGATACGAAAAACCATATATTACCTAGTTTCTAACGCATAAAAATGGCTGTAGAAAATGGCGGTAGAAGAAATATCCAGAACTAAACGCGTTCATTTCAATACTGCAAAATTAATTTACCTTTGACTCATAACGTATAGCCATCCATCGTTTATGTCTTCTTTTGGTAAATGTGCCAGAGCCATACATAGTTTGACGTGATAGTGAGATTCTTCATGTTGTAATAAGCCAAGAGATTTTGCCTTTCTTAATAGCGCTCTGCCAAAGTGAACAAAACACCCCTTAACAATTATGTTTGGAAATGTCTTTTTAATTGCATTTATTGGAGCTTTTTCGAAATCCAAGGTAATAATATCGGCTGTCCACTCTGGTAAATGAAATTTTAGTTTGTAAAACAGTCTTTCATATGTAGTTTCTTCTTTGTTTGTCAACACTGCATAAAAAAATGGTACAATATTTGTCCCAGTTTCTGTACTTCCTATGTCTCCGTGTACAACGTATAGTTGAAGAAACGGCTTTGCACAACATTTGAACGTTCCGTCCGCAAAGTAGTGACGGACGTCATTTAAATGTGCAATTGCACTCTTTGAACCAAACACAATCATTCTATTTTCACCGTCAATCTCATCAAACAATAAATTGTCTTTAAAACGGTCAGGAATCACGATTTCTGTAGAGTTAGAGTGCTGAGATTTTGTGATTCCTAGTTGTCTATTTCTGTGTCTATACAAACTGCTTTTAACTTTGTCAAAATTTGGTAATTCTTTAATAATTTCATAACCATTATCTTTCAGCTTTTTAGTACATTTCCTGTATGTAGCTGGAATCGGCTTCAGATCTTCACATATAGTTTGTTTACATTTTTCGATGGCTACTTTCACTTCATTTTTTTCAAAATTCGGAATACAAGAACTGCAGTGAGCATTTTCTCTTAATACATGGCTTCGATTTGAATTCAAAGTTACACTTGCTGAACATCCATCTTTTCTATTAACACAGCGCCACCAACTTGAGTCCTTATTATTTTTCTGTTTATAATATTGATGCCCAGCGCGTAATAAAATTTCACCGCCTCGTGTACTATTAATAATTTTTAAATTCACTGCACCACTAGAAGATCCCTCACCCGACATTGCAACGACCTTGCACTATGCATAAAACGAGTGAACTGATAAGTTAAACCCGGTAATAGATATAATTTACGTATACTTACTTATGTCTATCTCATTCACACCTTTTGTTTAAAACGATGGTAAGGACAATAAATCCCTACCTGAGAACCCGCTCGGTGCTTCTTTTGCGGGAAAAGCACGTGGTATTTTTAGTAGCATCGTGGTATTTTTACAGACTTTAATACGTTTTTTTTACTTCTTCTTGATCAGCCATTCTTTTTGATGGTCGAGATACTATCTCAAGACTGAAGCATTTAAAAATATATACATCTCTAATTTAATACTAATTTGACACTGACTGTACCGTACAAAAATAGCAATACTAACAAAGTTTACCAAATGGGATTAAATGTATGAAGTAACGAAATGTTTACCAAACGCAACTTTTTAGTAGGTACAGTTTGAGGTTTACGAAATGGGAAGTTTACCAAATGGGAAGTAGCCAGAATTTCAGGTCAATGACTACCTGTAACGACTGCCAAAGATCTATATATGGCAGCCGGGTCCAACAGCTTAACGTGCTTTCCGAGGCACGGAGGAAACTCGGTATTTCGGGCGGTTACCCATCCACAGAGGGACCTAGGCAAGCACAGCTTTACCTACAGATCGACCCGAGTGGCAGATCTTATTAAGCCACGAGCTCCTCTGTTGATACACTTATACTAGAAAGGAGAAAACTGCTGAGATGACAAGTAATAAAGAAGTATAGAAGAAGACATGCTGTAATAAATATAACTAATCTTCTATAATATAAAAATGAATCGCTCAATGTGTTGGAAAGCGCATAACTTAACAAAGCCTGGACCAATTTGGTCAATTCTTTTTTTTTAATGTTGGTTGAAGTTCAAGGATGGTTTTTACGGCGAGAAAAAATCGAATAATGGCCGGAAAAGCCCTAAAAACAGCCCTTTTCTTTTTCCCATACAAACGATTCGTAATAGTTCTTAAAAGTCAATTTGAACTTTAATGCCATACCATAAAGTTCAAGTGTTAGTGGTGAAGTTCCGGGAAGGCAAAACAATTGAGTGACGTTAGTATAACAACTTCAAACAGACCATAATTATGTACGCCATACAACGCCATATCATAATGTCAATAATATACAACGTAGTAGGTAGGTAGGTATAAAAAAGGGCATTGCAACGCATGCTGGGAACAGCTAGTAATATATATTTATCTTGAATAGTAATAAAAACTTTGCATGCATCTAAATATATGCGTGTAAACTTGATTCGTTTAAAACAGAGTTCATTACGAAACGGCATTTAATTTCAGTAAAAACTGATGAAGGAAATAATATTAATCAATCATTCATAAAAACAGTTATTGTAATCAATCTGTATAAATCAACTAAGATTTAGATGAGTAATTTGAATAGGTAGATATAGAACTAGATTATTTTGCTTAACCACATAATAAAATTTGGATATTATTTTTAACATACCAATTTAAATGTGTACCTATTCACCAGGAAGATGGTGATACTGTCACTTGCAAAGAACTCGGAATATCATCCGTAGTGGCTCATTATAAGAGTTCTTTATCTACAACTGAAAGTTATTACCAAACTAAAAAAAAACTAAATCTCGCGGAACTTGGCTTTTTCGCGGGATTCAATCTCGACATGCAGCGCTGCACTGCACCAATGAAGCCGTCGAATTAAAAGCATTAGAAACCCAGCATATATAAGACAAAAAATAACACAAACACATGTCATATTAAGACACAGAATCGTATTAATGTAGTGTAATCAAAGCTGTCATTATAAGACATAATAATTGAGATCAATGCGTCATCGTTGTACCTTAAGGTACTTCCTCACTAGCGGCGATCGGCGGCGGCGACCTCTCGTGTCTGGGCCTGGTGCAAGTCATGGTCCGAAGCGAGATGAAATGGGACGCCGTCGCCTCTTTCTGCGAAGCAGTGATGCTAGCAAAGGAGGTGGCGGAACGTGAGAGGGAGAGAACCTCTCGTCCCAGCCGCCGCGGGCGGGAGAGGCTCCGGGCGTCGAAGGCCACGTGACGGGCTTGCGGCCACCGTAGACGCGGGCCTGTGGATGGTGAGTAATAGGCTAGCTCGCCGTCCGTCCATCTTATGACGACGACAGCCCGTGTTGACGGCGCGTGTTCGGGTTCCACGCGCGCCTCAAAGAGATGTCAGCAACATGGAAGGGGCCCGCAAGGGCCGACGCCCGTCGGAGCTGCGGGTTGTTCGCAAGAGATACCGCGGCCTCGACATAAATGGCTAAGAAGGAACATGGGTGGTTTTTAGTCAGTAGAAGTCTGACACTCCCTTTCGCTCTGCCCAAGAGAGGGAGGGGTTATTTGATGTATTACCACCCGTCAAAAAAAAAAGAAAGATACTTTCTTACCGGACAAAAATAAACTGATTCAGTACAGACGTGTATTGAAACAGTTCAGATTAACAGAACGTAACATAATCACGCCTGTTATACCCGAAGGCTTAGGCAGTACTCCCACTTTTGCCAGTTATGTATTAAGACCTATGTAATAGACGGTGAGCCTATTGCCATCAACCGGGCATGAATCTAGGCTCCGTGGCTGCTACTGAAAAATTCCTAACAAAAAAAACCCAATAACACTTTGCTCGACCCGGGCATCGAACACAGGACCTTATGCTCAGCAGAAGCGCTTGCGACCACTAGACCAATGAGGCAGTTCCGATTCAAGCAATATAGCAATGAGTAAGGTAAAGCGAGCAATACAGTATGCAATCTTTCATAACAATTTGTTACAAACACTTTATCAAATCTTGTATGTTAATGCAACAATGCAAGATTTGATCAGGATCAGGCGAATGGCCAGTCACCGTGACCATCTATTTGTAACATAGTGCTCAAATCGAATCTTGGAATGTTACATTACAAGAGTATGCTCCGGTGAGGTAGCGCCTTTAGTTATGATGACGTAAACTACATACTTCATAAGCAATTTTGTTGTTATTTGACACTTTAGCAATACAAGTCAATCATTTCAGTATTTCACCCGAAAGACGTCCACTGCTGGACATAGGCTTCCCACTAGGTCTGTCTAGGTGAAGCAATGACCTGCTGAAGGTTGCGGGGATCCGCTGGACGCGAGACGCATGGGACGGGTCAAACATACTTATTAGTGTGTAATTCTCGAGCTGATTTGTCAAGAATCAGAAGTACGAAGTAAGATGGAGTGCAGCAGACGTATTTTGCATCTAATTTCATCATCATTCAAAGCCCGACTTCACACCAATTGCTGGATATTGGCTTCTCTTTACTTGTGCTAAGCTCCACGCTTTGTGCCCGCCTCATCCATCCAAGAAATTATTATTCCCGCAATAACAACAATGTCGGCTGTCTCGCCACAGGACGACCAAAACTTATCATTCCATTCCCTGGACGCCACTCTTTACTCCATCTAAATGAAACCCTGAGTGTTTCATACCACTGTTAGAATTTTAACTCAGAATCAACGCATTTTGTAGCACAAAATTTAATTTATTAACAATCTTAAAGCCGTTTGTATACCTGCTTATAATATTAAGAGCCAAACAATTGGTTTACGCAACGGTATCCTTATTGGCAAGAATAAGTTTTATTACTTTTTAAAAAAAAATACACATTCCGTAAAACAACAATACAGCAATAATAAATCTAATGGTAACCCCCATACCAAACGACGAACAACCAAAGTATTTATAAAAAATACCTACGATCATCATAGAAAATACCACTTTTTACTAACCCCCATGTCTCGAGATCAGTTAAATTAACTTAAAAACCTTTTTTTAACTCTAAAAGACGTTGTTTACATCTTGTTATACGTAGGTTCACTGCAAAACATTATTATTATGAGTTAAAGAAGTCGCAGAGCGAAGAATGCGCTAGAAGCACCGTAACTAAAAGTAAATTATGTGATAAGATCTTTTTTTGCACGTTTTTTTTTGGTGTTGTTAGAAAGACGTTATTCAGTATTTTTTTCACAAGAAAACATCGCATAAATAAAACTGTGGGAGAAAGTAAAAATAAGCAAAAGAATATTTAGAGCGAGTACTTACGTAACCATTACGCGAAAGTAATGTTTGGTAAATAGTAAAATTAAGTAATTAAGCTTAAGCTAACTGTAATGAAATAGAGGCTTCCTCACTTTTATTTATACATGCAGGTAATGCATTAAACGATCAGTCTTATGTAGTTTCGCGTAAGTCCCACCAATGTAACAGAATTTGTGCAATAAAATACAACGACTGCACAATATTTCACAAGAACCGTAACATATTATATTATTCCGCACGATACCTAATTAGAATATGATTGAACTAGAAACACAATTAAACCAACATAATTCTTGAACAAGGATGCTCACATCCACCTTGGAACTAATTACTGAGTAGAAAACATATTTTTTTCTAGAAACATCAAGGTTTTCCCCTCCCTTAATCTCATTACCGACATGTCGCTTCTGTACTTTCAGTGGTCTATGGCAAGCAGTAATAGGCTGTCGTCACACAGAACTGGCCATACCATTGTATATATTGAAATATACGACGTGATACAATCTTTAGTCTGCAGCAAGCCTTCAGTTTCCTATTATGAGAATTCAGAATGTTTCATACAGTATTGTGATGAATAGTGAAGTGCTCTTCTGATTTGTGTATGAAGTAAATTGGCAAGAGATAAGTGAGTGTTTATGACTACGAAATGCTTATGGTATGTAGTTTTTTAATTATTTTAGTTATGCTTTTAGGGATTTTAGGATGAAAAATAGAATTAATTTAAATTTATTTCTTTTTAATTATGTGCGTAATAAGCAAAAAAATGGTTAATAAGAAAATTAAAACAAGCTTATAAAATATTTTAAACATTTTCGTTACTTAATTTAACGTACAATAATTTAAGCATAAATTCTTGACTGAAAAACATTAAGTACCTGAATTGTAAAATAAATCTCATACAACCCTGAAAAATCCCCTATTGTTCTCACAGAAGGTGAACAATATACGAGTATTAAAAATGTAAGATCATTTGCATTAAGTTTTCGCTGAACATTTTACGTGCGTGGAAAAGACATCAACGAATGAAAAACTGCAAAAATAATTTGCCAGTAACGTTTTTCAACAATTATACATTATTTATACTAATTGTGTTTTTTTAACCGACTTCCGAAAAGGAGGAGGTTCTCAATTCGTCTGTATGTTTTTTTTTTCTTTTTTTTTTAATTCACATAACATACTACTAAAAGTAATTAATTAGCCTTTAACAGACTTTTTAATATAAAACAATTATGTTGGTTTAGTTTGACAATAAAACAACACAAGACTTATATTAGTAAAGCAACTAACCAACCATGTCAATATTATTTTTTAATTTTCTTGATCAAAGAATGAAGAAATAATTATGATTTATGACTAGCTTCCCAATGTACACACAATGCCATTGATCATTATTTTAATACCTCTCAATCGCTTCAGTGTGACAAATTATGTGACAGGGTTGTAGATAAAAAAATATTTGACAAGTTTATTAAGATGCTTTTATGTGAATATTAAAATATAATGGTCGTATTTTTAAACTTGGTCTTAAAATTATTATAGATAGTATTCAGTCTAGTTCATTTGCATTCAATAATCATACTAGTGATAGATTGATTATTTAAATATCGTTGCAGTGCAGTCTAGCGATTGCGAGGCTATTGTGTTAACAAGAATTAATTAGTTTTCATAATGAAAAATGCAGTTTAATTCAACGATAAGAAATTGCACAATCTTTTTTTAATATATATTTTTCTATATATTTATTGCGAGCATCTTGAGACGCGTCGTCAAAATCATCAATGATTTATCATGCGTAAGACGGAATATTACTGTCAAACCATCACATTTTGTGTCACATTTTAAAACCGTACAAATACATCCTAGTTACATCAAAAAACTTTAGTGGCACTTCCTTATGTTTATGTGCTTCTGGTATTTTGGCCTTAGGGCCATAATTTACATATCAGGCAACCCAAAATAAAATTAAAGGGAAACAATGGTAAACAACAACAAATATTTTTTTTAAAGGAGATTATTTACAGTAATCGCCAAGTAAATTTTTTACAAGCAACACGACATCAACAGTTATTATTATTGTACGTGGAAATAAAATGTTCATTGTCAATCAAAATTAATAAACAAATTACTCAAATAATTTAATTTCAGTTTTTTTTTACTCTCGTTAAAGATTGATACAAATATTACTAGTTTGAAAATATAAAAAGACGTTTAGAATAAAATTTAAAACTTGAGAGGTGTCAAGGAACACCCGGATGGAACGAAGTTATTGTTATTATTTTTTATTATGTAAAAAAAAAAAAAAAAATGTAGAAATGAAAATATCTGGCTTGCTTTCTATAAGAGAGAGAGAGACAGACAGAGAAACATGCGACGCCGCACAGCTTACAATAGCTTACTATAGCAAAAAGTGTCGTGACAACTTTTCGTAAGAATTTTTTCCGTCTAGCCCCCTTTCACAACGCGCGATAAGGAACTTCGTTCCAAAAAGCAACGAAGTTCCTACTACCAATTGCTTTTACGGTGAGCATTTATCGCCCTCACTCAGTACGCTAGTGCAGAATAAAACTGCTGCATTTTTTTCTCATTAGACTTTACACTTCAGATCAAGGTAGTCTAAAGTTTGCTAGCAAAGTAAATGTACTCGTATATTACGCAAGTACTCTCGCAATACACAAATTGATAGCGTCAATCCTGAATATTTGTTTAACTTCAAGGCAACCAAACTTATTATATTTTAACCAGTGCCCCGACCTTCTACGTTGCATAAATTTGATTGCACACACTCTATTAATTTTAACAATTTTATGCTAAAAATAACCTGCACATGTGAATGCTAAAAATATAGCCGTGAAATTTTTTTTTGAGCGTCCATTTAGTCAATCGATTTCTCACTTTCATTATTGAGAAAAAAACGTAGACATGCGTGTAGTGTTTAATTGTCTTGTGTAGTAATGAGTTATATAATGTTAGGTAGTGTGTGCATTTGTAGTAGGTGATGATAGCCTTTTTTTTCTTTTTTTTCTGGGCGTGGGAAATCATCAAATAACCCCTCCCGCTCTTGGGCAGAGCGAAAGGGAGTGTCAGACTTCTACTGACTAAAAACCACCCATGTTCCTTCTTCGCCCTTCATGTCGAGGCCGCGGTATCCCTTGCGAACAACCCGCAGCCTCGACAGGGGGTGATGATAGCCTTATCCATAATTAACTTTTTGTATCTTGTTTTACGTTTATAAGGAAGTAAGCAACATTTTGTTGTCAAGCCCACACTGCAGCTGTCCTCCAATACTATAGCACTAACGTAATTCTTAAGCCACGAGTGTAATTCATATTTTATTATGGTTTTTACAACTTACGGGTCAGTGTCAGATTACATATTGATGAAAAAGTTAGAATTTTGGCAGGACACAAATTTGACTTAAATCAAGCAATCACAGTTGCAGTGTCAATGTCAATGTCAATCAAAATCCAGATGTAAAATAAAGACGATGATGACTTTATCAATGAAACTCTTCCTAAATTCCTAGCTTTTCTCATTGTCTTTATTTATTAAACAAAAGTAAATAATAAATCCAACCAAACAAATTACCCCGATGACGTTAGCTTGCAATTTATTTACTTTTTGCCGCCATGACGGACTGAAATCAGATGACTCGTCTATCAGGTCTTATTATAATGATTCTCATCCTTTTTGATGGGGTTTCCCCTTAACAGGGAAATTTATTTGTCGTTAGTTAGTTCTATTGCGTTGTTGTCTTGTGTTCGTTTAGTTTAATCTTGCGTGATGAGATGGCCATTGAGATTATATATCAATATTGCATGGGTAATGAGTAATTACTTAATTATTTGTTAGTACTTGCACGTGTCTATGTCTGGTTCTGTAGTTCAGGTAGACCATCGCTCCATTTAAAATACTGGTATTCAACTGCATTTGGTTAGACTGGATTCCTTTTTTTTTTGGGGGGTGGAAAATTATCAAATAACCCCTGGCGCTCTTGGGCAGAGCGGAAGGGAGAGTCAGACTTCTACTGACTAAAAACCACCCATGTTCCTTCTTAGCCGTTTCGCCGAGGCCGCGGTATCTCTTTCGATCAACCCACAGCTCCGACGGGAGACTGGAATCATCAACATTGTTGGGAAAAGGGTAGGCAGACGGTAACTTGCACGTGTCAATTAGTCTACGGTTATTTTGTTACTAGCTTCTGTCCCCGGCTTCGCTCGCGTGAAAGTCTTTATTGCAACCTTAACCTTATTATCATAGTAAAGCGAAATGCAATTCAAATCGTATAATATTAGTCTGGATATAATAAGTAGGCAGAACCATCTTATTTTATTTGGATTTTCCTTCCTCCATGCAATTCCTCCAACCATGAAACTACAGACGCACTACAAATAATAAAAACTAAATAAATCAATTAGAAAAATACGCTAATTTCATTACACGTGTACCATTTCTCATCATATGAACTTATTAGCATATCCATTGTCTTAAAGTGCTATGCAATGTCAAGTTCAAGTCTCTGACGTACCATTTCGTTCTTATAATTGCACTATAGTATTATTAATCATGCGAAAGTGGGCGTGTCTATATGTCTAGTTTATGGTTTTTTACTGCCAAAATACTTATAAAACAATTCTTTGGCCAAGGCTAAAAGCCAAGGCCGTCCAAAAACTCGTTGGGTTGACGGTATCGTCAAAGTCGCAGGAAACTCCTGTATAAGAGACCTACAGAACCGGGAAGTGTGGAAAAAATGGAGCTCTATATAATACCCAGCAGTGTAAAGATCCAGGTTGACTTTTTCATAAATCCTACTAATACTACAAACGCGAAAGTTTGTGAGTAGGTATGTTTGTTACTCTTTCACGCAAAAACTGCTGAACGGATTTGGATAAAATTTGATACACAGATAGTTTATAACCTGGTTTAATACATAGGATAGTTTTTATCTCGATTTGATCTTCCCGTGGGATAGTTTTCGAGTTGTAGCGGGGCGAAGCCGCTGGCAACAGCTAGTTGACTATAAATATTATGTTTTTGTCCGAAACGAAGTTGATCAGGAGGCCTAAAATGGCCGCTTCTCTGTTCGCGATAAACTCAAAAACTACTGCACCAATTTTGCTGATTTTGATGCTGTTTCCACCAATGAACAGAGGGCTTCTCGAGGAAGGTTTTAGTATATATTTTGACGCGGGTAAAGCCGCTGGCATTAGCTGGTAATATTATAAATCACGGGAAAAATAATTATATAAATGATCACAGACACAGTTAATAATCTAAATTATCACTGTGTGACCGGTTTACGAATTGTTACGTAATTAATAATATCATATAATATTAAAATTAAGTATTTGTATAAAGGGGGTTAGTCTGTTCAACAACAAACATAATTACGTCAAATGGCAAAAAATATTGACGTGAAATGTAAACATTTGTACAGATAGACTACAGTTTGCCAAAGAAAAATATGACATGTCAAAATAATTTGACAAGTAGGTAGAGAATTATAATTTTGACCAGTGATTACCTATTAAATGTAGTTAATTCCTGTATTTATTTTTATAAACAGCTACGTAAATAATTATTAGATAACAATACCCATTACAATAATATGGTTTTTCTGGTATTTTTTTCTTTTAGATATAAATAGCCGTTTATAAATAAATTATTTAATAAGTCGTATGCTATTATTGTACAAAAATACACACACTTAAATTCAAATAGCATGTTTGACTTAATACGGACTTGGCACGCATAGGACTAAAAACTAATTCGTAATTTTAAATTAAGTTTTTGGTGATCTTTAATTTTTTTAGTGATCATAGACCGACTAAGCTGAAATTGTTTTTTTAATAATGAAAATGCTTTTATAGTAAATATTTATTATTCTTATGTCTGCGACGTCTTTCTACGATCACCGACAGATTTCTCAAGGGTCGTGAGTTACTGACTGTCCACAATATTTCCAAACAACTGTTTACTAAACTTTGACATTCAGTTAGAACAACATAATGATAATATAATTATTTACATGAACAGTTAATATTTATGAATGGATTTAAGTACAATTTCCTGATACAGTTAATTATTTTCCAGTTGAGATAAAAATACAGTCAGGAAAAACATTTGCCATTGACGGTTCGTTTTGCATATTAGCTACATATTCCAGTTAGATTACTTAATTGCGATATAATTAATACATCTGAAGTCAATATACATAATACTGGACTTATGGTCATAAATCCATATAAAAGCGAATGTTACTCTGTCTATACATTATATTTTCACTCTTTAAGAGCTGAACGAATTTCGATGAAAATTTACCCATTTGTGTCCTAGGTATCAATTAGGTACGTCCTTAATAAAGGGTGTAAAAGTAACCTTAACGCAAACGAAAGGCATTTGTTCTCTCCAGCACTGCGATCATTTTTTTGTTCTAGATCATACCTGGGAACCCCCTAGTTACGGAGATATTGGGGGTCAAAGTTCAAAATTTTTCACAGCTGTTTTTGTAAATACTAGTTTTTCAGGTTATAACTTTAATTAAATTATCTCCATGCCCCGTTTACTATTCAAAGCATCCACTTGCACAATGTTTTAAGTGTGCTACATTGAGTTTTACCGTAAGATGTGATTTTTGACCCCAAAAAAAAAGACGTTTCCCAGCAAAATTTTTTGGGTAGCGGTACTCCGCTACCCAAAAAAAAAGGAAATTTTACTAATTTTTAATTTTTTTTTTTGAAACTAAGTATAGTTTGATGTACAGAATGCTTGGTTGACGGATGTGTGATGGGTTGATTTACACCCTGTATAGGCTACTTTATATCCCGGTTAGATAACCCCGTGGTATAATTACCTATACACGAGAGAAACCGTGGACCAAAGCTAGTTGTGATATCACTCTAATATTATAAAGGCGGAAGTTTGTGAGTGTATATGTTTGTTACTCTTTCACGCAAAAACTACTGAACGGATTCAGATAAAATTTGGTACACATATAGTTTATAACCTGGATTAACACATAGGCTAGTTTTTATCCCGATTTTATCGTTCTGTGTGATAATTTTCGCTAGCAACAGCTATAGTATACCAATAAAACCTACTAAGTTGTCAATCATAAATTAAAATCTATAAACGTGAGAAACTACAAGTTTTTCCGGACAAATAATAGCGAAATAGAATAAACAAAAATAAACGAATTATAACTGCTGTAGGTATAAAAAAAGAATTATCAAATCATAATAACATTGAGTCATCGATGGACGTGAAGTTGGTCAATATGTGGTAATTGGCTTCCTTCATCCTTTACGGAACATCTACAACTATTGCCGGTTCCTGAATCCGTTGATATATACGTATACTTGAAAGTTGAAACTAAGGCTGTGACGGGCTGTATTCAGAAAACAGTAATATCGGAAAATGGTTATTAAAAATGTAAACAACATTAATTTCAGCCTGAAACTCTTAGTACACTCTTTTCTTTATACTGGATGCAGTTACAGTAAAATATTGTCTTTAAAGTTAAATAAGATATTCAATTTAAGTGATGTTCTTTGGCAAGTTGAAATCAATCATTCTCGTCATGTTTCTGCGACAAATAGTTTTTTTTGTTTTCTTTTTCTTACAAGCTACGCCATATTATAATGCCCGTCGTCTTCCGCATGCAGTCTGCGCATTTTATCGTCTTCAGCCCATGTGGAATACTTAGTTTAATTAAATTTATATTTGTTGATTGAGAAACGAAAAAAAGAAGGACGTTCCATTTTACCCACCACATGACTTTGACTGTTCTTAAATCATGTTAAAATGCGTACTTATTAATTTCAGCTTTCCCCGTATTTTTTTCCTTTAGCAGAATGTTTTTTTTTTAAACCTAAACAACGAGTGTTTCTGCAAATAATGGTAGGCAAAATAAACACAGTTTTAAATATCAAAACTAAATTAAAGAAAAAAAACTAATACAGACAGGTCGTTCCATAATCATCTCGTCTGCGGGACACAATATTGAGGTCAAGAAAAAGACCAAATAATTAAAAAACAAAGATATCCTCAAAAAAACAAATGCCACTCCCAATTTCAAAAACAGAACTGCCCTCACGTGACTCAACTCACATTGATTACGTGCATTACCGCACTAATCCAGCTGACTATCCTTAACATCGAGGCTTCCGTCAGTCGGAACTCACTCGGTTTTCGCCTCTATCCTTGAATGTGCCGGTTGCAATATCCGGCTAGTTGCGTGTGCAGCCACTGTGCGATCCTATTGCACAATGCTCAGTAATGCACGCTCTTTATTAATATATGCATTGTGATTCCGTTGGAGATTTTCAGGAATAGGTTCCTTAGTTGTGACGGGTAAACGAACGCCCGAAAGTCTGACAATCAGTCTTACCGAGGGGTATAGTCGTACTCAGTTTTCGGCCTATCTGACCTCCACAACCCATATACAGGTATACAGCTGGATTTGGTTAGACTGGGGGCTAATCTTAATAATATTCGGAAAAAGCAAAAGTAGCTGATGAGATACTTTTGCAGGAGTATTCGAGACTTATTTGCTGCGTGAAACAAAAGCGAGACAATACAGTCTATAACTTTTATTATAAATCCATTCAAATTTTAGGATTGTTCAGCCTTACAACCAGTTGGAGGGAAACCCCTTTAAAATCATAAAAAAAAAACAATAAACCATCACAAATAAAAAACAAGAATTTACTTTTAAATTAATATGAGGCCTTAAGTATTATATTATGTAAGTAATAGGCTGACGAAAAAAAGGTGTTTGCCCTCACGGTTTGAAAATACACCTACCAAAACAAAACTTGTTTAATCGTCATTTATTTTTAGTCTTACAAAAAATGTCTGGGAAACCTTTGATAAAATAAAACTTGTCTGGGTAAGATTCTCATTGATGCTCCTAGTAGGTACCGTTTCACAGGCGGCTACATAAATATATATGTTATGTTAATCTTGGGAAGTATTTAAATGACTGGCATATTACATAAACTAAAGTATTAAATAATGTATTACTAACATTGCATAACCATAATTATTGTAATGTAACAAAAAAAGTATAGACAAATTGGCAGAAAAAACTTAGATCTTTGTATTGTCAAGTTTAGATATGACAAAGATATAAGAAGGAAAAAATATGTCAATTTGATAAGTTTAGCTCTATTCCTGGATTGATTATCCAAAACCAGTTCTAGTTTCAATATATATTTTTGGGGAAGGCATTATCATAAAGTTTTTTTTTTTTCAAAACTACACTAAACGTAATCTCTGTTTCATTCTTGATGTGTCGATTGTTTTTTTTTCTAATATTTGAACTACATAGTATCCCAAAACCTTATAAAAATCACATAGGGAACTTGTTAGGCGCAGCGACGCTATGTTTATTATTTCAACTAAAAGACGTCCACTGCTGGACATAGGCCTCCCCCAGGTATCGCCACATTGACTGGTCCCATGCGTCTCGGAACCTTTACCAGATCATCGGTCCACCTAGTGGGAGGCCTTCCAACGCAACGTCTTCCGGTTCGCGGTCGCCACTCCAGTATTTTCCGGCCCCATCGGCCATCCGTTCTGCGAGCAATGTGCCCTGCTCACTGCCACTTAAGCTACGCTATACGCTTCCGCTATGTTCGGCATTCCTTATTATCAGGTACAATGATCACCAATCTAAAATCGCCAGACTACTCGATTGCCACCACGAACCTCGAACAACATAAGAGTAAAAAACTATCATGTATGTTGCAAGTACCTGAACCTAAAACTCTAGATAGCCTAGACTTAGAATGAACAGTAATTACAATACCTACCTACGTTATAAATAGCCGACGAAGTGGTCCAGTCAGAAATGTTTCAAAATACTGTTGAAATTGCAATAGTAACATTAGTATTCAGCAAAATACTCATGCTATTTTTTTAGTTCTGTTAAATTATTTCATATGAATTTGGGGGGGGTATGATGGAACAGGGTGTAAAGTTCCTCATCCCCCATAGAAAAGGGAGGATCCACCGACCAGACGGGTGTTGTGTCTGGTGGGCTAACTGCCCGACATTTATGTAAGTCGGGATTTTCTAAATGAGCTAATGTCGCGAATAACTTTGATAGCGCTATGCAGGATTTGTCATTTTAGTTCTCATGTGTTGCGATAGATGTCGTTGTCGCCACATGGACGAAATTTGTCTGTGAAGATCGAAATTATTTTAGATCGATAAAAAAGTTTTAAATTACACAAAAAGCGTAGTTTTTAAACTAAGCTAAGGATACGACGAGATTTTTTATGAAAAATGCACTCGATGGCCTAGACAAGTGGCTTTTGCTTTCAAAAAGTTTGGTGTTTCGACGACTCTCAATAAGATTAATCATGTTTTTCAGCATAAGTCAATGCAATACTTTATTACTATCAAAATTTCGCATGTTTTTCTTAGTATGTCGATGGAAATGTAAATTGTGTCGTCTCAGAACTGAACCATGGGTTTAACGTCTTCAGTAGCGTCCATCAGTTCCTGTAACTAACAAATAATAGGACACACAAGACATTATATGAAGTACCCCATCGATTGTGGAACAACACCACATTTTCACTGAAAGAATACCACTTTATCTTGTCTCTAAGACGAAAAGATTAAACAACGTTGCGAAATAATATATCTCATACATCGGGAATCCGATGATAGTAGGGTTGATCCAGAAATTTTTCATACACCCCGCGATTTTCTCGAAAGATGCGTTGGGGTTCTAAGACCCCAATCTGGGCCAGTCTGACACTGACCATTACATTAGGGGCCGTGAGTTAGACCGGTCCAGTCAACACGAAGGTCAAGTTACAAAACTTCTTTTGTAATTCATATTATTATGAAGCTCAAGATTCACTGGTACAGTCATGATCACTAACATGTGTACAACTATATAAATAGGCACAATAAGCGATTTTTATCCATTTTCTGTTGAAAAGTAAATCATTATGGAATAAATCTTTTAAGATAACTTAATGTATCATCTGTTAAGCATGGTTTCTAAAACACTTTATTCGTAACACGGAAAAATTGTCATCATCTACGAACGACATCTACAACTACGAACTATAAAGAATTGATGCTCGAATGTAGCTGTGGAGTATTTATTTATGTTCGCGACTGTACCAAATGTATGAAGAGTGAAGAAATTACCCTTTTATGTGCTTGCAATTTATTATGCTCAACTAAGATGTATAAGGTTGCTTGTCAAATTAATTATATTATGCTCTAAATAAGTAATGCTTTATATCTATAGAAAGTGCTGTGACATTGAAAAACATTTTTCTTTTGTATACAATTTATTGCCCCAGTGATGAGTTTTTCTTCAAGTCAACATCTGCCTAGCATTTTCCCAACTGCGTTGGGCTCGGCTCCCAGTCTAACCGGATGCAGCTGAATACCAGTAGTTTATATGGAGCGACTGCCTATCTGACCTCCACAACCCAGTTAATACTAGATAATACGATACCCATTGGTAAGACTGGTTCTCAGACCATCAGGTCTGACCGTCAGGGACTGATTACTGGTCGTTACAGCTATGTAACGACTGCCAAAGATCTATATATAGCAGCCGTGACCAACAGCTTAACGTGCTATCCGAGGTATGGAGGAAACTCAGTATGTATTGGGCGATCACCCATCCACAGACCAACCTAGGCAAGCGCGGTTTAACCTTAAGATCGTCCCGAGTGGCAATTAATAATATAATATTTATTCAAAAATTAGAGTTAGCACAGTAAATACAATTTAAATCTTAAAAATAATGTAGGTATAAGAAAGTTCGATGCCTGTACTAGGTTAAACCTGTATCACAGGCGACATATTTCTAACAATTAAGATTTGGACAATAGATTTATTAATAATATTTAACATTATTATTATTTTATTATTATTATTAAGCCACGAGTTCCATGAGTCCATGAGTTTCTCTTCAAGTACTAAACATATTTTAATGACTTCCTCATTTATTTAGTGGTCGCAAACGCTGCTGCTAAGTTTGAAGAGATTGCACCAATAGATGATTTAGATGGTTTTCTATCAAAATTTCCATGGTATTAGGGTCGCTCCCTATTACATGGAACCTTTTTTTTTTGTGGGTTGGGAAATCATCAAATAACCCCCTCCCACTCTTGGGCAGAGCGAAAGAGAGTGTCAGACTTCTACTGACTAACAAACTAAAAAACCACCCATGTTCCTTCTTAGCCCTTCATGTCGAGGCCGCGGTATCTCTTGCGAACAACCCGCAGCCCCGACGGGCAGGAGCAGCGTTCCTCAAGTGGTTACTTGGAACCTCAACTCAACTCGTCAAATCTGATAATATTGGCTCCGTTTAACTCTTCGAAGACCACATGCCTAATGTTGCTACGCCCCAACTTTATTAATTTTATTTTTTCCTCGTACGACATGGAATGTGCAACTGCAATAAACTAAACTAGCGGACAACACGCGGTTTCGCCCGTGTATTTCCCGTTCCCGTGGGAATACAGAGATAAAAAGTAGCCTATGTCATCCGGGGATAGTGAAGCTTCCCAACGGTGAAAGATTTTTTTAAATCGGTTCAGTAGTTTTTAAATTCATACGTTACATATATAAATGCAAATCTTTCCTCTTTAATATATAAGTAGGTATAGAACACATAAGACACATTCTGTATTTCATGAAAAGAAATATTGAGAAAAATAACAACGTTTCGTGGTTCACAGCTATTTAAATATTTGTTTGGTTTGTCTGAAATAACGCGATTTAGAGCGGAACGTTGCCTAAACTTAACTTGAACTTGGTTCAATTCTATTGTTAGTGCAGTTTACAAATGCATCGAAGAAATTTTGCAAGATACACAATGTTGCAGGCGGAAAGAGAACCCTACATTGGTGAATGTTTGTTTTTAAACTGAAATAGACAATTAAATAATTAATTGGATCGTTAAATTACTTCGTCTAGTGGTTACAAGCGTAACTGCTGAGTATGAGGTCCAGAGTTCAATTCCCGGGCGGGATAAAGTGTTATATGGATTTTCCATCAGGAATTTCTCAGCAGCAGCCACGGACTCTGGATTTGGGCCTGGTTGATGGCAATAGGGTCGCCAACTATTACATGGGACTTAAACATAACTGGCGTAATGCGAGTGTATTATAAGGTAAACCTCTGCCTAGCCCTTCGGGGCCCTAAAGTTATGTTAAATTTCACAATGCATTGATATAAATATATTTTTTAACTAGCGAGTTAGCAAAAGGTTCGGACTAAATCAGCTGATCTGAAAAGATGACGTTGAAACTGACTCATCATCGAGTTTCAAAAGATTCAAAAATAAAATATAGATTTAACCTAAAATAATTTAACACAACCAGTTATATCTTATTTTAAGTTGACAGAAATAATGCTAAAGTTATAAATACACATGCTGAATTTCCTTGTGTAGGTACACGATTCGGTTATTAAACAAATGTTTCTTGATAGCTTTTTATAAATCGCATACAATCAAAGGATTGTATGCGATAACCGACCGGATCAAAGTACCTATTCTAGTCAATTCAAGTTTATTAATTTATTTTATTACACTTCATAATTATTTAATCTTCACTATCACTATCACTACATAGTATAAAAGAAAGTCGCTGTCGCTGTCTGTCCGTCCCTATGTATGCTTAAATCTTTAAAACTACGCAACGGATTTTGAAGCGGTTTTTTTAATAGATAGAGTGATTCAAGAGGGAGGTTTTAATATATAATTTGACCGACATCCACACGGGTGAAGCCGCGGGCATCAGCTAGTAAATAATAAACCTACACGCACATCGCATCAACCAATCATTTGTGCTCACTAAAACTCGATAAAGGAACACCTGGCAATTTTCCATTTCCTGAACTATCGTGATAACTTCACATGAATAACAGACATCTAACATTAGGCTCCGTACCCACTGAAGTGTAACACCGAATCACAGCTAATCTCAATCAATCACACATATAATTAAGTGCACGCAAGGCCTTCGAATTTCCCCGTGCAGGGCACGCCACGATAGTGGCGGTAAGTCCCCTCTTTGAGGAGTGGCTGGAGAGGCGCCACGGCGCCCTCACCTTCCGTCTGACGCAGGTACTCACCGGACACGGTTGTTTCGGGAGGTACCTGCACCGAATCAGGCGGGAGGAAACGCCCGGTTGTCACCATTGTGAGGATCGGCCGGAGGACACGGTGGAGCACACCGTGGAGGTGTGTCCCGCTTGGGCGGAGCCCCGCCGTGTTCTCGTAGCGGCGATCGGCGGCGGCGACCTCTCGCGTCCGGCCCTGGTGCAAGCCATGGTCCGGGGCGAGGAGGAATGGGACGCCGTCGCCTCCTTCTGCGAAGCAGTGATGCTAGCGAAGGAGGTGGCGGAACGTGAGAGGGAGAGAACCTCTCGTCCCAGCCGCCGCGGGAGGCGATCCGGGCGTCGGGGGCCACGTGATGGCTTCCGGCCACCGTAGACGCGGGCCTGTGGACGGTGAGTGATGGGTAAGCTCGCCGTCCGTCCGTCTTATGACGACAACAGGCCGTGTCGACGGCGCGTTCGTGTTCCACGCGCGCCTCAAAGAGATGTCAGCAACATGGAAGGGGCCCGCAAGGGCCGACGCCTGTCGAGGCTGCGGGTTGTCCGCAAGGGATACCGAGGCCTCGACATGAAGGGCGAAGAAGGAACATGGGTGGTTTTTAGTCAGTAGAAGTCTGACACTCCCTTTCGCTCTGCCCAAGAGCGGGAGGGGTTATTTGATGATTTCCCACCCCCCAAAAAAAAAAAAAAAAAAAAGGCCTTCGAATTTCCTGATGTATGGTTAGAAAACTTTTAAGTATTGATAAATGTGTTTTGTGCATTTTTTGGTCTGACCATCCATTTTGCGCTGCATGCTCCTTTTGTATTCTTTTGTTCATTTTGTAGTCTTAGTTAATTAAGGTTGCACAAGCCGACGGCTCGAACTCGTTGCCGGGCGTGGCTAATATGCATGTTATTTGGTAATGTTTTTAATTTATCTAGTTTTATTCATTTAGCATTCATTTATCTAGTTTTTCTCTATTTATTTACATATTTATTTAGTGAACTATACGACGATTTATAACGAAAATGAGCGCGTGAAATTTCATAAATTGACCTTTGGGCGTATAGATATTATGGAAAAACTACTGGATGTATCCACTTAAAACAATTTATTTGTACTTTTGAATAAATTATCTATCCCTGTATGGTTTCACTTTTTCCATTTTCATTCTACATAAGTTATTTATTTACGCTGAAAGATGAGTTCAAATAAGTGTTAAAATATGGAAGTTTCGACGCTCATAACTTCTAAACCAATGATTTTTTTCCAATTCTGCTTCCATACAGGGCTAGATAATGATAAAACCAGTTGATACAATTTTTAGTTTTGAATCTTCACCGTGAAACAGACGAGTAATCACCATACTACGTTTGTATGGAAGAATGACCGGCTAGTTCAACCTTAATTAATTGATCTGCTTCGATATTTCCAAAAGGTACAGTTACAATATCATCTTTTTTTTTTGGCGGGTTTAAAATCATCAAATAACCCCTCCCGCTCTTGGGCAGAGCGAAAGGGAGTGTCAGACTTCTACTGACTAAAAACCACCCATGTTCCTTCTTAGCCCTTCATGTCGAGGCCGGCGGTATCTCTTGCAAACATCCCGCAGCCCCGACGGGACAGTTGCATCATCTTCGGTTGCCACCTTTAATTTTGCAACGTTTGACTCATACAAACCATTGCATTGTGTATACGTCTATGTTCTATCTCTCTTTGTAATGTTAAAACAAATATAAAGTCTCCATATTGTACTTATTTTGGTGAAGGAAAGTGCTCAAGCAAATATTAAATCTTTGTACATTATGAGACAAGTTTACCATGTTAATACGTAGACTAAGCTGGTCTGTAGCCAAAACTTTGTTAAAAATCAAGTCGTTTATTTTGCTTGTCATCATATGCCTATCGTTTTCCCAACGATGTTGGGGTCGGCTTTCAGTCTAACCTGATGCCGTTGAGTACCAGTGTTTAACACGGAGCGACTGCATATCTGACGTCCACAACCCAGTTAGTACTGGATAATACATGCTTCTTGGTTGTCAGACTTTCGACAAAGATCTGCAAATGGCAGCCGGGACCACCAACAGCTTAAAGGACCAACCTTTTAAACCCACTGCAAGCACCAACTATATGTATAATTAGTTAAAGTTAATACCTCTCACGTCTTCGCCAAACAAAATGAATAAATCAAGTCGAGATAACGACTCCGCTTAATGCAACTACTTGCGAAATAAATGCATTGCAAATGCACGGTTGAATTATTATCCTACTCATTATTTTATATTCATAATTTACGAAATAGAAACAGTGATTATGCGAAATAATCTATAGTGTTTTGTAAATAGGGGTGGAAATTAATAATCGCTTCGATCAATAAATAATCAACCTCTAATGTTTCCACTGCAGGCCTCGAAACATTTTTCGTTCTAGAACATTCCTTGAATCAATCATAGGATAGACAGGATCTGTGACTTCAGCTAAGATAAAGACAGTATTAAAACAGTTTGCAAAGGCAACCACACAACTGCTACCGATAACTTATGAATACGGCAACTGATACCTACGGAACCGTTTTCATGGAGTTGCATATGTACGAGTAAGTCATTACAATAAGGTAGTTAACTAAAAAAATCTAATTAGTCCGAAAGATAGATTTCCAAAAAATATTGGACACGTATTTTTTCTTTTTTCACGTAATCAAACAATGTAGACGATACAGTGCTTTGAAAACTTGTGTGACGTCAAATTTTAAGACATTAGTATGACATTTTTTACCGGTGAGTGACGTCACGAGTTCACGACCCCCCCACTCAAATCTTTGATGCGTTTTATCTTCGTCAATTTTTATTGATTTGATAAAACAAAAAATATGAATCCAATTTTTTTCGATAATCTAACAGACGGACTAATTAGAAATATATTTTTTTTAGTCAGTAAACATCCCTATTGCATAATATGTCATTTCCTTCACTTATAGAGGCATCAAAGCTGACGTATTAGTAATATGCTTATTAAACATCGGTCAATTCCTACGTGATGGTCACAAAATAATTTCAGTGATTTTCCATTAGCAGGAGTGACTCTTCAATGATCCTCAATTCTGACATTTAAAATTTCACAACACTAGCTTTGAGTACAATACGATAACATTAAAATATTTCAGAGTACAAAATAATTGTTCAAGCAATACAAGAACTTATTATTCATCAATCAGTTTTGCAACGCTCCGTCTAGTTCAATGTAATTCGTCGCTGCAATTTGGAACCAAGATTAATATATAGGTATTAAAATGTCAATTACAATTAACGTTTTAATTTGGGCACGTGAATTTAACCAGTTGTTATTTTCGCATGTTTATATTGCACGAGTAGAGCTAAGAACATCGATGTGATCGTCGGGCACACCCTGCTTGAAGATAGCTTAAGATGTGCGATGATCGAACAATTAATGGCTATTCCAAGATTGTATGGAAATTGCTAAAAGTTGTGCAATTATAAATACCCGCTTAAGTTAGGTCTAACTTAAGAATAAATATCTTTCAAGGATGGTCATTCATGGAAGATATCTATTCTTGCACCTTACATTCTGATCAAATGTCGTAAAATATAATAATATTAGGAACTTTATTCCACACCAGAATAAATTATAATAATATAATTCAATCATGATTCGAAACACACGTGGCCATTTTCATAAGAACGTTTCTTTAATTTTCCTTTGGAATAGTACTTTTTTGGGGGTAAAAGGTACCCGATGTCCGTTTCTGTACCCCTGGTAACATATATATTAAACTGGATAATCGATTCAGTGGTTTAGGCGTGAAAGGTTACAAACAAACTAACTTTCGAATTTCTAAATTAGATAAGATATCAATATTTTTTATGTCCATGCATCCTTTGTAAGTAAATACCCTGAAGCTTTAAGTTAGAATTAAAATTAAAATGACTAATTTTAAGTTAAAAATTACCATAACCATTTAAACTTGTAAATTGGTTCCCACTTCTTAACTAATCGTTAATTTAAAATAGCGTTATTTTAAGTCGGCTAACCCGGATGCAGCTTGTAGTGACTTTTTGCATAAGTTTCTGTATTGTGCAAAGTTCGCACGCAATTAGACAATATTGTGTATTGAAACTGATAAAGATTTAAATAAGCAAAAGGATTTTTTTTTGGAAAATTTGGGTTTAATTCCAACAAAAAAGTTAAAAATAACTCGAAATTTAATTCCTTAGTTCAAAAAAATACTTTTAATATTAAATTAAATTTATTTATGTTACACTAGCTGATGCCCACGGCTTCGCCCGCGTTAATATCGGTTATAGCGACCAAAAGTAATCATGAAATTTTGATCCCGTTCCCGCAACCCATTGGAACCTATTCCAGGGTTTGAACTTTTTTGTATGGAAGCTAGCATATCGACCCACCGCCATTTTGTTTTTTTTTTTAAATCGCGGCCCACGATAAAAGTGATATGTATGGATAGAAGACATAGACGAACAAAAAATGTCATGAAATATGGTAACCCAAAGTGTCACGTTATCAAGATATGTGAAGGTAAGGATCGACATATGAGTAGAATGACCACATAAAAAATAGACCTTTTACATGTCTATAGGCGTTAATTATTATTATTACTGTTTATTTAAATAGAGTAGGTACATTACATACCACTAGGAGCACAAGAAAACTATTCTTTGACATAAAATAGCATTTCATTGCGATGCGAATTTTCTCGTGCGTATATATTTTATTTTATTTTATTTACTTATTTTAGGAAAGCTTACAGTCTAATAACTATAATTATAACTAACTATATATCTAAATTGCTAATAACAAGCTTCCACAGATAACAACAAAAAACATACTTCCTCATAGTTACTTCCAAAATTACAATATAAAACTAACAAGTTTCTACAAAAAAATAAACAAACAAACTTGATACTGCAGCACAGAATACATAATAGTACTGACTGCAGTACAATAAAAAGTATTGATTAATCGAAAAGTTTGTTATAATTACATAATTGTCACTACTTTAACTAGAGCTCACTAACTGCCGTACTCAGAGATATCCAATGATTACCCAAGCCGTCACCCAGCAAAGATTCGACATACTTTTGGTATGACAAAACTGTCATAACCTTTACCAAGTGACGGCCCAAGCAACCACCAAAGCTCTCTGAGTGCGGCAGTTAGAAAATAAAGGATTTAGGTGTTAGCAGGTGCCTCCTGTACAAAAAACGGCTTTGCTAATAGTTTCCTGACTGTGCTTGCTTTGGTGCAGAAAAGATCTATGTCAGGTTCGCAAGAAATTTCGTTAAAACTGCGACTGGCCCTCGAAAAGTATGCATTACGCCTATAATTTGTGACTGCATGAGGAATATGTAGAAGTGGTCGCTGACGCAATCCCATCTGATTAGTGCGCAACGCTAATTTCGAGACAAGTTCAGGACAGTCGATAGTACTATTAGCGACATTAACTAAGTAGCATACGTCATTTATATGCCGTCTACGGTCAAGTGGTAAAAAATGATACCTTCGGCAGCGGTGAGTATAATCGACTGATACCTGCTTTGCCCTATAATCAAGATACCTGAGAAATTTTCTCTGGATGCCCTCAATACGAGACTTGTAGATCCCGTACTGAGGGTTCCAGACTTGTGATGCATACTCAAGGTGGCTGCGTACGAACGAACAATATAACACCTTGATCGGTTTTAGTGATCGGAAACATGCTGAGGTTCTCATTATGAAACCAAGTGCTCTTGACGCCTTATTCACTATACTCTCAATATGCTGATCAAAGAGTAACTTGCTATCTTGTATAATACCAAGATCTCTAATGCTAATAAACCTGAAAATAATCATAATAAACCTGGGATCTATTATTTGGATACAATTTAACGCATAATTATCAAAATATATGCAGGCAAAGTCGCGGTCAATAGCCTGTAGTTTATAAATTAAATGAGTTTTTAAATGAAATTTAAATATTTATATCCATTCCCAGTAAACATAAAAAATTAAATCCATAATATAAAAATGAATCGCTGAATGTGTTGCTAAGCGCAAATCTCGACAACAGCTGAACCGATTTCGCTAACACTTTTTTACAATATTCCTTGAAGTACGAGAATTTTTCTTATGCAGAGAAAAAAATAAAAAAATGCCTGAAAAGGTCTAAAAACAACACTTTTCTATATTGCCATACAAACGATTCGTAATTATACTTAAAAGTCAATTTGAACTTTAATACCATACCATAAAGTTTTCAAATCAATTTCAATTCGTAAAGTGACGTATTGTCCCCACTGCAGGGACTCAGGCCTCTGTCGGGGCTGCGGGTTGTCTGTCGGGGCTGCGGGTTGTTCGAAAGAGATATCGCAGCCTTGACACTAAGGGCTAAGAAGGAACACGGACCTTGGTTTTTAGTCAGTAGAAGTCTTACACTCGCTACCGCTCTGCCCAGAGTGGGAGGAGCCATTTGATGATTTCCTAACGTCCAAAAAAAAAAGAAAAAAAAGGGATTCAGGAGTCCTCTTTAGGAGAGGGATGGGCTTTAAGCCACCACGCGGGCGCAGTGAAGGTTGATAGATGTTACATGTCTTCGATTTCTTTGGTTCTAAGACATGCCGTTTTCCTCACGATGTTTTCCTTCACCGTTTTGAGAGCAGCGATGATAAAATAAATTACACAAAGTAATGCAGGGTTACCTGGGTTCGTACCCACGACGTACTGTTCGTAAGTTTCCACTTGGCCACCAATGGGTATCGATTAATATACATCAATTAAATGACTCATTATTCTCCGAAACTCACCTTTACTTGCATTTTTCTATATAAATGATGAAATGACAAACAGTTTGAATGCCATGCTGTTTAGCTGGTCAACTGGGTGAAGGTTCCAGTGATACGCATCACGTTCTGTTGACTGGCGTGATTTTGCTGAAGACAAATAATTTCTTCATCTGTCGATAGTTGATAGTTTAAGAATAACCTTGAGACTTTATAAACTTGAATGTTAAATGCAGTGGAATAGGGTAGGTTGACTCACTAAAAAATATGATTCTGTTTAGTCCGTCTTTTAGATTATCGATAAATATTGGATACGTGTTTTTTGTTTCATCAAATTAATAAAAATTAACGAAAATAAAACGTGTTAGAGATCGTGAGTTGCAGCTGGTGACGTCACTTTCTGGTTAAAAAATGTATCAAACTGTGACGTCGCGCAACTTTTCGAAGCACTGTATCGTCTCTATTTATTGTTTGCGTGAAATAAGGAAAAAATACGTGTCCAATTTTTTTTGGAAAATATCTTTTTTTTTTTTCTTTAAAACTATGCCCCACATTAGGAATTTCTCCTGTATCGTGGGTGCGTTCACAAACATTTAAACTCACATACACAAATCCAGACCCGAAACAACTATCTGTAGGCCATACAAAAATTTGTTCCGTGGGGGGATCGAACCCGCGACACGCAGCGCAGCAGTTCAATCGCTCAGCCACTGCGCAAACCGTGCCGTAAGACGTAGTAATTAGGTTTTTTTAGTCAACTACCCTATTAAGGTTATTGGGGTTTCCATCAGGAATTTCTCAAGCAGCCATGGAGTCTGAATTTGTGCCCGGAAGATGGCAATAGAATCGCCTTCTATTACATAGATCATAGATTAAACTTAGCAGGTAAAATGTGAGTGTTCCACACCTCTGCATAACCCATCATAGATTACAACCATGATGTTATGTCATGTGTAACGTTAAATCCAGTTTGTTTTTAGTTTCCACCGTATTATAAAGCATAGGTGACTGCTGAGGCAACGAGTTATACAAAAGTTTGGAAGAAGGAGACATGCCTCATCAACCCCAAATAAAATGAGATCATCTGCCTAGCCTTTTCCCAACTATGTTAGGGTCGGCTTCCAGTCTTACCGGATACAACTGAATACCAGTATTTTACATGGAGCGACTGCCTATCTGACCTCCACAACCCAGTTAATACTAGGTAATACGATACTCTTTGGCAAGACTGAATGTCACAATTTCAGGTCACTGACCTGTAACGACTGCCAAAGATATGGCAGCCGGGACCAACAGCTTAACGTGCTTTCCGAGGCACGGAGGAAACTCGGTATGTCGGGCGGTCACCCATCCACAGACCGACCTAAGCAAGCGCAGCTATACCTAAAGATCGACCCGAGTGGCAGTTCTTATTAAGCCACGAGCCAAATAAAATGGGATAATCTTGTAAAAATAATAAATTCTGGATTCTAAAATTGAAGTTACCTTAAACGGATTTTTGTTTCTGAAACAATTGATATCTTTCATGTGCAATTGAGGTATCGAATTACCGGCCACGTGACGGCTTCCGGCCACCGTTGACGCGAAGCTTGTGGACGGTGAGTAATGGGCTAGCTCGCCGTCCGTTCGTCTTATGACGAAGACAGGCCGTGTCGACGGCGTGTTCGTGTTCCACGCGCGCGCAAGGTCCGACGTCGGGGCTGCGGGTAGTTTATAAGAGATACCGCGGACAATAAAATCGACATAAAGGGCCAAGAAGGAACATGGGTGGTTTTTAGTCAGTAGAAGTCTGACGCTCCCTTTCGCTCTGCCCAAGAGCGGGAGGGGTTATTAAAATTTGATGAATTCCCACAACCCAAAAAAAAAAAGGTATCGAATTAGCAATTTCTGGGTTGTGGCAGTTGTTCGCTGTAGAATACTAAACAACTGTTGTTGTTGTTCATCCAGATACTGACTGAAAGCTGACACCTTTTTTTTGGAGGGTAAGAAATAATCAAATGACTCCTCCCGCTCTGGGCGGAGCGGAAGAGAGTGTCAGACTTCTACTGACTAAAAACCACCCATGTTCCTTCTTAGCCCTTTGTGTCCGGGGCAAAAGTGATAATATTGTTGTTTTTTTTTATCGAGGTTCAAAAACATCTTCAGGGTTATTAAAAATAAATCTCGGTTCCTGTCTAGATACGTTTGAAATAAACATAAATACCATAATTACCTACTACATACATGCATTAGCATGCAACTCTTTGTTCTATCGCAAAAGATTAATATCTTGTTATGAAGATGAATTGCAACCGTTACATACCTTACTGGAACGATTGCAACTTGTGATGTACCTAGCAGCTGTACCTAGTTTTTTTTTTTTTTTGTGGGATACTGGTGCCTATACTAAGCCGAAGCCTGTATTACAGGACACCAGGTCCCCACAAAGATATTTATTTGAAAATACAACAAAAGTTGTGCCAAAGATTGCAATATTATATTATTTTTATTTTATTTTCTTCGGGTAGCTTACAGCTAACAATAAAAAAAATAATAATGAGTTGTTCCACGACAAGCCATTTACAAGCCTCCACAGATGGCTGATTATAATATGGATCAGAATTTTAAACTACATAGACGGGCAAATGTTAATAAACAACATAACATCACACCTTTAATCCCCGAAGTGTAAGACAGAGGTGTAGGTACCTAATAGCTCAAGCACATTTCGCCAGTTATATTTAATCGAGCACAAATCCAGTCATAAATTATAATAAACTAGCTGATGCCCGCGGTTTCGCCCGCGTGGATATCAGTTATCGCGACCGATATCGGTTATCGCGAAAAGTAATCTTTACATCCCCCCTTTTCAACCTTTTTTTTTTTTTTGGGGGTGGGAAATCATCAAATAACCCCTCCCGCTCTTGGGCAGAGCGAAAGGGAGTGTCAGACTTCTACTGACTAAAAACCACCCATGTTCCTTCTTAGCCCTTCATGCCGAGGCCGCGGTATCTCTTGCAAACAACCCGCAGCCCCGACGGGAAATTCAACCCCTTTTCAACCCATTACAACCCTTTTTTCGCATTAAAAAGTATGTCCTATGTCCTTTCTCAGGCTCTAGACTATCTGTGTACAAAATTTCATTAAAATCGGTTCTGTAGTTTTGGCGTGAAAGCGTGACAGACAGACAGACAGAGTTACTTTCACATTTATATAATAATTAAGTAAGGATCACCTGTTACGATGCCTTTTGGATCGTCCACATTCAAATATCTGGTCATAAATTATTGTAGTGCGGCTTTTTAGATGTCACATGAGTCTTCGAATTTATTTTAATATAATTATTCACTTTCAAAAATGATAATTTTGGCATTCAAAATATAAAAAAATACAAAATAACGATTTTTTTAACTTGAAATTTGACATTCTCGGGCTATTTCTCAAAAAACTATCTAATGTTAAAAATAGTATCAAAGTTTATGAATAGAAAATGTCAAAACATTTGTAGAAAAAGCCTTGAACATAATGCAAATGATATTATTATGAAATTGTAACAAGAGTAATGAATAAATCATTCAAAATTAATGTTCTGGAAGGAAATTAAACATAGGAACTAGCCTATTAAGTTGAAAATGAATGGATGCAAATCGTTGATGATGATTTTCATAAATCAATTTCATAATAGGCGATAAATCCGTAATCATACTGCGTTGCCTTTTATGTTCCCGTACTGCCTTCTAATGCTAATAAAAAGGAAAAATCGATAACGGGCTGCGGGTTGTTCGCAAGAGATACCGCGGCCTCGACATGAAGGGCTAAGAAGGAACATGGTTGGTTTTTAGTCAATAGAAGTCTGACACTCCCTTCCGCTCTGCCCAAGAGCGGGAGGGATTATTTGATAATTTTCCACCCGCCAAAAAAAAAAAAAGAGCCCACAACATTATGTTTATTAGCCACTTCTACATTGTTCTGACTTACATGAGATTCGAGAAGACCATGGAGTTACCTGTGCCTTCATAACTCCAGGAGCTGCGCTTTATAACTCAAGTAGCTGACGTTTGGAGTTAGAACAGTCGTGCTTAAGGCGTGGATATATGTGAATTGACCTTTTTTAGGAAACATTAAAACCTTTTTTTTCCGCAACCATCACCGGATTTTTTTTCAAAAAAATATATATTAATCTAGACAATCTAGAGCATGTGCTCTTTGTTTAAAAAAAAATGAAAAATAATTTAAACATTAAACATTGTTATGTTCCTTTTTGGCGGTGGTTAGTTGTAAAAATAAAGCACATTATATTGTCTAGGAAGTTTATAATTAAAATAGAACGTACCAGAATAACAGAAAACCTTAACTAACCTAATAAAAATAACCTAAGACCTTAACTACTTAATCCTAACTATGACTAAGAGGGCGCCAGGAAGGTTTCGGCAGGCGATAAGCGCATGGACCCTTCCAGTCCAAAGAAGTACAGCCGGCTGGCGTAGGTTCACACCAGTAAAGAGGTGGCAGTATTATGATAATAAAAACATAAGTCTACATACGGTTTGGCATGTGCACTTAGGAAAATTTCCATAAATCCTCAACAACTAAAGGGCGTGTCGGTAAGCTGTAACAAGTAATTACAATATGCAAAAGTAGCCTCTGTTTTTGTAACTAACTACCATTTTACTCCTAAAATATCAATCATAAAATCTTTTTATTGCCATCAATATAATTATCATATAAAGTCATGCCGAGGGGACCTTTGGCTTATTTTTGCAAATAACTTTCTCAATTATTTATTTGGATTTTTTTTACGTAATCGCTACTCGCAAATCGCGTAGCTACTACCCCTCTGGCGCCCAATAAATCGGGTGCAGGAGGGTGAATTGTCAGTGGCATATATCCAGCTTTTAAGTGGAAGTGGGCTGGCCACATCACACAGATGCATCCGGAGATGTAGGCAAGGATGGTCACTCACTGTTCGCCTTAAGGCGGACATCGCCAATGAGGTCGATAGCGGCGATGGTGGTTTGACGATCTGATCATGTTCGTGGGTCAAGCGTATCCAGTAATTGCACAAAAGCGAGAGATTTGAAGGGAGAAAGGGGAGGCCTTTGCCCAGCAGTGGGACAATACAATATATGCAAAGGTTAAAATAAAATAAACATGGAGTTTTATACCCGTCTTCCTCCTTTAACATGTACGTATTAGAAACGATCAACTGACTTTAACTTCTAACTAACAAAGCTACTTCTTAACTTAAATAGCCCATCCCGTCGTTTTTTTACATATTTAAACAGATAACAGTAAACTGAAAATACAAATATTAAAATAAATGAGCACTGACAACGCATAAGTGTACGTTTTCTATTACAAAACCGAGCCGACTGACATTGACTGTGAGAAAAGTGTTACAAGTTCATACAAATATGAATAGTTGTGGTGAAAGCGACAAGTGGCGCCGCCAGGTTGAGCTTTGACGAACTAAACACTGTTTACACGATGAGTTGATGCTAGGGATATGTCTGGAGATAGATCGGTAAAAAGTGCCTGTAAAAAAGTTTATTGCGATTTTTCCCAACGATTCGATATTAAAATTCATATTTATAAATGTTAAAATAAAATATGAAAAAAATGTAAGTAGTATGATTTTGATTATTGAAAAAAAAAGTCTTAATTTTTATTCAATCGGTTTAATTAGGTTAACTTTGGTATGTTTATTGCGTCAACACATAAATGCTGCTGCTGTTGATTAAATTAGCTGTCAATTTCTGCTACTGTTTCTCTGAAATACATTTTGTTTTATCTCTGGAATCTGCTTAGGTATTTAATAAGATGAGGCAGTTATATGTAGAGAAACTCTAGATGTGTGTTTAAAATGCGTCTCCATACAATAGCGTTACAAGAACAGTTCTTGTAACGCTATTGTATGGAGACGCATTTTAAAATCAGACTATTACTAATGGGCCTACCACACGGTCACACAGTACATCGCGCGTGTGGTTGCTAATGGTAATACAGTTTTACAAACCACACGCGCGATGTACCGTGTGCACCGTGTAATCGCGGAGGCAAGACTGGTGAAGCCTGTGCGTGTGGTAGGCACTTTAATTTAACGATAGGTATTTTCATAAGTGACGATCATTGTTTTTGTTGTACATGGTCAAGGCTTTAGTTTATTTGTCAGAAACTCAAACTTTTTGCTTGCCAATTGAATAATCGCTAATTACTATTATGAAACACATGTAAAAACATTTTCTTAAACCTAGGAAAAAATGCTTACGAATTGTAGTTTGTGCGCATTAGCACGTAATATCGTGACAAGAGTGTGTTCATTGTTAATTTTACATCAAAACCTTAAATAAAATTGTAAATATTTCAGTACCCACATAATTGTATATTGAAAGAGCAGAATTCTTTTTCACACGTGCATTTCGTAAATAATAGTAGAACACTTAGTTTTAACTATGGGATTATCCGATGACGTAGGAATGTCTGTAACTTAGTTGTTTCCGTCTAAAGGTTCTTTACTCTTTGCCCACGATTATGCAATTATATAAGGTAATAACCACAACAATACTACTTACAATTATTTTATTGACGTATGAATGACAGACGTATATAAATAAATAAGGTAAAAAAATCATCTCTTTCATCAATTGAGGAGTGTGATGTACTTAAATTGCCTGTGAATGGTTAATAGTTCTTACCTAGTATCACTGAGTATAGTAGGCACCTGAAATCTACCAAGTAATAAAAATAATAATTTGACTTTATTGGATCTCGTAGATTCTTCTTTCAGGATTCTTTTCACATAACTTTTCAATTATATAAAATAATCCATTCATAAAACAAATCCAACAAAGAATTCGATTCTTCAATGAAATCATTTAAACCTAAACAGTTTTATGTATTATTTAAAAAACAACTTATTTCTCTTATTCTAATGTGATGAGTTGTGTAGTATAAAATCGAGCGTACTAAAAGAGTAAAATTTCATGATCATAATTGTCCACAACTCCACATTACTGTAACGGGTAAACATTACCGATATCCGAAGGTCGGTAAGTCCGAAGATATGTTGCTAAATCGCAATTACTTGTGCGTCCAAGTGCACGTTGCATAATATTTGACGACTGATGTGAAGTGAGCGCAGATTTGCGACCGGACCTTTTATATTTTCACTAGCTTAGCCCGCGGCGGTGTTTGTGCTAAAAGTTTTCGGAACTTCAATGATGAATAGTACCTATAGTTTAATATAGTAATGGATTTAAGGTTACATATTAATTAGCGTATCGTTATTATTCTATGCCCTTTGAGCTACTGGAACACAGGTTTCTTTACTATGTAAGGACACAATTACTAGAAAGATGTCTCGTTTGTCTGTTTAACTTTGAAAAACCTATGAGGATTTAAAAAAGTTGAATGGTAAAAATTCTACTCGGAAAAGCTCGTAGCTAAACAATAACTCGCACGAGTCGATCTTCGGGTTAAGCTACGTTTTTCTAGGTTGATACATGGACGAGTGACTACATTTGTACATCTTTGATAGTTATTATTAATACTGGAAACGGGATATTACCATGTTTACTTTTTATTCGAGTTTCCGATATTTCGACGAAAAGACTTCAGTTTCTCCGTGATCATGGTGCTTGTAACAGCGCCGAAATATCGGGAGCCCGAAACAAAAAGTCATCATCATCTTTTTTCAAACATGTTGGGATCCGCTTCCAGTCTAACCGGATGCAGCTGAATACCAGTATTTTACATGGAGCGACTGCCTATCTGACCTCCACAACCTAGTTATTACAAGGTAATACATCACCCTTTGGTAAGACTGGTTGTCAGACTTTCAGGTCACTGACTAACTGTAACGACTGCCAAAGATCTATATATGGCAGCTGGGACCAGCAGTAAACATGGTAAATATCCCGTTTTCAGTATTAATAACAGTGTTTGTGACCATGTCAGTTTAAAAACTTATTTCTTTGATAGTTGTTACAGGGAGTGGTCCAAAAGTCGGACAACCAGTCTTACTAAGTCTTATCTGGTATTGTATTAGCCAGTACTGGAAACTTGGCTTGAAAGTCAGATAGGCAGTTGGTTCATGTAATATACTGGTATTCAGCTGCATACAGTAAGATTAGAACTAGACCCCACCATAGTTGGGAAAAAACTAGGTAGATGATTAATTTATATGTTCATTTTATTTTCTGTAAGATAAATATTAAAAAAAACATGAGAGAATACAAATTGTATCCTGCAAAAAGCGCTGGGGTCATTTACTTCTTTTCTTTATTTTCTTCTTTTTCTGTCTTTTACCTTGATAGATGTCAAAAAGATGTGTTTAAAAATACACTGCATCTATTTTTATGAAAACTTTTTTGAAATAGTTTTCTTCTTGTTTTTAATTATAAAACTTTTAACATTTAACTTTTCGGTCAACGAACTTAAACATTCGTTAGCACAGATTATAAATAGATGTATAAGGTACGGTTAAACTTAATGTCAAGGGTAATTTACAGCCCGTCGGGGCTGCGGGTTGTTCGCAAGAGATACCGCGGCCTCGACATGAAGGGCTAAGAAGGAACATGGGTGGTTTTTAGTCAGTAGAAGTCTGACACTCCCTTTTGCTCTGCCCAAGAGCGGGAGGGGTTATTTGATGATTTCCCACCCCCCAAAAAAAAAAAAAATTACATACATTAAGTCGCCGAAAATAGAACATGTTTCAATTGACATAACATAATCATCACGCATACAAATCCCGTTGGGTAAGGCAGAGGTGTTTCTTTAGTACTCTTACAGTAAGTACCCTAGTTGAGTTATTACCTCAAACTCAACTAGAGTACTTACTGTACCCTAGTTAAGTTTGAGGTAATAGGGAGTGAGTCCAAACTCCGGACGGCTTCTAATCTAACCCACTGACTGGTAGAGAATGCCTGAGGCAATAAGTCCCCTATTTATCAGGAAGTACCCAATAAAATTTAGGATAACTCGGGAATCAAACCCAAGACTTCATTATTAACAAAATAGCTTCAAAATAGTAGCGGTTGCTACCTACGACCAATGAGACAGTAACTATTACTAAAAAATTAATCATTTTGATTAATTTTTTGATTTTGTTTATTTAAAACAATTTTTTTCAATAAAGAAACATAATGTTAGGTACTCAAACAGTAGTTTCAAGTAATCCCTATTTTTCCAGACAATTAATGTTTGTACATGAAAATATTTAAGACATCATTTTGTCGCCAAACAACGTGGTGTCATGGGCATATTTCTTTCTTTGTCTTGATAACTATTCTCACGTTTTTACGTGTAATACTTGTCTAATTAACCTAGTATTTTTGAGAAGGTTGTGTTAATACTAGACATACGACGACTAATTTGATTATTCATAAAACACCTAAGTATGAATAGGAAAAATAATGAAAAAATAGGTTGTATAAGTCTAAGCCAAGCACTAAAGAAAACTTTATAATATTCTAGAAGTAAAAAATGCTTCCTGCACCCAGAAATGGATGCAAAAATATTTATCTCAAAGATCAAAAAGTTACGTGAGAAATCTACAAGATAAGTACTTAGAAACCCATTGTGATAAGTAATTTCAGCAAAACAACAAAAAAATAAAACAAAACTAAAACACTGCGCTACGTAGTTGGAAAATACAGTCGCACTTTGAACTCCGCAAGAAATCTGACCACTCTCCAGCACAAAGAAAAACCAGTTCTTTGTGCAGGTCAAAAGGTTTAATATTCTTTGACGCCGTCATGTTACTTGTGTCCTTGTGTTCGCGTGGGAGTAGGAAGGCTTGTGATTGGTGGAGTAAGCGCGGGCTATTCAATTGTGGCTCGGATATCGGCGTGCGCACACTTTCGCAAAACTTCAGTTAAGTTTTCGCTTTCATCCGTTGAGATGATGTTCGCACGTGTTTAGTATTTTGACCATTAATAAATATATTGGCGAAAAATGCTGGCGACGAAATACCATCGGTAAAATAATAATTATTACCTAAATTGTTTTAAATATTATCGTAAATTTTGCTTCTTGAGTGAATACTTACTTTAAATAAGAAATTAAATTAATAATTATTAGAAATAAGGACAATATTTAGTAAAAAATACAATTTCTAAAATAATAATTAAACAGTGATTATTGAGGAAAATCTAGTTCACGACTTACAATTTTAGTTTTTAATACTCAATTTAATATACAAAAATAATTATGTTCTTTTTAATAAAAATTTGAACAAATAATTTAATTTTCAATTCAGGCATTTATATTTCAAACAATTTAAAGTTACAGCTAATTTACTTAAATGCTTTCACTTACTTTCATAATTTAATTTATTTTCTTTTTATTTCAGGTGACAGCTTGCTCAGCGCAAATTGTTACCAGGACGGTCAACGAGAAAAAGACTTCATAATTGTGAAGTGGCAGTGACTAGTGAGAAGTGAGACTGACACAATAGAAATAATAATTATTATATTAATAATATTAGTATTTTAGTATCAGTGTGACTAAAAAAAATTAGCAAAAATGACGGGTCTTGTGAAACTTGCCATAGACGATTATTATTCAGACAGCAATTGGACGACGATTATCAACAAATATTGGATGCTAGCAGAAAGAGTATCAGGTAAATGTTTTTTCTTATTACACTACTAAATAATTTTACACCTTCAATTATTTACTCAACTCAACTAACACTAAAAAATAATATAACTAACACTTACGTAAAAAATAATACAAACAGTGAAATCTAAATATACACAACAGTGACAAATATATACAACTATAGGTACATAGCAAAAATTAATATCCATTCAATTATTTTGACACGCTAACAATGAGGTGATACATTACCTTATATTTTATTTGAGAACTAAAATTTTAAAAGTCATAGAAGAAAGTTTGTTACATTCCTATGTAAGCATTAGTTTACTTTCTAGATTTATTGACGTCTATCTTGAGGATAAGATAAAATCTAGACTTTGTATCAATTGAGATGCTGAAAAAATAATTGCATTTAAAAGGTGTGAAATACGAAATACGATATGTTTATGTTGATTGCTATACATTTTATAATTAATTTAGTCATGGGGTTTTCTCTCAAAATCGACACTCAATGAAAATTCGTAATGAGGTCACAGCTGGTTCAGTTTACAAAATAATAATAATTGAAAATGAAATGGTTTATTGCAATAACTTGTACAGTAAACTAAAATAGTTACACGCGTAAACATAATTTAATAAAATAAGAAAAAATCCACTTAAACTAAAAATGCGTGAATCATTATAAGCCCTTTCACTGCACAAGAGAGACCGACAAACCAACCTCAAACAATCTTCCGTCCGTCAAACGGAACGGAACAAACTCTCAGCTCATACAAAGAATATTATTTACAATTTCTGCACTACCTTGTCACGCGATAAATAATAAACCTGTTATATTATGTAATTGTATAACAATGGCAAATTACTTCCGACAGGTTTTATTGTATCATAAAGACCTGTTATTAGTATATGAAGCTTAGTTAGACAGAGGTGTAATTTAATAAGGTTATTTAGGGCAAGCTGTGTATATCTAGAACCTTGTCAAGGACAGGCACTTTCAAAAAAATGTCAAAGGTTATATATGGCAACAAAAAATATGCTATATTAGGCAACCATAGCCAAAAATAAAAAAAAAAATACGAAAAAGCCTTTCCTTTCGTGTTGAGTTTTAATTTGAATCTAGAAATCCGATGCGAATAAATTAATAATAATAAAAAATAAATTATTCAAAAACAACCTCGCAAATACGAAATCGATTTAAAAGCACATTTGTATAAATTAGTCAAATATTAAAATATTTATATGCTATGCAAATCGAGAGTGAAAGAAAATGCAGTATAATTCCGAAACCCCGTAGAACCGGAATAACTAGCGACTGGTCAAAGTGTGTTAGTAGTAGTACGGTCTCTACGATGGGTTAACTAGACGCTTACGGACTTAATTGGCACTGTAAGAACTCGGACGGAATGAATATGTATAATTTTATTAATTGGGATTTAGGACATAAAGATATTTAAATAGTTAGTTTTTTTTTTTTCTTTTAAATAGGCGTAAAAAAAAGAAATGCTTCGACGGTTAAGCAACGGAACACGACGGAATGGAATATAAGTCAGGCCAACTTAATTTTGTTATTTTCGGTATTGTCGAACTGCTGACGAAGCACTGAAACTCTATGCAGAAAAACGTATAACATTATAAGGTTTTTCCGAATTGAGTTTTTTTATATTTATCACAGATACTGGATGTTTTGCTCAATTTATAAATTAGGTTAAAGTCTAGGAGCTTTACAGGCACAGAGAAACGCGAGTGTGAAATTAATTTCCTAATACCTGGGATTCCACAAAAGGGAACAGGATAGAAATAATACCAATAAATTAAATCATTCAAATTCATATAAGACCAAAAGCTATAAATAAATAAATAGCGGAAAGAGTTCACATTGTGCAAACCTTAAAAATAAACATAACATTTAAAAGTCTAGGTTTTAGTGTCAATGTCAGAACTGAGAGATTTTCGTTTTCAATGTCATTACCTAATGCGTTAGAACAACTTGTTTGCAAATCACGTGGAGAGCGTAATAAAGTTATTTTTTTTATAGTAGAATGATGAAAGTTTAGAATACTTCAGTGGAATTATTTTTTAATTGCTGAAAAAAGAAGACAAAGTATTTAGCTTTCTCTATTTTGTAATACGTTTCGTTCTAAACGAATTAAAAATAACCGATTGTTTCGTATATGTAAATTATTTGAAGTTATCATCTGAATCACTTCAAAGTTTGAGTGAATCGGTTTGTTCCATGCTAACGTGTACCACTTTAGGCCGCAGCATCGCTTCATATCAGGCGAGTTATGGTTAAACGCAAAATTTTGCAGCAAGGCTATCCTGCTGCGGGTTGTTCGCATGAAATACCGCGGCCTCGACATAAAGGGTTAAGAAAGAGCATGGGTGGTTTTTAGTCAGTGACACTCGTTTTCGCTCTGCCCAAGAGAAGTAAAACTTTAAATATTTTTGTGATTTGTGTTGCAAGCAAGCAAGGAAAGTTGAACTTTCGTAGAAAACCAGATAATCCAAAAAAAGAAAGTGGTTTTTCTTGTTATTCTATTGTAACATTGTCATATAATCAATTTATTTAAGTAAGAGAGTTATATATATCAAACATAATATATAATCATAATTATTTATAAAAAAGAGTCTACTTAGAAGGTTTTAATAGAAAGATTTTAATGATATCTTTGTCCTTCCGTTGCTAGTACAATAAAACATGTTTAAATTAATTCTAAAGGGTGATTGTGCAAACTGAATGCAATAGCACTTTAATAATGGTGTCAAGGACTAAATCTATAAAATAATTATTTGAACAAGTTTTACATCGGCACTGAAGTATGAATCAAGTGTTCAAATATCTTATAGTAAGTATAATAATATTCTTCCGATCGAACTTCGGTCATAATGATCAATCAGAATGAAGTCCACTTATTCTTGGCTAATGCCAGGAGATATTACAGTGCACAAATGTGTGCTCGATCACAGGTACATTATCTGTGTGACTATTGTATAGAATCTGTTTCTTCTAACCTAACAGGCAGATATGTTGTTGCGTTGTTGATGCGTTTTGGGGGTCTGTCTCTCAAAAGTGCTGATTATCAGCCTAATTTGAATAAATTACTTTTGATTTTGTTCCGTAGCTCTCACAGTCTTATAAGCTGAAAGTCTGGGACAGATAAGGCACCAAATTTCTCAGTAGCAGTGTGGCACTAAAAGCAGTGGCAGGAAAACACCGTGCGGAAACCAGCATGTCCTAGAACGAAAAAATCGAAGCCATGTGACATCTATCAACACGCACTGGGCCTGCGTGGTGGACTATAGCACATCCTCTCTCATAGAGTGAGGCTTTTTTTTAAGAGACTTGTGTCCCAGCAGTGGGAACATTTGCATAGGCTGATAATTAGGATGTGTGGCACTAATGGGTTGTCATTCCGCTACTGAGAAATTCCCGGTTGATTAATGAATTCCAACCAAAGATTCGAAAACAGAATGTCGTGCTCACTAGAAGCGTTTTTTTCACAGACCCTGAGGCAGTTCTAACTATATTAATGCCTTATTAAAACTACTAAAGAATCTTTCAGTTCTCATTTAAAAAATAATTACGAAGAAAGAAACATTGATTGGTACCAAAAACACTAATAGGCTACATGGAAAATGAATTAATTAAATGTATTTTGTTAATAATGTATATATAGTAGTATTAATAATGTTTAGTTAGTAGTTTTAATAATGTATAGATACTTAAACAATAGAAAGCAATACATCATCTTAGAGCATCTGAGGAACAATGATACGCCACTTTCACATTCTGGTTTCGCGCAGTAAGCTACGCTGACCACGGCGATGTGACCACAGGTTACATTCGATCATTATGATGGCTGATATCATCATTTATTTACTTCACATCTTGAAGAAAAGTTTGAGGGTAATGGACGTTTTTTTTTAAATCTAAATATAACCTATATTATTATTTTCCTAAACATGATAGGCGTTTACAATGCATAAAACAGAACGTACCGAAATTATAACCATTTTCTTTGATTGACTTCCAATCCTTTTCTTCCACTTGTCTCGATTTTACACTTCTGTTTGTCTACTGTGAGAGAACTATCGAAGGCATCCGTTACAATAAAAATAATAATTACAATAACAATAATAATCATAGAAAAGCTATTGTCCTAATAGTAATCGGACCAATGACTTGTTACGCGTTGATGTCTTTTTTACCCGACTACGGCAGGAGGGTTATGGTTTTTACTGAACATTTTCACAGCTTGCCAAAAATGCTAGTGTTGTTTTAACCGAAATTATTATGCTGATTATTAGAATTGTTTTTCAATTTCGTAATATTATATGACACTATCTGAAAATTGCATCGTAATTGCAATGTTTTGGATGCATTATTCATATCTCTTGCAATATTCGTTTTGTTCAACAAACGCTATGGATTGAAGCTAAGTCTTTATGTGCACTGAGCATAACTATAATCATTAGGTTTTAACCTTTTAATCATAAATATTATTTAATCATAGTGATGAAATATCAAAACAGAAAGGAATGGAGTCGTGATATTTAAAGGACAGGGTAAAATTTTAAAATCAGAATTCTTTTACCAAGCAGTTTTGACAAGTCAATTTTCTTTTTTTTTCCTTTTAAATGTTTACATATTTAATTCAAAATGTCGTGTAATCAGTGCATCGCTTGATTAAGTGCTTTCACTTTCAAGGGCTTTGACGTAGTAAAGTTGTAAATTGTATAATATAGCTGTAATTGCTTTAACCGCTACATCATAACTTACAGTAATTGCATTCTCTCTTTACTTGGTAACTCACACAACGGCAGCGACTTTCTATTTTGGAATAATTGTTATAATTATACGTTTCTAAAATAAATACCAAAATGGTGCGAGATTTGGTCTAAATTCGGTGTTAAGTCATAAATATTATTTCATTAAAAAAAAAGTCTGAAACTGTAATTAACAAAACTTGCTTTAAGAATACATACATTTAAAGGAGAACTAAACGGTGGTAATTTGAAGAATAGAAATGAGTTTATTATTATTATTTTTTTACAGGAAACATGTTTTTAGTAAGTGCAGTATTTATCATTAAAAACATGTTTCCTGTAATTTATAATTATGATAAAACCATCTTAGCTCTTCCTAGACTTTGCCATTAGAAGCAAGGTTAACTAGCGTGTTACTTGACATAAGATAAACGGTAATTTTCTTACATTATCATACCAACAGATCATAATAAGAAAAAGAAGATGTTTTGCAAAACAGACAATAAAATGATAAAGAAAATAAATACCGAAGTAATTAATGAATGAACGCTTCAAGTGTAAAACCAGTTTTAAAGATATGAATGCCACGAAATGAATGAATGAAATTATTTTATGATGATTGCTGTTGCCCATACTTCATATAAAATTATGATAACTTTTTTCTCATAACATCGCGCAGTTTGTTACTTTTTCAGTGATAAGAAAAGAAAACGTCGATAGTAAAAGAAAGATGGTTTTGCAATTTATAACTATCTCTGTGCCAGTGGTATTACCCGTGTGAAAACTTTTTTACGAGGTTTTATTAACCTATTCATAAAAATCTGCTCAGTTTTATTATTTTAAAAACTCATTTCACAGAGATTTTTTATGTAAATTGCACAATTTACCAAAATATTATGATTCATGAATATATTATTTGCGTTATCATTGCGAAAAAAGTAATACTAAGAAGTACTTATTTAAATTATAATAAACACAACTGATCATACATTGCTTAATACATGAACTCCTCCATTTTTAGAAGTCGGCTACAAAAGAAATACGCATCACAATATTGACTTCACCGTACCTACTCTAAGCTAAGTTTACACTGACACGTATAGTCTGCCGCCGACAGTACTCCAAGTACGAAAGATTTACTTCAGCCGCCAACCAATTCGATTTTATTTTCAATAATTTTCAAAGTGCCAGTTACTACGTTTGTTATTGAACGCAATCTCAAAGAAGGACCTCCGTATGTCCTCATCTATCACAAACATTGTCCATTCTTACTCGTTTATTTACATCTGCCGTTTAATTCCAGACCCTCGAGTACAAGGATGGTTCCTCTTCGACACACCCCTGCCCACTGTGGCCATGGTGTGTGTCTACCTGGCCTTCGTGATGGTGGCTGGCCCGCTATGGATGGCCAACAGGAAAGCGTTCCAGATACAGAACACCTTGGTTGGGTACAACGCGTTACAGGTGCTGCTGTCTTCTTATATGTTTTATGAGGTGAGTGGCTTCTTTCTTATTCTTATACTATACTTATCTTAATTATCATAAAGCTTGTGAAGGCATTACTATTCCTGCGGGACAGTTCGAATGAGATACCGCGGCCCCGGAACACAAAAGACTTAGAAGGAACATGGGTGGTTTTTAGCCAGTAGAAGCCTGACACGCCCTTCCACTTCGCCCAAAGCGAGACATCTGATGAGATCGCACCCTACAAAAAAAACAAGGGAAACAATACCATTGTAATCTGGTCATTAATGTCTTTGACACTCCGTACCACGCTAGACCATCTTAAGGCTTGTATTCACGCCAATGACCTTGTGCATACAAACTACCTCTCTCGGTCGTAGATACGGACTCTAAACGGACGCGTTTTTCATTTATTATAATTAAAATAATACATGTTTTTAAAAAGTAACAAAACCAAATTATTTTCCTTTGTATTTCAAAGCAGTAGATATTTTTTTTATATTATTTTGTTAAAAAATGAAGGAGTAAAATGGTTCCATTCGACGATTTGGAGGTGATTTTGTGGATTTTTTTTCTTATTATGTGATACCGATACAAAAATTGTGGCTAAACCAAATTACGTGTCATATCATGTAGATTACTAAAAAAAATTCTCAGATGTAATTTCTCTGTAAGTGCCGGTGAAAAACCGCTTCATCTGCACGCTGTTTTTAAGCTTTTTCGAGAGAGGACCCTTAAGGTCATACTGTTACCACTGACGTTTGACTTTCCTGTACATAATAATATATTCTACGTTTGGATAGTCAAGACGACATAGAGAAAACGGGCTAAAGACTCTTTAGTTACTCCTTGGTTAAATATTTGTGTACTGCGTTGGTAGTATTTGAAGTTCGAAAGCGTTCGCATCAGGACTGGGGCAAGTGGTTCTTCCTAGATATTTTTACATAGAGTAAGATCCTCGTTACCATAAGAAAATTTTCAGTAGGCATCGTGTATGCCCACTTAAAATAGACTAGTGGCTTATTATACGCTACTTATGAACATAACTGGCACACCATGATGTTGATATTTAGGTGGAAATAAATAATCGATTATAAGAAAATGCAAGGAACGTATATTTATTTCTACCTAAATATCAATATGGTAGCAGAAATTTTACTGCGCCTCTGAGGCTGCCTTCATGATATTATTATGATATGCTTGCTCTTGTACCATGTTACTACAGGACGGCGCAATACATTTTTGTTGGCCATTTTCCCCCTATCAGCCGTTACGGTATCATTTACTGCACAGATATTTTTTCTTCGTGTGCTTAGTGCCTATTCTGGTGTCAGAATTTTTATGCAACCCATGGGCCTCTGACTTGACACGTTGAGAGGTATCTCTCAGACATACTGGTTTTCTCATGATATTTTCATTCACAGAAGCAAGTTATAATTTTTATACAATACTTATTTATTTATTTACGCACGTGAATCCGAAAAATCAGAGGTGCAGGCTCTTTATTCAACTGATCCCCTAAGGCGGGATCCGTGGCTCTAATCGTCCTTATTTGGGTTTGAACTTCCGACATATTACTGTGCAATTCGTCGGTCACCCTACTAACTTATTTATCCCTACTACACAACATGTAAATAAATGAAGGATATTCCAACAGACTCAATACAACAGCTGCACCTCACAGGTCACGTCTACATAAGACGTGCTCAAATGCAATTGCACCGCGGCCATCACCCAGACCAAGATGAATATTCTCATGTACAGTATATAACCAGCCTTACCTGACCCCTGTTCTCACACTACTTGCCCTCTTCTTCTTTATGCGAGGGGTCAGATAATGCTGGGCACTGACTGTAAACAGTTTCTCTGGTACACAATTACAAATAGCCTTTGTACCAGTACTTACAGTGAGATTTTATCATTGAACTTGGTGTTCGGATATCATGGTTAAAATGATAATCATACTGATTGTAGGATTTATTTTTCTAAGTAAAATATTTTTGATATCCATCGAACAAAATATTGATATAACTTGTACCCACACAGTTTCTAGTGTAACTTATTTGCACTTCATAAGGAGATTGCTTAAATAACATAAAATCACACCTGAAATCATCGAAGGGTGAGGCAGAAGTGTATCTTACCACATTTCACCAGTTATATTTAATTTCCGCGTAAAAAAGGGCGAGCCTATTGCCATCAACCGCGCTCAAATCCAGACGTCATGACAGCTACTGAGAAATTCGTAATGGAAAACCGAAAAATGACAATTTGCCCGACCCAGGAATCGAACCCAAGAACCTCATGCTTAGCAGTCGCGATTGCGACCACTAGACCAACGAGATAGTCAAGTTGAAAGTTAGTAGTAGTCAAAGTAGCCCGAAAAAATAATGAAGCTAAACTAGAGTTTGACAAGTTATTTACTTAATTTCAGGAACCAGGTAGTCATCATAGATTGTCAACCTATACATAATTAGTTTATAATTAATCTTTTGTATCAATTCAGGAAGTACCACAACACCTTCACACGCAATTAAAAGCCACTAACTATGTATCTAAGACCTCAGACAACAAACTATACATGTACCGTCTAGACACCGAACAATTCAATACAGAAAAAAAATCGTAAGGCCATTTAATTTAAAAAAAACGCCAAAAAATCTGTTAATCACTCGAAATATAAAGTTATTAACTACCAAACATAACTACTAATAAATTAATTTGATGTGCAAACTTTTTGCGTTAAATGGTCAATTAAAATTACACCCATTAATTAGCAAAACTAAACAATTGTTAATTTGCTTAAAGCTTGTACAAAATATTCGTTCACGTTCACATAAAAACATTTTACGCTTTGAAGTATGGATTAGGAATAGAGCGCTGTAATAAATGTTAAGAGAACCGAATATGAATAGATAGATTCAGTAACTTTTAAAAGTGTTTTTTTGTATTATGTATGAGTTGCAATTTTATCTTTTTACTAACATTGTACATAATGATATATTTTAAGAACCCAGTATCATCATCTGCCTAGCCCTTTCTCAACTATGTTGGGGTCGGCTTCCAATCTAACCGGATGCAGCTGAGTACCAGTATTTTACATAGAGCGACTGCCTATCTGATCTCCACAACCCAGTTAATACTGGGTAATACGATACCCTTTGGTAGGACTGGTTGTCAGACTTTCAGGTCACTGACTACCTGTAACGGCTGCCAAAGATCTATATATGGCAGCCGGGACCAACAGCTTAACGTACTTTCCGAGGCACGGAGGAAACTCAGTACATAATGGGCGTTCACCCATACACAGACCAACCTAGCTTAACCTAAAGATCGACCCGATTGGCAGTTACTATTAAACCACGAGGTCCTCCGTGAGGAGAACCCAGTATATTAGTATTAAATGGGTAATTTTTCTGTTTTAAGAGTTGCAATTCAAAGTCATTCCACAAAAAAATTTAAACAGTTTTGCAAGTGAATGCATATTACCGCTGACGGTGACTTTGTGTAGTTCTCGTAAGTAATTTAATCAAAAGAAGTGTGAATTTTATAGTTGCATCTATAAGCTAATTAGTGAGTCCAGTTTTTATCTAAATCCATTTATCAATATGTTTTGTAAAAAACGTTTGCCCCAAATGACCGTAACATTTAAATGTCATAATGTCACATTCAGTTATTATCATACCTATTGTTTACTATAAAAATCAATGATATTCGGATGTTCTAGTTAACCTTATAAGAATGTTATAGGTGTCAATTTGCATTAACAGTGTGATATTTGTGTAGAGTCTGTTAATTCGATCTAATGAGTTTTGTATTGTATAATAATTATAGATATACACATCTGCTGTAAATATGTTGTGTGTGTAAATGCCATTAATGCAGACACACCTTACATTATTTTGTTCATCCGTTAGCAGACAGTTCTACACCTTGTCTTATTCATACCCCAAGCCCTGCTTCCATACAAACAAAGCGAGAAAATTAACTAATCAATTGTTCTACACAATCGCGGTTTAGCAACATGACATGTCAAGGTAGTGTTGACAATTTCATGGGCCCGTGACCATTCCGCACATGACACCTTAACTCTTATGTGCAAGAAGTTAGAGTTGATATTAGATAAGAAAAAGTTTTGAACAATTAAAATTGAAAGTGTATGTAATTTTACGGGTTTTAAAATGGTTTTTAGTTACGGTACTGATGTTCTGTTTATGTAAATTAGTTTTCGATGGTTAAGTTATGTAATAAACGTTAAGCATTTAAAAATATCACTTGCTTCTGTAAAGGAAAACATCGTGAGGAAACCTGCATGTCTGAGAGATATTTCTGGACGGCATTAATAACCAAGTCAGTGGTCCACGAATCCCGTCGGGGCTGCGGGTTGTTCGCAAGAGATACAGCGGCCTCGACACAAAGGGCTAAGAAGGAACATGGGTGGTTTTTAGTCAGTAGAAGTCTGATACTCCATTTCGCTCTGCCCAAGAGCGGGAGGGGTTATTATTTTGATGATTTTCCACCCGCCAAAAACTATGGCACCAGGTTAGGCACTAACCACACTAGGTCGCCGTCCGTCCGTCTTATGACGACGACAGGCCGTTCGTGTTCCACACGCGCCTCAAGGAAAATATTAGCAACATGCAAGGCCGACACCCGTCGGGGCTACGGGTTGTTTGAAAGAGATACAGCGGCTTCGACACAAAGGGCTAAGAAGGAACATGGGTGGTGTTTAGTCAGTAGAATTCTGACACTCCCTACCGCTCTCCCCAGAGCGGGAGGAGTCATTTGATGATTTCCTACCCTCCAAAAAAAACAAAGGCACTTACCAGACAATAAAGAACGAAAGATATAAAATCATAATGTTCTGAAGATACGTAGATAGATAGAAAAGAAAACACCGTGACGTGTTTGAGCAACTTGATAAGTATTTAATAGGGTTTAAATCAATCCATACTCGCAATAATCGGACACCTGCAAACTCAATAAAACATTTTGCGGGTGTGTCACTATTAATGATGACTTGTTGACAGTATGTAGGTACAAATTAAAATAATAAACTCGGGCAAAGCCGGAGAAAGCTAACACCTACATAATTACTTCGATGTTACGATTGATTGTCGTTGTTTTTGCAAAGTAACGGCTTTAAATGATACTTCGATAGTTAAAGAAAGGAATTACATTTCTGCGGCGTTTGTTGAAAGTCAAATCCGAGTCAAATACATACACATACATACATAAACTCACGCCCTTTTCCCATGGGGGTAGGCAGAAACCACAGAACGCCACTTGCTACGATCCTTACATACTCCTTTTGCTTCGTCCACATTCACACATCTGGTCATACACGCACGCCGGTTACGAGTACTACGCACCAATCAAACGCTCAAATCAAGTATCAAAATTAGACATTTTTACAAGAGTTACGTATTCGTCAAAATGTGTTAGAATTGGAAACTGCCAACATACTTTGGAAAAGATTAGGCAGGAGATGCCTCACTTACAAACAGTCTCTATGTCAATATTGTAAGTTTGAAAGGCAAAAAGTACCAAGCGACATTGTTGGAGTGTCGTGAGAAGAGTTTTTAGAGTTAGCTCCCGACCAAAGCGAGGAAGTTAAGACAAGAATCATGAGTGCACACAATGTCGTTTAATAATTTTTGCCTTTAAGCGTCTATATTTATTCTAAAGAAAAGGCTAAGAGATATCATGTAAGACACAGCCCAAAGTCATTTTAGCATAAGGATTCAAAGTCAAAAAGTGAACGACCGAAACATCTGTAAAAAAAAACCATGAGATAGACATCTCATGGTTTTTTTTCATCATAAAAATCTACAAAACAGCTAATTCTGGTAGAAAAACCATTCCACTGTTGATTGGAAAAAGTATAAAAGAAACATCATCAACATTTAAAGTTAAATGTATTTCGCCAAAACCTAAACTCCAAATAATAGTTAAATAAGATCGTACCTATGGCCTGATCAAGCTGCATGAAGACCACGGTCCATTGGTCATTGACGCAACATCTGTCAATGTGACAGTATCTGTGCAAAATGGTCACCAGTAAATAAGGTCAAGGCAATTGCAGGTTGCTGATCTAGAAATTTGTGTCTTTCTTTTTCTGCGAAATTGTCTGTTTTTTTGGTCACTGTTGTGTTTCTTTAGAGAGACGTAACTTTGGTGTTGTAGTAGAGTTTTTTGTCACGGTTCATGAAAGTCTTACTCTTGCATCATCTGTCTGCCTTTTAACTTTTATCGGGTCGGCTTCCATTCTATTTGGAAGCAGCTGAATACTTAAAGCGATTATCCGACCTCCACAACTCAGTTAGTACTCGGTAATATGGTACCCCTTAGTGAGCCTGAATCTCAAACTTTCGGACCACTGACTACCTGTTTCGACTATCAAAGATCTAATAACCCCGTCGGGGCTGCGGGTCCTTCACAAGAGAAACCGCGGCCTCGACATGAAGGGCTAAGAAGGATCATGGGTGGTTTTTAGTCAGTAGAAGTCTGACACTCCGTTTCACTCTGCCCAAGAGCGGGAGGGGTTATTTGATGATTTTCCACCAGCCCAAAAAAAAAAAAGATCTGAGAACCCATCCACAGACGTCGGTCTATGACATTTGTTTTTTTTTTTATTAACTTGCTCTTGCCTTGCAAGGCAAGAGCGGGTTAATTGAAAGATGATCCGAGCAGCGAGGTACTCTCGGAAAGTCGTGCTCTTGCACCAGACATTATTTTGCTGGATATAGTTTGATCCACCCTTCTTTCCAGCTAAAACACAAGGAAAGTGGTGAAGAGCAGGTTTTGGGAGACTATCATAATTATATAACTTGACATTCAGAATGTGCCGATTCTCTTCCAACGTTCAATGACTTCTAATTACTGACACCAATAATAATTGTTGCTAGTAATACTGAGTTCGGTCAAACTGAAGGAGTACCCTTCAATTTGAACGAACTCAATATTATTCCACAGAGAGAACTTCCTGTCTGGGATTGTCGACAATCTATTTGGGCATTGCAACTGGTAGCGTCTTTGAATGGGCTCTTGTTCTGTAGAGAAATAAAAAGTCCAGTCCTAAAGTCCTAAACCTCCTCTCATAATATTCTGTTTAAAATTAGAGACGCACTCGATAGATTTAACGTAGAAAAATCAACACAGTATAATAGGGTGAAAAATATTTTTTTCCCCTTAAACAATGAAATATAACAGCCCCCATTTTTAATTTTTTATATGTCATCTATCTAAGAACACTTGGACTAATGAGGCGATTCTAACGATACCTTTTTTTTTTTTTGGGCGGTGGAAAATCATCAAATAACCCCTCCCGCTCTTGGTCAGAGCGAAAGGGAGTGTCAGACTTCTACTGACTAAAAACCACCCATGTTCCTTCTTAGCCCTTCATGTCGAGGCCGCGGTTTCTCTTGTGAACAACCCGCAGCCTCGACAGGATTCTAACGATACCTTAATTAAGGAAATCCATCGAGTGGTTTGGAAGATATGATGAAATAAAGAATATAAAGAATAACAAACAAACATTACCCTTCCCTTGCAGTCGGGTAAAAATAAGTAGAATATAACAAATTAAAGATACTGCAGGCAACAAATTGCCTGTCTATCAGCCACATAGTATCTCCACTAAACCTATTAACACCGGGAGGTATATTCATTACATACCTTACGCAATCTTAGACGGTACGAATAGATAGTGCAAAATTCCATACAAATCGGTCAAGGCAGTATTGGTTTACAATATACAATAGACATAACGTGAAATAAAAGTTACCGAATAATTACTATTCGTAACTTTATTGTGTTACGCCTCGTTAAGAATCTAGTGCTAGATTTAAATGTGGTCTAGGTTATTTGAGATTATTGCACGCTATAGACCAATCAAACGATATGACATAGCTGCTGTTCGGTTGTTATTTATATGTAGGTGCTCACGAATACCTGCTTCTTTATGGGTAATTTTTAATTTGACAGAGAGCGGAGAAGTCTATGGCACCCGTCATATCCGTCCACATGTTTACGTCTCGTGTTCATAATGTGTAGGAGGGGCCTATAGCCATCAACGATCAGTTTGGATAGGACATTGCAGGTATGAATAACCTGATTGTCTGATAAAAAGACGATTTCGTGTTTCGGAAGGCACGTATAAGCCTCCAAACCGTGTCAGAGGGCATTTTTTGTGGTGGCCTCTTTGGGCGGAGCGATAGGGAGTGTCAGACTTCTACTGGCTAAAAACTACCTGTTACTTCTTAGGCCTTTGTGACCGAGGCCGCGGTATCTCTTTCAAACAACCGGCAGCCCCGACAGGCAGAGGCCCTTGAGGCGGTTTAGAAACTCTGACACTAGGGTGTGTGGGGTCGTTAGACCTTACTGCGCACACGTTATGAAAAAATATATTAACAATTATTTGACGTTTCAGATTCTAGCATAATGCAATAATACTCACCCCCATTACAAAGTAGCGTGATAATATATAGCCTTTTTTTTTTTTGGGGGTGGGAAATCATCAAATAACCCCTCCCGCTCTTGGGGAGAGCGAAAGGGAGTGTCAGACTTCTACTGACTAAAAACCACCCATGTTCCTTCTTCGCCCTTCATGTCGAGGCCGCGGTATCCCTTGCGAACAACCCGCAACCTATAATATATAGCCTAACATGTGAAGAAGCCTGTAAAGAATATTTGTGCAAAAAGTTGAACAGAATCTGTGCAGTAATTTTTGCGCCAACTCATAACGTAGATTTGGATTTTTACGATTTTGTTATATGTATAGACAATAAATGTTAGAAGTGGTTGGTCTGGTAGGACCCTGTGCCCTTGAAGTGGAAACATTATATACTGATTATGTTATATTAATTGTAATGTTTTTCTTGTTCTCAGCACTTGGCGTCAGGATGGTGGGGAGACTACAGCTTATCGTGCCAGCCCGTGGACTACAGCGATAGTGAAAAAGCGAGACGGGTAAGCAATAATAAATCTTATTACTGTAGTTAAGTGTGTCACAGAGTTCAGTATGTATATAGACTATGAATCCCCAAATATATAGCAGAGATTTATTGAAACAAACTCTCCGTTTTCCCCTTAAACACACAACATTACTGAAAATTCAACATCTTTTGTGCGACTAAAAGACAATATCAAAACAAATACAGTACAATAAAATTGAATAATATTGTACAGTGAAACAAAGTCTGATCATAGGCTTCTTCTCGTTATGCATCCCAGAACGATGATACGATTCTCAACAGCGTATTTCATACTAACAATAAATATTTAAATGAGGAGTTCGGGGCTTCACGGCTGACATCTGTAGCGAGGGGGTTAACTGTGACCGAAATTATTTCCTGGCACCGCTAAACAAATGCCTGGCACTGCACCACTTCCCAAAGATCTGGAAGGAAGCAACAGTGGTTGTGCTCAGAAAGCCAGGCAAAGACTCGTACACCGTACCCAAATCGTACGGGCCGATTGGGCTGTTGCGTGTCCTTGGGAAAGTGTACGAAAAGATGCTGGTTGTCCGCCTCAAGTTTTACTTACAACCCAGGATCAGTACTCGTCAATACGGCTTTATGCCCCAAAAAAACACGGAAGACTCCCTCTATACTCTTGTGCAGCACATCCGCACGAAGCTGGCTGCAAAAAAAATTGTCACGCTTGTGTCTCTAGACATTGAGAGAGCCTCGACAGTGCGTGGTGGCCCGTTATCACTCGTGTCGGTCTTGAGGTTAAGCCGTGCTTGCCTAAGTTGGTCCGTGAATGGGTGACCACATGTTAAACCGTTGGTCCCGGCTCCCATATTTAAATGTCAGTCTGACTGGGTTGCGGAGGTCAGATAGGCAGTCACTCAATGTAAGATACTGGTGTTCAGCTACATCCGGTTAGACTGGAAGTCCACCTGAACATAGTTAAGAAGAGGTTAGGTAGAAAATTATGAAAAACTATTAAAATGTAATGGTTGTAATGCTCTGTCAGCCCACCTCAAAATGCTCACTTTAAGAGAAATCTATATGCGTAATCCATTCACCAAAACGTAATTCAATTATCACCTATTCAGTGACACTTGATCTCATAATTCGCCAAAACGTCACCAGATGTGCGAAATCAATAAACTTTCTCTGTTTACATACATTTATTAAAGTATCAACGTCTAACACGACTCTCCACGCATCTTACTTGAGGAGTAGAAAGTAAGACAACCATTATGGCATACATAGATTATAAAACTATGACACAGAAGGTACATTCAACTTTGGTAGGTACATTTTTGTATAGGTAACAGGGCATTGTGTGAAAGATGATAATATGGCTAGAAAAGCGGCCAGTAATAGTGAAAAATTGAAGAGAAAACATGCTGCACTGACCCTATTTAGATCGGGATAAGGATAGCAGAGTAGAGGAGGCTGGCACAGGACCCCACAGTGGGTGAATTCAGGCTGTAGGTGATGATGATGTATAAAGGGTTTAAAAGTACCCTTAACACAAACGAAGGGCACTTGTTTTCCCCACCACTGCGATCATTTTTTTGTTCTAGACCATATCTGGGAACCTTCTAGTTACGGAGATATTGGGGGTCAAAGTTCCAAATTTTTCACAGCTGTTTTTGTAAATACTAGTTTTTCAGGTTATAACTTTACTTAAATTACCTCCATGACCCGTTTTATATTCAAAGCATCCACTAGCACAATGTTTCAACAGCGCTACATTGAGTTTTACCGTAAAATGTGATTTTCGTACGCTCCGGGCGTCGAGGGCTGTGTGATGGCTTCTGGCCACCATAGGCGTGGGCCTGTGGACGGTGAATAATGGGCTAGCTCACCGTCCGTCCATCCTATGACGACGATAAGCCGTGTCGACGGCGAGATCGTGTTCCACGCCGTCTCAAGGAGATGTCAGCAACATTGCAGGGGCCTCCAAGCGCTGACGCCTATCGGGGCTGCAGGTTGTTCGAAAGAGATACCGTGGCCGCTTCGCCCACAGCGGAGGAGCCATTTGATATATCCCATCTTAGAATTTAAAAAAATTGTGTCAGATGAACGGCAAAGCTTGTTACATGAAAGGGACTTAAACATTACTGTCTATTAATGTGAGTGTTATGCACACTGCTGTCTCTTTTGGTGAAAACACGCGTGATGTTAGATAAGGTAAAAATCTAATTACATTATGGCAATTTTGGCCGATTTATCTGATGTTTAAACTGTGTACAGTTCCGGAAAGATGGCTTCCAAGTGCTAAGCATTATTTAATGACCATGTGTTTCGGTTTTTTAATCCACATTAGTCATTATTTTGGTTAAGTAAGAGGCTGATTTTAAGATGATGTCACAAATGTTATGTAACTTAAGATTATGTAATGTGAATGCATTCTTCGCACTTTTATTTTACAGTTAGATCAGTTATTTAACATGTGCGTTGTGCGTTAACTTACATTCTTTTGAACTATTTTTTGGACACGCTAATGACAAATTGTAAGGCTTATCTTTTGAACATTAAACAGCACTCTCATTAAATTACTATTATATGCGTAACCATTTTATATAACGATAATCAAGAACCATTGTTCACTATAGAATTCAAAAAATAAATAAATATCAGCTTACTAAATTACGGAAATTACTATTTACACTGAAAACAAGATACTTATCATGTTAGTGACCATGCCATGTCAGTATAAAAACTTATTAGACGGAAATGTTTTAATTACGGACTGCATTTTTGCAAATTATGTCTTATTTCAGTCGCGTCACGTCTGTATTTTTATTATTTAAAGAACGCATTAACATCTCAATTTCAAATTAGTAAATACGGTAAACATTTTAGATTTGAAACTTGTAATTGACATTGTTTTGTTACATGACAAAGTTAGGATTAGGATAGTAGGTATAAATAAAGCACTTATTCCAACATTCTACCTAAAAAAAACACTTTTCGACCTATTCTCAGACCTACCACACAACAATCTATACACAAAACAATCATAAAAATCGGTCAAGACGTTTCGGATGAGTTCGATTACAAACAATGTGACACAAGATTTTTATACAGGATGTACATCAACCCATCACACAGCCGTCAACCAAGCATTCTGTACATCAAATAAGTACCAAAAACGCAAAAATTTTCACTAGGAAACCAATTTTTTTTTGAGGTCAAAAATCACATTTTACGTTAAAACTCAATGTAGCACTCTTAAAACATTGTGCTAGTGGATGCTGTGAACAGTAAACGGGTCATGGAGGTAATTTAAGTAAAGTTATAACCTGAAAAACTGGTATTTACAAAAACAGCTGTGAAATATTTGGATTTTTGGCCCCCAATATCTCCGTAACTAGGGGGTTCCCAGGTATGGTCTAGAACAAAAAAATGATCGCAGTTGTGGGGAGAATAAGTGCCCTTCGTTTGCCTTAAGGGTACTTTTACATCCTATATATGAGATAATAAACTTCAAGCTTAAAGATAGTTAATTATGTAGCTTGAGAGTATAAGTAGGTATCTAATCCTTACCGTTGTCAGTTCTGCCTAATTCATTAGTCTATGCCTAGAGGCGTTAAGAACTCAAGACCGTCCAACGGTACCGACTTCTCGACATATGGCTTTCGAATATTTTGTTTATATACAAAAGTGAAATGCATAGTTTGCTATTTATTGTATTTGTTTAGTGAAAAGGAAAAAGAGAAGGTGTGTGGAGATGTATCGCTGATAGATTTGAAATGTCAAATGCTTTACTATAGAACTTTGGAAACGGATCTCATGTTTGAAAGAAACAGTTTAGTCTTTTGAAAGTCAATTAGGTTTTTAACAAATACTTTTTTGGCAATGAAACATTAAAGATTTTATACTATAGTTCAATCAATGCCTCGTATTATAGCTTTTTCTGACTCGTTGGTCCAGTGATAGACTAGGGTAGTTGACTGACCAAAAAAATATATGATTCTGTTTAGTCCGTCTGTTACATTATCGAAAAATATTGGATACGTGTTTTTTAATTTATCAAATTAATAAAAATTGACGAAAATAAAACGTATAAAAGATCGTGAGTGGGGGCTGCTGACGTCACTGTCTGGTAAAAATTGTGCCAAACTGTGACGTCGCGCGACTTTTCGAAGCACTGTGTCGTCTTTAATTGTTTACGTGAAAAAAAAAAATACGTGTCCAATATTTTTTGAAAATCTATCTGGACGGACTAATTAGATTCTTTTTGTCAACTACCCTATTTCTGAAATTACGCAAATTTTGCATTTTTTTTTTTTGTTAAGAATTTCTTAGTGGAAGCCACGGAGTCTGAGTTCGCCAAGTTGATGGCAATAGGCTTGACCCATATTACATGGGTCTTAAACATAACTGGCGAAATACGAGTGTACTATTAGGTGCACCCTAGCCAGTGATAACCTAACGATGTGACCGTTGGACTATCAAGTTAAAAGACTCAAGTTTGACCCCCCGACAAATCTGTCTTATACGCTGTTCAATTTATTTTTTCGATAATTCGAATAAGGTTAAAGGCAAATAACTCGTATCGACAGGTAACATGGAATCGATTATTTACCCATACCGAGAGATAATTAATTTGAGCAAATCAATTAATTGTTTTCCAAAAACGGTTCAATAAATCTTCAAATTCAGAAGCTAAATCAAATGATTTATTGCATTCATTCAAATTAATCAAAATCAAAATCAAAATCATTTATTTGCATAAATAAGGTACAGAAAGTTGGTAAAGTATATAAAATTGCTCTCTTATTCTGCCTTTAATTTCGGCGTGCAAATATAGAAGTAACACATTTTTATAGTATTTAAATTGAATATCATAATCATGCAGTCATTAGCAGATAATTGCATTAAAATTGTATTATTGTATAAATGTCAAAATAACCATAAAAAACAATAAAGTAATAATCAAAAATGTCAATAATATTAATTTCAATAATGGGCGTGATTCGCCACACAATAATATAGGTAACAAAACTAATTTAAAATGAGCGGTCAATTTTCAACACTTATAATAATAATATAAAACCTAAAAACTCATGCAGTCATTAGACAGATAATCCCATTAAAATTGTATTTGTAGTATTAATTAAATGTCAAAATATTAATGAAAAAAAAAATAATAATAAGCATAAATGTCAATAACAACAATGTCAACAACGGGAGAGATTCGTCACACACTGATAACCGATACAATAATAAAATTATTTAAAATGACCCTGCAATTAATAAAATTTACAACTTATAATCCAAAAATTCATGTACACTATAAAAGCATTTTTCAATTAAAAACCTCGTCAAATTATTTTTAAATCTAGAAAATGGTAACATTTTTATGGAATTTGGTATTTTGTTGAAGAGTTTTATGCACATAATATAGCTGTTGTTACCTGTAATTGATTACCTTTTATATTATAATAGCAGGTATTATTTTTTTTGGAACCGGTTATATGTGAATTAAGATAAATATTTGAGTTAGGTGCATCTGCCAATCTATCTCTTGTATTTGTACCTAGGTTTCTTTCTTGTGTGGTGAGTGCCTAACGTAGTATCAGTTTTATTCCAACCATGGGTATGGGGGATGAGGAACTTTCACACACATCAAGGCAACTTATATTGTAATGACAATATAATGCCGGATGACGTCGGGGTCACCAGTTTAGATGTAGGTCGGTGATGAGGCTGAGGGTGATGACCAGGTATGCGCTTCCGCTGCATACTGGTGGTCAGGATACCCTTTGAAGCCGTGGTTGCTGGCTGACGGTATGACTCGCTGCTCGAAGGCTTGAGGAAGTGATGATGACGTATGAAGTAGCTGCACGAAGGCTGCGCTGACGATCACGTCGGGGTCACCAGTTTGGGGATATGAGGAACAGGGTTTAAAGTTCCTCATCCCCCATAGAAAAGGGAGGATCCTCCGACCAGACGGGCAGTTAGCCCACCAGACACAACACCCGTCTGGTCGGAGGATCCTCCCTTTTCTATGGGGGATGAGGAACTTTACACCCTGTTCCTCATATCCCCAAAATGGGTTTCTGAATTAGCTTCAATGCCATCGGGAAATATGTCTCTGGCATGCTTGTTTCCTCACGATATATTCCTTCATCGCAGCAAGTCATTATACAATACGCACCCGAATACGAAAAATCAGAAGTGCGTGTCTGAGGTTCAAACCCGAGACCAACGACTTCGCAGCCCGACGCTCACACCACTAGACAAGCACTGCGATCTAGGCTGACTGTCCACGACGACAAAATATGTGCAAGAAATAACATTATATACTTAATGATGTTATGTGGGATACTATAATTCTCAAAAGTTTTCGGTGACACATACAGTCCATCTAAAAATCAGTATTTTGAGAAAAACTTTTATTCATAAATCAAATTCAATGTCACTATTTCTTAAAAAAAATCTACACAAAGCATTATTTCGATGGTCTTTTAATAAATACATCTTTTTATTTATGCTTTTCTAATAATACACAATAGTTAACCTTCGATCGGACCTCCACACTTACATGAATACCAATTTATCAGAATTTTAAAATAAAATCAAGAGTTAATTTTTCCGATTCTTTACCTCTATACTAATGTTCAAATCATTGACCTTAGTTATGGCAAATCTGTTATGGTTATTTATTATACAACAATTATGTAACAGAAACTCGTTTCGCGCCGGATATTTTACGGCATATAATATTTATAATTTTAAATATCAATGCCATGGCCGTCCATAGATGGACGAGAATAATTATTATTTTTAGATATTTAATAACGCAATGTCTCGTTAGTGTAGTACTCGCAAGAGCGACTTCTGAGCATGACGTCCTCGTTTCGATTCCCGGGTCGGGCAAAGTTTGATTTGGTTTTACCATTAGAAATTTCTCAGTAGCAGCCACGAGTGTCGATTTGTGTAACCTGAACATTAAACATAACTGGCGAATGTGGGTAACTTGTTAGGTATACCCATAGAAAATCCTGGACCTCGGTCCCGGTCCCGAAAACCCCATGACCCTTACCTCTGCCTTATCATTCCTCTCCTGACTCCAAATGGTAAGGCAAAGGTAGGTATACAAACCTTACCAAGAGGTATCGTATTACCCAGTGTAACTGGAAGGTGGAGGCCAGATAGGCAGTCGCTTCATGTACAATGCCGACCTCATAACATAGTTGGGAAAAAGCTAGGCAGATGATGACCGACATGCCCCGTGGTTTTGTGTTCGGAAGCAAAACTGCTGATTTTTAGGTCCTGAGTTTAATATCCAGTTTAGGCAAAGTGTTATTAATAGTGGTTTTTCAATTTGGTAAATTTTAGTAGCAGCTATGGAGTCTAGATCTCTGCCCGGTTGATGGCAAAGGGCGCCCCGTGTTACATGAAACTTAAACAAAACTAGAGAGATACGGGTGTACTATTAGAAAACCTCTGGGAACTTCAGGGATTGCTAGCGTGATGTTATGTTAATGATAGAACATTTAACTCTAACGGCACCACAAATCATGAACTTCATTTATCTACCATTTCTGACAATCGTGTGAATTTGACGGAAACATTAATGTTAGGCGCAAAACGCTTTTTAATGTTGCTACAGTGCAAGCGAGTATTAGTTTAAAACTAACTTCTGCTTATTCAAAGATAAACAATCCAATCATATGAACTGAAATAAACTTTATAAAGATAATATAATTCTAATAAACACATAACATAATAACATAAAATTGTTAATAAACGATTGTTATCCCCGGAAAGAAACCCACATTTTGCAAGTTTTGTTGAACTCCCATGTAATAGGGGGCGAGCCTATTCCCATTAACTGGCCATAGATCCAGACTCCGTGGCTGCTATCGGGAAATTCCAGACGGAAAACCCCAATAACATTTTACCTGACCTAGGAATCGAACCCCATCCTTGCGACCACTTGACCAACGTAGCAGAAGTAAATATTATAACACGATTTGACGGCACGGTTGGCGCACTGGCTGAGCGATTGGACTGCTGCGCTGCGTGTCGCGGGTTCGATTCCCGCACGGAACAAATATTTGTATGACCTACAGATAGTTGTTTCGGGTCTGGGTATTTGTGGATGTGAGTTTAAATGTTTGTAAACGCACCTACGATACAGGAAAACATCCTAGTGTGGGGCAACGTTTTTTAAAAAAAAGAAAAAAAAGAAACGGGAAGTTTAACAACTAATCAGTGCATGTTTTACACTTAGACTTAATTAACTCTCGATTTGTTACTATCAAAGTCACTACTGACAGTAATAACATAGGAAGAGACCTTGCATCACATGTATCTAAGTGACAGAAATGTCAGATTTGACACTTATAAATTATTCACCTCTATGATATAAATCCATGATACTCTACTAAACTCTAAAAGTGTTATTTTTAGCTTTTAAAATCCCCGGACAGGCTTCCTAATTGATAATTTAAAAAGTAGCTAGTCTTAAATAGAGACAGTCCAAAATTTAGCTACGAGTTTTGCACTTTCAAAAGCGTCCATCAGTTGATTGAATTCATTCTAATAATAATAATATAATAATATATAATATAATATTAATATTATATTATATTATATTATATAATATTATATAATATATAATTAATATAACATTCCATCATTAACTGGGTTGTGCAGATCAGATAAATATGATCGGTTCATATAAAATACCTACTATTATCCGTCTGAATTCTCGCTTGGTGTTATCTGTTTAGTATCCTTTTAATTTTTTTTTAATTTCTTTTATTTACTATAAGGGGTTTTTATCCACACGGATATGCCAACCCCATCGTACCTTATGAACTAAATTTAAACATAATATATGGGATATTACTATATAGGGTGTAAAAGAACCCTTAACGCAAAGGAAGGGCAAATGCCCTTCCTTAAAAAATGTTCGCAGTGGTGGGGAGAACAAATGTTCTCCCCACCACTGCGAACATTTTTTTGTTCTTGACCATACCTGGGAACCTCCTAGTTACGGAGATATTGGGGGTCAAAGTTCCAAATTTTTCACAGCTGTTTTTGTAAATACTAGTATTTCAGGTTTTAACTTTACTTAAATTACTTCCATGACCCGTTTACTATTCAAAGCATCCACTAGCACAATGTTTTAAGAGTGCTACTTTGAGTTTTACCGTAAAATGTGATTTTTGACCCTAAAAAAAAAGTCAATTCCCAGCAAAAATTTTTGCGTAGGGGTACTTAGTTTGATGTACAGAATGCTTGGTTGACGGATGCGTGAAGGGTTCGTTTACACCCTGTATATTAGAAGGGAATCACTGATTCGACATCCTCACTAAGCCACACAACATAATGTCAGAATACACAATATGCTTATAAAATCCCCGGACAGGCTAAAACTTCCTTCCTAATTATTATTGATAATTAAAAAAGTAGCCACTCGAAGTTTAAAATGCGGAAATAAATGCAAGTTAATCTACATAATACAGGAAGTCCAATACATACTATTAATATTTGAAATACTACGATGATAAGTACTTATATTAACACCTAACTAATAATTCGGAAACAAATAGTTTGCAGTACTAAAAATGTGCGAATCCAATTTGTTTATTTAAATCTAACCGAAACGATAATTTCTAGTTTTTTGTTATTTGATGAAAATGTCCTAGATATTGCGATTGATTAATTCGGATTGATCAGAATGTTGGGCCACAAAAGGGATAAATGAAAGGCAAATGCATGTGGCTGAGATGAGAATGCTAAGGGGGATGTGTGGTGTGACGCGAATGGGAAAAAATAAGGAATTAGTACATTAGAGAAAATCTGAAAGAGGCTGAACCTGCGAACCTTTGTTTACAGGAAGGTCGCCGAACCGTTAGGCTACTAACATAGATGACAAATGGTTTGAAGTAGCCGTTCTATTGATATACCTAAATTGAATGACAGCTGATATCAGCTGTCAAACTATTGGAAAATATGGACATAATGCAATATTGCTCACCCCCCTAAGTTATTATAGCGATAATATATAGGGTGTAAAAGTACCCTTAACGCAAACGAAGGGAACTTGTTCTCCTCATCACTGCGATCATTTTTTTGTTCTAGACCATACCTGGGAACCTCCTAGTTACGGAGATATTGGGGGTCAAAGTTCCAAATTTTTGACAGCTGTTTTTGTAAATACTAGTTTTTCAGGTTCTATCTTTACTTAAATTACCTCCATGACCCGTTTACTATTCAAAGCGTCCACTAGCACAATGTTTTAAGAGTGCTACATTGAGTTTTACCGAAAAACGTGATTTTTGACCTCAAAAAAAAAAGTCGTTTCCCAGCAAAAATTTTTGCGTAGGGGTAATTAGTTTGATGTACAGAATGCTTGGTTAACGGATGCGTGAAGGGTTGGTTTACACCCTGTATAGCCCATGTGTTATTCCAGATTATAATCTATCTCTGAAATGAAAAGTTGTGTGGTAATCGATTGTCGTGGTATGGACATGTGATGCGAAGGAATGAAGAAAATGTTGCGAGAAAAATGTTGAGTATGAATGTAGATGGCTATATAATAAGAGTAGAGGAAGACCAAAAAAACGATGGATGAACTGTCTGAAGGATGACATGGCTAGAAAAGAGGTGATTGCTGATAAGACGAGAAATAGAGAAGTATGGAAGAAGAAGACATATTGTTGCGCCGACCCCAAATAAATTAGGATAAGGGCAGGAGAACGATGAAATGATAATTACTGAATTAATGTTTGATGTTAAAATAGAAGAATAAAATAATATCGAAAAGATTTGCGTGGGTAATCCAGCATTTAGCCTCATAAATCTTCTAGTCATAATAGTATTAGTTCTTCTAGGTAATTAGTGGCCCGAAAGTCTGACAACCAGTATTATCAAGGGGTCTCATATTAAGAGATGTCAGCAAGGGCCGACGCCCGTCGGGGCTGCGGGTTGCTCGCAAGAGATACCGCGGCCTCGACATGAAGGACTAAGAAGGAACATGGGTGGTTTTTAGTCAGTAGAAGTCTAACACTCCCTTTCGCTCTGCCCAAGAGCGGGAGGGGTTATTTGATGATTTTTCACCCGCGCATTAAAAAAAAAAGGGTGTCTCACATTCTCTAGTAATAATAGAGCTGCGGATGTGGAGGTCAAGTAGGCAGTTGCTCCATGTAAATTACTGGTATTCAGCTGCATCCGGTTAGACTGGAAGCCGACCCCAACATAGTTGAGAAAAGGCTAGGCAGATGATGATGAATCTACTAGTTGCACAAGAACCAGTTGCCAGTTACTCTTACAGCCATAACAGATGAACCAAAAATCACTAACAATACGTGTTCTACTGGCCAGTTTCCTCGAACTCTCACAAACATTACGAAGTGTGAAAAAAACCATCAAACTTTAGAAAGTGCGTACAAACTCACATACAATATTTTCAAAGCGAATAATCAAAAACGATTGTCTGTGGTTTAATTTGAAAGAGAAACGCGCTTCGAAAATGCTAATGTGATTTTTGAACCAGTTTTGCCATGAGATCTTGAACTTAAACTATTTAGCTTTAGAATTCACACTTGTATGTCAAATCCTGGCTGCTAATGATCATCATAATTAAGAATGTTCCGAAACTTATCGTAAGCTGTGTTTAAGCAGTTTTCTTCGTTAAAAGCATTGTTATATGCTTTCACGGTTTACAACTAAACTTCATTCGTCAAATCTTCCCTGATATTTAATCTTCGTCATCTACGTGTAGCCTTTTCCTAACTATGTTGGGGTCGGCTTCGAGTCTAACCGGATACAGCTGAATACCAGTATTTTTCATGAAACTGCTTATCTGACCTCCACAACCCAGTTAGTTCTGGATATTATTGGTTGTCAGACTTTCGGGGCACTGACTACTTGTTACGACTGTCATCTGTAAATGACAGCCGAGATAAACGGCATGACTTGCTTTTCCGAGGCTCAGAGGAAACTCGGTATGTAATAGGTGATAACCCATTCACATACCAATCTAGGAAAATTTGGTTTAACCTGAAGATTGATCTGAGCGTCTGTTTCATCTAGCTACGACCTAAACATAGGAAAAAACTTTTATAATAATACTAGCTGTTGCCAGCAGCTTCGCCCGCTACAACTCGAAAATAATCCCACGGGAAGATGAAATCGGGATAAAAACTATCCTATGTGTTAATCCAGGTTATGAACTATATGTGTACCAAATTTTGTCCAAATCCGTTTAGTAGTTTTTGCGTGAAAGAGTAACAAACGTCTATCCATCCATACTTACAAACTTTCGCCTTTATAATATTAGTGTGATATATAGGATTAGCTGTACCTACGCTACGACGTTGTCAAGAATGTGTCTAGATAACGGGCTAATCTAGGATCTGAAGGCTATTTATTCTTTAAAAAATCCTCCAAAAAGTTCATTCGTAGAACCTTTTACAAGTACCTGAACTAAACCTTTGTCTCAGTTACTTTATCTACTGACGTCACTTCCACAGATCTTCTTATTTATTTTTTGTGACCGCGAGCAGCTTCCTTCCGTAAGATAACGACACAAAGCAAAAACTGCCCATTTTCCTTATTCAGATCTCTTGGTATTTACGTATTTGTTAGGAAATAATAAGACCTTTTATGGAACTTCTTCGTATTCAAGTAACCTATTGCGCAGGAGTGGGGAAGGGTGAGCATTAATGCTAAATATGAGTAACGGGCGGATCGACTAGTAAATTATGTACTTTGGATGTTTGAAGTAGGAAACATTGCGTTCTGCAGTGGCATTTTAAAGATAGTTTTAGCCACGTCGGGGCTGCGGGTTGTTCGCAAGAGATACCGAGGCCTCGACATGAAGGGCTAAGAAGGAACATGGGTGGTTTTTAGTCAGTAGAAGTCTGACACTCCCTTTCACTCTGCCCAAGAGTGGGACCCGTTATTTGGTGATTTTCCACCAGGAAAAAAAAAAAAAAGATAGTTTTATTGGAATGTAATTTCATAAGTATTAATATTACCTTATCTAACATTGTGCCTGTAATCTCCGAAGGGTTAGGCAGAGCTGTAGCTAACAGTACACCCACATTTCGCCGGCTATGTTCAAGTTGAACGTAATGGGGAGCGAGCCTTTTGCCATCAACGGGGCACAAATTCAATGCCGTCGCTTCTACTGAGAAATTCCTAATGAAATAATCTAATAACGCTCTCCCTGCCCCGGGAATCGAACTTAGAACTTCATGCTCAGCAGTCGTAATTGCTACCACTAGATCATCGACGCTGTCATATTACATAACATAACATAACATCACGCCTGTAATCCCCGAAGGGTTAGGCAGAGGTGTACCTAATAGTACACACACATTTCGCCAGTTATGTTTAAGTCCCATGTAATAGGGGGCGAGCCTATTGCCATCAATCGTGCACAAATCCAATGCCGTCCCTTCTACTAAGAAATTCCTAGTAGAAAAACTTAATCACACTGCTTGACCCGGGAATCGAACTGAAAACTTCATGCTCAACAGTCGTAATTGCTACCACTAGATCATCGACGCAGTCATATTACATATTTTCAATATTAATATTACCTATTTCAAAACAATGCAGTATTATTATTACGATTTGAGTCCATATGTCGATACTTTTTGCAGTAGCTCCATGTAAAATACTGGTATTCAGCTGCATCCGGTTAGACTGGAAGCCGACCCCAACATAGTTGGGAAAAGGCTAGGCAGATGATGATGATGTCGATACTTTTTTTTGTGGAAAGAATCATTCCATAGGTATTCATAGATAGCCAAATTTTGTACTACTTAATTGAACATGACAGTGCGCAGATCATCGAATTGATCGGAACATGGCTGTGACTATGATAGGCACAGTTGGCGGTCCTATCGAATCGAAATTAAATCTTTTGACGTTCCGATCTTACAATATGTAGTTCCTCAAGATTTGGTTCTCTGATTTCCTCATCCAATGTACTCTACATACATAAACTTAAGCTTTTTCTCATGGGGTTAGGTAGAAGGTCACAGAACGCCACTTAATTCGATCTTTTTTTTTTTTTTGGCGGTGGGAAATCATCAAATAACCCCTCCCGCTCTTGGGCAGAGTGAAAGGGAGTGTCAGACTTCTACTGACTAAAAACCACCCATGTTCCTTCTTAGCCCTTGCGCTGGGGCCGCGGGACCTACTCCGATCTTTACATACTCCTTTTGCCTCGTCCACGATCATACAACTGCGTCTGTGATCATTACGAATTTAAACACAATTGATATTATTTTCCTTTTACTATCTATTTTCCTAAATGGTCACACATTACGAAAATCTGCTAAATTGGCCAATTTAGACCCCCTGCTCACATATCTAATCTAGTCCTACTTTGTTATGTCTTTGAAACAGAATATAAATTGTCAGTCAGAATCTCGCCCCTGATACCAAATAAAACATTTAAAATCTCACTCTCAAACGGTACAGGAAAAACGTACAACACACACAGTCCAAATTACTTTAGCACAACAATTTTGTCATTAATAAAACGTATAAAAAACGAGCTCAAGCGGCAATGTCAGTTTCACTTTCAACCGGAGAGCGGTGACGTAACAACAGCTGAGACGAGAAGGCTTTCACTGAACTGTTGTGCGGAAGCAAGTTCATTCCGACGGTCAAGTGCGGTTCTGTTAGACCTTGGTGGTCTTGTACCTTTGGTGATGTTCTGCAGAACTTTACGATGATAGACGGGTCTGAGAATCTTTGTTGTAAACTAAACTACTCGTATATCGGTCGCTGGGGTCATGATATGATTGCAAATATTCGGCGCTGGTGCAAGCGCCTTATTCACGGATAAACACCATATAAATGGATATCGGGGACCCAAAGCAAATAGTAAACATGGTAAACATCCCGTTTTTAGTGTTAACGATAGTGTCAGTGATCATGTCCATTTGAAAACTTAATAATTGTGCCTAGTATGTTTTTTTAAGGGTTGACAAAGTCTCGTATGATATTTGTGACTATGAATTTGAGATAGATTCTCGATTCTACAATGTGCACTACTGGTTCTTAATAAAGTTTAAATAGTGAAAACAATTTTCCGGAGCATTCCCATCACATACTATTTCTTCTCCGGTTAATTAATATTCATGACACAGATAAAATTTATCTCAATGGCTTATCACATAACCAACAATTCAACAAATAAGCCATGAGAACCACTTTCCATCAGGTGGGTGTCTGCCAGTTTATCAGCTTCAACAAAGCATTCTACTTATGAAATTCGCATCGTACTATTTATTCTCAAAGACTTCTAATAATAAAAAACAGACATTATCACTTACAGTTTCTGACGAATAACTTTCTTTCTAACTACGACCTTCAAAACTAACTGTCTAGACAAAATGTAGACTCAATACCAATTAAGACAAGTTGACCGTGAAACGACTTAGGTAACACTAACTACGAAGCAATTTAGAGAGCAAAATATTGATTTAAATTAAAACGTATAGTCCAAATGTGGGTCCAAACGCTTTATGCGTTTGAACTACATACCTACATAACATCTCGTAATTTATAAAAGAAAGCCTAAAACTATAAGAAAAGCAATCAATAAACAAGAAATTCCGGTTTGGGCGCACACCGTCGAAAATCAAGTGTAATCGAATTTGTTTGGTTTAGCGATGCTTATTGAAATGATTTTGAAGAACCAAAATGTAGTTGGAGATTCATAATACATATCATAGTATCTGGCAGAGTTGTATAGGTCGTTCAGTTAGTATAATTTGAGAGTTTTAAGGGACTTCTAGCTCACAAAATAATATACAGGGTGTAAACGAACCCTTCACGCATCCGTCAACCAAGCATTCTGTACATCAAACTACCCCTACGCAAAAATTTTTGCTGGGAAACGATTTTTTTTTTGAGGTCAAAAATTACGTTTTTCGGTAACACTCAATGTAGCACTCTTAAAACATTGTGCTAGTGGACGTTTTGAATAGTAAACGGGTCATGGAGGTAATTTAAGTAAAAATAAAACCTGAAAAACTAGTATTTATTAAAACAGCTGTGAAAAATTTGGAACTTTGACCCCCAATATCTCCGTAACTAGGAGGTTCCCAGGTATGGTCTAGAACAAAATAATAATCGCAGTAATGGGGAGAACCAGTGCCCTTCGTTTGCGTTAAGGGTACTTTTACACCCTATATGTGTCTATCATAATTACACCAGCCTACCACACTACACTACAATACAGTTGCAATGTTCCATTTTCAATATTCTTCATAGAAAATGCAATAACGTCCCCACAGCTGGGAAACTAGCCCTACTACTAACTAGTAGTGGATCATAACCCACCACGTGTGGGTCTCGTGTGGGTCCATTATACCCAAGTCCTAGTATTGAAACAAAAATCTTAAACGAAAATGTTTTTCATATTTATAAATCTTCTTCTCCAGATGTTACATCTATGCTGGGTGTACTACTTCTCGAAGCTGTCAGAGTTCGCAGACACTGTGTTCTTCGTGCTCCGTAAGAAGAAGAGTCAGATCACCTGGCTGCATCTGTACCATCACTCTCTGACGCCGTTCGAGGCCTGGCTGCTTGTGAAGTTCATTGCTGGTAAGTGTATTTTGTCCCATTTGGAGCATTAAGTTATTATACTAAAAACTTAGGTTAAATTTTTAAGAGAAATTTATAAATTAGCATTGATCGATGTAGACGTTGAGACGATGGCTATACGAGAAAGTCTTCACGACCAGAGGCAGTGTAATAAGTAAGTCAGTATGGATACATACAGGCTTTATAAAACAGAAATAGAATTAAAGGTCACTGAACCTTTTTCCTCTACTGCATCCGAACGCGGTAATCTAAAATTTGGCTCAAAATCTCAGAAATCGGAACAAGCCAAAGCTCGTTAATCGTGCATTCGGAAGTTAGAAACAGACCGTGTCAAATTAAAAGTGAAAACATCTTAGGGCCAAACAGGTGACCAATAAATCAAGGTCAAATCAAACAGGTCTCGTTGTTAATAAAAACAAATTGGTAATAGGAAAAGGTAATGATTCGATGATGAAAACACTGAAAACGGGATGTTTACTACTTGTTCCAAGTTCCGGATATGAACAGTAAACATGGTAAATATCCCGTTTACAGCGTTGATGATCATTGTTAGTGACCATGTCAGTTTAAGAACTTATAAGTTACCAAAAAACTCTTGGTATGTTACATATTTTCACTAGTTTATTGAAAAGGCAGTATGTACGCGGGGTCCACTATTGCAAATGCCATGGCCCTGGCACGCAAAGGGCATAAGAAAGAATACGTATGGGATTTAGATAGTAAGAATCTGACCCTCCCTTGTGCTACGCCCAGAGTGGGACTCATTTGATGATTTCCAATCCATGAATAAAAAGTATATATGTCTATATTCTGTAAAGACTATTCAACGTATCCCACCTTCCATCTTGCGCTGCATGCCCTGACACCTGCACACTTGACGACCTTATGACTGCATCAGCGAGTGGAGTCCGCATAGCTGAATTTGGGGCCAAAACGATTTGATCGAATAGAAATTTACCATCGACACGCTAAGAAGAAGAACGTAGATCAGAATATTTACGCAACTGCCTTGTCTTAATAACTTCCAGTAGTTACGTTCAATGTTTCGTTGGCAAAGGTTACAGGAAAAGACGCCGTAAAGTATTATAATCTTTAACAATCAGTAAGAGCAATTTTCATGATCAGTGATTGTTTTCTTTTATTTTATTACTAGTGTTTCCCACGGCTTTACCCGCATATTTTTTGTTTTCGTTTTTTGTTTTATAAAGCTTAAGCTTTGATAATATCGAAATCATTTGGTCTGGTGACTTGCTATTTAAGTATTTTCCGTATGAAAAAATATATCTAAAGATGTTAACACTTTTGGGTATTATTAGTATAAGGAAGTGAATCTGTCTTTTTGCGAGTTTTTGCAAGATTGAAACAATAAATAGGTACTAATAGACCAATAAAGATGTTATGGACAAAAAAGTAACAACATTTTTGTTGAAAACTATGGCTTGAATTAGCATTTTTTCAGTTTCTTCGAAAAAATTGCTGGTTTACAATATAAGTAGAAGCCGGTTGCTTGGGGTTGGAATTTCGTATGTAAGACATATTTGGGGGCTATTTTAATTAAGCTCTTTAGTTTATAAGTCGAGTTGCACGATCGTTGACATGCTTGCACTGACTGGACAGGTGTGTACTCAAATCTGTGTGGATATTTCTTCAGAAGAGGTCTTTAGAAGAAATATCCACACAGATTTGAGGAGGTCCTCAGATACTAATCTGCACGGTCTTCATATGACTTGACCAGTATCTGGACTTTAAAAGAGACAGTGACCTCCGAGTTTGTTTCGGCTGTTTCTTTCCGGAACACTAACCCTATCTAGATTTAAAACAAAATTTTATGTGACTTGTAAAAGTGTTTTGTAAGACCAATTTACAGAAATAAATATATAATAATGACAATTGAACCCATTATTACATTCCCGTCATGATTAGACACTAACACCCACTTTCCTCAACCACAACTAATATCTTTAAAATGTTCTAGGCGGTCATGGAACCTTCTCGAACATCGTGAACAACTTGGTGCATGTCATCATGTACGGTTACTACATGCTGGCGGCTATGGGACCTCAGTACCAAAAGTATCTGTGGTGGAAGAAGCACCTTACCACTCTGCAACTAGTAAGTAACAAGTCTATTTTATAAAATGTATTAAGTGTACATGCCTTAACTCAAGGTTTGCCAAAGGGCGATGGAATGAAGCGTATTGGGTATAATAATAATAATAATAATTTATTCTCAGACAACACAATGATCCATAATGGTTAGTAACAATTGGAACTTATAAACTATGTTAGTAGGCAGGTAATAATTTGGCAACAAGACTGATAGCGTTATTAACAATGTTCTTACAAACTATGTTAGTAATACACTTACACTTGTGACATCATTGCTGCAAGGTGACAGACCCAGCCGAAACCTTGCAGCAGTGGTTCACAAACACACAATCAAGCCTACTTGTTATCATAGACCTCAGCGACAGAATACGCAATACCACAATACGCTTTAAAACTGGAATCGCTGATGATGAGAAATAAAACTGCTGGCTTGAAGTGGGTTGGGTGGGCCATGTCTGTAGGATGGATCAGAACCGATGGGCTAGAGAGTCGTCACGCAGTGGGTGCCAGAAAACGGGCGTCGTCGCCGAGGGAGGCCTAGAAAACGCTGGCGTGACGACCTAGAAGCGTTTATGACGAATTGGACGGAGAAAACCATACAGAGCGAAGAGTGGAAGGCTATGGGGAAGGCTTTTGCCCAGCAGTGGGACAATATAGACTGAGAAAAATTAAGTTGATCGATAAGTACTTGAACTGTAAGTAGTAGATAAAGTTTTATTGGGAAATAAGACGTTTTGCAGCTATTTAAATGTGGCTAACTAGGCTTTAAGAATAAATAGCCAGTCATTTCATGTAAAATACAGCTGCATCCGGTTAGACTTGAAGTCGACCCAACATGTTTGGGAAAAGCCTCGCTCGGCTTCATGATTGTGATTTCTAAGTCATGGCAAACTAAGATGGTAGAGGGCATCTATGATCGATTCCTCCAATTTAACCAAGCTTCTTTGAAAAATACAAGAGTCACTTGCATACCCTAGGAAAACTTTTTGCCAGTTTGAATTCAATTTTTACAATTTTTGTAGATTTTAATTATAGAGTACACTAGAATCAAGAGAATAAATACATAAAAATCAGTTGTGGTTCTGTACTACACTAGCCCGAGTACTACGCTAGAACATCTTAGAATTTTCCTTTACTTTTCGCAACATCTCGCTGGAACTAGCACTTAATTCCGACACTACGTACAGACAGACCAACACTCAGTTACCTAGATAAACTACAAGCACGGTCTACTTGGCGGTTACCTCGCTAATTAACAGCACGAACCGACTAAGTACCTCTCTTAGAATATTTCATAAACCGACCATTTAATTGTTGCATCGATGAAATTGTTGTAGTACTTTATGGACGTTTCGGTTGTGAGGACCTCGTGGCTTACACGTGGGTCGACTTTCAAGGTTAAGCAGTGCTTGCCGGGGTTGGTCCGTGGATGGCTATCATTACATACCGAGATTTCTAAGTGCCTCGGAAAGCACGTTAAGCCGTTGGTTCCGGGTGTCATCGGTAGACTTTTGACAATCATTACCAGTAGTCAGAAGCCAGAAGGCTGCCAGTTCTAACTGGGTTGCTGGGTTGTGGAGGTCAGATAGGCAGTTGCTCCATGTTAAATTCTGGTATTCAGCCGCATCCGCTTAAACAGGAAGCTGACCCCAACATAGTTGGGGTCGATTTAATTAAATAGTTAATTAATTAAAAAAATATTAATTATTAAATTATTAAGCTATTGCATAGCTTCTATCGCGGGCCTTGAGCGTGGGGACCGAATCCAGAAATTCCGTAACGAAAAAAAAAACATAACACCTCCCACTTGACAAATTGACACTTGACAATTTCTTGAAATCAAAAATTGTGAGATGCCTGTATTTAAAACGGCCTCTATTATTCAGTCAAAAACTTCCTCAAAGCATTTCTGTGAGCGTGTTAATTAATTTTATAAGCGTAAGATAAGATACTATTAATAGAAATTATCAATAAATTACATTATTTGAGCTAACATATTAATAAAAATAAATTAAATTATATAAATCAAATGTAACCTTCATAGCTCTAACCACTAAGAAAAACTATGACACAAAATAAAATAAAAAGTAAATGACATCTTGACAACTGACGTAATGTCAGATGAAAAGTAAACATTGAAAAATTATTAGATTTAATATTTTAAAACAGCAAAATCAAAGTTAATAAATCGAATAAGATCGATTATAAGGCTGCCAACAAAAATAGTTGTCGCCAAGGCGCGACATGAGACGTAAAAGGACATTTTATAAAAGATGGGGATGATTAGTAAAAGTGTAAGTATAAATACTATATTTAAATACAAATAAATAATTATAATTGCATAAGTTGATAAAAAATGCTATGCAATAGCTTTACCGCGGCAGTGCCACACGTCTTTTTTTTATTTAATTTTATTTCGTCGATGATGATCGACGAAATCGTTTTATTAGTTTATTTGTATGTGTGTTTCCGTTGTCGATTTTTTATGTATTTATTTCGCTCTTTTGTTACTGTAGATGTTATTTAATATATTATTGTGTTGCTGGGGAGTTTGTTCCGCCACTTTTTATTTCCAGCAAAAACACTAGGAAGTGTCGAAGGTAGGCGTTTTGGGGGACTATCACTTGTAAATAAGTAAAGTAAAGTAAATTATGACGTTCGAAAAGTGCTGATCAAAATCAAAAGTAATTTATTCAAACTAGGTATCAGCCTAGTTTGAATAAATTACTTTTGATTTTGATTGATTAATTTAAGTTAAGATCCAAACAAAAACACTTCAGTACACCTGCAGTGAACAATATATTAATATTCTGTTCTATACTACTCTTTCGCAAATATTAGTTTAAGAAGTAAAATGAATTGAATTAATGGATTACGGTACCTAAATAGCGGTTAACTAACTAATCTTATATATATTAAATTCTAGACTGAACATAACTTATAAATATTAAACGTATTTTCAAGTTACGAAAATGTTTTCTATTTAAATAAGTACAGGTTTGAAATTATAAAACCAGTCAAAAATGTTATGACTTGACCAAAATTAACATAATCTACTCAAAAATCCTAATGTTTCAACTTATGTTCGTATGAGATTCATTAAAAAGAAAGATCAAAATAACATATTATGTGTGTCTGTGTCTGATTAGCATCTATACTAAATTATTATAAATGCGAAAGTTTTGACAAATTTTTATCATTTAATCACGCCAGAACGGCTTAACTGGTCTGGGTAAAATTTGCCATATAGAATAACATAGAAATTTTCAAGCGACCAAAGTCGCGAGACCTGAAATTAATAAAATATTTTAAAGTTATCCCTCTGAAAAAACATCAACCTATAATACGCACAAATCTATCGACACAAGACCTCTTTTTAACCGACTTCAAAAAAGGAGGAGGTTCTATGTTCGTGTGTATGTATATTTTTTTTTTTTTATTTGGCAATATCACAATTATTATTTGCATTGTCTAATATCAGATAATGTAGAAGGCGTTTAGATCGCGTCTGTGTGCCATAATATCCTGAAGAATCCTCGGTGACTGTTGGGAGAATTGTCGTAATCATCTTCTGCCTAGTAGTTTATAAGGATCGGTTTCCAATACCAGTGTTTTACATTTGTATCTGACCTCCACAACCCAGTTAGCACTTGGAAATACGATACCCTTTGTAAGACTGGTTGTCAGACTTTCGGACCACTAACTACCCGTACTGGCTGTTAAAAATCTAGAAATGAGAGCACGGACCAACGGCTTAACGTGTTTTCGAATCACGAGAATTTCTGAACTCTGGGTACCAAAATAAAGTTAGTTATCCATCTATCTCGTCGGGGCTGTCGGTTGTTCGAAAGAGATACCGCGGCCTCGACGCAAGGCCTAAGAAGGAACATGGGTGGTTTTATTCAGTAGAAGTCTGACACTCCCTTTCGCTCTGCCCAAGAGCGGGAGGGGTTATTTGACAAAAAAAAAGTTATCTATCTATAATATAATAATAATATAGAAATAAAAATGTTTATTTTCTTCCACAAAAACACTTAAAACTAAAACTTAAAAATGGAAAAACAAGAAAAATAAAGATTACGGCTGGGAAAAGGTCTCTCCTATATTCTTTCAGTTCCTAATTATATTTCGCCAGCTCCTCTCAATAGGGAAAAACGACTCCAGATATACCTAAATGATTCTTCAAAACAACATTATTTTAACTAAAATTGCGAAACCAATAATACAGTAAAGGTTTACCGCGAATACTTCCGTCACCAACGTGGAACCACCAATAAGGATCGCTCACCGCGCCTAGCATTCCTTTCCACGGAGCTGCGCTTGCGCAAGCCGGTAGGATATACCACGCACGGTACAGGTGTACTGCAGTTGTAGAATTAAATGTTATAGGAATTGTAAAATAATATTAATGCTTAGTGTTAGGAACTACATTTACAAATTGTCCTTGACTAACGTTCATATAGTTATTGAATAGGTATATTTTTGAAACTAGAACGTTCTGTACTTCAATAAAACTGCCAATAAAAATGATAATCTTAGTCGCTCAAAAATCATTTTATTCAGCCTAGTGACAATGCCCGTCGGGGCTGCGGGTTGTTCGCAGATACCGTGGCCTCGACATGAAGGGCTAAGAAGGAACATGGGTGGTTTTTAGTCAGTAGAAGTCTGACACTCCCTTTCGCTCTGCCCAAGAGCGGGAGGGGTCATTTAATGATTTTCCACCCACCATAAAAAAAACCCCTAGTGACAATCGACTCATTGTGTTGTCCCAGTGTCTCTTCCAAATACAATCCATCTTAAACTCGATGTCAATGGACATCGAGTTTCACCATCATCTTCCTGACCTCGTCCCTTGTTATTTAGGGGTCGGCTCAATACATTTATTTACTCCATTCTTCCTGTTAATCGTCGCGCTATCATTCACTCCTTTTCCTTCATAATTATCATTACTTCCACAAACAATTCATCATTTCTATGGTTTCGAATTTCGGTGTTCGAATTTTGGACAAAATTTCCAAAGAATTTAAGACCTAAGTTGTTATATATTACTCTGAGAGTCTGAGCTATCTTTATACTTAAAAAGAAGCTAATGATGTAGATATCAATGATCGCTCCTAGTATTACCACAAGCGCAGTCCTAGTAGCTCGTTCGTGTGCACCATTTAGCCACAGTTGCGTGTTGCGACACAAGCCAGCGGAACACGTATCCTTTCTCCGTTAGAGTTAGCAAACACACGTTCTATAAAATGTTTGACACTTAAATTAACGTGAGTACTTGAACTACGGCCCATCTTGGCTTAGTAAGATGGTGATTTAAATCTGTGGGGGATTATACCCGACCAGTACATAGCCATCGATAATACATCACTTTCGGTTCGTTTAAATGCTGGCAAACGCAGATGATTGTGCAGGATAGGCAAGGAAGGAGATATCCAGCAGACATTGGCATTGTACATATTTGGGACGGATTGTAGATTCCTGTCCAGGTAGAAAGGGTTCAAAGATTTAAATCGTTCGATTCACGTTCCTTTTTGTAAAGGAGTCGTTACGAAATACAGACTTTGACGGATACTCTTTTATAACCTGTATTAACTGTCAGATTGACTGCGTCGCGTCGTTGGTCTAGTGATTACAAACGCAACTGCTGAGCATGAGGTCCTAGTTTCAAGTGCCAGGTCAGATTTTCCCAGCAGTGAAGTTTGTATTTGCGGCCGGTTGATGGGAATATGCTCGCCTCGTATTCCATGGGACTTATGCATAACTGGCTTAATGTGGGTGCAGATTTTGGTACTCCACTGCCTATTTTAAAATTTAAATACGTCATATTACCAAACTGCTATTTTGGCGTTACGACAATATTTTAAGAGTACTCTATTCCAACCGTAAATTCTCTATTTTTACGAATCTTAACGGCGATTTTTTAATGTGTGAAATCGCATAAAGTGTGTATTTTTGTAACAGGACAAGGTGGCGTGACGGTTGCAGATGCTAAATTCCTTATTCTTCTGCTAATTTTGGCCCGCGGCATTCGTGGCTACATAATTGAGTTGTTAACAATGATTGTTGACTTAAGTAACGATTGGTAGTATAAAACAATTTACGTAATAGTAATAGCTTGTAGTAGTCGTAGAAACTAGCGAACCGTCATGTCAAAAAACGAAATAACTGACCAAACAGAAATGGACGATTTATACTTTAACGAATTCATATTATTTGGTGTAATACTTTCACTGCATTATACTATATTCCTCAATCATCGAGTATCCTCAATTGCTCATCCTGCATTTATCAGCAAAAAGTAATTTGCAATAAAACATAAATAATAACACCATAGATGCATCATCGACCATTACATACATAATTTGCAGTCGTACAATTTGTAACGGAAAGGCATTAAGTTTTCACATGATTCCATTTTTTTTATTAAAACCCAAAAATTATGCTTATTGCGAAACGAAAAGACATTATGGCATCATATTTTTCTTGGAAGCCCTTAATACGAAATATCTGTTCTTTCTTACTTCAATCCACCTGTGAATCATGAAATCCATTCGCCACTCGACAACAGAGAAAGTTCGGGAACTTTCTCCATTTTTTTAAACTAATTAGAGCCCTCTTGGTGTATAATATGAATAATTGAATAAGCCTATTAGCAAGAGCGTGACGGTATTGTAGGTTTTTCTTAAATGGCGTCATCGCCTAGATGCCATTGCAACAATTACTCAAAGAAATAGAGAAAAGGAAATAAAAAATACTTAAATCATGATCTGCCTACCCTTTTGCCAACTATGTTGGGTCGGATTCCGATCTAACCGGAAGCAGCTGAATAAACCAGTATCACTACATATTATAAAACAAAGTCCTCCGCGGCGTCTGTCTGTCTGTCTGTTCGCGAGAACTCAAAAACTACTGAACCAATGGATAGAGTGGAGTGTGAGTTCTCGAGGAAGGTTTTAGTATATACTTTTGTCAAGCTGCTATATCCGCGAGCAAACGCCAGTCTTACATACAAAATACGAGGATCAAAAACAATTGGTCGTGCTATCAAAGAACCCTCAAAATGTGAATAATAGGACATACTCAGTTACGCAGAGAGTCACACTTTAAAGTTGTGACAAACAAAGCAATTTACTAGACCTTCAGATACATAGGATGGATAGATATCTTTAGTCCTAGCTGGGGAATAAGTGCTAAACAGTGGAGTCCCAAAGTAATTACTTTAATCGAATGACCGCTCAAAACATTGTATCTTTCTTCCAGGTCCAATTTTTCATGGTGCTGTTCCATTCGATGAGCGCCTTGGTGTACGACTGTGGATATCCCAAGTAAGTTTTTCTCCATACAAACAACATTATCAATTTCAGAATATTGATAATGTTGTTTGTATGGTCAGAACCAAAGAACCTCTTAACATCATGGACACCTCCTCATGTCTTTCCACAATATTTGTATAAAACCCTTTTCTTGTTATTTCATATCGATGGGGCTCATGCCAAATATCATGGGCCCAGTGCAGGAGTAGGAACACTTTAGACACCCCACCAAAGGTTCATGGACTGATAAATAATGGAAGGAAGGATCTTTAAAAAATCCCTCGAAAGACTTTTGTTTGACCCAGACATGAACTCAATAACTTAAATGTACTGGAAAAACTCTAACTACTATCGAACAAAACATAAGTGTGGTGTGTGTGTGTGGTGTGTGTGTGTGGAGTGTGTGTGTGTGTGTGTGTGTGTGTGTGTGTGTGTAAGTGTGGCGAGTACCTGCTTATATAAATAAATAAATAAATAAATAAAAGAGATAGCCCATACTTCAGTGTTCAGAATTCGAGCCAAAAGCATAGGTCTATCCCGAAACTGTCATGTGTTGGTACTGGCTACGCAATTCCACGTCGTGAGCAATCAACAGGAGCATTGGCGTCATATCGGTCATCTAAGTGCATGTGCAATTTAGATGCTGATATTGTGTTTTTACTAGCTACGTTTCTGTTGTTCAAAGCACGAAGTGTATCAGGAAATGTAGTCGGATAATGTGTGGATCATTCTTCTATTGCAAAATAATAATAATATGCTTCTTGGAAAGGATGTTCTCAAACATGTATTGCAATTTGCAAAACTATTTTCACATTTAAATACTATTTGAAGTGATTAATCGACGTCCCGAATAAGACCCTTACGACTTCAATCAATTCAAGGGGATTAAACAAGTGACAATCAGTTTCAAAGCGTTTCATTGTTCTACAAGTGTTTTGAACGAGGTTGATATAAGCTTTTCATATTATGACAGTCCCATATATTTTTTTGTTAGCGTTCATAGGTAGAATGTCACGTCTTCCGTCTTTATCGGGCTTTAATAAGAATACTTATTTTGTTTCAGATTCATCGCCGCTGGTTTAATCCTGCATTCCACCATCTTCATCGTCCTGTTCATGAACTTCTACCTGCAGGCTTACAAAGATAGGCCGAAACAGAAACCTCAACCAGTGACCACCAACAATAACAACAACGATGAAACTCATGTCGCCAATGGAATGATCAAGAGTGAGGCTAACGGACACATCAAGAACGGTGATCTAAACGGGCATCTTAAAAACGGAGAAATCAATGGTCACCTCAGAAATGGTGACTTGAACGGACACCTTAGAAATGGTGGCCTAAACGGACATGTCCAAAACGGTGACCTGAACGGACTTATCAAAAACGGTGACTTAAACGGTCATGTTAAAAACGGAGACCTCAATGGCTATGTTAAAAATGGAGACCTGAACGGTTTCCTAAGACATGAAGCCAATGGACAACTAAAAACCAATGGCCATTTACAAAATGGCTACACGAACGGTCAAGTGATACATGACATAACAGACAAAGAAAAAGTGCAATAGCCTACGATGTATTGTTAGGTTAGATTGTATACTTTTTTATAAGTTCCATTTGTATAGAGAGTTGGAGGTACTTGAGTTCTTGTTGGTCCCTTCTTACTTGTCGAGAAAAAAAGTAAGTAGATGACTGTAGAAAGTATAATTTCTATGAGTTACGCTGCGTGAAGCTTTCAACCAACTGAATCAACATCACGTTTTATGTAATTATTATGTGGTCAACACTATCATTCTTGTGAATTTATTGATGGTAGATACCTGAAACGAATCATACAATCACGAGCAGTAATATTTATGCAAACTTCAAGTTTTTAATGATAGAAACTTTCAACGATTTCAATTTGGGATCAAATGCTATGTCTAAGTAGAAATCGTCAGTCCACGAGAAATTCACATTTAAAATTCTAATGCATTTCAAAATAATTAAAAATGATAACAATACAATCAAAAGAGTAGAAGAAAATCATCTTCAATAGTTGCAAAGTAAATACGTAATAGTGCTCGTGGATGTGCAACAATGATAGGCACGAAATATTCACGCATGCAACTGATTCTAAAATTGACTTTCGACGCAAAAATTAAAAGGTCACCACAGACTCTATCGTACACTCCTGAACTCTAAACAAATATTGTACAGTTTGAACCAGTGTATAAACAATTATTTCATGTGAGCTATCTTTAACCCCAAAATGGTGCGTCTATGTTTTAAAATTATCAATAAAGATTGTAAATAATTCGTGGCAACGAATGTCTTGACTTCAAAAATTGTTAAACAATTTTTCTTTTTTCTCCGTTTTTATTAACAATTTAACGTTAAAACTACCTCATGAGTGGACTTATTCATATTTTACGTATAAGATTTTAGCCTCGAATTGGCTAAAAGTATAAGCCGCATAATGAGGCCAGTGCTCAAATAATATAAATTTTTCTCCTTTTTTTTGCGAAATCTTTGCTCACTAAATACTTTATACTATGAAAAGACTTGCCTTTACAAGGCATAGGTTCCAATACTTCCGTCCATACTAAGCTTTATTTAGTTATAAGTAACAATAGCTGTAAATAAAGTTTTTAAGTTATTTTTTGTTCATGAAAGTACAAGTAATCATAAAGGTACGAGTACTTATCACAAACTCATAAAATATAAAGTTTTTTTAAATATTTATTTTCCCGATTTTTGTTTTGTTTTTATTGCGAAAAAATATAAAATCAAGTACAGTGATTGCTAAAATAGGTATTATTAAATAATGTAAATATAATTAAAATGATTGAGATTAATTATATCTTATAAGTTATAAGTGTAATAATGGGAGTGATTTTTGATTATTTTGACAAAATAATAATTAAAAGTTTATTATATTTTTGTATTTTACCATTCTCGGTGGGTGAATGGGAGGAAACTCCCTTAAAATATATTTTATATATAATTGCTAAATAAACTAAGAAAACCAGTCAGTTTTAGCGAAATTTTAATGATATTATAAATAGGTGTTTTATACATACATTGACTAATTATTATAAGTGATATGTGGTAAAAAATGTATATCCTTTTATAAGATAAGTTTCAAAAATAAAATATTTGAAATTATGACTTCTTTTTATTGTGTCGATTAATAAACGTAATCTTTTAGTACGGGTTCCTGGTAGTAGTTGAGCTTAGACCTCTAGTGCTAGCTTGCCTGACCCCAATACTTCAACATAAGCCCAGTAATGTTCCCACTCCTGGGACACAGGGCTCCTCTCCGAAGGAAGGCACAACCTCACAGCAACTCAACTCCAGTGCGAGATGCCACAAGTCTTTGATTTTGTTAGTTATAATACCGTTCTTCTCAGTTCTTACTTGAACAGTGTGATCCTATGAAAATAGTGTGAATCCGTTGATCGATTTCATATCTAGGGGCCTAAAATATAGTGTGATAGGTTAAACGAGGGACAAATTGAAGAAGGGTGTTCAGTATTCGATTCCCGTCCCAAATATGTAAAAAAACTATAGGTAACCTTAATTTGTGACCGAATTGTGCCATGGTAAGCTCTCACTTTATTACACGTTTCTTTTTCGCCATTGTCCTACGCCAGTTTTAAAATATGAAAGGAAAATTATACCTAAAACTCATTGAACCGTGCACATTTTCTGTGATAAGCGGAAGGGTTGCAAGACTTTTCCGAAATATTTGGTATGGTTCTGTCTGTTATTTAAGTATCAGTGTTCATATTTTTATTAGTATCATGTAAGCGGGATTCAATATGTCCCTCGTTTAATCTAACATACTGAATAACCGCTGTAGCGGCTATAGTATGTCATATTAAAGTTCCTAAAATGTTCACAGACACCGTTAATATTATGAATAGTCGCTTTCTGACCATTACACGAAACGTATTGAAATTCATATTATTATTCCATCAAGAGTCTAGGCGGACAGTTTAGCCCCCCTGATTTACTAGCTCTACATATCTTGTGAAAAGGCCCTCTACTTGTACTACACTTAACTTTAACGCCAGTAGGTTCTCCAGCAGTCAGAGCCATCTGTCGACGTAACTTAGCAACAGGTGAGTATAAAGTTAACCCATCGCCTGCAGTAGACATCCGAGTTTTATGTTACGCTACGCTTACTTTCACTGCGTTTAGTAGTTTAGGGTTGGATATAGATGTCGCTACTGGTAAGTGTTTTTTTTTTTACTGGTTTTATGGAGTTCTTGTAGATAGCGATGATTGTTATGACTTGTAGTGGAATTACTCATATTTTAAAAGAAATAAATAGTTTAGGTACGGATTTTTGGTGATTCCTATGTTCGCTGTTTGGGAAATGACACTATTTTTTGTTTTAGCGGGAGTAACTTAATAGAGCTTTTTAGTTGCGGTCTGCAAAAAAAAAAACATTGTGTGAAAAATCAAAACAACGATTATAGTAGAATAATTATTTATCAACACAATTTTTAATCACCCAAAGGGGTTATTTCCTTAAAAATCATAAAGCAGCTTTAAAAGCCAATTGAAAGAATTAATTGCAAACAAAATCGAGCTTTAAAATGTAACGGTGTGTCGATAACAACTTGAACCCTCGCTAAACCTTAATTATAGCCCTGCAAAATGTCAATAAACCTGACATTGGAACATTTTTTCATCCCCTTTCTAATTTGTTAGCCCTAAAATCGTAACCCTACTCAACCAGTTTAAGCTGACCTTTAAAACTTACCACAATGTTATAGCAGATAGGTCTTTGTACGTTGGTAATATAACGTGTATTGAGAAGGGTAGATACGGGGTTGAGGCACGCACTACTCTGTCACCTTTTGTAAATGATGGTAAGAGAGAGACAGAAATAGTGCCGTCCTTGTTTATTAACGTTACGTTTCACGGTGTAGGAGGGTTGTTTTGACGTTTTATGTTTCTAAAAATAACGTGCAGTTCTGTAAATATTTAAAAACTTGAAAATATATTATACATTTTATTTAAATTCTAAGTTAGTAATTTATATAAAACTATTAAAAGCTTGAGTTAAATCATGAGATTAGATTGATCTCATGTTTAAATTCAACCTCTAACGTTTCAAAGCTATTAGAGTGCATTAAAATAAATTAAGAGTTATAAATTACAAAAAAAGTGCCAAGTATTAACATACCATAGGTTTGAATATTCTAAATAACAAATTTTATCATTTCGTGGGTAATTAATCATGTACATTTAAATAAGTAAACAACTGCAACTTATTTTTTTATTCATTTATATAGGTATTATTTGATGTGAAATTTTGAAGTAAATTAAAAGTACCTGAGTACTTATTAAGTACTTATAAAATCAGTATAAATTCAAATAAACAACTCCTCAAAAGATGATTTAACAAAGAAAACAAAAATGACAGAACCAAATTTCAAAACTGTTGTCCAAACTGCTCTTCCATAGAACCTCTCGTCAAACAATCAATATGCCCCGTAAAACGGAACAACAGTTCGCCGGCCGGGACGAAAACCCTAGCCAGGGGTAGGTGCCTTCACTCAGTCGAGTGCGCGTTGTTGTCGCGCACGCACGCGCGCCGCGTCCCCGCTCCTCAATCACACACAACAAAAAACCACAAAATCTTAACAATCAACCCAACGTGAATAACAATAGTGCTTTAGTGTACCAATAAGTGTTATTTGTTAACTATTACAGTGATAACAAACAGTGACTCAGTGGAAATCGCAAGAGAAGATCGCTCAGCGTCCAACCATAATGATATAAAACATTTTCTACGATAAATCGCTTGTTACTGTGTTTTAATCGGTAATGTGCCTTCTTTGAGGATTGCTTGTGTTATATATTAATGTATTATGTTCGTCGACCGCAGTGTGGGGGTGGAAATCTATGGAATATGCTAATAAGTTGGTTTCTTTTAACCCGCACACAAAAAGGTCTGCACTAGACACTGCAGTGCGATTTGTGTTGCAAATTTACCAGAATTTATATCTTTTCCGTCTGTACGTACTATTTTATCTATTTCCATTAACTAACTTGGAATTTTGTTCGGTTTCTGTGAGGTATTCAGGGTGGCTACTAATTTAAGTTTGAAATTTTTGTTTCGAATTCTGTTCTAATCAAGTCTAAATTGTTTCAACTGTGTTTCAATTAATTGGTACGTCGAATTTCGAAACAAAATTCTACCAATTTGACGAAGTCGCAGTGAGAAATTCGATTACAAACAATTTTCACTTCATAATAGGAACGGGTAGTGTCATTTCCTTTGTGCCAATAGTCTATTTGCTCTAATTTCCTGCTTTGCTAGTTATAAACATGTCTGCATCAGATCTAGGTTTAGATTTGTCGAGCTCAATCGGTCTATTAGATTCGATTGATTCGTAGTTCAATTTGAATTTCAAATCAATCGGTTATTTGTTTTGCTTCGATAAATTGATTGTCTTTTAGTAAACACGTCGTGATTATTCTAAAAGGCGGTGAATAACTTTTGTGTTTTAATGGAATTGAACAGTAGGCCAGTTACATTTATAACTGACAAAATTAAATTCGAGGTTACTTGAGTGTTTTGTTGTAAGGGGTAGCATGACGATGGGGGTTCTGATGACGTCAGTGAAAACCCTATGAAGCAAAACAAGCCGGTGCCCTTGTTTAATTATTAGACTAACGTGGACATTATGTAGATTCTAGACGTAAGTCTTGTATGATTAAGAAGATACGTTATTAAGTTATGGCCATTTACATCATTGTTGTTGTCCAAATAAAAGCTACAGTCAAAAAACAATAGTTTGAGCTACTTGTAATTATTCCAGTAAAATAAATGCTTAATGGCTCTAAAGTTTTACGTACTTACAGTTACAGGTTTGTTCGCGAGAGCTAAAACCACAACAATATTCTTTGTGGCACAAAATTTATTCAGAAAATTGCATTTGTTATCAAGCAATCTTCCATTGTTCCGGTGCATGGGTAGTGGCTACGGATCTTGAAACTGGATCCAATTTAAAAAAAAATAACTGTGTAAAAAGATCTATCGATATGTATAATAATAGAAAATCCTACAATTCACCCAAGAATACACAAAAATTGTAATGAAAGATGATTAAAATAAAGATACAAAAGACGAAAAAACTAACTACGTTATACTAAAGAAATAAGATCAGAATTCCGTTGAAGCTATTACATACTCCGTGACCTAGACCTTTGCAGTAAAGCCAAATCGATATGAAATTGATAACCAAGTGGAATCCGAACGGGTATTTAAATTGGAGTTAAAGAGAAATATTTCAATATAAACACGGTTTAACGATGTTTTACATTTTTCCATGAATCGATGTAATATTTGATTATTTACAAAGTAATTTTTACGACATAGCTTTTGTTTTGCGACATAGCTTTTTCAGTCGATTTGATTTTGATATTTGACACACTTTACAATTGTTGTCCATTAGCCAGCACCGAAAAAGTTTTATAAAAATAATATGGATTTAAAAAGAACTACTTGGTGGACAGTTCATCGCTTTTCAAAAGAGATTTCCTTCTTCAAACACGCCACAATTAAAATCTCCCGATACGATCATTTGAATCAGCAAACCGACTCGAAACATCACTTTGCATTTTACGAAGGCTTTTTACTTGGAAACGATATACAAATCGGTTTCCTTTCTTCCTAACGTTAGGCCAGTCTATTGTTGTCATGCCAATCTCTCTGAGATACGTCTTCCCCAATTCTTATTGATAATTCAATTTCGTCAATTCGAAATGTTTTCGGTCTAGATTTGTGAGGGTTCCGCAGGGGCTCATTTTAGGTCTAGTATTTTAAGTAACAATGCGGTGTTGGTATGCGGTTATTGCAATGTAGTCCTTAAAGTAATAGTCTACCATCTTCCATACTATTATTATACGTCCATTACTTCGACCTTTGTGTAGAACGGCTTTGTTACTGTCATGTATGTATGGCTTTAAAGGTTCTCACGAAACTCACATTGACACCGTTTAAGTGCCATTTAAGTTGTTAGAGCAAGCTGTGGAAGAAAAGTGCAACATTGAATGTTAGTTGATAGAGAGTCTAGTGTATTTTTTGATGCACAAAAGGCACTGAATGATCCAAATTAATTAAATAAACAGCGTAGCAACAAACGACTTAATTTACTTCAAAAATAGCTATTTCGCACTAATAAACCGTACATTTATTTGGAGCGTTTAAATACAGATACTGATACTAATTTCAACGACATAAATTAACCTCGTTACCTTTGTCTGATAAATTGATAACCTTTCCAGCTTCCGAAATAATAGGGTCCTAGACAGGCAATTCGGAATTTGGAGCTCCGTATCAATCGAATTAGCTATTTTCGGTTCAATCGGGAGCAAACAAATGTTCCCTTTAGACCGTTCTATAGAATGATACTAGAATTAGATGAAAAAAGGAAGCGTGAGTACAAACAACAAGAGAAAGACCAATACATCTTCGGTGCCAAAATAGAATAAAACACGCGAGCTTAAAAATAAAAGCATACGAGAGCTATCCCGACGACTTATTTCTCGTCCGGAAGTTATCAGAGCGACCGGTTATTCTACAACAATGAGGCCGGTTTTTATACGTACCAAGTAATATGAAGATGCAGAAGATCAACTCTTGACAAGGCGAACAAGAGGAGAAACGACTATCACCTTAAACAAAGTAAACAATTAGCTATACGAAGACCTTCTTTCAATCAATTTTCTTCTGGATGTGATCTTTATTTGTTTCAACTTTCAATAAGAATCATGTATCATAGGGCTCTTTGGTCAACTAGACCCGCTCGCTACTGAACCCGCGGGCCTTCGACTAAGTTAAAATGTGATTTGGTTGAAAGATAGGGTCCAGTTCGAATGGGTCCAGTTGACCAATGACTTGTTTTCAATTTTATGTTGAACTATCTTTTGCCCGCGGCTTGATTCATGTTATGATCAAAAACTACCCCAAAGGAATGTTTTACATAATTATGATTTATGATATTAGGTCATAAGTGTCTCTCACTAAATAGTTAAAAAAGGTTTTTCGTATCTGATCTATAGTTCCGAAGATTGTCCCATTTTTTTGAGGGTGAGAAATCATCAAATGACTTCTCCCGTTCTGGGCAGAGCGGAAGGGAGTGTCAGACTCCTACTGACTAAAAACCACCCATGTTCCTTCTCAGCCCTTTGTGTCGAGGCCGCGGTATCTCTTTCATACAACCCGCAGCCCCGACGGGAAGTTTGTCCCTGCATTCTAATTAAAAACTTCACCATCATCAGCCTAGGCTGATGATGGAACTGCTGGACACATTGCCTCTTCAACCGCACGCCACTCAACTTGATTCTCCGCTACTTGCTACTTACAAACTTAACTGAAAAACTTTACCTCTGTATAAAAATAGTGTAAGAAGATTGTATAGATGTTCTGATGTTATTTTCTTTGTGGCCATCTTCATTTAGATCGTGTATGCGTATGCGGCGATGTTGTGGCGTTTTTATTGGAGCAATGTTTATTTATTTATTGGTTGGTTTTGTGTAGTTTGAAATTGGAGTAAGAAGTTGTTTATAGTCTTGGATTATTGTATTTACTTCGTGATTTACTGGAGTGGGTTCTTCTATTTCTTTTACTGTTATTGTTATTCTACCTTCTTGACCATTGTAAGTTACCTTTTCTACCTATGTCTTGTTTAAAATATTCATTCATTTCCTTTTTTTCTTTTTTCATTTTGAATTTGTAAGAGTTGTGGTATTTCTTAAAGCAGATCAACACTCTTTATTATATAGTCAGCATGGGTGTCTTTTGTGTTTATATCTGCAACATAATTCCTTTTCTAAACCGTTAGTTCTTGTAACGTCAAGATATCATCAACCTCCTACTTCTGGCTATAAATTTTAATCTCCGTCAATGTTTTCACAATTTGGTTCAACAATGATAAAACGAGTTCTTTACAATCATTCGTATCTCATCTATGCGTACGAGTTGATTGAGAGCACGGTCTGTCTGCCTACGGTGCATTTTTTATTCAGGTTAGCATTTGTTTGGTCTCGATCAACAAGCTATCGAGTAAACCCCATTGAGTTGAGGTTTTGTGTTGCGGGAAATTGGACATTGCTTTTATTTTTGTGTGAAAGAGAAACGAGTGAAATAACTATTGAAGTTGTTTCATTCTTTCATGTTCTATTGTTGTCTCTATTAATGACTGGGCTATGTGTAAGCTTCGTACTATGTTGACTTACAAATTCTAGAACATACAATCACTACTAAGTAAAGTTAAATAGAGGTTAGACAGAGGTTGAAGGCTAGCCAGAGGTGTACAGTCAGCAGCACCAATATGTATACACTTAGAAACGTTTAGAAGCAATTTCCACTTACTATATTGATTTCATTTCATGTTACATAACGACTTAATATTTGTGAATCTATATTATCACTAGCTGTTCCCGGCATGCGTTGCAATGCCCTTTTTTCTACCTACTACCTGCCTGTGTACCAACTACCTACCTACCTACTACCTCCTGCCCTACCTACCTACTACCCTACCTACCTACTACCCTACCTACCTACTACCCTACCTACCGACTACCCTACCTACCTACTACCCTACCTACCTACCTACTACCCTACCTACCTACCTACTACCCTACCTACCTACCTACTAAACTACCTACCTACCTACCTACTACCCTACCTACCTACCTACTACCCTACCTACCTACCTACTACCCGACCTACCTACTACCCTACCTACTTACTACCCTACCTACTACTCTACCGACTACCCTACCTACTCTACTATCCTACTTACTACCCTACCTACTACTCTACCTACTACTCTACCTACTACCCTGTCTACCTACCTACCACTTTCTCACCTTTAAAACCTTCCCTGGACTTCCACTAATAATTCAACCCTATAATTAGCCAAATCGGTCCAGCCGTTCTCGAGTTTTAGCGAGACTAACGAACAGCAATTAATTTTTATATTATACGCAAACACCATTTGAAAAATCGTTTTTCTATTGGGAAAGAAACAGTAATTATTTGTGATTATTGTGATAATGTCGTATGGTCTGTTTGAAGTTGTCATTCGTTGACTGAACAACTGAACGTCACTCAATTGTTTTGCCTTCCCGGAACCTCTCCACTAACACTTGAACTTTATGGGTACGGTATTAAAGCTCAAATTGATTTTACGTTTTAGTTAGAAAACGTTTGTATGGGAAAAAGAAAAGGGCTGTTTTTAGGGCTTTTCCGGCCATTATTCGAATTTTTCTCGCCGTAAGAACCATCCTTGAACTTCAACGAACATTTAAAAAAAAAAATCAGCCAAATCGGTCAAGCCGTTTTCATGCCAAGTCGTGACAACGGAAAACGGGTTTCATTTTTATATATATAGATAAAGTACGTCATATCTCAAAGTTGCAATCGTTATTTCACGAGTAATTCGTTTAAACATTGCTAATTGTATACATATTGGTGCTCGTACCTGACTTATTATTATATTCTATTCTACAATTTTTTTTCTTTCTGACCTGGGATTCGAATTCAGAACCTCGAGCCCAGCCGTAGCGATAGCGACCATTAGACGAGGCAGCCATGTATTTATTTTCCATCAAAACATGCAAGCTCACTAAACAAATATTCTGCACCCTAAAATTCGGGGCCCGAAATCAATCATTCATAGCCAAATGTTTAACCCTAAAAAAACCCAATCATGCGAAAAAACGATCTACGTCTGGTCGTCATTTCCTTACTAAACGGTTAATGTATCGTCCTGTTTATTTTAGACCTTATTGCTTAGATTTTAAGCGCTGTTTTGAATGTGTTAGTAAAGTCACAGATGAACTAACACAGCACGTGTCACGTCGAACCCTTAAAGATAAAATATGTTTGAGCAAACGATGCGAGTAGCGTTGTATACAATTAGTGATGTCATTATTTCTGTTAACCAGAATATTTGAAGTCGTGTGAAATAAAGTAACAGCCGTTTTTTTTCTATTAGACTATGTAATTCGTTGTGTTCATTTAGATGATTTTGATCATAATTATTTTTACTCACAAGGTTGACTCAACGTTCAAAATAATATGATTAGATTTTCGTTTCGTTTAGATTTTTTATATATATTTTTAATCTACGCTTATATGCAGGTGAAGCACCACTAGCCTTTCCTTAAGTATCGCCCAGTTTCATATGAGATTACTTCATCTTATATTTTAGTATATTTTAGTACTGAACCAGTACTAAAACACGGTAAAAACAAAGACGTTTGTTGTTCATCTTCTCTATAGCACTACCGTTTTACTTAGATTTTTTAGATGACTGCCCTAGAAATCCATTTCTCTCTTGCTAATAATTTTAATATGTTCGAACTCCCTAAACAATATGAAACTTAATCATTGAGATAGACTCCGAATTGTAAGCAATTCAAGAACAATGAACTTATTTTCCTCATTTTGTATTTAATTACAATCTTAACCATCACCGCCGAGAGCAACCTCAGAAACATCTGTAACCATAAAAACATCGATAAACAACGAAATAATCTTTGTGGCTAATTGCTTTTCCTTCGTATTAATTAGCAATAATGGTTTTTTCCCTATTTTTACTCTTAAGGGCGAGTTTCACCATATAAACTCAACGCCATCAGTACTTTGAACGAACACTACAGTGCTTTCACTGTTTATTTTACCCTTGACTTTGCATAACAATCAAAATAATTGACCTCTATTTTCGTAGCAATGATATTACTATTACGTTGCTGTCACTAATAAGTCATTAAATATTACAATGATCTTTATTTTCTTTACGTTAAGATTGTTATTAGAATACAACTGTGTTTAAACGACTATGAATATGCACTGTACAAATTACTGACAGCTCTGGCACTCAGTTTAGATGTGCTAATCGCTTTCAGATTCATTGATGAAATACACCCATTTGGGGGGGGGGGGGATTATCAAATCCCTCCCCCTCCCGCTCTTGAGCAGAGCGGTAGGGAGTGTCAGACTTCTACTGACTAAAAACCACCCATGTTCATTCTTATCCCTTGTGCCGAGGCCGCGGTATCTCTTTCGAACAACACGCAGCGCCGACGGGATGAAATACACCCTCAGTATTGTTAAGAGTTGTAGTTATAAAATCGATGCGAGTGGACAACGTTCTCTGTAGAAGCACATCGGGTTTCCCACACAGTGAAGGGGCTATACAATGCTATACATTGATTGCTGCCGCTCTTCATTTGTTTGGGGTGTAAGGGACACTTTCAAAATCAATATGCGTGGTCGGAATTATTATAATTTTAGTAGGACGGTTCTTTGTTACTTTTAGTCTAATACAATGTACTTTGGCATTTTCAATTATGGACAAGCTTTCTGCATTCAAATGACAGGTCGTGTATGATCGACTACGATACACATTTGCATTGTTTTGTCGGATTCTAAACAGGTTCATATTATATGTTAGTAATAGAGACTTCTTGACCAAATTCACACTTTCTGAACGGCCTTTGATACAGAATATGGTATAGTGCATAAATGTGTGATTAAATAGTAGATGCACTCTTTCTTCTCTCATACATATTCTATATCGAATTTCATAGTAATTCGGCATAACCGACCAACATCCAAACGCCAAACTTGAACAGAGAGCTTTATAAATATTCACAGTACGGACAAAGATGAATCTAAACATGTGAACAGCATACACATAAAAGCTGCCTAAAACGAAAAAAAATATAATAAATAATACAGAAACACAATTTATTGCATCTCACGCAATATATATTTACAACCACAATATATACGTATTCCACCATCAAATCATTTGATACCAGATTCCCATGATAATTATATGAGTATTACAGTAACAATAAAAATTTATAACACCGCTCGCCATGGGAGATATACGATAAATATCGGTTACTCATAGCACCGCCTCTAAAAACGTTACGGGAAATAGTATTTTGATGAAACATACAGAAATATGGAATGTTTTAGGGAGGTTCCGAGATTTACTGCAAGTGAACGGAGAAAAACAGAAAGAAATACTTTTTTTTATGTTTAATAGAGACATAGTGATGAAACTGCCAATAATAATGATGAAAGTCATAATTATGACCGGGGATCCTACGGAAATGGGTATCAAAATTTAAATGAAATAGGTAAAAAAAAAAAGACGTGTGGCACTGGAGACTGCCGCGGTAAAGCTATTGCATAGCATTTTTTTGTTAGGTAATTTTATAAGCGTAAGATAAGATACTATTAATAGAAATTATCAATAAATTACATTATTTGAGCTAACATATTAATAAAAATGAATTAAATTATATAAATCAAATGTAACCTTCGTAGTTCTAACCACTAAGAAAAACTATGACACAAATTAAAAGAAAAAGTAAATGACATCTTGACAACTGACGTAATGTCAGATGAAAAGTAAAACATTGAAAAATTATAAGATTTCATATTTTATAAAAGATGGGGATGATTAGTAAAAGTGTAAGTATAAATACTATATTTCCCCAACATTTTGGTTATCTTTATAGCAGTATTCTAAATAAATTAACAAAACAAAAAATAACTGCATTTGTTATAATAATAATAAAATGAATGTACATATATAGAGTACTAACTCATTTTCTTTCACTATTTTTTCGTGACTTTCTTCATTAATAAATGCACTTTGTTTATTCATATTTAAAACACTTTGTACACAAATTATACGAGTACAGATATTCACTGTTGTACATAGATGATAAATACCTATACACCTATATACTTTCTCACAAACAGCTGATTACGGTAGTTTTCCAATACAACCAATGCCACCTAAAGGCGGGTTGCTGAACTAAAGAGACAAGCGTGATATTTCAAAAAGTCATTGTCAAGTGTCAATTTGTTAGGTTTTTATTTTCGTTACGGAATTTCTGGATTCGGTCCCCACGCTCAAGGCCCGCGATAGAAGCTATGCAATAGCTTAAAAATAAATGTAGTCTCTATCACTCAGGGGGCATCAACAATTTCGAAGATTATACAAATTTAAAAACAAACAAACAATAAACTGACTGACTTTAGATAAACTGACTGCAATCATACAGTCTGGTGGCCTAAAATGGCAATATTAAATTTGGTGTGCGACCATTTTAAGAATATCCCCTTGAGCGTCCGCGAACATTGCCTAAAAATCTCTAAAATGTCGAAGCATTTTGTAGGTATTTAATTATTTTGGGTAGACCTTCAGAAAAATGAAGATTTCGTCATTATACAGATATTAACACAATATAAATTATACCTTCGTGGATTCGTTATGAGTTTACCTGTTCATTGGTATATATATCTAATAAATTAAAACTAACCTGACTTCACAGCGACGTGATATGTTTTCATTTTGATATTTTTCGTTCACATAACCTTGAAACTTGATCACAATACACCGAATTCACACACATATTCACCTAAATAACACTATATTACGACAACACATATGTTCAGGCATTCATATTACACCATATTTCACTTCCAAACATAATATTTGCAGAAAAAAGGTAATAATTCCGAACAGAGACAACACACGCACGACGTTGACCCGGCGAAATTAGCAAACACTGACCGTTAGCGCAAAAATGTCTGCGGAAATATCTGCGGACTTATACTCTTTGAAAAACGATTACGATGTAAATACGCAACCATATTATGATCTAGAGGCCTAAATATGTTCATAGATAAATAAGCTAGCAACTTATGTGTATTTAAAACTATAAAAAAGAAAATTTATTATAAAATATTACGAAAACCGGCAGCCATTGTGCACGAAATGAGTACGTTCCAAAAGTTTCGATCTTTTTTCACTGATATATTTAATATATTTCGAAAAACTATAACTCAATACGGAACCTACACTTATTTCTCAGTAATTCTACATAATTTGTTTTATCAAAACTCACCGTTTCCTTCGTGATTCATCTTCTTTTCTTGTTGAGAGAGGCACCAATTTTCAACAAAAACAGTGTTTACGTCACAAAATGTCAGATGATTGTTTTATTTTATTTATGGTACCGAATAAGGTTGAGATCAAATAAATGTTACTAAAATCGGTTAACAAGGACTCGATTACTTTAAATATAGCCATATTGTGTTGCTACATGCTAATAATCGTCAAAAAATTACATCCAATGGCAACCGATTCCTTATGATCCACCGGGTGATCATACGACATTTGGAGCATTTTTTCTTATGATCCACCGGTGGATCATAAGGACGCTTGAGGGGATATTAACGTAATTTTATATTATTATCTTAGTATGCTTTTGCTAAAGTGGTCATTATAGGTCAACCTTTTATCAACCATGTGAGTAGTTTTAACATAGACATAATATTAAATCTCAATCATGTAAACAAATATAAGAACAATAATTTACATATTATAGGGATCATTCCCACTAGTTCTACTGCACAGTCCTACGATAGAACTAGTGGGATTTTTTTTTCCCACAAGTTCTACGATTGAAGATGGTACGAAATCGTAGAACTAGTGGGAACCAAAATTCCCACTAGTTTTACGATATATTTTAGGGGTGTTACAAAATCGTAAAACCTGCGGGACTCAAGTTTCTCATTCGTTCCATCACACAGTTTAGGGGTACAACTATAAATATATACTATTTATACCATTAAATTATATTTTAGATTTCGTACCACCTTGAATCGTAGAACTAGTGGGAAAAAAAATCCACTAGTTCTATCGTAGGACTGTGCAGTAGAACTAGTGGGAATGATCCATATTATAGTACCTATAATGTTTTACTCTTATACAAAATAACCTCTGTCCAAGAATACTAACCATCTGGCACAGAGTGATTACAAAGGTATTGCTAGTGGCCTGAAAAACTTGCTGTGTAGTTTGTCCTTTTTATATTTATTAAAGAACATTCTACTGAGATAAGCCAGCTGTTCACAATAACCAGTACTTATAATATAAAACGGTTGTACATGAGTGCCACCTGTCACACATATTCCGATACAAAGAATTTTCTTTAAAAAATATGCTCAAGAAAAAAGAGGAAGGCACTTGAATGCGACAGCTATTATCATCATAGTAAAGATCAGTTTTGGACAATGATGATCGTGTTTGGAGGTATGGTGTTCCAATCACGGGGCTCAGCATGAGTTCTAACGGTAATCGCAATGCCATATATTTACTCACATTGAGTGAAGAGTATAAGAACACTCTTGGGCAAGGAACTGCCGTTATTCCTCCCAAATCCAATTTATAGTTTTAGCATGACCATGACCAGTTAGCCTAACTGTCCGCGTAGCCAGGACACACTATGAAAGAGACCATTTACCTGAGTAATGATCATAAAGCTAGTTTCCAAAACAACCTTCAACTAAAGATGGAAATGAGTCTAGCCGAGTACAACAAGAAAACAAGCTGTTTCAGACACAAATAAACTAGAATAAAAACTGGACATGACATGTGTAAACACCGGGTAAAACTTACCAAGTAGGTATACACAACACAAAAAAAAATCATGGGAAAAAACCGCAGAGCAAGCAACGCTTCCCCCATAAGTTATAAGTTCCCCTTTAGTAAGGGTACTTAGTGGCAATAAAACCAAACGTTTAGAAGAGATCCCTTAAACAAATATACGACAAACAAACACAAACACTAATACTGGGAACAATAGATAGAATTTAACTACTGTTACAGCACCATTAGTTTGATGGAAACACCGCAGGTAACCGATATCACTCCTTGTTTTATTTAAAACTAGGGACATATTCCTGCTTCACACAATTGTTATATGTACTGATGTGCTGTAGATCAAAAAATTGAGATTTCTGGACTTTATGTAAGTAAAATATTAAAGTGTTCCAGAAAAAAGCATAAAAGGTACTTTTTAAATGTCTAACTTTACAATTTTTTTTTCATTTTAGGAATCTCCTTTAATATATATCTGCTTTCAAACTTTTTCAGCATAGAAAACAGCATCATTTCTGGATTTTTAAATGCAGTATATTACGCAGCCTTTTCCACAAGGCCTCTAGTTTCAGGTTCGTACGCTCACACAGGTATTTTATACCATTCAACGCGTGCAACGCTTCAGAAAACCTTTGCCATTTATTAAAACGTAGTAACAAAATGCACTTTCCATCGTCAGAGGCCATCGACCTGCTTACGAAAGACCTAAAAGATTAAAAACCTTTCAACGTCGGCAGAACAGTATAGATTAAGCCTTACTCAGCTCTTGCGAAGACCCCAATCCATATATTTAGCTTTATGTACCTCAGTTTTTAAGCCAAGATTAAGCCCCTAAACACACAAAGACCCTTATTACGTACACATAATATACCCTATTCCCTTTGTAATAGGCAAGTAAAATATCTTTTGGTACCAAGTTTATACGATAAGGAGTCAATAAGGTACAGTCTCGAGCATAAAATATTGATTGAAATTAGTCGCACAATCGCACATAGTATTTTAGAAACTATAGTTTAACGAAATATGAAGAAGTGGTTCGCAGCTTAATAAAAACAGCCATCGATGGTCGATATTCAAGCTTAGGCATCACATCCCTCTGTGTCTTGGCAGTCAATTTTAGATCTTTAGCTACTCGGGTTGATCTGCAGGTTTAGTTGCACTTGCAGTTTTTTCTTTTTTTTTTGAGTGTGGAAAATCATCGAGTGTGGGAGTCTGCGGTATCTCTTCTGCAATGGAAGTTTCTTCTGCAACACGCAAGAAACATCCCGTTCGGGGCTGCGGGTAAAGCAAGCACGTTAAGTCATTGGTGGCTGTCATTAATTAGGTAGTCAGGATAAAAAAAAACCGGGTACGAACCGGATCGGATAGGCAGTCACTCCACGTAAAATCCTGGTATTCAGATTCATCCTGTTAGTCGGGAAGTTGACCAGACGACCGGCCAGATGATAATGACTTTGATGAAATAAGTATTTGTAGAAAGTTGCAACCGTTATTTTACGATAATACTGCTTATGAATTTGGCTTATTTGTATGGAAGCTTGTTATGGTACTACGCCTAGACAAATAGCAAAATAAATTTGCTATCTTATTACTACATCTTTTTTACATACGTTTGAAGATGTTCTAGGAGAGTCTATTAACTGAGGAGTGTTTTTTCGCTGTAAAGAGCTTTTCGGCTTCTGTCATTGTATCGTCGAATCGATCTGTATTTCTTTAGGAACTTTTGTATAGTTCTTGCTTGTTATAGTTGGATCAGGATTGAATAGTGGTCTTATTTCTAAAGGAAAAGGATCCTTAAGCCTTAATTAGTTTGATTCAATGTCCATCAATGCGGCTCGTAGAATATATTTTTAGATAGCGAAAAATTGGTTCGAGGATCGTGTCCCTGTTATTGTGAATACTGGGGGATTATAGTTTCATTCCCTATAGGATGATAAAAACGTCAATGTTTAGGGTACGTTCTGACGACCACAGCGTCAATTTGGGAGTGTACACTCACACAATAAAAGTGATTCGAAATGACGAATACAATCACCTATTTAAGTAGTCTCGGGGCGAAATAATAACAGCCGCACGGGTTGGCTTTCAAGGTTAAGCCGTGCTTGCTAAGGTTGATCCGTGGATGGGTGACCATCATTATATACCAAGTTTACTCCGTGCCTTGGAAAACAAGTTAAGCGGTCACGGCTGTCATTTGTAGATCGTAAGCAGAAGTCTGACATCCCGTCTTACTAAGGGGTATTGTATTACTTATCTATTGGGGTGAGAAGTTTGGAGGTCAGATGGGCAGTAGCTTCATGTTAAATATTGGTACTTAGCTGTATCAGGTTCGACTGGAAGCCGACCCCAACATAGCTTGGGAATAGGCTAAGCAGATGAGGACTCGTAATACGTCACCCTATAAATAATGGTATTTGTGTAATGTGACTTTATATGTTTGTGAACGCATCCACGATACAGGAGAAATTCCTAGAATGGGACAAAGTTTAAAAAAAAAAAAAAAAAAAAATATTTATGACGGCGCAATTTTCCGTGTAAATGGAGAATCTTCGATAAATACATCATGAAGCTACACAACCGATACAGTGATAACGCAGACTAAAACATCCACCAACCCTATAATAATAAAAATCTCCACGCCAGAAAACACATAAAACGAAACTCCCAGTATCCCACCAGCAATTTTTAGTACAAAACCTTTAATAATTCCTCAGAACGTCTCTTTCAATACAATTCCTCTTATTTGTCCCTCCGTCCCTCTTGATTGACGTGTGGAGTGCGGATGCGGTCCCAGTTGCGTCTACCCCACAGTGGATATTTTAGTAACACACAGTATTTCAACTAAGAACAAATGATTGAAATCGACTCCAACATGCGTAGAGTTTTTACGAATTCTAAGCATGTTTTGGTTAACTGATTACTCGTTAGCGAATGATTAGGTTTAATCATCATTCTCCTGCCCTTATCCCAATTTATTTAATGTCGGCGCAGGTTCTGCTTCTTGCATACTTCTCTATTACTTGTCATCTCATTAGACACCTCCTTTCTTGCCATATCATCCTTCACACCGTACGTATCCATCGTTTTTTGTTCTTCTTCTACTCTTATGTGTGTTGTGTAATACTACAATAAAAAAAATGACGACCCCAATACTGCATTCACACAAAGGGCCTACAGTCCTATCACAGTTGTTATAATACCTCAATCATCTTTAGTCCTACAGTATCCTTATTTTCACTAAAATAAAGTGCAATATAATACTGTCAGACTTGTTAGTGACAACAACAACCTTATTGCTATTGGAATAAAGGATTAGATTTTGACAGCGATTTAAGTGGGGGGGGGGGGTAAAATAAATATGAAAAGACTGTTGTTGGTTTACTGGTTGTCTTTATACAGTGTCTAAGCTAAGCTGTCACGAGCACATGACGTCATAGCCTCCACTACAATGTGCGTTTCATTTTCTAAAATTAAACGCAACCCGACGTTTACATAGTTTTGGTTTTAATATGTAACGGTTATTGGTTTTTTTGCCTTTTGCCGGGTCTGTCGTGTCACATGTCAAGGACTGTATTCGTGGCCGGCTTTGTCGCAAGTTCATATGAATTTACTGCATTCAATTCATTACTACTTGTGAACTTGTATCTTCTTCTGCAAATCTAGCAGTCACAATGAAGTTTGCTGTATAAAAATTTAATCCAGACTTTTGAACAGCTGTAATGCTGCAATGTTTTTTTTCGGAATTGAATGTATGAACTAGGACCAATCAAGCTAAGTATACATAAGCGTATCTCTCATTGTACGAGAAATCTATATAAAGTGAGGCCATGTTATACTAAAAATATAAAGCTTGATAATTATATCGCCGTGTGTATAACTAAAAAAAAAAAATTATCAATAATAATTGGTTATTTCAGTGAGCCTGCTGTTTATAGACTGTTTATAATCAAACAGGAACATGCCCATTAATATGAGGTTCCTCTTCTTCAAATGTTTTTGAAGCCGGTTGCAAATAACCGTGATAATTATCGTTCCTCAACAATGTAATTGCTCTTAACAATATAAATGAATGAATAAAATAACATTGTTTTGAGAGAAAGAGAGAGCTGTTTAAAACTTTGATCATTCCTATAGTCCTATCAAAATTTTGTACCCGAATCTTTCACACAACTTAAAACTCGATTCCAAATATCCAATCGGTACCATTCGTACAACGTTTCCAAAATATGACCTTTAACCGTTACTATTTTGAAAACAACATTCCGAATCGCGTGTTCCATTTGGTCACGGTTCTCGTTAAAAGAATCGAGTATTCGGAACTAATCGATTGTAGGAATCACTACTTGATTCCTAAATCGGTTATTGACTTGTTGAGCTATAGCGTAACCAATGATAAAATTATGATGTAAAGGGATTCTGTTATGATTTTTTTAGTAACTCAAATTGGAGTATTAAAAAGGGTCACGTTGTATCGAACGCTATGACACGATAGTTTGGTATTAAGTATTCATAGAAGATCAAAGTGAATGTTTCCATCAATTTCACGTTACGACAAAGTCGTCACATTTTCGAGTTACCCGCCACAATTTTATACCTTGATGTTCATGTATTCTCGAACTAACCTAATCCATACCATCTACACTTAATATTATAAAAGAAAGTATCTAACCCTCTCTGTTTGTTACCTTTAAACGACTAAACTGCTAATCAGATCGTAATGAAAATTAGCAAGGGGATACTCGTAGAATAAGTCCTAAGGACATAGGCTATTTTTTTTCACAAATATACATCAACATTTCTACGAAAGCGGGGTACATCGCGGGCAACAGCTACTCAAAATCAATATCGTATCACTCTTGCTCAAAACACTCTTTTATTTCAATTAGAACTAGAACTCAAAATAAAACGACACATGTCTTGTGACAGCCACAAGTGCCACAACTAAATCGAAAACGCATCGACACAAAAAAGGCCAATAAAGGAATTCATTACAGAGTAAAAAAGAACATTTTATTGCACATCGGGGTCGCACAGGGCGCACAGAGGGGTCTCAATCCGTTTGGAAATAAGTCGGTCAGACGGACAGTGGCTGCATGGGAAATGCAAGGGACGTGTAACGCATGACTTGGTAGGGAGATGTGCTGCAGACGGGTTGGAAACTGTGCCATTTTATTTGTAATATGTGTCTTTTGAATTGAAACGTGTGGGATTGTTGTGATCCGAGAAGAATATTCTTGAGGATTGAATATGTGGATGATGCGGTTACATGTCATCAAATAGATTAGAAAAGCTTACGATTTCCACTAAAAAAAAAAAAAAAAAGGCAAAAGAGCTGGCCTAGTCAGCCAGCTCTTTTGCCTTTTTTTTTTTTTTTTTGGGCGGGTGGAAATTCATCAAATAACCCCTCTCGCTCTTGGGCAGAGCGAAAGGGAGTGTCAGACTTCTACTGACTAAAAACCACCCATGTTCCTTCTTATCCCTTTATGTCGCGAGGCCGCGGTATCTCTGGCGAACAACCCGCAGCCCCGACGGGCAGCTCTTTTGCTTTAGCAGTCAGATGTACCTAGTGCTATTTTTTTGTATTTCTTTGTTTGGTGTACCAACAGCACTATATACATAACATTAATATGGATTAAAACAATAACACAAGTGCTGGTGTTTTGAGTAGGGTTGCCGTATGTCCCGATTTTTCTTGACAAGTCCGGAATTACAGTTTAGAATTCTGAAATGTCCGAAATTCTTCTGCGTTCTTAAAATTTTTTTTTTTTGTAATTTCATCGCAGGAGGCAGTTGCATTGGTAGCTACAGGAACGTTAGTAGCGTTTATAATTCAAATTTTAAGCAAATTTTCGGCCAAAGAAGGAAGAGTAAAAAAAAATCTTTAAATTTTTTTTGGATTCCCGTAAGGTAGGTCACGTAATCATCAGTCCTGTGAACCATTTGACTCCGACGTGACAGGAACTGGAATAAAGATACGAGATTTATCTCAAAAGTTTCCTGAATAAGATTTTAATTTATTGGTCAAAGTTGGTGATCGATTTCAGTTTGAATTGAGATTGAATCAATTGGAAAATCGATTAAACGAAAAAGGAACTAACTTTTCCATAGTCACACAAATGACTATGGAACGGAAACAAACAAAAGGTCGTCCTTTTGTTTGTTTCCGTGTTTCACTCCAATATTCAAAGTTGAATAAATGCAGGGATGCTTCATCAGCATTTACATAACATTTTCCCAATTATGCTGGGGTTCGGCCTAACCACATGCAGCTGAATATCAGTATTTTACTTAGAGCGATTGCCTTTCAGAACACAGGCCTCCTCTCCATGAAAAGGAGTGGGCTGTAATTCAACATATTGTGGTCCCAGGGTTACTCGTAGTTGCTTTCGAATTTTAGACTTTAGGATATCCCTGTTTTTTCACGATGCTTCCTTCGTTATTTCGACCGTATACTCCTCATTATTAGAACTGTCAGAACTCTTAAAGTAGCCTGCAATTTATCAAGATTTTATGTATTTACAAGATCATTATTAGACTCATCACCATTCCCCATAACAACTAATCTTCGGTTAACGGTTACTTAAAGATGCAATAGTTTTGGTGTCACTTGTGCATCTTCCCACGTATATTATGTAGTCAGTTGAGGGTCAGTCCCGTGGGTGAGGGCGAAATAATTGCCTATCTTCGGTCTTTATTTGCTCTATTTATCTTTTCATAATATCTACTGCTTGTTCGACTGCACTGAAGGCAGCACCGAGTTAAAATATTTGCACTGCAGTTCAAATATTCATTAGGTCACCTAAAGTAACAATATCATTCAAAATCAAAAGTCATTCATTTTATTTTAAACTAGGCTAACAATCAGCACTTTTCGAACATCAAACTTATTTACAAGAGACAGTCCCCAAAAACGCCCACTTTTCGACACTTCCTAATGTTTTAGCTGGAAAGCAGAAGTGGCCGAACAACCTCTCCAGCAACACATTTGTCTGTTAGTATAGAAGATTTATATTAGTAACAGTAACAAGCCAAAGTACTGCCTAATCTACTTGTTGAAGGTCTAGATAACGACAATGATGATACTAAAAAACTGATAAAGATAAAGATATTATTTATTGCGTAACTGTGTACATTCAGTTCTTATTAGTAAAAATTACATTTTTGGTTTCAACAGTTTACCCAAGTCGGATATGCAATATTATTCATAAAAAAGAAAAAATAATACATACACACGAATAGAGAACCTCCTCCTTTTTGGAAGTCGATAAAAAATTAGGATCTCACATACTACATAAATTTTTTCTATCAAAAAACTCTTGCAGATTATAAAGTACTTTATTAATTAACATATTTTTCAATTTATTTTTAAACATATTTCCATTTAATTGCTTAATTGCCGGCGGTAAATGATTGTACACACGAATAGTTTAATAGCGTCCATTCCGTTCAAAAAGATTAAGATTAAGCTATCTAGTATATCATATTTTATCATAGTTCTCTCTTCTTCTTAGCGTTTTGATGACAATTTGAATGAAGTCAGCCTATTTGGCGACGAGTTTATCACTTTCAGTAGCGTCTCATCATTCTGTGATGAGGGAAGAGCTAGCAATAGAACAGGCAGGACACGATGTTAAGTGTCCCATTGTTTGTGGGGCAGCACCACATTTACACTACAGGTTATCTTTGCATACTTTAGCTCGTGTCTTAATACATACACCTTTGCGGACAGCGTACCATAATAATATACTTAGAAGGACTATGAATCTGTTCATAATTTTCCATAATCCTCTAGACTCATTTCATCTACTGCATTGTTATCTTCGTCTAGAATCCTACGTCACTGAACGTTAAATGTGGCATTTTACTGATACAGACATTTTAATGATCGACAAATTCATGGTCTTCAGTTCCTTTTTCCCAGTTCTCTTATACTTAAAAGCATTCCGTACTAAACCTTGCTCATTAGCTATCTGATTTGGATCCTCGCCAATACAACATACTCTATATGTTAATCATTTTAATTTATTGTCAGCTAAAAATACTGACTTGACGGCAAACTATCGTGACGAGATTTGTATCTTGTTTCATATTCAAACCAGGGATGTTCTGGATATGAAATTTCGAATCTGGATACGGATACGGATATGAAATTATTTTAGATCATACACTAGTTTTAGAAATTTTGGTTATGGATATTAAAAATTTAAAATTAACATGTTAAAATACTAATATCAAGATTTGATTTTTATTTCTAGTCAATATTATTTTTTGTTTTTACAATCAGTCAAATAGGTACCTAACTTTTTAAGTGCTATGTAGACTAACTTTTTAAGAGATATGTGAGAGACAAATATAAAAAAAAAATTAGAGTTGACTGCCTTTATCCGAAATTTATAAATCGGTTTCGGTTACGGATATGTTTTGATTTCGGATATATCTGATAGTTTCGGTTACGGTTCCATCCCAGCTCCATAACATCCCTGATTCAAACGTGGCCCATGTCTTGGGAATAGTAATAGGACATAGGTACAGTCGTGCAGGTCTTTGTGCCGTATGTGTAGGTAGGTGGATCGTGTAACGAAGTATTCATAGTCATGACTTACAAGTTGCGAGTAAGTTTAGGAGCTGTCCTTTTGTTATCAGCTGGAGTGTGTCGTAGATGTTATATAGACGTAGTCGCAGTTAATTCATAGGGATGTTTAACTGTTCATTATTACTTTACTGCAGTTTACAGGATATTAATATTGTTATTTATTCTATAATATTTTATCCTTATCATCATCTGCCTAGCCTTTTCCCAACCATATGTGGGTCGGCTTCCAGTCTAACCGAATGCAGCTGAATACCAGTATTTTAGTAGTAGTTATAGAGGTCAGATAGGCAGTTAGGATGCGGAGTAATACGATAACCTTCGGTAAGACTGGTTGTCAGACTTACAAGTCACTGACTACCTACCTGTAACGACTGCCAAAGATATGGCAGCCGGAACCAACAGCTTAACGTGCTTTCCGAAGCACTAGGAAACTTCGTATGTAAAGGGTGGCCAAACCCATCCACAGACCAACCTAGGCAAGCGCGGCTTAACCTAAAGATTGACCCAAATGGCAGTTATTATTAAACCATGAGCTCTGAGCTCGATTTTTTCCTATTTCTCTTAATTAACACAGAATAACATAAACTCGATAATGGGACGCCTTTTTTTACACACCTACTCCAAAAAAATACCCAAAACTTTCTTCCATAAACATAGCCCAGTCCAAACATTGAAACCAAACCATCCGAAAAACGTCACTATAAATAATTTAACCGTAAACTTTCAATAACTTTAAAGTCAAAAGACACGGTTAGCCACATACACCTGCCTAACTTCCAACTAATGCTGTAACTAAAGGTGCATTCAAACCGGTTCGACATGAATCTCTCGGTTTAGTGGGCTTTATTGTTTATTTATTTTATTTCTTATTAACAGTTTCTATGTTAATTTGTAAGCTGATTAAGAATGATAAACGATGGATTAGTTTATTATTGAAAATTTTGAGGTTTAATAAGAAGGCAAGGCAAATCTACGTACTCAAGCCAACATGAATGAAGAAAAACATGGCATCTTTGAACGAATAGCGACTTCAAAAGCATGATTATAGAGTTAGTTTCTGAATGACGAAAGATCGAGTGAAGATTTCTAATCCTGTGTGTTATTTCTAAGAAGCTCGTATGTAAAATGTAAACTAACATAGTAATCATTATGTGATTTGTGTGAGAAATACTTACTCTTTGATATGATAGGCTTATCCTTTAGATATTTAATAGAAGTTTAAGATTTCAAAGTAACAATCACACACCCATTTAATATTTTTTTTTTGTTTAGTTAGTTTTTCTTACAATAGTCCTACATGTTCTACAATTGTGATAATTCAATTTCGGTGAGGGGGGCCAGGAGTCCATAGCACACACCTCTGTATTGTTTTTTGTACTTTGTGGGAGAAATAAAATGTTATTATTATTATTAATAATATTAAACGGAGCTACATGGACTAAATAATTTAAATTCCAAGTTGCTAATGTCAGTTTTTTTATTTGTCTCTTTTTCAATTTATCTGGCAATTTCTAATCACGACTGTAAAAATGTTTTTTTTTGTAACTTTTGAAGCGTCATATTCTCTTTACTTATTAGTTGCTAAAAAAATGCCTACTAGGCCTTGATTTTATGAAAAAAAGATGAATTATATGACTGATCTACAGGCATCATTCTGGCATAAGATACGGTGAATTTGTGTGGAGAATCACAGCCCCTGTACCCATCATCTGCCTCATTACTTCATCAGTCTTTTCCCATCTATGGGTCGGCTTCCAGTCTAACCGGATGCAGCTGAATACCAGTGTTTTACATGGAGTGACTGCCAATTTTGACCTTTATAACCCGGTTAGTATTGGGTAATACGATGTACTGGTTGTTAGACTTCCAGGCTATAGACTACCTGTAACAATGGCCAAAGATCTCCAAAAGAAAAACGGGACCAACAGCTTAACTTGCTTTTCGAGGCTCGAGAAACTCGGTTTTGGTATGGTCACCCATCCACCGAACCCCCTCAAGGCCTTAAGGCGTCGGGGGCCACGTGATGGCTTCCGGCCACCGTAGGCGCGGGCCTGTGGACGGTGAGTGATGGGCTAGCTCGCCGTCCGTCCGTCCGTCTTATGATGACGACAGGCCGTGTCGACGGCGCGTTCGTGTTCCACGCGCGCCTCAAAGAGATGTCAGCAACATGGAAGGGGCCCGCAAGGGCCGACGCCCGTCGGTGCTGCGGGTTGTTCGCAAGAGATACCGCGGCCTCGACATGAAGGGCTAAGAAGGAACATGGGTGGTTTTTAGTCAGTAGAAGTCTGACTCTCCCTTTCGCTCTGCCCAAGAGCGGGAGGGGTTATTTGATGATGATGATGATGACCCGCCAAAAAAAGAAAAGGCCCTTTGAAAATGAAGAATCCTATATAATTATTATACTGCCTACACCAAACTTATACAGCAGTAATAAAGCTACACCCAAGTTTTTTCACATTCCACCGGCAGCAATAGATCAATAAAATTAGCCAGCAATAATCGTGATGAGAATATTTATCACCATTCGGCATGGCATGATAACATGATAGGCATCGTAAACGTGGATTGGTAACACCCTAACTGCGAACTGACAGCTTTTCTTTATTTTATTAGGAGATTTCAGTAATTAGGATTTCGTGGCTAAATTATAACAGCCGATCGGTCGATTGGTCGATCTTCAAGGTTAAGCCGCACTTGTTAAGGTTGGTCAGTAGATGGGTGACCAGTTCGAATCGAGTTTCCCGTGACTCGAAAAGTACTTTAATCCATTGTTCGATCGTTTTTGTCCGTTTCAATAAAATTAATCAAAAAAAATAGAATAAAAATAATTTTACTATAAAAATAAATTCAGAAAAGTACATTGTTCATGAGATTATTTTTATTTTTATAATATCTTTTTTGATTAATTATAATTATACAACCAAGAAGAGAAAGATAATTATAATAGAGTATGACTGACAATCTTTGGAGGTTCTTGTCTGTTCTTCTCTATAGAGGTTTAATTTTTCGTATGGATAACCAACATCAACTCGCTGCGTAATTTAAATAAAAAATATGAACATAGACAATTCTGAAACGGAAAGCCTAAAATAAAATCATGATTCTCATGAATACCGAACGTAGAAGTTACTATATTTATCAAAGAAAACCCTAGCAATATTCGACACAAAAACAACTACTTTAACTGTAGTAAATAAAAATAGAATAGCAATAACGAAGCTTGAATACAAAATAATAGTTGATCCCATAAAAATATAAACAATTTTCTAGCTTCAAAAATTCTTTTCATAAACACTCATACTCCCACATAAATTCTGGGTACAATGGTACCCGGAATACACTAAACATACTCATTCAATTGGAAAGCCGTACTTCGAATCATCGACACTCAAGTATTTTGACATGTCAATAGTTTTGGGAAGATACCAAACCAAACCTCTTTGGTACAAACCTTTGTAAAGCAGGGCCAACTACCTGCCTTGAACTTCAATAGATGAATCCCATCACCAATGTTGGCGTGTTAGTGATCTACATTGAAAGTTTGGTTTGCGCTACTGAAGATGTGTTATCTGATAATGCAGCAATGTTCGATGAAGTTCGGCCAATGTCGGCGTGGTCTATTTAGTTGTTTTTTTTCTGAGCCTTTTATTAAAAGGTACAGGGTATATTTTTAAAAACCAATTATATTGTAAAGGTGTTTCGGAGTGTTAAGCAATGTGGTCTGGCTTTTTTCATTTGTGGTTCTTTAATTTTTTTTTTGTGTATCGATTTTAAACAATCGTCTTTGCTTCGATGGTTAAAGTTAGCAAAAACGTAACGTTCTTTTAGTTCACATTGAAACCCGATTCTCAGTATCAAAAAGCTTTCAAAATCTGTTGTTGTATCTTTTGCAACGAAAAATAAACATAACATAACATCACGCCTGTAATCCCCGAAGGGTTAGGCAGAGCACACCCAAATTTCGCCAGTTATGTTTAAGTCCCATGTAATAGGAGACGAGCCTAAACCAGGCACAAATTCAGACTGGCTGCTACTGATATATTTCTGATGGAAAAACCCAATAACACTGCCCGAACTGAGAATCGATCCCAGAACCTTACGCTCAGCATTTGCGCTTGCGACCACTAAACCAAAGAGACAGTCAAAAAATAAACAGTTAACCTTAAACTCCTTATACAGTATCGACATAAATATTATTTAACGAGGTTATAACATTTTTAAAGACTTTAATACCTTTAAAATTCTGTTAAGTTGAAACGAAAATCATAAAGTACTTTGTAACGAGCTACTAATCCATCAACTTACCCATTAAAATTTATAAGATCGTCGTATTAAATAAATATTTTACGACATTTTATTTTTCCTCCTGTATTAAATGAGTATCAAAAGAGCTTTAAACTTTATTATCTTTCTACTTTAACGCCCACTGCAGCTTACGGTAACTTTTCTCTTCCCACTTGGCAATTACCTGAATATTGGGCTAATCCAGTCAAATTACATATTATTACGACTATATTCCTCGAAAGGTTAGGCAGAGGTGTATCTAAGTACCTACCCACATATCGCCAATAGGGTATTTCACTAAATTAGATTTTCTCTTTTTTCACGTAAACAAAAGATAAGTCGTGTGACGTCACAAGGCGTTTTTTACCCACAAAGTGACGTCACAAGCCCCACTCATGATCTTTGACACGTTTTATTTTCGTCAATTTTTAGTTACAACCTTAGAGCATTTATTGCTAACCTAACAACTGGCCGTTTATTTGGAACTTAGCTATATGTATAAATAACCACAGACTAGTAAAACTTCAGAAGTTACTATGAACATTAAGTCGCAAGTTTAAACGCATCCCCAATTTAATCTGCAATGCATGTTTGTTACTTTTTTACGTTACGCCCAACTAAACGCCGTCTATTTCGATCCACTAAAATTCCAGTAAAGAATAAAACACTCGATCAGAGCGACATTTCGAAACAATGGCAACACGATAACTCACTATACAACCAAGTTTTGTGATAAAAGAACAAAATTCTACATCCACAAACCATTTGAATTACGACCTTGTTGCTGGCAGATAAGGTGCATCGTAACCGTAAACTGAAAGTGGCGAGGATTATACCCCTGGCACGCGATCTCCTGATTGGTGGAACAAAAATAACATTATTAGACATGGAACCACGCTTGAAATTACGATCACGATGTGTTCAATCATATTACTATTAGGATAATAAATTTCAGGGTGAGCGTGAGCGGTTGTAGGTCATTCAAAGGTTTTGGTATGATTGGTCCCTTAGACTCGCGTCTTTAAATATCCTGAATCAGATGTCTTTATGTAAAAAGGAGAAAAGTAGACTGCCTCGTTGGTCTGGTGGTCGCAAGCGCCACTGCTGAGTATGAGGTCTTAGGTTCTCAGTAGCAGCCACGGAGTCTGGATTTGTGCCGGTTGATGGCAATAGATTACAGATTGACGGATACTGAACAGCTTAAAAAAAAGATCCGACGAATTGATAACTTCCTCCATTTGAAGTCCGTTAAAAATGACTCCATCGTTGTTTTTAAAGTTAATTATTAAAAAAACGTACAGTATATAAACTTCAAATTTTCTGAAATTAGCGCTAAGTTAAGGACAAAATATATTTCTTTATTAATATGTAGGATTAAATGCTATCTTACTGCCTTATGATTACAGGTAGTTCCAGTGCAGATCCTAATGAGAGAAACTGCCTGTAATCATAAGGCAATATTACTCAGCAGTTGATTACCCCATTTCCGTTTCAAACTACAGTAGTAATAGTAACACACTGCGCCAGTTTAATATCTGTCATATCGACCCATTTCCACGCACCCATATGCTTAAATAGCAGTAAAAACCATAATTATGGAAAAGAACTTGTCAGTTTCAATATGACGATAAAATATGACATATTTTTGCCTCAGAACTCAAGCATATGTCCCATTTAGTATACAATTTAGGTAATTACGACATAGAAAACGAAATAAATAATGAGCTCATAACGACAAAATATTTCTTTTTTTGTAAATAAACCCTTTTTAAATAAATAATAGGTTGTATTATAGCTGTAAGTCTTTACAATACACAGAAATACAGGCCACTTATAATGCAGAACATATTTTTTTTTAAACGATTCCAGAAATTTAAAAAAAGAATGACATGACAGCTGTTAGTCGATGAACCAGCCAGTACGAATAAACCACTTACGAACAAAAATCCGATTCCATGTTTACAAAGATCAAGGAAGCACTGCGCCCCGCAGTTTTTAGAGGCGGCAGTACTAAAGGTTATAATAATTGTAAAGGCACAGGCGCGTCTCTAAATACCAAACTTAAAAAAAAACGTGGCGTTAAGCGCAAAACTTCTGTCATGGTCTGCCTTTAAGTCAGTTTCAGTAAATGGAGACACGCGCTTGATTTATGTGGAAAGTCTTGATGGTGTAAGGTTTTATAAATATATCTGAAACAACACAGTTTAAAATCTACTACTGGCCATACTGACGGCGAAAAATGTGGATTAAAAAGAAATTATTTTAAGCTGGGCACACTGATAGCGACGCTCGTGGCGGGCGGGAAAGAGATTGTTGTATCGTCGTGAATATTGGAAATAAGTTTTGATACCTACATAATTAACAATTAATACCTAAGTAATAAATAAGTTTTGATAATAAATAAGTTTTGAAAGTTCACTGTGGTTATTTCTGAGATATTCTATAATGGAAAGCAGTCTTATCGAGGGGCATCGTATTACCTAGTACTAACTGGGTTGTCAAAGTCAGATAGGCAGTCACTCCATATAAAATACTGGTACTCAGCTGCATTCCGTTAGACTGGAAGACCCTAAATAGGCTAGGCAGTATCTCTGTTGATGGTGGCATGCCACATCCAGCAGATAAATTGATGTTGAAGGATCCCTGACTCGGCTGCGGGTTGTTCGCAAGAGATACCGCGGCCTCGACATGAAGGGCTAAGAAGGAACATGGGTGGTTTTTAGTCACTAGAAGTCTGACACTCCCTTTCGCTCTGCCCAAGAGCGGGAGGGGTTATTTGATGATTTTCCACCCACCATAAAAAAAAAAGATCCCTGACTCGATAAGGTCAGTTACAATTAGTCACAAAGAGATAATTGCATTGATGTCCATAATGCCACCACGATAATTAGTGCTAGACAATACAGGCACTGGCATAAACCAGATTAACTCGGACTGGTGATTTCTGTGTAAAGTGTCAGACCTAATTACTGGGTGAATAAGCTGACAGGTCACTGAGTAATAAAGTTGAACCTATCGATACGTATTTGTCAATAAGATAAAAAAATGGCAACTATTAAGCATCAAACTAAAAAAGAATCACGTACCTAATTCTGATCAAAAATCTCGGCGTAATCGATGTACATATAATACATAGAAAAAAAAAACATACCGATCGAATTGAGAACCTCCTCCTTTTTGGAAAGTCGGTTAAAAGACTGGCCACTGGAAAAAGGTTGTAGAAACATTGTAAAATGGTATTAACACTGAAAACACGTGGGATATTTACCAAATAATTACTGTTTGTTTTGAGTTCCCCATATTTCGGCGCTGTTGTAAGCACGGTTAACACTGAAAAAGGTTAGCATCCTGTTTTCAGTGGTAATATTAATATTAATTTTGTGTTTATACAAAAGCAGTCCAAGCTTTAAGTATTGCAGTTTTGAACTAGTTTCACTCCAATGACGTGTTAATAATAGAAAACAACAATTGACTCCACTGAAAAAATAATCATCCAAGATACTACAAAATATATTTTTCCTAGAGTAAAGAAACAAGGAATGGTCCGGAAACTAAACTGCAGCGCGATTTTCGCACAAAAAACTGTTGTTCCGTTCCTATTATGAAACAAACTAAATATTTTATCGTTGCCATGGTTACGATATTTATGCCGCCGGTTTTCACTAACAACGAGTCTCGTTAGACCTGTGGTCGTAAGCGCGACTGCGTAGCCTGAGGTCCTGTGATCGATTATCAGGTCAGGAATGTTATTAGGTTTCTCCTAAATAAACATTGCGCAGGATTTATTTTGAAATCGTTCGCTGAAAACGGGAGCCTAAAGTCACGGGCCATAACTATGGACAACTCGGCAACACAGTAGACTCATTGACGTGTTATTTAATTTATGTTTGTAATTTATGTTCTTTCTCCAAAATTAGTTTACTAATATGTTATGTCTTTTTTATGTTTTATTAATATATTCTTTTTTATTATTGATTGTAGTCAATCGTAATATTAACTTACACCTTACTATTGTATGGAGTCTGGTTCTTTTAACCAAACAGACAGATGTGTTGCTGGGGAGTTTGTTCCGCCACTTCTTCTTTCCAGCAAAAACACTAGGAAGTGTCGAAAGGTGGGCGTTTAGGGGACTGTCACTTGTAAATTACTAAAGTAAAGTAAATTTTGACGTTTGAAAAGTGCTGATTATCAGCCTAGTTTGAATAAATGACTTTTGATTTGATTTGATTCAAGTACAGTAATAGTTTGTTTAAATTCTTCTTCGCCCCATTGTTCATTTGGCCTAATGCCAGTATTCTTGGAGTGTTCTACGTTTTGCGCGGTCTTGTGCGACAATGATAAGGTAGTTCGCTAATTTAATATAAATTTATTATTATCAGCTAATTTTAACTAACCTAAAGCACTTGAGAACTTAATATATCTTAGGTTTAAATAGGTGGAAATGGAAAGCGAGTTTCAGGTATAAGTACTGCAAGTTTTAAGTTGTCTAGAAAATGTATATCAGCAATAAAACTATGTACCCATTTTTACTAATATTATTAATGAGCTATGCAACAAGTATCAATTTATAAAAGTCGATTTGTGACTTCCTAAAGGCATGAGTTACTTAGTATCTAGATAAACTCACACTCACTCACGGAATATCTTCCATGATTATTAATTATTCTGCACTCTCAAACGGAACGTGTTTAGTTCTAAACTGTGAAATCTTAAATCAGTGTTTAGACGTGCAATAGTCCCGTCGGGGCTGCAGGTTGTTCGCAAGAGATACCGCGTCCTCGACATGAAGGGCTAAGAAGGAACATGGGTGGTTTTTAGTCAGTAGAAGTCTGACACTCCCTTCCGCTCTGCCTAAGAGCGGGAGGGGTTATTTGATGATTTTCCACCCACCAAAAAAAAAAGACGTGCAATAGTTTTATTATACCGAAAAACAATCTGTACATAACAAAACATATCTTCAAACAAAGCATTCCAGTCAACAAATACACGAAAATGATCTATCGTTTCTTTTTACTGAGCAAGCGAAACCAAAAACTGCAATACACGAGGTTTTGGCAAGTTGCCTGGCTACGGACGCTACAGCCTACGAGCCTTACGACAAAGATTCTTATCTTACAAGATAAGATCGGCGTGAAAACATCAATAATGAAACTGTGTCGGTATAAACTGTATCAAGATGGAGAGAAGCTAGTGGATTTATTGGTGAATAGTTTGGGCTTCTAAACACAATACTGGAGAAATTAGCGATGTAGTCCCGTGGATTTACAGGACAAGATGATGATAATGTAACAGGGAAAGAGCGTAGTACCCTTAACCGGACATAAGTTCAAACTCCGTGGCTAGAAATTCCTGATGGAAAAACTCTTTCCTCGGGCCGTGAATGGAATCCAGGATCTTATGCTCAGAAGTCGCGCTGGCAATCACTCGACCAACATGGCACTCAATTCATGTCATAGTATTCAGTCAGTTCATGGATTTACTTTCAAGAATAAAATATTATCTACTAAATTATCTTTATAAAATTACCTAAAACACACAGAATTATCAAAATTAGTCTATAAAATACGGGAACACAGGCCTCCTATCTGCAAGACATCGTCATCATCATAAGTTTATAATGTTCCCACAGCAGGAACTCGGGCCTCCTTTCGAGGAGACATGGGCTATAATCCACCACGCGGGCCTAGTGCGGGTTTGTTCTAAGACTGCTTCCTCACGATGTTTTCCTTCACCTGTTGGGTATCATATTACCCAGTAACCGTCTTCTTGTGGACGTCAGATAGGCAGTCGCTCTATGTTAAATACTGGTATTCAGCTGCATCTGGTTAGAGTGGAACCCAACCCCAAAATAGTCGGTAAAAGGTAGGCAGTAAAGCTGCCTCTTCTGCCTGCCTACCGACTATGTTGTGAGAGGAGTGGTAAAAACTCAGATCTGGATTTGGAATGGGCTTGCTTTTGACCTCAATTATGCCCTAAAGGCAGGGGGCAGGGGGGCTGGGGTAATCTTGTGAAATATAAAATCATCAGTTTTGTCTTTCAAACCGTTTTCAAAAGTACATACAATAGCTCATTTCTACGGCTTCCAATCTTCAAATCACCTTTAATAGCATTCGAAGGCTTTACAATGATGACTTAAAAGCGTCCTTATCTCAGATCTGTGGTTACCTTGTGATTTATGAAGGCGAAAGCCTCGATAGGGCACGCTCGACTCACCTCCCGCCATTTGCTTAAGGTCAGATAATATTGCTATTAAACGTTAATGCGCACACTTATTAGTGTTAGGTTGACAGGAAATTATAGCTGTCTAATAAAAAATACGGATTGGCTTTTAAGTCTGACCTTGGAGAATAATAAGCGTGGCTAAATAGGGCTTGGAAATTTTATTTGCGTCTTTTTAAGTGGTTCATCGAAACTGGTAGGGGCCCCAGTACTACATTTTATGCCATAATGGCCCGGTTGTTTGTTCTTTTGTTTAAACTTGAAAAATATCTATCTAAATTCACGTCTAGCTCTACATCAAAACATTACAATAATTATTAAATATATTATAGAAGAAAAAAAAATATTTTTTTGCTAAGCAATTTGATCCGACTAACCATCATATCCATATTTTACCCTCACATTGTGGTCACACCTCCATGGTTTGAAGATTTTGTGAGTCACTTTTAGAATGAATGACTGTCTTTCTCATGTGTCTAGTCATTTCTCATACGTCCAGAGCTTTTAGTGTCAATATTTCGTAGCACACTAACAGCTCTTAAATGCGCTTATGGTGTTTAATACCATTGGCGAAATGCGTCCTTAGTGTCTAAAATAGATCTTAGAAACGGTGGAACCGTTTCTAATCTCGTTTCCCTTTCTTCCGCAGGTCCCCAAACAATGTAACCCACCTTCTCCACCAATGGTCCCTCGTCTGCCGCGACCATGGCAGTGCAGGCTCGGCCGACGGCGCGCCACTTCCACAACCAGCCGGAACTGCAGAGGAGTAGGGCAGGCCTCATGCTGCGGTGGATACTGCTGGTCTGGGTTGCAAGCTGCGGCCCGCTGGGCAATACTGTGAAACAAGATGGTGAGTTGATTAAAATAAGAAATAATAAAAGTGTTACAATATTTTTGATTGACACTTAACTTATGATGCTGTCTTTTGTGCTTTGATTTAGGTTTAAAATTAAGTTTGTAATGGGTTATCTTTGGATAGCAGACAAGTATCTGCAGGTGAAAAAACTAAAATTTAAAAAATATTTTATTATTATTTCCTATACACACATTAAATATTATATTTTTAAAAATCCTTGGAAACCTTGTAACTGACAAATTATTATAATTTATTTTAGAGTCGTTGCAATTTACATGCAACAAAATTAAAACAAAAAGTAAAAGAACTACAAACATAAACTAAGTATGAAAGAAGAACATAATAAATTTGGCAGGAGAACGCTAATGACACAAACTTCAACTCGATTTTAAAACGTGTCCGTGTCAGTGATAAACCATCCACCCAATATTTCCATCATTTGACTCGCTGACAATCTGCAAAACAAACAATTGACACACTTTCGCTCCGTTCCAAAATAGTGGGGCACACGAAAATGCATTTAAACTGGAAATCTCGTTCGCAACCCATATTTGCAGTAGCGACAATCAAAAAGCTTTTACGTGATGACTATGACAAGCACAACCACAATAGTGCAATGTAAACACTGGAGTTACTGTATATCTATAAACTTATGCCTTTTGTAATGGAGGTATGCAGAAACTGCAGAAATCCATCTGCTACTATCATAATACATACTATCTACATAGACGTTTAATGATTACTCAAGCCATCACTTACCAGTAAAGATTTTAGTGAAGGTTTTGTATGTTAAATGTTTACTAAGTGACGGTTTAAGTAATCATTAAATATCCCTGAGTACGGCAGATTAACCACGTAAACATTGCTAAAAAAGAAAGTTAGAACCTGAGAACCTATTCCTTAGTACCTATTCTTCTTCATTCTTCCTGAGACACTTCTCATGGGCCTCCTGTCCTAAGTAGTCGGAGTTAAGTTCCATGATCAAGCTGGTGGACAAACAGTTCGGTAACGCAATTGCATTTAGAATACAGGTCACCGAGAGGGCCTTTAAAAAGACATTTCCTATAATATATTTGAATCTTACGATTCCAAATCCATCCCAGGAAGATGCCTAGTTGTCTCTGCTAGTTTGGTAACTAAGCGGCCTGCAAACCGAAAGCTTCCATTCACAATCAATACCGCACATATTATGCTGTCTATCGTTTGATCAACGTTTTTGGACAAAGCGCCATTAGCCCAAACACTCCAATTCATATCACACCTGTATTTATCAATCCAGGAATTGTCCCAACCCTGACCGCAGACCAGCCCACAGATCCGAAAACAAGTAACGACATTACAGATACGTCCAGTTTCGGTTCGGTGCGGTACAGACCGACCATTAGTTGCGGTCTTGTTAGGCACACGTGTCGCCGCGATTAGGTGGACGTGTGGCCTCCACCTTAGGTGCCAGTGTCACCGCAAAGCGAATAACTATCGATTTAAAAACTAAGTTTTCTCACTCATAGATTGTAGCTCCCTTGTTAGTAAATAATACAGATGACAGCACATCAATGTACAATCTGTCAAACTTTAATTATTTTCAACTTTATCGACAAAGCAGGTTCAATGTTAATTGAAATTAGATAGTTGCTGGTACCTTGATGTGCTAGTGACAGTATGACACAAAAAAAGACGAAAAGGTTTCCGGAACCTCACGCCAAGGCTTTCCCAACACACCCTCTAGAATGTTCTGCGATGTAGGAGCTATACAGGTTCGAGGTGGTGCAGGAAAATACCTGAAAGGATATGGCGGAGTTCTTTCTCCAGATCACCCAGTAGTGTGACGTTTGTGACGACGAAGGAAAAAAAGGAGGAACACAGTTATATAATAAATGTGAAGTTTCTTTTATCAGCTTTAGTCTTTGCCGCGTTCTAGCATTATCGATTCGACAAGGCTTTTCCCTTATCGCCAGCTGTGGGACAGAAGCCTTAGGCGGACGTGTGACCTGCACCTTATTTCAAATGTATTGGCTTATCTGTTGAATAGTAGCGAAGTGTGGGTGCTGCTCGTATTGAATTCGAATGTTTTTGTGACTAGGTTGAACATTTTGTAAAAGAAACCCCCTTTTACAGAATTATCTTTCTTTTTATGTTTTGTGTTTAGATAGTCTCAATAGAAAAGAAAATTTATTAAGCGAGAGATCGAATCAGAGGGAGTAACACAATAATTAAAGAATAACGTTTTTCAGATTAGTCAAAGAGTGAGATAGCTATGTCAATTCATCGTACAATACTTAACAAAACATTAAATTAGCTAAAACAACCATCCTATAATGTCAATCCCATAATCACCAACATAAAGAAAAATACCAACCCAACAAAAATTATCAAAAAATCCCAACTATTTAAACCAACACACATCTCAACAACGACTTCCTATAATAAAATAGCTAATCAAAATATTTAAAAGCACGTTTCTGGATCAGGGGTTTCGCAAGAGACATAATCGGGCAGTAAAATAGCGTTTAGCGTTTATGTGTGCCGCTATAAAAATGTTGAGAACCACTCGACATTTATTTGACAACCCTGCAGCTATGTTCGGCTGTTAACGACTGCTATCCGGAATAAGGAAGCTAGCAATACTATTTCTAAATAGGGATGTTTACGGATTAAAAAAAACGTGTGACGTGTGACGTCACTCACCGGTAAAAAATGTCATACTAATGTCACACGAGTTTTCAAAGCCTACAGGGCTTTGGAAACCCGTGTGACGTCACCTTCATTGTTTGTTTACGTGAAAAAAGAAAAAATACGTGTCCAATATTTTTTGGAAATCTATCTGACGGACTAATTAGATTTTTTTAGTTAACTACCCTATTGAGAAAAAATCTGTTGTCTAACTCGTTGGTCTTATCGGGCGCAAATCATCATCATCTGCCGAGCCCTTACGAGACTATGTTCAGTTCGGCTTCCGAATACCAGTGTTCTACATGGTGCTGCTTATCCGACCAAATTTTTTTTTTTTGCGTGTGGAAAATCATCAAATAACCGCTCCCGCTCTTGGGCAGAGCGAAAGGGAGTGTCAGACTTCTTCTGACCAAAAACCACCAATGTTCCTTGTTAGCCCTTTATATCGAGGCCGCGGTATCTCTTGCGAACAACCCGCAGCCCCGACCTCCTCAATCCAGTTAGTACTGGGTAATATGATACCCCTTGGTAAGACTGCTTGTCAGATTCACAGGCCAATGAGTACAGTAACGGCTGTAAAAGATCTACAACTGAAAGTCCAACGGCTTAACTTGCGATACTCGGTATATATGTTCTTGGCGGGAACAAAGTCCCCTCCTGAATAAGACCTGACCAAGTTTGGCTCCCAATTTGGAATTTTTCAGTGAGCCCAAAGTCTAGATTTATGCTTGGTTGATGACGTAAGCGTCACCCTCTGATACGTGTCCTTTTCTTGTAGATTATCATCTGCTGACTTAAATGAACATGAACTGTATAGACAAAGCACTTACCTGAGATGATATTTTACAAGATATCTTGACAGATACAGAGCTCGTGGCTTAATAAGAACTGCCACTCGGGTCGATCTTTAGGTAAAGCTGTGCTTGCCTAGGTCGGTCTGTGGATGGTTGACCGCCCGACATACCAAGTTTCCTCCGTGCCTTGGAAAGCACGTTAAGCTGTTGGTCCCGGCTGCCATAATTATATAGATCTTTGGCAGTCGTTACAGGTAGTCAGTGACATAAAATTCTGACATCAAGTCTTACCAAAGAGTATCGTATTACCTGGTTTTAACTGGGTTGTGGACGTCAGATAGGCAGTCGCTCCATGTAAAATGATGGTATTCAGCTGCATCCGGTTAGACTGGAAGCCGACCCTAACATAGTTGGGAAAAGGCTAGGCAGATGAAGATGATCTTGACAGATTACATAACATAACATCTGCCAGTTAAAAAATTTAATAGCAACTTGACATTTAAAAATACACCAAGATTTTACAGAAGCGTTGACATATTTTCTACGAATTGTTTCAAATAGATTACTTTTTCCATTTCAGCAAATTATGTGATTTTCTCAGAAATCGTGTCAGTCTGCAGTAGTGAAGAGTCAATAAGGACTTATTTTGCGTAAAGGGAATCGTATCGATTGTGTTACTGGGAACTGAGCTATTCCTGCATTGGTCGTAATCACGTCAGAGAACTCTGGTTATTATTAACACTGAAAGTACTAATTAAGGGTGAGTAATTATACTGTAGAAGTACAGTATACTATTGAGATAAGAGGTGTTGTTTATTTAATTATAGGAACTTGATAATTACTTATTGTATAATTAATTATACTTGAATATACTTGATAATTATATTATTTATTCTTATTTCTTTGCAAGGATTGAGATTGCTTTTTATCATCAGCCGTAAGACGTCCACTGCTGGATGGACAAAGGCCGCCCCCATAGAACGCCATAACGAACGGCAACCTACCGTTTGCATCCACCGGTTGCCCGTGACTCTCACGATGTCGTCGGTCTACCTGGTGGGGGGCCTACCAACGCTGCGTCTTCCAGTTCGTCGTCGCCACTCGAGAACCTTTCTTCTCCATCGGTTGTCGGTTCTTCGAGCGATGTGGCCTGTCCATTGCCATTTCAACTTGCATATTTTGAGAGCTATGTCGGTGACCCTGGTTCTTCGGCGAATTTCCCCATTTCGGATTTTGTCGCACAAAGAAACTCCGAGCATAGCTCTCTCCGTTGCGTGACTCTGAGCTTCTCTAAGAGGCCAGCAGTTAACGACCATGTCTCTGTACCATAAGTCATCACTGGCAACACACACTGGTTAAACACCCTCGTCTTAAGACACTGCGGGATTTTGGACGAAAAGATGTCGCGTAGTTTCCCGAATGCTGCCCATCCGAGTTGGATTCTTCGGGCGACCTCTCTGTCGAAGTTGGATCTGCCTAGTTTAACAGTTTATCCAAGGTAGACATAACTATCGACAACTTCGATCTCGAAGATTGCTTTTAAAACAATGTAATTTATGTAATCGCTGGCACTCCATTTATCACTTGTTCCTTCTCCTATTAATATTTCTTGCAATCAGCTAAGAAAATTTACTTGGAATTCGTGTTCAAATATATAAAGCACTACAAGATCAATCGACAATCGGCCAGCCCCCTATTACATGGGACTTAAACGTAACTGGCGAATTGTGAGCGTACTATTGGGTACACATCTGCCTTACCTTTCGGGGTCTACAGGCGCGATGTTATGAAAGATCAATATGGTCCGAAAGAACACTATTTTGAATAGGATAGGGCTGACATTTCAGTGTTGCTTATGTCATAATCCCCAAACACTACATCGAGCCGATAGGAAACCATTATTATAAAAATATAAGTAAAAATACTTATAATAAAAGTATCGGGCACCAATCTGACAGTCACAAAAAGGTTGTAAATTCACTGGCAGTCGTAAACACGTCAGGAACAACGCTAGCGCCGCCGTTGTCAGACTCTAGTGATGGGATTTAAGTATTAGTTCGAGTATTTTTACGTAAGAGTGTTCCGGAATTCCGTGGGTGTTGTACTGTGCTTTTGATGTCTTATTTTTGTTGTTAAGAATACATATTTATTGAGTATCAGGGTGAGTGGAATGTGTAGAAAAGTATTGCAGTGTGGCGGTGTCTGCTTGTAGCTACGATAATTAGGTATTCCATTATTAGAAAAAAATTATTGTGTCGATATTTCTTCGAATGCGTTTATGTTAGCAGTTTAAGATCAATTTCATGAAAAAATTGATTCTATGGATTATAATAATCTATTTATTTAGAGGAGCATAAAACAAAATATTGATATTAATGGCTATAATACTAAGTTGAGTTACTCTTATCACTCCACTTTTTCCAACTATTGTATCATACATTGTACAGTCGCCATCATATTAAGCTACTATAAACTGTCCAGTTTCTTTAATAGATTTTCCACTTTATCGCTAAAGCATTAGGTTCAAGGTTCATTGAGAAAATTTGTCAATTTTGGGTTGCTTGATGTGAATACCTCTGTACATAATATACTTTTTATTAATTCAGCGGTGAATGTATGAATGGATCTTCAACGCAACGTAAAGTCAACGAGGATAGATTGTTATATCAACGAATAATGTCATGTTGGTTGATATTATTGGGAAAATACATACACACGAACATACAACGTCCTCCCTTTTCAAAGTCGGCTAAAAAATTCCATGCTAACACTGTAATTCCCGGAGCAGGAGTTTTTCGAAACGTCAGATATTTCATGTTCAGATGTTTTCTGTCCAGGCACAACTGGCAACATTTCGACCTGACCTCAATCCACGATACAGAGAACAGGAAGGATTAAAAGATTACAAGTGACGGTACATAGATAGCAACAGGTTACAAGTTCGGGAGCTCTAACATTACAATAACAAGAACTTTGGTTCTGTATGGTTCTTCATTCGTATTCTTAGGTACTAAGCACAAAAGATATCATGAATGCGAAAGAAATTACAAGAAAAACAGATGCTAAGATTTTGGGTCAGGTTCGCAATAATATTTTTTTTTGTCATGTCTGATCATGTTCACCAGGTTTAAATGGCCAGAGATCGCACATGATAGAGAGGTATGCCAGGACAAAGGGGAGACCTTTGCCCAGAAGTGGGACACCATGAAGACTGGAAAAAAGCGAAAATGTTTTGAAAAAAAAAATTTTTTGGTCCATCGCTAGCTAATTTAATATGACCTAAACAGTATATTATGCAATCTCCACCTTCTTCCGCCCTCAAACACTGTTATCTTCTCGTGACCTATTTTTATCAGAGCACTTTGAAGTTTACCGGTTCGGTGTCAGTTATGCCACGAATACAATCAAACACTAACTCCCGTAAACTAAAAGCTAACTTCAAACACCCGTCTTGCTTCAAATCACTCAACTTTCCCATTATTTTCACATCACTAGCATAAAGTACAGCGCTTCGAGTACGCCGCTATGTACAGTCACGAGCAAAAATATGTATACACTTGGCAAAGTTTAAACGTAAATTTCTTGTGGAATAACGATTACAGCTTTGATTTATTAACAACTTTGTGATAATATGGGTTCCAAAAGATTGGTTTCGTTACGTAACATGAAAATAAAATCAATACAATAATTTTGGTGCTTCTCATTGTACACTGTATAGCACTTTTACTGTACCACTATAAAACCGGTTCGAACTATCTTTAATTGGTTTTTAAGATACCATTTATAATACATTTACATTTTATTATTATTCTCACTAATTAAACAGCACTTACTGATATAAAATCCATCTATAAATATTATGTTTTATATCATATAAATATTTATGTGGACTGACTTTATGAACTCTCGTGATTGCGATAACTTTCTCTTGATGAAGTAAGAAGAGCTTCTTAATTATAATAGTAGTCAATCAATGGAGATACTGATGAATTTGATGCGTGCATTCAAATAATTAATAAGCTGTTCACTTGTGTTTTATTCTTACGGCCTTTGGAGGAGTACAGTTCAGTTTGAAGAATTAATAAATATGTTTATTTTCTCATCACAAACGTTACAGAGAATATTTGATGATAATTTTTGAAATTTTGTGAATGTGTATTTATGGTTAGTTAAGCTTTAAAGATACGATCGTTTTCGACCCAAGAGTTGCCGCTTTTATCGAAAATCCACACGACGGAATCGCAGGCGAACTCCTAGTTTATTACAAGTACAAATTACAATACGACGTTTTAGACAACAAAATTCAAAATTTATGAATCGAGACCTAAAAAGTTTATTAATTAATTATTCCTGGTTTTAAACAGTTATATTTCATTGCATTAATGGTAACTACTTTTATATTTTCATTATTGAAGTGTGTAAGCTTGTAAGTCATTATACCCGCTTACATGCGGCTTTGTGTATGGTTAACATGCATACGACCTGTAACAGTTTACCTACTTTGAATAGTGGCAGCACAGTTATTGAACTTACTTCAACAGCCTGTATATAATAACTTGGTGCTAAAGACATTTAACTAAACATCACACCCGTTATCGACGAAGACAGGCAGAGGAATATTCACAAATGACCTGTATTTCAACAGTTTCAATTTCATGTTTGAGTATCATTTAATAGAAAACGAGTCCCTTTCCTATAACTGGACCAAAATCCAGACTCAGAGAAAATCCTGGAAGAAAATCTCAATAACACTTTGGTATTTTAGAAATAAAACTAAATAAGTTTTACTTCGAACAAGCAAGTTCATAGAAATGAAAATTTATAATATAAACTATGTTAGTTACCACCAACTTATTATTGATTTAGAAACGCTTGTTGTTCGAGATACATCTACAAACAATAGCCTCAAAGAAGTCGTACCTCCCTGCTATACTGCCGTCAATAGCATAGTTACAGTAAGTCTGATTTAGGTTAGAGCATACTTTACTGCAACTATGCTATTGACGGCAGTATAGTCTTCAGGATGGAGTTTCCATTTGCAGGAATCGAACCGAGGATCTCACGTTCAGCAGCAGCGCTGGCGACCACTTGACCAGCAAGAACCACTTAAGGCAGGAATTTCATAACAAATTAAAAATTTCACAATTTTCAACTGCCGCAAAACCGTAGAAAAAAAGAAAGTATCGATCAACATTGCTTTTTCATTGCGCCGAAACAGGGCTGCTTCCCAACCGTAACGGAGGGTCCCGTACGTACAATAGTTACGAAAAAACGAACCTTTTGTCTCGCCCCTCGCCGGCTGACAGCAATTAATGTTTTATTTCACCTTTGTACACTGTCGAGCAACGGAATATACGAAGCATCGCGGTTTAATGGAACCGCGACGGGTGTTGCCAACAATCAATTAAATTCAATAAAGAATTTATTAGGAAGGTCATTCTTTGTAGTGCAAATTGGGGGTGAAATGCCGACGTGGTTAGTGGCGGGTTGAGAAATGTTCTAAGGAGTTGGAAATAAATCTAACTTAACCGTTAGCGGACTAAGGACTGACTATCACTGGTATTTGTTTATAATTAGTCATATACACCTACTTTTCCATATAGAATGACATCTTTAGCATTTATAAAAGAATAATTCAACTATGGGTTTGATAAGGATGGCTGGTGTAGGAGGCAACTTACATTTAAAAAGCAAGTATATTTTTCGAAAATCCGCCAATAGGGATGTTTACTGACTAAAAAAATATGATTCTAATTAGTCCGTCTGTTAGATTATCGAAAAATACTAGATACGTATTTTTTAAACGAAACGAAACAAAACGAAACGAAAACGAAACGAAACGAAACGAACGAAACGTTTTTTTTTTTATACGTTTTTTTTTTTCGTTTTTTTTTTTTTTTCGTTTTCGTTTTTTTATAATGGTGCTAGTGACCATGTCAGTATAAAATCTTATATTACGTATTTTTTGTTTAAAAATAAAAATCGTTTTATCTTCGTCAATAAAAATTGACGAAGATAAAACCAAAAGCGTCAAAGATTTGAGTAGGGGGTCGTGACGTCACTCACCGGTAAAAAATGTCATACTAATGTCTTAGAATATGACGTCACACGAGTTTTCAAAGCACTATATCGTCTTCATTGTTTGTTTACGTCAAAAAAAAAAAAATACGTGTCCAATATTTTTTGGAAATCTATCTGACGGATTAATTTGATTTTTTTAGTTAACTATCCTATTGCAACCAAGAAGTTCTAAGATTGATTTGGTGAGCGAAGCCCCCTGTTGTCGTATTATAACTAAGACATTTGACCCAAGTTCAAAAATGGACTTGAGTTGCTCTAAGAATATGGGTTTATATTAATAAACCAAGAGCATGTGCCCCAAATATCCTCAGTATAATGACGTCAACTCCTACGTCATTCGTGTTCCATAAATTAGAGCAAGCTTTGATCAATATATATCACTTCATTTGCTTCGAAATGTTACGGTATGTTCCAGTTACGTGCATTATTATGCAGCCAGCATAGCCAACAATAATGACTTCTAAGATTGCATGAACCGTTACGTTTTGTATATCAGTGTACCTTGCACTTGACATAGAACAATAAGAAAACATACTACACGTTTACTTGTGTTCCAAAAAAAATGGCGGAAACGGTATTGTTACTTTAGATAAATTACTGATTTATAGGCATGTACCAGCTGGCAGTTATTTTATATTGGTGGTCCTGGTCTTTTCCAATCAATGTCGATTCTGTCACCACCAGTATATCAATCTACCACTATAAGAATTGTCTATGATTCAATTACGACATAATTATTATACAGAGTAGTTGACAGTTTGCTACTAATAAAATCTGGACAGTGGATAAACTTGTTTACACTAAATAATTCAACAAACTCTATTTCTATTACACACAAATGTGTTTACAGTTTATAAAACTTACTTACACCATAACCTACCTTCATAATTCTTTATCACCACACACAGCTTCCTTAAGTAAAGAAAAAGTGTTAGCCATACACCTTTTAAGCCGCAATTAAGATACTGCACGAGTTACCTCATAAATCTTGTGGTTAATACAACAGATGTATAGCATAACCTATAAGTGTCGGAGGCTAGAGGTTAATAGTGAGATAATTATTTTAAATTTAACTACTGCTACTTTCTTCTTTCATCATCATCTGCCTAGTCTTTTCCCAACTATGTTGGGGTCGGCTTCCAGTCTAACCGAATGCAGCTGAATACCAGTATTTTATATGGAGCGACTGCCTATCTAACCTCCACAACCCAGTTAATACTAGGTAATACGATACGCTTTGGTAAGGCTGGATGTCAGAATTTCAGGTCACTGACTACCTGTAACGACTGCCAAAGATCATATATGGCAGCCGGGACCAACAGCTTAACGTGCTTTCCGAGGCACGGAGGAAACTCGGTATGTCGGGCGGTCACCCATCCACAGACTGACCTAGGCAAGCACAGCTTTACCTAAAGATCGACCCGAGTGGGGATTATTAAGCCACGAGCTTTCTTTCTTCTTTGTATATACAAAAAAGGAGGAGAGAGATCCATTGACGGCATTAAAACTCTGACACCAGGTTAGGCACTAACTACACGAATTCACACGATTTAGAAAGAAAGAAGAAGCTGAACTATTGTTGTAAAAACAGATGTTTGATTTTGGTATAGGTTTCAATATTAGATCGCTACTACCATTTGCGTGAAAAATACTGACACACATACCGTATTTGGAGGTTCCGTGGCGTTGTGTGTGTCAGAAGTGTTAATCGAAACAGAATAACGACCATATTTTGACGATAACGATGGACGAAAATAATCTAAAGAGTTAAAAGTTTGGATTTTGTACAAACCACAAAATAGTGACTGTACCTTCGCTTCCCACATTAACGGTTACCGGTAGTCAAATTACAAGTAAATAAGAACACCTTAATTTATGTCTATCTAGTCACTTATCTGAATTTTCCTTGAATATAATCTAGTCCTAGTTCATTAGTTTAAATTCTTTAAATTAAATACGCTTGAATATTTTTTATCAACATTAATGGATATTAATTCAGCATTACAAGATTTTCTGTCCTCCATTGTAATCGCTGATAGAGATGCAAAGAGTGTGGTTCCCACCTGCCGTTATGCGGATCCCTAAAATGTTATAGTTCGGATACTGTTGTTAAAAACAGAGGAAATTTATTTTTAATTGTGTTGCACGCCCCGATTCATTACCATTTCCGTTGGCTCGTGCTTGTAATTGTGAACTAATGAACTTTTTGTGTTTTTTTTTTTACTTTTTTTGTGATGCATCTGCTTTGATGACTTTGACTGTTTTGTATGAATAAGTTTGCTTTTTTTTTAGATGTTCAGTAATAGAGATGTTACAATTTAAATTATAGTGGTTTTTGTTAACTGCCCGTGTATGTTCATTTTGTGTTATCAAGGCAGTAAAGGTGCCCGTCGGGGCTGCGGGTTGTTCGAAAGAGATAACGCGGCCTCGGCACAAGGGCTAAGAAGGAGCATGGGTGTTTTTTAGTCAGTAGAAGTCTGACACTCCTTTCCGCTCTGCCCAAGAGTGGGAAGGGTTATTTGATGAATTCCCAAAAACAAAGGTCCTATACCATCGTAGTAAGGGGAGCTCCATTTAATTTTTAAATTTCAACTGTCTAACTATTACGAATCATGAGATACAACAGACAGACAGATGGATGGACAGACAGCGGGACTTAGTAATAGGTCCCATTGGTTATTCTTCGGGCACGAAATCCTAAGAATTACATAACCTAGTATTTAAATAGTAATAAATAGTTGACCTAGCTAAGCAAAACTTCAAGCAATAGATGAGCAATGAAATCAGAGAAAACATAGGATTATATTCCTTGTTTATACAGTTGTTACGAAATAAAACAGCTTGAACGTTTTCGAAAAGAACGTCGTCTGCGCGTTTAAAATACGCCGTGTGCTAGGGACCTTACAGTCGCGTACCCTAGTTATGATTTAGACCGTTTTTCTTTATTCTATGTAGCCCTTACAAATATTTATGTATTAAGTCTACAATAGGTACGTATTGTACAGATATGAAAACAATTATGAAAAGAAATGCTTTTGTGTAGCTGTTTATAATAGGAGAAAGCTGATGAAGATTTCGTAGAGCTTACTTATTTCTCAAGTACGACTCCTAAAAATTTTATTTAAAAAAATTTAATAATGTATGTATGTTTTTAAATATAATAATGTATGTATGTAATAATGTATGTACCTATTTAAATTCATTGGATTCAAAGTAAGCTTTTAATGGTAGGAAACTAACTATTATTTTGCAGACAACAACATATAAAAACAACGACAAAGTTTTTTTTATAAGATCTAGCTTAACTAGACGTATAGACGTATGTATCTCTTGCATAATTTTTTGTTTTTCCTATCCATACTAAACTGACAGCTTAGCCATTTGTAATATAAAATAAAACCTGCCAGTTCCGTCTTTAATTTCCGTACAAACACGGAAAATCACTCACGTTCATTCAAATGTATTCACATTGTAAAAAGATAAAAGCTAGTAGGGACGCGTATAACAGTTACAGCTAAAGGAACAGACCATGAAGTATCAGTCTGAGCAAACTTTTTCTTTGTTCTCCTAACTTCTGTTCGGTACAATCGCTAACATTTGAGTTATTGCCGAAACAACTTACAATTTTCTTCGCCAAAGTACTGCAGATGTGACACGGGTTTGTTTAGATTTTAAACCTTGAAAAAGATAAGAAACATACAAACAGAACAATAGTAACAAGCAAATATTTAATAACAGTACAAATTAGTCTGCTGATCGTCAACTGTTTTTATTTTATTCGTGATTCCAATTTTCAACTGAAATGTTCTCTTGATAATAGCTAGGGAGCTGGCGAGCATTTAAGTATATGATTTGCTCGTACTTCGTATTGATAGGCATTAAAGTTCGGATCAATACGACAAAATTTTCTTTAGGAATTAAGGTCCTATGTTGCTGCGTTTTTTAGCTACAGGGCTTTGAATCTGTCAAAAAAAAAATCTGTACTAAATCATTTGCTCGTGTCTGCCTCTGGGGTTAGTGGTCAATACCATTTTGATAACGAAGAAAATCTATGAGGCAGACATCCAGGGCTCTGCATTATCACAGGAGGTAGATATAAAAATGTAAAATAAAAAAGCTCTACTAAATCATTTGCTCGTAGCTTTAATTAGGTCAAATCGATTTATTAGAACCCCTTGAATACAAAAAAAAATTGGCAGACATTTTACTTACTGACTTTAACCATTACAGCTCGTTGAAGTCTGCGAATTTGAGGAAAAGCGGGTATTACGGCTAATTAATGCGGATATCTCCGTCATTAATGAACCGATTTTCAATTTTATTTTTGTATTCAAAAGTGTATACTCCCGAAATGGTCCCATTGTCACCAAGTCAGGATCTGATAATGGAATCCCAGGGAAATCGAGGACAACTCTCAAATTTTATAGGCACTTGTTACGTTTTCCATATATTTTCCAAAGCTGTTCATTTATTTGCGTCTGATAATCATAATCTCATGTGGATGCGCAGATGATGGAAGGTACAACTACTCCTCAATAGTTAGGAGATAAAAGCAATAATAAGGGAATCTTGAAGGTTGAGGGTTTGGTTTCTTCGTTGAATGTTAAATGCATAGTAAATATTTGTATAGGATACCTATTACAACTTAAAATGGAAAAATAAAAAAAACCTTTTTTTTTAAAAAACCGACTTCAATAACACAAAAAAAATAATGAAAAATAAACTTCAGATGAAAAATCAACTTCTAAAGTCGGTAGCAAAAAAAAAACGAGACAAACAAACAAATGTCACTGACGATTTTTTATTATACGCCTATTAAAATAAAGTCGAGAACGCAATGATTCAACTATCTTTCTTGATAAAGTCACTCGTCGTCGTCGCGTCGTCGTGCGTTGTCCTTATCCATAACGTTCCGCGCTAAATTGTAGTCGGTTGCGCGTTCGTCGTGTAGGTACAATAGCGACTGTATTACCAGTTGTCAATGCTGTCGTTTGACGAACGACACCAGTTGCAACGACGACCGTTTTCTGCAACCGTTTTCGTCGTCGGGAAAACATTTGGGTTTCGTCCGTCAAAAATTCGACAACGACCCACCACTAGAATGTACTGTAGTTGCCCATTCCCTAGCGGAGATCTCTATGGAGAAGAACGGGCAAGAAACTCCATGGACACTCTTTTAAATCAGAATATTGTTACATAACCTTGGTTACATCATTCATGTTGAGATGGTATATTATGTGAGAACGATGTAGCAAGATGTGCACAATAAAAGTGTCCACAGTAACGTCAAAAACGACGATTCAAAAACAACATAATAATTCAAACAAGCCGAGGCAGCTAAGAGGTGTTCCCAAACATCTTTACAAATCTGTGTACATAATACAAATACGTATGTATGCATGTGTGCAGCTGCGACGAGACCGACCGCCATACACTAGCGTCTTAAGTTTCGATGGTAGTGTCATCTTTAGTTACAGTGTGCGAACGTACAAAAAACCCGTGGTTTCGAAGCCTTGGGCATAGTACACACAGGGTACTTTGAATCGCACGTTTTGCTAACGCACATTTCGCTTTTCAAGGTATTAAACCAGCGCTTACACACTGGAATCATTAAACAAAGATTAAAAAAATATATATATTCAAATGGTCTGCCTTCGGAATATCAGTGGCCTGGTAGTCTGCCTCATTCATGTTCTCTTTTTTATAAGCAATATGAACAACGGTCAAAGAGGCAGACACGAGCAAATGATATAGCACAGTTTTTTTTGACGACATTTTTGAAGCGCTGTTAATTGAAAACGCAGCGCTACGATGGTGGCAGACTATTTTTCTGAGGTTGTTCACAGGGTTTTTAAACGAACACTGCAAGTCTGCCAAGCGTGCATTTCATATATTTTTTTTAAATCATAAAAAAATCTTTAAAAATTCTTAACTTCAAAAGTCAGAGTCCTAGACGTCTGCCTTTTCGATATTTTTCATTTTGACAAGGTTCCTAAACATCAGCCTTGGAGGCAGACACGAGCAAATGATATAGGATACCTATTTTTTTTAACATTTTTAAAGGGCTGTCAATTGACAACGCAGCGCTACCATGGTGGCAGACGCGGCTCTTAATATTTCTTATCGTATAATTAACGCTATGAATAAAGTCTGCCACACGAGCAAATCATATAGATTTTTTGTTCGCCAGCACCCTAGCTATAATAAGCATTGTCCGATTTGGTGCCATTTGATTCTTATAGGTATTATACTTAACGGAAAGATTATTACACTGGAAGCCGACCCCAACACACATAGTTGGGAAAAGGCTAGGCTGATCATGATAGGTACTTACACCATCTACTGCCATTATTCTTATTTATTGAGAGCCAGCGCAGCAAGTTTTCTTATACTATAGTAATATATTAATCATCATCCTGTTACTAGCCACATCATCTCTCACACTAAACATCCTCCGATCCTTTGCTCTCCTCTCCACACCCAATGATTCAGATAGTATATGTCTCAGAAAAAACTAATGAAAAAATCTGCAGTGAACTCCCAAAACATTTGTCAGTGAATATCTCTGGACGCCCACATCTGTATTCAGGCACAAAGGACCCAACCTCGGCAGGTATTTCGGAGCAAATGATTGAGCAACACTAGTTTCCTTTGCAAGTCTTTGTGGTTCAACCGTCGCAATCAATGGTACAGTTGTTCACGAATTCTAAAACGAAGGATACAATGTTGGTGAGAAATACTGGTACCTGCAGTATTAGTAATCAGAGGGCTTAGACAAACAAGTGATATTCTAATATAGCGGTGTGTATGATGATGAATACAACAATACGCATGTGACTAAAAAAGTGATTGATATAAATATTGATGGATGGAGAGGGAGAGGAAGGTCAAAGAAAAGATGGATGGATTGTGTGAGGAATTATATGAATGAGAAAGGAGTAAATGCCACCTTGACGTCTAACAGGGAAGAATGGAAGAAGAAAATGTGCTGCGCCGCCCCAAATAGAATGGGATATGGGCAGGAAGATGATGATGATGAATACAAAAATGTGTTGGTTTGATAACCTAACGAAACGCTTACGTGGAAAGAAATCTTCATCACAAAATATGGATTTAAAGCTAGCTAGCAGTCATCTAGTTTGGTATTTTTGGTACTACCGAAAATTACAAATTTCAACTTTTCAAACCTGAGTTCCAAAAGTCTTAAATAAATTTTAGAGATTTGGACCTATTTATTTATTTAAAGTTCATGTGCAATAGTTATACTTAGGCGTACTTAATGCCACGAGGCATTTTCTACTAGCCAAACTTTGTGTTAAATAGGATAACATTGTGATAAGCGTGTGTAGATAAAAGAAAAAGAAACATAATTATTACAAGCTTAAACTTTAAGGATCTCGCTGCACCATAAAAGAAGATACTGCCTCTAAGTTTTAACGTAAGTCGTTTACTTAGGCAGCCCTGTTTACCACAAAAGTAAGTAGGGTTAACGATACACGCTCAGAATCTTCAGAAGGACAATGTGTAGTAACTTTAGCAGTAATCTTAACAAGCCCTGAGGAAGGGTCAAATATCAAACGACGACCATCTTCTAATTACTTACCACAATTACGGACAGACACATTTAAACTATGACCCCAAATTGTTAATATGTATCATTCATGCTTTCCTCTCTATGTGGGTTAGCAGAATTGGTAGTAAGAAACTTAAAACTGTACCTATTGTTTTAAGTTAGAAGAGCGCTTTAGATTTGGAGACCTTAGATGAGATTAAAACCTGACTAACGAAACCGTTCATTAATGTGGACCCAAATAAATGTACATTGCATCTTTGGCCTTATACTATGCTACTGTTGAGATAATCTATTTTCCTATTTAGGTCAGACATAAACTCTAAATTGATGATTATATAAATCTTTGCACCCAGTAGTATTCTGAATTTTTAATAGCTTTTAACCATCATTATCATCCTCCTGCCACAGTTCCACAATTTATTTGGGGTTAAGGCAGCATTTCTTCTTATTTCATACTTTCCTCGTCATCTTTCAATATAATAACGAATTCGAGACATATAACTTTAATTTCTAATCCAACATAAAAATCTATTCCTGTCGCCTATTTACCAGAACAGCTTTATTTACCTCCATCATATTCCTCTACATCTATACTAAATACATCAGGGATTTCGACATGCCTATCCCAACTCTAACCTCAATGATATTTCTAAGTGAGCTTGCGTCCCCGGGGCACCATTCATTGATATTAGCAGTCGAAACTCACTATATCATAACTGTATTATGTTGTTCAAGTTCGAGTTGATATTTGTTGGTGAGGATACGCAAAGTTTCAATGGAAAGAAATGTCTGGTTGGATTCTGTATCGGTACTTAAATATTTGTTAGCTTCTTAAGAGAAGCTTCATTGCAAGCTTCATTGCGATAGTTACTTCGATTAAAATTACCGCTACAGCAGTCTAGAGACTTTTGGCAAAGTTCCGTTCATCATATTCCATAATGGTATTCCAAAAGTGACATTTCTTTTTGAATATAAGAAAAAAATAATAAGACTACTAAATAAATAGTATACGATGCAAATCAAAGGGAGCTTAGACCCTTTGGTAACCTTTGCGGTATAAACCTTTACCCGTTTTTGGTAGGGAGAGTACCAAAAATGTCACGTGAACGAAACCACGGACGATACATTTATAATTATTATTAAAACCTTCATGCAGAGAATATGGCGTAGGTATCAGATTATTAAAATTCTTCATTCTGATTTTAGTAGGAAATTATGATGTATTCGGAACTTGTATTAAATATTTTATAGGTAATATAATACAAAATTACCATCCTTACCTCCGCTAAAGGCACATAGCAGCAACATAAACTTTATACAGCAAAATACAAAGTGATTAATGGTATCGTATATCAATTACCAATGTCAGGTGCAACTTGGTTTTTGTCGGAAAGTTTTCAGAGGGGCCCTTAATGGTGCTCGAGAATGTACGGGGAACTATTGCATGTTTTATCTAAGAAAATGTACACCCAGATAGATCGGCAAGAAAGTAACATCTTGTATTAATGTAGCCGTAGATATAAATGAAGCGGACAATTCGGAATAAAAGATAAATGAAATGAGAGACACGGACGAAATGAATTTCGTAATAGAAGTGTATGAAACAAAATCTGAATTGGGCGAATGAGGAAGATTAATTTAAAATAAGAGGCTATTTTACGTCAATATGGGGTTCTTAAGCTATAATGCAAGCGATTTTTCTTGGAAGTGACGGAGACGTTAATCTGATTAAGATGTGGAATGGTATTAAATATTGTAGCTAATTCTGGGAAAACCATTATGAGATTATATTTAGGGGGTAAGCTTTCGCACATGATACAATTAACTGGTACACAGATACATCAGATAACTTACAGTTACCGAAATTGATAATTATGAAATCTGTCCCAAACAACATTTTAGTAAAACCAAAAACTATGAAACCGCTAAGAAAAGTTCAACCCTATTATATCTAAACTGTTTAAAACTAAAAATTATACGCACGATATAAAACATTTATTTAATCATATCTCAAAACAGTCTTGTACGCCTACGCTTAATTTTTATACTATCTGCGTAAAGATAAAAAACAACATTGTTAAATCACCGAACATGAACCTAAACGGCTTCACAAATCGTTAACCAAAGCAAATCTAGAATATACCGAAAGTAAGCAAAGTTAACCCAAGTGTAAAACCGCTTACAGAACCTAGGCTACCGTCTAAAAGTTCGATAAATTAAGTTAGCACACTCCTGAGCAGCACACTCAAAGTCAGAAGGTTTCTGAAAAACACCCCATTCTTGCATTGGAAAAAGATTGTGCACTTCTCTTGCTAAAGGGGAAAAATTATGTTCGTATAAAATTGGGAATTTTGTGAATTGGGAAACAGCTGTAAAGTTTTGCTGACCGATCAAACTTTATACCTTTGATTTTGGAGAATTGAAACCGTTATTTGTTGAATTATAAGAATCATTGTTTATTTATTACAAATTGAATTATTGAGAACTAACCAGCTTTCTAGACCTAACCATTCTGGTGCCCATGTCCCTTTCATAGCGTTTAACACCATCTTTGCATACATTTGTAAAACTGTCTTGTAAGTTTTGTCACATAAATGGTAAATATTCTTAATTATCACATACAGAATGTAGGTCAAAGAGACATTGAAAATCATTCAATAAATCATTTATGTTCACATCGGTCGGCTCAGTAAAAGCAAAATAAACATCCTTTGGGCTGGGCAGTGGACAGATAGCTGTTCCGTTTTAAAAACTGCGTGAGCGTAATTGAATTGGTGCGCTCGGCTTTGAATCCTAAACTAGTTCCTCTGGTTTTTTTTTTCAAATACATTTTCAGATCGTAAAAAGTAAATTTTGCTAAGACGTTATGGAAATGTATCTAAATTAACTAAATTGGTAACTAAACACCCCGCTAAGAATAATAATGGGCCAGTTTACCGCAAAGTGCTTTGCTGTGTCACCATTCATCATCCGACCTAACAACTACATTAATATTAAGACGGATCGCGTTTTGTTTGCTCACTCGCACATAGCTCCCTCCCTTTCTGTTATTATCAGTTTGACAGCTTTTTGATGATGAGATATCGCTACATTTTAATGGACAATTTTTTTGGAGGATTATTAATAGAGAATAAAAAGTATTCTTTAAAAAGTCTTTGTGTAATCCAAATGAGGTATGTGGAGAATTATTTGGATAGATAACAGAGAGAAGGGAGAATTAATCGATCCTTTTAATGTGAAGAATAACGACTCTAAAGAGATTTGTTTATACGAATACAAAAAAGATATCTCATAGCAAAGTTGGCCCTATTATGCACCCTTGTTAAAACAAACCCGATCAAAGCTCTCACGATGACCTACTTAAAAAAACAATACCGCACTCGTTACTGAGCGCACAAGAGAATCACTCCGAACATACATGCTTAAACAACTGCAGAGCCAATTACACTGTGACGAGAACTTGCTGATCATGTTACTTTATCAAAAGCATATGTATGAATTTTCTCACAACTCACGAGCTACAGACAATTCCCTGTTTAACTTAAACCAATTTCCACTCATTAACTCAACGTACCTTGTTGAACATACTACGAAGTACGTATCAAAAGTATTGCCTTGTTAATTTCCCTCTCCAAATAAGTCTACTTCGAACTAAGAACTTCTCCCATTATGAAACTCTGGAAGTGTTTACGTCACACATTATGAATCCTTATATTACTTGAAAATTATTTTGTCGCTGAAATAAACGAATCTTGAATAAAGTTGGTTGTATAACGAGTGGCGTTGCGCGTTGTATGGAGTGCTCGCATTAGTATTCGAGCCTCGGGTCGAATGTGGCGCGAGATTGTTATCGCTTGCTGCGCTCCGTTTTGGTACTTGGAATAGCACCGAATAGATGGTGTGTGCTGATTGGATCGCGTTTGCCGGTGGTGCGAATTGGTGATTTGTCTGATAGCTGAACATGGTGGGGTTGAACAACAGTGTGGTTTGAAGGTATGAATGGATGTTAGTTGTTGAATTCAGTTAGGGCAAATGCAAAACTAATTGGTTTTAAGTAATTGCACATTTGTCTCATTTAACGTTTTGTTTCTATTCCGAAGACGGGCGTAAATAATAATTTCCGGAGAACGTTGGACAGACAATTTTCTAAGATATTTAATCAACAAATTACAAATTTATCAACACTCATTAATTGTTTCTACTTTTATTTAACAAAGCAATCAATCTTTGCCAAGTTTCATTGAGACAAATCCCGCGATCAATTTCTATTAAAGCCCAAAGAAGGCGTACACAAAAGTTGTAAGCGGAAAACACATTGTTTCCCCTCCCTCGTTAGCAAACTCCACGGCACTTTTTTGACGTCTGCTCTAGGGCGTCTCTGGCGGTTCGAGTGTTTACCCACGCAACGCCACATTTGCTCTCCCAAAACAACACCCTTCAATCTTATCACCAACAAAATAAGATCCAAATCTCAACAAAAATCCAGCATCTCAACCTCAACACAAATTTTGACAATGCAAGGTTATATTTGCAGATTGGTTACGAGTGTTTGCTTTTAAAATGTTCGCGGTAAAGCTCAGAATCGGCTGTTTTTTTATTCACCAATCGTTGTCCCACTGATTTGTGTGTTACGTTTTGTTCGTGCGTTCTGTCTTGCCTAACTCTTGAAACGAGTATCTGAAACCATCTTGAGTTTAGGATCCTTTTCAAATATTTTTTATGAGTTCATTGTAACGAAACTCAGTATATTGAAAAGCTTTTTAATAAAAATAAGAATGTTATACGATGCTTTGATGACACCCTTAAAATGTTCGACAAAGTGTGCGGAATTTCGGAGCGCTTTACCGGTAATAATTGCGCTAAGATCCGCTGTTTGAGGATTTCCATTCTGTTTTATGACGTCACTCCGGAACTTCCCACTAGACAAAACAATGTATCGTTGCTTCCAGACGATCTTACCACGATCCTTTGGCAAGACGCACAAACCATCTCAAAAATAACGGAAATGAACGAGATCAAACTGGTGCCAAATTCACAAAGGGCAAATATGATTCACTTGATTTGGGAATCTGTCCAAAGATGATTTCATCACCAGTTTCAATATTCTTTAAGTGCCCGCTGAATCACAAGATTTTGGTTAGTTCAGCTTATTTTGTTTGACAAATGGCCCATATATTAAATAGACTGTGCTTTAACTTGAGATATTGATTTAGGAATCCGAATCATTAAGTACTGTTGCTATATGAATTGTTTTTGCACCCCATCATTCTACTCATTTCCCAACATATTCTACTCTTTCAACATTCGTTTATAAATGTATGCGTTCATCATGAAATTCCCGCACTCCCATTCCGAGCACGATCGATATCACATCGAAAGCAAAATTATTAACAGAAACAAAGGTATAACCTGTGCCCCCACTAAGTCCCATATCACATGTCATACAAGATTCCAATCTCACCCTTTTCCAAAAAACCAAAGAGACCCGTTTTATAATATTTCAGTGAACACAATGAGCCTCAGAGGGTTTAAAACTGAGGGCGATGTAACACCTGCTTATATCCGGATCGCCCCTGGGGCAGGCCCCTTATTTTTGCAATAAATTAGAAACCGCATCAGCCGTACACATTCGTACCTGTCAGGCTAAGACCTTTCCAATTATTGGGGTTGGCTTTCAGCAACAATTTGTAGTTGACCAAACCACGGCATGATTTATTTGTGCTCGTAATAGTTTTATTCTAACATAAATATTGGTGTGTCTTTTGCAGGGGATCCGTTTCATTGAAATACATTTTATGATTGTCAAGCATAGATTATGTTTCGTATGTAATGAAGCTGCCTGTTCGAATAACGTTATTTTTTGTATAAATTATTTCGCTGTCATGTGCATCTGATACAGCAACTGACACAGCATTTATTTTAAATTATATGATTGTGTTATTGAATATTTTATCATATTTAATGATTCCTAGAAATAAAACCTCTAGCTATATAATATTTGACAAAGCTGGTGCGAGATCAAAATCTCTAGTTTACTATATTTGTGCTTTTCTAACCAACAATAAAAACCTTCTACGAAATAAAACAGTTAATCTGGCAGTTGATCTACTCATATCACGCAACAACCACTTGACGGAGCTTAATCATACTTACACTGAAATATTTCTTAGAAAGTAGATCCTAGAGTTTAAATGAAAATTCACTTTAGAGAACAATGCGTGTTGAAAGTTCTGCCGTCTGTAAAAAAAAATGCACACAGAAATAGATATATGATTAATTTGTTTATAATGTAGGTTAAAGAGTAGAGCGATTTGATTATAAATAGTCCGACACATCTTAAAACAAAAGTAATTTAAAGTAGTTTGACGGCACGGTTGGCGCAGTGGCTAAGCGATTGGACTGCTGCGCTGCGTGTCGCGGGTTCGATCCCCGCACGGAACAAATATTTGTATGGCCTGCAGATAGTTGTTTCGGGTCTGGGTATTTGTGTATGTGACTTTATATGTTTGTGAACGCACCCACGATACAGGAGAAATTCCTAGTGTGGGGCAACGTTTTAAAAAAAAAAAAATATATCAAAACTAGAGTACTTACCTAACAAGCACGTATCAACAGTTTCACAAGATACACAAGCCCTAAAATCGGAATCGCATCGCACCCGTATCGTATAGCCAAATGTCCCAAATTGTCAGTCGAAAGTGCCGTGACAAATTGATTGGTTTAATCGCGTTCGCTAGTGACTAACGGACGGAACCCGTGATAATTAAACGAGAAACCTGTATCGGACGTGTCCCGACTCCCGACTCACACTAGACTGCGATAAACAGGAGAGTTGACCGTCTGTGAAATTGTATTTGACTTTTCCTTAAGACTAAAGAAAGTAGTGCAAAATAGGTAAATTGAAAACGTAGGTGCTTTCATTCGGTTGTAAAATTCTGTTTTTATTTCTAAAGCTTTTTGGGTAATGCGCGCTGTTTCTGCTGGGAGTGGAAACTGGACTCTCTAATGCTTTAAAATTCTTTTATGCGAAGAAAGTTTTGTAATATTTAAACTTTAGACTTTCGGATAAGGGTTCCTTAGACAGAAATAAATGGTCTGTATCTCAGTGGCTTGTTCATTTTTATTACTCTTTCTATACACTTGCCGAATTCTTGAAATGATCTTTTGGGAGAGTCCACTTTAGTAAAATGTATTTGAGTTTGTCTTTTGAGTTCAAGAGCTAAATTAAAGAGTATTCTTAAACAATTTGTTAGAAGAATTGATGGGAACCTATTTATAAGTACTTACGCATTCTTGTCACAAGAAATCTTATATCAATTTGTTACGAAAATTGTACAGACATTTGCTCTTTATTGTACCAATTTTTGGGCCAATCTATTTGAAATCTGGAATGCTTTTTTCCTGCTTTGCTTTATTTTTTCCTCCTACGATATGGGTCACTACGGAATATTTTCTCGCTTTTTTCCTTTTCATCCCCAAAACGAAGGAGTGTTGTCATGATACGCCTTTCATGTCCGCTCCAATGATCTATACTTACATCATAATAATAATTGTAGAACATTTTCCTCTCTATTAGGACAGCGCATTACCTACTGAAATTATTTGAAAACGATTCAGAAAAAAAACCACAAAATAATGCAGATGATGTTTATAAGAAACAAAAAACATACTCTTCTTCTTCTACACGGATACTTGGAGATATTTCATTGCCATCTGCATGACTGGATTACAAACAAATGCTTTGTTTCCCTTATCCCGATCATCAATCGAATCCCGTCTTTTTTGTTTATCTAAATTCAACATTACATGATTTACCGTAACTCATTTACTTCGCAAGCATTTCCATTTCTCATAAATATCAGGTTTGCGACAAAACATGATTCAAATTTTGGTCGCTAACTGATTTACATACTGTTCCAGAAATAGATGGAAATAACACATCAGTTGCTTACCTCGCTACATGTTTCATTAGAGTTAACTAAGAGAAATGAATTACTGCGACATTCGAGGGTGTTGGATTGGCAAATTAAAGCCAAAGTGTTAATCCTGTGTGTGGCTTTATCCGTCTAACCTTGTGTACTACAGAAACCTGTTCAAACGAAACTGGTTCTTCTCTTGTGTAGTAAAGTAGGGGTTGTTTGACAGACAATGTAAGTAGGTATAAGCAATATTTACATTCATAATACCCTTTCCGTACAACCCTCTTAAGGGGATCACAGCAGTGGATGACTTTGACGATTTGACCTCTGTACTGACTTTTGTTTATTTTTCGGCCCCTACCGGCAAACGACTGTACTACAGAAAAACGTACCAAAGAACAGAAATGTATCGCAGAGTGGTCATCGTATTTGCCTAACATATTTTGTTTCTCTTGGAGTACCTACATCATAATGTATGAATAAAATATTTAATAATAAATTATACACTTTGACTAATGAAGTAATAACCTAGCTTTCATTAGTTATTTCACTGAGCACAGGTACTCCTACGATACATTCCTAAGGTCTAATAAAGACCAGGTAACTGCTTATCGCTTCTCAGTCACGGAAATAGTCAGAATGCTCCAGCTTTCAGCTAACTGAGCACGAATGCTACTACATGATACATTTTGAAGGTCTGACGATGACCACCTAAGTGCTTATCGGTTCTCAGTGACTGATGCAGTTAGAATGACCTAGCTTTCAAATTTTATCTGTCTGAGCACGGATGCTACTACTTAATACATTTCGAAGGTCTGATGATGACCAGCTAAGTGCTTATCGGTTCTAAGTGACGGATGTAGTTAGAATGACCTAGCTTTCAAATTTTATCTATCTGAGCACGTATTCCACTACATGATACATTATGAAGGTCTGATGATGACCAGCTAAGTGATTATCGGTTCTCAGTGATGGATATAGTTGGAATGCTCCAGCTGTCAGCTTTTATCTTATTGAGCACGGATGCTACTACATGATACATTTTGAAGGTCTGATGATGACCAGCTAAGTGCTAATTGGTTCTCAGTGACGGATATAGCTAGAATGACCTAGCTTTCAGATTTTATCTTATTGAGCACGGATGCTACTACATGATACATTTTGAAGGTCTGATGATGACCAGCTAAGTGCTTATCGGTTCACAGTGACGGATATAGCTAGAATGACCACCATCAGGTAAATGGCACCATCAGTCTCCAAGGCCTCTTCGAGCTCTTTCAAATGAGTCGGTTCTACGTGGTGCCATCAATGAGATCCTATACCCACCTTCGGAGTCCACCATTAGGTACGAGACATCATCAGTAATCCAGATCTCCATCTTCCATCAAACGAAATTCTCAAGACAAAATAATTAAAACGATAAAACAATTAACACCATTAAAACAATAACATACATTACATAACATCGCGCCTGTAATCCCCAAAGGGTTAGGCAGAGGTGTACCTAATAGTAGGCGTGATGTTAAGTTATGTATGTTATTATTTTAATGATTTTAATTTTTTTATCGCTTTGAGCGATAAAACAATTGTTGCAAAAAACTATTGTAGTCGTTCTTGTAGCACGGATGTTAGTACATATTATGATACATTTTGAAGGTCTGATGATAACCAGCTAAGTGCTTATCGGTTCTCAGTGACGAACGTAGTTAGCATGACCTAGCTTTAAAATTTTATCGATTTGAGCACGGATGCTACTACATAATACATTCTAAAGGTCTGATGATGACCAGCTAAGTGCTAATTGGTTCTCAGTGACGGATATAGCTAGAATGACCTAGCTTTCAAGTTTTATCGATCTGAGCACGGATACTACTACATGATACATTTTGAAGGTCTGATGATGATCAGCTAAGTGCTTATCGGTTCTCAGTGACGGATGTAGGTAGAATGACCTAGCTTTCAGATTTTATCTTATTGAGCACGGATGCTACTACATGAAACATTTTAAAGGTCTGATGATGATCAGCTAAGTGCTTATCGGTTCTCAGTGACGGATGTAGTTAGAATGACTTAGCCTTCAGATTTTATCTTATTGAGCACGGATGCTACTACATGATACATTTTGAAGGTCTGATGATGACCAGCTAAGTGCTGATCCTGTACCCACCTCTCGAAGTCCACCGTCAAGTAAATGGCATCATCAGTCTCTAAGGCCTCCTCGAGCTCTTTCAAATGAGTCCAAACACGACGATTCTACGCAGTGCCGTCAATGAGATCCTTTACTTACCTTTGGAGTCCACCATCAGGTAAATGACATTATCAGTCTCCAAGGCGTCCTCGAGGTTTCAACACCATTAAACTAATAAGATACATAACATAACATCACGCCTACTATTAGGTACACCTCTGCCTAACCCTTCGGGAATTACAGGCGTGATGTTATGTAATGTATGTTATTATTTTAATGGTGTTAATTGTTTTATCGCTTTTAATTATTTTGTCTTGAGAATTTCGTTTGATGGAAGATGAAGATCTGGATGACTGATGATGTCTCGTACCTGATGGTAAACTCCGAAGGTGGGTATAGGATCTCATTAACGGCACTGAGTAGAACCATCGTGTTTGGACTCATTTGAAAGAGCTCGAGGGGGCCTTGGAGATTGATGATACCAGCTACCTGATGGTAGACTCCGAAGGTGGGTATAGGATCTCATTGACGGCACTGATTAGAACCGTCGTGTGTGGACTCATTTGAAAGAGCTCGAAGAGGCCTTGAAGACTGATGGTGCCATTTACCTGATGGTGGTCATTCTAGCTATATCCATCACTGTGAACCGATAAGCACTTAGCTGGTCATCATCAGACCTTCAAAATGTATCATGTAGTAGTATCCGTGCTCAGATCGATAAAATTTGAAAACTAGGTCATTCTAGCTATATCCGTCACTGAGAACCAATTAGCACTTAGCTGGTCATCATCAGACCTTCAAAATGTATCATGTAGTAGCATCCGTGCTCAATAAGATAAAATCTGAAAGCTAGGTCATTCTAACTACATCCGTCACTGAGAACCGATAAGCAGTTACCTGGTCTTCATCAGACCTTCGAAATGTATCATGTAGTATGAGAGACCATCATTAGGTACGAGACATCATCAGTCATCTAGATCTCCATCTTCCATCAAACGAAAATCTCAAGACAAAATAGTTAGATAACATAACATCACGCCTGTAATCCCCGAAGGGTTAGGCAGAGGTGTACCTAATACTACACCCACATTTTGCCAGTTATGTTTAAGTCCCATATAATAGGGGCGAGCTTATTGCCATCAACCGGGCACAAATCCAGACTCCGTGGCTGTTACTTATAATTTCCTGATGTAAAAACCCAATAACACTTTGCCCGACCCGGGAATCGAACCCAGGACCTCATGCTCAGCATCGTGCTTACGACCACTAGACCAACGAGGCAGTCCAAAATTAAAATAATATCATAGATATATCTATATACCAAAATATCTACTAAGAAACGTAGATAATTTACCAATAGTTTTGGAGAGCTCGGCCACGCGTCACTTTATGTTTATTAGGCATAGTCAGCTTAGTCTATGATAGGTGCAAACAACAAATAGAAATTACAAACTACTTTAAATATATTTACAAACTTATTTTCTGTTCTTATTTTACGAAATATTGATAACTATACAATTTACAATATGTTTTAATTCAGAAAACATTAGAAACGTGAACTTTTGAATTTTATTTGTGAAGTAATGACATGCGTGCAGTCCACCCGTGACAACAGTCATCGAGACACTGGCGCAGCGCGTTCCAAGTATGCGCGACGGGTCTCGCGCCGCATTTGCCTCAAAATGTCGGGAATTAATTTATTATTTTAAATTTTTATTACAAATCAGAGAAAATAAACAATACGGATTGATAAATACATCACTACGTATTTTTGGGTATAAAATTCATACCGAACTATTCAGCCGTTTCAGAGACAAAATTCGATTTAGGTTAAGACATACTACGATTTTTTATTAAATAATGTGAAGGTTTATTAAAATTTTAAACAATACGAATTATTTGTGATGACTTTAAGTATAACATATATTTTTTATATGGAAATCGTACGGAAGGATTCCTCAACAAATTTCTTTAAACATACGTCGTTTTTGGGATTTGACCATTGCAACGGCCTTAACTCTTCGAACACAATGGCGCAGAAATTCTAATCAATGCATTACAAACAGGCACATCGGAGCCAAGTAACCCTACTAGGGACACCACTGGCAAGATAAAAAGCCCGGGATTAAGTTATCGTTCCGTAGCAGCCCGAGGCGGCCACCATATCCCAATACTGTTTGATGACGGCCCTACGAGTTATTTGCGAGGAGATTCTGGGCGATTTTGAATTTTACTACACTTCTACATAGAGATTATGTAGTCGAGTTCCAATATGAGGCGTAAACGAGATGATAAAATCGCTATTAAAAGGTATAGCGTTTTCTTTGTTAGAAGTCTGTTTGATCAATATTGTATCTACAATAATTTCATGCTAGACAAAGAATGCATTGTAGTACATTTTTTTTTCATTCATAAATTTGTGTTTTCCGTGCTTTCCGATCGATCAAATTCAATTCCTGGGACATACGTGAGAATCATCCGATCATTCCGTTTTTCTTTCGTTCTCAGATCATTACTGTAATTAAGTTCATTAGCCAGGCCGAGAATAAAAGTACAAGAGCAATTAAATTTCAATTTACTACCACAGTTCTGGAAGCAGAAATCGATTGCCAAAGTCTAACAGATTTCAGTTTTGATGTAGTTGTTGATCGAACAATTAAAACTTATATTCTATCAAGGTCAAACAATAAAAAACATCTTACTAAATTAATTTTATGTTGTCATGTGAAATTTTCATATTCGTTAGAAAAACAATAACAATATACAGGAGACAGTAAACGTAAGAAAACATTTGACAAGAACGATACTGGAGCTTACGAGTAATTCGCGTGTTTCCATTCTTCCTGACTGCGACGGTTAAATTAGATTGTTATAACGATATTTTCATTGTTGTGCTTCCTAATATTGTTTTAGTTTTAACTGACATTAATTTGACAATTGACTGCCTGGCTGGTCTAGTGGTCGCAAGCACGACTGCGTAGCACGAGGTCCTAGGTTCGATTCCTAGGTCGGTTGATGGCAATAGGCTCGTCCCCTGTTACATCGGACTTAAACATAACTGGCGGAATGTGGGTGTACTATTAGGTACACCTCTGAATAACCCTTCGGGGATTACAGGCATGATGTTTTATGAACAAAGAAATACACTTAGTAGAATACCAACAGATGACATCCACACACGTAATATTTAAAACTTGTTCAATGACGGTTGTATAATGGAATAATATGTCCTCTTCTACCTCAATAACCCATTGTAAAACAACTCTTACCACAACCATATTCACTTCACTTACCTCATTCCCTAGCATCTTAACTTCCAAAAACCATAACCAAAAAAAATCTTCCATTGTACCCCATGCAACAATACTTATACCCAATCATCCATGAGAATCTCCCATAATAATTCAGATATCGTATATCAACGGAACCGCGACACTGTCTGTGCGCGTAGGTGTCTGAACTAATATCGAAACGGGACGGACTGGGACCGACCGGTTCCTCGTCTATCGAGCCCCGATCTTCATGGACATAGAACAGGAAGTTTGTGGTATAGAAGTGACAAACCGTAATAGGAAGACCGGTGCAACTCGCTTAGAACCTCTGATATCGGTTTTATTACCTAGGTAGTTTTGCAATAAATATTTATGTCTGTATTAGAAACTCTTTCTCTGCAATGCATTTTAAATGCCTGCAATTTGGGAGGCGTTCGATACGTTCAAGCCATTTACAGAATCAAATCACGTTACACACGTGTAGTCCTGAGAAGTCATCCTTAGCTGTCAGTCTATTGTGTCAGAGAGAACTACTAGAGGAGACTTTAATGTGCTAATCTGACCACCTTTCTGCCAATCGTAGACCTCACACTATTGTTGGGAGAAGTACCTCTTTTCTGCACAGGGCGAGTGCAGTCAGGTCACGACCGATTGGTCAACAAAATGTGATCAAGATCTTGGTAGTCGTCATATAAGTACAATGAAAAGTATGTGATTTTTAAACTGGTATGGTTACTAAAAGTATCATTATCAGGGCACTATCAATAACGGAATATTTACCATGTTTACTATTTGTTATGAGTCCTGATATTTCTGCGCAGTTGCAAGCGCCATGATAAACAAAAACCGTGTACCTATAGGTCTCACATACTTCATAACTCATATTATTATACGTAGTAAAAGTAGAAGTATAGTTTCGCCTCTACCGGATTTTCTTAATCTATGTCATTATTAAGAATCTACTATGGATCAGATGAATTTGTCGACTAGCTAAGAGCAACCGAGTTTTTTCATCTCTTTTATTAGATACTGTGAAATTAGAATGGAATTTCATTTCAAATGATTCAGCGATGTTCTACAAAATGTTGTTTTTTTTGTCATTGTGTGGGAACTCGGAATTGCTGAACAGTTACAATAGAACTGTACTGTTTAATAAACACTACTCTGAGAACAATGATCATCTACTTAACCTTTTTTGGAATCAGTTTCTAGTCTAACCGGATGCAGCTTATTACCAGTATTTTACATGGAGCGACTGCCTATCTGACCTCCACAACTAACTGGGTTGTGGAGGTCAGATAGGCAGTATTGGGCAATGTATTTGTATATCCCGTGGTCGGCACCAACGGCCTAACGTGCTTTCCGAGGCATGGAGGAAACTTGGTATTTATTGGGTGGTCCCCATCCACGGAACAACCTAGCCAAGCGTGGCTTAACTTGAGGATCGGCTGTTTTATTTATCCACGAGCTCTTCTGAACTGAGTCTATCAATATTTATTTGAATAAAGTCAGGCTAGTTTTGAAATGTTTTAAATCTTCAACTGTTGCCCTTAGAGCGTTATTACCCTATCAAATTATCTATAATCACCCTTCACTTTTTAACATCACAGGCATTAGTAATTACTGCAGCAATACCTAGCAATGTCGTACAGAATTCTATCGAAGCGTACTCTATTTAATTAATGAATACTAAGTAAATGTAGTATTAGTTCAATTAATTTTGGGGCGTAATTAATCCAGAATTTTCCATTAACACATTTGGTTAAATATGTATCTAGAACTATTAATTTAATGTATTATTAACCGACCAGAAAAGGAGGAGTTTCTCCATGAGTCGACACGTATTTTTTTGTGTTATAAAGATTCCAATAGCTCTTGACCACATTTTTCTTAAACATTTTTCATTTAAACTCCAAGTTATTTCTTCTATTTTGTCCAACAACTTGAACTTTGTAGGTTGGTACTTACTTTTAAGCAATTTTTCTCCTGCTCGGTCTAACTAAAGCCTTGTTAGTAAAAGTTTTAGTTCTAACTCTTCTTACGTACTCAGGTCAAGTAGAGGACCGATTGGAGTTCTATGTGGTTCAAACTAGGACAACATAGCATCAAGCCTGTAATTTTAGAACGGATAGACTGAAATGTTCATGTAGTCTGCCGACTTTTTGACCTAGGTTTTTTGTGGATTCATGTGCGTATTGTATATGTACTGCTTAATGCTTTGAAAACTCGTGAACTCCTCGAAAACGTCACATGTCAATACATTTTTTACCTACAAATGACGTTACAATCCCCCACTCATGATCTGACGGACTAATTAGAATTATATTTTTTTGACTTAGTCCGATCCCCTATTCACGATCGAAAAACCCAATAACACTTTGAGGGAACTCAAGACCTTGCGAAGCTCCGGCTACCACACCAACGAACCAGTTCAAACTATTTCTTATTAACGATGAAAGGCTTACCGCTATAAGCTTTGGACCAATTACTCTTGCGATGTGGGGAGGTGTACCTTTGCCCTACTTTTTGGCGGAATCCTGTGCGGCTTACAAACGTGACATTTGTATTACACTTGTAACCTTCCGCGGCTTCGTTCGCTTGGCTGTAATCTTCCCTTTGCAATCTTGTCACTGTACCTACATTATTTGCGAATAAAGCTTATGGAACAAGATCTTGTTTGGGATGTTAAGCAGAAACGTCGTGATAAAAGTCTAATAATGAAAATATTATTAGGGCCTATAGATGTCTCATTCTAATTTGTCTCACCTGCTTTTTTCCAATTATGTTAGGGTAGGCTTTCACCGAATGCAGCTGAATACCTGTATTTTACATGGAGCGACTGCCTACCTGACGTATCGTATTACCTAGTATTAACTGGGTTGTGGAGGTCAGATAGGCAGTCGCTCCATGTAAAATACTGGTACTCAGCTGCATCCGGTTAGACTGGAAGCCGACCCCAACATAGTTGGGAAAAGGCTAGGCAGATGATGACTGCCTACCTGGCCTCCAAAACCCTGTTAGAACTGGACAATATGATAGATTTCTCTGTCCAATAAGCTATTGAAAATAGCAGTCACGCTTGCAGTTTGCAGAATGATAAAAATAAATAATAATTTTCCCAGAAAGATTAGAAATGTGGGTGTATGTGAAGATGACGCGGTGGGGGTTGTTCGAAGGAGATAATCAAAGACACAAAGGCCTAAGAAGGAACATGGGTGGTTTTTAGTCAGTATAGAAGCCTGACACTCCCTTCCGCTCGGCCCAGAGCGGGAGGAGTCATTTGATGAATTCACGACATCAAAAAAAAAAAGATGTGACAGAAATGTAACTAAATTACGTCAATGATTGATTGAAAAAGTATCTCTCCAAATTCCATCTTCAACAACATCTACCAGCAATAAAGACTGATCTATATGTACATTCCATTACATAACAACGCTAGCCCCAACCGATCGAGAACAGGTAATCAACTCTTAGAGGCTTCACCCGAACAATTTAGCTTTCTAGCGCCCACACCAATGTCTTATATACGAGTGAACAAGACCTAACGGATAGGACGTGACTCACCCCGCCACTTGCACGTGAAGAGGGATTTCAGCTTGTTGATTATTTTATATTTATTCTCCCGAACGTTTCTTGAGTATCTCGCGGTTCAAGTGGAAGGATGAATGTTTTGTTGAATTTTGGGTGTACAGTTTGGGAAATTTTTCATCAAGACAATAGAAATGTTTACTGACTTAAAAAAATATGATTCTAATTAGTCCGTCTGTTAGATTATCGAAAAATATTGGATACGTATTTTTGTTTTGTCAAATCAATAAAAATTGACGAAGATAAAACGCGTCAAAGATTTGAGTGGGTGGTTGTGACGTCACTCACCGCTAAAAAATGTCATACTAATGTCTTAGAATATGACGTCACACGAGTTTTCAAAGCACTGTATCGTCTTCATTATTTGTTTACGTGAAAAAAGAAAAAAATACGTGTCCAATATTTTTTGGAAATCTATCTGAATGACTAATTAGTTAACTACCCTATTCTTCTTCTTGACTGCCTCGCTGGTCTAGTGGCTGTAAGCGCGACTGCAGTGCATGAGGTTCTGGGTTCAATTCCCGGATCGGTAAAAGTGTGATTGGGTTTAAAACGAATTTCTCAGTAGCAGCCACGGAGTATGGATTTATGCCCGGTTTATGTCAATAGGCTCGCCCAATATTACATGGGACTTAAACACAACTGGCGAAATGTGGGTGTACTAATGGGTACACCTCAGCCTAACCCTTTTGGGATTACAGGCGTGATGTTATGTTATGAAATTCTTTGTTAGTTATAATCCAATGTGGTTTGACAAACACTATATTGTTTTTAACCCTTTTTTTGGGGGGGGGTGGAAAATCATCAAATAACCCCTCCCGCTCTTGGGCAGAGCGGAAGGGAGTGTCAGACTTCTACTGACTAAAAAACACCCATGTTCCTTCTTAGCCCTTGCGCCGAGGCCGCGGTATCTCTTTTGAACAACACGCAGCCCCGCCGGGGGTTGTTTTGAACCCTTACTTACAAAAACCCTTGGATAAGACGACTAATCAAGCTATGTATAACCAGATAAAGCGGATCTCTCATTTTACGGAAAATCTACATAAACCGAGGTCATGTTGTACGGGAAAATTTCATCATCTTCTTTTTCCTGCCCTAATTTGTTTGAGATGAACTCGACGTATTTTTCTTTCTACATTTTTAAGAACTTTGCCCACACTAGGAATTTCTCCTGTATCGTGGGTGCGTTCACAAACATATAAACTCACATACACAAATACCCAGACCCGAAACAACTATCTGTAGGCCATACAAATACTTGTTCCGTGCGGGGATCGAACCCGCGACACGCAGCGCAGCAGTCCAATCGCTCAGCCACTGCATCAACCGTGTCGTCGACTATAACCAGATCTTCTTTAAAACACAACTACGAAACATTTATTTACCCGCTTCTATTTTGTCGTTTATCATCTGCAACATCGTGTATATCATTACTTTTCTACCGATATGGCCCTTATCCTTTTAAAACACACAACACATTCATCGATAAAAATAGAAAATAATTATATTTTCAAAAGTATTTTTATTTTCGTCATAAATAGACCATTGCAAAATCTAGATTTAAAACTGACAGATAAGATTGGCGACCGACAACCTTAAGTAGAACAGAGCCGACCACACTTAGGTTTAGCCGTTAATCTTCTGCTAAAGTAAACTTTTGTACGCTAAGACAGCGTAGGTCAACAAACTCCTGAACGTAGTTTACATAATCGGGAGAATTGGTAATTTGTGATATAATTCCTTCTAAGAACCTGGTAAATAAGTGTTAGAATCGTATAAGATATCGTGTTTACAAAACGCACATATTACAATATATGTAGGGACCCGAAAATGAAGTGTTACAACATAACCTTTTCTTTTATGGTGGGTGGAAAATTATCAAATAACCCTTTCAGCTCTTGGGTAGAGCGAAAGGGAGTGTCAGACTTCTACTGACTAAAAACCACCCATGTTTCTTCTTAGCCCTTCATGTCGAGGCCGCGGTATCTCTTGCGAACAACCCGCAGCCCCGACGGGTTACAACATAACCTTGCGTGTCAAAGGGATATACGATTTTTTGGTTCTAGAAAGAAGCCTGTTTCTTCGCCATTTTCTCCTTCACCATTACATCACGTCTGTAATCCCGAAGGGTTAGGCAGAAATGTACTCGTCCACCCACTTTTCGGGGCGACTCTATTGCCATCAACCGACCCATCTCATTCATTTGATCTGTCTTTGTGGTTGGTCTATTATCTTCATCAATTCGTCACGCCTAATTGCGAAAAGGCCGGTCGAAAGCTCATCTCTAGTACCCAAGTTATATTTTATTTACTTACATCCCCAAGTAAGTACTCGTATACCCAGAAGCGCTTTCACGAAATATATCCAGTTCATGTCCTCATGCATTTTTAAACTCTCCACTAGAATACATGCTAGAAATTCAAACCCTACATAGCTTGGCTAAGTAAATTTCCCTGCACTAAAACAATGCTAACAGCTTAGGAGCTGGTGTCAGAATCCACATAGCTTTAGGAACAATGGTGGCATTCGGTGTAATCCTTTGACTGGAGTTTGTGACGCGTTTACGATGTGGGAACAACGGGTAGTATTTGATGTGGAAGATTGGTTTGCGGGTGGGGTAATTCCAGTTTTTTTGTAGGGTTATTATGCAGTAGCAACATATATATTATGCAGTAGTGACATTGATTGACTGTGTGAAGGATGGTGTGGCTAAACAGGAGGTGATTGCTGAGATGACGAGTAATAGAGAAGTATTTAAAAAGACTACCACGCCGAACCCAGTTTTTTTCGTAGCCTGCTGCTTGGTTATAGGCAGACTACTGGACAAAGGCCTTCCCTTTTTTCTTCCAAACCTCGTTTATCTTGTGTGCTATCTGTTCCACAAGCCAAACAAGATCAGATCGCTTTTGTAAAAATAATGATGGTATAATTCATATACCACTGTAACACTCAGATACCAAAATATTTATGTGTATATGTCTAATAATGATGATCATCATCATCAGCTTATAATGTTCCCACTGCAGGGACTCAGGCTTCCTCTCTAGGAGAGGGAAGAGCTATAATCCACCACGCGGGCCCAGTGCGGGTTGGTAGATGTCACATATCTTCGAATTTTTTGGTTATAAGACCTGCCGGTTTCCTCACGATGTTTTCCTTCACCGTTTTTGAGAGCAGTGGTGATGAAATAACACAAAGTAGTTCGGACCCACGGCTTACTGTTCGTAAGTCGGGGCCGCAAGCAATGGGCCACCACAGCTCTCAATGATGATGAATTAACGTAAATGTGTCCTTGAATAGCAAATACAAAAATAATAAAACATAACATTTTGTTGTCCATTTTGAAAGTGATACTTAGAATAACGAATTAAAAACTAAAAATAGAGCTACCTTTAATAACCTTTACGAGTATAACATACCGTGTAAAAATACAGCGAAATATTTCATGAATTTAAACAATACAGTTTTCAGCCCTGACCTATACAGAAAAAGACTTTATGAGCGAGTAAAATGTCATTGGGTAAATGTCTAGCGTATCAATGATATTTTTGACATTTGCGTAGCACGGCCTAAAGTCTTCATTTTATATTTTGCCCATTTATGTGTAAACAATGTCGATGAAAATCCACTTCCGCGCGAATACAAACGAGATTGTTAACTTTTTTTAATTAGTAACTTTAATCGTCTTTCTTTACACAATAGTTAGTAATAGACCTTTGTCCAGCAGTGGACGTCTTATGGCTGATAATGACATAATAGTTTAGTAACGACTTTATCATACTAATAGTAATTTTACTTATTTTCAAAATTATATTTTTATATTTTGTCACTTAAAGCATCGTAATGCATCGTTTGCTATAATTGGTGGTAAATTAACCAATAATTTGATCTTTGACGTTCTATTCATGCACTTAGTATTTATGCACTTAGTATTAAAACAGCACACCATGCTCACGTATAATGCTGACAATACTAACAAGAGACAGAATGATATAGTATGCATTTCTAAAGTTAAATCCAAACATCGCCTTCGCGGAAAAATTCTTTTCATTTTTAGGCCCATTTTTGTACAATAGATTAAATAGAAAAATAAGTATGTATAAGTTAAACTATTTTAGCTTTAAAAAAACCGTAATTACCTTTTTACAACCTTTATCTTATGCACAGACAGAGGATCTACTTGTTGTCTGCAAATAAACACACACATTGTTTTTGTATCTAGTGTAATAAGTTTTAATTTTAGTTTTTTACCATACACTAAATGTTAATTTATTTGTTTAAGTAGATATTTATATACCTTGTAGCCTGAAACACAGGTTCAACCTAGTTCAGGCAAAAAAGCAACTGTGCTCTATATTGTAACTGTTATTATTTTACTGTAAATGTGCCCTTTCTTCTTATAAATAAACGATTATTATTATTATTCCCACATCTACTTACTATCACTCAAATTTTTGCTACCAACTACATTTTCCGTAGCCTCTTCTTCGCGGAATGCCCTCTTTTCGTCAGTATTTAGGCCAAACCTCCCAAAAAGCCTCCAGTCATTACTTTGACGGCACCACTGCGACTAAGCCAAAGTTTGTTCCAACGGCTATTAGAATTTAACACAATAATAACTGCCAGCTAGTTGGTTTTACTAAACATTTCGAATGTACCTTGCAGTTTCAGTACGTCTTAATGTTGTAGTAATTGCTTGTAATTATCATATGGTGTTATATTAACACCATAATTATATTCATCTAGTTTTTCTCGTGGCGTAATAAGAACTGCCACTTTTTTTTTTTTTGTAGGAAATCATCAAATAACCCCTCTCGCTCTTGGGCAGAGCGAACGGGAGTGTCAGACTTCTACTGACTAAAAACCACCCGTGTTCCTTCTTAGCCCTTCATGTCAAGCCAGCGGTATCTGCGAACAACCCGCAGCCCCGACAGGCGGTAAGAACTGCCACTCCGGTCGATCTTTAGGGTGAAGCTCTGCTTGCCTAGGTCGCTCTCTGGATGGGTGACCACCCGACATACCAAGTTTCCTCCGTGCCTCGGAAAGCACGCTAAGCTGTTGGTCCCGGCTGCCATATATAGACCTTTGGCAGTCGTTACAGGTAGTCAGTGACCTGAAATTTTGACATCCAGTCTTACCAAAGCGTATCGTATTACCTAGTATTAACTGGGTTGTGGAGGTCAGATAGGCAGTCGCTCCATGTAAAATACTGGTATTCAGCTGCATCCGGTTAGACTGGAAGCCGACCCTAACATAGTTGGGAAAAGGCTAGGCAGATGATGATATTCTTCTAGTTTTATGAATAAATTCACAGTAACAAAATATCAAATCTGTCTGGGAGTGTCTACTCTCCCTAGGATTAGACAGAGCTGTAGATTAAGGTTCGATGCCCGGGTCGTTGTTATTGTGTTTTTCCATCAGGAATTTTAGCAAAAGGTTTTACGAAAATACTATTATGTACACCTCTGCCTAACCCTTCGGGTATTACAGGCGTGATACTTTCCCTAAATGCAACACTTACATTTTTGTAAGCGAACCGAGTACTTTTTATATGTTATTTTTCCTTTTATTATTTCTAAAAACGTCACTTTCTATAGCTCTGTAATTGATTCTAAACTCTGCCTCCTTATCATTTCTCCTACTTTGAATTTGTCACCATTTACACCGCAACCACTCCACATCTTAAACAGTCAGTCAGTTCATACAGTCATCACACCACAACACAACAACCCAAGCACTCGATAATCCAATGCTCGTCGAAAATGCCAACAATATCATTTAGGTACATGGCAACAATGGCTTCAATTGCCGTCGTCCGGCGATCACTGTCCATATCTGGGAAAGCATCTGCATAACAAAATCTCGTTCAATCCCTGTTACCCCGGGGTATAGGGTAATGGTAACATTTCGATATACAAAGTCTGACCTCTATGATGCATTTGCATTTTATGCGGTTAGTGGATTTATTGGGATTGTGTCTTCGGTGTAAGGAGTTTTGGGATATGATGCTGTTTCCATTGATTGATGTTCGTGAATTAGATTCTTATGTGGCTAAAATTTGGTCAAATTGATGTAAATCACAGATACACACACACACAGATTTAGCGTGCTTACAGTTCTTATTTATTTAATTTGGCTCTTCCACAGTAATGTTTAGTAACTGTACAGTAAGTAGACTATTACTATACATAATAATACATAGAAAGACAAATATTCTTCTCTTTTTCTTGTAAAAAATGCCATTTAACTTTCAATGATATTCACAAAAGCTTTTGTTGACGCTGGGCAGACGATGAACAATTTGTATGCGGACAATTTACTGCAAATAATAATCGTCACCCAGTCATGAATGAATCAAAATACAACACAGCAATGAGTAAGCATAGCGACAAATCTAACTATACAAAACCAGTTAATGCGGATCTCATATTATAATGTAAATGTATAGCATAAGGTGGAACCTCGAAGGTAGCCCGCGAAATACAAATTCTAACGTTTTTTTTGCAATTTGCAGGCCAGTGTCAGGTTTTATGTCGACTAAAAATATGATTCGCGCAAGTAATGCGTAATTGCGTATGTATTTCTAGTATATCCATCTAGAGTTGATTTAATTCCTTAAGTGACTACTTGATGAAAAAGGCATTCAAGGAAGATAATATGAACTGAGAGGGTTGTGTTGGTGATTTTAATCATTATTACTGAATAAAGACACATTTGGTATAGTCGCGAATCCTATTTAATTTAACATACAACCTGAAACTGACTAGTAAATTGCAAAACACGTAAGAATATTCGCATTTCGAGTGCTACCTTGGAAGTTTCACCTTAATGTGTCGCCGAGTGTACAGGAGCTATCATTTCTGTTTTGGCGGACAAATAGTCCATCGCCTATTCAACGCCTTTGAGTAACACTTCAAACACACATCATCATCATCATTTCAGCCATAAAACGTCCACTGCTGGACATAGACCTCCCCCAGAAGGGGGCGATTTGCCATAATCGCCACGCTTGGCAGGCGGGTTGGCGATCGTAGTATGGTTGTTACGAAGGCACAGAGAACGCTGGTGCTCATTCTCTGGTAAGTCCCTTAGTCGCCTCTTACGACACCCACGGGAAGATATGGGATGGTGCTATTCTTTACGTCCGACACCATACGGAAAAAAGCAACAAACACACAACCAATTCAAATTCCAAGTAGCACTCAGAAACAAAGTTATCCCCCCGATCCTTCATAAACCCGCCCACAATCGTCCGAAAAAAAAATCTATATTAAAAAAAAATTAAAGCCGAGTAAACAAAAGAGGAAACTAATAAGAAATCGATGGAAGTCGACTGTGCACCGAACTCTGGACCGCTGAAGTTTAGTTAATCCCCGCGAGATGAAAAAGTACAAAGGATCGGAATAAAAGCCGGTGGCGGGTAGAATCGATCCCCGGATGGAACTCGAATACCAACTGTGACGTTTGTGGTTCAAGTGATCAGTTGAAGCGATCAATTACATCTTGGTGCTACAGAAAGCCGTGGAGCAGTTGTCACTTTATTATTTGGAGTGACGACTACGGCCCATGATAGAAGCGTTAGGGTAGAAAGCAGAAACATTGCGATTTTATGAACGTGATTGTGAATATTGAGCAAGAATCGCCAGTGGTCCCGAAATCGACCTTAATGACACAAATTATTATTAGAAGTTTATCTTATTAATTTACACTCACTCATTAATTGGTGAGGTTCTTCAGAAAGGAAAGGTGCGTAGTACCCGCATCCTGCGTGCGTGAATGACCAGATTTGTGAGACCAGGCAAAAAGAGTATAAGAGGATTGTAGCAGGTGGCCTGCCTTCTCCCGTGTGAAAACCGTGTGACTTTAAATGTTTATGTATCATATCAATCATATTTTTTTTTAAATCACATTATGTGTACCACTTGTAATATACAGGTTTCCGATGCCATTGAAACAGTGGACCTCGATAATATTAAAGACCAAGCAACACCAGAATACAAAACACACATATCCCTAATTGTCAGCCCCTACGTGTTCTATTCAGTTATAGTAAAACTTTCAGAAGCTATTAGGGACGTATTAATTAAAAAGCATCGGGTCAACACGTGTCTCGAATTAATAATAGAGATAGAAGTAATAGTCAAACTTTATTTAATTACCGTACCAACACTTGCATAAACAATTAGGCTAGTAGACCAACCCATCTCTCTTTAATCTATTGAGTTAGAAAGAGATGAAGTGTTGGTCGTAAAAACGAATGTTTTACGATCGTTCGGGAGATAATAAACTAATATTTTTTTGTGTAGAAGTCGTTTATCAATCGTTTGTTTTCGTAAGGTTTTATGTATTTGCATCTTGTCTTGGTATTGCTCATTCATTAGCAATCGTTAAACCTGTTTTATTTATTTATTATTTGTCGAGTTTCAATGAAGAAGAACTTTTTTATCCTTCCTAAACTTACTCTTATTTTTTGTTTATTCACAACAATTGTTGTTAGACAAATCTTACAATTTTCTCAAATATCAAAATTTATTTTTTTTTTATTTATTTATTTACCACTAATTATAGCAACATTACAGATTAGATCCAATGCGATGCTATAAGAAACAAAAAAGGAAAACATAAAAAAAAAGTAGTCAAATTAAATTAAACTATAGAAAACCCATACAGAACATATCCGTTAAACATGACAAAGTTTAAAGTTGCACCCCTTTTTCACTGATGAATTGCGCCCCTTGAAGAAACTTCGGCAGGTTTTGCCCAAACAAATCTTCCGATAACGCTATAATATTAATAATACGTGCGGCTCGCGACATAGGGGTAAACTTGAGTAGGTTAGTCCTAGCCGCTGGCACGTCTAATAATGCGGGGCGGCGGCGTGCCCCCACGAACCCGTTCGGCACACGCAGCCGCAGCTCAGCCAACACCTCGGGGTGATGCAGCAACCCTAGCAATACGCTCACCACGTACTTGACTAGCGCCACGTCCCTTCTTACTGCCAGCCTGGTGTACCCAACCATGCCCAATACGAACAGACTTGGGTACATCAGGGGATAAAAGGGATAGACTCCGTACTGCTTAAGGTAGAGAAATCTACAAAATTTATTTTGCATTTTTTCCAACATGAGGCTGTATTTTGCTTCATGTGGATTCCAGATAAATGCATTTGTTTCTAGGTGACTTCTCACCAGCGCATTATATAAAACTTTGACAGCTGCAGTATCAGTAAAATCCTTACACTGCCTTATGATGAAACCAAGATTTTTGAAAGCCCTACCGCACACCTCCACTATGTGTTTGCGAAAAGTCAGCTCCGGTACCATCTGCACACCCAGATCCCGTGCATGCCTGACACGCGGCATGTCTACTCTGTCCATGAGATACTGATGCCCTACAGGAGCACGCGCACGAGTGTAGCTCATTATACAGCATTTATCCACGTTAAATTGCAGCTTGTTAGATTTACTCCATTGTACCACACTGTCGATGTCAGACTGGAGTCGATTACAGTCAGCAGCGTCTTTAACACTTAGGTACAACTTCAAGTCATCCGCAAACAGTAGACACTTGGCCTCTTTGACAACTCTAAGCAGGTCGTTAACAAATAAAATAAATTCTAATGGCCCAAGATTAGTGCCCTGACTCACCCCGGAATAAGTGTAATAAGGATTAGATTCCAGTCCCGCATACTCGACGTACTGTCGGCGGTCACCAAGGTAACTAGCAAAAAACTTAAGTAGTTGCGGTGTGAATCCCATCGCTGAGAGTTTGCACAAAAGCACATCGTTATCCACGGTATCAAAAGCTTTCCGAAAGTCAAAATACGCCACATCCACCTGTCCTCCCGCGTCAATAACAGGCGACAAGTGGTTAACAAATGACAGCAAGTTGCCTCCCGTACTGTGACCCGGTCGAAAGCCGTGTTGAGCGTCAGATAGTTGTGAGCTCACTTGTGTATAAATACTTTTATGCAACACCGACTCAAATACCTTAGCGAACGCCGACAGCACTGCCACAGGTCGGTACCCACTCACGTCTCACAAAATGATAACACACACACACATACAACACATCAATTGTACCATATACTTAGTTAGACATTGAGCTGGTCTAGCGAAGTAGGGAGTTTCATTATAATTAGAAACCAGTCTGATAAGTGAAACACAATTAATAGAAAAACTTTTAAAATGAATTCAGCTTCTACCATTGGTAAGATGAACTCTAGAATCGTCCACTATTTCAAATATTTTCTGACTTTTACCTTGGCCAGTGGCTAAGTGACGCCATAAAACGCGGCAATGCCGCCAGTCTCTTGGGCACATTACCAGCTGACAGCGTTGAGGAGCAGTTTTTAATGCCCTCTAATGTTTCTTGTTAGTTTATTTAATAATTTTGAATTAATAACCAATGGCCTATAAAACGCCAAATTCTATCCACTCAGACCACAGTATAAGTGTAGCCTGACTTGGAACTGTGAAGTTAGCGCCGCGAACACTCGAGAGACCAAAGCAGATGGATCGAACAAATTATAAAATTAATTTTAGCATTTATCAACTTACACCTTGACTTGGAGACTACTACGATCAATATAGTGAAGTATAAATATGTTTTGATAGAGAAATAAGGACAGGTGTAGACGGAAAGTGTGTATTACAAGTAGTAGTAATAAAATCTTTAGAGAATTATCTCTAAAGATTGCGTATGAGTTCCACATAATTATAAATAATGAAAAAGCCACATGTTGTGATGATTACACTAGAACTGCACACAGTTATTAAGAGGTCAAAATAAATAAAAAATATCAAAAGTCAATTATTCTTCTTAGAATGATGGTAAATTTATGCGAAAACCACTCGCTGATGCAGTCATAGGGTCGTTAAGCGTGCAGGTGTCAGGACATGCAGTGCAAGGTGGAAGTACGCATTTATTCAAACTAGGCTAATATCAGCACTTTTCGAACGTCAAAATTTATTTACAAGAGACACTTCGACACTTCCTAGTGTTATAGCTGGCCAAGGGCGGAACAAACTCCCCAGCAACAGATCTGTCTGTTAGGTTAGAACGGTAGGTTAGGGTACAGTACTGAGTTGTGGAGGTCAGATATGAGATAACATAGTTGGGAAAAGGCTAGGCAGATGATGATGATCTATCTAAAGAGCTAAATATGATGATACTACCTCTAGAACTGCACACTACACAGTCAATTTTGTAAGCGAATTATCTAGAATCGTTCAACTACAGGATAAAAAAGCAACCAAATATGACTATAAAATCACATTTTATTTAAAGTAACCTCTGTTTGTCACAATTATAATAGAAATAATACTTTCAGAGTCAGATCAGGTACACATTCATTAGTAAACATCGATTACATTGGTTTTTATCAAAAACAACGACACAAACGAGTATTAGTACTCTGCAGTGCAATGCGACGGCAATTACTCTATTCTGCATGAATGACTTCATAACTAGAAACGTCCTTTGAGCGTGATCGACGTTCAATTAAACATAATCTGCTCAGCCACCTAAACCATACAGTCTAATCGGTTTATAGGCCTAGACCAGTGGGAATTGCTTCCAAAGCATCTCGTAATTATAGACTCTGGGAGTAAACATACTCCTAGTCCTAAGAGCTCATTCACGACCTTGCCGCGGTGAGCGGCGGCTAAGCGCGGCGCGGCGAGCGGTAAGAACAAAAGTATGAAAATGTTTGAAGCACGCCACGAGTCGCCGCTCATAGCGAAAACGCGCGCGGTTTTGTCGGAGCGAATCGCTGCAGCGGCGCGCGGTGCGGGGAGCGGCGAGATCAAAAGTACAAGCGAATGAGTGCGACGCCACGAAACACAGCGGCGCGGATAGCGGTGTAGGTGTGACGGACTCGGTGGCGAACGTATAAATATAAAATTTTAGACGATTTTGTGGAGGTAATGGATACCGAGGCGTTTATAACCGAAATTTTAAATCGACCCCCTATATGGATGTCAAAACATCCCCAACATAAATACAAAAACGTTATAAAAAGGTTGTGGGAAGAAATAAAACAATGTTTTCCGGAATGTGATGGTAAGTTTAATTTAAATTGATAACACAAAAACATAGTACCTAGTCCTAGGTACTTACAAACGAAGCTACCAATATATTGGCGGTAGGTACCTACAGACGAAACTACCGGTATGTTTGAGTAACGTAGGTAGTTGACAAGTAACTCTCTGTAAGTAGGTACTTACAGAGACAATAGACATAGTTCTAGTATGTTATGTAGATAATGTATAGGTCACGAAATTCGCCATTTAAATATCGATCTTTATTCAGTTCGTGCACTCCTTCTCTCATATTAAGAATATCTTGTTTTAAAAATATACTGCTTTCTGAACACAGAAGGGATAATTTTGATAACGCCATAATTTTGAGCACGTTCTGACTACCTAAATACGTCCACCTCGGCCGCTGCCGCTAGCCGCTACTGAGGGTACGTGGCGTGTAAAACGCACCGCTTGCCGCCGCCGCTCCGCCTGCCGCGCCGCTCGCCGCTAAGACCGAAGTCGTGAATGGGCCGTCCTAAGGTACGGCATTTGTTCTACGCGTCATTTTGTTTTTTTTTTTGTTCTGGATTATACCTAGGAACCTTAAAAAGGAAGTTACGGAGTTATTGGAGGTCAAAATTTCGATTTTTACACAAGATTTTATGTTACTTACAACTTCAAGTACCTCGGAGCTCGTGGCTTAATAAGAACTGCCACTCGGGTCGATCTTTAGGTAAAGCTGTGCTTGCCTAGGTCGGTCTGTGGATGGGTGACCGCCCGACATACCGAGTTTCCTCCGTGCCTCGGAAATCACGTTAAGCTGTTGGTCCCGGCTGCCATATATAGATCTTTGGCAGTCGTTACAGGTAGTCAGTGACCTGAAATTCTGACATCCAGTCTTACCAAAGAGTATCGTATTACCTAGTATTAACTGGGTTGTGGAGGTCAGATAGGCAGTCGCTCCATGTAAAATACTGGTACTCAGCTGCATCCGGTTAGACTGCAAGCCGACCCCAACATAGTTGGGAAAAGGCTAGGCAGATGATGTCAACTTCAAGTACCTTCGTAACCCCTGTTCTATTCAAAGCATCTATCAGCACAATGTTTTGAGTGTGTTATGGGCCTACGCGATTACACGGTGCATATGGTACATCGCGCCTTTGGTTGGTCAAACTGTATTACCATTACCAACCACACGCGCGATGTACTCTGTGCAGGCCAGACTGTGGTGTGGTAGGCCCATTACATAATAATATGAGTCCTATCGTAAACTATGAGTTTTCACTCCATAGACAGTCTTTTCCTAGCAATATTTTTTGCGTAAAGTTAATTAGTTTAATAATCCACGTTTCTAACGTTACCATCATCACTCGCTGATAGAATGTCCGTCTGTCTAGACCTTATTTCTAAAGCCAATCTTCAAACAGCTTTAACTTTAAGTCCTATAGGCCACTTGAACGTAGGGTACCGTAAATACAACAAAGGATTTAATCAAGGTAGGCGACTTCTATGAACAAATAATAGTGCGGTTACCAGTTTGGTTACCAAGCATGGTTAATAAGGTATTATCCTGCTTAGATTTGTTGTTTGATCTTTGGACATTGTTTGTTCTTTAGAGGGGCATTTTCTCAGTCAAAATAAGGGTCTTCTTTAGTCTAAAACTGCTCTTAAGTTATCTTTATCTATCTAGTTTTTTCCAAGTAGGTAAATTGGGGTGGGATTTCAGTCTATTTGAGTACAGCTCACTGTTTCTGTCCTACACAACTCTGGCTAACACGTTGTTGTAAATTCATATAAGTAGATGTGCGTGATCGAATCAGAAATGAAGACATCCGACATCCCGAAGAATCGATAGACTTTAGTGGCAAAGGGCAATGCACAAAGTGGCGACCGCGAACCGGAAGACGTTGCGTTGGAAGGCCTCCCACTACGTGGACCGATGAGCTGGTGAAGGTTGCGGGGATCCGTTTGATGCGAGACGCACGGGACCGGTCAATGTGGCGAGACTTGGGGGAGGCCTATGTCCAGCAGTGGATGTCTTTTGGCTGAAATGATGATGATGATAAAGTAGATGTCTTGACATTGTGATTATAAAAAATCATGTTAAATAGCCCAACTTTATCATCATTTCAATATCAAACTGTGTTCTTATTGAAATCCTCTGTTGGATTTTACAACAAAGCTTGTAAATTACAATACGTTCCATAACTCGAAGATTCTGTAAACATTGGTTGAATGAGACATATTTCCCAGAATCAGTAGTATCTTATTCGTAGATAAAATACAATTTTCTCTTAAGTGTTATTATTAGTATTAGTTACCGTAATAAATACCTGTTACTTCTGAAGAGAGATTTGGGCTACGATATAACAATTGCTGGAAACAATTTCAGTCAACGCCAATTTTTTTTTTTTGCGTTGCCCCTCACTAGGAATTTCTCCTGTATCGTGTGTGCGTTTATAAACATTTAAACTCACATACACAAACACACCCAGACCCGAAACAACTATCTGTAGGCCATACAAATATTTGTTCCGTACGTGGATCGAACCCGCGACACGCAGCGCAGAAGTCCAATCGCTCAGCCACTGCGCCAACCGTGCCGTCAAAAATGAACAGTAGGTTGGTATTATACAGAGTGTAAACTTACCCTTCGCGAAGTTGTCATCCAAGAATTCTACGTCAAACTAAGTAACCATACGCAAAAATTATTGGTGAGAAATTACTTGTTTTGATGTCCAAAATCACAGTTTACGGTAAAACTCTAAAACGCACTCTGCCGCTTTCCAGGTCTATGCGAATTAGATCCATGTCATGATTCTTTCATCATCATCAGTCTCCTGCCCTTATTTAAATTAATTTGGGATCGGCGCAGCATGTCATTCTTTACACAGTCCATCCATCGCCATCGATTCTTTAGTCTTCCTCTACTCCTCATTCTCACTTCAAACTTTCCTCGTTCCTCCGCATCACATGCCCATACCACGACACAAATGGACTAACACAAATGTTTATCTATGGGTAAAGACCCATAGATAAACATTTGTGAAAAAAAAAAAAATGTATGTAAAAAAAAATGTAGGTATTCTATTCTATTAATGTAATGATTTTTAGGGTTCCGTAGCCGAATGGCGAAAAACGGAACCCTTATAGATTTGTCATGTCCGGTTCATGTTAAAGGTGCTTCCCTACTACGATGGTACGGAACCCTACATGTACAAGTCCGACTTGCACTTGGCCAGTTTTTTATCAATAAAAAATGAAAATTTCAAGAGTATGTGTAAAACTCATCACATCTCTCAAAGACGACCTACCACACATTATGAAGACGTCTAATGTAGTTATGTAGAACAACTTTAAAAGCTATTTTATCCTACCTACTAAATTCCCCTTCACATTAACTCAACCAGTCTTTTTTTCCGCAAGGCACCAAAAAGTTCACGTATTTTATTTCTTAAGTGCTACAAGCCACGGAATTATGAAGGTAAAAATGTTTCGGAAACAGAAAGTAGGTAAATTATTTGAGGTTTTATATGTTATCTGGTAATGTTCTGATAGCCATAAGAACCATAGGTAACCATCATCAACAGGAGGCTACGGTTGGGACCGAGAGAGGGGATTTTTAAAATTCCAGCATCCCGTACAAACTTATTAAAGTTTGCGCCAGTGACTCGTGCAATGAGAACACTGAATAGTGTGTCTCGGTGTTTAGACCTATTTTCTTGTCCTTTGGCGGAATTCCAGAGGGTGACACTTAGTATGTTGTCCACTGTGTAACTTGTATTTCTACCCAGACCCGTTACTTGGGACTGGACTATTAGTAATTTATGACTACTTCTGTTCATACCTGTTAAAACAAATGTATGTGTTAATAAATAAATAAATAATAAATCATTGTAAAACTGTAATTAAATATGATTTCTGCCCATACATCATCATCAGCCTATAATGTTCCCTTGCAGCAGGCCACCTCTTTAGGAGAGGGATGGGCTATAATCCACCACGCGGGCCCAGTCCGGGTTGGTAGATGTCACATGTCTTAAAATTTTTTGGTTCTAAGACACGATTTCACACAGTTTCCTCACGATGTTTTCCTTCACCATTTTGAGAGCAGTGGTGATGAAATAAATCATACAAAGTAATGTGCCTGCCTGAGTTCGAACCCAGGAACTTACTGTTCGTAAGTCGGGGCCGCCACCGCTGCTCTTTAATTCTCTCTTGCTCTCGACAATTTTAATTGTAAAACTGTAATTTTTACAGTAGGTTTCTGCCCCATACACTTTTTTGGGGGGTGGGAAATCCGCAACTGACTCCTCCCGCTCTGGCCAGAGCGGAAAGAAGTGTCAGACTTCTACTGACTAAACACCACCCATGTTTCTTCTTAGCCCTTTGTGTCGAGGCCACGGTATCTCTTTCGATCAACCCGCAGCCCCAAGGGGGACACGCAGCCCCGACGGGAACCCGCAGCCCCGACGGGGACCCGCCGCCCCGACCGGGACCCGCAGCCCCGACGGGTGCTCCATACCCTAGGCCGGATCATCGCATCGTAATTATTACCTATTTTGGAAACAAAAGACTATAACATTGCCATCACTCTTCCACCTTCAAAATTTATTTTGGGGTCGGCAGTTCGGTACAGCAGCCTTGTTCCTCCATACTTCTCTATCTGTCGCGTTTTCAAATATTTCAACTTATTCATTCCATTTACCTTCATAGATGACGCTAAGTACTCAATTAACTGTTGACCTGAATAATTATATTGTATCCTCCAAATAATTATTATGTCATACAAATATCAATCACCAATATGTAAATATAAAATGGTTTTGTAATGCTTTAAAATGAATTCTATTAGAGTTTCAAATTGTATCGTGAAGATCGTGAATTGATCGAAATCTTAACCCCGTTCAAATTAAGCTGCAGTAGGACAGGTCGCAACTGACGACTGTGCCATAAATTATACATAAAAGCAATATGAGTAACCTTTCGCGAACACTGTTACATGTATAGACATATACATACGTACATAGGTATGATATTATGTCGCTTGTAGAGAAAAGTCGTTTTTAAGAGGACCTCGTTCGTGAATCTTTTACAAAGGCGCTTGTTTGAGAACAAAATAATTACAAGCTAGCTTTGTTGATCGAAGGTAAAGCTACACGGTGGAGCAGCGGTGGCCCAGTGGTGGCGGCACCGAATTACGAACAGGTCGTGGGTTCGAACCCAGGCAGGCACATTACGTTGTGTAATTTATTTCATCACCGCTGCTCTCAAAAACGGCGAAGGAAAACATCGTGAGGAAACCGGCATGTCTTAGAACCAAAAATTCGAAGACATGTGACATCTACCAATCCGCACTGGGCTCGCGTGGTAGATTATAGCCCATTCCCTCTCAAAGAGAGGAGGCCTGTGTCCCAGCAGTGGGAACATTAATAGGCTGTTGATGACGATGATGAAAGCTACACTAGTCGCGGTGGTCCGTGGATGGGAGACCATTCATTACATTTTGAGCCGATTAAGCCGTTGTGGAGGTCAGATAAGCTGTCGCTCCATGTAAAATACTGGTACTCAGAGCATGCGGTACTCAACCATTTTTTACAAAAATCTTCTATGGATGTAGACGGGAAGCCTACCCCAACATAGTTGGGAAAAGGCTAAGAGATGATGAATTGCGAAAGATAATTCCCACTTAGGCATCTTTTTACCCGACTGCCAAGGAAGGGTTATGTTTTTGCTTGTGCTTTCTTATAGGGAATCGTTTCAAATAACGATTGCCATATACGCAGAGTTCTAATTAACAGCCTCCTCAGATTACAAATAAACTAGTCCCTTATGTGGGCCTTAGAAATGTGGACACTGAGAAATGTCACAGTAATGAATACTACTTAGAAGACAGCCTCTTGGGTGTGGTGGTAGTTAATGCAACCGCTATGCAAGAAGTGGGGGGTCCAACTCCCAGGTTGGGCAATACTGCTGCAACACAGGCCTGCTGCAACAGGGAGTGGGCTTTTCCGTCGGGGCTGCGTTCGAAAGAGATACCGCGGCCTCGACACAAAGGGCTAAGAAGGAACATGGGTGGGTGGTTTTTAGTTAGTAGAAGTCTAACACTCCCTACCGCTCTGCCCAGAGCGGGAGGAGTCATTTGATGATTTCCCACAAACCAAAAAAAAAGGTGTGGGAGAGGAGTGGGCTATATTCCACCACACTGTCCCAATGTGGGCTGGTGGACGTCACATAATCATATCTTAGATTTTTTAAATTCTGGAACCTACTCGCCTGCTTAGTCGTGATGTTATCTTTCACCGTTTTGACAGCGGTAATAAAGTAAATTACAAAGTAATTTAGTTAATTTAGCACAAAAACTACTACTAGTTTTTGTGCTCACACCATAGATTATTGTAAGCCTATACGTAAGGATCTGTGACTTTCTGGTCATTAATTTATATTTGACTTATGTACTGACTATAATATCTTGACATCAATTATTATTTTATTTGCTTTGTAACTTGTTACTACTATGTAATACTATGTAATGTTTTGTTTGGACTATTATGTAAAATGCAATTAAGTGTAATTTTTATACCTACAAAATTTGTACGCCGTTATTGGCAAAACTTGGACGCTCACAACATCTATTTCTTCAATTCAATCTTGCATGTCTGATTTATCATAATATGTAAACGCATGTTTGACAAATAAATTATTCTTATTCTTAATTTGTTGTTTTTTTTAGCTGAAAGTTCCAAATGTACTCAAATATAATCAATATACTTGCCTGGGTCAAAGCCCATGACTTAGGTACATGTTTGTTTAACTCAACAATTTTCTTCAAAACTCACTATCTCTATCATCAATTCTTCAGTAAAACACAAAAAATAACGAACGTATATTATTACTAATGGTGGCAATTTTTACTACATTAGTCGATCGATCTGTAATAATAACAGAACGCAAGGTGAAAACAATCATAAGTGCGTTGACATATTGATTAATGAGTTAAGTTGACAAGCTATAATGATTGCTACAATCATTGAGTTGGAAGGGTATTGTGGCGTTATCGTTAAAGGTTGAAATGTCGTGGGTAGGAATATGGTGTGGCTTTATTAGAGGAATAAGGGAATTGTCAGCTGTTTTAGTTTTCGTACAGCAAAATAATCATAATTATCGAGTATGTAGTATTACGCTCAACTTCAGCCAAATAAAATTGAACAGTGAAGTGTTAAAGTTGCCGTAAAGTTTACCTTAGAATCTTAACAAAGTGATCACAACCCTCAAATCATCTTAGTAAGCCTTTATACAAATTATCTAGCCGTATTCAAACTAGATTATCACAATCTAACCACCCGAATTCGACCTAAAAATCTTAAATCTCCCTTAAAATATTCAAACCACGTCCGACTAACCTGGAATATATTTAATCCTTCAGATCTCCTGTCTAGATTGACCTAAATGATCTAAGTCTCCAAGACATTGTTACTAAAATTACTGCGCAAAGACGTGCTGGCTATGCGGTCAGTTATAACTTCTATGAATAATCTTAGTTGCAGACAACGGTTCCGTTCGTCATAAAGGGAATACTCCGTCTTGCAGTTGCTGCAAAGTACAGACTTGCATCGTTACTCTAATTAAAGCTGTTTCCTGGTATTTGAGAAGAGATACCTACGCGTTACCTATGAAAGTTTCACGGAGACCCGAAATGATATTAGCTATGATAGGTAGCTATGATAGACGGTGCAGATGACTTCAGATAAAGACAAAAGACAGAGTGATATGAGGGTAAAAGTTATAAATGGAGTGTGTTGCATGATAGCGTGACGACTGACAGGGCAGAATGAAAGAAAAAAACGTATTGCGCCGACCCCGAAAGATATGGGATTAGGGCAGGAAGATTATGATGGTGAAGAGGACATTAACGTGCAAGCTGTTATCATGAACTCAGCACATGGTTGAAGACAAAAAGAAACATTTCCAGGATATAAAATCTGCTGCAAACATACAAATGCAAACATGTTTTTTATCGATGTATAAAAAATCACACATATCCTGAAAACATAACACTCTTTTTTGGGAATTCGTATCAAAACAAGCCTTACGAAACATATTGAAACGTTTCGAACTCGATGTTTGGTGTATAAAAAAGATTTGATAGTATTACTTTGTTAAACCCTTCACTACAGGCAGGTAAAACAGAACACACAGTATTTTGAAACCGCTTTTCAGTTTTAATTTTAATCAACAACTTTACAGAAGATTGAAGAAACAAACTGCATAATTATACATCAGGTTATTATAAAATATCATGTTATATTTTGTGTTCCTTTCAAATAAGATAGACACGTTGCTTGTTTCTGTAATTGGCTGAAACAACGCGTCTTCCGATAGCAAAAGGCATCAAAAATTTAAAATGTCAAAATCGCCTAAAATAACTTACGTGGTGTTGGAACTTCAACGGCGATAAAGCTACAGTTACTTCCAAAATTGTCTTCCAAACACTTTTCCATCCCCTAAGAAAACACCAGTAATTAATCAGCCCGCTCCCATACATAAAGTAAAGATCCCCCTCTTTCAGAAACACCTTCATTTAACAGACACGTTGGGAACTATTTAGCACAAATTACACGGGCCCGGGGGAGTCGACTCAATAATTTGGAGTAGCACATCTATCAATTAGAGGCGTCTCGTTCAGCTATTAAAATGAGTTGTTGAGTTAGTTGTGGGGGGGGAAGTAAGATGCTGCTTCAATTTAGTATGTGGTGGATATTGTTGGGGAAGTATGTTTGCAGAATTTTGTATTTGGGGGTACTCATCGTCAAGAACAACTTTTAGTATGTATCTTATTTTTTTTGGGGGGGTGGGTAATCATCAAATAACCCCCCCTCCCGCTCTTGGGCAGAGCGAAAGGGAGTGTCGGACTTCTACTGACTAAAAACCATCCATGTTCCTTCTTAGCCCTTTATGTCGAGGCTGCGGTATCTCTTGCGAACAACCCGCAGCCCTGACGGGTTTAGTATGTATCTTAGGTTGAAACCATCTGCATCACAATAGACATATTATGTAACCTCTTCGTTTTATGGCGTACAAGTGACTCTCAGACCTTCATACTCACGCTCAAAGTATTTATTTCAAGTAGACCATTAGGTGGACAGTCCCAGTCACATGGCATAGTAACTTATAAGTGGTACTGTCGGTGCTCATTCCAAAACGTAGATCTCTATTGAAAATAATAAGCAAAATATTCGGTGGACATTGGACACTCTCCTTGGGATTGTAAAACAACTAGATAAGTATGGGGTGGACTGATAAATATTATGTTATATTCCAGAAAAAATACGGTAATCCAAAAAGCAGGGCTTTCACTACTTACCAACTCAGTATCATCTGCCTATCCGTTTTACAAAACTTTTATATCGGCTTCCTGTCTAACCGTATGCAGTTGTATTTCAGTAATGTACATGGAGCAACAGCCTATTCGACCTCCACAACCAAGTAACCTTCGACCTCCACAACCAAGTAACCGGGCAACACGTTACTTACCACTCAACAAAATAAATAACACACCACGCATCATTTTAGCCGCCCACAGTAAAACGCCGTCACTTATTCGCGAGCAGTTTGGCAGACACTGAAAATATGCGAACGCAGGTAGCGTTAGCTAAAGCAAATGTTAAACGATGTGACTTTGTAAGCGCTTAATAATAAGTGCTGTTTTGCGTCCTTGTCAAAATTCAGGAGATTGTCATAAAATACATTAAGAATCAATTTTAATTACGGTATCTGATCAATCATTAGTTGTGTAAAATTTAACAGTATTTCAGGATAACCCCGGAGTTTTTTTTTGGGAATAAAAAAATATCGAATAAACGCTTGCATTTCTTCGTATGTGTGAAAGCGCGGTTTTAAGACGAGAATCAGACAGGCAGCGTTTTGACACGGGTGGTTCACACTTACCGAAATCTAAGCTAAGCTAAGCTACTCACATTATTATTGATTCGGGTCGAGAAAAATTAGGATAGTTATAATTCGACGAGGATGCAAAACGACAGCCGTGTCTTTAAAACTAATTCAGGTTCAAGACTATGAAAGCTAAAAGCACTTTATGCTTTCAAATTATTTATGCACGTCTAGGGCTTGTCATTCGATCTTGGGTTAAAAATATATTATTCTGAAATGTAAAACCAATATTTTAAGTGGAAAACAAATTTAGTTTTAGTCAACTAAATACTAATGTTAAGAGCCACTTTCTCCAAACTATTAAGTTATTAAATGTCATGTTTTGGCATTTTGACGGACTTATTCAGTGCGTCAAAATTAATTACGAGTACCAACAGAATTCTTAGTAAAATTAGATCTAATAACTTTCGTTTTTGTGGTCGGTCGGTTGAAAATGGTTATAGTGCATTAAATAACTTTTAAATCCTAACTGCCCCACTCAGAGATGTTCAATGACTACTTAAGCCGTCACTTAGTAAAGATTTGACATACTTTTGTATGACAAAACTGTCAAAACCTTTACTAAGTGATGGCCTAAGCAATCATTAAAGCTCTCAGCGGCAGTAAGAGTATAATGCCTCATGGGTGAGTTCTACTCCATCACAATTCAGATTACCATTGACATGCTTAAAAGAAGAGCTGATGGCAATGACCATGCATTGAAAACTTACTCGTTTCCTTATCAAACGGACCGGTGATGGGGTAAAAATAAATTGGGTAACACCATACTGTCGCGGCACCAAACGCCAATCGGAAACCGAAGCTTTTTAAAGCCCAGACAAATAAATTCAAATCCAGACAACCCATTTTCTGCTACATCTTTTATGATAAAAGTAAATACCCACTTTCGAAAATTACATAAAAATTGAACAAAAAATTAAAGCAGCCAGCTAAGAGGCATCAAATCCTGGGCCTCGGGAATGAGCAGAAATCCCGGGATTGTCGCGGGAAAATGTATTTTTATTAAATAACTTCCCACCCGCAGATGGGTGAGGCTCGGTATTAACTTTTTAAATCGATTCGACATTGGCACTGTTAACATACAGCCTTGTTTAACGTTCTTTATTATCATACCACCTTTTTTTAATTGTTTGAGTTTTGTTATTGGTAGCTGTTCCTTTTTGTGTAAGTTTATTTTAGACAGTACCTTTTTTTTTTTTTTTTTGGGGGGTGGGAAATCATCAAATAACCCCTCCCGCTCTTGGGCAGAGCGAAAGGGAGTGTCAGACTTCTACTGACTAAAAACCACCCATGTTCCTTCTTCGCCCTTCATGTCGAGGCCTCGGTATCCCTTGCGGACAACCCGCAGCCTCGACAGGCGTCGGCCCTTGCGGGCCCCTTCCATGTTGCTGACATCTCTTTGAGGCGCGCGTGGAACACGAACGCGCCGTCGACACGGCCTGTTGTCGTCATAAGACGGACGGACGGCGAGCTTACCCATCACTCACCGTCCACAGGCCCGCGTCTACGGTGGCCGGAAGCCATCACGTGGCCCCCGACGCCCGGAGCGCCTCCCGCGGCGGCTGGGACGAGAGGTTCTCTCCCTCTCACGTTCCGCCACCTCCTTCGCTAGCATCACTGCTTCGCAGAAGGAGGCGACGGCGTCCCATTCCTCCTCGCCCCGGACCATGGCTTGCACCAGGGCCGGACGCGAGAGGTCGCCGCCGCCGATCGCCGCTGTGATTTAGACAGTACCTTCCATCGCAGCGTAGTAGTACACGTGAATCCTTTTTAATTTTCCGGGATAAAAGTTCTTTCGTGCCCTTTTAGGAGCTTGTGGCTATAATATAATAATAGCTTCCTTAATAATAGGTTAAACCGTGCTTACCTAGGTTGGTCCGTGGATGGGTGACCACACATTACTTACCGAGTTTCCTCCGTGCCTCGGAAAGCACGTTAAGCTGTTTGTCCCGGCTGTCATTTGTAGATCTTTGACAGTTCCCGTCGGGTCTACGGGTCCCGTCGAGCCTACGGGTCCCGTCGAGGCTACGGGTCCCGTCGAGGCTACGGGTCCCGTCGAGGCTACGGGTCCCGTCGGGGCTGCGGGTTGTTCGAAAGAGATACCGCGGCCGCGGTGCAAGGGCTAACAAGGAACATAGATGGTTTTTAGTCAGTAGAAGTCTGACACTCCCTTTCGCTCTGTCCAAGAGTGGGAGGGGTTATTTGATGATTTTACACCCGCCAAAAAAAAAAAGATCTTAGACAGTCGTTATGGGCAGTCCGTGGCGCGAAAGTCTGACAAACAGTCTTACTAAAAGGTATCGTATTACCCAGAACCAGAACTAACTAAGTTATAGAGGTCAGCTGCATCCAGATAGATTGGAAGCCGATTTTCGGGACTCATTGTTCACAGTTCTAATTACCGTATTTTTATTATCATGTATGTCTATAATATAAAGTTGTTAATATTGGTTGAATTAGAAATCGATTATCCTGATTCTCGAATAAACGGAATACACCTGGTTTCAATTGATCCGGATAATCGGGATTCTACTGTATGTAGTTGGGAAAAGGCTGGGGAATGATGTGTCCTTTTGCGGGATAGATTACATTTTCAGATTTTTTCTGTTGTTACTGGAACAACGAACCTCTCTCTCGCCATCACTACTCATCACCGAATGAAAGTATCTCCAGCTTTTCTTTTAAGAGAAGTAAAATAATTTAATTTTATAATATCCTCTTGAGTCTTCTACCTGTGTATCTACAATGTATCCTACAAGTTCACCTCGACACATAGTCCTCGTGCCACAAATCATTTTGAGGTTAGCTTTAAGCCAAACCAGATGCAACCGCATCTGAATTCAGGTTTGGTACCTACATACCATATTCCAAGCTACACATCAAGTTTTGCGATATTTATTCTCTGAATTATATAACATAATATCACGCCTAAAATCCCAACAGAGTTAGCCAGAGATGTAGTCACGTTAAAACCCTCATAGGAGGTCACGAGCTTATTCCAATCAACTGAGCACAAATCCAGACTCCATGCTACTGATTGCTCAGTAGCATGGAGTCTTGCCTGATGGAAAACAGAAACAGTTTTTGCCCAACCTGTGAATTGGAGTCGAAACTGGGACCATGTGCTCCGCAGTCGCACTACACCACTAGACCTAGTGAATGAAAGTAAAACATCAGGATAAAATTATAATTCATCATCGTTCATTCTCATCACGTTAAGCTGTTGGTCCCGGCTGCCATATATAGATCTTTGGCAGTCGTTACAGGTAGTCAGTGACCTGAAATTCTGACATCCAGTCTTACCAAAGAGTATCGTATTACCTAGTATTAACTGGGTTGTGGAGGTCAGATAGGCAGTCGCTCCATGTAAAATACTGGTACTCAGCTGCATCCGGTTAGACTGGAAGCCGACCCCAACATAGTTAGGAAAAGGCTAAGCAGATGATGATTCATCATCATCATTCTCCTGGCCTTATCCCAATCTATTTGTGGTCGGCACAACATGTCTTCTTCTTCAATACTTCTCTTTTACTCGTCATTTCAGCAGTCACCTCCTTTCTACAGCATATAATAAAAAAAATGTTTCATAGTTTATTTGATACTTTTTTTTTTTTTGGCCGCTGGAAAATCATCAAATAAGGTCCCGCTCTTGGGCAGAGCGGAAGGGAGTGTCAGACTTCTACTGACTAAAAACCACCCATGTTCCTTCTTAGCCCTTCATGCCGAGGCCGCGGTATCTCTTGCGAACAACCCGCAGCCCCGACGGGGGGTAGGTGTACCTTAGATACCTATGAGTAGGTGCTGTATTCACTACATTATCTATATAATTCTGGTTCTGTATTTATATTATGACTAACTTAAGCCCTCAGCTCCGACCGCTTGTAGTTCGGTAATTGTTCCATAGGATCATGCTATGCAGGTAAAGAGAAAAACTATCTATGTGTCAAAATTCATTCAAAAACAGTCAGTAATTTTTGCGTGAAACAGTAACAAACATCCGAAAATCCTCTCCAACTTTCGCCTTAAGTAGGAATAAGTAGAATATTATAATTATATCCACTTTTAATATTATAAAGCCTGTATCCAATATAAAATTGAATGCAGTTATTTAACTTGCACAATAATAAAATTGAACAGCTTGGAGCGGTCCCGGCGCGGGTTCGTTACGTTGGTGTATATCAGATAATTGAATTACTGGATTCCAATATTTTTTACTTTATATTGGTCATATTTTGATGATCTACTTTTAATAAAACTGGGGAGTTTTTTTTCAATTTTCAGTTATAAAATGCGTATGCGTTTTTTTCTTTTAAACGCATAGTGCGGGGGCTGATTCGAGGCGGCAGGAGAAAAGAACTCATGGAAGGAATTGGGGGAGGTCTTTGCCCAGCAGTGGGACACTACAGGCTAATAAAACAATAAACAAGTTTTATAATAGCTTTTGAACTCTTTTTGAAATTGCTCGTTAGTGTAAATAGTGAGGCTCTAAGCTAGATAATAATAGCCACACGGATCAATCGGATGGGTGGCTACCCATTTCATACCGAATTTCTTCCGCGCAACGGAAAGCACGTTGAGCTGTTTGTCCTGGCTGTCATTAGTAGAGTCACAGACAGTCAACATTGACAGACAGTCGATACAGACAGACAGTCGTTACAGGTAGTCAGTGCAGCCCACAGATATAGATAGACCTAGATAACGCAAGAGCAACACGTCATGTGTCTAGCTTACGTGTAAAAATCGTAAGTGGCCACTTTCGCGCTCAGTCTGCATCGGTGGATAGCGCTAGTCGGACGTCTGCGCTGGTGCAAATTTCCGATTTTCCATCACTAAATAGTGCTTATGACGTCATAATAGGTAGTCAAAAAATGGCACGCTTGGTTTTGGCAGTCACTCATATAGGTGGCCATTTCGCCACCAGTGGGCGAGTCTAGCCTTGACATTTAACAACTTTCCCAAAAAACAGCTTTTCATAAATGCATGGAAACTGTCTGTCTGCTGTTGTATAGTAATTAGTTATTTTTTTCACGAATCTGACATGAGCTTCATTAAATAGTAAAATTCGCCATAAAATAGCTAAAAAGGCCCGTTTAAAAAACCCGAAGTACTTTATAATAACTAATAACGTAGCGTCCTCATGATCCCGCAGTGAACGGCCGCAGGGAGCCGGTTATTGTGATGCTAAAACAGGTCAAGTTCAAGGCGTTGGTCTATTTCCAGGCTCTGTTCTAACAAAGTGGAAAATTTTACTTAAACACAACATAGCATCACGCTTGTAATCCCTGAGTGTTAGGCAAACTTGTATCTTTTACCTATCGTACACCCACATTTCGCTTGATGTGTGTGTAATAAATCGGACAGTTACTGAAGAAATTTTAATTTAAAAACCTACCCAGAAACACTTTGATCCTACCTAGGACCTAGGATCCGAAACCAAGACCGAAAAAGTAATGGACAGCTAGATTAACGAGGCAGAGAATTACCTAAATCGGTAGTATAAAAGATAGATACTCGTACTTTTCACCCTGTTATGTAAAAACACTTACGCCTTTTTAAAATTTAGTATCTTTTCTTTTATAAATATAAAGTTTATCCATTAGACATTTTTCCGTAATTAGTAGCCTCGATTTGTGCCCTGTTAATAGCAATGGTTTGGCTCTGATTCCCATAAATTAAAACCCTCCTGGAATTAAACGTATTTGGCCAATATGGGTGTTACACGACACACCTACGTCTAATTCCTTTAGGGAATAGACGCTATGATAACTTTTTTATACTCCAATAGAAAAAAACGCTACTTAAGTATCCAATTGTTACATAACCCTAATACAAAAAGATTTCCATCTCATAAACGCCTTTTATCAACCATCAAAAATACGTTGCACCATTTTAGAAGTAAAATAAAACTGACAGGCTGTTTATAAAGCAATATATTCCATATGCCCAATTTACTTTAGTAACACAGCGTAAACTGAACCCTTACGTCCTTAAAATAAGGTTGTAAATGTGCGCAGCTCAGTGTAAATAATATAAGTGCCATTGGCTCATTAGCTAACGACATTTCTTGCGTTTGATCGAAAAGAAAGATAGACCACTGCGTAAAGGGACTCTTTACTACTTCCGATACGATCCGTCGATACGATCGGATAATAACGAGAACCGACTTTTGAACTGCGTACGTACACTTTACAGGCCCTAGTGTGAGTTTTTTGCCCATTCTTCTCCATAAAGTGGATAAAAACTATATTTATTTCAAAGTTAATAAGCCTATGGCTTGACTGCAGGTAGCTTCTAGCTATACATCTTCTTTTCAAATCTGTAATGTGTTTAATGGGGCGTAATATTACATGGTACATCTGATGCCTAATGAACCGGTAATTTAATCGATGGGAAGCTGTGACATAGGTTTTCCTGCATGCGTGCCGTTATGTGTGTAAGTAATTCTTTACCATTATAATTGGCTAGTGAAACTCCGCAGATGTGATAGGAACCGAAAATATAATTATCTAACTAGTCTCAATAATAAAAAAAAATTACTAGTTGTATCAGAACTATGTTGTGGCCGGCCTCCAGTCTACAGATGCATCTGAATACCAGTATTTTACATGAAGTGACTGCCTATCTGATCTCCACAACCCAGTTAGTGACGTTACAAGAAAGTCAGTTTGAAATAAGATATATAAGAAAATGAAAAATATAAAAAAAAATAACTAAGAGCAAACACAACACGCATCGTACTACCAAAACTACATCGTATAGTGTAAAAGAGCTCTTTCCTAACGAACATGTCGTATTAACAAGCCCAAAAAGTGATTGTAACTTGTTAAAACGTGTGTAATAAATTGTTTTAGACGTGACATCTGCCTATCTTTGGGCTCAGCTATTTCATTAGCCTATCGGGGAATGTGACACATTTATAACGAAACTATGCACTCCTTATTATCATAAGGTAGACTGTTTATGGCTTAACCAGAATTTGAAGATAACTTTTGTTGCGTCAAAGGCGATTGGTTTTTGTTTCAGTTTACTTTCAGATGATTAGGACCAGAGTAAATAGGCCAGTCGATGAATGGGTAGTTTTCCATTAATTTATTAACTTGAAACACAAACGCTCATCATCTGCCTAGCCTTTTCCCAACTGTGTTGGGGTCGGCTCCCAGTCTAACCGGATGCAATTGAATACCAGTATTTTACATGGAGCGACTGCCTATCTGACCTCCACAACCCAGTTAATACTAGGTAATACGATACCCATTGGTAAGACTGGTTGTCAGACTTTCAGGTCACTGACTACCTGTAACGACTGCCAAAGATCTATATATAGCAGCCGGGACCAACAGCTTTACGTGCTATCCGAGGCACGGAAGAAACTCGGTATGTAATGGGCGGTCACCCATCCACAGACCAACCTAGGCAAGTGCGGCTTAACCTTAAGATCGGCCCGAGTGCCAATTATTTTTAAGCCACGAGCTCATAGAGTTGAAAATATATTGTACCTATAAATTATAGAAAAATTAAAAAAAGAAAATAGTAACATAACATAACATCGCCTGTAAACCTGAAGGTTAGACAGCGGTGTATTTCATAGTACACCCACATTTCGTTAGTTATATTTAAGTTCCATGTAGTAGGGGGCGAGCCACCGGACACAAATCCAAACACCGTGGCTGTTACTAAGAAAATTTTAATGTAAAACTCAACAAAACATTACTTAATCCGAGAATCGAACCAAAAACCTCATACTCCCCGTCGGGGCTGCGGGTTGTTCGCAGATACCGTGCCCTCGACATGAAGAGCTAAGAAGGAACATGGGTGGTTTTTAGTCAGTAGAAGTCTGACACTCCCTTTCGCTCGGCCCAAGAGCGGGAGGGGTCATTCGATGATTTTCCACCCACCATAAAAAAAAACCTCATACTCAGCTTGACGACTTACTTTACCATGTCTCAATTCTGAAGTGTGCGACTTCTGACCTTTAAGTGTAAAACTGTAAACCATTTATATCCCAATTTGTCTCTTTAGAACTTAATTTACAAGTTAATGTGAGAAATAACAACAAAGACTACAGTCACTTATCAAGTGTTTGTCTAACGGAAGTCGTTGGTCGTCACAAATTGAGGGAAACAAGTTGCTTAAGGCTTGTATTCACGCCAATGACCTTGTGCATAGCTAACTACCCCTCTCAGTCGTAGACACGGACTTTAAACAGAAGCATTTTTCGTTTATTATAATTAAAATAATACATATTTTTAAAAAGTAACAAAACCAAATTATTTTCCTTTGTATTTCAAAGCAGTAGATATTTTTTTTAAATTATTTTGTTAAAAAATGAAGGAGTAAAATGGTTCCATTCAACGATTTGGAGGTGATTTTGTGGATTTTTTTTCTTATTATGTGATACTGATAGAAAAATTATGGCTAAACCAAATTACGTGTCATATCATGAAGATTACTAACAATTTTTTTCAGATGTAATGTCTCTGTAAGTGCCGGTAAAAAACTGCTTCATCTGCACGCTGTTTTTATGCTTTTTCGAGAGAGCAGCCTTAATTCACAGATTACTTACCTACTTAAATTAACAATGCACTTCGTACAGTTTGTGGGAAGCGCACGCACACAAAGACCCAGTTTATTGACATGAAAGTTGGAGGGGAATAGCGGGGACTCTGCTGGCTATTCCCCTACGAGTATCTATGTATAATGTTATGTGTAGTATGTCTAGGTTCCCAATACCTTTTGAAATTGTAATTTTCCATCATATTTTCATGGGTTTTTGTGGGTCATATTTTCTTTACTTATTAGTTGTGAAAAAAACGAACTGACGGATGTGTCTGAAGTAGACCTTGATTTTTGAATTTCTCTGGTAGCCCTCTAATGAGCGCCGTTATTTTTTTGTCATATTTCATCATTATTTTCATGGGTTTTTGTGGATTATTTTTACTTTACTTAGGTATTAGTTGCTGAAAAAAAACGAACTTAGGACGTGTCTAAAGTAGACCTTGATTTTATGAAAAATAAAATATTGCTTATTCACGAAGAAAAAATGAGAGCACATTTGTAAAGAGAACGCACCACCATGTTATCTTAATACCATAAAGCTTACACAGATTTTTTTAAATAACAAAAAAATCCAATAATCCACTAAATTAAAAAAGCACAATCTTTAAAATTAATTGTTTAAAAACACAAACGTTAATGTGTTTACAGAATTTGTATCAACATTAATGACTGTGGAAGGGCCCATTCTATCACGACTCAGCCATTAGGGGACCTGACAATAACTGCAGAGATTATAGCCACGGATTTATTATTATTACTAATATAAACACACCTTTGTGCGTGTCTGTCTGTTTAGTTTGACAGTTATTTTGTTTGTTCACGTTTTTTTAATGGGGTTTAAATTATATTTTGGTTAAAGTTTTTTTTATAGAGAATAAAATATTGGGTGAGTTTATGTCTAATCCCTTTGCAGATAAACATTATTTGTTGCCGTCCTATAATAGTATAGTGTTCATATTTTACATACCTTTATAGGTATGTAAAATGCGCTATACAAACTTACGCTTTTTTCCCATGTGGGTAGGCAGAAACTACAGAACGCACGCAAGTGGGTGCACTACTATCCTTAAATCCTTATATTCTCCTTCCGCCTCGTCCACGTTCATATATCTGGTCATACACGCACATCCGTTTCAAGTACTACGCACCTGCCCTGTTTATATTTTCTATTTATTTGACACCTTCCATTAATGCCACAGCGTAAACAGGACTCATCTGTATTGACATTTAGGTATAGAATCCCTCTGAAGTCACAGGCATTCAGAGTGGGAACTCTGTGTGCTCACCGAGTTACCTCAGAGATGAACGGCAGCACAGTGGTCACATGCTGCCGTCCACACTGCCACAGTATACAGTAAGGCGATTGCCACAGAGATTTATTGTGACAGGCGTTGCACAGAGAGGACTCAGGACAAGTATTTTAAGAGGAAAAGTGCTTTCTCTCATATGCTGAATGTGACTACTATGGTGGTTTCAGTGAGGTAAAAATCCCACACTTCCCGGTCCGTGCGTTCAAGCATTTTTGTCATACTTATGATTGGAATCAAATATAACACAACTTAGGACCCAGTAATATTAATGACAATAATATCCGTGGTGCTAGGTAACGGCTTAGCCCAGTTGTATACGTCTCTGTGTGCCTATTGGCCTTGTTCTGTTCTGTCTCCTACTGATATGGAGGGAAGTGGAAATTGTTTTTCCTACTCCTCCGCTATTATTTTCTGATTAATTTCGTTGCGGGATCCAAGACAGTTAAATCGTTTATCTGGGACTTCGTCGAGCTTCATTGTCTCGGTGCTTTTCTTGTGGTCGCCACTGTTGATTCTGGCTAACAGCAGTTCCAGTGGTTTGGAATAGTGTAGCGGGCTTGTCCCATTTTTTCAAGGTCTTTTCCCCAAAGAACGATCGTCTTTTGAAAAAATAGCGGGATTCCTCAAACATAGAAAAACATTCCAATTAAAATCGTCCCTCAACCAAACCGCATAAATAAAAAACCAACTAATCCTAAAAACTTGTAAAAGAATTTGACGAGACTCCTAAATTGAACAAGCTTCGTTAACACAACACAATACATATTCAAACATCTCAGCGTCCATACAAAGTCCCCCAGACCAGAGCAGACATAATAGCTTTTAATTTCCAAATTGGAAAAGCGCTCAATTAACAGCTCTTGAAAAAAAAATACCAAAAAATCTGAAGAGGCGAGGGGAAGCTGGGCCACTTGATTATATAGACAGAAAAGATTTAGCATTAATTAGTCCGACGCTCGTTAGAGCAAACTCCGAATTGCCGAGAGCACACGCATTCCTCACAAACTCAGCCAAAGTTACCGTTAAATAAAAATCATTTTACCCGAAATTATTGTTCTTGTTTAAATGTACTTCGTTAGTGTTCGTTTTAAGTTCTGATAATTAAGCTGGAATCATAAAAAGTAATTGGTTGAAGGTGTTGATTACTCAAAAGAGTGCTGTAAAGTGGTCTAATACACGCTAGTTTCTGTTTCTGATAAAAGTAATGTGTACTTGTTTAATTTAAAATGTTTTCGTTTTGTAAGTCATGCATATTCAAAATGGCTTGCCAACGTAACATTACAATTATACCATCCCCTGTAATTTTAGTACTAAACCTAGCAATAAGGGCTTACTGGCTACGTTCCAACTTATAATAATTAACATTTGTTTTGATGTAACCCGTAGACAGTTCATACTATCTACCAAGTGAAGTCTTCTAACGTTAAATCATCTTGTTTCATCATGATCATTGTTATATCAACTAGAAGACGTTCATTTCTGTACATAGACCTTCACTCAGTTACACAATGGACTGATTCCGTACTCCTCAAACATACTTTTAAAACCTCCAAAGACTCACCATCACATCAACCACCAACAGAGAAACTGCAACTCCTTTCAACACAAACCTTTACATCTATGCAGTTTTAAGTATCACACACAATATAAGTTTTTAACCTCACATGGTCACTAACACGAGAATAACAAAAACGAGATATTTACCATGTTTACCATTTCTACTATTTATTCATCCATATCCATTTTTATGTTGGATAACATAAAAATAAAATAATAAATCTAAAAAGCAAGTTACATGGAAAATATTCCGCTTTACTGTTGATGAAAATATCACACATTACTCTATTAAATGAAACACGAAATGCACAGCTAAAACAAACAATAACACACACAAAATTCTATACACAAGCCCACACATATCAATCGCACATAATCCACCACGATTCATAAATATCCATACGTCCAGCGGTTTACTCGAGCAAATTTTGACATAAGCCTAGTATTCAACCGCCCGTCCGATATCTGACCACCTAGGTTTAGATCTTCCAGGTCATTGGCGTGGATGCCCTACATTTCACAGCACCTGCATAACTATGCCTCGCGAAATATTTGAATGGTCTGACGGTTTTGAGTGAGTGAAATGTTTTGATTCGAGGTTCGAGGATTTTGTACGTAAAAGTGGTTTTTTAAATTCTTTGTAGTGTTTTTATGGTCAGTCGTCATTTTGTTACATGCCTGTTTTCCCCTAAGTGTAGGCAAATTATTTCAATAAACTTTAAACTTAATCGCTACAGCATTCATTTCAATGTTGATTGCGAAAATTCTACTGTTTCGGGTTCAAATCATAATTATCATGGCTTCATCAAAGGCATCAATATGAAAAGCTCAGCACATGAAAGAAAGCGATAGTTGAACTGCATGCAGTGACAGCAAAGATTCAACGTCAATTAGTACTAGATTGTTAACGACGCTAACAGACGGGACACGAATTAGCAGCCACGACACAGTATCGACACGATAAATAAAAAATTATGCCATTTTTATATAACGTGTCGATACCGTTTCGACCTTTGATAGGATATAAAACTTTAATCTCAACATAACTAAGATTCACACACTCACAACACAATACACACACCCGCAACACAACATACACACCCACAACACACACCTCAAATTATGTTTTTGTAAAGTTTTTCTTATTATTTATGTATTAAGAAGGCGATTATACTGAAATGCCATACAATATTGTTAAGGGCAGGTAGACCAAGCGAAATAGGCATTTAACGCTACCAAGAGTTGCCCGCGATTGCCGCAAAGCGAGCCGTGCGCTTACGTCGCGAGGAGTGTCACCTGTGTCACATTACAGATAAGCAGGCAGTAGGTCAACTTGTCTTATTGATTTATTTTTAAATTAAAATAAGAGATTTGATTAATTAAAAACTCGTTTTATTATAATTTGTAGTAATCGAAGCGAAGTCTTTCGTTTTTTTGTAATAAATTAATTTGAGTAGATATTTTAAATGGAATAAACTCTGAACTATACTTATTACATTAATTGATGTTTTAGTTTCTAGGTCGGGTGTTCCAAATGCAATAGGTAACGCAAGGACGACAATGCCGCAAAGATCGCGTCATTATTATCATTAACGGAACAGATTAGGGTGATCATCGTAACTTTTTAGTCGACCTTGTTTAGGGTTCCGTACCCGAAGGGTAACCAACGGGAACCGGGGGGGTACCCTATTAATAAGCCTTCGTTGTCCGTCCGTCCGTCTGTCAGCGGTCTGTATCTCATGATCTATAATAAGTAGACTATTGAATTTTTCACAGAATGTGTAACTCTGTTGCCTCTAAAAGAACAAATACGAAAAATTAAAAACCGGCCAAGAGCGTGTCGGGCCACGCTCAGTGTAGGGTTCCGTAGATAATAAAATATTATGTAAACGAAGTTAAAAAAAAAATACGGGCAAATGAAACTTGACCTCTGGATTGTATAGGCGCTCATACGATTCAGGGACCAAATTATATTGGTTAACTGCAGTTTCCATCTGTTGTTTCCATCCAAGTTCAAAATAATTTTCCTAGAAAGTCCTTATAAAGTTCTACTTTTCAGATTTTTTTCGTATTTTCTAAACTTATGGTTCAAAAGTTAGAGGGGGGGGGACGCTTTGTTTTTTACTTTTGGAGCGATTATTTCCGAAATTATTGACATTATCAAAAAATGATTTTAGTAAACCCCTATTCATTTTTAAATACCTTTCCAACAATATATCACACATTAGGGTTAAAATTAAAAAAAACTACACTTCCCACTTTACATATAGGGGGGCTACCCTAATAAAACATTTTTTTCCAATTTTTATTTTAGCACTTTGTCGGCGTGATTGATACACATATTGGTCCCAAATTTCAGCTTTCTAGTGCTAACGGTCACAGAGATTAAGCGAGGACGGACAGACAGACAGACATGGCGAAACTATAAGGGTTCCTAGTTGACTACGGAACCCTAAAAAAGAACTCGATATTTGAATGGAAAATCGTATATTTTTTAATACAACAACGATAATATTATCAACTCTGTATCTCACGCATATGATAATCACCAAATGTGTCAAAATTATTATTCATGTATTCGGGGGGGTATGAGGAACAGGGTGTAAAGTTCCTCATCCCCCATAGAAAAGGGAGGATCCTCCGACCAGACGGGTGTTGTGTCCGACATATGTAAGTCGGGATTTTCTATATAGGCTAATGTCGCGGATAATGTTGATAGCGCGATGTAGGAATTGCCAATTTAGTTCGCATGTGTTGCGATAGATGTCGCTGTCGCCACATCACTCCCCTCCGAGACCGGAGGTCGATAGCAGACTGAGTCTTGATGCTTGCCAGGCCAGTGGAAGGTTCCAGTGAGTCGGAACCGGATGCCGCGTAGTTCTCGGTGAGTCGGAACTGTCTGCGGTGATGCCCCAGTGAGTCGGGGTGATGCTGCATTATGCTCCAGTGAGTCGGAGTGATGCTGTGCTGCGTAGTGGCTGGCTGCTGCGTCGACCAGGAGAGAAGTGCGTCTCTGCTTGCTGACCGGCCGAAGTGCAGTGTGCTGTGCCAAGGTCGCTGATGAGGCTGAGGGTGATGACCAGGTATGCGCTTCTGCTGCATGCTGGTGGTCAGGATACCCTTTGAAGCCGTGGTTGGAATTCATCTTTGAGTACTTTTTCTACGATGAAGGAGTCTTTTGTGTCTTCAGTTTCTCTAAAAAAGAGAAATATGGTAAGTCTTACAAGTTTGTCTTACACATCCGAGTAAAAGCATTGTATGTAAAATGCGGTAAAAAAATAAAATGTGGTACTTACGTTAATGTTACAGTTTTTTGTGTATCAACAGGATCCAATCCAATAAAAGAGGTTTTGGATACATCAGCCGTGTTTCTACATGATGCATTATCCATGTAGTACCTGAAAACCCACCCACATTATGTTAGTTAATGTACATTATGAGTATCCAGGACTTTAATACAGTAGAGCATCGATTATCCGAACGTCGTTCAACCGAATGACAGACTCCTTTTTCCGTTTGAGGTACGGAACCCTAATCTTGATCTATGGTAATTACATGACGCGGGCTAGCGGACTGCGAGTAAGGGTAACTCGCCGTCCGATCAAGGACCAAGCCCGGGTCCGCGGCGCGTCGTGTTCCACGCGCGCCTCAAAGAGCTGTCAGCAAACTGACGGGGCCCAAATAGGGATGCCTGCCGGGGCCACGAATATGTCTTACCAGGATACCGTGGCCCTGGAACGCAAAGGGCAACCGAAGGAACAGGGTGGATTTTAATTAGTACAAGTCTGACAGTCCCTTCCGCTCCACTCAGAGCGGCAGGACTCATTTGATGATTTTACCACACGATAAAAAAAAGATAATTACATACCTATTTTCGTTTGAATCCTCAGGTATCAGATTTGTTTCATGTTAGTTTCTTCAGGCTGCCCAACTAACCTAGAACAAAAAGTAAATGGAGTAAATATTTCACAGATGAAATTGATAGGTAGATATAGTAATTTACTGTTCGTTAGCAAACGCCAGGTTGAGATATCGAAATAGACAAAATATGATTTAATTTTATCAAAAATCTTAGCGTTCTCTAGTAGTACTGATATTTTTATATTGTGGCTCGCCACTCGCCAGGCAGGATACCGAACGAAAAGACAAAATATGAATTATCAAAAATCGTAGCGATCCTCGGTACTAATATTCATAAACTATAGTACGATGATCGTAAGTTTTAGACATTTACCAATCAGAGACTGAAGTAAAATAAAAATTAATTTTGAGACCAAATTACATTACAATACAAATAAAACATTTACGTAGGTACTTACTTCTTCACATATCTTTGGAGTGCATTCTTTCTATTTGTGTCTTTTATTGCTTTACACGACTTTTTTCGCCTGCGTTGTTTATTGCCCATTATGATTTAAAACTAACAAGCAACAAATTCTCAAAAAGAGATTGTATGGTGCGCGTAGTTGTCAAACTGACACAGGTCCGTCGTCCATAAGCGCCAACACGCGACTGAACGGACCTGTCCGAGCCGCCGCGATCGCTTTTAATTCTTATTTAAACATAGTAATTGAGAAAATCATTTTATCAATTCAAACTCTGCGAATTTGTCTTTAACTAATTAGTTTCTTAATTATAGTACAAAAATTAAATGTAAAAAATCAGTAATATAGTCATAATATTGAAAAAACGATCTAAAAAGGGGTAACTTTGCGATTTTTTTCTATCGAGTGAAGTTCATCAGGTCTTGCAACTGAATGCGATTTTGACTAGATAAGATCCTTAACTAATACATATATTTTTTATTAAATTTAAAACACTGTATTTTTTGTCTCAGATTGTTTTAAAAAACTTAAATTCGGGTCCACCCAGCCTTAAGTATCAAAGCACTCATTCGGAAACCAAAGACATACTACGCCTTTTACATAGATCAATAAAATCAATCATGTTTCCCATCAAAGGCGTCGCGTTAATATGAAAAGCTCAGCACATAAAGCAAGCGATAGTTGAACTGCATGCAGTGACAGCAAAGATTCAACGTCAATTAGTACTAGATCGTTAACGAACACTAACAGACGGGCGACGATTTAGGACCTACGAGACGGATACGACACGATTAATAAAATTGTCACAAGCCTTTTTTTTTGGCGGATGGAAAATCATCAAATAACCCCTCTCGCTCTTGGGCAGAACGAAAGGGAGTGTCAGACTTCTACTGACTAAAAACCACCCATGTTGCTTCTTAGTCCTTTATGTCGAGGCCGAACATCTCACTCTTGCGAACAACCCGCAGGCCCGACGGTAATGTCACAAGCCTTTGATAGGGTATTGCTTAACAATTTCGATATTTTTTTTTTAATTGACTGCCTCATTTGTCTATTCATCGCAATCGCGACTGCTGTGCATTGGGTTTTTCCATTAGGAATTTTTCGGTTGGTGTCCAATTGATGACAATAGGCTCGCCCTCTATTTATATGGGGCTTAACATAACTGCCGAAATGATGGTGTACTCTTAGGAAGGTTCCCCTCTGCCCAAGTCTATAAGACACATAAAAAATTGCAAAATTGTCGGTTTGATGACATGTCAACAGTGTAATGTAATTCTCGGGAATTAATTTACATACGGGATGTTTTATTATGAATTTTGTTTATTTCACTTGATGATTTATGACTATCAGCCTATTTAATAAATCCCACTGGTTACAAGTCATCAAACCAACAATTTTGCAACTTTGCTTTATCTTCTACTTTAAACATGTAACGACTACAAACTACTAAATCCCGTTGGCTTTATAAAACAGCAGTTGTCTTTTCAATTAATTTATAAACACGGGTCGTGTCCGGAACGTCCTCGTCTGCAATAAAGAACGACTCCGCTAAAGAGTTGAGTAACCATTAAGCACTTTCTTTAGTTTTCACATTTCACTTTACTTGTTTACCTGTGATATTGAAATGGTATTTGAAGCTATCATTGATCCATTATCTAGTTTAAAGGAACTAAGTGCTCACACAAACAGACCTGAAAAGCCGATACTTACTAGGTTTATTATTTATTAATTTATTTATTTTACTATTTATGTACAACACACAGTAGATAGCACAGGAAAATATTATAATATAACATGTGAGTACAAAGGTACTGCTTATTTCTAAAGAAATTTCTGCCAGCAGACCTGCAAAAGGAGAAATGAAAAAGAAATGTAGACGATAGTGTAATTGTGTTTATGTAATTGTGTACTATGGGGTGTAAAAGTACTCTTAACGCAAACGAAGGGCACTTGTTCTCCCCACCACTGCGATCATTTTTTTGTTCTAGACCATACCTGGGAACCCCCTAGTTGCGGAGCTATTGGGGCTCAAAGTTCCAAATTTTTCACAGCTCTTTTTGTAAAGACTAGTTTTTCAGATTATATTTTTACTTAAATTACCTCTATGACCCGTTCACTATTCAAACCATCCAATAGCATAATGTTTTAAGAGTGCTACATTGAGTTTTACCGTAAAATGTGATTTTTGACCCCAAAAAAAAAAATCGTTTCCCAGCAAAAAATTTTGCGTAGGGGTACTTAGTTTGATGTACAGAATGCTTGGTTAACGGGTGTGTGATGGGTTGACTTACACCCTGTATTCTATGTTGACTTGACTTCAGGGTTTGTAACTATCAAGACAATTATTCATCATCATCATAATCAGCCTATAATTTTCCCACTACAGGGACTCAGGTCTCTTCTAGGAGAGGGATGGGCTATAATCCACCACGCGGGCCCAGTGCGGGTTTGTAGATGTCACATGTCTTCGAATTTTTTGGTTCTAAGACATGCCGGTTTCCTCACGATATTTCCCTTCACCGTTTTGAGAGTAACAGACAATTATTTGTCTTCTGATATTCATAATAATTATCCACGCTGATTTAAAACTTGGTCTCTTTTATTTTAACTCACAATTATTAATTTGTATAATTATCACTTCGAACCCTGCTTAACGATTTAATTACTTTAATACAACTTTATAGCCCGTCGTAATTACTAAAAAAACTTTTTTGAAAAACCACGTACAAATAAAATAAAAGCTGGTTTATTCAAAAGTGCATTTAATACACATTACGAAAGACCTTCATTTAAATGCCAAAAAGCTGTTCAAAATATGTATTTTGTAAAGAGGCCTATTCATAAAATTATTTTCATAAATCTTTTGTTAGTCTTTTATGGTTTCCTTTATAAATATGGGGATAATGCAAGGTAAGTGAATGGGAAAAATATACTCGGTGTTGTCATTTTTTGGACTTTTTTGGGCTATTGAGGGAGTAATCATTACCAGCCATCTTTTAATAACGCAAAATAAATTAACGTGAGTTGAATTTAAGATTTTAATCTCAACAAAACTAAGATTCACATTATTATAAATATTATGAGTATACCTTTATTGAAAATCAACATCTTTCTTAGGGAGTATTCTCGTGTCAGAGTATATTTATGCCGCCTGTGGCCTATACGCCTCGGACTTGGATTTACATGCTGTCGAGAAATATTTGTCAGACATGCTGGTTTCCCCGTCGGGGCTGCGGGTTGTTCCCAAGAGATACCGCGGCCTCGACATGAAGGGCGAAGAACTAACATGGGTGGTTTTTAGTCAGTAGAAGTCTGACACTCCCTTTCGCTCTGCCCAAGAGCGGGAGGGGTTATTTGATGATTTTCCACCCACCATAAAAAAAAAGACATGCTGGTTTGGTTTCCTCACGATGATTCATTTATAAAAGCAAGTAATAAGGTGCGTTTCTTGGGTTTGAACTCGAGACTCATGAAGTCATGACTTGGCAGTTCGACGATCACACCGCTTATATAAAACAACCCTAAAAGAATTGGAAATAAAAACATTTTTCATAATGATTCCATAATGTATTTACTTGTAAATAAATATCTTGAATACATTATCAATGTCAATAAATATCTTAAATAAATAATAATAATAATATAGCCTTTTATTCAGATCAGTGTAACAATGAAAAGAAAAATACATGAAAAAACTTAAATCTAAATCTATTCTTATTTTTGAACTTTACTGATTCTCTGTAGATCGGTTTGCCAGTCGGCAAAGGCCTCCTCCAATCTTTTCCACTCATATCTTTTTTATGCCACTCTGTTCCATGTAACGCCTGCCACTTGTCTTATGTCATCGTCCCATCTTTTTTTGTGGTCTACCTCTTTTAATATTCAATATTAATTATGGAATCAAATTAAAGTTATTTACAAATAACTAGTTAGTTAGTTTTTAGTTATCTACAATTCTTAGGCACATCATTATAGTACCTAAATTTTAGAAAAATGTTCAGAGTTCGTCATGATACCCATTGTCGTAGTAGGCTCATAGGCATGCCAATCCTAATTAAACACCTTTAACCAAAAAGACTTATCTAACAGAAAATCCAATTAAAATCTTTCATCTGGCCTAGATTTACGTTTCGAAACCGAACTAGAGCAACGACTATTTAATTCATATTTAAAAAAAGGAATCACATTATAATAAGGTTGAATTTAACGAATACACCTGAACACGTACCTGTATAAATCGCGTTCAAGAGCTGTCAACGTCAATGTTATGTCATAGCAACAGTGCAGTAGTTTAGAGCTGATCTCGTACAGTTTAACATAACATAACATCCTACCTAATAGTACACCAACATTTCAATTATGTTTAAGTCCCAGTAGTAGCAGTAATAGGAAGTGAGCCTATACCATCAACTGGACTCAAATCCAGATTTCAAAGGTGCTACTTAGAGAAAAACCCAATAGCAATTGGCCCGACCCGGAATCGAACCCAGGATCGCATGCTCAGCAGACACGATTGCGACAAGACCAACGAAGCTGTCCCGTTCAATTTAATTTGTAAACTACGTCCTTAGTATTCATAATGACGCCACTAATAAGGGTCAGTTCTGCACTCTCACACAACCTCTGGACATGGACTATAGCCCACGTTACCGACAAGTGGTGGACACTCAAATAAAAAATAAAATTTCTAACCCCTCGGCAACCGTGTGATAAATATATCAGTATATATATGATGTATCGATATCTGTCAGCCGACCCTGCCCCCCGCCCCACCTCGGCATCAATCGTAAAAGCCAAACAATACCTGATAAAAGCCGTCATATCAACGTGAGACGTTTGATGTTATGGTGCAAAGGATAAGCGGAAGCGGGGAACGAGATTTCGTCATGAAATGTCAATAAGCCGCAAGGCTTTTGAGTTTTAAAATAAAACGGAAACTGTGTCTACAAGCAAGATCTTCTAAATGTAGCATCTTCGTACGCACGACGAGACGAAGTTATACAAATCCAGTTTATGCGAATATCTAATTGTGCGAGAAATCTATACAAAGCGAGGCCATATTGATATGTGTATTAAATGCAATAATCTGCTAGTGCAGCGTAATCATGAGAACACGACATCAAATTGTTGTTTCCATCCGTCATCAGCTATATCCTGCAATGAAAGAATTTTTAACCTAGATTGTTTAAAAATCCTTTCGTTGATTCGTTTCGTTTATTTAGAGCTAGTTTAGTAGTCTGCCTCTGCGGGGAAGAAACCCTTTCGTCTTTCTAACCCTCTAACTTGAACTAATCTATATTAAGACACGTCATGAATATAAGCGTGATCGTTTCACCCGCTACCCTCCTACATCTTAACCCACAATATTGCTTTGTGTAAGTAAAATTCGATTGGCATGCCTCAGCCGCTTTCTGCTGTCATTCCGAATTTCAGCGAATGTCATCGTTAAGGGTTGCGAACAATAAAGGGCTGTATAAGGGCCAACAGTTTATTCCTATTTACAGAGATGAGTGGGTACAAATTCATACCTCCCATATTTCTATTATACAATATGTTACAAGTATGATTGTAAATGGAAAGTCTTGTAGCGATTGTCATATTTAAAAGCTTTTCGCTTGAGATGTTACTGAAAGGAGTTTTTGAAGCAACTTTTTGTGACTGTCTTGCTGACTTTCAATTGTTAAGTCGATTTTGATTACATGTTTTCGTGTCGGCCAAGATTGACATAAAGGAGAAGTGAGTAAATGATGCCGTGGCGTCTGACATTAGAGAATGGAAGAAGAAAACGAGTACCAAGTATAACCAAGTAGAATGGAACAAGGGCAGAAAGATGATGATTATCTTCTTTTCTTTGGCATTCGTCTCCCTATCCAACCATCAACAGCAATATCCACCTGGTCCAGCAATTGGTAAATTGTCATACTTAACGCTGAAATCTCACTTGAGTTCCAAATCAGTATTAAACGTTTTCATTCTACAATTCTATATTCATATTTCCATCAGTCAAATTATAAACAAACATTCAACCACGAAACAGACACAAAACAAACAAATTACCCCATATATCCCCCTCAAAACTTTTGCCATCGATTTTAAAATGACAGTAATCATTAAGGAATTAATCATTGTTGGTCGTTACCTATGTAATCCAGTTTGTTCGTTCGAATACAGTCCTTCCACAGTTAATTTACTTTTCACATAAACCTTGTGTTCTTGAGAATACAGCTCATTTTACTGGAAAATGGAAGGAGAGTAGTCCGTGAATCCATGATTGCATTATGGCAGCTTGATTAGCAAGCGCCGATTGCTCTGTTTTGCTTTCGTTGCTTTTCTACTTTGTACCTTTTCTATTTACCCACCTGACTGTTGTATCTTCCGTGAAAAATTAGTTCGATGTTCGTGTTTCAAATTGGAAAACTTTTATTTCGGTGTGTTTGGGAAGATTTGAGCGTTTGTTGTTTCTCTAGTGTATTAAATATTATGTATAAGTAGCAGTTTTATTTTGCGGTCACGGTTATTTCTTTCAAGCAGTTTTTTCAAAGGGATCCCATCTTTTTCAATATTGAATGTAATTTTTTATTTAGAAAACGAATTCGTTTGTTAATCTGGCCATCTCCTTAAACTAAAGAAACCCGATGGAACTATTGCTATTATCTATATTTTTTTGTGTTACACAAGTATATAACTTTACCAATTTTCTGTCAAACATTTATATTAAATTGTTCATTACAACTATTCCAAAATTCGCTACATAACTCTTTATGGAACTTCAAAAGCCACTCCTAAACCCTTTGGAATATTAAAATTAGGATCACTTTCACGGACCTTTCAACAAGATTTGAGCGTCCCACAAGGTGTATCACGCGGTCCCCAGACGCCACAACACATACAACTCCGCCATGTCCATTGATCAATGCCAACCCAACGCCTACGCTCAGATGACCCTTTTCCTTCCAAATGTAACAACATAACGCTCATAATCTGTAACGGGTTTAACAGAACTACAATTAATGGTGAAGCTGGGCTTGAAGATGTTTTAAGTAATGGCTCGGTTGAGGATGGTAAATAAATCAGTATTAACAAAGTTAGTTTATTTGTGTGTCGCTAGTATACGTATGGTAGTAGGTCTATTCCTCAGTAATTATAGCTTTTGCTAGTTCACAGTTTCCTTAGTTCATAGCTCACAGAACAAGTAACTAAAGTGAATTAATTCACTTTAGTTACTTATTCTGTGAGCGGGTCTGCCATTTTAGCCGTAGAACCAATTGGGTAAACGTGTTCCTCGTGACTTGAGTGGAGACCGCATATCAACAAGCGATCTTCCCAGGGTGAACTGAATGAGAGTTGCGTGTCCTGCTATTGGGGAGGCCTATGTCCACCAGTGGACTGCTGTTGGCTGATGATGAGAGATCCAGGTAACTTGTCATCTTTAGTAAACCTCACTCTTTGTTTGGCTCTGCAATAGACCTACACCAACAAAGTGTTCTTGTGTCTTTGGATGAACTTGTATTAGATTCAAAGACATTGTTAACAACCATTGGAAGTATCCTCCCTTTTCAACGGAGGCTGAAGTAGTTTTAACCTTGTTCCTCATACATTCAATTTTTTGGTCACCGCTGCAAATAAACGTCATAGGTACATTTCTGGATATTTAGCCATACATATTCACCTACGTAGAAAAAGAAAGACCTTCAAATAAACTCACACCCAGAACTAAACACAAAGTAGTGTATTAAAAGAAAAATAGCAGCTCGTAGTCTCGTAAGTGGCGGGATATCAAATAAATAGCCGTTCGGGCCGCTGCCGTAATGAGAGCTGGCCTCACAGTTACCGTCATTTAGGATACACTGGAGAAAGTGTACCTATGAACCCTTTTAAGAGTGGTTTTAGGGGGGTAAGCAGAAATGGTGCGATTTGGAAACTGCATGTTGTCGGATCTTGGATAAAGAAAGGTGTGATTGGTAGCTGTTGATCGCTATTCCAACGAAAACTTCTTTTACGACAGCGTTTCATTAGGGAAGCAGAAAAAAATATTATTTTTCTTACTTGTTCTTGGTCTTAACAATACTAGTTAGGTACTTGTTTTTGTATTTATCCATATTATTCAAAATGAATGTATGAAGTTGTAACTGGAACTGCTGCAAATATTTTCTAAAATAAACATATTTTCATTCTCATTCCTCATAGTTATTTCAAGTTAATTAAGCCCTGGTATAGTTATATTAGTAACTACATAAAACTTATGGCGTTCCCGTAGAAAGATACTATACTACTTCAAACGTTGAGAAGAATACATTTCAGCCAGAAAAAAACAAATTTTTTGCTCATTTAGCTAAATGTTTTTCAAGTCAATGTCAATTTTTATGAAAGTCTTAAGGGAACCTTCCCTTAAGACTTTCATAAAAAACAAATTATTTACGACCAAAATAGTCTGCCATAATATTTTACTGATAAATGATGTTTATTTTGCAAAATGGTTTTTACAAAAACTTTTACACGTCCTCTTTTCATAAAACTAAATGAGGCCAGTGTTACGTACCTGTCTACACTGAGAAGAAACAGCCAAAACAAACTCAGAGGTCATAGTCTCCCCTGTCGAGGCTGCGGGTTGTTCGCAAGGGATACCGCGGCCTCGACATGAAGGGCGAAGAAAGAACATGGGTGGTTTTCAGTCAGTAGAATTCTGACACTCCCTTTCGCTCTGCCCAAGAGCGGGAGGGGTTATTTGATGATTTCCCACCCCCCAAAAAAAAAAACAAAGGTCATAGTCTCTTTTACGGGCCAGACATTTTTGGAGTTGTCCAAAAATATGTCTGGCCATGAGGACTATGCAGTCTGAGATGGTCTTTTGAAGAAAGAAACCCACATAGATTTGGGTGGACCAACATTTATCAGTTATCCTGAAGCGAAGCTCAACAACAAACAATACCAAAGAAAGGACAGATAAATATTTGGGGGGGTAATGAGGAACAGGGTGTAAAGTTCCACATCCCCCATAGAAAAGACAGGATCCTCCGACCAGACGGGTGTTGTGTCTGGTGGGCTAACTGCCCAACATAATATGTAAGTCGGGATTTTTTATATAGGCTAATGTCGCGGATAATGTTGATAGCGCGATGTAGGAACTAATTGCCAATTTAGTTCGCATGTGTTGCGATAGATGTCACTGTCGCCACATCACTCTCCTCCGAGACCGGAGGTCGATAGCAGACTGAGTCTTGATGCTTGCCAGGCCAGTGGAAGGTTCCAGTGAGTAATTAAAAATTACATTTATTGATGTGACTACACGTTAGTACACTGCAGTTCATTTCAGTTGAAAGACTAGTAACTAGAGTTGAATTAGCTTAATACGGAGTTTCAATAGATTCTACAGATAAGTGACAGTCACTTCCACATTGTTTACCTTTTCTAATTTTCTTTAACGTCTTTCAACTATATTGACACAATGCAATAAAGTTACTTTTCGATAACGATAATCACGCTTTTCAGTAACTCTGCTGCTTTCCTGGTTTACCTAAATCTCACCCATGGCATGATTCTTTCATCATCATCATTCTTCTGCCCTTATCCCAATTTATTTGCGGTCGGCGCAGTATGTCTTCTTCATTCATATTATATTACTCATCATTTCAGCAGTAAGCCGTCTTCTAGCCATGTTATCTTATCGTTTCTTTGGTCTTCCTCTACTCTTGTAGCCATTATCACTCATACTCAAAACTATCCTCAGAACATTTTCCTCATTCCTCCGCATCACATGCTCATGCCAAGACATCCGAAAACCACACAATTGTTTGGTGACCGGCACCACTTTTAGACTTACTCTTATGAACTCGATTACTTACTACTATTTTTAAGTCATGAAAGTTTCTTTGGTCTTCCTCTACACTTATAGCTATTCACATTCATACTCACTCATTATTACCCTGTTGCGTGTAAGCATATTAATTTTAAAGCTAGCTTTCAGCTACAAGCAGAGCCCTTTTCCCAGAACCGTTTAGAAAAGCAAATACCACCCAAAAGTAACGATAACGGGATCATAATTTCAGTTGAAAAGTAAAACATCGGCAAACCGCTGGTTGTCGTTAAGTCGAATTTTGTTTTCAAATTAAAATTAAAACCGGCCGCATTAAGCGCCGAATCGTTAGTCTTAATTTGAGTTGGCTGATGGTTGGAGCTTGTGCACAGTGTGGTGCGATGATATGTGAGTTTATAGTAGTCAATGGCCCAAAAGTCTGACAATCAGTCACGGCAGATTGATATGGCAAAGTAAGCTGCTTCACGCAAGCTTTTCCGGGCCCTGCATGGACTTAATGTGGACTGCTTACTTATCGTCCGTAGCCTGGCTACGTTCCGGGAACCTCTTTGGCATAACCGACAGTATTGTTAGTGCAATTATGGATGAAACTATGATGACAAATAACTACAGGACATTTATTGTGGAGGTCGGCATGGTTGACATTATTTCGGGCATGCTACCGTCTGGGTGAATTATTTCGTCTGACAGTGCACTTACAAATCCCTGTCCGTTTCGAGCAATCTCATTGCAAAGAGCATTGAGATATGTAAGACACTGACATAAACGTTTTCACAGTATCCCATAACTTGGGATTTGCTTATCCTTCCACACCAAGATTACTAGCACATTCACCAACAAGAACAGTATCAAATTACATCTCACAAACATCCTCTTCAGCCAGACTAATTCCCCACTTCACAAAGCTAAGCGAAGCGATAACGAACCACATCTGTCAGTGCAACGGGAACCTTAAATTGAAATGCACAGTCAGCCCGCCCGTGATTGACGACCGGCAGCGGTAAGCAAATACGGTGCGTGCCTTTATAATGCACGACTGTGTAACGATATGTTATTGAATTAGTGGTCCAGTAGTCGGGGAATTCAGAGAAGGCTGTACGAAAATACTGATAGTTTCGTTTTCATTCAGTTAAATACGGACGTGCATCATTTCAGAGATTTTTTGTCGGGATAATGACAAAGCTTTTTAATTAATTAATGAATAACGAGGCTGATACTGGTAAAGTTGTTAAACTTGTTTACAATCCCTTCATATTTCGACGATTGTCACAATTTTCCAGTATTTTCTAATCTTTAGCAGTCTTCGGTGCTGCTTTTAATTAATTAGGAAACTTCACACACGTACTAGGTTTTGTTAAATGCATGTAGATACTTAGACACCTACCGAAGTCTGTGAAATTTCAGACGCTGACGCTTAATCCATTATTGCTGATCGATCAAAAAAAACCATATCATAAAAATCGGTTCAAATAGTAGCAATCGCCTCCGCATCTGTTAAGACTAGAAGTCGACCCGAACATAGTCACGAATAGACTAGATAGATCATGACGAAATCAGTACATTTTATATCCACGACATATCGTATGGATTTCAAATCGCACCCTTCACGCCGCCTCTAAACACACCTAACCCGTTTGAACACGCGAGTTATTAAATTTGCACGCGGCTCGGTAATTATCGGTCCAAGTCAGACGTTAGCCTATTTATCTATACCATACCATGCCATACTATAGTCTGAACAGTACATACAAAGAGTTGTTCATCATTTTGCGAAGTAATAAAACGTTGAGGTCGTGTTATTGTTTTCGAGGGATGTGTGTGTCAAACTTGATGAGGACTGATTGATGAGCGTGTGTTTTGTGGGGTTAGAGACTAAAGTTTATTAAATTAAAAATATTTTTGCTTTCAATACGAGCCCTTTTTGCTTAGCACGCTATTTTCTTTCTACTATCTGTTTTACATAGTTTTCAAGAGTTTAAACGAAAGTTTTCTTAATTTCCAATAGGGTAGTTAACTAAAAAAATCTAATTAGTCCGTCAGATAGATTTCTTTAAAATATTGGACACGTATTTTTTCTTTTTTCACGTAAACAAACAATGAAGACGATACAGTGCTTTGAAAACTCGTGTGACGTCATATTCTAAGGCCTTAGTATGACAAATCAAATCTTTGACGCGTTTTATCTTCGTCAATTTTTAATGATTTGATAAAACAAAAAACACGTATCCAATATTTTTCGATAATCTAACAGACGGGCTAATTAGAATCATATTTTTTTAGTCAGTAAACATCCCTATTGGTTGATTTTGTAATAGTTACTTACTTCATGACAATAGACTCACCCTCTACTACATGGGACATGACGACATTACAGGCGTGTTATTATATGATTTGAAATATATTTATTTTTCTGAAGCCTTTTTGGCGTTTATAGGCCGGCTGCCATATCTTTGGCAGTCGTTACAGGTAATCAGTGATCTGAATGTCAGACAACCAGTCTTACCAAAGGGTACCTAATATTAACTGGGTTGTGGGGGTCAGATAGGCAGTCACTCCATGTAAAACACTGGTATTCAGCTGCATCCGGTTAGACTGGAAGCCGACCCCAACATAGTTAGGAAAAGGATAGGCAGATGATGATTTTTCTGAAGCCTTTTATATCCCACTGTTGGGCAAGAGCCACGTATATGTTTTCCTTTTTCTGCTGCGCCACCTCAAACTAGTCTAAACGTAAACTAATTTGTATTTCTCTGTTTGTTTCAGGTAAGTTATGCAGAACCGATACGAAGTAACTCTCTAAATATCTACAGTTCTACACGGTCGAGACTAAAGGTATTTAGATCGCATTTCAGACAACAAATACCGCAATCATCATCATCATCAGCCTATTAATGTTATCACTGCTGGGACACAGGCCTCCTCTCTTTGAGAGGGAATGGGCTATAATCTACCACGCGGGCCCAGTGCGCATTGGTAGATGTCATAAATCCTCGAATTTTTGGTTCTAGGACATGCCGGTTTCCTCACGATGTTTTCCTGCACCGTAACGCAATGGTATTTTATAATCATGTGAAATAAATCACTTGCTTATCGCATTTCAACTTACTTATCGTACTGATCTCCCTCAAAGTAGGAAGCGTTTTCTTTTACAATGCCTTTTTTTACTATGTGATAAAGAAAATAGAAAAGAGTTTATTTTCCAGGTAAAAAATAAGCTACATTACGCAGATTAAACACAAATACAAGTGTCACATGGCTTAAAATATTATAACCAGTTACTGTTTTACATAGATAGTTTCAGTTACAGTGAGCCCTAAACGATATAGCCGCTCGCCTTTCTCCATCATTTCATTACCTAAACCGAAACACAGGACCAAGCAATAATTGTACAACACAAAACCTTTAGTACCTAAACGTAATACCATATTGCTACGTTGAGTCCATCCAAAATGTCAATTAAACCTCAAAACACGATTGCTATTCATCAACAACACGGACCCACTCCAATCGGCTTATCCCTTGAAGGGGGACCGACGACCAACACACACATACGGCTTGTCATACCATCCATAAAGTATTAACACCCAACACTCACTCAGTAGGGGGTAAGGGACCACAGACTACAACTATTTACGACCACTTTACACCACAAATCCGAAAAGGTACGCAAATAAAACTATCAAAACAGATACGTACCCATTTTATTCTATGACCTAAGTCCCATTTCCATATGCATGACTGGCAGAGGAACAAGCCAGCCCTGTTATTTATATATTGAGGTCGTTATCATATTTTGCACTCTATATCATTGGCATAAGGTGCTTTATTCGATGGGTGAATTCTCGAGAGTCCATTTGACTAGCACACATTAGTAAAAGTTCCCCGGGCTCCAAGCGTACGGTAGCCATGAGGGAGAGGTTTCAAGGACTCTCTTAGTTTCTGTGGTGTGTGGTAAAGTAAATACACTCGCCGCGTAATATACGCAGACTGAGTGAAGTTTTTATTAATCAGAGAGAAAGCGGTTTTTTTTTTTAGAAGTGTTGGATATTAGAAAACTTCTCATTAGATTCACTATCAATTTCAGTCAAAAAAATCACAACAAGCTACTTAGCAATATTAAAATGTAATACTGGGTATTTCAATTTACGCTTTAAACCAGAAATCTATCTACATTTTGAACATACGAACGGAATAAACCTATCCAACGACACATCAAATCACTAGTTCAAGAGTGCGCCGCCGACGTTACCCGGCGTCGTCGATCCCGAAGGACCGAGAGTAAACTTCCCATCGGCACTTACTTGTGGCCACCCTACTTCTCACTATCCGAAATAAAATATTTATAGAACTGAGAGCACTTTTTCTCTTTGATTCAGTGGTTTTATTGGCTCGACCGTTTCGCGGTAATAAATGCTTTAGGGGTGGCCGCCCATAAATAAAATTAGTCACAATGAATGATTCTTTTAACTTGATTCGACCGTCATATTACCGATATCGCTAGATGGTGTGGCGTTACTTTTATCGCTAGTAGTAATATAGATAATTTTTATTAGGAATATCTGTGTATCGGCGAATTTATGGTCACTTGCGTCGGAATATGAAGATAAGCTTTGTAGTGGTCATTCTGGTGAAAATAAAAGAAAATATTATGTTGGATATATTTTTGATACGTATTAAAGTTACAGATATTTCGGTGATGATCGAAAAAATAATAGTATTTATAACTACATTATGTTTGATTTATGCTACAGTTTATAGTGGAGTGCCGTAAGATTTATACCTCGGAATCCAGGGCCGGTCAATGAATCTTCATAAAAACTTTTGGACTGCATTGGTAAAAGCCCAAATAAAGAAGTTAAAAAAAAAAAATTACGCGCTCTTCTTTTTTTTTTTTAATTCGGCAATTTACTGAAAAATGATAGGGACAAGGGAAAAAAAATGTTTAGAGCTACTAATTAATATTTTCACCGTGACTTTAATATTAATTAATTAATATTTCGCAAAAAAGAACGACTTACAGCAAAAAAAAAATTAAAACGTATCTATCTAATACCTTTATAGGAGCAATTCTTGTAATATAGTATAATCTGAATCTCGGTTACGGCTTCAACGATTTTCATGAAATTTAGTATGCTGGGGGTTTTGGGGGCGATAAATAGGTCAAGCTAGGTTTCATTAAAAAAAAAACACGATTTACCAAAACAACCAAGCAAATTTCGGTCATCCAGGTACTATACATTATAATAACATTATTGTTAATTACTGTCGTCGTCATCGTTGATGTGGATTGTTGGTGAAGGATTAGTACCTACAGCTGTCACAAAAGCATTCTAAATTTAAAAAAATCCTGTGGATGCCTTAAGTTTAAGGCCTCCTGCCAGAGGCATATCGTACTTATATTATACGTGTGAAAGTTTGTGAGGATGGATTAATGTTTGTTACTCGTTCACGCAAAAACTACTGAACGGATTTGGATAACGTATATAGATGGTTTATCGAACTCCACGCGGGAGAAGCCGCGGCCATAAGCTAGTAACTGATATACTATAAGTGACTAATAATCACTAAGGGCACCTCCTGTGGGGTATGGACCTCAAAGTAGTAGGGAAACCAGTAGGTACACTTAGAAATAAGAAATACAAATATCCCGACCCTTGCTAGAGCCAGCCTGCGAAGCTGAGACAGTAGTATTAAACCAGACCCTAAATAATATCTCTCAGATTTAGCCTGTCCCTTTGTTGCCCCCCCTCAGTGACGTCCTAAACCGAGGTCCGTACCTCACAGCAGCTTTCCTTAGCGATTAGCCACTTATGGTATATCAGTTACTAGCTCGATAATTGCCCCACGGGATCATACTACCGAGATAAAATTGTGTCATATGTTTTAATCCAGGTTGTAAACCATCTATCTATTTGCGATATTTAACCTCCAAATCCGTTCAGTAGTTTTTGCGTGAAACGGGGAACAACCATCAATCCATCCTCACAAACTTTAGCAAATATAATATTAGTAGGTTACGCCTCTGGCAGGAGGCCTTAAACATAAGGCATCCACAGGATGTTTTTAAATTTAGAATGCTTTTGTGACAGCTGTAGGTACTAATCCTTCACCAACAATCCACATCAACGATGACGACGACAGTAATTAACAATAATGTTATTATAATGTATAGTACCTGGATGACCGAAATTTGCTTGGTTGTTTTGGTAAATCGTGTTTTTTTTTAAATGAAACCTAGCTTGACCTATTTATCGCCCCCAAAACCCCCTGCATACTAAATTTCATGAAAATCATTGAAGCCGTAACCGAGATTCAGATTATACTATATTACAAGAATTGCTCCTTTATAGGTATTAGATAGATACGTTTTATTTTTATTTTTTTTGCTGTAATTCGTTCTTTTTTGCGAAATATTAATTAATTAACATTAAAGTCACGGTGAAAATATTATTTAGTAGCTCTAAACATTTTTTTTCCCTTGTCCCTATCATTTTTCAGCAAATTGCCGAAACAAAAAAAAAAAAAGACGAGCGCGCAAATTTTTTTTTTTAACTTCTTTATTTGGGCTTTTACCAATGCAGTCCAAAAATTTTTATGAAGATTCATTGACCGGCCCTGGATTCCGAGGTTTTACAATATTTATGCCTTAGGGCACTCCACTATTAACAAATATTTCTTTTTAGGGAGAATCTAGGCGGTAGATATTGAATTCAAAGATACAGATCTCTCGATTTTGTTGCTAGGGAAGGCCTATAGAAGCCTCCTGTACTTCAATTGTTCAACATACTTTTATATTATGATCACAAAGATTTTGAATGGAACTCGTATTCTATTGCTTCATATTATGTTTAAAATTCATCTGCAGTCTGTTATTCATTGTTAAACCGGCAAGAAACTCCATGGTTATTATTTTTAAATTGATACCTAGATGTGTGGGGACCACTTAGGCCCCACAATAAGTCGTAGGGTACTACCTAAAAACAAAATAAAAGTTAACAAGCAATTAGAAATCTATAACGCAAGGAATGTTCCATCAGATGATCCAATAGAACCTCATTAAACGACCACACGTTTACACAATCTTCATTAATCTTCATAATTGTAAGCTTTTAGTTATTCTCGTTCAGTAGTTCTCGGTAGAGGTGACACGTGCCTCCGTTCGTAAGCCATTACACGTGTTTACTACATTATTAACGTGTGTGAGTGTATGTCTGTCTGTTTGTTTTATTTTAATGCAAGTTTTAAAGTTAGTGGTCCTTTTAGCTTTATTACTTTTCCTACCGAACGGGTGAACAAGATAAAGTTAATTTGTGGGTACTGGTTTATTTAAAAAAAAATCGTTCTTTTTTTAAAACATTTATCATAATTTCTTCTGTGCTTCTCAAAGTACGTAAAGCCATTGGTTCCGGCTGTCGTCCCAACTGTCATTTACAGATCTTTGAAAGTCGTTATGGGTAGTCAGAAAAATCTGACATCCAGTCTTACCAAGCGGTATCGCATTACCCAGTTACTAGGTTATGGAGGTCAGATAGCGCATCCAGTTAGACTGGAAACTGAAAGCCGACCCCAACATAGTTTGAAAAATATATTAGGATAACAATTTTCTTCTAGAGAGTTAACTTATTTGCACAAAGTTTCGTTTACAAATTGCAGATAATGTTTTAGTTAATTATCAGTAAAAGAAAATTCGTTTAGAAATAACTTTTAACCTTCATTTCACCTATTGTTTTTAGAGGTTAACAACCTTTTGAAAAGGCCTTCAAAAATCAATTATCTCAGCACACATCGACCAATTACGTTGCAAACTTTTATAAGCTTAAGTATAGGTACCTAAGTTTGGAACATAATTTGAGTGAACATGAGTGAACGAAGGATTTCGTGTCGTTCGTTCGTGAACGAAGCTAGCAGCACGCGAGCTGTTACCTGGTCGGTAAAAATTAGCTGGTTTAAACGTGAAGTCTTTGGGCAGGTGGTGAAATAAAGTGGTGCAATTGTTCCTTAATATGGGCTAAGCTGTCTTTAAATTTTTAAAGTTTTAGTTAGAAAAAAGTAGACATTTATACTGAAATCAGATTAATGCTTGAGTATTGATAAAGAATATGGAGCTTTAAAGAAATTACACAAAAGAATCTTCACCCTTTTTTTTTTTCGTCAAATAACCCCTCCCGCTCTTGGGCAGAGCGAAAGGGAGTGTCAGACTTCTACTGACTAAAAACCACCCATGTTCCTTCTTAGCCCTTCATGTCGAGGTCGCGGTATCTGCGAACAACCCGCAGCCCCGACGGGAGAATCTTCACCCTTGTGTTATTTGGATTTACGGAGGCGTACGAACGTCTCTTTGATATTGTAAATCGAGTAATAGAACTCAACTAGCAAGGCGCCATTATAGCCTTGTAACCGAGTGGCATCCAAGGACTGCAAAAAAAGCGTTGGTCGTCCAGCGGCGAAATGGGTAGATTACATTGTTACCATCGCGGAAGTATCCTGGATGAGGCTGGTATGCCGCGGCCTCGACATAAAGGGCTAAGAAGGAACATGGGGGGTTTTTATTCAGTAGAAGCCTGACACTCCCTACCGCTCTGCCCAGAGCAAGAGGACTCATTTGGTGATATCCCACCACACAAAAAAAAAGGCTGGCGCAAGAACGTGGAGCTTGGCACAAGCAAAGAGAGGCCTATGCCCAGCAGTGGGCGAGGTCGGTCTATGAATGGTGATGTCAGCACCAAGCCTAATCCTTCCTTTCTTCTAAATAGACAAGCGTCATTGATGTCATTTCATTACTCAATCACCACAAGAATAGCTACCGATACATTATATTCTCAAGCTCGTAGCGTTTCATTTTCAAAGCGACACATTTAATTGTTAGAAATTAATCTTTCTGTCGGTGCGCCGCAGTTATTAAGAGCTAGAGTGCTCTCTCTGATACTTCATTTATCTTTGGATTTAACTTCTAGCTACTTTATAGGATATGGCTTTGTTTTAAAATAGAATTCTGAGGTATGGCCACTGCTGCGGGAGGCGTTCCGGGCGTCGGGGGCCGCGTGATCGCTTCCGGCCAGACCCAGGCCTGCGAACGGTGAGTGATGGGTAATCTCGCCGTCCGTCCGTCTTATGACGACGACAGGCCGTGTCGACGGCGCGTTCGTGTTCCACGCGCGCCTCAAAGAGATGTCAGCAACATGGAAGGGATCCCGCAAGGGCCGACAACAACCCGTCGGGGCTACGGGTTGTTCGCAAGAGATACCGCGGCCTCGACATGAAGGGCTAAGAAGAAACATGGGTGGTTTTTAGTCAGTAGAAGTCTGACACTCCCTTTTGCTCTGCCCAAGAGCGGGAGGGGTTATTTGATGATTTTCCAACCCCAAAAAAAAAAAAAAAAAGTTATGGCACGACTCTTTTCTTTGGTCTTCCTTTAAGAGTAGAGGAAGACCAAAGAAATGATGGATGTGCTGTGTAAGGATGATATGGCAAGAAGTGGTGTCTGATGACCAGTTATAGAGAAGTATGGAAGAAAGAGACATGCTGCGCCGACCCCAAATGAATGGGGATAAGGGCAAGAGCCTGGAATAATGTCTGCAAAAATTCAGGCAATCAAGCAACTAAGTTTTCATTACCGTTTCGTTCATGATAACTGTTCAAGAGAATGATGATGACTGAGGTGAGCACTTCCATAGCTTTGGTTTTTGAGAGTCATATTTTGGAAGATGACGCATATTTTCTCATGCTCATTAGTTGAGTGGTTGCAAGCTCGACTGTTGAGCATGAGGTCCTAGGTTTGATTACCGGGTTGGCTAAAGTGTGATTGGGCTTTTTCATCAGGAATATCTCAGTAGCAGCCACGAAGTCTGAATTTGTGCCCGCTTGATGGTAATAAGCTCGCCCTCTTTTACATGGGACTGGTGAAAAGTGAGTGTTCTACTTATTAGATATAGTTCTATCTAACCCTTCGGGAATTGCAAGCGTGATGTTATGTAAAATATCTTAATAGGGGAAGCCGCTTTTTTATTAAACTGGCATTTTAGAAATTAGTAATAACAATCAAAAATTGTATTATAACATTAAACCGCCGAAACTCGAAGCAACAAAAACATCCAAAAAAAATATAGAACTTACAAAAAAAATTAAGAACACTGATACATCCCCTTAAGCACTTATCATACTTAGTTTCTTCCCTTAAGATTATGACTTGAGTAATAGCAATTTTATTTTTAATACACACAAGACTAACCAACTTGAAATCTTTATAAACGACACCACACTTCTTGCAGTCATTGCAAGTCACACAAAAACCAACCCTAAAATGATGATGTTGGGGTTATTTTGGGATGCATAAGATATTTTCACAGGGAAATAAAAAGGATTATTGTTAATGGGCGTGAAGCTTAAAGCGTTCGGATTCGTTTACACGTGTTTATAGTTTGTATTTACGGAAGTCTATATCTGTTGGTATGTGGCTTCGCAGACAGCGGTTACGGTGTGGGATGCGATATGAAACCGACATGCGCAAGCGATGTGCATCTATGCTACGGCAATTCAGGGGCAGCCCTAACAATATTCTAGCTACACTGGCGGACAAAACTGATGGGCCATTTATTAGGCATTGGGCGGGTAGACATGTGCGCGCAAACGTTCATGTCGCCAATTAAAATAATTTGTAATTTTGTAATTTACTAACAATAGGTTAAGTTTACTAACACTTTATGGATCTATGGTCTGAACTAAATAATTAAATTAAATTGACATTATCGGTCTACTACTAGGTACACCTCTGCCTAATCCTTCGGGAATTAAAGAAAGAAAGAAAGAAAGAAAAAGTATTTATTGGTTTTACACAGGACAAAACAAATTGACAAAAAAAATAAAATTAAAAAAGTAAACTTAAGAGAAACACAGGTGTGTACTGTCAACTGATAATAGAATAAAATCACTAACATATTATAAAACAAAGTCCTTCACCACGTCTGTCTTTCTGTAAGCGATTAACTCAAAAACGATTGCACCGATTTTTATGCTGTTTTCACCAATGGATAGAGTGGTTCTCGAGGAAGGTTTTAGTATAATTTGTTGAGATAACCGACATTCACTTAGTAAATAATAAATGCCTTTTGTCTTTCTTTTTTGTGTGGTTAGTGCATAACCGGGTGTCTGTTTTCGTCACCAATGGGCCTCTGACTTAACTTTACATACCGTCAAGAAATATCCCTCTGGTGCGCTAGTTTGGTTTCCTCACGATATCATTTTCCTTCACTGAAGCAAGTGATAATTATACAATACGCACATGAATCCGATAAATCACGAGGTCTTTTTTTTTTTGGCGGGTGTATAATCATCGAATAACCCCACCCGCTCCTGGGCAGAGCGAAAGGGAGTGTCAGTCTTCTACCGACTAAAAACCACCCATGTTCCTTCTTAGCCCTTCATATCGAGGCCGCGGTATCTCTTGCGAACAAACCGCAGCCCCGACGGGAAATCAGAGATCGCAGTATGGTTGTTACGAAGGCACAGAGAACGCTGCTGTGCATTCTCTGGTAAGTCCCTTAGTCGCCTCTTACGACACCCACGGGAAGATATAGGATGGTGCTATTCGTTACGTCCGACATCATACGGAATCCGTAGTCGCTGACATGTGGTTAAAATACCCAAACTTGATTTGTTCTGTTTTGTTATTAGAAACCAGAAAACGATCTTCTTTAAATGTGAACTGTTTCCTTTTATTCTGCATCCCACGATAATAACAAGAACAACTACTCGTAAGCTGTGTAATTTTAGCTTATTTTTATTGGCTTTAGAGATGAATGTGAATACCCAGTCAAAATTTAATTTAAAACCATGTTAAGCGTCCAAAACAAACACAATATTCAGAACAAAAAAAATATTTTAACGCACAGTCCTGACGTTAAATGCCAACACATTTCATAGTACTGCTGTATTTACTTCTAAAAGTTTAAGTATCTCTTGAAGATCACTCGCGAACATTGCCCTCTTTTAGATCGTTATAACAATCCTGGGGTCATATACTCTCAGTATAATCACTGCCTGTCAGGCAAATTGCTTCATCGCAGATGCTCTTGTCAATCTTAATCTTACCACTACATGTCTTGTTGAATTAATACTGTAACATGTGCTTTTGTTTGTTTTGTTTATCTTTATGTTCACAGTGATATTATTTGATGCAAAGTTTAGCGTCTTTGGCTCTCGTTGGTGTTGTAAAAGGGACTATGGGATTATGTCGAATGGATTGGCAACATTATCGCCAATTTGTTCCATGCCTAAGGTTTCTTCTCTGGTCTGTAAATTTGCTGTAAGATCTATTTGGCAGTTACAGTTTGCGAACCAAAATCAGTTATGGGATTTAACATCAGAATTATTCTCAGAAAGGCATTTTAGAGTAAGAATCATAATATTACATCGTGGCTGTTTCTTCCTATAAATTAATTGCACCTGGCCCGGAGTCTGGATTTGTGTCCCGTTGATGTTAATGTATATCGCGTGCTGCACGCGTAGTATGACCACCGTAGAAATGGGTTTTGTCGACGGAAGAATCGACAAAATGACAGATTGTAGCAAAATATCATGTCAAATTGTATGGAAAAAGCTCTGTCTATTCTTGGTAGAATAGAGATAGAATCGCCATACTACGCGTGCAGTAGTAATTTAGTTTCATGTCTGGTTCTGTGCGATATACATTAACATCAACGGGACACAAATCCAGACTCCGGGCCACTTCTATTATTACTAATACTTCTATAAGACTGATTCTACTCGTATTATTACATTTTTTTCACCGCGTTCAACTGGCACATGTCTGTCAATCCATACTATGTAACTGACGCAACAATCACTCCTTATTCCATGATCATTCACTAGTTACTCTAAAATTATCGCAACAAAGTAGCCAACAAGAGTTTTAAAACGAGTTCCACTACCTCGGACCTCTTTTTATACCACATTATCTAGGCATGCTTTTGATTACTGGTTTTACCATTATGGTTCATGGGTTCTTCAAAAGGTATCGACCGTTAGCAGTTCCGCCTGTTAATGCATGCTTCGGTAATGGCGGACTTTATTAAAAGATACTGTGACCTCGGAGTATGTTTCGGTGTTTCCTCTCGTAGTTGTTTAAGGAACACTCAAAAGTCATTTATTCAAATTAGGCTGATAATCAGCACTTTTCGAACGTCAAAATTTACTTTACTTTACTTTACTCATTTACAAGTGACAGTCCCCCAAAACGCCCACCCTTCGACACTTCCTAGTGTTTTCTGCTGGAAAGAAGAAGTGGCAGAACAAACTCCCCAGCAACACATCTGTGTGTTTGGTTACTGATCTTATATCTAGGTTTAAAACAACATCTTAACACAGTATAAAAAAGTCGCTCCCGCTGTTTGTACGCTTTAATCTTTTTAACTACGCAACGGATTTGAATGCAGTTTTCAGCAATAGATAGAGTGATTCAAGGGGAAGTTTTGTATCTACATTACGTCGGTCGCTAGTCATTTATCAATCAAATACCTTCCATTCTTCTATCCATACTATGTAATTCCTTGTGTAACATTCAATATTAAATAATCCGCCCATATATGTAATCTTTCTGTTATGATTTACGAATGCCAATTTTCGTTTTATGATTTCTCTAACACTGTAGGAAGGTACTTACTCCTGCCCCATTATTTTCTTTCACAAAATCGCTTCCTCAAACCAATCCTGTATCGCTGTCTTCAAAGCCTCTCAAGTAGCTGATCCGAATCGAAGTCAGTCTAAATAAACAGTCGCTGTCTCGCGGTTAATTCGGGGTCGTCAAGTGATTTGTATCCGAATTATCCGAGAGATCCGAGTTATTCGAGTTCTCGAGTGCATTCGTTTACGTCAACGTGTGGTTTTAAGTGAACAGACAGACAGTCGTGTTTGGTGTTCGCTGCTATTTATTTTAAAACTATTTCGTTTTGTGTTTACAAGATGGTTCGAGTTTTCTCGGTTTGGGTATTTTTGACAGTCAATTTGGGCTTCGTTTGCTTGTTTTTGGTAAGAGGTGAAAGGAACTGTAAGTTGTAGTAAATATTTATAAGCGTAACAAATGTTTAGAGTACGTAGAAACATTGAATAAATACACTTCATATCCTGTGAACTGTGGAACCAAACAGAGTATGATAAAATAAGATTGACGCTTCCTTATGCGGAGTTATTTTTAGCTGGCAATATCAAAACAGTCGAGTATACCCAAATTAATTGCTATACTCAACTGTTGACAAAATAATTATATTCTACCCCGGACAAACAATTATATTCATCCCGCATTCTGAGCCCTCCTTGTTTACACAAATTCAGCATAAACATTATAATCCGCTGTATTTTCAAAATTATAAATACAAACTCTCATACAGATTTATTATTAGAAAATTATGCATATTTTACAGTCTGCCAGGGACTTGAGTGACATAAAATGTGACCCAATGAATGGGTTAGGACCTCTGCGTTTGTGAAAATGAAATTAGACTTTTTAATTCTGTGAATTTTTGAAAATCTAGTTAATATTTTGCGATATTATTGATTCTACCATACAATGTAGGTACGTTAAAAGTTAGGTTTATAAATAATAAAATATGATAAAATATTTAGTACTGCACCGCTGGGACTGAGGGAAAGCTTTTAAAAAACTTACAAAGAGAGAGAAAGCAATAAGAAGTGAGTGGTCCGCTATTAATCACGGGTGTGATTTACACAAAACTAAAGCAGAAATAAAACAAAATGAGGAAGCAATATATGTTTCATTTTTGCGTACCAATTTATTACTTACTTTACTAGTTTTAATTAAATTAACTAAATCAGAAACCAGCTCACCAATAAAACCAAGCACGAAAATCATAACATTGCACCGCCACAAACGTTCTACCAGTCAATTGGCACTCATTCTTTCCCCGTAATTTGCTGGACGGGTCGATTCGACCGCACGGCTCCGGGCATCGGGTTAAAATGTTTTCCGTGTACCTCCCGTCACAGTTGTCACCTGGGTTGCGACGAGACACGTTTAACATAAACTATTGCCGATTTTGTGGCGGTCAGCCGTTGTTGAGGCCTTTTAGATGCGGTAATGGATCTATTGTAGTGTTTATATGCGAAGGAGTCGTTTTAGTGTTGTTTGGTAGAAGGGTTGTTTTGTATCGGATTGTGAGGATACTGAAGTGTTTAGTATTATGTATATTTGGATGTCAAGAGGGTTTATATTATACGGTGGTTTTTCAGGTTTTCTGCATTGGTGTTTAGTGTTTTTTTTTTGTTATATCTTGTTATTCTTATTATTTCTGTCATTAGTGTCCAACCTGCAGAGTGTTATGTCGCCGATGGGCTTCTGACGTGACTTACCATGTCATCGAAAAATAGCTACCCATGTCAAAATCTTAACAGCTCTTAAACGCGGTTTAGGTGATCGCGTTCAGTTGCACAGTAAATTCACTGTGTAGGTAATCTCAGTTCACTTTAAATTGGTTATTGCTATCGTAATTGTAATACAAATTATGTATTTACTGTTACGTAACAATGTATTGCTTTATGAATTATTATTACAACTGAAATTATTGCTTTCAAAACCCATTCGAAATTGGCGTTCATTTTCATACGAATTAATCAACAGAGAATTTACTGAAGATTATTTGATAATCAAAATTAATTACAACCTCGATTTCCAGTAAAATCAATTAAACTAAATAACTTAACGTTTACAGTAAAACTCAAACGAACATTTACTCAGTATTTCCATAACATCACGCCTATAATCCCCGAAGGGTTAGGCAGATAGTACACCCGCATTTCGCCAGTTATGTTTAAGTCCCATGTAACAGGGGGCGAGCCTATTGCCATCAATCGGCACGGTTGGCGCAGTGGCTAAGCGATTGGACTGCTGCGCTGCGTGTCGCGGGTTCGATCCCCGCACGGAACAAATATTTGTATGGCCTGCATATAGTTGTTTCGGGTCTGGGTATTTGTGTATGTGAATTTATATGTTTGTGAACGCACCCACGATACAGGAGAAATTCCTAGTGTGGGGCAACGTTTAGTAAAAGCGAAAAAAAAAAAAACAAATCCAGTATTGAGAAATTCCTGGGGGAAAAACCTCATGCTCAGCTGTCGGCTTACGACCACTAGCCTAACAAGGCCGTCGCAGTGTTACCATGCTTAAAGCCAATATTTTATGCCTGTTTTGCACTGGGAAACACAGCAACACCCACGTAGGTACTTGCATGTTAGAACAGTTTTGAATCGCTTATACGACACACCTTGGTATTTTACACAAATACGTTATTTTATTATGGTAATACCTGCTGCTTAGTGGTCGTTCCTTTGAGCTGAGGTATATGCAATTTTTATTTATTGGCTTTAAACTAGGCTTTTGACAATATTATACAAGTATAGGTGGAAAATCATCGAGTAACACCTCCCGCTCTTGGGTAGAGCGAAAGGGAGTGTCAGACTTCTACTGACTAAAACCACCCATGTTCCTTCTTAGCCCTTTATGTCGAGGCCGCGGTATCCCTTGCGGACAACCCGCAGCCCCGACGGGTGTCGGCCCTTGCGGGCCCCTTCCATGTTGCTGACATCTCTTTGAGTCGCGCGTGGAACACGAACGCGCCGTCGACACGGCCTGTCGTCGTCATAAGATGGACGGACGGCGAGCTAGTCCATTACTCACCGTCCACAGGCTCGCGTCTACGGTGGCCGGAAGCCGTCACGTGGCCCCCGACGCCCGGAGCGTCTCCCGCGGCGGCTGGGTCGAGAGGTTCTCTCCCTCTCACGTTCCGCCACCTTCTTCGCTATCATCACTGCTTCGCAGAAGGAAGCGACGGCGTCCCGTTCCTCCTCGCCCCGGACCATGGCTTGCACCAGGCACGGAAGCGAGAGGTCGCCGCCGCCAAGCACGACTCCCTCTGTTGTCCTCGTGACAGCCCACAGTGTTTGTCTTCACGTCACATTTGTCTAGTAACAGCCATAGTTTTTGCATGATTTCAACATTTTTCCTCTGGGAATGACGTAAGTAAGGTTATGTCGGAATTCTACTATCATAACCACCACTGTTTTTACTATTACCATGAGTCGGGGGCCCTAGAGATACTGACACAACTAGCTTTTGCTACGGAACACGATACAGCAACACAACAGCGAACGAAACAAGTAATAAACAGAAATTAACTCAGATGAATGCGATCATAAATCGGTGAGGAACGAGCCAGGATAGCTGTTTCGCTAGCTCTATGATCCTGCTTTACTGTTTAGTTTATATCAGAGACAATCATACGTTATGTATGTGTTAAAATGAGATTAGTAATTCTGGGTTAAAGTTAAACTGCTCTGAAAGTCGGCGAAATGAAGATTTTTTTTCCGTGAGGAAATCCTCGTGTTTACACTTTGTCTGGGGCGGACGCAGAGTAGCATTAGACTGTTCTGATTAAGCCGTACTTTTCCTGCTAATACCACAATCATGTCTACTGCCTAGGTGATACTCGTAAAAATTCACGTGGGTGAAATTGTCCTGACCACGTGGATGTCGTATAATATCCCAACAAACTTTCATTCCCTATTTAACTCCTTCATGGGTTGAATTTAGAAACAATAAACAAACTTAAACCTTCCTCGAGAACCACTCTATCCGTTGGTGAAAACAGCATGGTAATCGGTGCAGTAATTTTTTAGTTTATCGCGAACAGACAGACAGACGCGACGGAGGACATTGTTCTATAATATGTAGTGATATTAATTGAACTGTTATTGGCTTGAATAATCAGAAATTATATATCTGTTGCAAATCATCTTAACGTTGCCACAAGGAATTTTCTTATATTTTTCGCTTTTAAAGTTGGGACAAAAAAAGTTACGTCTAATAGTGAACTAAGAAGTTCCTTTCTTCCCGTCTGGGCTGCTACGACGACTGCGACACTCGGCTTTGTGTCGGGTGGTTTTTAGTCAGTAGAAGTCTGACATTTCCTACCGCTCTGCCCAGAGCGGGAGCAGTCATTTGATGATTTAAAAAAATGGAGTTCCTTTCTTACCTACAATTATCCATTTTGACTTGACTCATGCCGAAATGATTAGGTAAGCAAACTGTCTTTCCAGGTATAGTCTTCATGGTCTGGCTGTACCCCGTCGGGGCTGCGGGTTGTTCGCAAGAGATACCGCGGCTTCGACATAAAAGGCTAAGAAGTAACATGGGCAGTTTTTAGTCGGTAGAAGTCTAACACTCCCTTTCGCTCTGCCCAAGAGCGGGAGGGGTTATTCGATGATTTTCCACCCGCCAAAAAAAAAAATGGTCTGACTGCATAGCCAAACAAATAGAAAACACGAAAACGCAGATGATACACGTACACACGTTTCTGATAAAACATAACGAGCATTCACATAAAACTGTAGAATGAATCCGATCAATACCTATCACATAAATACTCCCTAGAATCCAATACTGGTCATAAGCATAGTGTACACTCAAGGGCAAAAATACACTTGGGAGCAAATAAATCGAGCCACTTCCTTTTTCACGCATTATGGTAATTATTTTTGGTATTATGGAACGCATCGATTCGAAACATATATCGCCTAAAAGGGTATTTAATAACCTTTACAAAGAGGGTAGTTAGTTGTCAAAATTTCATTTTTTATTTATTTAAATTAAAGTTTAAAGGGTAGAATAAAATTATCGCATTTAATTTGCTTATGACATTTTTATTGTACTCTGTTAAGAAAAGATTAAATTTGAGGTTTTTGTTAATCATACCCATATTACTTGTTATTGTTGTCTTTATCTGTGTCTGTGTAATCAAAATAACCTGATAAAATGGATACTACACCGACGGAAGCTGCCCAAGTTGTAGCTTTACTTGAGGTTGGACACGGACAACGTGAAGTGGCACGCAGACTTCATTTGAGTCGTTCAAAGGTACAGCGGGTATACCGCAGGTATCTGGAGACTGGTGCTTTTGTTCGGCGACCTGGAACTGGCCGACCACGGGCAACAACAGAACGTGACGACCGCTTTATTGCAACCAATTCGTTGCGCGACCGTGGACTTAATGCTGTTCAGCTACAGCAAGCGTTACGTGACGTTCGAGGAGTCTCAATCAGTAGGTGGACAGTGAGACGAAGACTAAAAGAACGAAATTTAACATCACACAAACCAGCAACTGGCCCAAAATTGACTGTAGCTCATCGCCGATCTCGCTTGGAGTTTGCTCGAGAACACATTAATTGGACGTTAGAAGACTGGAGGTCAGTTTTGTTTTCTGACGAGTCAAGAATCTGTCTTTTTAGCAATGACGGGAGAAACCGAGTGTATAGACGTCCTGGTGAAAGATTTGCCCAATGTTGCATTCGAGAAACTGTGAGTTTTGGTGGTGGTTCTTGTATGGTGTGGGGAGGAATTTCTCTAGACGGAAAAACGGAACTTGTCTTCGTCGACCCCGCCAACGATGGCAGTGGTAGACGTGGATTAACAGCTGACCGATACATAACTGACATTCTTGAAAACCACGTAATGCCGTATGCTGGTTTTGTCGGAGAAAATTTCTTGTTTATGCATGACAATGCGAGACCTCATACCGCGCAGATCGTTACGGAATACTTGTCTGCGATCGGGATTCAACAAATGGTATGGCCAGCACGAAGTCCCGATTTGAACCCGATCGAACACCTATGGGACGAGCTAAAACGGAGAGTCCGAGCCAGGGTTCCCGCTGTTTCATCCATTCCCGAGCTTAAAGTCGCTGTGCTTGAAGAGTGGGAGAACATACCACAATATGTCATCGTAACGCTGATCAGATCGATGACTAATAGGCTACAAGAATGTATCAGGGCACGGGGGGGTAATACCAGTTATTAAGAATATTTTTTTTGCAATAATTTTGTTTTTTATTGTTTTTATGGACTGTTTTAGCCCTACTAAATTTTCTATCAAAATTACCATTTTTCTTGCAGAGCCAATAATTTATCATTCGATAAGGTTATTATTCAATAATTTACCCTCATTGTAAAGGTTATTAACTAAACTTTTAGGCGATATATAGTTCGAATTGATACGTTCCATATTACCAAAAATATTTACCATTTTACGTGAAAAAAGGTAGTGGCTCGATTTATTTGCTCCCAAGTGTATGAATACACTTAGGAATATTCAAAAGCCAGTGCCTTGTAGAGTATCGGTTAAATAGTTGTGATAGCATTCACAGAAATATGTGTGCAAAGATGTTGTTTTCATCAGTAATCATCATCATCATCATCATCCTGCCATTATCTCAATCAGTTTGGAGAAGGCGTATATTTCTTTTACAATATTTAATTTAGTGATGTAGTTTTCTCTCAAATTCTCTTCCTAAGCTTCCTACCTGGCAGTGTCACCTTTCTTCATATCTGCTATCACACTAACTGCGGTACTCAGATATATTTAATGATTACTTAAGCCATCACTTAGTAAAGGTTTGACATACTTTTGTATGACAAAACTGTCAAAACCTTTAACTAAGTGATGGCCTAAGTAATCATTATAGTCGGAGAGCTTTGAGTGCGGCAGTAAGAAGATTTGGGAGACTATCCAATGTAATTTTGACCTACAAGTTTTCTCAAAGTCACTACATAACTTGCTTACATATTTCTGGTGGAGACTGTACACATGAACGGTCAAGAAATGCTTTAGATTCTAGCTCGCCCGCCCGTCACGTTTTGCAGTGAGCCGAAAATATTAATATTCGATGCTCAACTGCCAAGTAGGGTTGCTGCGATTTCAACTATTTATTCTCCTATTCTTAGTTTCAGGAGCTAAGTGCTTTTTGACATGTCTAGTGGATTCTTCTAGAAAATTCTCAGGTCTTAAATTCTTTAAGGCGGTCTTGATAAATGTGTCCAGCAGAGGAAATTTGATATTTTTGTTTCTGACAACACCGTGGGGTTTTGTCAGTGACAAAAACTAGCACTAAGCCCTCTGTTCTTTGTTCTCCGCTGCTATCCTATTGTATAGAAAAAATACTGTTCGTTTTTTGCATTACGCTCATACAATTGATCCCTCTACATACGTATCAATAGCCTCATTTTGAATGCCATCCACATCAACTGTATACCAGACGAATGCAGATGTCAGTTGCAAACTTTAATGGGCACATCCAATGACTTATATATTACTGCGTAAGGACTGGGCGGACCGCATGTAAAAATGACGCCTCGAACGTGGTCCTAAAACGGTCTTTCTTAAGCCGAAGTGAACTAGTCCACGATCGACTCTCTTCGGGTGCGGTCATAAATTTTATTAAAAGCTTTATTTATGTTCTCTAGACCTCGAAAATACCACGCCGCTTATACAAGGTTACGTTAACGAGCAGACTATACCAATTCTCTGTATGGCGAACGCGTCGAGCAAATGTTCGGACGACCGTATCTTTAGTTTATATATCAATGGCCACATCACTCTTATAGACATCCACATTCATACTCTAAACTTTGCACTCGGCGCATACCGTATTCCTCCGCATGTGACCCACCTTTACCATGACAATCGATTTTCATACAACTTAGCTCAAGCATCCCTTGTCTACTCCCGCCAAGTTGACAGTAGACACTCAAATTATTCCATAAAACTTTAAATAAGCCAGCCCAATAAATCAGTACTTTTCATCAAATCTACCTTCATAAACTTCAATTCATTCTTTATCTAACTAATGTCTAAACGGTACTAAACACCAATTACAAAGCCCCATAATTTCGATGGCGGAACGAAAATCCATCATTCGGCCTAGATTACCCTACGATTCAATACCTCTATTTATTTACGAGCATAGGAGGGTTAAGTTAAGTATACGTTACAGAAAATTTATTCCGCTGCGTTGGTGGTATTCGTTCGTTGAAAAATTAAATACATGGAGATTTGAAATGTTCGTAATTTAAAATTATGTTGTCGCGGCTGAGTTATGGCTGTGTAATGAATGGTCCTTTGCCTGTTGATCGGGGGCAGAAAAAGTTTAAATGTCGGTTCGAGATTTGAAATCGCGAGCCAGGTGCAATCTTTTTAGAGGTTCCTTTGTTCAAGTTGAAGATGCAAGATGGTGGTTTAGCGATTTTGGTAAAGAATTGCCTGAACATTTTAGTTCCTTTTCTTTGAATCTGCTTCCTGACTTCTACCTACAAAAAAAGTCTAAAATAACTTTTTTTTGCTTCCGTGACTTTTTTTCCTTGGTTTAGTTATAGTCACAAGAGTTTGTCTGTACTGGAAAAAAATCATTGTAATTTGAAATGATTAATTTAATAATTTATCATAGGCCACGATGACAATACCAAACTACTGCACTAATTTTGATCAAACTATGAGACCAAAAGTAAATTTCCTTTCCTTTCCAATTCATTCACACAACAATATTGCCAACACAAAAAAAAATCGCCTCCCAAATATTTGTGCGTTAATCATGTTGAACAGTAAAGTGGGTACCTAGAGGTACAGCGTAAAGTATCACTTACAACTAATGTGTGACGATTTTTTATAAGAACTGTGTGAATACATCAAGTGATCCCCTGAGTCTTAGCGAGGTGGCTAAAAAGGTGAGGTGACTAAAGAGGTCTACTCGATAAAGATGTGTGTGAAATATGGCAACACTCTTTTTGAGCTAGCAACATTGTTTTTTATAATTAGTCTTTTGTCGTTCGAATTAGTGTGAGTTGTGGCAACATTTTGTTTTTAAAATTAATGTTTTTTCGTAAGAGCTTTTACATCAAGGTGCGTTCTGTGATTATGATTTACTACCATAATTTGATGCTAACAATCGGCTATTGTCCTTAACAATCAAAACATAAAAATTAACGACATCCGACTATTTTGTTTCGTAAAGAAAATGTTTTCGTTAGTAAAGTCGAACATACATGTATTTGCTTTACCACCTAAATATTGATTGTTTACTAGAATTTCATTTTTTATTTCTTTCTTTCTTCATTAAAAGATCTACCATTCTCTTCTTCTTCTACACAGAAGTAACTACAGAAACACTCTTTTCAATAATGGAATCCACTCGTCTCTGCAAAATACTAAATTTTGGGACAACAAAATACCGTAAACACACAAATAAACATTTATAGCTGGCCAGTATTATTCTATTCAACCTCACAATCCACGTCGCAGTTTATAAACACAAAGATGGCATTACCCCGGAACGCCATAAACCAAACGACCCCGTCTATAAAAAAAAAATAGAAAAATGGCGGCCCACTTTCGCAAAGTCAGGTGGTCCACAGCAGCTATCATTAATTTCCATTCAGTGTCGAATAGCCGGAATATATCGTGGCAGAATCGCTTCCAAGGTGCCCGGGTAAGAACACACTTAGTCTTGAGTACGGCACCGTTCTTTATTTTAAGTTGGCAATTGATTTTATACAGTTACTGTGTATATGTATACCATTCGGGTTGGTCTCGCTGTTACGTTCTAACTTTGACGTGAAAGCCTTGTAAATTCTTTTACGAAGTTTTTAAACTGAGAGGCGTATTTTTCTAATTCAGTGAATAGTTTTTTTTTTTAATTTCCTCGTTGAAAAAAGTTTATAAAGAAATAAACTAGATGATGGATTGAATACAATATTTCTGAGAAAACCCTGATACTGAAACTATTAGACTGCATCATTCGACTGCTGGGCAAGTCGTTCATGACTTTCAGTTGTTTAAATCCAAGACCATTGGTTGTCGAGTTCGTCCCGCCATCTTTTACGAGGTCTGCTGTGATGCCTTCTGACTGTGTCTAGGCTCCAGAAAGTGTTCTTTTTGGCCCACAGCTCACTGTGTATGCGGCAAACGCCCAGTCCAGTCCCACGTCATCTTGACCAAAAACCATAGTTTTCTTTTTGTTAGCCTAAACTGTCCCACTCCTGGGCAAAGGCCCCCATTCTTTCCACCTCTCCCAAGTTTGTGCTACTTCATGCACAAAATAAATAACCCAAAACAAAAATCAATAAGGCAGTCTTATTAAATTAAGACCCATCTTCCTTCATTATAATGGATCAACTCGTCATCAAATTAAAGTGTCAAAAAATATAAGCAATTAGTTGAGCAAAATAAATGCTTCAGCCCGACCTCGTAGCCTTTCGGAAACTTTCCGAATTCTTCACGCTAAAGGGCAAAGGGTGTGTGCCATTAATCATGGCAGACAGACAAGTTGTCGTCTTGTAAACGGATCTAATTTCTTGGGAGTACGTCTTTCTGGAGCTGGTTAGTGGCTGGTAGATATTGATAGACTTTGAACAAGTACCTACGTGGTGATTTGGAGTTTGTACGTGTCGATTTGAGAAAAATGACGGCAATCGGATTCAATCGATTTCGGGTCTTTAAAGTTTAAACGTGTCAAAATTAGGTGTGGATGGTGGAATTTGATAGGACTACAAAGAGCAAGCATCCATCCTAAACGCACAGTTTATTACTTTTTATCATCACATTAAGAAAGTGTATCTTATTTTATCTGATCAAGCTTTTGCCAGCGGCTTCGCCCGCTACAACTCGAAAATTATCCCACGGGAAGATAAAATCGGGATAAAAACTATCCTATGTGTTAATCCAGGTTATAAACTATCTGTGTACCAAATTTTATCCAAATCCGTTCCGTAGTTTTTGCGTGAAAGAGTAACAAACATCCACACATCCATTCTCACAAACTTTCACATTTATAATATTATTAAGTAGGATTATGAATGCACTATTTCTAACAAGGCCTCTTTAACCATCGTACCTATTGCCTAACACTGCGTGTCACAACGTATCATGTTTCATCACAATATCATAAAAACAAAAGAAGACACGAGTACCAATCTCACTAATGAGAGTAATGACTATAACATTTATAAATAAAACGAAATGAAACAGTTCAGTCATTCAAGTCGTAAAGATGGTACAATATTAACGTTATTACTACTAGTTCACGAGCAAGCAACAAAATGTTGCGTCTTAAGGCTTGATTTAAACAAATTAAGCCCAGGGCGGTGAGTTTGGGGGCTTTTATTGGAGACGATACGATTTCGATCGGATACCTTCGGAAACCCGACCTCCTTCAATTTGATTGTTTCTTTATCACGCTTATCTGAATTTTTGTAAGTAAAGCTTTTATATAAAAACTGCTATGCTACCCTTTTTTACATTTCATGGTAACCATGAAGTTTCAGCAGTTTCTGTATAGTTTTCGCACACACGATTTCATGTGCAAATACATGAAAAATGTAGGTCGCAAATATCCTTTATCTCATGTCCGTGACAAAGCTCCCTTGATATTTAGATTCATACATACATCATAAATTGTTTACTTTACTTTTTGGGTCTCTATGCCATAACTTTAAGCAAACTTGTACCGAAATCAAAAGCCGGAGTCGTATAGTTGAAATATATTCGTACATTTTGTCTTGCCGACATGAAAAGTCTCAACAGATTATGAATATTCATCATCAACTTTCTGCCCTTGTCTCATTTTACTTGGTGTCGGAACAACACGTTTTCTTTTTCCATTCTCCCTTGTCAGACATCACGGCTTCATTTACTTCTTTCTCTTTCATAATAATATCATTTCCCACACAATCCATATCTTTTCTTTGGCTCTCCCTCCCGAATTTAATTTGATTAGAAATCAACCGACACGGCCACGATTCGACTCAATCGTACCCCATAAAAGGCTCAAGCGAACCTCTTCATGAGAAATTAGCCAAGTTGCCGGGTGTCGGGGCAATTTCGTCGGCAGCAACTTGGGCTTGTTGCGTGTTATATTGATGTAGGCTTATTATCTGCCGTAGCCTTGTATAGAGGTATTGTGGGCTGGAACACTGATTTACCGCCGAACAAGGTTATAGGATAGATTTTTTCACGCAATTTTTTGGATAAAGAATTTTCGGGAGCTCCGTTCTGTGACACTTTTGCGTCATACGTGATAAGTGGGTGAAGTGTTTTGTATTATGTGGCTTAAATATTTGTTGGTTTATTCTGCACGTCTATACAGGGTGTAAAGAGCATCGATGATGATCATTCATGAGTACTATTAATGAGTCTAGGCATCATTCATGAGTACTATTAATGAGTCTAGGCAAATGTTAACCCTGCAGCATAAATGATTTTAGAACTCCACAGATTGACACATAATTTTGGGTATAAAATCATGCATCAATTCGTGGGGGATATGTAAAATCATGTCATGTCATGGTGATGAGGTAACGAATAAGAAGTATGAAAGAAGGAAGACATGCTGCGCTAGCCCCAAATGAATTACGATAAGATCAAGACAATGATGATGATGATATCATGTAATGGTGTTTTTATTCAGAATTTGAAAGACTATATGAGACATTTTAGCGATAATTGCACTACTAACAATACTGTCATCATCTGCCTAGCCTTTTCCCAACTATGTTGGGGTCGGCTTCCAGTCTAACCGGATGCAGCGGAATACCAGTATTTTACATGGAGCGACTGCCTATCTGACCTCCACAACCCAGTTAATACTAGGTAATACGATACTCTTTGGTAAGACTGGATGTCAGAATTTTAGGTCACTGACTACCTGTAACGACTGCCAAAGATCTATATATGGGAGCCGGGATCAACAGCTTAACGTGCTTTCCGAGGCACGGAGGAAACTCGGTATGTCGGGCGGTCACCCATCCACAGACCGACCTAGGCAAGCACAGCTTTACCTAAAGATCGACCCGAGTGGCCGTTCTTACCACGAGCCACGAGCTCCAATACTGTAATTATTTATATTTCGTATCACTGAGTCTATTATGTTGGCGCACAGTATTAAATATTATTCATTCATTTAAAACTATACAACGATTAATTAGTATCTTGATATTAAATATCAACTTTTATATTATACGATTGATTGGACCACTGAGGCTCCAATTTGTTTCAATAATTTTGTTCCCATTTTAATGATGTTCATTGGGCGAGATCGAATGATATCGAATAAAATAATTGCTGCTCATTCACGTTATTTAATCGTTTCATTATTTTTTTTTCATTAAATATGAATAACTTTTTTGTGGACATGGAAATGACAGTGGCACTGAAAAAGAAAATGTTTTTGTGAAAATGTTTAATTGATCGTTATTGGTAGATTCATATCATAATGACTTGAACATTATACTTTATGTAGTATGTAGCCAAACATAATTATTAACTTCATTCATTACTGGAGCTCGTGGCTTAATAAGAACTGCCACTCGGGTCGATCTTTAGGTGAAGCTGTGCTTGCCTAGGTCGGTCTGTGGATGGGTGACCGCCCGACATACCGAGTTTCCTCCGTGCCTCGGAAAGCACGTAAAGCTGTTGGTCCCAGCTGCCAGTCGTTACAGGTAGTCAGTGACCTGAACTTCTGACATCCAGTTTTACCAAAGAGTATCGTATTACCTAGTATTAACTGGGTTGTGGAGGTCAGATAGGCAGTCGCTCCATGTAAAATACTGGTATTCAGCTGCATCCGGTTAGACTGGAAGCCGACCCTAACATAGTTGGGAAAAGGCTAAGGAGATGATGATGATTCATTACTTAATCCACTTGTTACGCAAATGGATAAAATAAGAAATAAATCGATGAGAGGGAGTCAGAGAATGTGACGGAAAAGTTGTGTGGTAAGTAATCGATGGCCGTAGTTACATTTTTTCACATATTCATTCTAGACTTCGTTGATTAACGAATGTACAAAGAGTAAAACAAACGTTAGTATTTTGAAACCCTGGGTTTGATTGGTTACTTAGGTACCTCCATTATTGGCTCAACAGGCCAGTAACTAGAACTTAATACTTCGAAAGCACAGTGTGGGTGCAAAACAATGCACCCCTGCCCTGCTTTCTGAAGTAGCACAGAAGTTCCCCTTCGGGAAATATAGGTATGACGTCACGTTGCTATACCTATATATATAGATATCTCATTGGTCTAATGGCGGTTTATTCCGATCTGCTCGCATCGGTTTGTCCCCACTGGTGGTGGTTGCGTCTAATTCAGTCGCATTTCCTAATACCTCTGTCCCCCACTAGTGGCAGATGATACTGAAGAGATGAATCCTCCACTAGTGATGGCACACTCGACGATCAAGAAGCCGTCTGACACCACCAAGTATTTCAACCAACAAATAACAAGAAATATGGTCTTTCTGGGCCTTAATATCTTTAGAGTGACCACACTATAATATAGGTACCACTGCATAACCTTTTAGAGAAAATGTGATTTTTTGCAATATATTCATCTAAAACAAACAAAAAAAACTACACAACACACTCGCATTTTACAACATATATTTTAGCGACAACTTCAACAGAATACGCAAATAAAACCAATTGTATTCATACGAATGTCCGCTGTCGAAAAAAAAAGCATCCTGTGTCGTGTGCCACGATGATTCATTTATTATTGTAAAGGTTGTTACTGACCGCGGCGTAACAACTCCATTTGTATGAGCGGCTACCGAAATGTACTGAAATAGCATACACAATGAATCGTGAAATGGGTCACATTTTCAAAATAATGTAGTTGTTTTTCTGTAGTGTCGGTTTAAATTGGCCGGCTAATAGTGTGGGTAGGTCAAATGTGTTTGCTGTCAACAATAAAGTATAATTTAGATTAATTTAGGGTCAAATCGGAATATAATGTACCTTCAGCATATTAAGCTACTACAATATGTCAAATTTCTCTAATAGGTTTTTAAACTTTATCGCGAAAGCGTTAGGTTCAAAGTTGATTCGGAAAAATTGAAAGTTTCGGGTGGTTTAAATTGTGCGTCTGTTCCTAAGGAACAAGTACTTAAGTAATCCTTGTTTTTCCAAACGATATTATTTTTTCTTTTGTTCTTTACGCCAGTGTTAACTTTTGATTTCATGATAACTCTGCATTTGACCTGACTGAAGACAGATGAGGCAGGCCGAGTACAAACTGAATTTTATATTAGAATTTTAAAGTTATTTTTTTCTTAAAGATATAATGTATTTGTTTTTATGTTTCGATCTGATTCGCGTATGCAGAACAGATAGATAGGTACCTACACATCTATATAATTATATTACTTTACCGATGAATCATACAACAGATCAATACATTGACAGAATCAGAATCATTGATGAGATTTATTAAATTATATTTTCTTAGTCATACAAAGTGTGCCAGCTATGAGATGACCCTAACGACATTGCATTGTTCCTTCCATTTATTCGCAATTGATTTATTCATTACAGACAGAGACTACAAATTACTGACCATAATAAAAGAACATTTAAAAACTTACTTATATAGGTAACCTGCCTCGTTGGTCTAGTGGTTCCAAGTGCGACTGCTGTACAAAGGGTCCTAGGTTCGATTCCCGGGTGGGGCTAAGTTTTATTGGGATTTTCTCTCATGAATTTCTCAGTAGCAGTTACGGAGATTTATGCCCTGTTGATGCCAATAAACTCGCCCTCTATTACGTGGGACTTGATTATAACTGGCTAAACGTAGGTGTACCATTAGGCACACCTCTACCTAGCCCGGCTGGGATTACAGGCGAGATATTATGTTGTGCTTTAAAGAAAAACTTGAGTTTCCTACTGATATCGAGGACTAAAGCCACATGACGTGATCGCGATAACATCTAATGCATGACTAAATCCATTTGAAGTTTTATCAAAGTATTAAAACAACTAGAAATAAATGGTCTAGAAGTAATATTATTGAATTAAGTAAGTGAAATATCAAAGAGTAAGTTAGCAAGTTATGTTTTGATGTTTCAAGTTTAGCCAAAATAAATAATATCAAGTGGAACTCTAGACTGAAGCAGGCTGAATGCAAATGTAGTGCATTACGTACTTGTTTGTTCTCTGTACGAGACGAAGCCATAGTAGAGGATCCATCTACTTATTAATTACATAACATAACGCCTGTAATGCCCGTAGGGTTAGGCAGCAGTGAAGAGCTAAGAGTACACCCACATTTCGCCAGTTAAGATTTAGCCCCATGTAACAAGGCACCTGCCATCAACCGGGCACAAATCCTGGCTGCTAGCGGAACATTCTTGATGGCCATGCCCAATAACACTTTGCTCGGCCTTTGAATGGAACCCAGGACCTAAAGCTTAGCAGTCGCGCTTGCGACCACTAGACCAACTGTTTACAAAATCTGTACATACATAAATACTTGTGATTAAAATGTATCTTTGTAATAGTAATACTGCTAACTACTGCTAGATGAGATCTCCGAAATCAGTCTCACAAAGGTTAACAAGATGCATAACAGATAAAATTCCGTTTGCCATCAACCAGTTAAATTAAAGACAATGTTTCTGCAACCTACTTTCTATCCTCCAACAATGTTTACAACTGAACCACGCCCACAAAATCACAACATTTAAATACACCATAATTCTAGCTAACTGTTATATTGTAAAGTACTGCTATATAGCTCGAATGGTGTTTACAAACGCGATCGTATGCTCCTTAACTGCAGCGCGACCAATTTAAAAAGTCCCTTCCACTTCAACTCGTGCAAACATTCGCGAGGTATTTTCAATTTGGTCGGGTAAAGTTAATTACTTAATTTCGGTTAAGGGGCATTCCGCTTTTGATTTATTAGAATTATGGTGTAATTAGGTAAGCGTGACATCGGGCCTGTTGATCTAGATAACCCGTCGTATGCAAATGTGAAAGGGTGTTTTAATATCGTATTATCTTTTGAATTTGCGCTTTTTTTTCATCTGATGTGTGTTGAACTTTCTGTTACAAGTGTATTATTTTTTATCTAGTTCAGTGAAGACAAATAAAGCTTCAAAAGGAGCTCCTTTTGAATGCAAAAAAATAGTTGCAGTTAGTTAAGCTTAACTAACTGCAACTATTTTTAACAGCAGATCAATTTAATTTTTATAGCAAGGTTTGATACTTCAATCGGACTGTCACACTATTAAACACTTTCTGCCTCAACTTTCATACTACAATTTCCACGATTATTATATCGGCAATTGAACATAATAAACACTCCTCTAAAAATAAAAAAAAGTTACCAAAACCATCTTTGTAACTTTGTGACAAGAAATCAAAAGGCCATCAAAGACACATCACTTAAACTCTATAGCACGTTTAAAAAGCTACGTTATTACCATAAGCCGTGTACGACAAACGAGCAACTTGTTAAGGCCCATTGTGACGATATTACACCAGTAATGAACGCAATAATCTTCAGATTAGAATACAATGGCTCGTGTGAACGTACTCTTATTATGCTGATTCAATGTGAGAGGCCATTGTAAGTGCACTTACAATATTGGTGGGTGCATTGTTATTCTTTTGATTGAATCGACTGTGGGGAGCTTAAGGAAATTGGAAAGTGAATTTTGGTGTAGGCATTTTGTTTATTACTTGCTACTTTCTTTAATTAAATACTTTGAGGGATAAATCTTTTGGTTTGTCAAGTATGCTGGTGTCAGCGAATTAACATAATTATCATTTTCAGTCTTAAGAGATCCCGCATTATGTCTACCTAATTATGAGAAAATTTTAAGATGAAACTTGAGCTATGGCACCATAGCTCAAGTTTCATCTTATTATTGATCATAATAAATCTCTTTTACCTGTAAAAGATAAATTAAGTTTTAAAACCAGATAAAGTCGGTGTTTTTTATCTTGAGTACTTAGAAAAGAAACATTGAAACAAAATTATACTCTTCTAAAGTCCAGACAAAATCTTAATTTTGGTCAAGCCATATGAGAACCAGAATTTAAGCACTGACACGGAAAACATCCGTAAATGATTAAAATAGCAGAGAAGCAACACCATAATATATGATTCAAGCAGACAAAACTCCTATTCTTAGGCACTGTATAAAAGACACTATCTTTTTCTCCATAATAGCCCCATCAAACTAAGGGCAGAAAGTAATCAATCGTTATTAATGACACGGCCTTAATAAACGCAAACTCATTAGCAATCGTCAACGATCGTGTGGAAAGCCTTCTGTGATGAATATTACAGTTTTTCATTACTTTCCGTTTTAAAAAAATGTCGGTACCACAGTAGATGTGTTAATATTTACAGACAGTACTTCAACTAGGATCAAATGGTCGGAATTTGCTCACACACACATGCACTAAAGTTGTCGACATAGCTCACTGAATAAGCCATAGAATATACACGGTCATTTAGCCGTAGAGCCAATAAACGTTGAGGTAGACGTGTTCTTTAGTGGAAGCTGTGGAGGAATCAAGTTGATTGGCGTACAATTGGAGAAGCCTCAAGTCCAGGTGTGGACTGCTGTGTACAGCTAGCTTTGATGATGCATGCAAAGCGTTATCACAACTTCTAAGCATGCATCAGGTAACAGATTACTTGTGAGTAGTGATTATGGTGGGGGATGTCGCCTCGAACCAAACATTGTTTTATATGTACAGTACTGCAACGAAACGTCAAGTTTACAATCCCAATACTAGTCGTACCACACCACTAGAAGGGCCTAGTTAGTTAACTGGTTACATTTATACTGTGCCCGTACGGTTAGCATGTGTGTGGTATGTGGATGTCATCGCGTTATGGCTTTTGTGGTGGAGATAGCAATCAAATGCTTTTAGATATTGACCTGAATTGGAATGAAGGATTAGTGTTTTTGTTTTGTTATTTATCGAAATTGTTTGCCGTTTCAAATGAATGCAGAAACAGTACCTATTTACTTTATACTAATCCGCCAGTCGAGGTTAACCGGTGATTGCAAGAATGCGTAATCTAAACTACAGGGAGATATTATAAGAAGAAAACCATTTTCTTAAAGCTAAGCAGAAGAATACTAATTTTCATTGTGTCCCTAGCCAAGTATAGTCTATTTATAGTATCTAAAGAACTTTCTTGATAAGATTTTCAGCAGATTGACCAGCCTCGTTGGTCTAGTGCAGCGATCAGCAATAGGCGAAGGTCGAACTTCGCCCCCAGAATAATACGGTTAAATATATCTGTTCTTACATAAAACTTTCTTTAGCTACTCAATTTTTTTCGGGACTAATACGATTACATTTTTCAACGGTATCCGAAGCTAATTGCCGACCCCTGGACCCTGTGTTCGAAGTCCGATTCAAGAAATGTGAAATTGGATTCTAAATCCGAAAAGTAGCCAAACTGGTTACTGACAATGGACTCGCTCCCTAAATATAACAAATATCTAATTAAGTTTTCACTTATATAAAGTCTTGTTTTAACACAGTGTGTCCTTGTCCGCAGGTTGTTCGTTTCCATCTCGGTGGCACGGGCGCTGGTTCCAGTCGGGCGTGATCCAGCCGATCCTCATCGAAGGTGGCAGGTTGTCCAACAAGGGACGGTGCCTGTCTTCGGAAGGAGACAAGTTTCTAATTGTTGATGAGTAAGTTGTTACCATATTTCACAAAATGGAGTTGTTGTAAGGACTTGTGGCTCATCCTAATCCCAACTAACATTATAAATGTGAAATTAAGTTTCATCCCGAAAAAAGTACTGTTCCCAAAGCAAACAACAATAACGTTCATAATATGATAATAGATGGGATGACAGAATCATTTTTTTGCTATAAATGATTCTGTTGTTAATTTAACATACAACAATTTAAATAACAGTATTTAAATTGTTGTATGTTAAATTTTGTATTATTATTTCACGCCTACGACGGTCGCGGAGCACAGCTAGTTAAAAATAACCGCAAGGGTTTAAGGGATGGGTTACCATCTATTTACTAGCTGAGTACCCTCCGTGCCACGGAAAGCACGTTAGGTCTTTGCTGCCAAAGGCTACCCAGATGATTAAGAGCTTTTAGATTCTACCGGTATTAATCCTGCTACAAAATGCAGAAAGCTTTCGGAGGAATGGAATGGAATTCTCACGAATACGTCAGGAGTAAAAGCGCAAGAATTTATTTGTGGTTTGTGTGTTATTTACTTTCTTCCGTGAGCATTTGTGGAGGAATAGGAAAATGGAATGCATGGACAATTGGATTAAAAGAGATGAGGAGCTCGTGATTAAATATTAACACCCACTGTTAAGCTGTGCTTGCCTAGGTCGGTTCGTGGGTGGGTGACCAAGACCATCCATTACATACAGAGCTTCCTCCGTGCCTAAGAATGGTGACGGCTGTTATTTGTCCATCTCTGACAGTCGTTACACGTAGTGGACCAAAAGTCTGGCAGTCATACCCAGAGTATCGTATTAATCAGTACTAACTCGGTTGTAGAGGTCAGATAGGCAGTCGCTCCATGTATAATATAGGGATCCAGTTACACTCGGTTATACTGGAAGCCGAGCCCAACATAGTTGGGGAAACGATGGGCAGATGATAAGTTACGTAATAGTAGTAGTTATTTTCTCCTAGTTCTTACTAACCTCTAACTAAGTATACATACCTAATACACACTTCCATAAATACCGAATTAAACTGTACCGATTCTTGTTAGTTCAAAAAGGCAAATACAATTAAAAACAGTATTTCAAAAAGAAAGCGAATCTTGTTTACCTCATGTTTCGTCCACCAAACTTTTCCACTTTCTATTTCTCATCTTCGAATCTTCCTTCAGTAAAACTTTTAAACTCGTGTTTGGTGCAAATCTCGATCATTTCTCTTTGCTATCTTTTCTCTTCCGTTTCGTTTCCGTCGCATTCGTTTAATCTCTCAATCTGTATGTCTTATCGATGGCGCTTAGCGCGTCTGATAAGGGTGGCTGGCATATATTCGTGTCGTTCTAATATCGTGCCAGAACCTACGCTTAGTTTTATATTTATAAGGAGAGCTTCATGCCTTTCTTTTCTTGTTTAATCGTATAATTCTCTTTTCTTCTGCTTAACGGAAATGTAAATAGGACTTTCCAATCTTCACTTGATTTAAATAGTAACATATCTCATTGAGGCTTTAAATAATGTCCCACCTTCCATCTTGCGCTACATGTCCTGAAACCTGTACACTTGACGATCTTATGACTGCATCTGCGAGTGGAGTTCGCATAGCTGGATTTTGGGCCAAAACGATTTAATAGACATCGACACGCTAAGAAGAAGCTTTACCTAAAAAGTCTGTTTACATACGAAGTTACACTAACCATGTTATTTTGAGGCTGACACTATACGTTTAATTTCCCATTTTCCCCTTTCAATCGTCACGCTATTATGTACTGCTTTCTCATTCATATCATTCCTCACACAATCCATCCATCTTTTCATTAGTCTTTCTCTTCCTCTCCCTCCCCATCCATCTACATTTATATTCATCACTCTTTTTGTCACATGCGCTTCGTCCCTCCTCATCACATGCCCATACCACAATAACAGTCGACCCTCTTGAAACTTTTCAACTAAGCATAAAGGCTTTTCAAAATTTTTGTAGTTGGCAGCTTAGGAAGATCAATGTATGCAGTATTGGCAATTAAATTCATCAAAGAAACAAATGCTAAAAAGTAGTAGAAAATGCCAGCTTAAAAAGCACTCTAAGAACTCAAATCATACAGCCTAAAATCGTCTGATAAATGGAGTATACCTACTATCCTGCACCGCCCCTCTGCAATGGTGCATACCTGGTTCGTGCTGCGTGCCAACAAATCTTCAATCCACCGCATTACCTGCTGACGCCCTATATTTCCTTCATTCCTACTGCATAGTAACTGCCCACTGATATAATAGATATACGTATTCTACCATTAACATCTATGGTACCTTTATATCTGCATTTTATGATGTGGGTCAAGACTTCTGTGAACCCGTACCACTGTTTTACAAGTCAGAAGTCCTTTTGAGGATACAGCTCCAATCGATTTGGGGCTTCATGACCTATGGGCTATGGTACTATTCGCGCTTGTGCAAAAGAATCGTTAGATTTCTTGATACCCTCAACAATGATTTCATGGAGTGTTTGGTTATTACGAGCAAAGTCGAAGGCACGAGACCACGTGGTCGATCACCAACCCGGTGAATAGATTCCATCAAATCTATCACCGAGACTTATGCCAGAATATGCTCACCATACACCCAATAGAGCAGTGACCACAGTTATGTGCAACCCGCAATTTTCACAACTACTCTGTTAAGAGTGAACGAGTATGAAGAAAAGGTCACTATAGGCCTTTCCCTAGCTTCGCATGTTTTTCACATCTAGACTAAAATTTGAAATTTCGTTATTAAATGTTATTTAAAAGGTTAGCTTAAACAACCTGACGGAGCGTATTAACTGAATTAATTCTCTTATTAAATCTTAGCTTTGAAGATTACAACGATCACATACATAAACACGAAAAGGGATCTTAAATAGTAATATTTCTTCATAGGATTTTTCATTATATTTTTTATTTACTACTTACTTTTTTCTACCCGATCTATGTGTGTTCTTCTACTTAACAAACAAATAAATCAAAATGACATTCATTCCTAATAAAACTGGCAATTCGAATTAGTCTGCACCAGCTTTTCAATTCTCAAAGAAAACATTTTGTACTAGGTTCAACGTTACCTACCCCTCTGCAATGCATAGCCTGCCGTGTTTCGTGCCAACAAATCTTTAATCTATCGAGTTACCTGCTGCCTCTATATCTTTTACTAGTGGCCAGTCAGCTCTACTGGAAAAGGAGGTTTAATATCAACCTTATGAACATGGTCTAGGTTTCAATTTTAAAATTTTCACCGGTAATATCGGGTCCAGGTTGCTGGAAAGTTTTATTAATAATCTTTCGTTTGTGTGTATTTGATGCGAAGGAATGAAGAAAAACAAAGTTTTGAGAATTAATGTGGATGACTAGAGGAAGAGTAGAGGAAAAAAAAAAAAGAAAGAAAAATATTTATTTGGACAAGCACAGGAACTACAAAAATAATTGAAAAAAAAAAAAAAAAAAAAAAAAACCCAAAGAAAGACCAAAGATACGATGGATGGATTGTGTAGAGGGCTTGAAAGTAGGTATCTGATAAGATGACAAGTAATAGAGAAGTTTGGAAGAAGAAGACATGCTGCGCCGACCCCAAATTAATTGGGATAAGGATTGGGATATTTTGAAAAAAAAAAAAAAAAAAAAAAAAAAAAAAAAAAAAAAGGAAAAAAAAAAAAAAAAAAAAAGGTAAAAAAAAGGTGAAAAGGTTTTCTTTTTTATTTCAGAAAAGGCTGCTACCGCTGCGTTGTGATGCATGAAAAACATAAAAACGTTCTACAATATAAAGAAAGTAAGTCAATTTGCATCCTGTTTATTAAAAATCCTCAGAAGCGTCGCAATCTGTGATAATACTAGCTGATTCTAGTTAAGCAAATGAATTTCACTAGAAGTGAAAATTATGTTTTTCTTCCTCTTCCTCTATTATTTTCTGGTTTATTTCGTTGCGGGATCCAAGACAGTGAAGTTGTTTCTCTGGGACTGCGTCGAGCTTCATTGTCTCGGTGCTTTTCTGGTGATCGCCACTTTTGATTCAGTCTTTCAGGAGTTACAGTGGTTTGGAAATAATGTAGAGGACTTGTCCCAACAAAAGTTTCATTACCTAAAATCAATAAAATTGTAGATATGTATCAAGTTTACGATTCAAAACTTAAAAAATCAAGAGAACCAAACAGACCTTTTTCATCAATTGTATCTGATAAAATACAGCGATTTCAATATAAAAATCAGTAAACGACGCTAAAAGCCTCACCATCTAAAATGAAAAGCCCCGCTACATATACATCAAGTTCGGATGAGTTAACGGTGTCCCTACCCACACTACACGGGTCACCCAGGGAATATTCTGGAGTCATAAACAGGTCGCCTAATTTTCTAGCGAGGCCCTCGTAATGAATTACATTACCATTTGCTTTCATTTAGTAAGTACATTCAGTAACAGATACGCAGCTATTTTTGTATTAAAATTGGTGACCGTTTTCTTTTGGGAATCGGTTAATCCCTCAATTTGAACTTTTATAAAACTGGCTATATTTATAGTTAATTATATTTGTACCCGGTTGATGGTAATTCTCGGCTATGGATGGTAAGGCTCGCTCCCTTTTACATGGGATCTAAACAGTTTTAGCGAAGTGTACAGAGGCAGAGGAGCCTCTGCACCCTATGGGTTGTATGGTCAACTAGTAGGACTACAATACCCACTTTAATGAACAACCAGAGTAGCTTGGTTAATACGTGTGTTAAACTGGTGATATTATCACCATTTTACAAACTCACACGGTCTTTGTCTTTAGACACCGTCGTAATTCCCTTACCAACAAATACAACATTTGACAATTTTTATTCATAGTCAAGATATCTTGACTATGAATAAAATGATATTTATGGTCAAGATACTGATTTATCAGCAGATTGATTTTCGGGGAACCTGCACCAATTGTATCTCCTTTCTTAAAATAAAGAGTAAACCCTTGCCTTTATTTCCAGCATTCTGCCATCGAAGAGACGCCTTACCGCATTTGTGTTCTTTGATAACGGGCGACGCGTTGCTCTACTCTATGTTCAGAGAAAACGCGGATCCTGTGGACTGCCCGCTCAAAGGGCCGTTTTCTTTTACTTACAATAGGTAAGTGCTTTTTTTTTTTTTTGAAGTGTGGGAAATCTTCAAATGAATCCTCCCGGTCTGTGTGTCGAGGCCGTTTGACTCCTGAACTATAAAAGTTTAACTAAGAAAAATACAAAATGCATCTTATTTTGTATTTTTCTTAGTTAAACTTTTGGTCAACTATTTTTAGTCTCTGCTCAACAGATTGGGTTTATATTTTGGCATATCTTAGCACCTTCGATCATCCTGTCCAAGGAGGATTTTGCAGCACATATTGTGCATTTCGTTCATATAAATCGATTTAAGACTTGACCGATTTAACAAATAGTGGACACTTTCGTCTAAATGATGATAATTTAACATTATTCATTTACCAAGTCGTAAAAATACTCCCAAAAGCCTATACATTACTCTCCACCGCCTATACATTCTCACATTGAAAACCACATAACCATCGACAGTTGAGCTGACCAGCAATTAAGACATGACACATGTCAGTTGGTGGCGACTGGCGAGAACCGAACGTCGGTCACCTCGTAATGACGTGTAATTAAAAATTGTTGGCAATGCATTACCGATCGAGCGTCACTCAAAGTAGGCTGTAATTTGAATGGCTGATGCATGATTTGCGATGAGATCGCGATTGAAATATGTGGGTACAAAATTCGTTTTAAAACAGATTTAACTCAGTCTATAAACACAGAAGTGGTGGGAACGGATTTTATACGTTGTTGATTACAACAACAATATTTTACGGTCAAGAATGAACGAGGCGAAGCTTTTTCTCATCATCACTCCCTTACACCATAATAAAAAATGCATCTGCTTCATAATGTTACACTAGACATTTCGGTTGCACAAAAATATAGCTGACAAAAATTAAACAAAAGTTAATTCAAATTAACTCAATTTCCAGGGGTCATGGTGACTGCAAGAGTCCGGTGTCTTCAATAGAGAGCTGTACGGAGGATTCGAGACTACTTCTCAACTATCAGGCGTGTCCTGATGTGTATGGCTCTGAAAGCACTGGTAAGTTGATGCGATTCCCTATAACACCGCAAACTTGAAAAAAAATTAGTAAGGTGCCAATGTTTCCGACGAAATATTTTCCGATAAACCTATCGGAAAATATCCTTGCGCCGTGTCCTGGATAGGAAGTTGAAAATTCGGCAACACACTTCGCAATCTTCGTATTCAATTTTTGTGGTCAGTCGGATAAATTCCGTTCCTTGAATCCGGCTCGAAGGAACAATCGAAACCTAAAATATAATAATACAGATAGTCGTCGTTGATCACTTCTCTTCTTGCATGTGCTAAATTTTATTCTAGTTCTATCAATTCCTTGCCTGTATAAAAAAACCAACACACAAAAAACGTTAATTAGGTCATCTACCAATTATTTTTTATACCGTAACTCGTAAAACTGGCTAAACAATCAACTTTACCTATCCTTGACATATAAACCGTAGAAATTTTAAAGATCGTAAGGCACATTGGCCATTTTCACTGTCGTTAGTAAAGCTAAAACAATTTGTATATTTTCGACTTCAAGCCCGTCTTGTTAGACATCGGTTACAAATGGATCGGGCACAGTTCCAGCAGATAGGTGTCAGCTATTGTTTAGTTTTAGTAGCCCGTTCGAAATAACTGCGGTGTTAAGGACATACTGGTGACTCATTCCTTACTAATTTTGTTTGCGTGTTTGTTAAGATTGTTTTAATTAACGATATTGTTGAAGAATTTGTAACATGCATGCTCGAATTGATTTTGAGCAACGCTTGAGTTGCTGGGTTTTTATGTGGCATTCCGAGGGCTACTAACCCTAAACAGAATTATGCTTGAGTAGAAATAATATTCAAAAGGGTTAATTATATTTTGAAATCGTTTATTGGTTTATTGAAAACTAAACAATATTTTCATAAATCTTTCTGCAAAGATTTATGAAAATATTGTTATAATTAACCCTTTTGAATATTATTTCTACTCAAGCATAATTCTGTTTAGGGTTAGTAGCCCTCGGAATGCCACATAAAAACATTCAAAATTACATAGACTGTCATATTTCCACAATAAAAACAAATGAAATTACACTCGCAAATAATAAACATAATTGCCACAAAAAAGCAGGAAACCACAAACTTCAAAAGCGTAGTAAAAAAAAGAAAAGAAAAAACAGACAAGAAAAAAGCATTTCTACTCAAAAAGGAACATTTCCGAGCAATTCCCATAGTAGGTACTTCCCCTTTACGCCGCCGGCAGTATCTATATAAAACTTTATTTGTGCAGTCGTCTGTCACAATTGTCTACGTCAACGGCGAACTGTGCGTCTATTCTTGGATGTAGATTTCGAACAAGAAGTTAACAGACTATGGGTAACTATTACTGGACTTGCATGCATGTTCCCAGTTAGTCATTCAGATAGTTGTGTAGCCAATGAGTGGTTTGATCATTTGTTATAGGAAAATCGTCTTAAATATTTTTGCGTTCTATGGTATATTTTTATTCGTCTGGTCGGTCAATTCACTTTAAAATTTTTGGGTTATTTGAAATATTTCTATGGGGTTAACTTTAAAAGCCTTCCGTAAGTGCAACACGCCCAACGATATGAATAATGTAGCTCATTGAGTCTCTGTCTCGCCATCGCACTAGGTACCTACTTGTCTTCTCATCTTCCCTATAATATTTTGTACTCGAGTACACTACCTACGCGGAAATCCACTTTGTACCTTCTATCAATGCTGATTGAATTCTACACGAAAAACTCTTTGCAAGAGATTCATCTAAATCCGAAATTCTTTCTGATTGCAGTGGAAGAGCTAGAATGCCTAGCGACGTGGAAGGAAGGCAGCCTCCGCTTTTTGGTGGGCAAGCTGCATCACAACCACGCCACCAGCAATGAGGACCGATACCGGTGTTTCGTTTACGAGAAGACGAATGGTAACTACAGACTTTCATTGCCGTTTCTTTTGATTCACCACTGTTCATAGTTTTTACTTATTCTGATTTGACTCGTTATCCATTGAATTAATTTTTTTACAATTATTATAATTTTAATCTGCACATATATTAAAAATAACTGGCATTACATTTTTTTGAAAGGTTCGGTCAGACCCGGACGGACATGTTTGCAAACGCGCCCGGAAGCCGCGTCCGCAACATGAGCCGCTGGACCGTCCATCCCGGATTGACCGAATCTTTCCTTACTACTATATTTTTACCATACTTCTTTGTCGTCAGAAATCGAGGCAGTAGTAAATGTAGAACTTACTCTTAATATTGTTGATATATGCTTTTCTTGACAAACCCAAAACTAATCTACTGCTCGGATTTCTAAACCACCCACTAACGGAACCAAAAAGTCTTCCCAACTTTTTCTTCCAACAGTGGGCCTCAAACTTTGCTTTTCCTCTCCAATTTTAGACTTACTTCTCAACACGCGTGTTACAGCAACCGGGGCAGTGAAGGAGCAGGTGGTGCCGCCGGGCGGGATTGAGTACAGGGTCGCTCAGTCCGGGGATGCCACGTGTAATGGACTGTTTAGTGCCACGGAGGGATCCAGGACTATGGCTCTTAAACGTGGTGAGAAACTTTTATTTACTTTGAGAAGTGGAACTTCTTTAATTTAGGAGGATCTAAAACAATTAAATCGTTTCTCCAAGACTTTTATTACCAAGACGCTGGTTATTAGAACTTGCAGTGGTTTGGAATAGTGACATACTCGTAGTTTGAGTGTAAAGTTATCATACAATCTCTCGCCATCATATTTTGCTTTGAGCGTTACTGCATGTATGCTAGCCCTAATTTTTTTTCTTCTGCTTTTTGTTTTGTAAACGAAATGTAGAAAACCGGACGATGTAGAGGCGTTTCGAAGAGTTATATGCCCAGCTGTGAACAACAGTCTATTCCGGTTGATGTGATGATGGTGATAGGTCCTACTTGATTTTAACTAAGCTAATTAAAAGCACCCAATTCAAATGCTAATCTTCTCTTCATTTCTTCCAGTATCAGTCCGCTTCAACTGCCAGTTCCCATCATGGATGACGTTCAGCCACACGTGGCACACGCTGGACTTCACCAGCAACTACACGTTCTACCAGCGGAACGCGACCCTGAGGATAACGAACCAGACGGGCGCGGATATCAAGGTGTACTGTGTCAATGTGAAGGCAAGCTCGCCGAGCGGGAACTCGGTGGCTTTGGTTGCACATTGGCAGCATCATTGGTGAGTTGCTTGTCGATAATATTATGTTTTGCGCATCTCTAATCTACCATGAATAGACAAACATGATGCTCATTCACATGAAATCTTTTACTATCTGTCATTTTGTCGATTCTACCGTCGGCAAAACCCGTTTCTACGGTGGTCATGCTGGGCGTGCTGTAAGTAATTTTGAAGAAAGAAAGGCCTCTACGGTTTTTTCACACGTGGCTGACCTGGCAAGGCTTACCTATCGGTAAGGTTACGCATGTTGAACCTGATTAGCTCTCGATGTGGGTCCTAAATAAGAATAGTAAAAAAATACTAATAAAAGGAGACAACGTTTCGCGTTGATATTTCTTAACTAAAGAGAAAAGTATTCATTTGGAATACCATCAGGGCTACAACGAAAAATTTCAATGTAAAACAGAACAGACCAGTGCCATATTTGCTATGAACATTGACACTATTTGTTTTATGCGTTTATAAATGCTAATGGTTGTCCTCCTCTCTGAGGTGGGCAAAAGGCCGTGTCAGACTCTTACTGAATACCACTGGCTTTAGTGCTGGAGCACTGTCATGTTCATTAGGCACGCTACCATGACCAGGTATTAAACCGTAGGAACATGCAGGCCTCCTCTACAAGGGTGATCAAGTCCTCCAGATCCCTTTTCACCACCTCCAGGGTGTGCTACTGTGATAGTCACCGCAGTGTGGACAACTAAACTGACAGCTCTTGAGCATTCTTTTAAAATGTGTTGACTGCTTAAATTGACCCTTGACTTTCAGTCTTCGGCCGATAAAAATATGCAGGATACCATTATTGATCTTTTTAACCAGTTTTTTCCCGTTTTCTCCCTCAGCGTGTCCCGCTACGTGTGCGTGGTGCTGTACCGACGCGACACATACATCGCGGAGCTGCAGCGCGGCGCACCCACGGCGCGAGCAGACGACGCGTGTTCGCCGCACCACTTCAACGCGGTCACTGCGCCTTATGTTACACTAGTAGGTGAGTGTTGGGACCGTCTGCACAAGCTTTACCACTCAAGAAACTCGCTTATTGAGTAAACGTTGGGTCAACACCACGCGACTTCCGACAGAAATCACAAGAAGGAAACAAGTTATTCCCGCGCGTGTCGTTTGACGCAATTCCGTCAAAAATCGCATCGCTTGAGATCATGAACGGGGCATCTTATAGCTTTGGGTCACAACGACTGTGCAAGGGTGTGCTCTTTCCCTACCGGTGAATTTAAAGGTAAACCAAACACAGGTGTAAGAAGTGTAAGAGACGTAACTCTGGGCACGCTTTGATCTGCCGGCTGTTGATGTCCCGCCCGGTGTCGCTCTGTACGTCGCTCTGTACGTCGCTCTGTACGTCGCTCTGTACGTCGCTCTGTACGTCGCTCTGTACGTCGCTCTGTACGTCGCTCGGCGGGTCCACAGCGTGGCGCAGGACCCGTTTAATACAAGGTGTAAATCAACCCATCACACAGCCGTCAACCAAGCATTCTGTACATCAGACTAAGTATCCCTACGCAAAAATTTTTGCTGGGAAACAACTTTTTTTTTTTGGGTCAAAAATCACATTTTTCGATAAAACTCAATGTAGCACTGTTAAAACATTGTGCTAGTGGATGCTTTGAATAGTAAACGGGTCATGAAGGTAATTTGAGTAAAGTTAAAACCTGAAAAATGACCCGTTTACTATTCATAGCATCTACTAGCACAATGTTTTAAGAGTGCTACTTTGAGTTTTACCGTAAAATGTGATTTTTGACCCAAAAAAAAAAGTCAATTCCCAGCAAAAATTTTTGCGTAGGGGTACTTAGTTTGATGTACAGCATGCTTGGTTGACGGATGCGTGAAGGGTTCGTTTACACCCTGTATATATATTAGTGGCAAAATTCTGAAAGTGTTCGCAGGATAATAAATAAGGCCCTAAAGTTAAGTTCCTATACTTGGCTGGCATCCATGACTTTAGATAATGATTTTAAGTCAATTCAAATAAAGCCCAAAACCCTTGGTCGTGACATTAACAAATTCTTTTTTCCTTTTCCAGCAAGCAATCCCGAATCAAAAGAGTGTCCGTACTCCGGAAAATACGAAATACAAAACCGCCGAAAAAGAGACATAAGATCTAATGAAGATCATAGTAGTAAGAGAGAGAAGGCAATTCTTGAACATAATCGTAGGGTAAATGGCAGTAGGTTGTTCAATTTTAGCGTAAGCAACATGTCCAGTGCTCCCATGTTGAGGAGTAGAAGGGAGTCGGAAGGAGAAGTGTCCTGTGTGGTGAACAGCTACAACAGGCTAGAGGTGGGATGCAACTCTGTGAAGAATATGGAGTTCTATTCTACATGTGAGAATAGGGAGGTGGTTACGGGTGAGATTTACATTTTTTATTAAAGTTAAGTAAGAATTTTATTAGTGTAGTTGACACACGATACGTAGGAAATAACGGTGTAGTGTAGTCTCCACTATGAAAAATTAATAAGAAGAGGAAGAAAAGAGAATATAAATAAGTTTAATCTTCATTCAATAATTAAAAGCGGTGCTTTGCGTATGTATATATTGAGAAATGTAGTCTGTGGTAACTGCATGAGAGTTGCTTAGATTTTTTTTTTTTTTTTTTAAACGTTGCCCCACACTAGGAATTTCTCCTGTATCGTGGCGTGGGTGCGTTTACAAACATTTAATTCACATACACAATATGAAGAGAATGAGAATCGAGTTGAGCGTTGTCGGCTGGATGATGTAGTCTATGGGGTTGAATTAAACTAAATACCGCAATAGCACACCAGTTTAGTGACGTGAAAGCCTACACGATTCAATCATCCACTGCTTGGCCACATACCTACCTGAAGAAAAAATTGCTTATAATCTATTTTCTTATACCAAGTAACAAGCGGCAAACGCGTGTTACTAATAATGCTAGTCGCAATCATGAATGTTAGTGGAAATTGTCTTAATTTAAAATGCATATCAACATCATCATTCGCTTGCCCGTATCCCAATTCATTTGGGGTCAGCGCAGCGTGTCTTCTTTTTTAATACTTCTCTATAAAAAAAAAAAAAAAAATTAATTCATAAACACAACAATGTCATTATATACACAGAGCATCCATCGTTTCTTCCTATACTCTTATACCCCTCCACATCCCACTCAAAATCTTCCTTACAACATATTCCTACACAGATCTTATAACATCGATCTTATACAAAAAACTTGTAATTTCCAGCGTACACCTGCCACGGCGGCTGGTACGAGAACGGCGCGTCGTTCGTGGTGACGACGCCGGTGACGCGCGACAGCACGGCGGCGCGGCGCTACTGCTTCGTGTCGCGTGACGACGCGCGCGGCGCGCTCGCACTCGCGCGCTCCGCCACCAACTGCGACAGGAACGATCTCACGCCTGATCTTGTGTTTGACGCCACCGCTACTGGTAACACTGAAAGAATGATTACCTACTGGGCCCAAGTCCTTTTATAAAACACTAGCTTTCGGCTTCGCCTGCGTGGCTGTCGCATAATATCCCAACAAACTTTCATCCCCCATTTAACTCCCTTAGGGATTGAATTTAGAAAAATAAAATATACTTAAACCTTCCTCGAGAACCACTCTATCCATATGAAAACAGCATGAAAATCGGTGCAGTAATTTTTGAGTTTATCGTGAACAGACAGACAGACGCGGCGGAGGACTTTGTTTCATAATACTCGTATATATGTAGTCCGGCGCCGTGCATCACTACCAACGACCACCTGTATGGTCGTTGGTAGTGATGCACGGCGCCCAATCTCGCTTCACAAATCCAGTTTAAGCGGATCTCACATTGTACGGGAAATCTATACAAAGCTAGTATATGTTATACTGGAAGTGTACAACTTGATGTATCACCGTGTTTATGTACTTTAATAAGACATGCACGTAATATGAAAGAAAACTAATTTTGTGAAAATAACAATTAAGAATAAGTGTGTGTGTGTGTGTGTAGTTTGACGCATTATCGCTCCCTGAATGAAGCGTGAACACTATTAGGTACAATGCTCTACGTGTACCTACTATAACGATCTAATTAAGAAAGGGGATTATTGGTATTACCTACCTATAGGTACCTACATTTTTTGAAATAAGAAAGAGCTGTAGAAGTACCTACTTCATAGCGCCGTGGGTCGTGGCGCTAACAAAACATCGTTTTACATTTTGCCACAACGGTTTATGGTCATTGACTTATATATAACTGCGTAAGGACTGGGCGGACGGCATGTTAAAATGACGCCTCGAACGTGGTCCCAATATGGTCTTTCCTAAGCCGAAGTGAACTAGTTCACCGTTCACGATCGGCTCTCTTCGGGTGCGGTCGTAAATTTTATTAAAAGCTTTATTTATGTTCTTTATACCTCGAAAATACCACGCCGCCTAAACAAGGTTACATTAACGAGCAGACTACACCGATTCTCTGTATGGCGAACGCGTCGAGCAAATGTTCGGACGACCGTATCTTTAGTTTTTATATAAATGTTTTTGGTCCTAACTTCCAAAGTGGTTTTTTTTGTCCTTGGATTTCAAGTGCTTTTTAAGTTTGATGAGTTGCCAGACTTCCTAAATTAATTTAGTATTCTTTCTTCACAGGTGAATGTCAAGATCAGACGAGCCATCAACCGGCTCTGAGAATAACCCTAACCTTTGTAATATGTCTCCCAGTCATACACTACATAATCCCGAGATGATTCCTAATAATAAACTAACACAATTTAAATCATTTCGGACCCCTCACCCTTGTAATTATAGCTACGACAAATAGACAGGCTTAGAAACTATATAGAAAACAAACTTTTAGTTATTAAGACACTTTGTAAACGTATATCAAGCTATTTTCCCGTTATTTTTGTTATTATTAATGAATATTGTAAATCATTTCATATTCTAATATCATAGATAGACTCAATCGCCTAAAACATAATATTGCCACATATTAAAATAGCTAAAATAACGTTAGCCGTTATTTTTAACTGTTATTTCATTATATTTAAATGTACAATTATAGATAATGAATTGACATGATAGATGTCGTCTTGATTGCACAAATATGCACGTATTTCTTCATTTCGTTCTATGTTTATGATTGTTGCCTCCAAGTACATTTATTTTTGATAAACTAATAAATAAGAAAACTGTTTTTATCTCTAATAATACTGGTAAGAAACTATTTACCGGTGTGATCTATGCGTTTTGTACAGATTAAGTCATTTTATTATTTCCTTTGTGGTATTTTATTTGTATACCTACCTTGAAAGGTTAATATAAATGAAGACTATTATAACTTATACCTTAATTGTTATCCACAAAATTAAAAAAGTTAGTTTTTAGTTGAATAATACGCTAGATTAGTATGAACATACTTGGGGGCACATCAGTTTGGGTGTCTTGTGTATAGAACTTCTGTATTAATAGTAAAGTGTTATCCTTGGGCTAAAAGTTAAGGAATTTCAAGGATTTTAATCTAATATTCTGTAACGGTTTAAAGTTGTTAGCTTTTTAGTACCTACGAATGGTACTTAACCTGATTAGTATATTTATTATTTTTCTTTCTAAGTAACTATTTCTAATCTAATTTAATAACAACAAATCAGAAATATAATCATTAGACTTCAACTTGTCCAAGGATAACATAAATATTAGTTGACAAAATATGGTTGATAGATTTGATGAGAATGGTTGTGAAATAATTCTTGTTGCGACAGTTTTATGAAGTATCAGGAAACTTTTTATGCCTTGTTTATTTTAATTTGCTTCAATCCGATTTAATTTTTGAGTTGTTTTCATGTCTTTCTACTGACTTATTCTTCAAAATGTGACGCGTGTTTTAGCACTTGTAAGTAATTCAAGACGTATTTATTGAATATTTATTTTTATTTTAGGGTAATATGCTTAAATACGTACATTGAGGCTGAACTATAAAACTATAAGTTGCTTACCCACCTCTCCACCTAGCTTTAATTTGCAAACTCATTTAACTATCCTACTGTAAAATCAAAATGTTGTAGATTTAACCGATATCATTTAAAAACTCAAAAATATAGCCGATTTCTTACATTAAACATAAATCATAATACAAATTAATAAGTTCCCTACAAATATGAAGCTTCGAATTATGTACAAAATCATTGTAAAATGTTACTGAGTAGCTAGAATAATTTTACGATAGTTATTACGTTATTTTTATTTAAACTGATCGTTTCTTACCTTACATTTTGTATATTTTGATTTATGTACATTAGAATGTAATCATAAGTTTTTTAGGTACATACTATAATAAGCACAATTTTGGAAGGCCCCATTTTGTTAGCGTTAGTGTATAAAACAATAATTTAATTTAAATATAATTATGTTTAAAGTTGTTGTTTTACAGTAGCATTTATTTAACTATAACAATTACCTGTTAAGTTCTATGAACTCGTTTATACAAGTTCTTACTGGAAATAATTGTTTGGGCCACTGTATTTCAATGTTTGCTTACTGATCGCACAAAATCAACACTTCTGAATAAAACTAAGGTTCATATTTATGTTTTATAGAACCTTCCAATTTAATTCCTATTCTTATTTTTATATTTATACTAAAAAGTAATAATTAGCTCTTCAAATTGAACTTTGCAGGATCGTGTCTAACCCTAACTTTTAACATAATAATAATACCTACGACGTAACATTTATTACCTACCTAATTAAAGTCTTTATTAAATCAGAAGTGTTGCTAAACCTTCCAAATATCAATGCTCAAACTAGTCTAGACTAGCAAATTATTTTCTATATGGATGGGGTCTAAATGATTGTTACAATGCACCATATAATGGTTGCTTCACTAACTTTGTTACAACATTTTCACGAGAAAGCAATGTTTTCTCAAATCAAGCAATACTACTATAGGTAAGATTAGATAAGACTAAATTTAGATAAGTAAAAAACGAATACTCATTTTGAGATCAATGTAAAATTTAATTAAGTTATTAGATAATAAAATCGCAACAGCAATAATATATTTGTATTTATAGCTATTGAGCGTTAAATTTTTAATAGTTAGTAGACAGTTGTGGATAATGGAGCTAGCGTTGTTGTTTTATAATGCGACAGAGAGATTATTTCTTTGTGGAAGCTAACTCGAAGCGAAATCAGTGCTTAATTAAATAAGGAAAAAAACTTTAAACTGATTTCCTTCGAGGTGATCATCGTTACGTTTCCATTGTGTGATATAGGTACATTGAAATTAATTAAGTATATATAGTCGTCAGCATGGATTAAAATAAACAGCGAAATTGATTTAGAGTCGTTTTATTTTCCTTATGTTATAATTAACTTTTTCTGTGGACCGTAAAAGCAATGACGTTAAAGATTTAATTTCTGAGTGAAAGTTCCCATAAAGTGATAACATTTCAACTGAAGACTCCACTATCATGCCACCTAGTAACATGTTAGATCGCCGTTGTTGTATCAAGTCAAGATAATTTATGAAGGTAGATCGACGTCACGGTTGGCGCAGTGGCGTTACGATTGGCTGCTCGGGTTCGTTTCCCGCAAGGATAAATAAACGTAAGGCCTACAGGTAGAGCCCGTCGGGGCTGCGGGTTGTTGGCAAGAGTTACCGTGGCCTCGACATGAAGGGCTGAGAAGGAACATGGGTGGTTTTTAGTCAGTAGAAGTCTCACAGTCCCTTTCGCTCTGCCCAAGAGCGGAAGGGGTTATTCAAATTTGATGATTTTCCACCCGAGAAAAAAAAACAAAAAAGGCCTACAGGTAGTTGTGGGTGTTTGTGCATGTGAGTTAAAATGTTTGTAAACACACCCGCTGTAGAGGACAAAATCATAAGGGCAATGTTATAAAAAGTTTTTAACAAAAAATAAACCGACTTCAACAAAACATAAAACACAAAAACGTAAAAAATTAAATTTTAGAAGAAAAAAACAGCTTCTGAAGTCGGTGACTTTTGTTTCATTTTCGATGTTGAAGTCTGTTTTATTTTTCGTTGAAAAGTTTAAATTTTTTACTTGTTATTGGTTCACATGTGCTTACCCCTTTACAGCGTACCGGCTTGATGATATGTTATGTTATGAACTGGTGTAAACAATAGTCATACATGAGATTCCGGAAATCCCAGTCCATTTCCTATCATTTATTGAGGAGTTCCGTTTCCTTTCCTCTCCGAGAAAGTAGTCTTCCAAAAACTACCCAAATCGCTTCAAGTGTGCCTATATAACTTGAAGAGATCTCTCTATTTCTCCAGGATCCCATCACCAGATCCTGACTTGATGATAATGGAAAATGTACCCATTCAAACAAAATAAAAAAAAACCAAATTGGTCCAGCCATCTTCGAGTAATCGGGGACCATACATAAAAAAGATCCCAACGAATTGATAACCTCCTCCTTTTTGAAGTCGGTTAAAAAGAATGCCAATCGGCATTTTGGGCTTACTGCAATTTTTTTTTTAAATACTTTGCTAGATTTTAGTCAACTCAGAGGAGTTGGTAACTAAAATCTAGCAAATCATGTAACTGTCGTTCCGACCCATAGATGGCGATTGTAGAAATAGCTGTCCGGTGACAACCTGTCAGGGCTTAGGGCTGTCTGGGTTAGAAACGGGTGGAGCTCGATTGAACTACAAACAGTGCTCGGAGATCAGACAAATATTTTTTTGGAAAATCTGTTAATTACCCAAACTAGATAATTTATATTTTATTCTATTGTCAAATTCCAATAACAGAAATACATTAGATTATTTTTAGTACCAAATTCACTAGAGTTCTTCTGAACGCAGATTAACTGTGTAACGGCAAAATATGAATCTTGACCTCATGAACAAGTTCAATTTACCTACTTTTCAATTTCGATAACGATTAAAGAAGTTGATACTACAACGGTTACCAAAACGTTAAACGTACGAAAACGAAACAGCTGCTATATTCTTAAACGAGAACGCGACTATAACGCAGCTCTACCAACATAACAAACCCAACTTTACCCAACGCAAATTCAAAGCTGTCAACATTCTGATAAGTCATGTCATGTGTTGGTGTTGCTTGGCTTGCTTGCTTTCAGCTTTCTTTACTTTGCTTGTACGCGCGTCGTCAGTCAATTGGACTGTTTATGTGTAGAAACATCTATCGCATAACACACAAATCGTAATAACAAACTCGATTGTCAGTATAAAACCGAAACAAGCCCTGTACAGTGCCAATAACAAGAGGATATTTGGGAAATATGTGAAAGTGACAGTACCAAAATCGACATAGTTTTTGTGTGATTATAATGTTATTTCGCATATTTTCGAGTACCGTCAGTAAGTGCATCGGCGTTTTTAAAGAAGATGTTGCGCGTGAAGCATAGTTCTTGTGTAGTGGAGGACACTTGATCGGGAACACTATGTTCGAAGCGGGATAAGCGTACTCGATTATAGCACGATCAGCTATAATGCAACACGATTGTACGCAGGAGGGTGGAAGGAGCAGGTCCGAGCGGCGGAAGCCGAGCAAGGTGCTGAAGATAGCGGAGAGTTTCACGAACTTGGACGAGGTGGCGAAGTCTGGCCGTTACGTGAGGGGTCCCCACTCGAAGTTGGGACGAAGGTATCGGGATGGTGAGAACGGGAGCCGGACTAAGCGTGCGGTGTGTTGTGATGATGATTGTGATAAGGAGTCTGGTGTGAGTGAGGATTGTGAGAGACTAGGTGACCGCCGGGTGACGGGCTCGTCATGTACGGCCCTCAGGACTGCTGTGGCAGCGCTTTACCCTTTCGACGACTTTATTCTGGAGAAGATCGGGATGGGATTCTTCTCAGAAGTTTTCAAAGTAAGTCCTGTTTTTAATTTGGTTTTTGCTTTAGTAAGCGCCATTGATTGTCACTGTTATGGTGTCCATAATAAGTCATTTTATCTGGAATGTTAGATAAATTTTCCATAAAGTAGGCATCATAATATTGAGCTTTTCTATTCAAATGTTACCTACTATTTCTGGAGGTAGAGGCTAAAAATAAAAAAGATCGAGAAACAAGTTATTGATAACAAGAATTACAATCTACCTACAGTTGATAACCTGATTCTATAATCTGTAAACACAACACTAAAAGTTGCCACAGTTTTGTGTCAAGTAAAAATAAATGTAACCAAAACAAGAATTGCGTCCATTACACAAAAAATAAAAACTCAACCAGGTGTTACTATGATATGAATAAATTAGAAGACTAGACACTTTCAACAACAATCTCTAGAAATACCAACCGTTTAATTAAATAGAGTAGTACACAGTCTACGGAAATAAGTCTAGATCAACTACTTTTAGCATCATTTGTTATTGTAAACCTACTAGACTTTAGCTAGCAAATAAGACCCTTACACACTAAAAAGAAAGTTTTGTCCTATTTTATTTGCTATTATTTTCACTAAAAATGAAATGAAATGTTCAGTTGCAGTCATCCCATTAAAACTCAAGAAATGATACAATATCCACAAATACCCTGTTTGTTATTGAATGAATTATTTCCTCCTTTTAACAATTTTCTATGAATGAATAATATTAATAACAACAAATGATGTAATCATTACCAATAAGTAAATAGTCATTGACCATGATTCAAACATTAAAAATAAATGTGCTTTTTTGACAGTGAGTGGAATTCTACCTGAAAGTTTTCCTATCTTAATCAAAATAAAAAAAATATAATTTCAAATAGACCTCTTAAAGGCTTAAAAATTTTGTTAAAAAAAATATTGAACTATAATCCCGGTTGCAAGACATAATTACTGTAGAGTACCGTAGTTCTATCTAGTAGCAGACACTCCGTTAATTAAGCTGTCATACAAAATTGATTATTATTAAACATAATATCTTGGCACTTCTTTCTCTACTGTACCGTAAACAAACAAAACATTCGGCACATCCTTAATTATGCCACAAATATCTTCAATTAATATTGCCATTCCATTTGGCACCTTTTGTTACCTTACCATTTCACCGACAATGTTGGCACGGCGCCATCATTTTAATGGTCCTTTATAGTAATTTATTGGGCTTCTAAATATCTGCCCCTTGCACGTAGTCTCAACACTGTTATGATGCCGCATAGCTGCAATGTTTCTGTCAATACGGGCATTGGGAATGAGATAAGTGTAATTTAATTTATTGATGTGGGAGAACCCTTTACTGGTTGTTGCGGTATAGTCAGTTATTTTAACTGAATTAAAAAAAAAAACCTTCAAGTCTAAATGAAAGCTAAACAATCTAATATTCAACAGTGTCAACAATTTACAACCCAAAGGATCACTACAACATACGGACAAGTATAACGTCATTCATAGTGTGCAGAATGTAAATTAGTATCAAACAGCCATTTAAAAGTTCAGACAACCATTCACAAATATGATTGCTCCTATCAAATCCACACAAGTGACCTCATTGTTATTCAATAAATGAATAAAGTTGTGACACGAATATCTATTTAACAAATATATTATTTGTACCGTGTTTGCATTAGGGGAATTGAAGGCTGCAACCTTGATAATGGCCTTGAGAACAATTTTGTGCCATGAAGCCGAATACTTGTATTGTAATTTTATGGTGGATTATCCTTTTACGTAATGAATGGGTTTTGTTCGCGGTTTCTGCTGTTGCCATGTTCTGATTAGTATTAGGGAAATATTTGACAGAAAATGTGTGAGTGGGTTATTAAAATTGGGTATTTTAATTAGATAGCCGTTTCTTATCTTATCCTTTGGTTATAAAGTCATCTAGGCAACATACATTTTTGTAAAATATTGGATCTTAAGACTCAATGACTCCTTAGCTAATATTTAAGTAATCAACTTAATATGGAAGTAAATGACAATAGACCGCTGTTACTTTGGTTTTTCCGAAATCAGACAATGGACTCCTAAATAATGAATTTGCTGCATACTAATTTGAATATCACGGAATAAGCAATACTCTTTGCTTCAGAAAGAATATTTAATTTTAATACAAGTCTCGGTCACACTTCATTCAACGTATTTACATAAGTGACACCCAAGTTATTAAGTGAAGAAGAACATATTTCTGACACTGACATCATTTGTTAGTATATTGAATTGTCTGCGGCAAGGAATTTCACGACTGAAAAAAAAATACATATTCTTTGCTAGTTATGGTGATATGATATCAATTCATGAGTAATATTTGTTGAACGCATTCTATATGAATATTAAATTATATTTTTTCAGTGTGAACATGTCAATGTCCTCTCTGACGTCATACGTGATAGCACGTTATATTTAGTTGTGATGTTTCAGTCGTAATGTTTAGTAAACAAGCAAGTCACCACAAGACTGTTTGAACAAGTATATAGAGTTAGCATGTTCGAAAGTAAATATTTCGTCTCGTCGCATACCTGAAATCGTCCACCTACTAATGTAAGCTAATGTTTCAGTAAATAATCGAAGACGTGACAATTACAAGGTATGTTCTAATCAGTCGACACCATTTCGTCATCGAAATGCGTTTTGAAATGTAGAGTAAGCCAAGTTCGAATGGTCTTATCATTTAATTAATTCCGTTTAAAAACGGGTGCGTAATTTTAGTGTGAGCTACTTTCTTAATAGTTTACAATTGAAATAATTAGTGGAACGGCTGTTGTCTAATAAGAATTTAAATAGATAAACATAACGCCTATTATTTCATAGACCGTCGTCTTTCGTCATAAGTTCTAAAACATTTTCAGTGTGTGCCATTCATGAGTTCATGACATGACACCTCTGATTACGCATATACTTGTAGAAATTTCTCTAAAATAATATCCATTGTGAGCCGTTTTCTAGCAAATAAACATTTTAGTTAGACCAATAGAGAAAAGATTTTCTTCAATGGGCTGCAAGCGACACCTGAAGATAATAAATAACACTGCAGTGAGACCGCAAATGTTTACAAACAGTATCCGAATACGGGATAAACAATCCTTAAAACTGTCTTATCTATCATCATCATCATCATTTCACCCAAAAGACGTCCACTGCTGGACATAGGCCTCCCCCAGGTGTCGCCACATTGACCGGTCCCGTGCGTCTCGCATCCGGCGGGCCCCCGCAACCTTCACCAGGTCATCGGTCCACCTAGTGGGAGGACTTCCAACGCAACATCTTCCGGTTCGCGGTCGCCACTCCAGAACTTTTCGGCCCCATCGCCCATCCTGTCTTAGCGATAAGTTGAGAAAACTACAAGACTCACGACTAAATAATTTCAGACACTCTTACCCAATACGATTATGGTTATATCATTTGTTAGCTTATAATAATATTTTTGAAGCGAAAACTTCTTTAGCGGCGTTGTGCACTTTTTTTGGGATGGGTAAAAAATTTTAAACTCGCGCCAGGAGTAGGACACGTGACCATCAGGTCACGTGTCCTGACGCAAATTCGTATATATATTTAAAAAAAAATGACAAGTTGATTTTTCAGTGTTAAATTTTTTATGTAGGTAATAAATTGTCATGTTTGTGTACGAGAGCGCAATAAATAAATATTGTATTTAACTTTAACCACATAAATGATAGTACTTTTATCCTGATAAATAAAGCAATTCTTGCGAAATTATTCCCTAACCATTCCAAAATATTCAAAAATGCACAACGTTAATGTTCAAGTTTTCACTTCTGCCGGCACTCGGAGTGCAACCCTTTTTTTTTTTAATTAAGTGTTATATGGCTCCGGAGATAAACCTTCCAATCTATACAACAATATAAAACTCACAAAATTCACACACTCTCTTTAATATAACAGGTATTAGTATAGATTATATTATCGCTACTACATAACTTTAATTCTCATCGGAATTTAATCGAGCAGAACCCATATTAAAGTCATATTTATACCTTATAACTTTTATAGCCCATAGGTTAGCGTAAGTTTATATTTCCTGTGTATAAGTACGGTGAATCTAGAATCGTACGGAAAAGGAAATGTCGTCAGGAAATGGACTAGTCTTAAGGCCTATTGTACTGCCAAGGTTGATGTCGCTGGATAGTTTCGATGATAAATTACATGTTTACTTTATTCTTAGACGCATGTGTCAACTTCATAGGAAAAAACCAGCGCTAAGCTAGCCCGTGAAGAATTTGAATTTTCCCTCTTCCATGAAATTTATAGCCTAAATGCCTATTACACTTGTTTAGGGGTCAATTGGAGAGCAGTGGTGGCGGCCCCGACTTACGAACGGTAAGTCGTGGGTTCGAACCTAGGCAGACGCATTACTTTGTGTAATTTATTTCATCACCACTGCTCTCAAAAACGGTGAACTAAAATATTCGAAGACATGTGACATCTACCAACCCGCACTGGGCCCGCGTGGTAGATTATAGCCCATTCCCTCTCAAAGAGTGGAGGCCTGTGTCCCAGCAGTGGGAACATTAATAGGCTGTTGATGATGATGAGGGGTCAATTTGAAGGTAATCTTACACCCTTCCCAAAGTTCAAGTTACTTTCTACAAACCTTTGCCAATTCACAACATAATCTATCCAATAGTTTACCCGTGAAAACAAAACAAACAGACGGGTAGACAAAGGCACTTGCATTCAAATAATATTAGCTTGGCCTTATGATAATTGATGGCGCTTTGCTTACTAATTGGCAAAAATACTTGCATGGCATGCAAAGTTTGAAAAATGTTTTGTTGCGAGAGTGGGCCAAGTTCGCGACATTTTAAAGTAATTATTTTTAACGTTGTTAATTACCTGACATTCGTGTTCTTTTCTAGAACTTACTCAACTCTATTTTTAGTCAAAATACCTACGTTATAGTAGGGATATGTACGCATAATTTACAAGAAAATTTTCCAGTACATCGAACTTGAGGTCATCAATCATAAAAACGCGGCGTTTGCGTAATCAAGGATCGAACTTAGTTTTTGTTTATTAAGACATTTTTCGAGTAAAAAGTTAACGACTTTCGGATTCGCATCAAAATTGTTTTCGGTGTCGAATTTTACTTCTTTTTGATAGCAATACAACCTGTTCGCGATTTAACACGCTGAAATATGCCAAGTATTCATGCTAAGTTTTAGTTCACGGATAATAACGCAATATTATTCGTTTTTACTGTTAACAAAGTATTTGTCCTAAATTGTTGACAAGCAAGCAGTCGACGGAATAAAATGTATGGAGCTTAGACACGCAATTTTTGCAAATGCTTCGGTAAAAGAAAATCTGCTAAAAATAAATCGAGAAAGGTATTCACAGAGAGAGCTAATAAACCGATAGATGGTGGAATCGGCTTTTATTTCTTAACTAGCTTTTACCCGCGGCTCCGCTGGCATTATTTCATGGCAACGATTTCAAAATAGTCCATGACACTTGGGAATAATGTAGCTTCCCATTTGTAAAAGAACTGAAATTTAAATTGGATCAGTAGTTTAGAAAATGGCAGAATGGCGGATAGAAGATGGAGGGTGGCTGTTAGTAACTGGATGAGAGTTGCTGAGAATCGATATCCCTCCTCAATCCATCCATCATCCATCTATGTCCAGTAGTGGACTGCTGTAGGCTGATGATGATGAGTTTCGAAGATAACCTCCGATAAACTTTCAAACATACAAACTTTACATCTTCATCTACCTATTGACCTGGTACAGAAATATAGACTTACAGTTAAAGTAGCAGTAATCAATTTCGTTTAGCCGTTAGTGAGAAAACTATCGAGTGCATAGATTCTAGCTCTGATCGAGACTTACTAACACAGAATAACGTATTATTACTTTACTTTGACTTCAATTACTCTGTCGTTAGCGAACGGAAATAAATTGTTTTCTGAAACTTCTCTTTAATCGTTCAATTAACGTAGCTATGGTATCTTAATAATGGTATTCAGCTGCATCCAGTAAGACTGGAAGCTGACACCAACATGTTAGACAGATGATGATGGTTAACTTAATGCTAAACCATGGATCAGTTGATAAGGTTAAATAAAAGCCGAGTTTTATTAAACTTACATTACATTACCCTTGCCTTTTTCCCATGGGGTCAGGTAGAAAGGACATGACGCCGCAAGAACTGGTGTATGACTCCACGACACGGGGAATCCTAGGGTGGAGGCTAGCGACACTGTATTGTCCTTTTGGTATTTTTAGTTTTTTTGTGCATTTTTTCAGGTCTTGTTAATTAATGCCAAACACATTTTTCTTTCTTTAATATTAGGTTTTTTTTTGTAATGCTCTCTTGAACATGAAAGCTTTTTATTATTAACATAGACGTAGCAAAAAGTGTAGCAAGGATCGTAGCATGATTTATTTTAATCAAAACTGCATTACAAATTAAATCGTAACGATTTCAAAATATTTTATTTTTCCACTATTTGACATTTTGGTTTTAATGTGTTGATAAACACATTCAAATGAGTAGTTTTGCAACAAAAATCGAGCAAGGACACCTCAATGTGTTAATATTATGCCAAAATTAACACAACCAGTTTTGAGAATATTCACAACAAGATCGAAACTTGTCTCCAAAATACTTCGCCATCTTAATTCTGAGGAATAGCGGTTCCTCAGAATTAAGATGGCGAAGTATTTTGATTCTGTTTCTGAAGATCAAGCATCATTATTTTGTAATTATTTATTTAAAATCACGGTTGTATTAATAAATTTTATAGGACCCACAAAAAGTCCGACTCCTAAGATAGCATACCTAAGTGGAAATAATGTTCTTTCATACTCTTCAGCTATTCTTTTCTGATTAATTTCGTTGAGAGAAACAATTTAACTGTCTTGGTCCCCAATTGTTTCTCTGGGAGAGTTAAATTGTTTCTCTGGGACTTCATTGAGCTTCATTGTCTCGCCGCTTTTCTAGTGGTCACCGCTGTTGATTCTGGCTTTCAGGAGTTACAGTAGTTTGGGAATAGCGGGCTCGTCCCATAAATGAAAGGTCTGCGTACCTAGTTTAGGAGCCCGGAAAGCTGATTATAATTTTATACTTGGTAGTACAACCTACTGCTTCCTTAAGCTACGTACTGTGTTCTTGTCATTAGTACTAATAAACTAATTAATTATAATTTAAAGTTATTTCAAAGTATCAAATCATGCGATTTTCCGATGTTCATTGGTCCAAAACGAATAAAATTCGATAATAAAATCATCGTAGCAGACTGCATAATTACTCAAGCCTGCGATGTCCGAATGTCCTTCATAAAACCACAGACTGCCATTTTAAAGAAAAAAACGACATTTTATCGTTTGTAAACAACAACAGACTGAGATCAAGAACTTGATGTTTACCTGTAAGTAGGGTTAGTGCATCTGCACTTATCCGAGCAGATTTATTGGGATATGTCCAACTTTTTGGCCCCTTACCTGCACTTCGTCCAACATTTCAAACTAGTTGAATATGTAGTTTGAAATGTTGAACAAGGAAATTTCTCTACGAAAATGGAAACCCTACGCGAGACACAATCTTTAATATCTATCAATTTCCTAACATGCCTTACATTATGGTCTTAAAACATATGATTTTAAAAGTAATCAGTGAATCACGTCAGACTACCATCTATTACAAGTTACAACAATAAGCAACCGTGCCCTCCCGTAGAGGAGGAAGCTATGATTCATTCAAACTCAGGATATAACCTTGATGTGAAACGCAAGGTTCGCAACTCTTACGGTTTATAAATCACTTAATTATAGTTCACCACGTGTGGTGCAGCTCTATTGATGGGCACGACTCATTTTTAATAGACTGGGAGTTAGCATTTCTTTTGCGTTTAGAGAATTTTATACAATTTATAATTTTTGGTTATAAACTTGTGATATGAATGTTATGTTACTTTGGTTGTGGATTGTGTGAGGACAATATGAAAATGGAAGGAGTAAACGATGCTGAAACGTCTGACATTGGAGAATGGAAAGAGGAAACAGGTTGAGACCCCAAATGGGCCAAGGACAAGAACATGATGATGGTTATAAACTTATACTTGTTGGGCCGACCCTAAATATAAAGGGGCAAGGACAGGAACATGATGAAGTTATGCAACCTTTAAACTTACCTAGGACCATAGGTACTTAAGGAAATCTAAGAGCAGATGAAACAGTTATAAAGACTAACCTTAAATAATATAGTGCGGCATAATCGCATGTGCGACAAAGCCCTTTTTCTAGAATAAAAAAAAAACCTTAAATAATAACTTTAGCTGTCACGGAACAAGTATAAAACACAAATTAACACTAACAGAGCAGGTTTCAAGAGTTAAACTCCATGACAAAACAGATTGTGCAGAGCCGAGGACGAGAATCTACATTTAAATGAAAATGACGAAATTTCTCCGAATTCCACTAATTTCTCCTATTACAGTGATCCTCAGATCCGCATAGTAAATACTAGTTTATTCAAATATACGAGTCTTAAATCGTTTACTTAATACGAATCAAGAAAGTGACCGCACAATACACATTTATATTATGCAATGTGAACTACATAATTGCTTACGTATTTCTGTTTTGGTAGTAACATTCACACAACGTGTGTGCTAATTCGAGGAAACACAATTTGCACTTAGAAGATGCACGCGAATCTCTAATTTAGTTTGTTCTAACAGTTATCATGATAGTAAACTACGAGTAGTTCTACTTACGACTTTAAGTAGCTGACTATTAAATTAAATGTGCTTTGGACTATACGTTTTTTATTGTCAAATGTTACGTGCTTAAGTCACGACCTTTACTTTTTGGTGCTGTCATTTGCACTATGCGTATTTCAATAGATTTTTTATTATACGTTTGTGCAAGCAAGACGAAATTGAAAGCGAGAAATGCTGCCTAAATTCCGGGACGGCTGCCGTCTCACGTAATCTTTGAATGTGATCCTAATAAGCTTATAATAAATGACTCAAAATCCGTTTGAAGTAAGAATGTTAGAAAGAGAATAAAAAAGGCCGTATTAAATGAGTCTTTTGTGAAATTGTACAAGGACGATGCCTGGTACAAAGGTTCCAAAAGGGTCGCAAAGTAAATCTTATTTACCTAAAAGAGAAAAATTCTTGCGCATCTCAACTCTCGGTCCACACTCGGCACGACATAAATGAAATTCCGACTAGGCTATCACCTTCAAGTAAGCAACAAAACAGGTTCTAAATGCACAAGCAATCATAGGTGTTATGAGGACGTTACTAATTGCAATGACTTTTATATCATGCTTAAAACATGTGTATATTGCACTCGGCTCTTTAAATGCACACCCTAAGGATTTGAGATTGCGAAAAAGGAATTAGCTCTTTTTAAAGTGTATTGGCTATTATTTTAGCATGTTTAGGGACAACTTTGATGTTTATCTCGAACTAGCTTATGTATACCTGCGGCTTCACCCGCATGTATTTCGGTACTCGTCCCAAGGGATCGTACAAAGGATAAAAAGTATCCAATTTTAACTTATTAATCCAGACATCTTCACTTTTCGCATCTATAATTTTTAGTAGGCATTGTTCTTGTTACTCGTTTCCAGTTTCTGTTCATCGCTTGAATTCTTATTATTACCGAAGTTCTCTTTTTCATTCAAGACCACACCAATTTGTCGAACTATCTTCGACTAATAAATATTTCCGGGTCTTGTGGCAACGCAAACGGGTCTCAAGTTAATAATTCTGGGTCCTCAGGTGTTATGGTAAGCGGTTATCATAATTTTCGAGATATTAATGGCACTGTTATCTTTAGTGGCATCTCTTAAGGAGGGTTTAATTAGGACTGGGCAGCTGGTATCAGCGAATAGCATAATTATTTGATTTCCGCAATTATTCCGAACGTTATAATAAGTGGTTCTGTCATTTTCTTGTTTTACAGGTACTTAATACTGATGTATTTTATGTTCTCTAGACTGCCTCATTGGTCTAGTGGTCGTAAGGGCCATTGCTGAGCTGGGTTCAATTCCCGGATCGGGCAACGTGTTATTGGGTTTTTCCATCAGACGTTTCAGCCTAACCTTTCGGGGATTACAGGCGTGATGTTGTGTTTATGTTCTCTGTACTAACTGCCGCACTCAGAGAGCTTTAATGTTACTTAGGCCATCACTTAGTAAAGGTTTTGACAGTTTTGTCATACAAAAGTATGTCAAACCTTTACTAAGTGACGGGTTAAGTAATCATTAAATATCTCTGAGTACCGCAGTTAGTGTCATAATTTAAACAAACGATAAATCTTTTCTAAAAATCACGGTACTAGTATAACGAATTAATGCTGTCAATTAGTAATGCAAGTCTGCGAACAAAACAAGCCAAAACAGCTAATTACTATGAAGCAGCGTCTGAAGTGAATTTAAAATTAGCAACGCCACTGTCACACCGAAACCTGAATCTTAAATCAACGTTAACAAGTGAATTATTTGCCAAATTACTCTCTATTTACTTAGTGATTAAGGCATTATATCCAATGAATGAACGTAATCATCCATGTTAGATTTTCTCGGAATCTTGTTTTGCGGAGCTGTTTTTCGACACAAGTCTTGTATAGAAAGCAAATCATTAGAAAATTGACCATCTGCAGGGTAAACACTCCCACATTTAACCTTTTAAAGCAAACAACATCGTGTGAACAGGCATCTTCTGGGCACGCTCGTTCCATCATAGCTCTCATCTATCGCTTCCCATAAGGCGTGATCGAGGTCAAGAGCAGGCCCATTTTGCCATTTAAAAAAAAAGGATATCTTCCTGTCAACTAAATTATTTTCCACTTTAAACCACATCATATCCAAGACCATTCTGAAAAGCGAAACTTAGCCTCGACCCTTGTCAAGCATCTTTTGCCAAATCTCCACCAACGAACCTTCCAGAAGGAATCCCGAAATTCGCACTACCCGCTCTCTACCGCGTCGAATTTGACCGGTTTCTATCCGTTTTTGGGTTAATGTTGTTGCGCCGGTTGATATCGGATGTCAACCTTGCCTCGAAGGTTGTTCGTATTATCGCGTATTTCGATGACTGTAGCTGTTACGGTGACTTGGTCTAGGATAATGACCCATTAAGACCAGTTTGCCTTGGAACATCAGCTGGTTGGCTTCACGTATTGATTTTTATCATTGAGGTGTGGTAGGTATCGTATCCGTTGTGTACCTATATGCCGCATCTTAGAGGTAAATTATGTTCTGGGCACAATGTCATTTGAACTTCGCAACATAGAAGAATGAGTCACCATAATATTTACTTGCATTCATTCGCTTGCTCTCATCATTCATTTGAGGTCGGCGCAGCGTATCTTCTCTTTCCATACTTCTTTATTACTCGTCATGTCATCAGACACCTCCTTTCTTGCCATATCATCCTTTACACAGTCCATTAATCGTATCTTTGGTCTTATTCTAGTCTTGCACCCAACCACATTGCACAAATGCTCAAAACTTTCCTCACGACATTTTCCTAGAACCTAACTGTATCATCGACCATCGAGATTAATTGTAGTAAGTAGCAATTGGACGTCTTTAAGTCTACACGATTGTATTAGCCTGAATACTAATACATTAGGTTTCCTTCCATTCCTAGGTAAATAAAGTGTGTTTTCCTTTACGAGTGAACTAATTAAGTGCTGAACATTCTTCATGAGTTTGGTGTTTGTTTTCCAGAAGTAATAACGCTAAAAGTTTACTGTTTCAACGACCTTTTAATGTACACATTGCTGTCATAAAGTCCAAACAACTTTCAATACAATAATTGCTTTTGGTTTACTGTGGAATTTGGTCCTTCTACTCTAGCTCCAAGTTTTAATCGTGCGTTTACTAATCATCATTCTCCTGCCATCATCCCAATTTATTTAGGGTCGCCACAGCATATCTTCTTCTTCCATACATCTCTTTTACTCGTCATCTCAGCAGTCACCTCCTTTTTACCCATGTGTCATCGTTCACTCAACCTATCCATCGGTTTTTTGGTCTTCCTCTACTCGTATAGCCATCCACATTCATAGTTTCATAGTAAACTTTCTCTTCATTACATTTTCGTCCGTTTACTAATAATAGTACAAAACTATCCAACATTCCGACTCATAATAATACATGGACATTTACATGCCAAGAGCTTTCCCATGAAAAACGAGACAGGATTAAGTCGTAACACTCAGAAGACCTAACGCCGGCCAGCGTCATGAATCACCCACAAATCTAGCAGTTTATCATTTTAGCCATAAATAGTTAATTGTTAATCTCGACGTCTAGAATAAACCAACTGGGTATTAGTCCAGACCGTTGCGACGTTCTCGGACTGAATCATTCAGGTATTCAAAATCCATATTTATAACTCTGGCTATCGTCCATTTGGCTTATTCTGGGTAGGTATAACATAAAACATTCTGTTAATTTATGATGTCAACAAAATGAAAAGAGTCTGTTATTAGCTAATTGTCGTAATAGTTGTTGTTTTCGTTATTTTTGGAAGGCGTATTTTGTACTGGATTAAAATAAGGTTCGTGGTAGGAAAGTTTACACCAATTTTATTGTTGTGTTTGTCACTGGAAAAGTTTTTCATATATCTTTTGCTCTCTGCACCAAATCCTACGAGTTTAAAACGTTCATTAACTTCAAATGGAGGTTTCAGATGTTGCCTGTAGTTGATGGTACTACTGAGTTCGCTGATGATCTCCAATCGTGGTACATGATCATTATTTTCTTGCCCTTATCTTTATCATTTGGGGTTGGCGCAGCATGTCTTGTTTTTCCAAACTACTCTATTACTCGTTATCTCATGAGACACCTCCTCATGTTTCTTTGGTCCACGAAAAGTAGAGGACTAGTTTTATACCCCTCCACATTCATACTCAAAATTTTCTTCACGACGTTTTCCTCATTCCTCCGCATGGAACTTCCTCCTCGTGGAACATAACACAAATCATAATCTGTCCTGTTCTTTTCGTAGTTACATATTTCTCTTCAAACTCCATTTAAATTAGCAGTTAGTCTATCCTCTCATTGACTTACTCGTCTGCTTCGATTGTTTTGTTGTATCAAGACAATCTTCACGAGATAATCACCTGTTTACTTAATGTTAATGAACATTTTCTCTACTCGTAGTCACGTTTACCCGATCCTAATTAGCATAGACTGCTGATAGAAGTTAATTTTCCTCGATAAAAGTCATATTTTATTCACCTTCTCTTTTACTCATTGTTTATAATTATTAGATACATTAACAACTTTGATGACTCTTAATATTGTAAAGATTTAATTCTGGACAAAACATTAAATCTATTTTAAGATTTTTCATTATTTCGTCCACGTACTTTGGACCACCATTAAGATTTTTTCGTATTCTTCTAAGACAAAGCCAGGTGTAATTAGTAAAGGGTCATTAAAATTTCATGCGAGAACAATTTCCTAATTAGCCACGTGTGATATTTCTTAGGAAATTATATAACCTTGTATTTTAGGAGGAGATGAGATTTTCTCTCGCTTTTCTTATAATGGAAAGTGTTGCTCGACGATTATTTTGCTGCATAAGTACGACGTAAGAATATGAGTTCACACCGTAAATTGTATGTGTGTTATTTGCAGTACAACATGATTACTTAATTAACTTTGTTGCTAAGACCCAACAACCACAAAGGGTACCTACTTTACCAATATGCCTGACGTGTTTGAAGCATTGACGCATTCAATTTTGAAATAACCATTGCGGTTTAATATTAAACTGTTATTTTCATCATTTATATTATGTTTATTACTAAATTCAGTTTCTTATCATAGAATAACATTAGTTACACCATACAGTAGTTTTCCTAAGTCCTTTATTGGTATTTGAATAGTCTTCGGATTAAATTATAAAAGTACTTGAAACTTCGATTGGAATTGTTAAACAACTACCAAGACCAATATCGAATAAAAATAAATGGAAAAGGTATCATAATCTGCGACCGATTATTTTTTACTACCATGTCATTGAAGAACCGGGGTTATAAAAAGTTCACCTCTGCCATACGATTATATGAGAGACCACACCGGTTACGTTATTATTGTAACAGCTGACACATCTCGATTAAAAACGTATTCACTACATAAGGTGTTACATCCATTATTGAAGCTGAACATCAAACAAACAAGTCATAAAAACTTTCCTCAAGACCATGATTGTGCATGACATGGCTTGTTCAGTTTCGACTGAAGAATGGCCATAGTCCGCACATTTATATTGGAAAGTTGTCAGCATTGATGGAAATCTCTCGCAGTGAAAGTATATGTTACATCGGGATGTTAAATGCTGTACTTTATTCCTAGTTTCCCTCATATGATATGCGGAAACTGTAACGGTAGTGGATAGATAAGAGCGCGCGGTTATCTAGTAAGAATGTGTGTAATGTTTGTAGAGGTGTGCGCTCTAAGAATTGTTCAGAGAATTCGAAGCGATTCTAATCGTCATTCGTAACGTTTCTAGCGTTGCGTATTACGTTACAATAGTAAATAAATTGTATCGCTTCGTTGAGGTTGATAATAGTGGCTAAACTATTACAAAATTACTGATTAACTTTTTGGTACAAATTGCTTAGATGCATATCGTACTCCTGTGTAGTGTTGGTGTAGCTAAGAATGTTATCTAGCGTGACTTTCTTGAAACTCTCAAAGGATAATCCAACGTAAGCCCTCTTGGCTCGTTCAAGAGGATCGACAGCGGTTTGCTTGTTACCGTCTATATCGGGTTTCGCTTGATCCTTTAAGTTTCCGCCAACAATGCCTTCAAAGTCATATACTTGATCATCGAAGCTTGCTATCGCTTCTCCACCCAGTTTCTACCTTAACATTCCATCAAGAGTATGGAGTTATTATTCAATGAACGCAATTACGCACAGGTTACATGTCCTATTACGTGTACAAGTACGAAGCCTACCAGTTTTATTTTATTGCTTACCGCTCCGGTTGGTATGCGATAAGATTCAGACGCACCTGATATTAGATGTACTATTAAAATTTCCATTATGACTACTAATAGTACGCTAGAAACTATCGCGAATCGATCTACGTTCTCCAATCTTAGTTTTATTATGTTCTAGAACTTATGAATAATTGTTACTTCGACACCGTGAAGTCCTAAGATGTAATAATGCTTTATCTTTGGTCAAAATATTGGCGTCGCTTTCTCATTACAACATTTTGTTTTTATTGAAAAACTTGATAATCAAATGTCTTTTACGGGAAAAGTCCATTATGATACTTAAAAGTAACAACTCCGATGAGCTTCCATCGTTTTTTGTATTTTTGTAGCTCGCTTCATTAATTTTGAGAGCTTCATAATTTTTATGAATAATTAATATCTTCTCGGCTACCTTGTTAAGCATAGTTCCTGTAAACGGTACAACTTTCCGTGAATTATTAAATGAACCATCAAACTTCTGACGTAGGGGTGAGTGGTATAAAGCTCTGGCTCAGGTCAGGTGGCAACTTCAAAGTTTGATAATATCTTGTCCTCGTTTAATAAGAGGATCCTTCCTGGAAATTGGGAACACAGAATACCACAATTGTTTTAGCCTTGCTTTTAAATACTACACTAGCGGTCCGTCCCTACTTCGCATGGAAGGACATTTATTTTTTAAACTTGTAATCAATAAAGCCTATGTTACTCAGGGATAATGTAGCATTTCAAATGGTGGATGATTTTTGTAAACCGACCCAGTCGTTTTTGCGTTTATTGGTTACAAATGTACAAAAATACAAATCTTTCCTCTTTTTATTAACATTATTATAGTGTAGCTACCTAGATGTAAACTTGTTATCCGACTGGTTTTCCCTCCCTGCATTTATTTACCGACGAACATTTCCACGTTGAATAAAAAGTTCAATCCACTCAAACCAAATCCGTTTGCTCCCAAACAAACGCTTTTTTTCTTTGCCGAAAAAATCAGGGCTCCCTACCAGCAGAGTTCAATTACCTAAATTGATGTGTGCAGCACACAGATCCTGTCAAACGAGCCTGGGGCCCTTCGTTGGTTTAATTCAATCAATTTCACTACGACTGTCTATGTCACGTGTGTATTTTGTAATAACCTCTTTTAATTGTGTACTAACCGGCTTATGTTTTCATTCTCAAACGCCCTAGGCAAATTGTCTATCTGCGAAAGGGTCTTTAAAAGATTTTCTGGAAGCAATTTCTTAGTTGTTAGCATGTAGGGAACGTAGGATTTTGATTGCTTTTTAATTTTGATTGTTTTGAAGACCCTGAACTTCGTTATAAGCAATGACTGTCTACATATTTTGTTAGTGATGATTTTATCCGAAACTAGTATCAATGAATGATAGTCTTTTGAAATGAATCAAGTTAAGTCCCAAGTAGACAATGGATATGTAAATCTTCGAACAAGAACTAGTAATTACCTCTTACTTTTGTAATTATAATTTAGTTTTCCTTTTCACTTCAGTTTTCGTTCAAGTCCTATTCAGTTTCGCCTTAATTATCTTGTCCAAGTACGATATAGACATTCATCTTTCGTCTTTAAAGTCGGAATGGGAACAGACATAACCTTATTACGTCGTAAAACCTCGGCAGAATCACCATAAAACATGTTCGTCAGAGTTCGTCTCATCTCGGCTTCTTATCCGTGAGAATCTTACAACAATGGCGATCGTCATTAAATACTAATTGCTGTTTAAAATGACAAGCTGAAATTAACTCTTTTTGTTATCTCATTCGTGGCTAAAATTAATGCTGTATTCTTCTTATTCTTATTACAGTTTTTCGTCAATTTCAGAACTTGTAATTCCGTAAGTTTTTGCTTCGTTTTACTTAGGTTCTTTTGTTTTTAAACACGTTACAAAGGTCTTGTTTTTGTAAAAGCAATTGTTGTATTCAATTTTGGGGATTGTTTTTAAAATATTCACGTTTCAATGGCATTGAATTTTTTTGCTCTTGAAGTTTATTTTTTCTTGAATAAATTATGAAAATCGTCACAGGTTTATTGAGTAAGTTGTTGCGGGTGCTATTGTGATGGTAAGCCGGCAATTAGTGGTAATGTGATGGCTTTGATGGAGCACCGCTAGTCCAATTAGTGTTAGTACCACTTGAAGCATCCTGTAGAACAAACTGCCTTACAAATCTTACAATACAGCCAGACAACTTCACTTTTCCATGTATTTTCGCACTCACGACTCCGACTGTACCTCATCTGCATAGCCTTTTCCCAACTATGTTGGGGTCGGCTTCCAGTCTAACCAGATGCAGCGTATTTTACATGGAGCGAATGCCTATCTGACCTCCACAACCCGGTTAATACAGGGCATTACTGGGTAATACGATACCCTTTGGTAAGACTGTTTGTCAGAATTTCAGTTAGTTTCTTCTCTGAGTTAGTTTCAGCCGGGACCAACAGCAAAAGTGCTTTCCGAGACACGGAGGAATATCAGTATGTAATGAGTGATCACCCATCCACAGGCCAACCTAGGCAAGCGCGGCTTAACCTAAAGATCTACCCGAGTGGCAGTTATTATTAAGCAACTCCGACTGCATCTTATGATATTAATGTAAAAGTGTTAATATTCATGTGCATAATATTAATCTACGTAACGGATTTAAATGACAAGTTATTAAGTTAAGCTGCAGTCAGTTTCGTAATTCTCACATATTTTCAAGCATTAAATAAGCGGCCTTCAGGTATCAATCTGTTCAATGGATATTTTAATTTAGCAAATACATTATAACTTTTAATTTAAACGCTAATGCATATTATTCAAATATCCATTTGTTCTGAAGAATTAGAAATTACAACGATTGAACTTGAGGGTGAATTGATTTGAAATTCAGTTTAATTTATTGTTTTGTCTCATTCAGACATATTTCCATTTCTAATAAATCAACTGAACGGCATACGAGTATAGGTGAGTATTAATATACTTATTAGTATTTTATTTCTTTCTCACATATTTTTGTTGACTAAACCACGCGAAATTAATAATATTCACAATGCACAATAACATGTTTTCCATAACATTATTCCTCACAATCCCAGAACCATATACTTAACGGTAAATAATTAAATAATCAAAGCAATCTACATAAATATAAACACGGTGGATAAACAAACAAAGTTATGTACAGTCACGAGCAAAAATATGTATACACTTAAAGAAACTCCTTTTCGGAAGTCGGTTAAAAAAGGAATAAATTATAGCGTGACGATTGACAGGGGGAAATGGAAGAAAAAAATGCGTTACGCCGACCCCAAGCAACATGGGATAAGGACAGGAAAATAATAACTTACCAAAATTTAAAAACTATTTTGTTAGGAAATAATCACTACATCACTACATAGTATAAAACAAAGTCGCTTTCTCTGTCCCTATATCCCTATGTATGCTTAAATCTTTAAAACTACGCAACGGATTTTGAAGCGGTTTTTTTTAATAGATAGAGTGATTCAAGAGGAAGGTTTTAGTATATAATTTGACCGACATCCACGCGGGTGAAACCGCGAATCAGCTAGTGTAATATAATTTCGTAAAAGTATGGCTTCCAAAATGATATGTTCGTAAAAACGTTAATCAGCACAGTAGGAGGAAATCACTTTTAAAAGTTGCATCGTGTATAAATATTGGTGTTAGTGACTGTACACAAATACCACGATCCAATAAACAATGTAATGTAATGTTACGTCAGTCACTAGTGTCAAACAAATATAAATTAAACAAGTTTTGAACAATCAATCTCCACTGTGTTAGTAGAGGTATGAAACCGCGACGAATTGCGTGAAGACTGTCAATAAAGTTGAATCTTGAAGTTGTTTATCAAATTAGGAGCTAGCTATGAAATTGTGCAATTATTCGTGTGTTCATTTTAGTACTGAATTAACATAACAACACTCCTATAATAATCGAAGGGCTAAGCAGATGTGTACCCATTAGTTCGCCCCACCTTTGCAAATAATGTTTAAGTCCCATGTAAATGTAATATAGGATGAGCCTATTGCCATTAACCGGGTACATATCTAGACTGCGTGGCTGCTACTGAGAAATTCTTGCCCGATCTGGGATTCGAACCCAGGACCTCATGTTTAGCAGTCACGATAGACCAATGAGCCAGTCTGATATAAAGTAATTAGGTTTAATTTTCATGCTTCACCAATTCCTACTCCTCTGCTATTCTTTTCTGATTTATTTAGTTGCGGGATCCAAGACAGTTACATTATTTCTCTGGGACTTCGTCGAGCTTCATTGTCTCGGTCGATTTTCTGGTGAACGCCACTGTTATTTCTAGCTTTCAGAAGTTGCTGTGTTTTGGGAATAGTGTGGCGGGCTTGTCCCATTAAAAACAAACTAATACTACTATGTAAATGAAAACTTACCAAGCCGTTTTATAAAATACTTGATGATCATATTATAAGTTTCACGGTCTACAGTTCAATGATCATACCAAACTTAGACATAATGATTGACAACTAGCATGTTTAAGTCTTAACTGATCATAACCCAAGGCGTGATCCAAGACATGTGCACGTAAAGAAGCATTCATTTGCAGACATTCGTTTCTCCTTAGGCATTCGAATCTCGTAAAACAATTAGCATTTAATCACACAAACATCGGATACTTATGCCATAGTGCTCAATCATAATCGTAGAATAACAAACGACTTTATGATGCAATATATAAGCTTTAAGATGGCACTGCCAACATTCCTCAAACACTGATGTCTGTTGCTGCCGGAATAATCAGTACGACCCCTGATTACCTCTCGATATTTGGCAGCTATGTGACCGGTCGATTGATCGGAATTTCAACCTGTACTACGATAAAGCGATGCCAAGAGGAAGGGAATTGATCTTGAAACTGCTAAATCTGCCGCATTCCTACCACTGTGTTTCATGTCTCATCTAAGCTGGGATCTTCTTCTTTATACCGTGGTTATTGCCAAACCTGGTGTCAGAGTTTTTATGAGGTCTACGGCCTCTGACTTAGCTTTACATGCCCTCGAAAAAAACATCGTGACTCACTATGTTCCTCTTCACCGAAGCAAGTGCCAGAGCAGCCAAGCAGAGCCAGCGTCAGGCACTAGTTGCCCGGCATTTTGCTGAACTGGACCTTTTTGGCGCAGCCGTGAGGCACACGGTGGCACGATTTGTTTAGTTTTAAGTTCTTTTTTGTTCTACATTGTGTGTACTTGTGGCGTGTGCCAAATAAATGCATTTTCTTTCTTTCTTTCTTTCTTTCAAGTGATAGTTATATAATACGCACTTAAATCTGAAACATCAGAGGTGCGTGTCTTGAGTTCGCACTAGAGACTTCTGACTTGGCAGTCTGACCGTCACACCACACCACACCACTAGACTAGCACTAACAATGCTCAGCTTGCTAAGCTGGGATGACGAGAATAGACCAACTAAAACAAACTGACAGCGACACTTGCAGCCAATGGGCAAAAAATCTCTTAAATCCGCAGAACTACTATGTTTGCAGAAAATAGAACAGGAAATAATTTGGACGCCGTGCGACGTGAATTTTCATAAGTCGCAGCTGACAGGCTTGATTTTAATATTATTTTCTACCGACTTCGCTGTTTGAAATGGGAAAAGAACTTTTGAAATGGGTTTTATAAGTTTTGGATCTGGTTTTATTCGGCACATCTGCTTTTACTTGCAACACGACTTTGCCATTATTCATACTAGTGCTATTTGCGAATGCCCAACATTCCGAATCGAAGAGTTGGTCAAGACTTTGATTGTTTTTTTACTTAGCCATATCGATTGACCTCAATTAATGATGCGGAATTCATTGTAACATAAATACCAATACTTAACTGTTGCGTTTTGGAACAAGAATTTTATCAAGATAATCCTCTGATATGTTAGCTAACCGCTCACAAGACACACAATAGATATAAATGCCGTAACAAAAGCGACAATTTGTACTAGATTGCAGAACAAAGCACTTCAGCAAAAGTAGCTAGTTGCAAATGACATTTAAACTTTTGAGCTTAATTTATGACCGGAGAAGGAAGGCAAATATTAATAAAGGAAGTCTTAAAAATATTTTCGCACGATATTCTAGAACAAAAACGTGTACCGCCAACGTTTTCGCCTTTTTGTCTACAGCTTCATTAAATAATCGTTGCATAACATTAACAGTTGCACACAACAATTCCATATAAACAAAAATTACGACATCCTACAAAAGTTACATAAAAAATATTCACAATACACGTGGGACCCAACGTGTGTACGAAACTTTCACGATACACTCTCGTTAGACTTTCGCTGGTAATTAAACCTGGCAGTAGAACAATAGCACGTATAAGAAGCAAATCTCTAACGTACAGCCGATGTTGCTATTAATTGTCTATCGAATCGCCCACGCTTTCTAACACCGTACCATGTAAGTAAACTCACTCCATTTTCACCGTAAGAAACTAAAACTCGCGTTAGATCGACACGAACATAAGAGATTGATGGGGCAAATGAGACTGCACACGATGGTACTGCAGGTGATGCTAAAAAATCAAGTGAATGAACAACGTGCACGTATGTAACAATAGAAATATTTTTTGCCCAAGGTTCGCCGGTAGAAAGTGTTTGAACGGCTTAAAGATTAAAACTTTATGGCATCTCGTTTGATAACAATGGCCAATTTAGCTGGTGAATTGTGTTTTTCATTGAATTTGATTATGTTGGAGTGCCGAATTTAATGTGAATCGATATTTTGTCCGACGCTGGACGGCATTAAAAGCCATACCTCTACGGAGAAATTTTGAGGAAGCAAAACATTCTAAAAATATACTTGACCATTTAATTTATTCAAAAGAGCTAATGATTAAATACAAACAAAATAGTCTGTTGAATTTTATCAGTTTTAATACTTAACAAAGAATCTATTATCTTATCAACACTACAGCACGCATGATTAAAACCAGCTTGAATGTCCATTAAATTGTACTCTTTTCCCACAGTTGATAAACAGAGCTGTTTCCATATCTCCCGGGCTCATATCAGATATATTAGAACAAGGGAGTCAATATGGTCGTAATACGGAATACTAATCATAAATCACATTGTACAGACGTCTATAGATTACGTGATATTTGTGCAGATAGTCAGTCTTTTACGGAATATGTAATATCTCTGAATAATTACATGAATTATTTAATATTTTGCAACAAAATTTCTCGCCACCGAATAATTATTTTTATCATATTAATCGGTAATGAATCGTATCGGCTATATTTCATGCGGTGTGAATTATGATAGAGGTTGCTTACGCAAATGAAACGAACAAAAGTAAGTAGTTTATGGGTCAGGGAGTACAAAAGTTTAAGCTCAATTTATTGTTATACGCAACTTATTAGTTGGTACAATAATAAACTTGTTTCTGGTATTGCTTAACGATGATTATTTCATTCCGTGTGAATTCACCGATATTCAACATGATGTGTCTTAAGTAGCCTAACTTACGTAAGAGAAACATTATCAAAAATTAACCTCTAACCTTTGTGTCCTCTCTACGTTCCCAACTCTTTCCTCACATACTCTTATAAAGATAGCAAAATTATACCATAGTCATAAATAACCCAAACGTTACTATTAAAGATACATAAAAGCATAGTGACTTCATTATGCCAAACGTTGCCAAATTATACCAATAAAGAAAGACATAAAATTAGTATAAACTGTCTAATTTGCCACTGTTTCAAGTGCTGTCAATAAATCATTAATAAGTATTAATTTTATACTTTCTCATGTGTTGCTTCCGTCGGGTGATTGACGAAAGTCAAACTGCCGATTTCCATGTTATTAATTTCGTTTTCACTTACAATTAGCTGTTTGCCATGTGTTTTAGCTACGTATCACTTCCCATTGATGTTTTAAAAGTTCACATCCATCAGCCGAAATTATATAATTCAAGAAGATCAAGAACTCCCTAGTGAGACGCCTGTTTGAATTGTGTATAAAAGTTGACAGGGCTCAATAAGATCGCTATAAAGGAAACCTTCTTGGTCGATAGCAAACTAGCGACTAGATTATTAGATATCTATTATCTAGTAATTAATATAATATAATCAGAAGGCGGACTTATTGAAATTGGCTGTAGGCAATCGCGGTAAAGATATACAAATTAACGAGGAAATAGCTAGATAAACCATCACTAATATCTTTGAACTTGCGATAGTAGATAGATTATGATATTGACTATTAATAAGATATGGTCTTACCTCACGTCTGGCTATAAACCGTAAACGGTGCGACCTAAACATGGAGCCTCTTAATGGTAGATAACAATTAAAGGCATCATTGGTGTAAGATCAAAGGTCAAAGCATAGGAAGCTGCTTCCTAATTCTTTGTCTTGAATGCTTTCACGCCTTTTAAGCAGAGAAACGGGTAGATTGTTTAATTTAGGAAACCGCAGTTATTGATATAGCTCCTTATTTCCGAGTTTTTGGTGAAATCTTTCACAACGTATTATAAAATGTAGCCACAGCTGCCTCAGTCACTCAGTTGGAAATCTCCTCAAGAATCACTGATCCGATTTCCGCATTACTTACTAATTGAACTCATGGTTAGTAGTTTTTTACACTTTCTTTCTAGACAGCATTGTTATTACATCTGTACTTGATTAAAGAAAATGTGGAGCGTACGATCTTCCGCAAGACGTAAAAACTGAGGGTAAAGAACCCTGATACTGTTTCTAATACTCCTGCAGTTGTTACGCCTAAATCGTTTTTGTTACTGCGCAAAAAATGTGTTAATGCCTTGAACGCACTCAGTGGGTGATAAAAAGTTGAATTATTCATAATTTTATCTTCTTCATTCCGGGTTACTTACCGATTTTCACTTTAAGCTATAAGAAGTCATTGGGGAGTTGCCTGGTAAAGGCTTATTAAATTTTACTGCATGTTTTGAGAATAACGCTAATCCGGACTTCTACACCACGTCACAGCTATCAAAGAAGATGCTTCCGGTTTTCCACTTAAATTATTAGGGAGTGTTATGTCTTGTTTCATTGTTAATGGTCCTAAGTTGTATTTTATGGATATACTAGCTGTTCCCGGCATGCGTTGCAATGCCCTTTTTCCTACCTACTACCTGCCTGTGTACCAACTACCTACCTACCTACTACCTCCTACCCTACCTACCTACTACCCTACCTACCTACTACCCTACCTATCTACTACCCTACCTACCTACTACCCTACCTACCTACTACCCTACCTACCTACTACCCTACCTACCTACTACCCTACCTACCTACCTACTACCCTACCTACTAACTACCCTACCTACCAACTACCCTACCTACCTACCTACTACCCTATCTACCTACTACCCTACCTACCTACTACCCTACCTACTTACTACCCTACCTACTACTCTACCGACTACCCTACCTACTCTACTATCCTACTTACTACCCTACCTACTACTCTACCTACTACCCTGCCTGCCTACCTACCTACCACTTTCTCACCTTTTAAACCTTCCCTGGACTTCCACGAATAATTCAACACTATAATTAGCCAAATCGGTCCAGCCGTTCTCGAGTTTTAGCGAGACTAACGAACAGCTATTCATTTTTATTTAGTATAGCTGTACCCCGCGTGCGTTGTAATGCCCTTTTACCTGCCTACCTACCAACTACCTATCACCTACCTATTAACTACCTACCTACATACTACTAATTTCTCACCTTCTCTGGACTACCACAAATGTTTCAAAACCAAAATTAGACAAATCGGTCTAGCCGTTCTCTAGTTTTAGCGCGACTAACTAACAGCAATTAATTTTTATATTATACGCAATCACCATTTGAAAAATCATTTTTCTATTGGGAAAGAAACAGTAATTATTTGTGATTATTGTGATAATGTCGTATGGTCTGTTTGAAGTTGTCATTCGTTGACTGAACAACTGAACGTCACTCAATTGTTTTGCCTTCCCGGAACCTCTCCACTAACACTTGAACTTTATAGTACGGTATTAAAGCTCAAATTGATTTGACGTTTTAGTTAGAAAACGTTTGTATGGGAAAAAGAAAAGGGCTGTTTTTAGGGCTTTTCCGGCCATTATTCGAATTTTTTTCTTTTTATTCTCGTCGTAAAAACCATCCTTGAACTTCAACGAACATTTAAAAAAAAAAATCAGCCAAATCGGTCAAGCCGTTTTCATGCCAAGTCGTGACAACGAAAAACGGGTTTCATTTTTATATATATAGATATAGTTCATGACTCGTAGATCAAATGCTGGTACAATATGCAACGTTATTGTGTACAATCTGTATTGTAACCCGAATATCTGTATGCATGTGTACGTGACAACGTAAGCGTAAACGCCAGGTTTGTTTCGAAATGTCCCGAAATATACACACATAAATCAAATCATACACCGCCTAAATACACAATATCTAGAACGCACGATCTCATATTCTCAAAGAACTACTTATCCTAATAGCGTTTTGTTGTAAAGGGTGAAAATTATAATAGAAAAATAACACATGCAAATCAGTGCTTTCAAAGCCGGGACCCTCCATTTAATATTCTGTTTCTATTATAGCTTTATGCTCACAATAAAACCGTCTTGGGTCTTGTGCCGAACAAAATCAAATGTCATATTACTATATCTACTTTCTATTCATGCATATTCTTTAGTACAAGTGCTCTTTGTCCAGCCATTGGCTCCAACCGGTCCGACCTCTGAAAGCACCTGATTTAATATAATTAAATCTGCTTGTTACTTCTCGCATTCAGCTGAAGATGTGTTATTTTTGTATTTTGGTTGTTGATAAAAGACTATTTTAATTGGATAATTTCGCTGGTTATGGTAAGTTCGTAGAAACATTCCGAAAAGGTTAGTTAACTCATCTAAAAACAAGGAAGCCTCAGTACATCTAGGATTAGGAGTAAACGTCTTGTGTAAGCTACTGCCCAAAGTACTAGGTTAGTCATTTTGCGATCTGGCCTTGAAACAAAACATGAGCTTTATACTAGCATGGTCCATAGACAACAATGGTTGCGCCGGCGCTTAGCCCGGGTCGTTGACCGCTGCACGGGTCGAACCGCGAGTTTTCTTAAACCGATCCGCTTATTAGGCATTCTGTAGAAGCGAGCTGGTTTTGTGAACCCGGTCTATATTAGTTACGTGATTTTTCTTTGGTTCATTCAGGAATGTTGGTTTTTAAGTGCCTCTGTGACCTTAGATTTGAACGCACGTACTGTACTGAATGGGTTTGCTTAGTCGAGCTTCACTTACAAGTTTTGAATTTGAACAGAATTATTGAAACTCTCAACTTTGCTTAACAAAGACTATTTTTGTTTTAAGAGCCAACAATTATCAAGGGCCTGACCGCTTATTCAATGTCAATTGAAGAACGGACCCTAGCAACAAGACTAAAGATAAAACGGAGAAATAACTTAATTCATTACGAAAACACTAAAATACTATCTCTAAATAAGATGAACTCTACACGTCCTCTAGGAGCAATAAAAAGAATTCATATATTTATAGCTATCGCCTGGCCTTAGTAACCCCGGAGTCATAGCGACGAGTTATCAGCAGTAACCCTGAAATGCCTACATAGTGCATGTCTAATCATCCATACTGCAGCGGTTGTAGGTGTACAAACTTATCGAAACAAAGTAGCATAGAAACACGTAAGAAATATTATAAAGGTCAGTGTTTTCAAGAACGATGTTACTGTCAATGAACTCTGTAATCTTTCGCACGATCCATAATCTGAAGACGCGAATAGAAGATGGATTAGAAATATGAAAGGCGTAAAAAGAAAGATGTTTTGTTGAATATAACTTATTAAAGGTGAAAGGGACGTAATAAATGTACTAACAGAAGAATAAATAATTGTAAAAGGAGGCATGGAAGCCTATTGAACCCTATAGAATCCTACCACTAAGTGCGAAAGTTTGTGAGGATGTATGGTTGTCTGGATGTTTGACAATTAACGAACTCCACGCGGGTGAAGCCGCGGGCATTCCCTAGTCGTTAACATTTTACAAAATGCACTCCAAGACAATTTTATTAACACTTTCACACCAAAAAGTACCACGAAAGTACACAAATTAAAGCGAGAAATGTTCTGAAATCAATGTCACGGTGTTTCTCTACGCCTCCTTGGGTTTCATTGTCCCTAATCCAGATGGAAGGTTCAGTGACCTCCAGCAGATTCCTTACACCTTGTTGTTGATAATTTATTGCTGCATACTTAGCACACAGACATGGGCATTACAGTCAACGAAACATGAATATTTATTAGATGAATTTTACTTAAGTATGTGCGGGCCTTTTGAGGATTTAGTGGGGATAAGCCTAGAGAATATATGGAGGAAAGGCGGCTTATTTCTCATGAGATTTGAAAGAGATATGAACCCATTTTCTTTTTCGCCAGGAAGTTGTCTTTTTGTTTTCATCTTTTCGTAGCATTAAATAAAGATGAACTTTGTCCTCGAATGCAAACACCTTACCACGTCCATCAATGCTAATCTCCTATTTACATCTATGCCTACATTCCTAAACAAGCACATAACTGTACCGTTACAGCATCATTCTAACAACAAACTATGTTGGCTAAACATTGTAATGTCATAGGAACAATAGTCGCGTCTTCAAGTCGACAGGTTAGGCGGACTGCGTCCAAACAGGTCTGATCTCAGAGGCTTAGCTCGCGGCTTTCGAGCGAGTTGAACGCGGGCCTACGCTTTGTAAATTAATACAACGAATCAATCGAGGGTTACGAACGATTTATCAATGTTTGGTCAAATACTTCAATTATTACGTTTCTCAAAATTCTCTGGATAGTCTTTCTCACAGACACGTGCCAAAACGGGAAAAGGTCTCAGTGTTTCCTCTGATCACTATTTGTATCATTTTCTCAAGACGATATCAATGCATATTGATACATCTACCTCTACCAACGTTTCTCACGTGGTACTCACTTAAAGCTTTAGCCTAGTAGGCTAGTAACAGGAAACAGTTTCGATAAGATAAAATTTTCACCAGAAGGACAACATTTCGACGGAAGTGTTTCTAAGTCACGCATGCGAATATTCCTTACTTATGGTAGTGTTATCTCGATCGCAGTTTAGAATGTGCGTAAAGAGATATTTTCCACACGCACACGCAAATAATACGAGTAGACGCGCGAAATCAGCCAATTATGCGTCTTCATGACTTGCAAGATCGAAATGTTTTAATCATTATTTAAAATGAAATGGAATTAGCGACGTAGACAAACTCGAGTGAAAAGGAAAAACGTTGTTTGAATAAAACCTGCTGCGGATTACGATGGGAAAATCTGTTGTTAATTGTTATTCCAGTTGGCGGTTCCCGTCATGTACTCGTCCTTGCTGTTAGGGTTTGCGGTCTCCCTCAGTTGATTAGCTCTTTGAAACGTAGGGGAGTTCGGTCTCCCGCTTTGAGCATCGCTTCTCTATTAGTTTAAGTACTGTGAATGGAAGCCCGCAGATCCCGCGTTTCGGTTTCCGTTTATGAAGACTAAAAGCAATTTAGATTAGTTGCCGTCAGTGGTATCAGTTTTAGTAGTTTGATTGTTAATTGATGTTGTATTTATTTGCGGTGCCGACGTAATCGACTTCGATAGCGGTCGTTTTACTCAAATTAAATATGAAAATGAGCGGGAATGTGAGGTCGATTCGGACTATACACCGCTTGACAAAATAAACGCGAAAAAATTAAGGCATAAGTGTCTATAAGTAAAAATAAAGGTAGTTAAGCCTAAAAGAGTTGTTTCACAATCATTTAGTCCAAAAACCCATTGAGCATAAATTGACGCTAAATAGTGTTTATTATTTCAGCACCGACAATTTACATTTTATTTTGACATTACGACCTACTTTACCTAAGACGTAACAAGTGTAAGAACACAAACAAATAAATGTTTCAATATTGGATATCCCAGCCTTCCATTGCATGCTACTAAGTGCAACGCAATCAAGAACGCGATATTATCGCAAAAGACAGGATTCTAAAGAAAAAACCCTATTAAAACACCGTTATGTAATATCGATGTATTACAGAGAGCAATTATTGCGTTTTTATTTATTTTTCGCTCGACGACAAGGTTACTCCATTGCCAGTTCAATGTAATTTGTTCTTTAGTACTTCAGTGCAAGGTACCAGCCAAGTGGAAAGATGCTATCGGAGAAACTTTGTCGTTTAATTTTTAAACGCTTTTATCGGATCTGTGGCTATGTTGAGCGTTTTTGTTAATTTACTTCAGCACAGTTGAATAGCCTGCGAACCGATTAAAACGATAATGGAAAATTGATATTACAATTCGTATTGTGTGATGGATAGATCAGTAGATCCTACTAATTTAACATCGTTGCGAAAGTGGGCAATTATTCTTTAAAGTACGAACTAGAAATACTTGTACGGATGCATGCATATGCATTGAACTCATTATTTTGCATTACTTGGCTCTCATTTTACATATGTATGTGTGAACTACGTAAACTTTCCTTTACTTGGCCTGGCCTTGCGCCAGAATAATCGTAAATTGATAAGACAGCGTTCTTCAGAATTTTATTCGACTGCAGTACAATATCTGAACTGCATAATATTTGTTTCAAATGTGCACTAAATTAATTGTTACACAAAGAAAGCCCTTTCTTTGTGTTGAATATTTGTTAATTGATTGACTTTTAAAATAACGTAAGTTCAAACAATACCTAATATGTTACACTTAACCACTCCTCTGACCGAATGTTTTTATTCAATGTGGACGATGTTTTCATAACGAATATAATTTTTGAACAGTGAATGATGAAACGATAGGCTGGATCAATAGTAATCTAAAACAATCCATGTTCTACATCCAGTCCAAACCGCTCCGCTCTCATAACCCTTGGATGACTTCACCGACGTAATATGTAATGTAGCACAAAAACGCAGCATCCCGTCGCAATCTCTCAGCACTTGCATCGCAGCGTGTAACAGCTCGGTCAGGTAACACGGGTCGGTCGACTCCCCCGGCGACATTCCTCTCGCGACGAAATCGAGAGTCGACTCGTACGCAATCGTTACTCGACACTCGATACTCGTTAGCGAGTGGGATTACCGGAATCTATCGCGTTGGCGACTATAAGCTGAATGTGGGATTCGTGTTAATGGGCGCCGTGGAGGTTTCCTGGTATGGATCTCTATTGGCTGATAAGATTTTGGATTAGATGCGGCTGCTAAGAAACTAGAGCGAAATCTCGCGAAGATACCCTTGGCAAAGACTTTGAAGCAGACAACTACGGTATTATCAGATTTGGCCAATACTACTGAACATTGTGCAGGCCACAGCATCAACACTTCCAAAGTTACCGTCCCCAATGATAACGTAACAACTACAGACAAGGAGGATAGATTTGGTAGTGACTTTACCTACTAAGCATTGATGAATGTGTCGGTTGGTTATCGAGTCCAAGTTGACAACTGTCAGTTGGGAAGACAAGTGCGCCGAGAGAAACGACGACCAGTCTATCCACAAACAACTGGTTATCTAAGTATGAAATAGATATTCTTAAGTTCAATGGTTGCTTTAGTTTTCTAGCATTCGATTTTCAGAAGCTGGAGAAGCAAACGATTAGGTGTGACTCTGTCAACTGGCTGGTATGTTGAATGGCAAATATTTCCGTTCTGAGAGTCATGGTCTGACTTCCGGCATTGCTGACCACTTTTCCTATTGTTATGGCCTACCCGTTCAATCAAAAGACTCCTTAACAAAAACAATACCCAATATTTATATAGGGTGTAAAAGTACCCTTAACGCAAACGAAGGGCACTTGTTCTCCCCTCCACTGCGATCATTTTTTTGTTCTAGGCCATACCTGAGAACCCCCTAGTTACGGAGATATTGGGGGTCAAACTTCCAAATTTTTCACAGCTGTTTTTGTAAATACTAGTTTTTCAGGTTATAACTTTACTGAAATTACCTCCATGACCCGTTTGATGTACAGAATGCTTGGTTGACGGTTGTGTGATGGGTTGATTTACACCCTGTATAGTCACACATTTCAATAGACGCCTATAAATGATTCAATAAGCCTCAGCGCGTTCTAATACCCAACGCATATCCGAAGTGAAATATCTTTGGGTGTTGAAATGGGATGTTTTCCGGATCGTGTGAGTTATGCATCAAGTTTTACGGCCAGTATAATACTTCTGCCTTGTGGATTTGGGTGTAAACGTGGGAGATGTTCCGTTAACTTTTAGGGGACATGTGTATTTGCATATCGGTTTTTTTACTTCGACGATGTAAGCTGAAGTCGCCGCAATGGATTTGAATGGTTTATTAAGTTTACGTCGTATGTCTAGACTTGGATGATTGCACTTCATTAGTGTGTTTCGCAAGACTCATAAAAGCAGAGCAGGTGGTATTCTAAACACTGATCGTATGAATGATTAGTATGAAATGATTCTGCGGTCGGTTATCCATCTGCCAAACGTTGTAAATACGGCTTATCTGGGACAACTCCTTTTAGTCATTCGACCGAGGCCTATGTTCAGCCGTGGACTTATACGGGCTGATATGATGTAGCATAGTCATAATTTATTATAAACGACACATAACTCCTATATTTAGCTACCATTATTCCTAATATCAAGTCTAAACGATACCATATTAAGAAAACATGACCTGAAATGCATGCACTTAAATCTTACGTATGCCTGTACAACAGGTTGATCAAGTTTCGCACATTTTGCCAACGAACTTGTTTGCGCCATTTGACATAATCTGATGGATGACTGTAACGAATTCATTCCTCCTGTTGCACGTCTAAGCGTGATGAATGGCAATTTTTCTGGAGACTCATCGAAATAAATCTTTTGAGAGAATACTTCTTTTCTTTACAAATTTGTTTTTGTACTGTCACGTTTCGGAGCTTCTTACAAAAGCAGTGCCAACATGTTTTACTGAAATATTCCGCAGACTCGTTTTTAAGACGTCTGCTTCTCACTTAACTTTACACAAAAAAATGCTTTCATTTTCTTCTTAAATCATGATTTAAAGGTGACCTCAATTCTGATCAATGAAAAGTGGAGTATCAGAAACGAAACTCACTGAATCGATGTCAATATTATTGAGGAACTTGCAACTTATTAAAACAACGGCCGAAAAAGAAAGGGTCGCCGATTGTATAATGTGCTACACATTTTCAACATATCTTATACAATTAACACAATGGCCGTTAATTCGTATACGTAATTACGTAAATGTTAACAACAAACGCTATATGAATGAGGTGTTTAAATTTTGTAACCACAACGTAACGAGGTTTAACTTTTCACACACGACCTGGTATTATTAAACTTAGTTTCCGAGTCTTAGTAAATGATGAATGACCTGCTTTTAGAATGTTTTTATATGTGGATGAAATGAATACGTCTGTGGAGTTATTTACCGACGATTTTGTTGTTAGATGCGGTGTTATCTGTCTCAATCACCGTGTGAGAAATTTGTCGGAAGTGGTTTTGAATTTCGTTTGTACTGTTGCTTTCCACGGTTTGTGAGTGGGAGAAATAGTGACAGGAGCTTTTCATCACCGGAATACGTGCCCAAATTCCTTTTACACTATTTTTGACGTTCTATTTTAAAAACCGCCTACTTTATCAAAACTAGGTGTTCGAAACGAGAATTTTTCTTTCAGCAATTGACCGTTCGCGTTCCAGTTCCAGCCATCTCATGCTGAATGGTGACATAATTTAGTATTGAAGCTAACTGATTACCAGATTAGTACTTACATCACGAAATTATCTGGTACTAGTTAGTCATGCAACATTGTAAAACCGCATCCGTACTGGATAATGACGTCGCACTTCATTTCCTGACCTTCTCCTAACCTCAGTACAATCGAAATCCAAAAGAGTACCATCACGTTTTGACATTTACTTCCGCAAACATTAACGGCACTGACAAACAGACTTACATTTGAGTTTACCAGTTTATCTAAAGCTCATAGAGGCGCCACTAGCCAAGGCCCGAACGAATCTTATTAGAAGTGAAATAAGAGGTACACAGTATGAATATTTTCTACCAAACAGAACAGTGGTCACTAGGGACACGAGAGAGTTACTTAATTTCAAGACGACCTTAGTATGTACTTTGTGTTGGTGGCCAATGTGACTCCGAGTAACAGAAGAGTAGGTTGTCTCTTCACTTTACTTTTAGTGTCGAAGTTCCGTATGGTTTCGGAGTTCCGTATGGTGTCGGACGTAAAGAATAGCACCATCCCATATCCTCCCGTGGGTGTCGTAAGAGGCGACTAAGGGACTTATCAGAGAATGGGTAGCAGCGTTCTCAGTGCCTTTGTAACAACCATACTGCGATCGCCAACCCGCCTGCCAAGCGTGGCGATTATGGCAAATCCCCCCCTTCTGGGGGACGTCTATGTCCAGCAGTGGACGTCTTATTGCTGAAATGATGATAATGATGATGACGTGCCGTAAAATTCAGTACCTACACTAAAACTTAGTTCCTTATACCAAGATATAATAGTCTTAAAGTTACACCACATCGAATTTCTTGACATTTTGTAGTAAGTAAGTATGTAACACGTTGTAAACATAGGTTGGTGATTATTCTCGGGTTATGTGTGCTTATGTAATGCAGAGGTCGTTTCATTCAACTTTCGGGTCATATTTAATAATGCATGATTTTCACGGCGTGTGTGCGTGACTGTACTTAGTTGTGATTCATTGAAGGCTCTTTTAAACTTGTTTACAAATGTGTGTAGATTTAAATGGATACAAGAAGGGGTAACTGGACTACCCCGGTGGTCTAGTGGTTGCAAGCGCGATATCTGAGCATGAGGACCTGGGTTCAATTCCCACGTCGGGCAAAGTGTTATTGGGTTTTTACATCAATAATTTCTCAGTAGCAGCCATAGAGTCTGAATTTGTGCCCGGTTGATGGCAATGGGCTCGCCCTCTATTAGGTACCTACATGGGACTTAAACATAGCTGGAAAAATGTACAAGAACAAGTGGTAAAATTTTAAGCGTTATCGCTGAATACACTCCACGAGATTGCCTTTTGGTCCTTGGGGTCGGATTTTAATTAAAAATACTTGCTTTTACGTCGCTAAATAAGTTGGAAATATCTAATTAGTACGCCCGCTCTGTGTCTCTAAGTAGCAATAGGCCAAGGTTGAAGAAGCCATTCTATAACAAACATTAATCCACAATCCGCATGTCAAAACACGCGATTCTCTAAATCCTACAAGTCGTTGCGATTAATCGCTGCGATTAAATAGTTCATGAGAATAGCGTGGTAAAAACTGGCGAACAAGTGATATAAATCATTTTCCTTGAAGGCACAAGTATGTCTTGTCCGACAAGTCGATGCGTACTTTCTTAAGCATTTCTTGTTGTTTGATTTTCTATATTTATTTTCTTGCTGTTGTATAGGAATAGGCGGAAGAATATATCCGTAGTTTGATCGATTTGCTGTTAACGTGATGTGCTTAGAATTTCAAGCTTAATCTGGTTCTGTCTTTAGACTAGGCGACATTTAAGTGATTATTATTTATTTCTGAAGACAAAATTCGTAAAAATCTTTACACTGTTCACAAACCGTTTTCACGGTTTGTCTTTGGAACGGAACTAATATATAAATGACTCTTACTTACCTATAGTAGAGGAGACGGTGAAGATCGACCTTCACCGCTCTTATAACCAGATGAGACGTATTTCTTATCAAATATAATTTATAAACAAATATGCCTTTGATAACTTGTCTATCAAAACGTGCTCATAGCTATTTTTAATTTAATTAATTGTAATCAATTTTCTTTCATCACCTTCACTCTTTTGATAACCGATTGAAGTTTATCTCAACTGATAGTTTTTAACACAATATGCCTAGGTAGGCTTGCCTACTCATTTCTGTGTATGGCTACCTGGCAAGCTGTGAACAGGTAAGTAAATGTACTACACCGATCTGCTAACCAATCGAAATTGATATCAAAGGTTAGATATTTTAATTACAAAACCAATCATATAGGTTTGCTTGCAAAAAATAGCTAGAAAAAAAAAATAGCTATGAGCATTTTTTGATAGGCAATTTATCATAGGCATATTTGTTTATAAATTATATTTGATAAGAAATATGTCTCATCTGGTTATCAGAGCGGTGAAGGTCCATCTTCATCGGCTCTAAGACCGTTATTACTCACTCGCTCATAAGTGAATGCCTAAGTATTGCACTGTTGAAAGTCAAACTCTGGGCTCCAAGCGTACTCTAGGTGTTCCTAAATGTTAATGAAAACGACCATAAGTTCACAATCTTTATGCCCTGTCCAGTAAATGGCAATGACTCTTTATTTATTAGTAGGAGTATAAAATAATTTAGATTAGCATAAAATTATTGGTTTATCGTTCACGTCGCTGATTTTATGATTATCGTTAATATCTTAAGATAGGTAAATAGTTTTGATAACTTTATGCTATCAGTAAATCTTGCAGGTATTGACATTTTTAGCTTATCAGACAAGCAATAAGGTATTTCACCCAAAAAAAACGAATTTATTTCGTTAATAATGGATATACATACTTATATTTTTTCTTTTCTCACGTAAACAAAAGATAAAGACGATACAGTGCTTCGAAAAGTCGTGTCATGTCGTGAGGCGTCACAAGGTTAGTACTTTTTTTACCCAGAAAGTGACGTCACAAGCCCCCGACACGTTTTCTATTTTCGTAATTTTTTTTATTAATTTGATAAAACAAAAAACACGTATCCAATATTTTTCGATAATCTATCATGACGGACTAATTCGATTTTTTTGGTGAAATACCCTATTATAAACGAAAGGAATAGACTACCATTAATACATTGTAGACATTCCAGAGAGTTTTTAACACAGTCGACATCTAAATAAAAGCGCACATCGGATTCTCAACGCTCAGCGCAGCGCTGAAAGCTGAAATTACAACATTTAGAATGGGCATCAACAAACACCAAATAAATTACTTTTAATTTTTTTGTTATTATTGCATCCACCTCTCCCAGTTTTAAGACTAATCGGCTTACCGAAACATGTCTGCCCCTAAACAAATATGTGTTGAGCTTAAATCCTTTAATTGCCTAACATCGTTAGTAGAATTAATAATTACCCGTTTGTTTTAAGGGTCCTCTCTCGAAAAAGCTTAAAAACAGCGTGCAGATGAAGCGGTTTTTCACCGGCACTTACAGAGAAATTACATCTGAGAATTTTTTTTAGTAATCTACATAATATGACACGTAATTTGGTTTAGCCACAATTTTTGTATCGGTATCACATATTAAGAAAAAAAATCCACAAAATCACCTCCAAATCGTTGAATGGAACCATTTTACTCCTTCATTTTTTAACAAAATAATATAAAAAAAATATCTACTGCTTTGAAATACAAAGGAAAATAATTTGGTTTTGTTACTTTTTAAAAATATGTATTATTTTAATTATAATAAATGAAAAACGCGTCCGTTTAGAGTCCGTATCTACGACCGAGAGAGGTAGTTTGTATGCACAAGGTCATTGGCGTGAATACAAGCCTTAAGGGAATCCCATTACTCTGAAGGTCGTCTGTCTAGTAAAAAACCTGTAAAACAACATAATGATATTAGGCTGTGTTCACACTAGGCTATCCAAACACAACTGGAGCAGAAGCTAAGCGTTAATTTACGTAGCAGCGGCGGTGCTTTTTTGGGGCTCTTAAGTCCGTCCACGGCACACAATACAAACTTTTTGAAATTATAAAGATTCCTTTTTTGATGAATTTATATAATGATGAAACTAGATGTGTACTGTCCTCCCCTTTATTTATATGCCACGACGGTCTCAAAAGGGGAGGACGTCACTGCTTTTCCCATCTGGCTCTTCAAACGGAATCAAGTTGAATCCATGCGTATCTCACGTAGTGTAGACGCAGCTTTATATATAATTGTCCAAACAAAACATTAAGGTGATTCCTAATCTAATATCGTCAATTTATCGGCTTTGGAACTGTAATCTGATACACGTGCGCTGGCTAATTGAGTCCTAATATGGCTCCCACATTTGACCTTACATGGGACATATGATGTGGAGGAACGAGGAAAATGGCGTGAGGAAAGTTTTAAGTATGTGCATGTCAATAAGAGTGGGCAAGACCAGAGAAGCGATGGGCTCTCTGAAAGATATTGTGGCTAGAACGGCGATGCCAGTGAATGAGAGGCATGCTGCGCTGAACTCAAAAAAGATGGACTAAGGGCAGGAACCTGATGCTTGATTGCTGATGCGGGGCTGCGGGTTGTTCGCAAGAGATACCGCGGCCTCGACATCAAGGGCTAAGAAGGAACATGGGTGGTTTTTAGTCAGTAGAAGTCTGACACTCCCTTTCGTCCTCTGCCCAAGAGCGGGAGGGGTTATTTGATGATTTCCCACCCCCCAAAAAAAAAAAAAAAGGCAGGAACCTGATGCTTATCTAAGCCTAGCTAGTATTGTTCAAACCAGATCTAGAAGAAACTAAATAATCGGCTTTAATACTAGGAGAAGTATTTTTGAAGGAGGAAAGCTTTTAAGCTGTAGGTTGTAGATTTAAAATCCTTAGATGTAGAAAAAAAATACACTAGATAAACTTACACCTATACAGTAACTGCTGCACGCCACCTTTCATACACACCACCTTTCATACAAACCACCTTTCATACACACCACCTTTCATACAAACCACCTTTCATACAAACCACCTTTCATACAAACCACCTTTCATACACACCACCTTTCATACAAACCACTTTTCATACATACTTACGCTTCGTCCACGTTTCATACACGCACGCCGCATTTAATCATCTGTCTTTAAATTCATGTCATAAATATTTAATTCACTTTCGTAATACATTAAAAGTTATTTTTGTAACAATTTAAGTAAGAATTGTAAATATGGGTAGAGTTAGGTAACATTACGGCCCTTCACCGAGAGATTGATTGTGCGCAAGAAGTAAATTTGTTAATTGGAAAAAAACGAAAGTGCGCGTTAAAAAAAATGGCTTAATGCAATTAAAGAAGTAAGTACTTAAAATGTTACTGGTGGTTTCTATCAGTGAAAAAAAGCTACTAAACAAAAAAAATACTAATAGGAGACTTACAGGAGAGACTTTTAAGTGTCTTATCGGTATTGGCTTCATTTCTGACTGCGAATGGATCTCTGCTGAAATTATAGGTAGTTCTTAGTCTGAAAGTGATGAATTTTCGATTTCCTTAGATCGCTTTATTTTTTTAATAATTGCTGTTGTAATTAACACTCATAAAACGTAAGCCTGGGAGTCTAAAATGACCACTTTAGCAAATAATAATAGGATCATAATATTAATGGGGTTTATTTTTTTTCTTTAGCCTGCACTGTCCCACTGCTGGGCAAAGGCCTCCCCTAATTCCTCTCAAGAGCTCTTTTCCTGCGCAAAATTCGTAAAATGAACCATTCTTAATAGTAACTGCGTCTGTGACCATTTTACTAATTTTAATTATTATTTATTATGCTCTGCTAAAGTGGCCTTTTTAGACCCCCGGGTTTTGTATATTTCTGTTCTTGAATATAGCTCAATTTGTATTTATTTTCTCATCTTTGCCTTTGCTAGGATCCTCGTTACTTTCTCATATAAATGTCTTAAGTCATATCAGTTGTCAAGACATCCAGAAGTCTTTTCTATAGACATTTTTAAACGACTAAAGAGCCATAGCTCTGTTTAAATATACAAAAAGGAACGCAACAAAAATTTACATTTAAATCGAATAATAGACCTGATCTCCATAAAATCCAATGTAAACATCACTACTAACTAACGATAAACACTTAATCATTTAGAAAAAAACTCATTACAATTAGTAACATCGTTTTCCCAATACATTGGACAACGGTTTACTTAATTTCGAATATATTACCACTAATTGGTCGGAATAGATACGTTAGTTCTTCGTTTGTCACGAATTGGTCTCTAATTGTAATTATTGTCACGTGACATGAGGTAATTATGAAGGAATTCTCTCTGATTATTATTCTGTAATAGGGGTAGTGTAGTAGGGTAGTGTATTACGGTCAGTTAAGGGCGCTGTGACCTGATTTGGTATAGGTTTGTTGCATTTTATCTGACCTTATTTAAGTTTTTATAATTAACCACTGCATAAATCAGATTATACAGGAAAAAAAAAATACAGCATTTTTTAAACTCTTACTGCGGATGAAGATTTGACATACGTTTGTATGACCAAACTGTCAAAACCTTTACTTAGTGATGGCCTATGTAATCATTAAAGCTCTCTGAGTGCGGCAGTGAGTCATACTTCTCCCTATCGGAACGCTCGATCGACTCGAAAGTTGACTAGGTATTTGAAACTGAAAGATAACTAACAAATTCATGAATTAAATTCTAGTAAAACATAATACAAGCATGTGTCCTCATAAACAAAACAACGCCACTGAGACTGACCAAGTTAAATATTCACAGATAACATCAAATTAATGAATCACCACAACTTAATCGTTCACGTATGATTCACGCATTACAATTCAAGCCACGTGAAAAGGAACACAATAAACCGTCATCTGTCGTAACCCGTCACTTGCAAGGTCGAATTTAAAATGAACCAAGGAAAGCAACTCGGAAGTATCGTGCTTAAAATGTAGAAAGTGCAAGTCTCGGTATAAAATTTACTGGCACCGCCATAACACTGTATGTTAATTGAAATCACCAATTACTCGGGCGCTTTCTACTATAGAATCCCCATACAGTGTGTAATAACTTGACGACACGCTATGCAACTGTTTGTTACGAGAGCGTTTAGATTGGCGTGGCGAACGTTCAAGAAGATTCTCTTAGAAATGCTTTTGAAGAGTCATATAATCTTAAACTGTTGACTAGATCTGTTTGTGTACATTTACCATGGAATCCTTCCCGAGATCCTCAATATTTATAAAAAAAGCAATAAGTTGAGGAAGAAGAATGCGCTGTTATTTTGCCAGCGCAACGCGACTGGATAAAAAGGGTCTAAGTCAATGACGCATTTCTTAAATATTTTTATCCCCCGGAGATATTTGGCATAGATTGTAATCGTAACATTCTCAATAACATATTAGTCATCCTAGCGGTCAGAGGTTATCGCCTTTGTCTTATCTACCATAAGGCTAGCCTCTACCGACAGACAAGTGATATCTCAAAATAGATAACAAATAAATTGGTCAATTATTCTGCATCGCAGTGTAACAAGGCGTCAATGATCCAAGATGGGTTTTAAACGATTGTTTCGATTCCGTCACAAATAGACTTTGAATTGTGATTAACTGACAATGGGTTTGACGATTAACGATTAATTCTGACCTAAACCCAAAACGTATTACCTTAATGACATCTAATGACGATTACTTGGATCCGTTAAGCGGTAATTATGTGCCTACTATTAACACCTTTATACAAACAATTTTAGTTGGTATGGCTTCGGAATGACATTAAATAAATTCTAGTACAAATCTAATGTTGGCATGTTGTGGGCTCAGCGTTTTATCGCCCAATAAACGGACACTAAAATACATTAACACCAATTCTAAATAATGCAAATATTTTAATCCGACATAGTCCTGGTTCAGAACAAAAACGCGTAAAAAATCCAAAACTGGAATTAAGATGTGAAAAAATAGATAAGTTCAAGTAAGCAGGTGTATAAGCCGTCTGACTAGATGTCTTAGATCTTCTATCCTGGAACAAGTTGCTTGAAACGTTATTAGAGATTAACTCTGTTTTAGTAATTGGATTAATTGGTTACGTACAACGACTTTTTTTAAATATAATTTAGTTACAGCCCCTTTTCACGCGATTTGATGCTGAGTATAAAATATCATCTAAATTTCTATACTAATATTATAAAGAGGTAACATTTTTTTGTAAGTTTGTCGGGGTAATCTTCGGAACTCCTGATCCCATTCCGATTTTCCGAATTGTTTCACAAACGGGAAGCTACATTGTTCCCGATTGTCTCAGACGACATTTAAAACGTTCCCGTGGGTTAATGTCCGTTCATAATGAGAGCGAAAGCGAGCTAGATGAAAATAAAGTAACTTGCTTCTTAGATTGCCTAATTTAAAAACTGAAAGATCTCGTTAGTGTCTACTGGTTTTATTGGATTAATCAAATAGAAACTGCGTACTTAATTGAAAAAGTTACTTTCGCACTAACAACTGGCATACAGTCAAGTGCCGTGCCATCGCCACTTAAAAAAAAAAAAAACATGCTGACTTACTGAGCTACTAAGGAAAAAGAATAAATTAAAACTAACCCACTTCGGGCCGAAAAAACTAGGAACCCGTATGTATATGCAAAAATTAAACACGCCAGAAGGTGAAACAGTAAATAATTAAGTATCCATCAACGAAGTAACAATTACTGACGATTTCCTCGTCATTTTACACGTACGGTCGCATTAATAACTTTATTACAAAAAAGTGCAACACGCCAGTGTAACAGTTGTTATTGCAGTGGAGTTATCAAAATATTGTAATGAAGTACTTATTTTATCATGCTACACTGGGCTCGGAGGAGCTCGTGGCTTAATAAGAACTGCCACTCGGGTCCATCTTTAGGTAAAAGCTGTGCTTGCCTAGGTCGGTCTGTGGATGGGTGACCGCCCGACATAACGAGTTTCCTCAGTGCCTCGGAAACCACGTTAAGCTGTTGGTCCCGGCTGCCATATATAGATCTTTGGCAGTCGTTACAGGTAGTCAGTGACCTGAAATTCTGACATCCAGTCTTACCAAAGAGTATCGTATTACCTAGTATTAACTGGGTTGTGGAGGTCAGATAGGCAGTCGCTCCATGTAAAATACTGGTATTCAGCTGCATCCTGTTAGACTGGAAGCCGACCCCAACATAGTTGGGAAAAGGCTAGGCAGATGATGACACTGGGCTCGAGTCGGAAACAATCATTACAACTGCAACTGTTTATGGTACAGGACATGAAACGACTCGAAACTGTCAAATTTTCCTAGTCAACCTTTTTTTTTGGTGGGAAATCATTAAATATCCCCTCCCGCTCTTGGGCAGAGCGGAAGGGAGTGTCTGACTTCTACTGACTAAAAACCACCCATGCATGTTCCTTCTTACCCCTTGTGCCGAGCCCGCGGTATCTCTTTTGAACAACCCGCAGCCCCGACGGGTTCCCAGTCAACCTTGAAGCTTGAGCGATAAAGTTGAAAGTCTATTGAAGACATTTGACAGGTTGTAGCAGTTTTATCGCATAAAAGAGTCGAGAAAAGCTCCAAATATTTTATGTACCAAAATGTTGCAGCTCTAAAAGTTAGAACGTTTTTAATGCAAGGATGTTTGAACTGAAGTGTGAACAAAAATCGAACCAATACTTCCAAAAAACCTCAACCTGTTGTGTTCTATTAAGAAAAACTATCGTTTAAACGCTAGTGTGGGGCACCGTTGTCTATTTGCGTCGAATCTTCGCCCGTCACTACTAATTGCGGCTTTGAGTGTAACGAATTATAATTAGTATCAGTATAGCAGTTCTCGTACGTGAAGCTATAAATAAATTTTTAAATAGAAAAAAAAGTTAATTAGTGTTCCAAATACAAACGAAACTGCGAAGACTGAAGACCAGTTCTTACTTCTTACACATAACATAATCACGCCTGTAATCCTCAAAGGGTTAAACAGAAGTACACCTTATAGTACCCCCACATTTCGTCAGTTATGTTTAAGTCCCATACATGTAGGAAGCGAGCCCATTGCTATCGTCCCGGCACGAATCCAGGCTCCGCGGCTGCTACTGGGAAATTCCTGATGAACCCGGGAATCGAACCGAGGATCTCATGGTCAGTGATCGCTCTTGCGACCACTCGACCAACGAGGCAGTTCCACCAGTTAACAGATATTAAATATATTGTGCTGGATGTCGTAAGAAGACAACGTGTAGACTTCAATTGGGCTGCAAGTGTAAAAACGTAATGCGTTCGACTCGGCTGAGTTTAGCGACCCACTTGGTAAGTCAAAGGAATATGAAAGGATTGAAGCATTTGGCGTTCTCGAACTCCTGCCTACCCTCATGGGAAAAAGGCGTAAGATCATGGAGTACCTTCGTAAAACTTGTAAAGGGCTTGATAAGAGCAATCAATAAGACTAGTATTGTTATCTATTTTGATATTTTCATAATAAAACCACCCATTGTTACAAGTCTTCAATGGTGTTAGTGATTATTGTATGGTCCTTGTGAGTGGACCCTCTTGTGTGTTATATAAAAATAACAATTGAAGATATTTACGCCTATTCTTTGGCGTTTTCTATCTAAACAAATCATACCATTACTATTGTTGGAAGAAGAACCTAGGTCAGTGATCGCGTTACCATACTAACAAAAGCTGAATACCACAATTTCATATGGAGGGACTGCCAAGCTGACCTCCACAACCCAGTTAGTACTGGGTAATTCGATTCCGAGGTAACACAGGTTGTCAGACTTTCGAACCACTGAATGCAAAAGATCTAAAAATTACAGCTGAAACCAACGACTTAAATTGCTTTCCAAGGCACGGAGGAAACTTCGTCTGTAATGTATGATCGTCCGTCTACGGTCCGACCTTAAAGATCGGTCCGTTCGCGTAATAAAGCAATAAACATCATTGAAGTACAAAATCTAAGTGCCATATAATTTTAATTTGGAACACCGTCTTTAGTCATGTTGCTTGCACATAGGGTTACCATCTGACCGGATAAAGCCGGTCTAGACCGGATTTTTACGTGTTAGACCGGACTCCGCCCGGATTTTACGCCAGACCGGATTTTTGTCATACTTGCATGTTCTTCCGCCCGCTCAAGCGGGTGCCGCACGCACTGAGCCCGGAACGCAAGCGCACCGCAAAGCAGAGCAATTTTTATGATGAGCTCGCTGAAAAGCAATGGTGTCTCTTTTTTAATACAATTAACGACAGCTCAAGAGTTACAGAATTTCTGAAGATTTGTCAATATTTCTTTAGTATTTTGCCACACAACGCAAATGTGGAGAGAGTATTTTCTCTCATGACTTCTCAGTGGACCAAAGAAAGAAACAGACTTTCAGTGGAGTCGGTGAGAGCCATATTGCTTACGCAATATAACTATAAACACGTGACGTGTGAAGAATTTTATTGCGAAATAGCTGGAAAAAACAACTTTTTGCATGCGGTTGCTAGCAACCAGAAATATGGGTCTAAATAATATAAGTAAATAAAAACGTACTTTAATTCTATGATTTTTATTTAATACAGGTGCGTGACCGGACTTTTTTTTCAAAATCAGGATTTTTAGACATGTCTGACAGGATTTTGCATTTTTAGGCCTGGTAACCCTACTTGCACATCACTAGAGCTTATAGACGCTACTGAAATTGCCAAACTGATCACCAAATTTTGGGCCGACTCAATGTAGATTGTCATCATCGACACGTTAAGATCTTTAATAGTAGATTATTAACCAAGGGCTGTATGACATCAATTGCATACGAGGTTTTTGGCGCCTGAGCGAAGCGAAGGCGCTAATTAACCCGAGTATGCAATTGATGCTTACGCCCGAGATAAATACTCTGCTTTACATATCGATTGTGAGGCAAGTAAACAACAAGACAGCAGGTTTCAATTAATTATTTTCGCGATGCTTTCGCGCCTACTAGTAGACTGCCTTTTTTTTTTCATGCACGCAAGCGCGTCAAATCTTGCTGGCCAGTTTGATTTTTAAATCGATTCCATCTAACATACGATGTGGAAACAAATAGTTCCATATTTAAAATAAAATCTTTATAAAATAAATTGTCTAGATTCCGATTCGAGTAATTAATCGATACCGAGAAAAAAAAAATTAACTTTTTAAAAATATTCTTCGTGCAGTATGAGTATGACAGTTCTTTTTTCAAATTCCAAAACCTATGCTGTAATGATAGTCATACACCCCGGCATTCAGGGGTGTAAGGGTGTACTTACAGAGCAAGAGATATGTAAAAATAATTAAATCACCTACGTGCACTTTCTATTTCATCAAAATCTTCTGCAACAAATAACAAAGACTTGACATCAGATTCGCTGTTTCAAAGTCAACACTTTCTTATCTGCGAACACACAATAGGCGATCAAAACAGAATCAGATCAATTGAGTTACCCCTTTAACTTATTCATAAAAATCACAATAAAACTCTATGGAATCACGACTTGACTGTAATACAGAAATACAGACGCTTCCAATGTTACGGTCGGTCAAAGAATTGTAAAAGGTAAAGTTTTATTAGCTAGCGAAACTCCAGAGACGAAACTCAATAAATTAAAGAATATAAATAATATTAATGTTGTTGCTATGTGATCATTGATCAATGACCGTGAGTGCTGTAGTTACTATAACATAACATCACGCCTGTAATCCCCGAAGGGTTAGGCAGAGGTATAGAGGTCCTATTGCATCAACCGGGCACAAATTAATCCAGACTCCGTGCCCCGTGGCGTGTGGTTGTTATTTTTAACCGACTTCCCAAAAAGGAGGAGGTTCTCAATTCTATAGTTTTTTTTTAACTATTAGTGTTGGCGACCATCTAACAAACTCTTTTGATAAATTTACATTTCTTATTTTGCTTTTCAATTGTATGTTTTGTTTTTACAAAAAAAGTCAGTCTGTGAAAATATGTGCTGCGACAATAAACGAAAATCTGAACTTTTGGCTTCTTTGCTTTAAAATCTATCCTGTTCTCAACAATAAGTATAGAAAAAACATTGTGAGGTCATTAAAAGTAACACAAAAAATAAGAATTATTTATAATTCCTTTAAAAATAAACATCCAGAGTTTTATTGCAACATTTTTTAATATTCATCCCGCTTGTAGTGTTGCGCTAGCTAACTTACTTTGACCCTATATAAAAAAAAAACGTTTAAAAAAAGAATTTCCGGTGTTATAGTCGCGTGCTAAGATGGGAGTCGCTTGCGCAACGTTCGGAAACACCGCAACACGGGAACTGGATGTACTGTAACTGTCTTTATCATCATCATGTTAGTAGCGAACTATGCATGCAACATTTCCGACGATTATATTGCTTTTTTGCTGTTGCCGTTTTAATAATATGCTCGATTTAGCAATGTAAAAGGTTGTTATTTGTCCAATTACAACGTTGGTATGCGAATTTGTTTATTATTTGAACTGTTAAAATACGTAGGAGCAGAAAAATATTATGACGTGTTTTAAGGTGTACGAAAAGTAACATCGATAGATTACATTTATATTTCAAAGGAGTCTGACCATTACACCGTAACATACCATGACCGTACTATGAACGTTTCAGGCGAAAAAATATGCTTTGTATTGAAAAATTAAAGGTTTTTTTTGTATTTTTTAACCCAATACAGCATTGTTACGGCGTACTGGTTAGAATCCTTTAGTACCCAAACTTTTAGCGAGTCGGAAACTTAAGAAATTTCTTTAGAATTTACGTCAAAACGTCAAAATAACAACAGTGCGAAAGGTTCCTACTACTCTTAGATCCAGCCTATCCCTTTGTTGCCCTCCCCAGTGATGCCCTAAGCCGAGGTCCATTCCCCACGGGAGGTACCCTTAGTGTGGTCACGGTGTAACCTTAGTCTAACAGTTTTTACACTTTGACTGGAGGCTTTACACTCTAGGCGTCCACAGGATTGTTCGGTTAACCAGAAGCCAGCCTGCAAGATGACATGCAGAAAAATCAGTTTACACACATTACGATTGCTTTAACTAGTATTGAGGTTTTAAAATCACTCATCAACAGCTTGACATAGATTTATTTAAGTAACGCATCTATTTAAACAGCGTTTACCAATTTCACTTAAAATCTGCATGGCGTAACTAAATTATGCAACTATCCCTGGTTGTATCCTTTTTCATGATGAAATTCATATTATATGATACAAATAAATAATTGATCGATTCATAAACATGACAGCTCATATTTATGTAAGTAAGCCATTGGAGTATTTATGACATTTCAATATACACAAATCTGCTAGTTTATGGTCCACGGTGACGCAAAATAACTTGGTGGTGGATCGCGGAAGTGTAAACATAATATAAAATCACGCCTGTCATTCAAAGGGTTAGGCTGAGGTGTACCTAATAGTACACCCACATTTCGCCAGTTTGTTTAAGTTCTATGTAATAGGGGGCGATCCTATTGCCATTAACCGGGCACGAACACACTGGTATTCAGCTGCACCCGGTTAGACTGGAAGCCGACCCTAACATAGTTGGGAAATGGCTAGGGAGATGAAACACACTCCATGGTTGCTAATAAGATTTTTGTTCTGCAAAAACCCAATAACACTTTGCCCGACCTGTTAATCAAACCCAGGACCTCGGCAGTCGCAGCTACGATCACTAGACCAAAGAAACAGTCAAGTGGAAGTATCCCCGTACAGAAATAAATACATTTATTTGTCAAAATAACGACCCACAAAAGAAGTATGACAAGTATTTTTTACGAGATTGATGTCGCGAGTAATCTAATATATCATGCTGAACGCTAATAGCCTGCAAATACGACAGGTGTTTAGACTCGAGTACAATTACCTAAATGAAAGTGGGTGCAGATAACAGTGGGAATGTGCGCAGAGTCATCAAACTCGCGTTTGTACTCAGATGAGGGATATTCACGATTTAGCAGCGCTTCAGGCGACTTCTTAAGTTATATTTATGTCTTGCGTTTATTATTCATAATTTGTCTTTATTTGTATTATGTCTTAAAACTTTCTGCCATTTACGTTGTTGATGGCTTATGGTGCTTAATCTTACAAGAACCGCTCGTACTTTCGCTCTAAATGTTTATCCGTATCCTTAACTCTAGATTGAATGCACATAACGTTAAAAAAAAATTATGTACAAAGGTGGACTTAATGCCTTGGACGTTTTCTACCAGTCTACCTTTTTTTTTTCCGGGTGGAAAATCATCAAATTCCCGCTCTTGGGCAGAGCGGAAGGGAGTGTCAGACTTCTACTGACTAAAAACCACCCATGTTCCTTCTTAGCCCTTCATGTCGAGACCGCGGTATCTCTTGCAAACAACCCGCAGCCCCGACGGGACCCGCAGCCCCAACGGCGCGCCCCGTTGGGGCTACCTTAGGGTGATACAGAGTTAAAACATAGTAGGTGCAGTGATACAGATTTATTCGTTACTGATCCCAAAATATGTCGAACGTTTCTATAAAAAAGTACAGTTGACAAAAAAATATAGTGGCTTACGCTTTGACGAGTAAATCCGACACACATTACAACCGCTTCGCATTCCGCAAAACATGCAGTGTCCTCAATTGTCCGCAATAGTTTAGCAAACATGTAACATTCTTGTTTAAATTTTCAACGACTAATCAGTTAGTTAATTTGTAGTGTTGGCGCGAATGTGGGTTAACATCTAGCTAAAATAGAACGTCGCTACCGTCCGGCTGGCGGGAACGGGGAAATTTGGATGCGGTTGTTATGCCAGTCGGCAGTATCTATATTTTAAACCGACCGGACTGATTGCGGACAGACACTATGGTACATTATCGGTCAATATCCCATGCCCGGAGTCCACAGTCTTTAATATAAACAAATTGTGGACACTTACTTGACTCCGACCAATAGAGTTGTCAGCATAGTAGACGGGGCCAGTGCGTGGCAGGGTAGCAGATTTTTTTCGAAAGAGTTATCGCGGCCCTAGAACGCAAAGGGCAGTAGATGGAACACGGATGGGTCTTACGGGAGGAGCCATTTGATTATATCAAGTCCTTAAAAAAAGACTCCGATGAATAACTGACCTAAAGAATCTGTCAGTGCCCCGTGTCCGCAGCCAGTCTGTACCGGTTTGACCGAATCTTAACTAAATTACACAATAAAAAAAGATTTGCCTATGGAATGTGTGACCTAGTGCTAAACATTTTGTATGCCTAAAACGTCTGATAGTGGTATAGTGTGTATTCAAGCCAGTTTTATCGCGGTTTCCGTTCCGCATCGCATCATGACAAATATTTGTATGGCCTACAGATATTTTCGTGGGGTCAAATAATGCGTGTGGCTTGTTACCAGCAGGGAATCCTAGTGAGCAATGAGGATGAATCATATTTAGGTGAGTCATATCCAGTTGACAAATTCTGTTGAATTAAATCTGAACGATCGCATGTTATGATTGCTCACTTCCCACAGTTTTATTTTGTAATCTTTGGAATCTATCCAAGTCATGATCATCATTTCTGAAGAAAAGTATATTATTTTACATTCACTTTGCCAATGCAAATGATTCTCGTAATGATTTCTTAATGGCGGATCGTGTTATGTTTTAAAATAAAAGTATAATTATTTATGTGAGAGTTTATTATTATCTTTCGCTGATTAACATCCTGATAAAAATGAGAATATTTATTTGTATTTAAATAGAAAGTGTTATTCCTTACGATCGCAAATTATGTAACTGTAGTCTCCTAGAAGGAACAAAATAAATTGAAAAAAAAAAAAATACAATGGAACATATAACCTCCTCCTTTGTTGAAATCGGTTAAACATATCAAAAATAATCCCGATTGATGTTGTAAATTGTAATAGTGTAAATACAATCACATATAAAATTAAAACAACAACATGATTTGAATATAATCACCATCAAAATCTGAAACCATGATGATTAAACCAGACATTAACTAGTTGAACACAACACAAATACTCGTAAATCACCAATCAAAATAATCCTACTAAACCACTTCTCGATTACTCATATCGATATTATCGATGTCAATCTCCACATCAGACACACTAACACACAAACAAACACTAGACATTTAAAAAAAACCTACTTAGCGACCACTTATTCTGCAATACAGTGCAATATGCCGCGAGGTCAATGTTTCCTAGTTTCATGTCAACGCGCGCACGATGAACCGGCTTCCGTCGTACAAAATACTTTATATTAAAAGTTATGTCACACTATACTGTTGAAGAGTAGTAATAGTAGTATACTATATATAAAATAATACTACCTATACGAGCATTTGCTCGCGGTTTCCGTCGCATAGTTTTCACGGGATCGTTCTACCTGAATAAAAAGTGTGTGCCAATTTTCATCCAATTTCGCTCGTTTTTCATCATCATCCATCCATTCATCCATCCACACTATTCCAAACAACCTTTCGCATTAAGTTGTGTGTATTTTTAGTATTTTTAGTCCGTGTGTGGCTTTAGAATGGAATGTGTCAAAGATCTTGTTTATTTACACTGTCGAGCAGTATTTTACACCGCTGTGGGATTAATTACGATTTATAGGTTTAGGGGCTTTTCCTAAAACGATATAATTATGTCAATAGTCATAATCTGAGGTCGATGAACTCCGATCTTCTCGAGTGTCAGTTTCGTAATACGTGAAGGTGACTGCCCTTGTTTGTAATTTGCATCATTAATGGACTTTATTGCGTGGGTACTAAATTACTAATGATGTTTGCAGATTAATTACACAGTGGATTTCGAAGCAGCTTTTAATGGTTCCCTAGATAATCTCGAGCTTGGATGTTTAAATACCTAAATAATAACTAATCTAAACTAAAATATACACTTCGTGCAAAGAAGCGTATTTATAATTTACACTCAACTGTCAAATAAAAAAAAATGTTCTCAGGCAGCGTATTTGCAAATCACTGATCTTTGAGCACCGCGCGCTGATGTCTAATAGCATCCAAATCATTACACCAGTAGGTCACACAGCATGACAGATGGCGCTCATCAGAGCTCACATATCTCGTATACATTTCATCCTACCTACTTACTGTATCGTTGGTCTAGTTGTCGCTTTAATGCTAAGCATGAAGTCCTAATTTCGATTGCCAGGTCGGGAAAATGTTATTGGGCTTTTCGTCAGGATTTTATAAGTAGCAGTCAAGTAGTCTGGATTTGTGCCCGGTTGATGGCTAAACACTCACGCCATATTACATGGGACTAACATAACTGGGGTAATGTGGGTGAACTATTAGAACAACAACATCCATTTATTCTCAGGCATCTTTGGCCCACAGATTCATAACTTACAGGCTAACATGAATATGATAAATTACAATTCGTGTGTGTATTAGTTAAGTACACCTCTTCCTAAACAATCGAGGATTACAGCCGTGATGTGATTTCATCGTAGTCGGAAGATTAAACGATCACTTAATATTATGCGGCCCACTCCTCCAGTTCACGCAGTTATGCATGATGTGTGTTTTATTTCCCCGAATTGCACACTAACACAGTTTCGTGTTGTGATTAATTAACTCTTATGTAATACGTGTTAAATGTTTAGGTAATTATAATATTACTCAATGTAAATAACGCGAAAGAGGTAAAGAGTATTATGATCGTGTGAACATGCAACAGTATAACACTGGACTTCCATGGAAAAGCATGGACGTATTTTGAGCCTCTGACGACCAAAATGTATGAAAATACAGCGACAGCGATGGAAGAGGTGGGAAACAAATATAAGATAAAGAAGAAATGGAATGAAGAAAATGTCATGAGAATAGTTTTGAGTATGAATGTGGGGAGGTATAAGAGGAGAGGAAGACTAAAGAAACGATGGATGAACTGTGTGAAGGATGATATGGCTAGAAAGTCAAAGAGAACGTCTCTGATGAGATGACGAGTAATAGAGAAGTATGGAAGAAGACTCAAATGAATTGAGATAACTCAATTCATTTGAGGTCCACGCAGCATGACTTCTTCTTCCAGCAGGAGATTGATGATGATGATAATGCTAATGAAGAATGATAACATTTTCTCCTTCAACGTCGAAATTAAAATCTTGTTTTGACGTTAACCGCCAATTTTCAACACGAAAGTAGTAACAGTAAAGTTAGGAAAATAGGTCAATGTGACGGTTGTATTTTCGTAAAGAGTTATATCTTCTTGTGGGTTCCAAATATTTCGACAGCACTAAAAAGATACATACTGGCTGTTTGATCTACTATTTTAACGGGTTTATAACAACAAAAATTACTTTGTTTCTTTTAGCAGTATCAAAGGCAAGCTTTTACGAGTATGTCAAAGTCAAAGTTATTTAGATATTCAGTAACATTTTTATCATACCCTGTCCTCATCTATTATTTAAATATCATATCATATTTCACGATCCTATTTATTTAAAAAGCACTCGCAGATCAAAATGCATTTCAATTTTTTGTGTAAGAAAAATTTCAACAGGCTTCTAAAAGAAAAACCTATTTTAACTACAAAACTATTGACTACCTCCTTTTTTAACTCAATAAAATACTACCGATCTCAAACGGGTTAAACAGCTAAGCTGACTGTGTGTACGCTTTGCAAAACAAAAATCTTTTAAAACGGATAGTTATATCCGTCTCAAAAACCCAGTAGCCGAACAGTAAACGACCAACGGCAAGCCCTATCAAACAGAATAAATTAAAAAGTTTGGAGGTCACGACACACTCCCATACCACAATATAAAATAAGCAGTAAACCAACTAGCCCTTTTTATGAAATCAAACGCGGTTGTCAAGAGGGTTGCTTAAAATTCGTGTAATATTTTTGCATAAGTGCAGTCTCACCATTTGCTCCTTGTTAAGTCATCGTCTTCCTTGTTAGTTCCATATTACTTAGGGTCGCAACACGTATTTTCTTCCTCATGCTCCCCAGCCATCACACTATTATTTTCTTTTAGTAGTTTTTATTTGCACATTATGTCTCACTGCTGAATAGGTCTCTCCCATTACCTTCCACTCCTCCGTTTCCTGGTGTGGGACAAAGTTTTTGTACAAAAGGAATAGAAAGAATCTCTTATAAACTAATTTACTATTATATTTATATACTGTGCCCATACCGCCATCGGCCGTCCATTCGAGCTCATCATATGCCAGGGCAGGTGTAGGGAGTGCCGCCGCCGGGCTCGCGTGCCATAAGCAATGATCGTTAGGAAGTATATCGAGTAATGTTATACAAACTAGGCGAAGGGCTTCACGTGACGTTTTGTCTTTTAATAGCTTTATTCGGAAGGGCTGTTCACCGGAATCGGGCAACGAGATCAAGTTTCCATACTGATCCTCTTGAAAACGCAATAACTTCAATGCATTGAAGTAACTGTGATGTCAGTTACGATGGCGGAGGTGTAGGATCCGATACTCTTCTTTGTCTTCGCCATTAAAGTGATTGTAAACGAGTTATAAATAATGGAGTTAATGAAATTGATCGAGCTTAGTAGGTATAGATTGATGGGAGAATCAGATCAGACCATTTAAAATTCACAGAATCTTCATTAAAGAATCCAATCTCAGATATGGCATATTTCTTTATACAAAACTCCCACCAATCTTCAGTATTTTACATAGAAAACTATGACTAATGAATACTGTGTATTAAAAATCCGAAGAATTTCGTAGCACCAGTGGGAACGGGCCACCCATTGCGTGGCGATCACCCGTATCGTACTGATAGAGCCTTTATAGGGCGCCCACTATATCTTGGTAAGCGGCAAAACCGGGAACTAAATGGAAATTATAGAATTAGACCTATTGTTAGTACTAGTTTCATGAACAACGCCCCCCACGAAGTGCCAAGGTATACTGGGCGAGCTGAAACTCGATACACACCGGTATGACATAATCAGTAGTGTCGATTTCATTCCACTGTGTCCTTATGATTATGGATAAGTCGGTGTATCTTTGGTATTGTATGTTACTTAACTGACGATTTGGGAGGTGGTCCTTTGATTCGAGTTTTTACATTTTTCTTTATTTCAAGACCATCCATCTAATTTTTCATTAAGTTTCTTATATTGCCTGTGACTTGCAAATTGGTAATTTCATCTCTAATTGCGTGTGTAACAGAATCGTCTATTGATACTGTTATCAATGCGCAGGTGGCTCCTGTTGTGATTTCATCTGTACACTGATAAATGATAACAGCAACCCAATTCTTACCACTTCGCTTCAAGCGAACAACAATTTCATGCATATTTTCCTTAACAATTGTGTATTCTACCAACGAACCCCGGAAATACTAAAACTGGAAACACAAACATCACTATGATTTATCCGATATCTTCTTGATTAATATGTCCGCATCGAGCATAAATTCTAATTAGACAGCCGCAAATTGGCATCACTAACAAGTCAATTAAACGAAATCCAGTGGTAGTGTACCGAACAGGTTTATGCTGTGGAAGTTAAACCGCTTTCTAGGTTTTGTAGCAGTCGCCGCATTCTCAATGTCACCTCACTGCCTTGCCCTTCCGTCGTGCTGGGCTTGTGCCGTACCGATGGGGCACCAAGGTCACTGGAATGGCGTATTTAGGAGACTGATAAAGAACTTGTTCTATTTAGGATCATCACGAAGTTTGATTTGCTTTTGTTCGTAAGGAATTAATGGTGCTTAATAAATTGTAACTGCGCTGATTTCCGAATATATACAAAAGCTCTTCGGCCGAATGTCCCACTTCTGATATCACTTCAATACAAAATAAATAAAATAACTCATGTTTTCCTTTCTGTTTCAGGTAAGCATTGACAATCAGAAAAGCAATTGTATTATTATTTCGTAAGTATAATGGAGGTTTGTCTGTACTGCTACTGATTTAGAACGCCTCTGCATAGAACCGACTTTTTCCTCCTTTCCAATCTATAATTTCACCGATCAAATCAATTGACAGTCGAGATCAGACACAGAATCATGTCATTCACAGTAATACAGTAACAAGTTACATGTGTAGTTGATACTGAAGGCGATTGTAGTAACTTGTTGTAGACGACCTTAGTAACTTGTTTTCTTCAGCACACTCTTAAATCTTGCGACAGATGGTAAACAGCTGATACAACAACATATTTTATTCCAACTTGCATAATAAACATACTTGCGTCGTTTAAACGAACACCTCCTTCGATGTTTTTCACATTCCGCAAGATTTGACAGCTCATCATTGTTCTTTTAAAGAGTCTTATCGTGGACTGCAATGGTTTGGTAAACGTAGAGTTGTTAACGTCTACCGTTTATAGCATTACTAACATGTAAACAAGAATTATTGATCCCAGTCCAAATACTTAAACACGAACGTAAGCAAGGCCTATTATGTAACTGTTGACAAACCCAAGCGTTGTTTACTCATCGCACGCTCCCAAAATAATCAGATAACAATGGAAGCTCAGGCACTTTAAGTAAAGACTACTATTTTAAACATACTTCGCCTGTCTGTATTTCTAGCTCACGACATAAACACGCATTTAGATTCCTGTTTATTCTAGTCGGTTGACCTACAAAACTCAGGAGTTCTCTGTTTTCATTCCGAAGATTCCGACCGCAACTGTTCTTGTATAAAAGGATATTCAGTTTCTCTGCTGCGGAATTCGGAACTGCCCAATAAGATTATCCCATTTTGGAATTTGAGATACGGTTCTAGCAGTTACCCGCTTATTGATGTGTCCTGCGTAGTGTGAATACGTATTTCGGGGATAGTTGACAAGTGTTCGTTTCGTTATTTACAAATTAGGTTTATGTATACCACAATTAGTCATTATGAATTTTGATTTTTACTCCTGTAATTCTCGTGTTTCTCGTCCGTTTAACAATAATACCTCTGACATCCCTTGATCTAAATTCTATAAATCTTAATTCTACTAGTGGCAGCTTGATACTATTATGTCTTGTCTGGACAGTTGCATGGCTGACTGCATCCTGCATTGAATGTTCCATTCATTCTACTTCGATTAAGCTAAGCTACCATCTTAATGTGGCACATTTTCAATTGTACCGTTGGTCCGATTACTTCTCAACTAGTAAACTACGGCAGTAATGTCAGTATGTATTACTAAGCATTCGATCTAAATCGTTGGTTCTCAATCTACGGTCCGCAAGACTGTTATTCAAGAAGATACAAGCTGAAAGAACATTGATGCAAGCAATTTTAGTAATTTATTTCTTAAAGCTGCTGTGTTTATCATTTACGTTACCTTTGAATTGAACGACTATGTTAAAATAAGTGTTTTGTTTGACGCAGTTTATTTCCTTGAACCTATGGTGACTAACAATAAAGCAATCAAAGTGGTCCGTCGCCAATGGTCCAGCTAGGCTATCGCCTAGTTTCGTGGCCAGGTAAGCAGTAGTTTCTCAACGCGACAGATGGTTTGCTCGCCCACACGGCGCCAGACACGCGTGTACTTATAATACGAGTATTATATTGTAAGGCATCAGATACAGCGACAATATTATATTACATTAAAAGTTTAGGCCCGAGGCGAAAGGAGTATCTAAGGATGGAAACAGATGGTACTGTAGTTTCTGTCTAACCCTATGGGAGAAAAGCGTTAGTTTATAGTTTAGGTCGTTATTCTAATTATACTTTTCCTGTTTTTCATCATGAATTCACATCAATCACATACATACAATTGAGAATACAGGGTGTAAATCAACCCATCACACACCCGTCAACCAAGCATTCTGTACATCAAACTAAAAAAAATTTTGCTGGGAAACGATTTTTTTTTTTGGGGTCAAAAAATCACATTTTACGATAAAACTCAATGAAGCACTGTTAAAACCTTGAGCTAGTGGATGCTTTGGATAGTAAACGGGTCATGGAGGTAATTAAAGTAAAGTTATAACCTGCAAAACTAGTATTTACAAAAACAGCTGTGAAAAATTTGGAACTTTGACCCCCAATATCTCCGTAACTAGGAGGTTCCCAGGTATGGTCTAGAACAAAAGAATGATCGCTGTGGTGGGGAGAACAAGTGCCCTTCGTTTGCGTTAAGGGTACTTTTACACCCTATATAAGTACATACCTACTAGGATGAAGAAAATATTGAAAAAAAAGTACTGGTCACATGCAAATTTTCAAGAGGCTGAAACCCGAAGATAAAAAGTAAAGGGCTCGGAATATTAAGAAAGTTTTGAGTGTTCGCAAAGCTCTTTTACTTTATTTTAGGAAGATTTACGACCATCAGACAGATTTAAACGCTCAGCACTAATTCATTCTTGTTATAAACTGTATTCAATTTTAAATAATTTATGACTTGAAATATAATTCCCTCTCATAATGAGCTGGCATGGCTGATTATGCATGAAAGACTGTTGTTTTCCCAACTACAATTAACTTGAGCGAAATTAGTATATCTACGATCGAATGCCAATTATGATCCTATCTTTATTATAAGTACCTAATATTAAAAGATACGAGTCTGGTGCAATTTAGAAACCCACACTTACTAGTATACCGCATCAATTCATTGACTATTTTCAAAGAATTGATGCGGTATATAGGTAGATGTAGATTATCCGTCCGAAAAACTATCACTATAGGTATCAGCCGTTTATAAATGATCAACCTTGAGTGATAAGTTTCTATGATAAGTAAACACGTTCTGGAAAATGTGACACGTGACGAACGGAAATAGAAACAAGCTTTGAACAGCTGAAAAACACGAGGCGAGTACACTGAGTACAGCGTTCGTTTCAGTAAAAACGCCCCGACTGTCTTTAGAAATTGCCTGTCAATTTCTTGTCATCTTGTAACAAGTTGGTACTCTTCAAAGACTTATTGTTACTTTTTGTGCTAAATATTGCAATAAAATCTTACAAAATTACGGCTCCACGATTTTGCTTTTTACGTGACTGATAACAAAGTTGTATAACACAATTTAAGTAACACTTTCAGGAAATATTATAAACCGTTAGATTGCCTTATATTATACTAGTGCATTGAGGAATTTTGTGTCGGGTTTATTATTATGATGAAGTAGGTACCTACTCAAGTTTCGTAAACGTCAATAAATTCTAATTATACTCGTATTTTTCACTTTTTTTTCCCGGATGCTACATTCTGGTAACATGGACGATATGCCAATGTATTAGGTACTTAAAAAAAAATTATAAATAATAATTTAATTTGAAATTAATAAACAGACGTTATGAAGTTATTATTCGTCATAAACTAAAACATTTAATATTACTGCATCAGATAATCAAAATAATCTGATACTTCAAATATAATATGATGAACAAAAGCAGCAGTTGACAGTCTCCCAGCTAAGACCCTTTGTTGTCTTTCCCTGCTTTCGTCAGGACGATTAGCGATCATTCCACCTGCATAATCGCTAGCATTGCAACCACACCTCAACTGCACGATCGAGGCCGAGTTTTTACAACGGGTGTCGGTTTCACGCGTGTAGGCTGTTTACGCTCGTACACATACCTTTGTGAAACATCTCAGATCGTGTGCACTCACTATTATAAAACTTAGTGTGAAAACCGTAACTTTATGGCCAGCGCACACCGAGGACGGCAGGGCTGAGAGAGAGAGCACAGATTCCAATGTTCAATATCGCAAATGGAATTCCCCTACTGATGGCTGGGGGGTCGATCTCTAAGCTTTGGAAATATGGAATGAATATCTTGTTGCCACTACGATAACACTGATGACGACACTGAGCTCAATATGAATTTACGGTGGGTATAAACAAAATGCTCTGCACTGCCATACATACACACATATACTACAAAGCTAGGTGTCGTTTACAAAAAAAAGACAAAAGACGATGCGCACGCGTGTAATAAAGATGAATCGAAACTCGTTTGTCCCTATCAGTTCAATTAATTAAGATAGTATAAGGACAAATTGTAGTGTAACTAGTCTTATGTGTCCACAAACATGATGAAGGGCTGTTTGTCACATTTCGATATTGCACTTGAACAAGCGTGGAACGTGTTCGGAAACGCGTCCGTGCGTGTAATTAATATTGGCACCCAACATGGGATAGTTTTATCGATGTTGAAATGATGAAGACATAGCTTCAAAGGTAGGTACGCGAATTTCGCTATTCTTCTTGTTTTGCGTGAGTTATTTATATTGTTTTGTATAACGGGCTAGTTTTCGCAACTCCATGTTCATGTTTATCTTGCGTACGGAAGTGAACCTTATTTTATAGAATTTACCTATAAAAGGAGTACCTATAACTATATTGTCCCTATAACTATATTGTCCCTATAAATGAAATGTTGAATATTTAAACCTAAGTATTCATTAAGTTAAAAGTTGGAAAATCTCGTCAAAACCAACTGACTTTCGAATAGACTGACTAATTAGTTATGAAATACTTAATTTAAAAGGAATACGAAGTCTTGTCTTTTTGAGAGGCTGGAGTTATTATAAAGCAAAGCTTCCACTGAATTTTCACCATCTCACGCGAAGTTACGTGAAATAACAGCGTTGAAGCCTCTTGAAATATTCAAAGACTTAGCAGATTTACTTGAAACTCTACGTGAACGTAAATCCCCGAAGGCGTGCCATGTAAAGCGGTCTAGAATTCTACTTGGTTGTCTTAGGAAAACAGAATCTTAATTTTACGTAAGCTTTAAGTTTATAAACTTAGAGAGAGTCTAAATCTTAGCTGTGTTAATCCTAAAATCTTCAATCAACGCGTTACAAAGCAAACAATAACTTTTCATTTCCAAAGAATCTAGTTATTCAAAAGCAGAAAAGCCCCAATTAATAAAGAATTATACTTAGGCTCGTTTTACGCAGATTCTGGCCCAGATTTCAGGCTTCTTTTCACAAGCTCCGAAATTCATTACAAACCTTTTAGACGCTTACAATAGAGTGATCATATAAATTTAAAGAGGATTTTGCTCCAAATTGGATTTGATGTAAGCTTTTGTTGAAAGCAATGGAATTAGGATCAAAAGTATCTTTTGGAACATTAATGACCATCTTAATAAATGTAGACAATGAACTCGGGGTTCAGGTGCCTTCATAATTCGACTTGGAGAATTGATTGTGTAAGTTTGGCAATTAGGAGATAGTTTAAAGGTGGGCTTATGTCTCGTTGAGTTCGTAGTAACTTTGCTTGCGCTGTTAAAGTCCACGAGGTTTCAATTCCAAAGTAAGAAATGATTACTTTACTATTTCCTATAAGTCATAATTTTCTTGCCCTTCGGTTATTTGAGGTCGGTGCAGCATGTCTTCTTCTTCCATACTTCTCTATTACGAGTCATCTCATCAGACACCTAATTTCTTGCCATATCATTCTTTACACAGTCCATCCATCGTTATTTTGGTCTTCCTCTACTCTTATACCCTATTCCTTTATTCCTGTAAGTGCTTCACCAAAAGATTTATTAACAGCAGCTTCATAAGTGCTCCATTATCCAAGGATATCAATTTCCCCACGATATCTCACCTGAGAAAACACACGAACAGTGGTCCTCTGTCTGTTAAAATTGAAAAGTAACCACTTACAAACGTTACACTTGGGTCAACAATATCGACAAGAGATGCTCCTCCAAAAGCTTCATATGTTCTGGCTTACTTATCAAGTTATTACTGTAACAACTTAGAGAAAATACGGAATAAGAAAACTCAGGCTAAAGAAAAAAAATATATGCAATTCGTAAGCGTCCATACAAATAGTATCATATCACTACTTCGGAAACTATATTCTTCGTTTTGGATCTCGGATCAGAAGTTGTATGTAACCGCACGAGTATGTGTGTCCTCTGTTGTTTTGCAACAATCGCAACCCAGACAAGAATGACATTATCACAACTAGATAACGAGAAAGCTATGCACTTGTTTACTCTAACTTATCACTGTGATATCGTAAACATGGTGTAAATAATATGTAAGCGAACGTTTTTAAGGAGATATTATGCCATTAAATACTAAACCAACATAAGAGAAATATTTGGTACTTAGTGATATAATCTTGATTGTCATTGTGACAAAGCCGTTTAATGGTCTTATTAGCTGTGCAAATTCATTGTTATCTTTAGAAATAAATTCCTTAATGGAAAATCGTAAAGCATTTAAAACAAGAATGAAAAATGGGATTTTATGTTGTCCTAAAATCATTGCCAAGCTTGACGTAACTGAGTCAATAGTAGATATTCAAACTGCAAATGATATTGAAACTTGTTGAATGTACGACCTGAATTCACAATCATATAAACTCGTACAACTACAACTACGAGTATTTGTGAATTTTTACGTGCGTAATTCAATTTCAATGGCGATACGGAGGTTTATAGAAGTTTTATCAACGTGTGTAACGGAAGAAATGCGAAGCAAATTGTTGAAACCGTGAATGAAGTTGTACTCGTACGATGTAAATCAAAAGTAGATAAGTGTTTTAGTAGTAATGCAACAGGTGGTACTGGTAATAGTATGCGGACTGGTAACACTAACTTCCTTAAACAAGTAGAAAATATTCAAGCACACAATCCAAAAGACAAGCAAAACCGTAGTTTAACAGTTTAAAACACTCAGAAGAACTAAAGATCAACAAAACTCATTCGAGATTGAATATGCCGAAATCAAAACTCAAGAGATTTCAACAGACAGAGATAAAAGTCACCAAAGCGGAAACGAATCGTAAAGAAAATTTCTTTTCGGTCTCAAACCGCATGAATGTTCGTAATGAAAGACAAAATTGAATTTTTATAGTGTAGTATATCAATTACGATTGCAACCACAGTCCATTAAACTCAGAGGCTTCGCACGGCTGATTTTATTACCCAAATTATTTAAGGTCGGGCGAAAAAGTTGCAATGGTGATCTTGGGGAATAAGTGTAACTGATGTTTGACGTCCCGTGACAGTAATCGGTTTCGTTTCTATAGGAGATGGTCCGACTTCAGCACTGCCCACCATACACTAAAGTGCAGTAACAGCAAAATCACGATTTCGAGTAAAACGCATTTAAAGTTAAGAATTGATTTTAAAAAATCAACAGAATGTATAAGCAAAAAAATTTGAATGCAGAAAGGTTGTAAAGGCATAGGTTCACACGTTAAAGCAATAAAAAAAAATATATCTTAATAACTGAATTTATTATGGCCATTTATTCTTTTTGGTGCCTATTACTGCATAGCCTTTTTTGTAAAAAATACCATTTTAAACTTAGTAAAATGCAGCAAAAAGCCCTATTACTGCGTTTGGATCAGTTATTTTGTCAAGAAACCCAACTAACATGCAGTAAGGTCAAAAAAATACTGCATTTTAGTTAGTTTTTTAAGAAAAAAGTGTTCAATTTACTAGTGCAGTAAGAAAAATAGCTAGTTCACATTTTAACATAATAAACATTAACTGCACTTTAGCTAGGAATAATCATATCTGTGTCATTATGCTATCCAAACTAATCTGCAGTAATGCTGTATTTTACTGCGTGTTAGTCAGTTTATAATGATAAAAGAATGTTAAGTATTCACAACTAAAATGCGACAAGCTTTGATTTTACTGCATTTTAGTTGGGAGTTCGTGACAATAAATTGTATTTTCTTAATTTGCAGTAAAAATAGCTTGTATGGCGGTAAATTTTACTGCGTATTAATTTTTTTTTTAATTTTTTTCCAGAAATATAAAACTATCTAAAGAACTGTAAAATTATATTGCTTACTGCATTTTAGTTATGAAACCTTAAAATTTAATCTGCAGTATAATTTATACTGTATTTTAGTTGGGAAATCACGCCAAATTGTTAATTTTTTTCGTTTGCAGTAAGTGAAAACTGTTAAATAAAAACCATTCTAATAGTCTTAGAAATAAGTAAGTTAATTCAATAGAAAGCTTAAGAAACCCGCTTTCAGAATCACTAATAAAACGAAAAATCACAAAAGGGCTGTTACTGCTCTTTAGTCTCTGGTGGGCAGAGCAGCTGATGGAAATAGGAATGTACATAATGGCTTGAGAGACGAAGAGCTCTCAAGCCATAACTCTCATTCTCTGATTTTTATTTTGCAAAGCGTTCCGATTTACAGAATAATTTTATCTTATAGTTAATAATTAAAAATCATCATATAGCGAATCCAAGGCTTCACCCAAAACTGCATTTACCTAAGAACACTAGACAGATCTAGTAGTGGTGACAACTGCGTTCCTTGTAAAAATATTATCACTTCACGTCACTGCCTCATACATAATCTCTTTCATCACTTGTTACTGTATCTTGTTTAGATATTTCATCATCCATTTACCGAATTTCATCAAAATAGTTTTTCTGGCAAAACAGGAGTTGTGGACATAGTACAAGACCCGATCTAATTCCGTCGGGACCTTTTATTTGCGGATCCGAGATCGGAAGTCGTTGACATTTTATGATTTTACCGCTTTCCTCGTTTCAGATCATTCGAGATCGTAATATGGATTTTATTTACATCTTTCCTCCATTCTCTCGTTGAACAGAGGAAACTTTATGCCAGGTTTCACAGGTATTACCTACTTATTAACTGAACTAAACCCTAATCCAATTAGCTCAGGAAGGCGAAATAAAAACCATTTCTCGCTAAAAAAATATGGACTTACAAAGGTTACGCTTTTAGCAAAATATTACGTTGTAGGTATATTTTATAGATATGACAACTCTGTAGGAAGCACGTCAGACCAATCCATCAAAATATTAGCGCACTGAACTGACAGCGTATGTTAGGATATATGACACATGATACACACTGAACTTGTTACTATGCGTATAAAATGGCTGATGATTATTGATAATAATACCTTAAGATTAGACAAGTACAGATTACAAAAATATTTATTTGAAGTAATTACGGTTTTGAACGCAGAAAAATGTTGGCTCTTCATAGCAATAACGCTGGAACATAACAAAAACACGGTGAGTAAGTGTAAAACCAGTAAACAGCGTATAACCTTCACGTGTTTCAGGACTATTTTCGCATGTTCTACAGCCGTTTTCAACGCAAAACATATTTATGGTACTACAAAAATAGATACTTTATAAGAGTATTTCATTTTGTAACAAGATAACAACAAAACATTGCACCATTTCTTTCCTTTCAATAAGATAAACAAAACAAAGGAGCCTCTCAAGCCGTATCAGTCAAAATAAAAGATCTCATTCTATCTATCTACTAAAGTACGATTGATCATACCATGAGTCATGCCACAGTATTGTCGGGAAGTATCGTTTGACATTGAGCGGCTACCAACCGTGGCTTTGAAAAGGCCTAATCTGGTGCGAGGTGCCTATTAAGTACCTACGGGACTGGATTTAACGTCAATAGAAAAATACGCACAGAAACCCATGTTGCTAACATTGAACATTTAATACTAGGTCATCGCAGCAATGTTCTTGTCATGAGACATCGTAAATTAGCTATTTTGATTGTCTACGGAATACGTTGTCAAGGTTAGACTGTAGTTAGTCGGAAGCCGAACCTACTGGATTGAGGAAAAGGCTAGGCTTCCTATTGTTTGTGATGGAGTTGGGCGCAGAATTGCTGTTAGCTTACATCCAATAGTTCTGAGCAAGACGGAATTGAGCGTCAGTATGAAAACGATGAAGTTTAACAAGGTAGAGGACATCACATCAATTGCAGTATTAGCATAAGTAGGTAATAATGTATGTAGTTATTTGTCGACAATCACTATAGTGAGTAACACAAATGACTAGCTGATGACGCTAAAAGATTTTCCGAGTTACGCATAAACAACGACTTTCCTTGTGTTTTACTAACAAACAACAAGACGTTTGCAATAAGATAAATAAAGACATCCTTTAAGCCCTTTTCCCAAGTTAACCCATTGAAACTAAGTGCGTTAGCATAGCATAAGCTTAATCAGTCTTCCCAATCCTAGGCACAGGTTTCCTTAAGTGACGGAGCGGGTCAATTGACGGTCACATGTCTTCGAATGTTTGATGGAAAAACCGCCTGACCTTCACAAATTACCAAGTGCCTTCTTCCCGCGTCTGAATACCCGTGACGACGATTGATATTCGCACGACAACCGGGACAAATACATCGTGCCCATCGAACCACGAATAAACAATAGTGGCATTAATTAATCATAACAACCGAATCTATCATTAGTAAACATTAAAAACGTCACCGGGCGCCGTTCAGTCGATGTATGGAAGCGTCGTCGACGTATTTATAAAGACAATGACGCTAATTTATGACACTGCACGTTAATTGAAGACAGTCGAGTGTACGTCGTTTTAAGTGACCTTAAGGACATATCAATCTTATTAAATTTTTTGGTGAGAAATTATGTTTTGGTTTAAAATGTAAAATTTACATTATATATTGTAATTTGCGTCGTGTCGACAATTGTAACAATTTTTTCTAATATGACCATAGTTTCATCGGCCTATTGTTCTGCTGTCTATGTTTCGTCAATTTAATTTTTGTCTGCTCTTAATACTGCTCAAACAATTATTTCATTCTCTTCGATCACGATAACCTCAAAATGTTTAGTGAAAGTCCCATAAAAGTCCGTCCAGTTGTTTCGAGTGATGCGCAAATTGCATAGTATAGAAATTATTCTTTTGGAACTATATTTACCTTGCGATTACTGCCATTAAAATTTCTCCCTAGCTAACATTTTCCATAATAGAAGTTTGTTCACTAAAGCTGCTTCAAAAGGCTTTAGTAAGCAAAAATATAGAAACACGGTGTATAGACCGTGACCTTTCACATTCCTTTCAGCCCTCAAAATGTCTAACGTTATACGTGAACTGAGTAAAATACTAGACCCAGCTTGCCTTAGATTAACTATACCAAAGATAACTGTGGATAAAGAAAAGCAAAACCGTCATTAGACAGATTAGATAGACACAACGGCTTATAAATTAAATCGATTGTACCCAATACCGCCACATAAAGATATATTACCGATTTATTATGCACGTTAACCGAAGGCATAAATGTTAAAAAACTCATAATTTTTTCACGACTGACAATTGGCAATGGACGTTTTGCAATGCCAATTAGAAATGTTAGCCTACAAAATGTACGAGGAAGTGTATGGCACGCAGAGTTTAAAATACAGTTGACTTTTATGTAGAAGATAATTTGGTTCGGTCTTATAGACTGAATGAATTTCTCCAAAAATGATTTTTCGAGAACATTCATGGATTTGGGACTTAGGGCAAAGTTTCCCAATGGATAAGCACACCGCAAATAAAATGATACGTTTTGTTCGCGACAAGTTCAACTAAATAAATCCGATGCCTTTGACCCGGTCACAAGCACTACTAAGTCTTGACAATACCATGTAATCCGATTGAAACAGATTCTGTATCGTTTTATTGGATATGTTTCCATAAGACATCACATTGTTCGAAATACGCATCGGATTTGGAGGATCGCTCCCTAAGCTACGAACGATAGAGAATATCTGCCATTGAATCTATTTCCGGTGTTTTATGTTGTTGTTCTCCAGCATACAAATATTCTGTATACTTTTTTAAGACGTGTCCTCTTGCAAGGTTATACGCACAATTTTGCGATGGTTCCATATTAATAGCTCCTACGTTTGTCCTGTTCTGTGATCCATTTGTTTTCAAAGCACGTCCACTTCTTGACTTCCGAGGTCTTGCAAACTGTTATCTTTCACTGTCCGCATGCTCGATCATATTTATTGAGGAAGCAGCCCTTTATTTCTCGATTTCTACAATGCCAAGTGCGATGTACGGTAATGCGTTGTTATTCTGTACACAGTTACACACAATTATTATTGTGTTCCTGTTAACAATAACCTTCGCACGGAGCGTTATGGACATTAAAATATTAAAGAGAAAAACGTGAAAACGCGAGCTCATTGCGCCTCGGGCCCCTTATCTGCAGCTTACAAAGAAGCGTAGATATTTCACTTTCTTAGTTTAGATCAAGATAACAGGCAAGCAGTATGACGGATGGGCGAGCCAAGAGGCGCGTGATTACATAAACGTGAAAGTATTATGTCGACCAATTGAAAAGATCATGATTTAAATACGCATTTCACTATCGCAACTCTGACTTAGATCTGGCAAGGTGTAATTGTTTACGTCAATAATAGTATTGTACGTGGCCATGAAAACCGTAGAAAAGAAAGTTATAAAGATTTACTATCAAAATTCTTGAATGGTATCTACCAATATGATCTGAAGATATTTGTTACTGGACTGGTTTGTTGCCAGGACGTCGCAAAATATTAGACGAATCTTTCAAGATTCAATTGATATAAGGATACAGAAGTGGTAGCAAACACATATAGAAAAATTTACATTATACAATACATAGTCAGTAAGATGAACATTATTTATGCTCAGTTGATTTCCTCATAACAGTACACAATAACTTTCATATATTACGTAGTTGAATTTATACCATTTAAATTAGTAAAACCCAGCATGACTTTATAATTTCTTTGTTTTCATTGTGTGTACTTCTCTTTATTGTGCCTTTCGGCAACATTTTGTATCTTTCCTTTCGAATGGCAGACCACAGTAGGTATGTCAGCCTCTTTGTTTACTGGTACCCCATTTTAAAATATGGAGGAAGACATTTATTTTATGTTCATAACCCGAATACAAAATTCTTTAGTCGCTTGCATGGTTATATTTATTCATATATTCAATTTCATTATGACCTGTACGACTATAATTATTATTTCTAAATCATTACCTATTCATTCATTCTAATACTTCACCGCCTAGTTGAATCTATCGTAAATGATTTAGTTTATCACTTATCAAAAGAAATCACTCGCGACTCATTCATATAGAAATTATAACTTCTACACGAATGAATTAGAAATTGAGGTCCTAATAAGTGTCACTTGTCACACTGACACTCTTCTTATATTATATAGCAATACGTGACTTCAATTGATACGAGTACGATAAACGATAATCACTACTGTACAATTCACCACTCAATAGTACTTTTGAAGAATACATAGTTTAGGCAGATGCTACAGATGTTTGGGTGCATTGCTATCTAGAAACTTAATTGCTGTTAGAACTGAGGGAACCACAGGGGGGGGGGGGGGAACGCAAAACAAGCAGATAATACCGCAATGTCCTCACCGTGGAACTAATCGCGAACGCAATGGAATCTGTAAGGAACACTTTAACTTATCTATATCGATATCGGTATGCGAATGTACATTGCGTGTACACATATACAATTCAAATGCACGTAAATAAGTGAATGTAGCTAGAGATTTTAGTGCAGATAGACTTGATATAGTGTCTAGATGCAATGGTAATTGCAAATTGCGTGAAGATGCGTGTCTAGGAACAATTTGCATTAATTTTCGGGAGAAACGTTCATCATTCTCACCTACGAGAATTGATGTAACGAAAATACATGATGGCTGATGAAGTCCTTGATAGAAATGGTAATTTTCGTAAACACTCAATCAACATAGATCTAAAAACACAGTTCCCAAATCTCAATCAAGCCAAAAATGATTGATGATCTATTAATCATTTTATAATAACACCGACGGAAGAGACGATTTAAACAACAAAGTGAACAAATCACGGAACAAAACAAAGGCGGATCTTTGCAATTATCATGTTTTTATCGACAAAATGGAGTAATTCGATCAATTGTTCGTAACGCAGGAAACGGACTTCATTTCGCTTGTGAAACAACCATGAATTATTATAACAAGGAGAATCTTTAGTCAGGATATGTTTGCTGATGAGGTCTAGAAAAACAAAGCTTCCCTCTCTGTTGAAAGCCAGGGTTCGAAATTATCTCACAATGATAAAATAATTTCTTGTGACTGAATTTGCCTCTTTTTGGCATGCCACCCAGACCTATATCTTCGAAAGCACTTGAAAGCTGTATCGTTTGACTGTTATTTATTGAGATAAAGCGAGTTATTTTGTCTGGGTGAATTTCTTGTCTTGCTCCTGTCGGTTAAATGATGATAAATTCCAATAAAGAACAGAATGTAGGCTCCATTTCAAGTTAGTATTTTCAACCACTCCTGAAGGTTTGTCGAAATTATAAAATCCGGCAACATTTTAAAGTTGAGTGTAACTTGGCAAAAGCCAACGAGACAAGCCAGTGGAGCTGATCAATGGTGCAGCACCGAAAAAAAAGTAAACAAACAATCTATTACTTCATAATGTCTATTATCAAACAGCCAATGACCTTGCCACAGTTTGGCCCAACACCAAGTGCCGATGACTTCTCTGGCACTTTCTACTACTTTTATTACCCACCGGCTATCAAAACAATTCTACTGACTATCCGAAATTGTTTCTAATACATCGATTGTTTTGTTGTTAGAACTTTTGAAAGTTACAATTGAAACTCAGCAGTGTATGACGTGTCGGAGTTTGTGTCGAGTGATGTTCAGATATCATGGTTTTATTAATGGGTTTCGTTATCGGCTGTCGTAACAGTTCATCATATTGTTTTCATTACTTCATGACTATATCATTCGGGTTTTCCACGGGATATTACAGATAATCTATTTTTGATAATCTGATATGTAAATTACTATCGTTGTATCGTTCTTTTTTGGTATCATTGACAGGTGGGTGTAAAATATTATTCTGACCTTGAAGGCAGCTTTCTATTTTGATTCGGTCCAGATTCCTTCTAATTGAATGCTTTATCAGACGTATTTACATATCTATTGAGCTATGTGTATTTTCTGTTATGGCTTTTACTACTTTCTTACGTATATTTACTTATCTTTAAGCGGATAGTTGGTTTAGCTGTTTGTGTACAATTAAGATACCTTCCTTATAGAAACTGTACACAGTGCTCCAAGCGATTGAGAATTCCTCTTTAGGTTGACTGGTAGCTGTAAACATAAACACAACAGTATCGTCATCTGACTTAATTACTTACATTTGAGTGAGAGATAGTATCTGTCCATGCTTAATAATATGTTATTATTTCTCAAGCATACCATGCACCTTACAATCTGCCTACAGAAGAGATGATCAGATATCGCTCACAAGCACATAAAGTGTTGCATTCTGCGTTAATGCAATTTGTATCGTTCATCCAAACTACCACCTGCCGATAAACCTAATTCTATACGGCGAGTTTTCAACTCACCTTTCATTCTAAATCTTACCAAATGCACCTGCAAAGTTCTTAAATAAATATAGAAGCATCTAATTCAGTGGCAGATGATAACGCAAATTAATGCGTTGGCGCACCTGCCTTTCGTTTGCCATATCAACGTTTCATTTGATACATAGACGTGTGACGATGTGTGGTATTTGGACATATCTTCACGCTAATTTCCCTCGTAAAGTTGGGCAGACCTCCAACTGGATATGAGAGCATTGGCACCGTTCGGCCGTGCTGGGTAAAGGTCGTAATTTTCACGTTAGGTTGTTCACCAAAATGTTCTGATTCATATTTCATTCATGAGATCTAATAACGTCACTCTCATTCATCTTGGAATGTCTCGTTATTTCGCGTTGTCATAGACACGGCTCTTATTATCAAATTACAAACTGTAAAATGAAACTAGGATCCCGAATTCCCAGACATGTTCCTGCTTGACCAATTAAGTAATGTATTATAATAGTAATAGCATTTCTGATGACATCCATATGACTGTTTTGTCTGTCGTTGATACTCTTAGTTCTAAATATATTCTCATAATAATTCGTCGTCCTACATTGTATTATTTCATAATTACCTCGGCGTGCCAGATAGTCGTGTGAAATGCTCGTGTTTATCTCGGGAGACAGTTATATCACAGTAATAACATTGCAGCAATGTCTTACACGTATTCTGCTCTTATTTGATGAGCTGATAGTGGATCTTGCTTGTATATATTTTTTCCTTTTGTTTGTTTGTACAGTTTCTAGGAATAAATCTCTCTTTTGTTCATCAGTCAACTATTATTGACCTATGAACGACGTCCTACTTTAACTTTATTCAGTCCACTGAAGTTCTAGAATTGTTTTCTTGACATAATCCAAAAACGGAGTTCTAACTGTCAACAGTAAATATCGCTAAACTCAAATATTGACTGAAAATGTCAGTTAACGCTTCAAATCCTCAAGGGGTTTGTTTAAATGTCAATTTAACCCGGCGCTGATACCATTCTCAATGCCTTCGTGATTTCTAAACGAATTCATTGAGAACTGCTCGATAATTATCATTTTAATTATCCTCATTGATAGCGTGATTAACTCTTGAAGTATATCTTCCTAGTTTTTTGAATACTTAATGATTATTTAGTCTTGACGTTACTTTTCCGTTTACATGCACATTTACCTTTATATTAATTATTATTGCTATTAGAAAATATGGCTGCGTGATTAGAAATCTTTAATAACTCTTAGTCAAGTTCATTTAACAGCCTTACTTTTCAATCGATAATAGATATAAATAGATTCAAGTACAACTATCGTGATAATACAATAAATTATATAAATAATTTAAGCTGGGATAATAAAATCTTCTCAAGATGTTGATGATGATAGAAAAAGCAAAATAAACTTTGCTGTTACGTCGAATACTGAAACCGAAACAAGAATATAACCAGACTTGTTTACCGATACACCTCTAAATATATTGACGTGCTCAGATAATTTGGGACGCAGAATTCTCTCAGCTCATTAACTGCGCAAATAACTGCTATCACAAGCGCCGATGTCCAATAAAAACTGTTTACTTATATTAATTCGATTCCCGTTCAAGGCTGGACACTGCGAAATTAGTTTACAAAAATAGAGCCGAAAAAACATCCTAAGAAATCGAAGACTTTTAACGATACTACGCCCGTAACGTAAACACCGTAGGAGTTAAGATCACGAGTAATGTTGCCAAAACCAAGGACTGACATTACGTCTAGAAAATAATCCAGACGCTATTTACTTTAGTCTATCCAAATAGGCTGATCGTTTATTTATTTATTTGAAGCAATAAAGTTGTTTAAGAAGTGTTTGAAGTGAAAAAATTGGAATTGGCTGCTTTACGTCTGGCGTGTTTTTTTTTTGGGAAAATTCATTGAAATGGTTCTGTGGCGACAGCGACATCTATCGCAACACATGCGAACTAAATTGGCAATTCCTACATCGCGCTATCAACATTATCCGCGACATTAGCCTATATAGAAAAATCCCGACTTACAATGTCGGGCAGTTAGCCCACCAGACACAACACCCGTCTGGTCGGAGGATCCTCCCTTTTCTATGGGTAATGAGGAACTTTACACCCTGTTCCTCATTCATCCCCCCAAAGTTCTAAGGTACTAATTTAGATAATAAGTGGAAAGCTATGATCAAACACTTTTGTGTTTGATCATAGCTTTCGTACAGTTTTCATCTAACAAAACTGTACGAAAGTCAAGTTAAATTTGTAACACAGTTATACGAAAATATAGTGATGCTAGATCATCAACTAATCCAGTTAAACTGCACCTTTCATATAACATAGTAAGTAGTGGAAAAACATAACCCAGCATTAGGGAATTAAAAATGGTCGTCAATATACAAAACGTATTTCGAAGCTAATTTATTGTTAGTCATTATTTCATTAACAAAACATTCGCTTCACGTTAAGCTTTGTCGCATTAAAACCCTGAAAGCCTTCCTAAATATCCATTTTAATTCCAAACGACTTCTTCGCAAAGTGTATAATTTTAAAGACCACAGATCTAGATAATTCTATGCTAGGTGCTATTACTTCACCGAGTTTGTTTTGTTAGACGTTTGAACGTAGGATCTCATTTCTTGAGAAAAATCGCACGGATCGTTAAAACATTTCGTTAATCTACTAACTATTCTTCGGTAATACTTGTGAGAAAACTGACGGTAATGTACTGAAATTATGCTGTACAGTTTCTTTGTTAGCAACTATCTGAGGACCGAACAGCAACTTACTATTATATTTAATTCGTCGCTGTAGTTATGTCTAGTCATTCTGACATACTGAAAATTTACCACTATTTTCTTCTCTCAAATATTTTAAACATGCAGTGACAGCCAATAAACGCTATTCCATGATCTAATTTATAAGGACGTGATCTAATTCTTTATGTGTCATGTCAACGGGTATCGTTTCTACATAACCCAACCGCCATTCCTGATAAAAGTATTACATCACTTTAATAATAAAATTCCCTGCTATTTGCCAATACGTATCGATTTGAATATTTCCCCTTTTCCTTTCCTTATAAAACTTGCGTAAGAACCGAATTCTTTCAACTCACGACATCTAACGAATTTGTAATCTTCTCTCCTAAACAAGCAAACAAAGAAAATTACAGCTCCGTGTAAGTCAAACAGTTGCATATCCTGACGTAACAAGCCATCTCGAATTTCATCTCGTATCAATGTTAATCCGCTCCGAGGTACTTTAATGAAATGCTCTATTGATCGTTTGTAACAAGAAAAAGCATTGCTGAGATTCAATTACTCTGTAATTGCATGTGTTGAAAGTAAAATCGCATACGTCGATGCAAAGAGCGTTATTAACTTTCCTGTGAAGACGAGGATTGTGTTTTTATAAATGATCATTCGTATTCACTTCCTAGTTGTTAAGTGACTCGCTAGAATGGTATCTGTCTTTGAAGAAAAAGTTCTTTGGACTGCCTCCAATTTTGTGCAACTTTGTCTTGTAAGATAAATTGTAATTGGCGTTCTCTAGGGCGATAGTGAATGCCTCGAAGTTGTTTCATTGCAGTAGTAGTATAGTAATGTTGTTTGTAAACAATCGGTGAATCTCGTAACTTCAACGACAATCAGTATCATTTATCATCTTCAGTCTTAGATTACCACCAGACGCCGATTGCTTAACGATTGCTGGTTAACCTATTACATAAAAATTATGTGGGCATAATAAAGTCAACAAAGGGTCATCCTACTGTTGTGGTGTAAATTAATTCTTTTCTGACCAATTCTTGTAAGCGATTTATCAATCCTACTCGATCTTCCCACATACCTTCACGAATAACGATCAAAAGAGTTACAACAGTTTCCGAAGTATTCTTTCGTCAAGTAGGCGAAGGAAGTTGCATCAGCAGCACCTTGCCAGCATTACCCACGTACTGTCCCAGTTCGGGCCACTTCGGAATACTTCGGACCTCGCCACGATTGGCCCTTCGTGGAGTTTTTACTTCAATTGCAAAAAGGATCGAGCCATCGAGTGGTACTTTTTATTCATACGTTGTTAGGTCAGGTGCTATTGTTCTATCGAGTTATTGTTCTGGACTAAAAAAGTCATTTGAGATGGACGTTGTTTTGCGTATGTTGTTCAAACAACTTTGCTTTTGACTTATATGTAAACTGGGGAGTGCAAAAGCCCGATGTTGCTTTGTTTGCCGAGTATTCATTTTCTTTTCTTTTTCAGGTAAGTCAGTGAGTGAACATTTCTTTCGGAACCACTAACTGGCGGTTCATTTACAATACATTTGAAATTTTGCAAAACCACTTCATTATCCACGTTAACATAAATCTATAAACCAAACGCTTCCCGCCATTGCGAAAATCAAACACCCAATTTCGATTGCAGACCGCACATTTTTCTCTAGCACTGTCACGCTCCCATAACCATAACAAATGGCTTTACGCATTCCAGCAAGACTAAACGTATATCTTATTATAACCGTCCATTAACAGGCGAAGGACAAGAGTCCTGGACCAGAGATGTTATGGATATACAATTTCAGATCTGGATACGGATATAGGAATAATATTATACCGGTTTCGGATGATGTTACGGTTATAAAATTATTTCGGATTATCCGCTAGTTTCGGATAATTTCAGTTACGGATATTAGAATCTTACAACACAATCTGTCGACTGACAAATGACGGCTCGGTCGAGCGACACAAACACAGTGTTACCAACTCGCAAAAATATTTGTCCTTAAAATTTAAAATCAACAACTTGTAAAATCCCTACCTGAAAAACACTTAAAAATATTTCGGAAAAATAATTAACAATAATTTTGACTCCGCATTTATCCGAAACATTTAAATGGGTTTCTGTTACGGTTACGGAGCTCCATAAAATCCCTGTCCTGGACACGGATGCACTGACGCATCAGCCCGATCCGTTCCACTTCACACGCCTGGTTATATGGCACCGTATTTATAACGAAGCCCTCCGGTATTTAGACTACGTGCGATATTTAGTTGGCACTTGGTCCTATTTATTTTGGTACACGCATCTCTAAATGCTCTAGCGGATTTTCGCACTGGAAATTGAGAATGCAATTCGTGTGCAATTTCTTGATTCTCGTGTTTGTCACGGGACAGTCATTCATTGTTGTAGCTGTAAATATTTGTAGTTCATTCAGCTGGATTGAATGAAATTCTGTTTATAGATCCTTCGCGTTGGCAAAATGACTCTTACTATGGAAATAACATACCGCCTGTAATCCTCGACGGGTTAGGCAGACGTGTACCCATAGTTCGCCCATATTTTGCCGGTTATGTTTAAGTCCGATGTAAAAGGATGCGTTCCGTATGGTGTCGGACGTAAAGAATAGCACCATCCCATGTCTTTCCGTGGGTGTCGTAAGAGGCGACTAAGGGACTTGCCAGAGAATGGGCAGCAGCGTTCTCTGTGCCTTCGTAACAACCATACTGCGATCGCCAACCCGCCTGCCAAGCGTGGCGATTATGGCAAATCCCCCCCTTCTGGGGAGGCCTATGTCCAGCAGTGGACGTCTTATGGCTGAAATGATGAAAAGGAGGCGAACCTATTGCCATCAACCGGGCACAAATCCAGATATATTTCTTTTTTTTTTAAAAAAACGTTGGGCCCACATTAGGAATTTCTCCTGTATCGTGGGTGCGTTTACAAACATTTAAGCTCACATACACAGAACACCCAGACTCGAAACAACTATCTGTAGGCCATACAAATATTTGTTTCGTGCGGGGATCGAACCCGCGACACGCAGCGCAGCAGTCGTCCAATCGCTCAGCCACTGCGCTAACCGTGCCGTCAAAGATGAAGATTCCGCAGCTGCTACTGAGAAATTCCTGATAGAAAACCCAAAAACACTGCCCGACCTGGGAATCGAACCCAGGCTCTCATGCACAGCATATGGAAATGTATTTTTTATTTAATTTAATTATTGAAGTTTAACACCTAACGTTAAAACCTGCTCAAAAGCAAATTAAGGGATCAAAACAGCGTTGTTTGAGTCCTCGTATACAAACTACGATGTTATTAAGCCTTTCAGTGTGACGTGTAAAATCCGTCGCTTTCATAGAGTAATCCACTTCGCTGGCTATAATTAAGTTTTCCTTCGTTCGACCCAACTTTTATCTGGTAAACGAAGCTTCGTATGAGTCTGTTACGTTTGAATAAAATTTAGTTATTTTTAACCGACTTCAAAAAAGGAGGAGGTTATGTTCGTGTGTATGTATTTTTTTTTTTTTTTTATGTATGTTACCTGATTTCTCCTTCATTTTGTAGTATGCGAAGAATGAATAAACCCATTGAATAGCTCCAGGAAGCGGTCGTGGTATCGTTTGCCATTTTAGTGATTGCAAATTACTTAATTGAACAAATGACATTTGATTGATTGATTCCATACATTTTCAGCCCATTTGATAACTGGTTTCCTTAAAGTATGCGGACGTTAGATGGCAGTCGTTTTACGTAAACCCAGATAGATATCCGCTATAACTATCACGAATGAAGAAACTACCACTTCGCCTGGTTGTAAACGCACACTCGACGTATACAGGGTGGTGCCGACCATACGACAATGAATGAAACCACTGGTAGTTCTAGTTCATAGGAACATTATTAAACTATCAAATAAATCTTAACAGCAAAATAAAAAAAACAATAAAACTAAGTAGCATAAAACTGTAAACGAAATACATTACAATTTATAAACAAATATTGGTTTACTAACCTTAGGGATAATTTGCACCGATATACGTATGGAAATACAATGTAACAAACGAATTTGGCAAAGACATTTAGGTAGTTTATTGTCATATCGTCGTCACCACGACGGTGTTAGCATTTATTTGATAGTTTAAAAATGTTCCTATGAACTAGAACTACCAGTGGTTTCATTTATTGTCGTATTGTCGGCACCAACCTGTATAAGACAACCATAAAATATAGAACATTCTGTATTGATGCCGATGAGAACGTTGTTAAACATGTAATACTAAAGAAAATTATGGACGTCTTCCGACAGATGACGATGATATAATAGTATCAAACGAAGAGAATGCTCATACAATGATAACTCAAAAAAAATATTGTCATGTCACGGAACAGTCAATCTCTGAAATTGTGAATCATGATATCTCCCACGGCGAGCTACAAACAAACTATTGATTCAACTCATTACATAAACAAAATAGGTTCGGTTTTTACCTAAGACTACTTATGTAACAAATCAATCAATGCATCTGTATTAACAGGCTCAGTCAACTTCAATAATACTACACTACAAGAGAACATTCTCCAATAGTCAATACCGACATTGTTAGTGGCCATTGTAAACAATACGACGGGGGTCTCAACAAATAACATGATAATATTTACAATAGAAATCAGCTACTTTGAAACAACTGACGGTATGTTTTTGAAGGCTTAATATTGAATGATTGGAGCAGTTATAAAACTATGATGTCATCGAATTCTTCGATAATCGTTCGGTTATTGCGAGTATCACTGTTTCGTCTGTTAAGTAAAGAAACTGGTATGCACCGTGCTTTCCAGTTTTATCATCGGCGGCATTTATTTGCTTTTCTTCGGCGCCGGCTACAGTTGGAGTTGCATTAAAATCCAGTAATTTTTTTTTTTAAGTACACTTGGCCTCTAATTCTAGATCACTTCAGTTTATTAGATCTCAGCTGAGTATTTAGCTCAAGTCTCTATAAAATAAACATAAAAATAATCTAAATATAAGTCGATACATTCACGCCCACTTAAACAAAAAATGTATGTAACTGTTTTATTTTAACCAGACATCATTTAAAAACATCTTAAGAATCCCCTGTCATCTATTTGTCATTGTTAACCCACTTTCGAAAATGTACTTTTAGACCCAGCTGACATGCTTAATGATTCAAAATGTCATGACACTTTTCGTGACTATATTGTTGCCAAAAATTGTGTTTAGATCATTAAGGTGTATTTGTTCGCTTTCTATGTTGCCTCGGAATTCTCTCATGAGTTACCGATTTCTGTTCCCATGGAGCATCTCCGTTTTAATCAAGCTCATTTCATCTGATTACTTTGTCATGAGACAGATGTAAAGTTATGCACAAAGGGCACATATTTTGTTCGTATCCCGCCCACGTCGTCCATCCAATGGTTATTAAAACATTGCAATGGACAACAATGTTTTAAACATCCCAACTTATGTTTAAAAACTCATTAAGTATGCGGAAATACTTTCCGAAATATTATAACAGTGTGATAGTGTCCATCCATGTACGGCGTTCGTTCAGCATCGAGAATGTTTGTCCTGCTTAAGGGTGCCTGTCCCACTTCTGATACCACATGTTTCGCCAAATTCGATGCGACATTGATACTTTCAGCACCCACACATCTTGCCATCTGTTCTGAACACCGCGTAAATCGACGTTTATCTTGAAACGGTCGGCCTTGGTACAGATTCCGGGACAGTTAATGTTACCGCACGTTCTCTATTAAACTGTCGTGTTACCGTTTCTACTGAAATTAGCCGCGGATGTGCGCTTGCGACTCGATGCGACTAACGGATGGTGCATTTGTGTCGTTTGGACGCTTGCGCTCTGCGTTTCTCGGCGCGTCGCGTTAAGTCGACTCGTCGTAAATAACTCGACTAATTGTCGTTACGCATCATTAAATTGTAATTCAGAACGCTAACACTTTTTTTGTATTGAAAGTAACCCAGCAATGTTTGCATTGAGTACTATACGCGAAATTGTAAGTAGTCCGGTCTTCAACTGAAAGTCAGTCATCCATTTCAGCGTCAAAGGCGGCTATCATATTACATTTATAGTGAATGTGTACATTTCTCAAAAACTTTGGCGAATACTAGCAATTCAATTTAAATCGGCACCACTCCACTGGGATTCAATGAATTATAGGTTTTAAAGGGGTGATATCTTGTAGTTTAGAATAACCATAAAAGTAAGTTATTGTCGTAGCTACCACTATGTCAATTGCTTTCATATTCAATAAATATTTTATGAGAAAGTTTAGTTCCTGATAACGTTGTTAATGTTGTTATAAAACTCTTTGGGTATTCTTTGTTATTCTCAGCTCGGCATCCAAGTTAGAAATAACACCTGCACGCGTAGTATGGCGATTCTATCTCTATTCTTCCAAGAATAGACAAAGCTTTTTCCATACAATTTGACATGAAATTTTGCTACAATCTGTCATTTTGTCGATTCTTCCGTCGACAAAACCCGTTTCTACGGTGGTCATGCTACGCGTGCTGGGATTTTCGTAACATATTTTTTTCTTTCTCATTACTGTGCAGTATAAACTATCCATCTACATCTGCGCTCCATTCAGAGTACTTACTTCAAGCTAAAATAGAATATTCTTATTTTTACAAGTATCAACATAACATCCTTATTTTAACTGCCTCAACATCGTGTTTTACGCAACCGGAAAAATGTTAAACCATTTCTCTGTCGAGTGTATCGGTATTAGAGCCTATAATTTCACTTCTCACATTTTACGTTTAACGCCATCAATATCTCACCGAGTCACATTTGATAGCTGCATCTCTTTCTCTCCTCCTCGATTGCCTTAGGGTAAGAGAGATGGTGAAAATCTAGCGGTTGCTCGAATAGTCTGAATTCCGACTGTCACTTATGAACTTTACATAATAGTTTTAACGTTCTGTTGAACCTTAGAATTGGTGTTTACATGTAAAACAGGAAATCCATACCTCTGTCTAAATAAATTAGAACCGTCTGTCTTCGATTGTGGGCTAAAACACGTCCAACTAGTATTGTAGAGTATATTTATGTGTGGCTAATATCTAGCAAGATGTCATTAAAGACAGCATACGTTGTCTAACACTCCATTTGTTTTATTCAATCTCACCATCTAGGCTTAAAGCACTTGTTCTGAATAGACAACAAACACTAATCTATCTGAAAGCCTAGTTTGTACGTTTAGAACGCGCGAGAGAATACTTGACGAGAATTACGAAGAAATGTCCCCACTAATCTGTACTAAGCCAAGTCAACACAACATTCGTTTTTTTCGTCCGACTATTCGTAGATTTAAGCCAGAATACCTAATATCCAAAAGGTCGCTCGGTTGACAATATTGGTAAAGTAGGAACCTGGATGAGAGACATATGGAACCAGGATGTATTGCTGAAGAAATTGTATGCCATACTCAGCAGTTGTTGAATTGTGGATTAATTGATGATTAGTATATCTTACTGAGTTTGCATTGGAATATTTTTTATCCCAGATACTATTAATGCAAATAGAAATGGTGACGTAAAAACTTTGCTACACAGAATTTTCCCAAAGCAACCTCATCATATAATCAACAAATGCAACCGCGAGCACGTCTGGTCTACAGCCGTAGTCTCGCAGCAAGACGAATGGATTACGTACGACGCGCACACGCTTCCCTCTTAAAGACGGAATGCGTGTCTATTGACAGCGGGTCGCGTGCCACCTGAATTGTGATTGTACAACGGGATCTGAATGAGAACAATTCTCCAATACGGTTTATTTTACCTCGTTCGCACTAAAATTATTTTGTTTCCTGATTTTGGGTATTAACATCGACAGTTCCAGACCTAATAAATTGATGTCTAAGGGATTGTCTTCGGTGGTCCCGTCGGGGCTGCGGGTTGTTCGCAAGAGATACCGCGGCCTCGACATGAAGGGCTAAGAATGAACATCCTAGCAAAGTAATCGCCGTACTTAGGGTTAGTTTTATTACGGCATTCTTTCTCAGAAACTTGGAAGCAGCTTCTAGTCTTCCAATAATTCATGCTAGCATTGCTCTTTAGACAGGCGGAATAGTTTCATTATTTATCAAGAGACCGCGTTGAGTGATGAAGTAGATCTTAAGCTTATATCAGTAATGACTATTAAGATTAAACATGTCACGACACGCCCCAATGCGGGGGCTGGCGCAACATTTAGAAACACTATCGATGCAATAAACTCACAAGGCAATATATTTATAGTTCTTTCTCTTTTATGTAACGGTGCACGAGACTTGCATAACGAGATGCATCGAGATATCGCCCCATTAAACTTCACTTCAATTATGTATCGAATTATCTTTTGCATATTTTGTTCCTATGACTCCACATGAGGGTCAGAACTGTCGAGATTAGTCGAAAGTTCAACTGTTATTTATGAAGTGGCTTCTAGATTACTATTCGACTAATTAACCGTTGGCTTTTAAAGGCGCCGTCAATTTGGAGTCATAAACGAATAGACGAAATTCCATCATGTCACTAAAGGACAAAATAATCTCAGGCAGAATCATAATCTATCCACCGACGATCATGTTTTTGAGCACTTATCTCTAACATCCAAACATGCCACACAATTATCGGCCCTCAATCAACCACTACTTACAGTTCTTACCCTAAATACTATAACTGTGATGAAACCCCGATGACCAAGTTAATTAAGTCTTCGATCACGAACCACAAATTCGAGCGTTGTGTCGAATGTGAGATTTCTAGGTCACACTAAAGCAGCATTGCAAATTTTTAAATACCATTTTGTAGGATAAAAAACGCATGCTATGTGTGCCGTTTACTTCTCCTACGGCCTTCGGTAGTGTGAGGTTTCGAAATAAATGTATATTGAGAAGAAAATTTTAGAGATACGGCACGAATTCAATAACAGTATCGAAAATGGTAACGGTTCCCTGGATGAATTGATGGCTATTGCTGTTAAGATGTAGTGTCTTCAGGCAAAGAGGATATACGTCATTTGCCTGTTGAAAAACTAAGATTTGTTTGATAAAACTTCAAGAGATTTGCGAAGATCAATGCTTAGGCTCTAGTACATATAAAAAATCCATTCATAATTATAGTAGCTATCGGCGACGACAAACAATATGGAAAATAGATCGGCACAAAAACAAAGGTACGCAGCAAAACGCACACGATCCCCTCTCGTTTAGCACGGTGCATAAAAACTGCATTCACGACGCACGGCGCTAAGCCGTCCACCATTATTTTTAGCTGGCCACAAATAGAAGTGTGTCGCATCGCACCCAACGCATTCGTATCGCCTTTATAATCGGCGGAAGGGTACCTCTCGAAATATAAGCGGGAAGAGATTCTATTTCGGAGATGTTGACCAGTTTGATATATGAAGTCCAGTTTGTAGGCAGACCTTTATGGTTTTCTTCTAAGAGATCTTTCTTTTGACTCCAAATTGATAATTGAGATTGATAAAGGTATACAATTTCTTTAATTCGCGCAAGAAATTGGTGACTTTTGAAATTTCTTGGACTTAAGCTGTCATTTTAAATTTTAACGAAAGGAAACTCTGAAACTCGTGTCACTCATTGTTATTAAGTTCAGTTTAAACATCTTCTTGATGCCCTTAAACGTTACCTTTCATTTAACATCAAAATATTTAAACAAAGCATTACAATGTCCTTGTTAAGTATTTTGTCAACTGATCTTTTATCATTTCGTCATTCGTTTAAATATTGACATTTGGTACTAAGATAATATAATCAGCGGCTTGAAGAAATGTTGCCAAATATTTTAACAAAATATTCAGATTCTTTTGATCTCCTGCAGCGATATCATAATCCATAACATAAATATTTAATTTATTTTATTGACTCATTAATGGAATGTTTTGACTACTGTGCATACAGCTGATGGAGGAACTACTTTCTATTTTTTATTTTCCTTTACCTTTTAGTAGTTTTGGAAGATTGTCAAAATCCATCAAGAAACATCAAGAACTCTAACAATTACATTTAAAATATTACCACAAATCCCTACACCATTACCAGGATTTCCAAGATTAATCCCATGGGGGTTCAAAGTAATTTCTCACCGTGGCAGCTTGGTGTGGTTTTGAAAAATGCGCTCTCTCGCAATTTGCGAGGGGGAAGCTTATCGTACATCGACCGTCCGTTACCCGTTTGGAACACCGACGGTATTGGTGTCCGATGCGGAAGGCAGCGTACTAAACTAACTTCCAAACGCGGCTTTGCTTATGGACTTTTCCTGTTATTCAATGCTTTCCTGTTATTCAATGCTATTAGTGATTTGTGCATCGATAACGTTCCAAAAATGGGGTTTTCATTTTTCGCTTAGAACGATATGGCATTTTGGTATTGACTTAAGCGTTGCTTTGTGTTTTGTAAAAATATTTCTTCCTGTTCCAGAAAATTGTCAACGTAAGTTTTCCTGAAGCTCACCTTCCCTATTTGCTGGAAATGAGTTCTTCTTGTAATTCTGCCCTTGTTTTTTTTTGCTTGTCTCTAGAATTCTGACGTAATATTTTTCTTTGAACTCGCCTACCCCAAGGTGCAGTGAAACTCCAATTTGATACGAATTTATGACTTGATGCAGTTTAGTTTATCCAAACAGCATTGAACTATGTTCTATGATCTAAGTCCAATCGATTCATGTCTCTCTACTGCTATCACAAGGTTACTTACTTAAAATGTTAGTTATTTTATGTTTCTCGTGTATGCATATTTAACTAAGTAAACTCTTATACTGATTCTCCAAGGTTAACTTAATTTTAGCAAAAAGATCTTGCATTGTGTGCTCGGTTAAATGAAAACGGAAATAAAAGTGTTTACTGCAATTAAGACTTAAACAAAATAAGACAAAGCTGGACATACCAAAATTCATTTGCACTCCATTTAAATAATTCACGATGCGTAACCTCGGTTCTCATCAATGCCGCCGCCGCCGGTTGAACTTTAATTTTACTTAACTCGCAAACTTCCAGTCATTCTAAGTTTAGACTTGTAAAAAGTGCACGTATGTATATAGTTTCCATAGGAACCTATCAGTCTGATAATATATGGTAACGATCCAGGCGTGCAAATCTGGAGTCCATCTTCTCCCATATATGGAGCAGACATGCCTGCAACGAACGTGCATAAGTGCCTTCAAGACCACCGCTTATTATATCTTTCTGTTCGTGTTAAAACTATGACTCACTTACATTAATTTTTCGAGAAATCTCTGCAGGACTGCAATAAATCTGCCAGTACCACTAAAATGAAAACATCAGAGGAAACTTGTTAGTCTAAAGCGTCAGTTGCGGGGTTCGGAGAAAAGCTATAAGAAGTACCAAGATAACACTATCGTGCAACTGCCGTCAAAACACAACTATAAAATTTCAACGATAAGTGTTAAAAGCTAAAGAAAACAATGGCTGTGCGCCGATAGACGCAAAGTATCAGTCAAGACGTCCGTCACGACCGCGCAGTTCAAACATCCGAAACGTGTCTACCCATAGCCGTGAGCTGAATTACTTTACATTGTTCCCAAAATATACTTCCATTTTCGTAAAAACTTTGCTATTCTAATCGTGAAATGAAAATGTAGCCGCCCGAGGCATTCGCAAAATGGGAACCCCAATCACAATCACTTAATTAGACAGATTCTATTAAAAGTTCGTGAATCCCATTTTTTTCGATCAATAAAGCAATCTAAACATTCATGAACACCTTCACGCATTTGCTAAACATATTCTCATAATTTCGATATTGCGCGAATAATTTTCACATGCAATTGAACGTTGTTAACAAACGATTTCAAAACAAATCTTCTAGCAACATGTCCAATTTGAGAGGACTCTTCAAATTGCAGCTGTAAATCCGTGCTTGATACTCGACCGTGCGAAACACAAGATAGGATCGCCATTGTCCATATTTGTGCAGGGCACGGCCAGTTTGGGGTCAAAGTGAACCCTTATTATCTACGGCACTAGCTTGTTGCTTTTCAAGCGGTCGCAATTATGGAAATTTTCTCTGGAAACGTGGCTGGATTAAATATGCTTTTGGACGCTCTCGTAGTTTAGGATAGTGGGAAACGTTCCGACAGTTCCGAGACCTGCTACATTAAGTTGGCAAGTTGAGTGGCAATTGGAGTTCTTTATGCTACATTGTTGTGCCTCTGGAGCGATAGTTGTTAAGTTTATTACGTATGTAAACTGTGCTTTACATTTTTTTTTTCAAGGAAATGAGGCTTCAAGCTGTACCGACCTTATGTATGCTGTAATGCTGTTGCAGCTTAAGCTTTTTGTAGTAATAACTTTTCATATTTTAGCTGGGATTGCAGTTAACGGGCACTGTGCCAACTTATATTAGAATTGACTTTTTCATTAGTTTCTATCTAGCACATGCCCAGGATGTTGATGAGCTGATGTACTCCATTTAATCCCCAATCAACAGTTATTTAAATTAGCTTAAAATCGGGTTAAGTGTTCCAATAAATCTTGACTCAAACAAACCAGTTCTATCTGTAATTGTTCAGATATTCGGAACAGCGGAATCTAACTGGAGCACGGCATATGTATTTATTGGCTCCAAATCTCAATGCGTCCATTACAAAATGCAGCAGCATTATGAAGTTTATTGGAACATGTCCAAGTCGTTGTTGCAGATATTGTTTACGCCACAAAAAATCTTTGTGATTTTGACAGTCGGCCTGGATGAGAGAAAATATTCGGTACTCACTCAATCATATTTTATGAGAACGGATGCGAAAAGTTTGAACTGAGAAAATGTTTTTTGTGGTAAACAATGCAAACTAGTTTGTGACTTGGTGTCCTCAATTCACGAAAACAGATCTGGAATAAATAAAACGATAATGGATTACTCACAAAATGTTGATGGAAAAGAACTGTAGTCAAGTAAGAAATAAAAAATAGGGTAAACATGTTGTAAAATGCTTGGTCACGCTCTAGGTCCTTACGAAACGAGCCGAGCAGTGTTGCCTTCCTTTAAAATGAGTAATATTTCATTATAAGGTGGTAACGTAGCTGCTCTCATCGCGGTACTAAAAATGAAGTATCGCTTTCATCGGTTGCCAAAGATCAATATGACCACCGGTGTCGTCGCATCGTAAATCGCCGCAGACGTTTAGCACAGCTCCCATTAAATTGGGACCGATCAAATGTTTTACCATACCGTTCACCAATTTATTAAGTGAGCCTGTTAAACCTTTATTTTTATTTGGACGGCTGTTTTCTTTGATGGCCTAAACATAATGTGACGTCATATAGTGTAGTAATTGATCAATTACAGAATAGATTCAAACAGCAGAGCATCTAAATGTCTAAGGACAGATTGTTGCGTTAAGCAGGATACAGGAAAAAATATATAATATATAGTGTAGTAATCCCTAGTTTTGATATTCATTTCTTCTTCGAGTTCAAAATTTTTATTTTTCTGATAATAATGATTCTTAAATTTCGAATAACATCTTTTTCATTTACCTTTTATCGAAGAAGAGTAACCAAATTCTTTGCAATTGCGTAACCAAAATCAAAAGAACTCGCATTCCTTACATCGGTGGGTTTATCTGAAGAAGAGAACAAGTATAAAAAGGAGTTTCGATTTACAACGAAACCTGGTGCTTGCGACAAGTTAGGTGTAAAAATACCAAACCCTTTTTAGGTGTTGGAATGCGTAAACACTGCTAAGAAACTATTGTTTACTTTGCCAGGATGTGTACACTGCGATGTATAGTTATGCTACTCCAGTTCTGATTTCATATATGGTCAGAGTGATCGCTTTGTAGAAATTCTTTTGAAGAGTAATGAGTTTCTCGAAAACCTTCCTTTTTGGACCTAGTCCTCTTTGTGTTACCTTGGTTGGATAGTCTGTATTCCTGTATCATCATCTAGCTTCGGCTCCTAGCCTTTTCCCAATTACGTTGAGTTAGCCTTCCATTCTAACCGGATCCAAGTGAATACCAGTTTTACATGAAGCGACTGTTTGACCTCCACAACCCTATTAGTATTGGGTTATATGAATACCCCTCGGTAAGACTCTATATTCCTTCACTATCAAAACAAAACCTTATTACCTTCCAATAAGGAAAGTGATTTCCGTTCCATGACAACTATTCTTACCCGCCTCTCGTTGCGTCAAATAAATTCCCTCTGCAATAAAATGAATAATTAACTCCACCACATTATATTGTCCTCGTACAATATCATTACATTTTACAACTTCGTCCTCTGTACTGCACTCTCTTATTGTCCGATAAGCTTATTTTTAGTCGGCCATATGTCATATAGTTTGACGTCGTGCATTGCGGATTTTTATCTTATCTTACTACGCAAACATTGGCTTAATGTCGCGTTCTGTACCGACTGCATTGCTGGTAAGACGACGACGAGCAAACATGCAGTATTTTGATTTAGTGTACCGGTTTTTTCTTCGTGTGTTTACTTGTTAGCAGGGCTTTTAGAACTGTTCTCTTGGGTTTTTGGTTTTTGAGAACCTTTACCAAAAAGTTCCTTTTCCCCAATTACTTGTTCAATATTTTTGTACGGCATTTTACGGGTTTAACTTGCCAACAATCTGATGTCTGTTCTCTAGTTTGATAGAATTTTAGGTAAATAAAATAAATTATCAAACGAGCCCATAACCGCAACAGTTTAAAAATTTATACCTCCTGTGCAATTTTCACATCATCACTATTTGTAGCTATAAAAATTATTATGGTCTTGTTCAGAAAACGGTTATTACTTGTTACACCGCCCGAACTGACGCCCCGATCCCGTTTCCCATCCCTTCAATATCACTGGTGTAGGGTGCTTCCCTAACATAAGTAATGTCAATGCAGATGTAAAATGTCAAACTTAAACTTAAATGCAGAAAATGTCAGTGAATGCTCAACGGGATGAATCTAAATAAAAATGCAAGTAGTCCGACTCAAACCACGTCTAATTGAACACTAAAAATGTAATATACATGAAATGCATAGAACAATGCAGTATGTCAGTGTCAATGCACTGCCAAATGTAGGTCGCGTCCAAAGTGCAAATACGCGAGCCTACTGGCTAACTTATTGTAATAAATATATTTTAAAAACCATGTACGTGCACCGTACATATTGCCACAACACAGAAAGAGAATAACTACATAAAACAATCCCAAATATGTAAAATAATAAAATAAGAATGTAAAAAATAATGTAAACAATGTAAAAATGCAGGACTCTAATGTAAATATGCTTGACCTACGACTACTATAAAGAAATATAACTAAAGTCTATAAATAGAATGTCACCATAATAATAAATTAGCACACTTCATTATGTTTTTCAGTGTCAAATTTCACTTCACTTGAGGTAGGGTTAGCACACGACACTTTATTCACTTTTGAGTCCCGTTTGTCGATCTTGCTGTTCCTGTCCTCGATGTCATTATCTTCTTCTCGTCTGCTTTTGCTTCTCGCGTCTTGCGGACCCTCCCCGTGTCTTTGGGTGGCCGTCTTTTGCCAAAAGTACACCGATGTTACAAACAGTGCAATGCTAATCGCAACAACCACATAGATTGCAATGTAGTGATGAACGTCGTGAGAGGATAAGGTGTCTAGCTTAGACTGTTCTTCTATAGTGCGTAGTTGCGTGTCAATCTTCTTAAACGTCTCTTCGTGCGTTTCAATATGTAACGATGAGTTACGAATCGAGGTATTAATTATGTTGTTGATTGGAGAGATCGTGGGCACAATCATCGCATATGGTTCATTGACTAAAATGTTACTTGTATGTTCTATATATGCGTGCAATGTGAATGAGTCGCCTTGCAAGTTGCATCCTTGTTTCAGCGTTATCAGACCCGAGTGACGTAACGTCTCCGATGTCATTTGAGTGCCGCACACTAATTGTACTTCGCACGTGTCACAACAATAATAAAACCAGGTGTTTTGTTTATGTAATTTGACCCATTTGTCGGTGCATATTTTTATTTCCGTATGGCAATAAACGCTGTGTTCTTCGTTGTCTCGAATCAGCTGTACTTCGCAAATAGATTTGTGACGATCACCGGTGTTGTATATAGGGTGATTTAGTTTGCATAGTAAAGATTGGTCTTGTAATTTTTGGCATTCCTTAATGTCATTCTGTTCTAGGGGTATAAATGAGTATTGGTTGACGTTAAATGCTATTAATTCAGAGTTGGGGATGACATACATTACCCGATTTATGTCAATACGTTGGGGAATGCTGATAAGTCTGTTAAGTTCGTATAGGGCATCACTTAAGATCGGTACTTTTACTTCCATCAACAGGTAGTGCTGTGTTATGCGTGCATGTATTCTGAACAGCCTGTAGATGTCTCTTATGTCATTTCGTACTTCAGGTAGTGTAGAATCGCGAGGTAGTAGTCGAGCTACTCTATCTAGTTCGCTTTGCAGTTGGGTTGGTGATAATAAATGTACGTCCATATGTCCTTGGTACATATTTGTCAGGGTGTTGATGAGTGATTCTTGAATATCTTTTAAGTTTTGGGCCATTCTTTCTGCAGCTATGGCTGATGTAATAGTGTAGAATGCTTGTGAACTCTCAAGTTTATCTTTGAGGGTCTTGTTTTCTAGGGACGTGAGGTGATCGTTGATTAAAGTGAACTGCTTCACCATTGTTGCTTCGTTACGCTGTACAATGTTGTTCTCGGTTTCCAGAACACTTGTCTGGTTTTTAAGCAGTTGGAGTAGGTGATTTTCATTATGTTGGATTGTGTCGATATCCTGTTCATATTGTTCTGCAAAATGTTGGTCTAGCACTCCAAATAACGAATTTGCAACATATCCTACTCCGTCGATCAATCCTCTTTTGAACCTGTGTTGAATTATCCGCTGGGACCTCAGTAGTTCATTGTAATAATTTATTTCATTCGTGCTTTGTTCAAGTTGGTTAATCAGAACATGAAATTGCATCAACCACTCTTCGCAACGAGCTTGCTTGATGTGAGATACGAATACTTGCAGAGTGTCCACATTGCGCCAATAATTTGTCATGTTGTAATAGAATACGAGTTTCCATTCATCTCTAATTTCTTGTAGGTCTGTAATCTTGTCAAAGTAAAGTGTTTGGTTTTTTGTCAGTTGAGTAAGTTTCATATCTTGCTGGACAGTAGGTGTTATCAATGTCATAACTAGCATCAGCATATAACATACTAAGCTGTTCCAGGTAAGCCCTTTAGCTCGGTTTCGCCTGGTTTTGGGTAGTTTGTCAGTGTCACGGTTGTTTTGTTCCTCAGCCTCCACTAGTGGTACCAGTTTTGTAATAGGTCGTTTAGTTTCGCCTTTTGCAGTTTGTAATGTCACAACTCTAGTGTGGCCGTCCTTTCCAGGGTGTAACTCCGCTACACGACCCAGTGCCCATTTTCCTGCAGGTAACCTTTCGTCTTTAATGCATACAATGTCATTTTTCTTTATGTCAGTATTCTGTCGTTTCCACTTTAGTCTTGCTTGTAGTTGTTGGAGGTACTCTTGCGACCACTTCTTCCAGAAATCCTTGCTTAGTTGTTGTACAATTTGCCATCTCGTGTTTAATCGGTAAGCATTGTCCACGTCGGGTTCTGGAATTGTCATGAGTGATGTGCCAGTTAAGAAATGTCCTGGAGTTAAACAGTTTATCTCTTCGGTGTTCTCTGACACGGTGCATAGTGGTCGTGAGTTCAAGCAAGCTTCTATCTGACATAGCAGAGTGGTAAATTCTTCGTATGTCAGACGTTGGTCTCCAATGACCCGTTTGAGATGATATTTCATGCTCTTCACCGCGGCTTCCCACAGTCCGCCTGCGCTTGGCCAGACCGGGGCATTGAAGTGCCATTGAACTCCCATCTCTGATATTTTGCCCAAGAAGAAGTTGTCAATGTTTTCTACAATGCATTTGTATTGTTGCAGTAGGATCCGATTTGCACCCACAAAATTCGTGCCATTGTCACTGTACATGTCCCGTGGCGTACCTCGACGTGCGCAGAAGCGCTTGAAAGCCGATAGGAATGCTGTACTGGATAGTTCTGATACCAGTTCTAGATGAATGGCTTTTGTTGCTAGACAAACAAATACTGCAACGTACGCCAGCAATGTTCTGACGCCTCGGCCTTTACTTGCCTTGATTTCAATGTGTCCAGTAAAATCGACACCTGTATGTGTAAGCGGGCGAGATACTGTCACTCTCGGCTCTGGTAGATCAGCCATAATCTGGTTTGTTTGCTTAGCATTAAATCGGCGACATGTTACACATTTGTGTAAGACCTTTTTGACGGCGCGATGTCCTCCTACGATCCAAACTCTTTGTCGTAGATATGTCAGGGTTAACTTAGGACCTCCGTGTAATGTTCTTCTGTGAGCTTGCCAAATTAATAACTCTGTCAGTTTATTGTCATGTGGTAGTAGAATTGGATGTTTAGTGTCTTCGGGTAAGTTTGAGTTACGTAACCTTCCACCTACTCGCAGAATGTCATGTTTGTCAAGGAATGGATTTAAACTCAAAAGGTTACTTTTTGCGCTCAAACATTTGTTTTCCTTCAATCTCATAATCTCGTCATTGAAGGCATGCAATTGAATATGTTTCATAATTAGGTTTTCAGCGCTTTGTAGTTCTGTAGATGTCAAATAAGTAGTAGTACGATGAGTGTCAGTGTTCGAACAGCTGTTTATGAAACGTTTCATCCAAGCAATGACCCTTGTAATACGAGTCAAATCGCTGTGTCTGTCTAATAATTCAATTACTATTGAAGACGGTTCACATTTCACAACATACGTTTGCATTTGTTTTTGTTTCGATTCGCATGTTGTCGGTGTAATTGTAACTTTGTCAAAAGTATCTTCACTGTAATTTTTCATCCAGTAGGGACCTTGCCACCACAAAGAATGTTGCAATAGTTGGGAACAACTGATTCCGCGTGATGCACAATCTGCAGCATTTTCTTCGGATTTGACATAACTCCAGTGTTGTTTTGGAATTACGTCATGCACTTGCTGTACTCTGTTGCTGACGAACGACTTCCATTTTGTGACGTCCCCATGCAGCCAGCCTAATACAATCATAGAGTCCGTCCAGGCGTATGTATTTTTGTGCACATTGTCCCATTTAAAGGCTGTCAGGACCTTTTTCATGAGCCGTGAAAGTAGCAGCGCTCCACATAATTCGAGTCGCGGTAGGGTCAATTTTTTGTTGATTGGCGATAGCCGCGATTTTGAAACGATAAGTCTAGACACAGGCTCGTTTTTGTCATTAGTTGTCAGCAGGTATATAGCGCATGCGTAGGCCTTTTCGGACGCATCGCAGAACCCATGTACTTGGAATGGTTTCGTAATGTCTCCCAGCCACCTCGGTATTTGGTATTCGGTTATGTTGTGTAACTCGCTAGTAAACTGCTTCCATTCTTTTTGCACGCTGTCAGGTACGGTTTCATCCCACTCGCATCCCGATAGCCAGACGTTTTGGAACAGCAGTTTTGCTTTTACTGTCAAAGGTGTCAGCCAGCCCAGTGGGTCGAAAATTTTCGAGATTTCCGATAGTAGTTTTCTTTTTGTCAATTGGTTTTTATTGTCAAATTGTATTTTGTTTGTAAATGAAAATGTGTCAGTTGTAGGATTCCACTGGACCCCTAAGGCTTTTGTCATTCCCTCGTTTGTAAAATGCATTGTCGTTTGGTTAAGGTCTGAAGAAGATAAGCTTTCAATCAAGGTCTGGTCGTTGCTCGACCACTTCCGTAGTGTAAGGCCAGCTCCACTCAGCATGTCGATGAGTTGTTTTTGAATCTCTTGTGCTCGTTCGATGGAGTTGCTGCCACTTAGGACGTCATCAACGTACATTTCGTTAGCAATGACATCCGCTGCTAACGGATATTTCTGTGCATCATCGTCTGCAAGCTGTTTTAGCGTTCGAAGAGCTAGAAATGGTGCTGCCTTGGTGCCGTACGTCACTGTGCATAACTGGAACTCCTTTAAAGGACCTTGGTTGGATTCCCTCCACAGGATCTTTTGCAAGTGTTGGTCTTCTTCATGGACAAGGATCATGCGGTACATCTTCTCACAATCTGCAGTAAAGACGTACTTGTATAGACGCCATCCTAATAGTAATGTCAATAGATCTTGATGAAGCTTAGGGCCACACTCCATCAAGTCATTTAGGCTGTAACCTGTGTCAGTTTTCTGGGAGGCGTTAAAAACCACCCTCAATTTTGATGTCACTGAGTCCTGCTTTAGGACTCCATGATGAGGTAAGTAGCATGCCATGTTGCAGTCAGGTTTGCTCTCCTTCATATGTCCCATTTCCAGGTACTCTTGCATAAATTTGATGTAACTATCTGATAATTTGTCATCCCTGCCTAATCTCCTTTCTAATTGCATAAACTGTGCTACAGCTCGTGGCTTTGACTTGCCTAGCAGCTGATTAAAATTAGGCTTCATTGGCAAACGAACTGCATATCTGCCATCACTTAATCGCTTGGTTGTTGCAGTGTAGAACTCCTCACAGTATCGTTCCTCTGACGTCATAGAATTGCATGCATCTCCATTGATGTCTTCCACTTCCCAGTATTTTGACAAGTCGTTAACTTCATTAACTACGACGTTGCAATTAAATGTTTTGGTGACATTGCCTGACAATATCCACCCCAACCGTGTTTGTTGAGCCATGGGTTCATTAACCTCCCCTTTGACTAAGCCATTCATGAGTATTTCGGAAAATACGTGTGCATCCAGAAGTATGTCAATGGGCCTAGATAAGTTGTAATCTGGGTCGGCTAGTGTGATGTCTGTCACATGAGCCCAAGGTTTCTTTGCAAATGTAACGTTAGGCAGACTGTTTACTACCCGTGTCATGATTAACGCTTCCGTTGCAAACTGGAAGTCGTTATATAAGGACCTGCAGGATAGATGGACCTTTCCTTTACTCCTGTTGGATAAAGTACCGATGCCGCTTATGTTTGCACTCAGCTGTTGACGCTTTATGCCCAATCTTTGTGCTGCATTCTCTGTTATCAAGGTAATTTGTGAGCCTTGGTCAACTAGAGCCCTTAGTGTAATGTAGTCACCTAAATCTGTGGCTACTTGCAATAATGCTGTTGGTAATAATATTTCATCATCATTATTTGATGCGAAGTTGTTTTGCAGATTTTTATTTGACCTAGTTGAAGTCGATGACGACGGTTTAGGTGCTGTTTGTGTTGCTGAGGGCGTTTGCGCTGACTTCACAATATCGCTGTGCAGAAGTGTGTTATGTTGTTCGTTGCAGTCTCTGCATCTTTTCTGTGATGCACAGTAACCCTTAGTATGCACATACAAACAATTTTTGCATATTTTATTGTTTTCTATAAATGCCATTTTTTCCGGACTCAGCATGTCCGCGAATTTAGAACATTGAAATAATGCATGATTCGTATTGCACAACGGACAAATAATCTTGCTGAATTGTCCAGCGTTTGATGCATGGAAATTGCGAGAGTAGTTTGCTGAACTTGTATTGGGTTGTGACCTAGAATTTTTCCCGAATGCATGTGGCGTCTTAAAATGTGGTTTTGATGCAGGCTTATCGCCGTTATCTGGCTTTTTCCTGTGTAATGGTTCTAATGCCATAAACTTGTTTTCGACGAAATCCATAAAATGATTGTATGTTGGTATCTCGCGCGGATCCGACCTGGACTGCATGTATTCCGAGTACGTTTCGGAGTCTAATTTTTCGCACAACACGTAAACTAGCATCGGGTCCCATGAGCTTGTATCAATGCCCAAGTTGTGTATCGCGTTTATGGTTTCGTTTGTAGTGTCATATAACCGCTTGAGGTCGAACGCGGATTGTTTTTGCAAATTAGGCTGACGCATAAATAGCTGGAAATTTCTGGTAAATAACAGAAACTTATTATTATACCTATGGTTCAAAATTTCCCAACACGTGTCATAATTTTCGGGTGCTATGTGTAAATGCTGTACGAGCTTTTCCGCTTCACCACGAAGTCTACCCTTTAGGTGTTGCATTTTCTGAGTTTTTGCAATCGCCGAGTTATTATGAATCGCTTCCACGTAGAGATCCATAAAAGTAGGCCATAAGGTATAGTTGCCGTTAAAGATAGGTATGTCAATTTTAGGCAATGTTTGCTGTTGATGTATAGAAGCGTTTAATTTCGTGTTCAGCGCCCGTTTCATAAGTGTAAATGCATTTTCGTGACGACTGAACTCGTCATAATAGTCCTGTGACTCCCCTTCTAATATGCCATCAATTTGTAAATGTAGTTTGTCAATCGCAGTCCACCGAAACTCTACAGTCTTAAGCATATCCTCGATTTCCCATTTCTCCTTAACCTCACCTAGGCTTCGATTTACTAACCTAGTGAATGCACGGAAGTTAGCTTGTTGCAACTGCTGTAACTCGAGTAGCTTGTCCTCTGCTCCTGCAGATGTCTCGAACAGGGTTTTGTCGAACTCAATGTTTAACTTACTATGGCCGGCGTTACTGGGTCCAGCAAGAGTCTTCATCTCGAATGCTGCAATCTCCTGACGCGTTCCATGGTACCAGCTTTTAATGACCTCATAAATGTTACCGGTGAAATATTGATGACTTTTCTCCTCTACTGCACTCAGCTCCCGGTTCTTCTCTTCACATTCCGCCCAAAGTACATCTAACCTCTCAAGCCTTTTACGAATGTAATCGGTGGTCTTCCTGCTAGCTGAATCCTTCTTAAAATTAGAATGGATTCTCTTCACTTCCTCGAGGATCTCCGCCTGACGCACGATGAAACCCTCCATTGTAAAGCCGTAAGATAAATAATGAACGATCTTACTTGAAATTCAGGAACTCTCCCTGTATGCAAATGCAATGCAATGTGACGCTCTGGGACCTGGACCGCTGCTACCTCCCCGAATGCTCCTGCACGGCAACACACGTGACACGGTATGACACGACACAAATCCCGCGCGGCGACTTATTGACCGACGTATCGGACTGTATAGTACTTGCAATAGTTACGAAGGACCAAAAAACTATGTAGGGTGCTTCCCTAACATAAGTAATGTCAATGCAGATGTAAAATGTCAAACTTAAACTTAAATGCAGAAAATGTCAGTGAATGCTCAACGGGATGAATCTAAATAAAAATGCAAGTAGTCCGACTCAAACCACGTCTAATTGAACACTAAAAATGTAATATACATGAAATGCATAGAACAATGCAGCATGTCAGTGTCAATGCACTGCCAAATGTAGGTCGCGTCCAAAGTGCAAATACGCGAGCCTACTGGCTAACTTATTGTAATAAATATATTTTAAAAACCATGTACGTGCACCGTACAACTGGCATAATAACTTTATTTTTATAACCGGCTGTACGCACATGCCTTCGCCTTTACTTTTCTTCTTTTTCATTGCATGTTTTACTTGCGCGATGCAACGGGCGTGTTCCACGAAGAATTTTCAACATTCTTGCGTGCCAGGATTACGTGTTATCTCCAAGTCATGTAATAAAGACGAGATTAAGTCTTTTTTTTGTTCTCTCTTCGAAAATTGTGGGCGATATTCAAGCACCATGGTTCTTTAGAAGACTTATAAAGATTTTCTTACTTGTTGCAAAATAAAATGGAATTTGCATAGGAATTTCTTTAGCATTGACGTCTTTGTTAAATTAGATGCGCAAATATCACGAGCAATCTGCTTTAGCAGCGACATTTAAAGCTATTGGGAAATGCTCATTACAATTGATTGGACCGTTTATAAGCACCCATTATATTAAGTGTCATTACCTACTTATGCACTAGGTATTGCAATAGTCAACATACTCACATATGTATGTCTCAACTCGACCTCATGTCGCTGACTGTTTGATATATTAATATTTTACATTGAAATAGTTCCAGTGGTTATTATTTTAAATAGTCGCTGGTAAACTTGCTTGTCCCGAAATCTCCACTCATAATTGCAGGCTTGGCTGCAGCTACACCTGTTGAGCTCAATGCAAACTCACATTTAAATTACCCCGACTTTTGCTCTAACATTGATGCAAGCATTTTCAAATCTGCTCCCAATTCTTTCTGTATTTCAGTAAGCAAGCTGTCCCTTTATTTTAAACCAAAGTAGTGCTGCACTTTTGCTTTCGTCGATTTAGTCAAGCCTTCAAGCTCACTCAAAACGCTAGTTTATCCCGTCAAAGTTGTTACTCGTAAACCGTCATCATCAGTTCGTTAGCGAGGCTGTGTCAAGTGTCCCAACGAGACCACTGATGGACAACTACACAAATCGACCTTATTCCTTTCAAACATCCACAGAACTGTCACCCTTATTTCTGGCGAATCAAAGGTGACAATTCGTTGAATACTTCGATGGCTTTAGGGACTGCTGCTGACAGTGTCAGAGTCAATACGAGTGGGTGTCGAGTACTGTTAGTAGGTGCCACTCGGGATGAAAAAAATACTGTTTATGCTTCTTATTAGACAGGTATTTGCTTTGGTTTATGGTACCGTGGGAGTGAAATTGTGGGGCTATCAATACAATAATTTATGGCTTTGCGATCTTTTTGATGGTGGGTTTTATTACGGAATCACTGAATGGTCAGTTTGCATATGGATGGGGAATGGACAGATATTGCTTTTCTTCTTGGTTTTTCAGGATAGTAAATGTAATGAAGTAATTGAATTATTTTTCTTTTCGGATTTATTTAATGAATTGGGGTCTGTAGCTGGCAGAAGTAGAAACTACAATTGAACCATAGAGGCTTGCAAAAATGCACATAGTAAGGGATGATAAGTAGCAGAAGATGTTAAATCGAAGATAATTAATTGTTCTTAATATGAATTGTAATTAAATAAAACTTGCTTTATACTTAGCTTTCTTGAATCTCAACAGACATTTCCAATTTACATTTTTAATCATTAATAATTCTCGTCTATATCCCTCTTGGAGCTACTAGCGTCGCATCCCTCCGATGTTTCACGGATCCGGAAATAGAATCTGCTTTCCTCCGAGTTTTCCGGCTGAGACTGCTACGTCGGCGTCGCTTACTACTGCATTTCCTTATGCCAAGCCAATCATGAAGTTAGTCCTAGACACATAGTTACACGTATTTATTGTGTATAATAAAATTGAGAGTCCCTTCTTTTTCGTAGGGTTGTTGTAGTGGGGGTCTAAAATGGCCACTTTAGAAATTCGTTAAATGAATTATTAATTAGTCCGTCAGATAGATTTCCAAAGATGTACGTAATTTAAAACTAAAGAACGATTTGAAGACGTACTTTTTTCTTTTTTCACGTAAACAATAAATGAAGACGATACAGTGCTTCGAAAAGTCGCGCGACGTCACAGTTAGGTACATTTTTTACTAGACAGTTTCGTCACCAGCCCCCACTCATCTTTGACACGTTTTATTTTCGTCTTTTATTATTATTTTTTTAATTTGATTAATTTGATAAAACAAAAAACACGTATCCAATATTTTTCGATAATCTAACAGACGGACTAAACAGAATCATATTTTTTTAGTCAGTCAACTACCCTATTCATATTATCTGCTAAAGTGGCCATTTTAGACCCCCTGATTAAAAATCACAAATGGGCCTTTTACATAAGATTAGTATAGGCCGTGTCATAGACACACAAGAGAAAGAATATTTCGAAATGAACCAGCGAACACACATTGCCGTGACACTAGGACCTCTCGTTGACACCCTGACGAAATAATGAGCCTAACAATTCGCAAACATATTGACATATTCTTTTATAACTAAATTAAGTTGATCATATTGCGAGAAGCGTTATTGTCCTATCGAATTGTTGTGTGCTACCTAAAGTAGCAGTTACAATAGCGACACCAATTTGCGATTGACTCGATATATCTCTTGCCGTTAGATATTATCTGATCCTGATATGAGTCGGGCAAAGAGTTAACAGGAATTTCTCAGTAGCAGTCAACGTAGTCTGGATCTGTACCCTGTTGGGGACAATAGGCTCACACTCTTTTAAATGGGCTTAAACATAACCGGCGAAATGTGGGGGTACACTTCACCCTAACTTTTCGCGGATTACAAGGTATGCCGTTATGTTATGTGACTAGGGTAATTCAAATAAGACTGTCTTTACACCATAACAGCGACGCAGCGACATAGAAACCAGTTGCATCAGCAGGGCTATTGCGTATCTTTTTAAATGTCAGTGGCTATCATAGTGTCCATCGAGTAACTGTCAAACGGTTCCATTTTGTACCAAACCATACCCATTTGACAGTTAATCGATGGACACTATGGTAGCCACTGACATTTAAAAAGATAGGCAATAGCCCTGCTGGTCATCATATAGTATGACCACTTCACTCTTTACCTTTATTTGTTTTGTTTAATAACTCGGCGCGGTGTTGACATAGCGAAAGGTCGACTCAGTTGCGATCAATTGGACTTCTGAATTGACCGTTCTTAGAACGAATATGTTGGGCTTGAAAGTCTCTGATTTTATACTACATCATTATCATCGTCCTGCCCTTATCCTAATTTCTCGTTTTAGATTTATAAATTAATAAAATAAACTGTTTTTGTGTTGATATTTAATATTTCGTTTAGATGTAAAATCTCACTTCTCCGCCTTTGCTATCAATTTATTAGTAAAATGACAATAAAACCCACTTCTAAAGACGTCATTGAAGGTAAACTTCTAAGAAATCAGTCCACGATCTAATACTTTTTTTAGGTTATCAGAAAATCCTATGTAGGCTGCCAATTACAGGCTTATACTCGAATTAACATAAATATTCCGAGAAATTAAATAATGACACGTGTTTCTGTTCAGTATAATATGTATTTAAACGATTACATTATGAATCCTATTAATGTAAATGAAACTAGATTTGTAGATAACTTTGTTTATAGTTACGTCTTCGGCGCTGAAACTGAAACATGACAATACTGTACAAGTTCAATAACAACGAAAATAGACTATTTGATGTAACAAGCAACAACCCTTTGACTGTAATGTAACCGAACACGAAACACAATCTAATGGAGGCACATGAATACATAATAGAGTGAAGGTAAATAGATACTGACTTGGTGGTGATAATTTGTTTAAACTAGCTCAGATCAAAGTCAGCCAACCAGTCTTACCAAAGGGTAGTATTACCCAGTATTAACTGGGTTGTGGAGGTCAGATAGGCAGTCGCTCCATGTCCTCTGGTACTCAGCTGCATCCGGTTAGACTGGAAGCCGACCCCAACATAATTGGGAAAAGGCTTGGCAGATGATGATGGCTAGGTCAGATACGAGTCCTGGTCACATTATGAGGTATCAATGATTACGGAGCTTCGACTCCGGTTCCGTTAAGTCGGAACTTCCGATTATTATTACACCTTCGGTTCTGACTTCGGCTCCGACACTTTTAAATCGAAGGTTTTAATCGAAGGTCGAAGCATAACATAGCGGAAGCGGCGGCCTGTGTCAACTGTTATGAACAGGTTCATACATGTCGCGCGGGGAATCCCTCCGACTCCCACTACGTGCACTCTATCGTCAATTACTTTTTCACTTGTTGTTAATTTGTTACGCACCAACACCACTTCTGACCCTGCCTCCGACTCCGATTCCGACTCCGATAAAGCAAATTCAAAAACTCCGACTCCGCCTTGGGTTCCGATAAAACTACCTCCGTTACATCCCTGTTCTCTATTACTCGTCATATCATCAGACACCTCCTTTCTTGCCATATCATCCTTTACACAGTCCATCCATCGTTTCTTTGGTCTTCTTCTACTCTTATACCCATCCACATTCATAGTCAAAACATTCCTCACGATATTTTCCTCATTCCTCCTCTGCATTACACGCCCATACCACGACGACCGATTACACAATTTTTCAGTCACCGGAAAAATACAGACGTGTTAAAACTTTTACCGAACCCAAAAAAAACGACCGCAAGAAGCGAACCCGTCACACCAAAAACATCCAATACCGCCTCCCCAAAACGACTTTCATTCCAATCATAAAATATCTAAATGGATAGGAAACTAGGAAATAAACACATAATAAATCGTGTGTATAGTTGACACAATATAAATGGTTATTTAATGCGTCTTACCGTTACATCGCCATAACCGAAGGGGACGTTAAATGATGTTGCGTTTTCTTGCTGCGTGTATTTACGTGAAAACGTGTCTAAGTTTTCCTTGTTAGGGGAAGAAAGATGGCTTGAAAAACTATCCGTCAAAAGTAAGAATCCCACAGGGCTAAGCCCAAAAGTTTGTCTACTTAGTGTAACATGGGTGTTTGACGAAACATGTAGGACGCATAGGTAGTGCGTCAAAGTTAGACACTTGTGACACGTTGATACGCAACGGTCCTGAGCAGTCATAAGGAAATTATGCCCTATTCCTTATGCGTAATCAGAATATAACGAGCGGTCACGCGCCAATAAGTTTCCATGCAAAAACTTTAAAAATATTTTCGCCTAAATTGATTAACGTTTCACGTTATTTCTTCTTTGTTGGTTAGGTCCTAACCTGGTGTCAGAGCTTTTATGCCGCCCATGGGTCTCTGACTTGGCTTTACATGCTGTCCAGAAATATCTCTCAGGCATGCTGGTTTCCCGTCGGGGCTGCGGGTTGTTCGCAAGAGATACCGCGGCCTCGACATGAAGGGCTAAGAAGGAACATGGGTGGTTTTTAGCGGTTTAGAGCGGGAGGGGTTATTTGATGACTTTCCACCGCAAAAAAAAAAAAATTTTCTCACGATGTTTTTCTTCACCGAAGCAAGTGATACATACAATACACACATGAATCCGAAAAATCAGAGGTGCGTGTCCTGGATTCGAACTCGGGACTTATGACTTGTCTGTCCGACGATCAAAACACTAGACTATCATTGCTTTCATGTTTACACGAACATGGTATTTTGGAAAACATAGGATAAATAGATCTTATCTCAAAGTAGAAACGGTTATTTCTCGAGAAATTAGCTTTTGATTTTTTCTAATTGCAGTTTATGTATTAGTGACTGGACCCACTACTGGGACCCGGGCCTCTCGTAAGAGGGGTTCCCTATGAATTATAGTATTTTCCACAATCAGTCCTTAAATGCAATATTCAGGCGATATGGTATTGTTGTCCATACCTCAGAATCCCCTAAATATAATTTTAGTATCACAAAATAATGTATATCTCATTATAACTGTCTGTGAGTCGTGACACCAACAGTAGGAGCCCTTTCTTTGCTCAAAACTTCTTTGGTACTTACTTCGAAAACTTTTTCCTTACTTACCCGACAGGATTTGCTCGAGTTCACTCAGAAAAGTTCCGTTTATTCTTAGACTCAACATCGGTCTTAAACAGATATATCTTAACTTATAATCAGCTTGTTTTCAACAAATAATAATCTTACTTCTGAGGCAGTTATCTTCCTTCATTTAAAATTAATGTTTTGTTCTCAGTAAACATAATTATTCGCTTATTACCTCCGCGTGTCGGTCACGTCACCTTGGGTTCACATCTAGGTTTATTTCTAGTAAATGCTATGCAATTATACACACTAGGATTTTTTCATCTTTTGGTGTCATAGGCCACGTTAGGTACGTCTATCCCATTAATGGATTTGCCTTCTCCACATACCCGAATCGAAACTGAAAAAATCTATTTATTTTCCATTTTAAACTCAGCCTCTTTGGTCTAGTGGCCTCAAGCGCGACTGCTGAGCATAAGGTCCGGGGCTCGATTCCCAGGTCGGGGCAAAGTGTTTTGGGTTTCTCCATCAGTAGCAGCCACGTAGTCTGAATTTGTGCTCGGATGATGACAATAGGCTCGCCCCCTATTACATGCTACTTAAACATGACTGGCGAAATGTGAGTGTACTAATGGGTACACCTCTGCCTAACCCTTCGGGGATTACAGGCGTAATGTTATGTTATGTAAAGAAGAGAATTATCTATCACCTTGAAATTCCTTGATATTGGCTAAAACAAACATTTTCTATTGACTTACATGTGACCGTTATCTAGATTAGTACAAGTGTACAAAGATAATGAAAACTGCTATTTTAATAAATTCTTTGTATGCATTAGGTAAAGAAACTTTCACACCTTCCCGGTGGTGATTGCCTGGTTTTAATTGATTTTTCTCCTATTGTCGTAGCATAACATCTAGCCTGTTCTTCCCGAAGCCTTTCGCCAGTTACGTTTATGACTCATTTAATAGAGGCGAGCCTATTGCCATCAACCGGGCATTGATGATCATGCATTTCTACTTTATAGAGGGATTGCAATACTGCTACAGGATTTTAGTTTCCAGCAAGTGCAAAAATGGATTAGATATCTGACAGAAACGTAAGTGGATTAGATTGCTAGAGGGGTTGTTAAAGGTATAATAAAATAAAATAATAAAAGTTTTATTGATTCTCATACAATTATTTTACAGCACAAAATTTCGTATCCGTTCAAAGTTTCGATTAAAAGGAAGTACTTAGATCCTTGCACCGACATAAGATTTTTGTGCAAAGTTCATGAACAGAAGTGGTATACAGCGTGTAAATCAACCCATCACACAGCCGTCAACCAAGCATTCTGTACATCAAACTAAGTACCCCTACGCAAAAATTTTTGCTGTTTTTTTGGGGTCAAAAATCACATTTTACGATAAAACTCAAAGTAGCACTCTTAAAACATTGTGCTAGTGGATGCTTTGAAGAATAAATGGGTCATGGAGGTAATTTAAGTAAAGTTGTAACCTGAAAAACTAGTATTTAGAAAAACAGCTGTGAAAAATTTTGTTCTTTGACCCCCAATATCTCCGTAACTAGGAGTTTCCCAGGTAAGGTCTAGAACAAAAAGATGATCACAGTGGTGGGGAGAACAAGTGCCTTTTGTTTGCGTTAAGGGTACTTTTACACCCTCTATAGGCGTACTACACTGCCACAACGGGTTTTCTCCCAGACAATATTTGGGTTAAAATAATAGGACACACAACATTGTACTAAAGTTTCCTTCCAGATCCTTCCCTTCTCTATCTTAAAAAAAATACAATCTGCATTTATTGGCACTCCTAAATTCTTCCTAACGAGGAACATAAAATCTAATCAGCTTCTAATTTCACTTAAAGACTTGATGGTGTTCGCAAACGATGTCACGTAGGTCGATGCCGACCAGGTTAATTGACGTCAGACGTTACTATGACGTGCTGCTGGGATTACGAGAGATACGAGATTTATCAGCTGTTGGTATAGACGCTGTGCTGGATGGGATTTTGATGATAAGTTATGAGTTGTACTTGTTAATATGTTGTGTTTTAGTTATAGGTTGTTTATCTAACGTTGATGCTGTTTCTAAGATTGATCATCATTAGCGGTAAAGCCGTTAGTCTGTACAAGGATAGATACTCTTCCCATCATCTGTCTGACCTAACCGCAACATTGGAGTTTGCTTCTAGTCACAACTTCTGTTATTCTTCTTCTTCTTGGCGTGTCGGTGGCAGTCTAAATTGTGTCGGCCCAAAACTGAGCTACTAGCTGGCGCTTTCGGTAGCATTCCTCATTGGCAGCATTCAAAATGGAGCTACTGTCTCTCTAAATAACCCAATTATTGGGTAAAGGATATTCTCCTATCGTGATGTTATTACGGTGGCTTACTGGAATGTGGAAGATCTAACTCGCGAGATCTCTTAACAGAAGAAGAGATTTATGCTAACTATCTTAAAATGTCCCTTCTTACTCCGAATGAAACTAATGTTAATTTCCTTGTTGCAGGTGACGAACAAGACCTCCGGGAAGGTGATGGTGCTCAAGATGAACCAGCAGCGAGCCAACAGGCCCAATATGCTGCGAGAAGTGCAGCTCATGAACAAGCTCAAACATCCTAATATACTCGGGTAAGTCTCGTCAAACATCCATCAGCAGATATCTTAACTCGTATAAGTATTGTTAATATCATGTATTGTTGGGATACATTGAGTAAGGATACCAATTACAGATACCGCGGCAAGGAACATGGGTGGTTTTTAGTCAGTAGAAGTCTGACACTTCTTACTATTCTGCCCAGAGCGGGAGGAGTCATTTGATGATTACACATCCTCCAAAAAAAAAATATATACCAATTATACGAAGCACGTTGTACATAATTTATGTAGTTACATAGCCCTCTTTCTCCTCACATTATTTCTGTGATGCAGCTGGAAAACATGTGGCAGCTTGTTATAAGCAACGTTCTATATAATTCTTTGAAGGATATTATGCAACTTATCACTAGTTTAGGCTACTTAATGTGAGTGACCTCTTTAAACCAAGAAAACTGGAAGAGTGCCGAAGACACTTTTACCCTGGGGAAGACCACCATGGTTAATGTTTAATGAAACATTTTGTTCTAATAAAAATTTTGTAACTCAAAGAATAAGTTTCTCAGAAATAACAATAAAACTCGCTGGGCTGGAACGTCGGCTTGTATTACTAAGGACAGGGTGCATCCTCATAATGTTACTGTTGGAAAAGAATGACATGTGCTTCCCCTTTTACAAAACCGTTGACAAACTGGTTATGAAGAATGCGGTATTACCAATGACATAACAACGTAGGCGATCATTATTAACCTACATAATTATATGATGAACCAAATAAGGAATATCAATCTTGAAAAAAGTTCGCACGCGGCGCCTCTTAGTTCTCAAGGCCGCCAAGTCACTTTTAGATCAACAAAATCCCATTGATACAAAGAATGCGATTGAAATTATGATATACTAAATGTTAATTACAGTATGTCACCGGAAACATTCGGGACATAAATCAGACACAGATATAAAATCGAATATCAAATTATAGATATCATATTTGGATGAGACAACAAAATGTTTGTGTGTTTGTAAAGGTAACATTTGCGGTGTAACAGGAAACTTCTGACAAATATTTGGGCTTCTAAGGAATATAAAATGTAACGGTCAGGAGGGTGGCAGGCAGCGAAGCGAAGCTAAAGGAATACGTTGGAAGACTTCTTTGTCTAACGAATTTATTGCCCCACTGCACTAAAGCACTACTCCAATTTCATGTATTATTCAAATGTGGAATGCATGAGGAATAAACAAATTTTTCGTTTTTTGAAGATCCAAAGAAAGAAGTATTTATATTTACCCAACTGCGGCGAAACCCAAAGGAACCAGGGGGAAGGGGGGGGGGGGTTACTGACCTTTGTGCATTCAAATAAGTCAGAAAAGATTTTAATTAAATCTATAAAGATAATATATTATTTTATTGACAGACAGCGCACAGCTTTAAATGGCTCGCTCTGGGTCCTAGAACCATGAAATTTTATATCAGAGTTCCTTCTAGCAAAAGACACCAAAATAAGGAAGGAATTTTCAAAAGTTCTTGCCATGATGGACAGTTTTTTAATGGCTTGTTCATAATAATTTCCTTTGATACAAATACCCTCCAGTACCGGGAACAAAACCCTTCAGAGTGGCGGGAACCAATACATCTTCGAACTACTAATTCGTATAAGCCCGTCTATAAATCATCCTCCAATAACTACCCCAGATGATTAAACCTGTAAATATATCTATACACGAGCGAAACCAGATAACAGAACACTAGTGCAACGTTCGAGTGATTTATGATATTTACTACATTCAAGTTTAAACGAAATTAAGCGAAAATGATAAGGATTGACTATAATTTGCATACTATAATTTATTTAATTTTAATGTGCTATTTTAAACTACGCAGTAGTAACACGTGGCTTCAAGGATTGGATATTAAAACTAATAACCTTTTGGAAGTTTATAACACAACAAATTAGAAATGTTTTTGATTTGTTCGGGTGTTCTATAGTTACCGGTTCCTAATCTTTCGAGAATAAGACGATTGATGTTATGTGTGGTCCATACATGCATACATAAACACACATCCTTTTCCAATGGGGGTAGGCAGTAACCACAGAACGCCACCTGCTACGATCCTTACATACTCCTTTTGCCTCGTGCACATTCATACATCTGGTCATACACACACGCCGTGTGATTCTTTTGGTTTAGTAGCAAGACTGCCGCTTTATAAGTGGATTCTTCGAATACTTTGGAGAGCTCCTTCGGACACTTTGGAGAGCTCCTTCGAACAATCAATTTCTCTTTACCTACAGCTAGGTTACCCCTCCTTATGACTGCGGCAGCCGATTTCTTTAAGAATTTGAAAAGTCGAGACACTAAGAACTTTGGCAAAATTAACTCAATCAAGTCATCAATCTTAATCTATTAGTAGCGGAACAAAACATCTTTGGAACTTCTAAAAAAGTTACAGAAGGAAGAAATCTTTTTAACTCGGACAGTTTTAACATTTAAAAGCTGAAAGTAAGGTCCTTCGTACATTATTATAAAAGCTAGCCTATATTGTCCCACTGCTGGGCAAAGTCCTACCTCGATTCCACATATTATTTGATCGGCCTTAATCATTTTCTATTCAATAGATAGGACAATGTTTGTAAGAGATCAAAAGTGAGACAAGACACTTAATACCTACTAACATTACCATAATATTCGTAAAGGTTAATAGCTTCAAGTACAATGCGGATAGGGAGCAAGGTCGTAAAGATCAGTAATCATCAAATACATCATTAGCGTATACTAAGAAACCTTCGCTCATACAAACTAGCGAAGATCTTCAGTGCCAAAACTGATTGTTGTTATAAAGACGGAAGGAGAACTACATGTCCCTAAAATCATCTTCAATAACTATTTTAGGATACCTATACGTTTTATAGTTCAACTCCAAATTAACTTAGAATCAAGCAGCCGCCAAATTATGGACTTAATTACCAATCAAATATGCGTTAATTTCCAAAAAACCAACAAAGTTTCATATTAAAACCCAAACTCGTTCCAAGGTTGATCCCTCCAGCCCATTTAGTGACGTATCCACCGAACAAGGAGGATCGTTGTAACTAATTATACCTATGACGTCAGCAGATCATATGTCTGACTGAAGGATTATTGAGACGGCGCTATATTTAACTGATTTCCCTGGGGACTATTATATGGAATGGTCTTTGTCTGTATCACACTTGACAACAGACTTAGTGATAAAAATGTGTGAATCTTTGGGTGGATACTGCGTTCGCAATGTTAGTGTGCAAGTATATGATTTTGAAATAAATAACTTTAATTTTTTAATTATCAGGATATCTAATATTCCGAAATCAACTTAATTTACGTAAAAGTAACGTTGATATTTGTTCAAGATGAAATAAAATCAATTGGAAACAAGGATGTGAATATAGAATTCAATATTTCTTCAAAATACATGCATCTTGTCATACATGTAAAGTTATTGGTTCCATACATTGTGTCAGAAGCCGTGCCCGTCTGGGAATGTGTGGAAAACGTCATCTGTTTATAATATCGTGTAAGTTATGTCTAACTTCATTCAACTGAGAAATGCACAAGGAAATTGTTTTGAACACAATACGATCACGGAACTATTTCTTGCTAGCGTAATATTTTCTTTCTGCTTGATACGAGTAAATGGAACTGTGAGATTCTTTGAAATGTTTGAAATTGAGTTCCTAAAAGTCTTTAAAGTTTTTTGGTTTGGTACAGACAGTCGACAGAAGTAGCATCTGTTTGCTGAACAGCCATGTTTTTTTTTTTGGAAAATCTGTCCATCTCAGAATCCCATTTTGCGTTACATCAATGCTAGACATTCATTTATTTATATTTGCCCAAACGTGCGGAGGCGGACTTAATGATATAGGCATTATCAACCAGCCAATCTTTAAGGCGATGCAGAGACAAACAGTGACATTTGATCATGCCAAGGCATCCCACAATTCTCCTGTCGCCTCACTTTGTTCTGCCAAGAAAAATAATCTTAAAAAACATGAGATGAATCCAAGATGGCGTAAAATCATAAGGAATCACAGCTCCAGACAGATAAACCCAGATCACCTTGATTTTAAGCATTCTGGCAAGGAAACGAAAACGTGATAAGTGTGAATCTTTTGTACCCATCACTGTTTTTATACACGACTTTGTAACCACAGCAATCAAGACTGTTTACGATTATTTTCTTAATCTTAAAGACAAACCTGTTTGCCAAAATATACGTGTACAATGTTTAATTACTTGGTTTTACACAAGAATTGTGGTTTTTGAGGCAACTAGAAATGAGTGTGTGTAATATTGTTTCATTAGTTTTATGATGAGTGTTACAATATTTTGTGTAACTCTATGATTATCATCCTGTCCGAACTACATGCGAGATTGCCAAACTTTAATCCTCTTTTCTATATTGGCAAGTCAAACAGTAAATGCGTTCGCTGCTGTCTCCTCGGCATTTTCAACAGTTTTGTTGTTCTCTTAACTAAACTCAGTACTAACTTCTACGGTTTTTTCATTGCTTATTTAGCGTTTAATGTTATAAGTTCTTTTAGCTTTATCAGTTGGAAAACATGGACAATATCATCGTTCTCAGTTATGGTTCTTTTCATCATTTTAATCATTATTGCAATGTACAGTTTGCCTACATAAATGGTATTGATGCCAGATACCGTATTGCGGTTGGCACACTATCGACTCTTCAAGCCTTACAAGTTAAGTGTGAATTGCTTATTGAGGGAATTATCACATTTTATAAATTTCTCCTCTTAAAAAGTGTGAACCGTGATTCATGGCGAAAATATTGACGGAAAGGTCAACAAAGTGTTTACCTTTGGGGTCGTCTCATTAATATGTGCGAGTAATGTACGTGCATACACTGTTAAGACTCTGAGGAATGTTAAAAGGGTGACTAGTGTCAACATCTTAAATGATGTTAGGAGCTCCCCAAACATCGTTTATTAGCAAGTGGTACAGGTTTATTGCTTCGTCTGTCTTTGAGTAACAAGATTTTGGTATACACCAAATAACTCTGGAATCATCTAAGTTGTCATTGAAATTACCTCTATATAAATCGACCATCACTTCTGTAAAAGTATAAATGATGCATACTTTGGTGGAGCAGAAAAGGTCGTTAAGCTTTTTGAAACAGTTTCTAGGCTTTGTGCAAACATAAACCAAAACAAATCTGAGTACTTCTACAAAATGACACGACATTTTTCATGAATACCCAAATAAGCACATTAACAATTGTTTGTGAATGGTGCGAAAACCTCGCGGCGGGTCGCCGTCGGCACACAAATTCATTGGGCCACCCTTTGTTCCGTCCGATGTTTGTTAACCAAACAACCGGCCCGGTTGCCGTTACGTCACCCACAGCACAGGGAGCTGCGCTTTTATTGTGTTCACACAAGCTTTTTTATTGGTATGAGTAAAATTGATAAAGTTTTGATGTTGATTTCTTGATTAAACTTGAAGCATTTTTTTATAATAGACTGGATTTCAATGGAGAAGACACACAAAACTCCATGGACACTCTTTTCAAATCAGAATCAGCGTAACGAATATTTTACTTATATTATATTCTGTTGATCATAAAATAAAGGAGATGATATGTTTTTCCAATAAATTTAGATAAATAAATATCCAATTAATAAGACCGAAATCGATCTGGAGCTCAATTAAATTATAACTTAATGAGAGTTAACTATTTCCCTTGCAAAGGGAGAACACCAAGATACATCATTCAATAGATACCGAGATACTCCTGGTTTATTTCTTACACGCACATACTTATTTCGAAACACTACAAATCTTTGGTCAAAAACTATAAATCAAGAGTAACATTGTCACAATGTAAGTGTTCATAAGTTCGCATAATGAATATGATACGGCTTGATTCAACTATTAGTAATTGAAACACGTTTTATTTTCAGAATTCACACAATACATTTAATTCACACGTACGTTGTCACTTCCTGATCTCGTACATACCGACTTTTTTTGGTTCTCATTGTTTCTTTTTAAACCACATTTCGCGAACCACATTTCTTATTCTTTCTTACCCCGAATTTGGTTTGCATAACATATTACGAAATGGAAACGATGAACCAAACAATGGCACCCACTGTCCCCCATTTCGCCCATTTCCTGCTCGCTTATCATCGGAAATAAAAACAATGCCTGCACTGTTCCGATTGTTTGTCTTGCATTTTTTCTCATCCATCTATCGCAGCTGTGTTTTCAGTTACTCTTTTTAGTTTCGCATCAGCGAATGTAGCACACATTATAAAGTTGGCTTCATTTAAATATTAAAACATAGTTCACAAAGTAGTGGAATGAAGAAATCTCGTAAAGAAGAGCCAAACGTCGAATTATACAAAAGCATTAAAAGCCACATGATTAACGGTTGAGTAACTCGCGCCGCGACCGCGCCTGCGATGATCATCTATAATTTACGACGATAACCGGCATTAAACAAACTAAAAGTGTCAATTAACCTTAACTCTTGTGTTCTTATTGCGTGCCTGTAAACACCGCTTCCTAGGAATAATAGACTAGCTTTCTCCCCGATTGTTGCTCTTTTTTGACCTTATCTTATTATCAATGGGAGTTTCATTATAATTAAGCCCTCTTTGATATTTCTGCACGCCAAGTTTTTAATTGGCAATTTGCATTGATTAAAAGATGATTACTCGGTGAAGCCTTGACATCTGTCTCATTGCGTGATCAATACGATAATCACTTGGTAGCAGTGAGATTTTTGTGTTTTTGTTGAGCAACTGCCTTTTATATTTCTTAGTGCTACTGCTTTCGTGTTTCGAAATTGACGTCACAGTCAAAGGAAAATCGCTCAGAGAATAGTTCAACATTTGAAGAGCGTGGCTCTGCATTTTGATGAGTATTTTTGTCTGGTAACATATCATCGTCGGTCACGTCACTCTGTTAATGTGACACACAATCAGCATAATAATGATGTGTACATGTGAGCTGAGGAAAATTAGTCGTGGCTGTCGTGCTCATGAATATATTTCAACAATGTTTCAAGTTCAAGTGCCTTGTCTATCTGATCTACCATATTTGTGCGGACAATTCCAAATGAGATCACATCTATTTGTTCAGTTGAATGTACGACAGGTTGATCGGCGTCAATGAGGCCATCTATTGTGGTCGCATCACTGGGAATCATTATTATGGCATCTCCAATCTTTTCCCAATTACTTTCGAGACCATAGTCGCGCGACGCTCATTGTGTGCTCACTTCATTATGGTAATCGGATTTCTAATCATCAGTGTGCATCGACCTTGATATTTCGCGTGGGAGAGTATTAACGGAATGCATCTCGTATTTTGATTACAAAATTAAAACTAGATTACACATCGGGTTAAAGGCAAGTCATGCATTCATCGAGAGGCCTTGAATGAAGTGTATAATTAATGCAAGATCATTTTTTGTAATGCCCCCATTTGTAAACATAACAATGGTGCAATCAATCGTCACTTGATTACGGGTGTACATCAATGGGTGCTTCTCGGGGGCTATGTAGTACATTCTCTACGCTTTCCACAGTTTTTCATAGCACATAGACCTCTCTTTTTGTGTTTATATGAATAGGTTCACTTTCCCCCATTGAATGTGGTTTTCACACACGTAGGCAATAATCATTTCTGTCTATTCAGTGATTTAGATCAATACAATTAATAACGTTCATTTTCTATAGCAACGCGGTGAAACTTAAGCGGGCAGATACTGAAATTAATGGGATTAGATACGTATTCTCACTTACAGATATATTATCTTTCCTCTCTAATTGCTGATTTATTGCTCAAGAAATTATATGAGACTAGGCCACTTACTGATACACATTTTCTCTTCCAACAACTCTGTCCGATCTTTTTTAATGTAATTTTTCTGCATGTATTTCTACCTATTATGTGTATAATCAAATCAATAGGCTTGGTCTTTGAAATTGCAACGATCACAGCGAGTATAATATGTTTCGTTTATTTACCATCACCATCATATTATTGCAGCCAAAAGACGATTAGCTGTAGGTCTAGGTTTTCTTCTTACGTCACTGAAAAGTAAGGTTCTGTTTAATTTACTTAAAACACTGAAAGTCCTAAAAGCCAAAATCGTCAGTGGCGACCACCGAAAAGCGCCGAGTCACATTAACCCTGGAAGATCACGGCATACTAACCGTGGGGATGATGCAAGTTAACATTATCAGTAATACTTCATCACATCAGTATTGTATAACGGGCTGGTACCCGCAACTCCACGTCCAAAGCGCATATTTCAATCATATCAGTAACAGCTTATTATTTCGTTCCACAGTTTCATGGGCGTATGTGTGCACGAGGGCCAGTTGCATGCGCTGACAGAGTACATGGAAGGTGGTTCCCTCGAGCAGCTGATCCTCAGCGTCCCTCCGGAGCCCCTGCCTCAGCCCCTCAGGGTCTCCCTCGCAGCTGACGTCGCAGAAGGCATGATGTACCTGCACTCCCTCGGTGTCTTCCATAGGGATCTTACTACTAAGGTGAGCAGGAGATTGTTTGCTATCAGTGAAGCTCAGTAAGGTCTTAGTAATATCGATACTTCTTTCTTCTTTTCTTTTTCTTGACGAGAAACAGAGAAGAATGGAAGAAGAAGACAGCGACCCGAAATGAATTGGGATAAGGGCAAGAGAATGATGATAAATATCGATACTTCTTTTGAGTTTTTAACATCATTATTACAAGCTCGGATATAAAGGCGCCGATTTGATCGTGTGTCGATGTGACTTTGCGGTTGACTGTATGGACTGTGTTTTGCGATATGAAAATGAAGTAAAAAAAATCTGGTTTTAGAATTATTATTCAACTTTAGGTTTTAGGAATTGAATTCTTAATGATGCTTTGTCAAGAAATCGAAAGAGATCAAGAGGTGAAGGAAATTCTTTCCAAAAGTTATTCTTTCCTCGTGTTAAACAATTGAACAGTACTTCGGCATTTCTTCTGACATCAATTTGTTTTCTATTTCCAGAATGTATTATTAAGAAAGTACGGAGAAGGCGACTACATGGCCGTTGTCGCTGACTTCGGCCTCGCGGCCAGAATACCTCATCCTGTGTAAGTAGCTTAGATTCTGTTTATATTACAAACAATCTCGTAGCATAAAACCAATCATGTTTTTACGACACCCAAGGGAGTTACAAGGCAATAAATAATACGTGGCGACCTCAAGGGTTTACCCAATTTTTACTTTGAAACTCTTGAGGATCAATAGCATTTCGTGATCACAAATAATAAACCGGTTTCCAGAATAAAGTAATTAAGAAAGTCATGGGGTTTTTAATTAGTTACAGTAATTTAATTCGCAGTCACGGCAACATACTCCATCGTCTAGCGGGACTTTGGAGATGTCCGTCAATAATCGATTACAACAGCGAGGGTACTGCCTTACGTGATCTCCGAATGAAGCCATTACAATATCAATAGAAATGAACGAGGGACAGTGGCTTGAGTTCCTTCTAGAGTTATGTAAAAGCAGTCATTGGTTGTACGGTGACGAAATAATGTAGATCAGTGTTGTAATCTTTGAAGAAAGGCTCGTCCGAAAAGACCTTCTACCTGTCTAAGACAGTACAGCCAAACAACCAACCAAGCTAACTGGTTTGCTGACTGAATTTTAAAAATATATAGGGTAAACAAGTGCCCTTCGTTTGCGTTAAGGGTACTTTTACAGTACCCTTAACGCAAACGAAGGGCACTTGTTTTCCCCACCACTGCGATCATTTTTTTGTTCTAGACCATACCTGGGAACCTCTTACGGAGATATTGGGGGTCAAAGTTCCAAATTTTTCACAGTTGTTTTTGGAAATACTAGTTCTTCAGGTTACAACTTTACTTAAATTACCTCCATGGCCCGTTTAATATTCAAAGCATCCACTAGCACAATGTTATAACAGTGCTACATTGAGTATTACCGTAAAATAAAGTTTTTTCACCCAAAAATGAAAGTCGTTTCCCAGCAAAAAAATTTGCGTAGGAGTACTTAGTTTGATGTACAGAATGCTTGGTTGACGGCTGTGGGATGGGTTGATTTTCACCCTGTATATACACGTAAACTCATGGTTTCTTCACGTGGGTACAAGCAGAAAGTATAGAACGACACCTGCTTCTTTTCTTACATATTCAAAGGAGAAAAAGTACCAAATATATGAACGTGGACAAAACAAAGTCTTCGTCCACTTTTATACACCTTTTTTTTAAATGTTTTTCCAATTTTATTAACGGTCCAGCCAAACTTAGTCGAAAATCAAATCAATATAATTTCACACAGGATGAACGCCACCTGAGCCCAACAACTCAACCCAATTAGTGGGGATTCCACTGATACTGGCCCAAGCTTACACCAATTTCGGGTATTACCTCCCTTACGTATAGGCTTATAGCCGATAAGCTGTTTTTGATTGACTGATCCTATGGTCTACAGAAGCTGATATCTGGCCTTTATCTGGTGGGAATCGAAGGTAAATTTTATTGGGATCTCTGTCCTGGAATTTGTTGATATTACTTCGATAGAGCTTCAAAAGTCTGAAATCAAATCTTACTAAGTGGTATCTATGATAATTATGACCTCGTACTAACTGGGTTGAGGTCAGACAGGCAGTCGCTCCATATAAAATACTGGTATTCAGCTGTATCCGGTAAGACTGGAAGCCGACCGCAACATAGTTGGGAAAAGGCTAGGCAGATGATGATGATTTCGATAGAGCTTAAAATATATCTGGTGAAATCTGCCCACATTGTCTCTGTCTACTACTTCAAGAAATACAGACGCCATGTTTTATTATAAAATGCTATTCAAGTCCAAAGAATGCTTATCGACGTTTAACATCTTAGCGACGACCGTAGACACGCGATTTTTTTCTCTCAGATAAAGTCATATTTCATCCATTTGAGGAAGACGATAAGTTCGTGTGTAATTGTGCCTTGTAACGTACATATCGCTTGTGTGCGTGTGATTACGAACACGCGCGCGTCTTAATGTGTGTGAACACGCACTTTACGAATACGGTGTTCATTTTCCTAAGAGTTATGTGCGTTCTTGTAGGATATTATGCTTTTATGGTAGACTGGGCACTGGGCCCTCGTGGCGTATATTAGCCACTCCAAGTAATGAAGAGGACAGATGGGTTTGTGTCTCCAGTAGTGGGAACTTTGTATGCTAATTATACTACCAGTGGATTAGGCATTCTTAAAAAACCGCGGGTCATAACGATGTTGGGCCATAACGACCGGGGTTTCGAAATAAAAGATCGCAAGCCCCAAGTGTACCAATAGCTCTTCATTTTCCGTTGGTTTCGAGTGCTTTACTAATACACTTCGTATCCGGAAAATTTAATATTAAGTTTATTGAAAGTGCCTAAAAACTCAATCAAGAAAATTGTTTTAGGTCGATAGACCCATTATTACTAATAATATCTAAAATGTATTAAATACTATTGATTCTTGTGGGAAACGAGGCCCTAGAACGAACGCGTGACGAAAATGAAACCTAAATTTGAATAATACTATCGAAATCAACCAAACAACAACATTTTGGCAGCTTTTCTTACAACGAGCACAATTCATAATAATCTTATCGATTGTGCTCGTAGTCCTAAAACCACATGGCAAATATGATGTACGAAATGAGTATTCTTAGTTAAAAAATCGTTCATTATACGTTACATTTCCTGACGCGTTCGTTCGTGTTCTAAGCCTTACAAAGGCGCGAATCACAAAACAAAATTAGAATACGTAAAACGAAACGACATTGATATACTGTTAAATATTACGTAAATAATACCCAATTACCACATCTTATAGACGAAGTAAGTGGCAAAAATACAATATATTTTACAATTAACCTGTCATATATGCTGTCTTGTGCACGCTTCGGTATTGCGCACGCTATTTCGCGTGTGGAGACAAGCTGAGAGTCACCCACCATTCATTACTCACTCCAGAACGTTTTACCATGATAATTGCGAAACTATGTCCTGAATGACATGTGGTCCCCTTGTACGTTTGGAAATTCGTCAAATTAATAGTCATCGCATCGCACGTCGCACTTCTACATCTGACTGCGAATGTGAAGAATCTGCACATCACATTTTATGAGAGTGTATACGTGTTCTGTTCTGGCTCTTGCTGATATGGAGGGAAGTGGAAATTATGTTTTTCCTACTCCTCCGCTATTCTTTTCTGATTAATTTCGCTGCGGGATCCAAGATCCAAGACAGTTAAATCGTTTCTCTGGGACTTCGTCGGGCTTCATTGTCTCGGCACTAGTCTTGTGGTCGCCACTGTTGATTCTGGTTTACAGGAGTTACAGTGGTTTGGAAATAGTGTAGCGAGCTCGTCCCAAAAAAAAAAAAGGCCCATGGGCGGCATTAAAACTGACGATAAAGGAAGAAGATCGCAGTCCACTGCTGGAAAACTATGTCATCACTTTTTGAATATGTTCATAGAGTTTTAAACGTTCGTCTGTTGTTTCCAGGAACGGCTACAGGCTGCCGAGCGTGGGCTCCCCGTGGTGGATGTCCCCGGAATGCCTGCGCGGCCGGTGGTACGACCACCGCTCCGACATATTCTCCTACGGGATCATACTGTGCCAACTTATCGCCAGGGTAAGTTTAACTGTACATCGGGATAGATTTGAGACTGTTTTAACAAAACACTTTTGGAGGAGGAATGAGGCAGGTATAGATAACTGGCATTTGTCAGCAGCCTGAATGATTTCCTGACAATCGAGATTTCATAGATTGGTCTATCCATGACTTGGCTCGAGGATGAAGGTCCCTTAATCCTTGAGTCAAGCCAAGGATAGACCAATCCTCAAACAGATAAAAATCCGCCAGATTTGTGCACATATATGTAACGAACAAACTGTTTAGTTTCACCAGTTTTCTTCTAAAAGTTATATGCGAATCCGACCGAAGAGCGACCTCATTTACGGACACGCGGGGAGTCGCGCGGCGCGTTGTGCATTTTTAATTCAAACACATGGCGATGTATGAAAACGATTTCAAACGTCGATTTTACGAGAAGCGATTATCGCTCGTTAGTTTAAAATACAGCGTTCGTTGTGGTGGACGCGCCTCTCAGTAAATGAATAAAAAAGCTCGAGACGAGCCTTCTGCACGCGCCGCGCGACGCCCCGCGTCTCCGTAAACGAGCCCTAAGAGTCGTTAACATGGTACGGATCAGAGGGTTCTGTAGGTAGAACTGACTATGTACTTTTAACCTTCCTAACTCTAAAATGGTTTGTGGTTCCAGGTGGACGCCGACCCGGACGTGCTACCTCGCACGGACAACTTCGGCCTCAACTACATGGCGTTTGTGGAGCTCTGCGACGAGGACACCGTGCCCGACTTCCTAAGACTCACCTTCAACTGTTGCATCGTGAGTGTATTCGTCATTATCTATCACAGACCGACTTTACCCACTGCTACGATACTTTTTTTTTATGCCAACGCTTCTGTATTAGTGTTGTCCATGACCTATTCTTCCATTTTTATATTATTTATGGTTTTTAAGTTTGATGGCTTCCTTTAAAAACGTCTAACTGCTGCTGCAGAGATGTTTAATGATTACTTAAGCAATCACTTAGTAAAGATTTGATAAGTGAAGGTTTTGTAATGTCAAATCTTTACTAAGTGACGGCTTAAGTAATCATTAAATATCACTGTGTACAAATTGATTTTTAAATTTAATTTAAATTGGCTAATCCCATCTGACACTTTCCCACTCTTTACACGTAATAAACATCAAAGCATAGTCAGACATAAGTAGCTAGTTATTGTAATTATTATATATATTTTTTTTAATTGTTATATTTTCGTTTCAGTATGAGCCAAAAGCGCGTCCACTATTCCCGGAAATAGTGAACAAGCTGGCCGAAGTGAAGGAGAGCCTCGATGACGCAGCCTGGGGCTCGCTCACTACCAACAACTATGAGAGGTACGTATGAGTGGGATAGCGCTACACACTGCTGAATGTTAGAAAGAGAGCCTCGATGACGCAGCCTGGGGCTCGCTCACTACCAACAACTATGAGAGGTACGTATTAGTGGGATAGCGCTACACACTGCTGAATGTTAGAAAGAGAGCCTCGATGACGCAGCCTGGGGCTCGCTCACTACCAACAACTATGAGAGGTACGTATGAGTGGGATAGCGCTACACACTGCTGAATGTTAGAAAGAGAGCCTCGATGACGCAGCCTGGGGCTCGCTCACTACCAACAACTATGAGAGGTACGTATTAGTGGGATAGCGCTACACACTGCTGAATGTTAGAAAGAGAGCCTCGATGACGCAGCCTGGGGCTCGCTCACTACCAACAACTATGAGAGGTACGTATGAGTGGGATAGCGCTACACACTGCTGAATGTTAGAAAGAGAGCCTCGATGACGCAGCCTGGGGCTCGCTCACTACCAACAACTATGAGAGGTACGTATGAGTGGGATAGCGCTACACACTGCTGAATGTTAGAAAGAGAGCCTCGATGACGCAGCCTGGGGCTCGCTCACTACCAACAACTATGAGAGGTACGTATGAGTGGGATAGCGCTACACACTGCTGAATGTTAGAAAGAGAGCCTCGATGACGCAGCCTGGGGCTCGCTCACTACCAACAACTATGAGAGGTACGTATTAGTGGGATAGCGCTACACACTGCTGAATGTTAGAAAGAGAGCCTCGATGACGCAGCCTGGGGCTCGCTCACTACCAACAACTATGAGAGGTACGTATGAGTGGGATAGCGCTACACACTGCTGAATGTTAGAAAGAGAGCCTCGATGACGCAGCCTGGGGCTCGCTCACTACCAACAACTATGAGAGGTACGTATTAGTGGGATAGCGCTACACACTGCTGAATGTTAGAAAGAGAGCCTCGATGACGCAGCCTGGGGCTCGCTCACTACCAACAACTATGAGAGGTACGTATGAGTGGGATAGCGCTACACACTGCTGAATGTTAGAAAGAGAGCCTCGATGACGCAGCCTGGGGCTCGCTCACTACCAACAACTATAAGAGGTACGTATGAGTGGGATAGCGCTATAACATTGTTGAATGTTAGAAAGAGAGCAGACGTACAAAGTTAGATCGACTTTACCTGTAGTCAGATATTCTTAAGATGAAGAAACCATTAGTGTTCACGCTTCTGTTTTTTACGAAGGTACTGAACATGCGTACAGTGGCCGAGCTGTGGCGTGAAAAGTTTACACTTACACTAATATTGTTTAATTATTATCTACTTGTTTTTTGTCTTTATTCAATCGTGATGGAATATTACAGTTCATCATCATCATCAGCCTATAATATTCCCACTGCAAGGACTCAGGCCTCCTCCCTAGGAGAGGGATGGGCTATAATCCACCACGCGTGCCCAGTGCGGGTTGGTAGATGTAACATGTCTTCGAATTTTTTGGTTTATCGTATCCTCACGATGTTTTCCTTCACCGTAAATAGTATTATTTCGGTTTTTGAGTGCATAGTGTTTTCAAATAGATACTGATGGTGTATGTGTATTTACAGCGAGGACGCGGACTCGTCGGGCCCACGTTCGTGTCCCGGCCTGTACGCGTGGCGTCGCCCGCAGCGGTTCCGCTCCGAGGGCTCGCCCCGGCATAACGACCACGATCAGCGTATGTATCCGCAGTCTGTTTTGCTATCACTTTGACACCGGTTGTCCAGTTTCGTAATGGGCGATAGTATGATCGTTCACGATGCTTGAATATTTGGTTTCGTTGGTTCAGCTCAACATCGTCGCTCGCTGTCGGAGCTGGAGTGGGGCGCGGCGGGCTGCGGCACTCGGCGCGCGCACCGCTCGGCGTGGGCGCTGGGAGCCCCGCCCCCCGCCCCGCCCCCCGCCCCCGCGCCGCCCCGCCTGCAGCGCCTGCTGCGCCTGGCGCACATCATGTTGCTGCGCGACTCGCACGCCGCGCCCACACCCGCGCGCCGCGCACTCGACACGTTCCGCGGCGTCAAGAAGATCCTCGAGCCGCACCCCGGCTCTGCGTCGTGCGCCGAGCTAGCCTCCCCCCCCCGCGCCGCGTCCCGCGCACTGGACCTGTCGGACGACGCGCGCGCCGCGTCGCTGCCCTCCTCGCCCGCGCTGTCGCGGCGCGGCAGTCTGGGCGCGGCGCCGGCTCGCACGCCGTCCGGCGCGGAGCTGCGGCGGCGCGGCTCGTGCGAGTCGGGCATCTTCTCCGTGGCCAACGAGGAGCTGTGTCCCGCGCGCCTGGCGGGCAGACCGCGCGCCGCCGTGTGTCCGTGCTCGCTGGTGGGCTGCCATCGCTGCTGGTGGTGGCGGCGCGACGCCGACGAGCGCTCGGCCGAGCCTGACGCCGCGCCGCCGCAGGGCGAGGCGCGCGCCCGACTGTGTCCCGCGTGCCTGCTGCAGTACGACCGCGCACTGGACCGGCCCGGCCGCCCTCGCCAGACGCTGGACGACGCGGCGGGCGAGCTGCGCAGTCTGGACGACACGGACGAGTTGCGCATGGACGGCTCACCCTTCCTGTGCGGCCGGCCGGACGCTGACCTTGACGGGGACCCCGAGGCCGCCTCGGGCTCGGCCGAGCGCCTGTGCGAGTACCACATCCTGGCGCGGTGCTGCTGCGTGCGCGGCACGGCACGGGACGGCTCGGGACGGGGCCGCGCTGCCGCCGTGCGCTCGTCCAGTGTGTACACGGACAGCTCGGAGGACGTGGCGTCGTTGGCGGGCTCGGACAGTCTGTACTGCGACGAGCGAGTGCCGCGCCACGTGCGCTCGGCACAGATCAGCAAGATCGTGGAGTACTTCGAGCGCAAGGGCGCCGACTTCACGTGCGAGCGCTCGCGCGGCCACTCGCGCTACCGCCTGGCGCCGCGCGACGCTCGCAAGTGCCCGGCGCAGGCGCGGCTCATGGTGTGCGAGGGCGCCGTGCGCTCCAAGCTGCCGCTGTTCGACAAGAAGTCATAGCGCTAGCCCGGCGCGGCGCGACAAATGCCGCACCCACACGCCGACAGTGACCGCGCGTCTGCTGGACACAGGCCGTGCCGTGATAGTGACCGCTGAGTGTGACGTTACTGCGCAACATGTACTGATGTGACTCAGTCCGGGTCTCGCGCCCGCAGACTTGTGACTTCCATAGTGTTTACAGAAGAGAATATTTTGTCGTAAAGCGCGCCGCGATCGATCTATTATTCACGTGTTAAGAATATTTGATCACAATTATTATAAAATCAGTATTTCCCTTGGCTAGTGCCAACGTTGCCGCTGTGGCGGATGGGGCATACGCTCCCGACGAGCCGTGCTGTACTCACGGCGAGTCTCGACACAAATTCACGTTTGTTTGACTGATCGTAACTTCGTACTTTATTTATATTTATAATAAAGGTGGAAATTGAGATTACAAAGAAGGTTGTAGAAGAGATTAGTCGAAATTATCGGTGATATAGTCAATGTGTGGTTGAATAGTCCTTTATAACGTGGCCTATCCGTATATTATGAAGGCCTTTTAGTCGTTTTTAGTCTAAATATTATAGACGGCATCGCGTTCTGTACTTTGGTTTCGCTGACACATCAGAAGCAGTGTTGCAACCTGTAAATAATAATTAATTTTAGGTTATGTTTCAATAACTTTATAATTTATTTTTATGTTTCCAGTATTAAATATTACTTGCCAGTTTACAGCTACTCTAAGTTTGTACATAATTTAAAGTTAAGTTGTCATAATAAAACAATAAAACGTTGGCTACTGTAGTACTGAAATTAATATTTACGTTAGCAGTGCAATACTGATTGCGTTTAGGTCCTAATTTATAATTTAACTATACAAAGATTCAATTGCTATATTTCGTTAAACTTCGACAAAGTCATATAGTTATTTAAAATTATTATTTACTTTTGAAAGAACATTTTTTTATTTATCTTTACTTTACATCATAAATATATCTATACTCATAATATACGGGCAAATTACGTCCTAAAAATATATAAAAATACAAAATAAAAGTTGTGGCGCGTTGCTAGTCTTTTAAAACGCGCCATTTTTGTCGAAATCCGTCGTATAAATTAATTGTAAAGGATGGTGTAAACTACTTACGCGAAAATAATTATAATATAAAATATAATTGAGAACGAACGTGCGGACTTTAAAAGTGCGTGCATTTTGAACGAAACTCTAAAAGTGACGAATAAAAGATAATGACAACAATTCTTAGTAAATGAATTCAATTTCGCGTCTTAGTGTACGCACATTTATAATTTGAAGGAATTCATAGATCAATTTCGAGAGAAAAAACCATAAAATATCCCAGTAATATAAATCCGTTGTCTTATGTATAAAGTTATTTTAACAAGCCTTTTGTACAGAAACAAGAATGGTCACATAATATACAAAATAACATTTTCTCGACTTTAATCTATGAACCACCGTTCACTCCACCTTCCAGTTTCCTCTAAACAAAATATAATGTACAAATATGTGTCAAAAATCAGACCGAACTATAGAAAAATGTTTCATGTTGCCCGTTGCTTTGCTTTCTACTAAAATGGTAGAAATATTCGCAGAATAGCGAATACAAATGGTAGAAATTTGATATGACGATAGCAAGTTTTAGGCAAGTTGTTCTAAAAAATAACGTCATATCGAGATTCTCTGTGATTATCAGCTGATATTATTTTTGTCAAAATAACGGGCAACACTAAAAACGTTATAGTAATATCATATTTTTGTAAATACAGTATTAACATGGTGTATTTAAATATCATTGTCATCTTATAGTAAATTTTACTTTAGAATCATGGTTATATTGTTAAATTCAGGGTATACATGGTGTAAATATTTAATGTTGGGATAAAATGTGAAACAATTGATCCGCGTATGCGGTTTAGATGTCAGTGCCAAAAATATTATTTCAATAAACAAATTATAAATTCACATGCTTGATTCATGATGTCTTTTCGTTCAGAATTAAGCAACCAGCCATTTTTTTTATGAAAATACAGGGACAGTCAGCTATAGCATATAATATATCTATTCATAGATTTACATAATGTAGTAGAAAATGTACAAATGTCCTATTCAGAATTAAATGGTCCAAGCCCAATAGCCTTTTTAACCGACTTCTTTCGTACACTTATTAATCGTTTCTTACCAAGAACACACAGCATCAAACATTGATATAACCCCCTGAACGAAAGGACATCGTCAGTCAAGGTAAACACAAGCGTCGGGGTGTCGAATTAGTGTTGAAACTCCTTAATTTATATATGAAAGAGCAATTACGTGTCCGTCCATAATTAGGCGAAGAAATGCTTTTTATCCGCGGTAGCTACACCTCTCAATACAAGCAATTTTTAACTCGATTGTAACAGAGTAGAAGTTGAAACTTGTGTGAAATTGATAGTTGAAACAAATGTTGGTGTTGCTAACATACCTATTAGATTTGAATGCATTTCTATCGATACTTCGCCCATTGATCCCTTTCAAGTATCGATTGTCCTAAAAAGCATCAATGTGTGCACTTTCCGGTACTTGTTAGTGACCAATGGGCTCTAATTGGACACTAAGACTGATAGTGGAACTACTTAGCAGCTTTTTGCAGCCAAACTGTCCGAGACAGTGTACTACAAGGCATTGGACAGATGTTACTCAATGCCGTATAGATGGCGCTACAATCGAGTGTCCCAATCATTACACTAAAAAATATAAAACGGATTACGTAACACTGTCTTATGTCTTAGAAGTACTTTGCTTACATTGTAGATTTTATTACAGCTATTTTGTTATTCGATATATTCAAATCGTTCTGTAAATATATACCATTGTTTTCCTAGCCGATTCTATTAGTTAATCCCATTTGATTGTAATAAGCAAATGTCATTTTCGTGATTAAATGAATCAACACCGATTGGATGATGATTTATTAATCGTCTATCTGTAGTTGTATTCAGCCAAAAACGAAATATAATGGCGTTAATATAGAACAAATTGTACCTAACTATTAATGTAAGGAAATGACGCATTTTTGGCGTTATTTCAATTCAATTTAAATCATTGTGATGTGAATAAAATAAGTAAATTGAACATTTGTAAAAAATACTTTCATTTTTGTTTATCTTATCCGCGATCTCGAGCGAACGATCAAATTAATGGAGGATCAGATAATAAGTCTGACGAAAAAAACTGTTTCCTATATTTTCAGATTATAACCAGGACATCACCTTGAGTTCGCGAATAAGATCTAATTACAATACATGTCTGGTGATTAAATAGTTAAGTTTTCGCCTTGGTGTTAAAATATTGAGTGAATTTACATTTACATTGCCATTGAAAACACTAATTTTGAAAATATTTTGATTGGCAACACTATTGAAACCTGTACATTTTTTCGCGCTATTTTGTTGTGTCAGTTCGATTCAAATGCTAATGTCAGTATAGCGCGAAATAATTTTTAAGATGGTAACACTGTTTTTGTTTCATTTTAATTGACTTGCGTTGACGCAGCTAGATTAGACATTAGCAAATGTAGACAAAAACAGCAAAGCTATTATTAATCACATTCAAAGCAGCTTCACGCAATTCAAATATTTTAATGTTAAAGCGAATATATAAAACTAAAGTCACCTTAGGTGTAACTTTTCTCAAATTATAAATAAAAAATAAAGTTTCAGCACTAATTCGAATCAGTGTTGTCAGGTGATTATTTTTTGTATTGAATATTAAAATATATTTTTTTTTTACGAAAAAAGGGACAAGTTACACCGCAATAAGCATATCAGTTACAGAGTGTAGGTAATGGTTAGTTATTTTTATATATTTAGGTTTTAACAGGAATACTGTACGACCGATTATATTTATCTTTCTGACTGTTATCCAATATTATTCTTTTCTATAGTCATTTGATGCTAAATAACATTAATTCCTCCCCATTCTTGTTACATTTGCAATGTTTTTAGATAAGCTTCTCTTACATTGTAGTATTAATAAGTCAATTACTTAGTATATATTTATCTTCGGCCAAAAAATATATAATCAACCTTTCATCGCCGAAAATAATCCTTCAGATAACCTACATACAGGTTAAAAGCCTTTATTTAGAAATGCCGACTCGGATATTCCCCGAAATATATACTTTTACTACTGTGTCGTACACAAACAGTCCTTATACATTTTTATGACTAAGACACGGTTCTTTACTTTATCGATAATACAATATACTTCTGTTCTAACATAATAATCATAGTAGGACACGACTTGCGATAAGAAATAAATAATGGTATCATTGATAACTGTGACTGTTACAAATCTAAAAATAAAATTAAAATAACTTATTCATAGAGACTCTTCGTTATTTTAAATAACGAGTAAATAGTAACCATATTAGAAAAGATTCTCCTAATATCCACTGACTGAAATTTGATTATCGTTTCAACAACAACACATCCGGACACAAAGGGCGAGAAGGAACATGGGTGGGTTTTAGTCAGTAGAAGTCTGACACTCCCTTCCGCTCCGCCCAGAGCGGGAAAAGTCAATTGATGATGTCCCACACTCAAAAAAGAAAAAAAATAAGGCTCGAAATACTCGGTGTGGTGAGTTTATGTGAGAATCCTTGATAGGAGTTGGCTAAAATAGAAAATTAGCTGGCGTAGATTACAACTAATTATTACGTTATATTTTCTACTTATTAATAGGTTTAGTAGTTGTTTATATAATCGCAATACCTCCAAACTGACAATAATTTATATTTTACCTATACCAACGTTGAATCAGTTGCACAAACCTTAGTACCTTTATGGGTAAGACCAAAGGGGCGAGTTTATGCGAGTTAAAAGTCGCTTTTTGTCCTTGCCCTTCAATAACCCTCAAGAACTCAGGATAAATATAATCGGTCGTGTGAGCCTCGTGTTAAGTATATAAGTTTGTGTAAATAGCTCCTAACGTTCCTTGTTTTTAAGGCACTAACGGTTTAATGTAGAACATTTTCTTATACGGTTGTGTCATTTACAAGCCCAGACTTATTATAGTTATAGTTGAAGCCGATTAGGCTGTTACGGAACGAGAATTTGTAAAATGAAGATCGTATTAAATATATTTTGTTTCAAAATGGTTGTTTTTTTTTGTCCAGTATCTGGGTTTTTTTGCCTCTTGTTGTTGTGTGACACTATCAATGCCATCTCTCATGATCTGCCTAGCCTTTTTCGTATGTCGGGGGCTGCCAGGCAAACCAGATGCAGCTGAATACCAGAATTTTACATGGATCTACCGTCTATCTGACCTCCACAACCCACTTAGTACTGGGTAATACAATACTCCTTTGGTAAGACTGGTTGTCAGATTTTCGACCCACCTGTTACAACTTTCAAAGATCTACAAATCCGCCAAATCAATGTCATCTCTACAGGGTGTTATATCTTTGGTGCGCTGAAACTGTCCAGCAGGGCTATTGCGTATCCAGCTCACTGTCCGTCCTATGACGATGACAGGCCGTGTTGACAGCACGTTCGTATTCAACCCGCGCTTCAAAGAAATGTCAGCAACATTGCGAGGGCCCACACAAGGGCTGACGCCTGTCGGGGCTGCGGGTTGTTTGAAAGAGACAGGTACCGCGGCCTCGGACACTAAGGGCTAAGAAGGAACATGGGTAGTTTTTAGTCAGTAGAAGTCTGACACTCGCTACCGCTTTGCCCAGAGCGGGAGGAGTCATTTGATGATTTCCCACCCTCCAAAAAAAGAAAAGGGCTGTTGCGTATTTAAGTTGACAGTTCTAGTGATGATCACTTGGCTGAGAGTTCACGCTCGCCAGGCGCTTACTCAACTTAGTCGCAAAACAAGCGATAAAAAAATAGAGTTGTCAAGTGCTAGAACGAAGAGCACCGTACCCGCGGTCAGTTGCTTCGGGCCAGGTGGTTCGATCAATCGGATAAAGTGAAGTTTTTTTTCAATTTCGTCGATTTTAGAATCTTACCAGGCGATCCAGGTGAACGGGTAATCACTGTCCACTTTCGATTCATCGAAATGTAAAGGAACCCAAGTTTTCATAGTCCACTACCGTCTACCGACCTCTATGCAATAGGTTATCAAATCTCCTTAGAAAGTAATAATTCAATGTCAATGATAGATGTCTAGTTGTGGCACCCTAAACACAAGTTAAATCTTACATTGGGTGCCAGAGCTCATCATAAACACTCTGTTACCCTAGTTGTAAAGCTGCACAGTGTATAGTTATGTGTTTTTTGTACAAGGGATTGTTATAAAACTTTTTTTATTTAGTTAATCAGATATTTTCCTATAATTTAAGATACCTATTCAATGTGTATTGATTGAATATAATTAAGTAGGTATATCGCAAGAAGAATTATTATCATCAATAACTTAATTTACTTCTTTTCATTATAAAAGCTTGGTCTTTATTTGAATAAGAAGTGCTGAATCCATGGTTTTATGACCCCCAACACTGAAATAAACAAGCATTATTAAAATCCAGTTTAGTAGCGAACAGCTAGTCATTCATTTAATTAACTTCAAATAAGCCAGTCTTTTGACTAAAACTCTTGCCATGCAAGCTATCCGATCATCAACTGCCTCCGTGGTCGATTAGTTTATGCGTTTGGCTTGTGACCCGGTCGTCGTCGGTCGTGGGTTCGATGCCCACGGGAAACATACTTTGTAAAGTTGTTTTCAGTTTGGCTAGGACATTGCAGGCTTGAATCACCTGATTGTCTGATAAAAAGATGATTCCGTGGTTCGAAAGCCAGTGGTCCCGGCCGCCAAATGGTGCCTCCCACTCTTGGGCAGAGCGAAAGGGAGTGTCAGACTTCTACTGACTAAAAACCACCCATATTACTTTCTAGTCCTTGTGCCGAGGCCGCGGTATCTCTCGCTGTTATCTTGGCCAGAGGCTAAGTGTTGCCATACAACGTGGCAATGCCGCCAGTCTTTTGGGCACATTACCGGCTGACAGGGTTGAGGAGTAGTATTTTGATGCCTTTTTATAGTTTCTTGTTGTTTATAGTTTTTAATTACCTAATGTACATAGTTACTTTTCTCTTTTAATCAACCAGTCGATGTCAAAAGAGGCTCGGCTGGCTGTTCACAATGGTGTGCTGGTGCCTACTCTTATGTATGGCAGTGAATGTTGGGTGTGGCAAACGAAGCATGAAAGTAGGATTAATGCTGTGGAAATGCGTTCTTTGCGAAGCATGTGTGGTGTAACTCTGAATGATAAATTGAGGAATGAGGTTATACGAGAACGTTGCGGTTTAAAAGAAGATGTAGTGACAAAAATTGAAAAGAGTATGCTAAGGTGGTTCGGTCATGTGGAAAGGATGAATGAAAGGCGATTAACAAAAGGTATTTACAAGGCAGATGTGAGTGGTAATGCCGGGAGGGGACGCCCTAGAAAGACATACACTGATCTTATTGGTGCCGTTCTTCTGAAAGGACAGGTGCGTAGTACTCGTAACCGGCGTGCGTGTATGACCAGATGTATGAATGTGGACGAGGCAAAAGGAGTATGTAAGGATCGTAGCAAGTGGCGTTCTGTGGTTTCTGCCTACCCCCATGGGAAAAGGGCGTGAGTTTATGTATGTATATACCTACCTACTGAAGCCATAATTTAAAAGAAACATCTGTTTTCCACGGTAAATGTTTATTTATGATAATCACAATTTACTATTTCATGTTGTATGGAGCTAGGAAATGTCAACATGGCTTTGGGTTCCGTTTCTTAATGCAAGGTCGGTTTGGCGGTCCGGGTGGTGGGCAGGGGCACGCCGGCGGCGGTGGTGGTGGCGGCCATTTCTGGGAATTATTCATTAATTAATTACTTATTATTAATTACATTTAAATACAGACGTCGTCAGCACACCAAACTACTACGATCTGACAAATTTCTTTAAAACATTTTCAACTTTATCGCTAAAGCGTTAGGTTCAATGTTTATTGGGAAGTAGCTGATGCCCGCGACTTCGTCTGCGTGGATGCCAGTTATCGCGACCAAAAGTAATCTTTTTATCTCCCCTTTTCAACCCTTTACAACGCTTTTTTTGCATTAAAAAGTAGCATATGTCCTTTATTAAAGTAATAAATAAATCTAATAAAAAGTAGCATATGGCTCTAGACTATCTGTGTACCAAATTTCATTTAAATCGGTTCAGTAGTTTTGGCGTAAAAGTGCTACAGACAGACAGAGTTACTTTCCCATTTATAATATTATTAAGGATTGCCGAATCCTTGGGTTAGCTTGATGTGTCTGTACAACGAAGCTCTTCGTCTGCCTCGTTGGTTTAGCTGTCACATGTGATGAGCATGAGGTGCCGGGTTCGATTCCCTGGTCGGGTAGTACCTGGTTACTTTTTTCATCAGAAGCTGCCCAGAGTCATTATATGTGTCCGGTTGACGGTGAGGTGAATAGGGTTGTCCTTAAATAGACGGGACTTTAACTGTGAAATTAAATGTGGGTTTACTACTATAGGCATGGTAAACCTCTGCCTAAACCATCGGAAAACAGGCGTTATACAGCACATCAAAATTCTAACCTGACGGAATGGACAATATTCCAATCAGGACGCTGAGATTTCCTTTGAATAACACGGTACTGTCTTCCGACGTGAAAAAACAGCTGTCCATACAAGGCCCGTTTTTGTGCATAATGATAAGTTTTTTGTGCATAATGATAAGTTGGTCCCATCGACATGGAAACTCAATAGTTTAATGTGTTTCAATTGTATCTTACCACTATAAATTATATACTACAGACGCAAATCGACCGTACTTCTGGTAAGGCTAGGCCCTAAGAGACATGCCGTGGCTTACCACGGCTTGGTATGCTCATATTTTTGTGTGTCACATAGATTTAAAATAATTTCCGCCATAAAAATAAAGCAACATGTCTGTCGAGGTCCTAAGTTCACCAGGGACGAAACTCGATAAAAAAGGTTTAGGGTCACTTAATAAGCAAATATTATAGTATTTCTTGTTACCAGTCTTTTGGGATTGATACAAGGCGACTTCTTCTTGGGAACAAGATGTCCAAGTCCCACAATATCAAGAATGTCGTGTAGCGTATCATTGTCCACAGTCTTCAACAACACTCCTATGAAAGCGAGCAGAAAGCCCAAAGTACCGCAAGCAATCTTCAGTGGGCTGTACCCCTCGGGCTCTTCATCAGGCTCAAATGCGGCATCCTCAGCTCTACGGCGAGCTTCCTCCTGTCTTCTTCGTTGTCGCTCCCGTCGGTCCCTCTCTTCGCTACTGAAAAACTCATTATACATCATCATCATCATTTCAGTAGAAAGACGTCCACCGCTGGACATGGCCTCCCCTTTGTGTCGCCACATTTACCAGTCCCGTGCGTCTCGCATCCAGCTTATCCCCGACCCACACCAGGTCATCGTTTCACCTAGTGAGAGGCCTTGTGCAACGCAACGTCTTCCGGTTCGCGGTCGCCACTCCAGAACTTTTCGGCCCCATCGGCCATCCATTCTGCGAGCAATGTGCCCTGCCCATTGCCACTTACCATGCCAAAAAACATACCATCGCTAAAAATGTCAGCGTACCTACAGAGAGTCATAAGACATTTATAAGGCGGTTGGTGGGTCTACTTGTCCAAAGATCAGTTCATGATTCAATAAGAGCGCATCGTCGATGCTGCCGCGTGTGATAGCACTCCCGTTTCGTTTCCCGTTGTATCAAGTGAAGGTTATGAGCGACGGAAAGACATAGGGGCATGGAAAAATGCGATTCCGTTCTGCCAGATGTGGCACAACGTAACCCAGCTGGTTGTTACGTCGTGACTCTAGATTCGCTCCAGATAGGCCGAGCAGCCACGGAAGGTCTGAGTCACACGTCCAGAAGGAACCTACGCGCGCATATCCGTGTTGTTAAAGAATAAAAAGGATGACCCATAACCAAAGACATTCAAATATCTATTCCTATCTTAAATCTCTTTGCCCATAACAGACTGTATTACGAAGAAGAGACCACTACGTATGTAAGCTACATAAATAAGAAGAATGACGACCACTCACCAATCGCACATTATTTATTGATGGTAATTTCACTTTTAATTGTATGTTTCATATAACTTGCATGATTGTGTAGCTGTGAAATCTTTATTTATAAAATTAATATCATTGTAGAGCTTCATTTTGCTTGATGTTGCTGCATGACGGGCCACATGACACTCTGTTGACATTTCAAATTCTTTTTTGTTCCGACAGGTTCAGAGGAATGAGTTTCTATTTTCCGGAGCGATGAAGTATGCACTGTAATAGTTTGATAAAGTTTGTTATTGCATTCGAGGCGGAATGAACACCCGCGTACGGCGAGGGTGTTCATTCCACGTGTATCAAAGGACGTTTTTTAATACACTTTAGAAGAAATAAACTAATAAAACGATAAGTTTAGTATTTATTTTGATGCCCAGGCTATGCCACTTTATGCACGCGTCTGGATTGGGGGCCCAAGTTATTTAATCATAACATTTTTAATTCACGTTTAAGAAATTCGTGGCCCTATGCTTTAAGTTTTAACTATTTTTAACTAATTTCCCTATGAGTCTTATTTCGTTTGGCAAGGTTTAAAAAAATGGGCCCTCAATCCAGATGCACATTTTATTTTGTCATCAATTTCTAAGAGACTAGATTTAATTTGCTTTTTTTTCCGCGGTTTGATTTCGCCAGGTTAAAGAAGAAGTAAAGGTATGAAGCCGCTAAACAGCCTCACAGAAAAAATATAAAATTCAAATATTTTCTAATTATGAACACAAATTAATGTTTACTTGTTCATAAAAGTAAATATTTAGTTAGCTAATATTTAATTTAAAATAATCATGTTTATTTATAGTATTCTTTTTATAAACACAATTTAATGTTCAAAAATTGACAAAAAGGCAAAAAAAAACAAAACGTTTGTAAAGACGCAAATCAAAATGATCTCTCTGTAGTCGGTGGTCATTTTTTTAAGGATGAGGCCTTTTTTTATGGGGTTGGGAACCATCAAATAACCCCTCCCGCTCTTGGGCAGAGCGGAAGGGAGTGTCAGACTTCTACTGACTAAAAACCACCCATGTTCCTTCTTAGCCCTTCATGCCGAGGCCGCGGTATCTCTTGCGAACAACCCGCAGCCCCGACGGGCGTCGGCCCTTGCGGGCCCCTTCCATGGTGCTGACATCTCTTTGAGGCGCGCGTGGTACACGAACGCGCCGTCGACATAAGGCGGACGGACAGCGAGCTAGCCCATCACTCACCGGCCACAGGCCCGCGTCTACGGTGGCCGGAAAAAATCACGTGGCCCCCGACGCCCTGAGCGCCTCCCGCGGCGGCTGGGACGAGAGGTTCTCTCCCTCTCACGTTCCGCCACCTCCTTCGCTAGCATCACTGCTTCGCAGAAGGAGGCGACGGCGTCCCATTCCTCCTCGCCCCGGACCATGGCTTGCACCAGGGCCGGACGCGAGAGGTCGCCGCCGGAAAGATGAGGCCTTGGGTTCGAAACTGGGTCAGGTAAATTGAATCGATTCTTAGTAGAAAATCTAAAGTCTGAATTTGTGACCGGCTGCCGAGCCTCCCCTATTACAGCCGTAGCTTTTCTCCAATACATTGAGGTATAATGTACTAGAGAGCACTTGATGATAGCGGGGTAAGGTGCAGTATAATCCCGATTATCCGGGGAGTATTAGGTATTTTTCACGATGAGCTCGTGGCTTAATAAGAACCGCCACTCGGGTCGATTTTTAAGTAAAGCTGTGCTTGCCTAGGTCGGTCAGTGGATGGGTGACCGATCGACATAGGTAGGTATAACAATAAAAAAAAAAATATTGTACCGAGTTTCCTCCGTGCCTCGGAAAGCACGTTAAGCTGTTCGTCCCGGCTGCCATATACCTAAAGACATATAGATCTTTGGCAGTCGTTACAGGTAGTCTGTGACCAGAAATTCTGACATCCAGTCTTACCATATAGTATCGTATTGCCTAGTATTAACTGGGTTGTGGAGGTCAGACAGGCAGTCGCTCCATGTAAAATACTGGTATCCAGCTGCATCCGGTTAGACTTGAAGCCGACCCCAACATATTTGGGAAAAGGCTAGGCAGATGATGAATCCCGATTTTCCGAACTTCGATTAAACGGATATCCGATTATCTAATTACCGTATTTTTATATCTTGTTGTCGAAATGACGTATGTGAAACACTATCTATAATAGATTTTTTGGGTTCCGTAGCCGAATGGCAAAAACGGACCCCTAATAGATTATTTTAATATTGTTTGATTTTTCCTTAGAACTCGATTATCCGGATTTTCGATTATAAGGTATACCCCTGGGTTTTAACATATTGCTCCCCCCCCACGATCTCCGTTCGAGTGAAATTATTATAAAAATTATTTCTCTATTTTACTCCAATTTTGGTAATAATGTCAAGGGATGACATTTTATTGCACGAAACATGAATTCTTCCAGTAAAAGTCTCATCAGTATTTTGAAATGACAAACATTTTATTTTTATAGCTAGGAAACGTGTTTTTAAGGTATGTAAACTCACCTTATCCTTTTTTCCCTTACCGCACGTACACCCTGTAGGGGCTGCAATCTGTTGGTTGTAGGTTCCCTCCTTCTTTTCACCACTGTAGAACATTTTGTACAGCAACGCAAGGATGCCAGCGGTGATCACCACCCCGGCCACTATGGGTATCTTGTTATCATCTCGGCGGTCGGCCATCGTAGCCCATCCGTCGTACCTACACTGTTTACTACTTTATTATCATTATTATCACTTTGTGTGAAAATTTTGTAATCTTTTATGTTTGACGCATCGAAGTGATTGAAGAGATAAGTCATCGTTTTGTCTGCTTGACTTTTATAAAAAGTTAAGGTGAAAGAAAACTCCTTGCAAGAAAGATAACTCCTTCCAAACCCTGCATTTAGTATCATCACACAAAGAGATTTTATCGTCGAGCAACCACGATCTATGTTAAGAATACCGGGGACTCGTTATACATCCGTGTTAGGGTCATGGAAAAACATATGTGTACCAAATTTCAACTTAATCGGTCCATTACATTCGGAGCAAGTTGGCTGTGACAGACGGACAGACACACGAGTGATCCTATAAGGGTTCCGTTTGTTCCTTTTGAGGTACGGAACCCTAAAAACAAATAATTTGCCTAGTTTAACATTCCATGTCATCCATAATACTTATTTCAAATCTTGTCATAAAAACAAATAATTTGCCTAGTTTAACATTCCATGTCATCCATAATACTTATTTCAAATCTTGTCATAAAAACAAATAATTTGCCTAGTTTAACATTCCATGTCATCCATAATACTTATTTCAAATCTTGTCATAAAAACAAATAATTTGCCTAGTTTAACATTCCATGTCATCCATAATACTTATTTCAAATCTTGTCATAAAAACAAATAATTTGCCTAGTTTAACATTCCATGTCATCCATAATACTTATTTCAAATCTTGTCATAAAAACTTGAAAATATTGGAATTTTAACCCTTTTTAAGCGCCAAGTTTACCTTATACCTTTGACTTACTTCCAGCGCCACGTCACTTTAGGCATAAGTTGGAACAGTGTTGGGAACATCTATTACACAAGGGAACAAAATTAAACTTTTTTAATTGTTGCATGGAATTTTACGGATGCTGTTTAACTACTTCGAAGGCACTGATTTCAGCCCGTCGGGGCTGCGGGTGTTCGCAAGAGATACCGCGGCCTCGACATGAAGGGCTAAGAAGGAACATGGGTGGTCTTTAGTCAGTAGAAGTCTGACACTCCCTTTCGCTCTGCCCAAGAGCGGGAGGGGTCATTTGATGATTTTCCACCTACCATAAAAAAAAAAGGCACTGATTTCAAATCTACCCTCAAATTGTCTCAAATTTGATCCATTTAAGTTAGAGTAATTTAAGTAAGGCAAACGATTGTGCGCGATGATTTATACACCGCGAAATTTAAATAGTTGTTTTCCCGTGGCCGAACAACTTGCCATAAGGAGTACTTTTGAAGGATGGAGTAAAAGTAAAAAAATAAGGACCTTTTTGTTTTAAAATAATTAAAAAACAATTTATCAACTCGAAAACGTGAGAATCAATAGTAACACTAAACGTAACTTGTAGGTAGTACATACTCGAATCACACGTAAAAGTATGAAGAGAAAATTGGAATAACTTGTAGGGTTAAAGCTCATTATTATCAAGAATAAGTTATCAGCTGATTGAAAATCATGCGGGTCAACGGCCGCGCGGCCGGTAGGCACCCAGCTTGCGCCCAGCGCAGGTATCGGGAGGTGCCTACTATTGGTTCGTGATAGCTTTCGAGTTTTGTTTTTCACAATGGTTAATCGGCCATTTTTAGGGTTCCGTAGTCAACTAGGAACCCTTATAGTTTCGCCATGTCTGTCTGTCTGTCTGTCTGTCTGTCCGTCCTCGCTTAATCTCTGTGACCGTTAGCACTAGAAAGCTGAAATTTGGGACCAATATGTGTATCAATCACGCCGACAAAGTGCTAAAATAAAAATTGGAAAAAAATGTTTTATTAGGGTAGCCCCCCTATATGTAAAGTGGGAAGTGTTTTTTTTTTTAATTTTAACCCTAATGTGTGATATATTGTTGGAAAGGTATTTAAAAATGAATAGGGGTTTACTAAAATCATTTTTTGATAATGTCAATAATTTCGGAAATAATCGCTCCAAAAGTAAAAAACAAAGCGTCCCCCCCCTCTAACTTTTGAACCATAAGTTTAGAAAATACGAAAAAAATCTGAAAAGTAGAACTTTATAAGGACTTTCTAGGAAAATTATTTTGAACTTGGATGGAAACAACAGATGGAAACTGCAGTTAACCAATATAATTTGGTCCCTGAATCGTATGAGCGCCTATACAATCCAGAGGTCAAGTTTCATTTGCCCGTATTTTTTTTTTAACTTCGTTTACATAATATTTTATTATCTACGGAACCCTACACTGAGCGTGGCCCGACACGCTCTTGGCCGGTTTTTTGGTTTCTAATATTTTATTTATTTATAAAACGATTGTATTACCAAGACAAAACCATTTCGTTACGGGAAAACAATGATTTAAATTTCACGGTGTAGTGTTTTATAAATAATTTTGTAAAGTAAATGAGTTCATGAAACTTACTGAAAAAAAAACATTGTATAATTCAATCTCAGAAATCAATATACCTTTACTTTTAGTAAAAAAAATTATGTTAGTTAAGTTTCTATTCAAAAACCGGGATAAAAAAAATGTTAATGTGAACCGATTTTGCATTATATATCCAATATTAAATATTGAATATGTATTCTAGTAAGTCCCCTCTTTGAGTAGTGGCTGGAGAGGCGCCACGGCGGCAGCGCCCTCACCTTTCGTCTGACGCAGGTACTCACCGGACACGGTTGTTTCGGGAGGTACCTGCACCGAATCAGGCGGGAGGAAACGCCCGGATGCCACCATTGTGAGGATCGGCCGGAGGACACGGTGGAGCACACCGTGGAGGTGTGTCCCGCTTGGGATGAGCTCCGCCGTGTTCTCGTAGCAGCGATCGGCGGCGGCGACCTCTCGCGTCCGGCCCTGGTGCAAGCCATGGTCCGGGGCGAGGAGGAATGGGACGCCGTCGCCTTCTGCTGCGAAGCAGTGATGCTAGCGAAGGAGGTGGCGGAACGTGAGAAGGAGAGAACCTCTCGTCCCAGCCACCGCGGGAGGCGCTCCGGGCTTCGGGCGCCACGTGATGGCTACCGGCCACCGTAGACGCGGGCCTGTGGACGGTGAGTGATAGGCTAGCTCGTCCGTCCGTCTTATGACGACGACAGGCCGTGTTGACAGAGCAACGTCGTGCTAGTTAGCACGAAAAATAGACCGGCTTGCGATTAGGTAGCATGCTTATTCACAAGCATGCTCTTTTCGTATACACGTGCTACTTGTATGCTACTAAGTGACAGCTGCTCGAAACTAGCACGATTTTGTGCTACTACGTAGCATGTGTATTCCAGCTTTAAGGTTGCACTAGTCGACGGCTCGAACTCGTTGCCGGGCGTGGCTAATATGCATGTTATTTGGTAATGTTTTTAATTTATCTAGTTTTATTCATTTAGTATTCATTTATCTAGTTTTTCTCTATTTATTTACATATTTATTTATTTATTTAGTGAACTATACGACGATTTATGACGAGATTGAGCGCGTGAAATTTCATAAATTGACGTTTGGGCGTATAGATATTATGGAAAAACTACTGGATGTATCCACTTAAAACAATTTATTTGAACTTTTGAATAAATTATCTATCCCTGTATGGTTTCACTTTTTCCATTTTCATACTACATAAGTTATTTATTTACGCTGAAAGATGAGTTCAAATAAGTGTTAAAATATGGAAGTTTCGACGCTCATAACTTCTAAACCAATGATTTTTTTCCAATTCTGCTTCCATACAGGGCTAGATAATGACAAGACCAGTTGACACAATTTTTAGTTTTGAATCTTCACCGTGAAACAGACGAGTAATCACCATACTACGTTTGTATGGAAGAATGACCGGCTAGTTCAACCTTAAAGGCTGGATTACACATGCTACGTAGCATGGCAGGCATGCTACCTAATCGCAAGCCGGTCTATTTTTCGTGCTAACTAGCACGACGCATAAAACCTCTTTTTTATATTATTTGGTTTTACTATTTTTTAATATTATGTCTTTTATCGTGCTGCCACCTTTTTGTTGTTTTCTGTCAGTATATCCAATAAAAAACTGTAAAGCCGCGTCCTCACTTACGTCACCCGAAACGTTCCTGTTAGGCTCGCGCCTCGGCCTCACGAAGCCGCTCGGCCTAAGTGGGGATGTCACTAAATGTTCCTGTTAGACCGCGCGGCTCAGTTCTCGCTCATGTCCACACGCACGAGGCACGGCCGCGTGGCCTTTGTGGGGACGAGGCTTAAGATAATGTCACTCAGACGTGCTAAAAAGAAGTATGCTCGTAAAAAGTATGCTTTTGAGGTCTGTGCTTTAGAGCAAATGTAAACATTCTGAAATCATGGTAGAAATGAGCATACTACCTAGTAGCAAACAATCATGCTTTTCTAGTAGCATGTGTATTTCAAGGATTGAGCTCAAATAGCTATATAGATCAAGAAAAATGGAAAGAGGATAAACACTAGCTTTCTTCCAGTAAGAGTCTCATCAAAATCATTCCAGAAGATTTGGAGATTAGCCGGGACATCCAAAAGAAATAAAAAGAGCATTATTTTGGTATAATTACCGTATTTTAACATCTGCATTCAGTAAAAATATTTTGAAATGACAAACATCTTTTTTTTGTAGATCAGTAATGTGTTTTCAAGGTTTATAAACTCGCCTAATCCTCTTTTCCGTTTAAACCGCACGGTGTGTAACACTCTGTAGGGGCTGCGATCTGTTGACTGCACGTTTCATCCTTCTTTCCATCACTGTAGAACATTTTATACAGCAGCGCAAGGATGCCAGCGCTGATCACTACCCCAGCCACTACGGGTATCTTGTTATCATCTCGGCGGTCGGCCATCGTATCCGTGGTCCCACTTTTTGCTACATTTTTATCATTATCGCTTTGTGTGGAAATTTTGTCATCTTTTTTGTTTGACGTGGTTTGACGCATCGAAATTATTAAAGAGATATGTCATCATTTTGCCTGCCTGGCTTTTATAAAAAAAGCTACGGTGAGAGGAAACTTCTTGCAAGAAAGAAGAACTCATTGCAAACCCTGCTAATAGTCCGGTCAATTTAGACATTCGAAGTTACATAAAGTCCCAACAAGCTGAATTTCTGTGAAGTTGTTCGAAACATAATTATAAACAATGTCTAGAAGTTCCCCATCATTCCCCTGTAAGGAAAAAAATTAATTCAAGGTCAAAGGTTAAAAAAATGAGTTTTTCGCGATTTTCAGCAAAACGGTAAGTTTTATCATAAAAGTACTTCAGACAAAAATTGTAGATCATAAAATTATCTATAAAAAATGTATCAATACTTTTTTTCTTACGAGCCACCGTTTCTGAGATATAACGATTCAAAAAGTTATAAAAGTTGTTATCGTCATAATATGCACACGTTTCCACGCCACCTATGAGGTAGTGTACTTAGCGCGTTTTTTTTAACGTGGTTTCCCCAGTAGGCCTACTCCACGGGTCAGTTGTGATCCTGTTTAATGTAAAACTATTGCAAAATAACGGAAATTTTCAAAGATTGGGAAAGATAAAAGCGATGTAAATGAAAAAAAAGTGTTGAAGTTTATTCGTCTTATTCGTAAGTTTCAAATTCTTGTTCTTCTTCTTGATCTTCTTCTTGTTCTTCTTCTCCTGCTTCTTCTTCATCTTCATTTTGGATGCAAGTAAATTGCGTCAATAGCGATGTATCGCATGATACTTCGTCGGAGTCTAACGAATCCTCCATTGTTTGTGATTCAATATTAGAGCACGACCGGCCTTGACAATTTGTGCATGCCAAAGAACAAGACAGTCCGACTTTTTTGCAACCACATTTAGCACTGCATCCCTTTTTGCAGTTGCAAAAAATAGTGTTGGAAGTAAAGTTTGAACTGGCTCTAATATATTGTTGACCAACTTCCAACCCCAGTCTGTAGGGTCTAGCTGATAACCAAGCCACACTTGAACTTGGTAATATACTCGAAAAAGATGTTGGTGAGCAGCAACTGAGGTTGGAGGAAGACAAGCTAATTGAACTTGTTTTTTATTTTTAGTATTTTTAACGAAACATGCATATCGATGCTTATCTAAACAGGTAGTTTTTTTAGGAGCTCCGTACATAGAAAGAAGAAAGCGGATGCCGTTGGTAATAACTTCTTGTTGAGTTGAATTACTCTTTTTAAAAACTTCAGCACATTGAATTAAATCTTGTTTTTCACATTTTGAAAACTGCTGTTTAACCCTTCTGTAAAATGCAGATGTCGTATCACAGCCAGTTATTGCGTGTAAAAATAGTACACATACATAGTACAGTATCTTTACACTTTACTAAAGTAAATAAACTTTTTGATGAAAAAAAAACAGCAGTTTTCAAAATGTTTGAAAAACAAGATTTAATTCAATGTGCTGAAGTTTTTAAAAAGAGTAATTCAACTCAACAAGAAGTTATTACCAACGGCATCCGCTTTCTTCTTTCTATGTACGGAGCTCCTAAAAAAACTACCTGTTTAGATAAGCATCGATATGCATGTTTCGTTAAAAATACTTAAAATAAAAAACAAGTTCAATTAGCTTGTCTTCCTCCAACCTCAGTTGCTGCTCACCAACATCTTTTTCGAGTATATTACCAAGTTCAAGTGTGGCTTGGTTATCAGCTAGACCCTACAGACTGGGGTTGGAAGTTGGTCAACAATATATTAGAGCCAGTTCAAACTTTACTTCCAACACTATTTTTTGCAACTGCAAAAAGGGATGCAGTGCTAAATGTGGTTGCAAAAAAGTCGGACTGTCTTGTTCTTTGGCATGCACAAATTGTCAAGGCCGGTCGTGCTCTAATATTGAATCACAAACAATAGAGGATTCGTTTGACTCCGACGAAGTATCATGCGATACATCGCTATTGACGCAATTTACTTGTATCCAAAATGAAGATGAAGAAGAAGCAGGAGAAGAAGAACAAGAAGAAGATCAAGAAGAAGAACAAGAATTTGAAACTTACGAATAAGACGAATAAACTTCAACACTTTTTTTTCATTTACATCGCTTTTATCTTTCCCAATCTTTGAAAATTTCCGTTATTTTGCAATAGTTTTACATTAAACAGGATCACAACTGACCCGTGGAGTAGGCCTACTGGGGAAACCACGTTAAAAAAAACGCGCTAAGTACACTACCTCATAGGTGGCGTGGAAACGTGTGCATATTATGACGATAACAACTTTTATAACTTTTTGAATCGTTATATCTCAGAAACGGTGGCTCGTAAGAAAAAAAGTATTGATACATTTTTTATAGATAATTTTATGATCTACAATTTTTGTCTGAGGTACTTTTATGATAAAACTTACCGTTTTGCTGAAAATCGCGAAAAACTCATTTTTTTGACCTTTGATCTTGAATAAAATTTTTTCCTTACAGGGGAATGATGGGGAACTTCTAGACATTGTTTATAATTATGTTTCGAACAACTTCACAGAAATTCAGCTTGTTGGGACTTTATGTAACTTCACTCTCTTTTTTTGGTCTAAATTGACCGGACTATAAGAGTTTCATCGCACAAAGAGATTTTATCGTCGAGCAACCGCGATCTATCGAGTTGGCATGGTTTATTTTTTCGATTTGTTAATTATTTATTTTTACTCCGGACGCTCTTAACTTGCACGTCTTGCTACATAGTTCTGACATAATAACATGAATGATTTGTATTAATATACCAAGATTTTGTAACAATATTTCGATTTAACCTTTTGAACGCCACTGGCGTCTATGGACATCAAAAACGTGCTGACGACGTCATGGCACGTCGAAAATAACACGTTTCTACAATTCAAAATAAATATACAATAATATGTTTGTAGGTAGTGTTTTTTTTTTTCCTAAAATTATTCCATAAACATAATTATTATATTATTTATTACACAAAGATATACATATTATAACAATTAGCCACTCCATGCAAAATGTATCATTAGGCGTGCAAATCCACGCGACGCGTCGATGACTTAAAGAGACGTCAGCTAGTGATGGGTAAGGAAAACAATTACGATAAAAGCTTTATGAAATACTTTACGTTATCAAATTAAAATACTTCACTACTACACGACGAAAATTATTTCTTGTCTACTACATTTTACATCAGATTAAATACAAAGCAAAATAAAACTACCGTATGTAGTAACAAACTCATGAGTCATTAAAGTGCAAATCGATAATTTTGTGGCATTTCTCGCGCATCCCTGTCAGTGGAATCCTTTTACAGTAGGTAGGTACAGTACTTTGTACACCACAGACGGGACACAGTATAAATATGGACAGTAGCGAAACTAAGCCTAGTTGATGCGATAACTACCTACGCTCCATTGAAGCCATAGGGTTGTCCCTTTTATGCACGGCTGCTGAAGTCCCTAGATAACTTCTCAACATAACATTTTTATTCTGTTGTGATCAATCAATCGAATTAAAAAAAGCTAGCTTACAAATACAATCTAAATAGAATACTTAAATAGCATTAGAAAAAATACGAAACACGTAATACGTGCCTATAAAATTTGAGGGTTGCCCTCGATTTCGTTAAGATTCCATCATCAGATCCAGACATGGTAACAGTGGGACCATCTCGGGAGTATACTTTTTCGATTAAAATTTTTTTTTTTCAATTCGGTTCATAAATGAGGGAGTTATGCGGAAACAAATATGATACAAAAACAAAACCAAACCGACGAATTCAGAACCTCCCTCTTTTTGGAAGTCGATTAAAAATACTTTCTTCTGCTGATGAAGCCGAGTTGACACAGCCGTATACCGCGCAATACGTTCGTTGCATTTAAAAAAATATCGGGAGATATGAACTTATACGTAACCAACTGACCACTCGTCTCGGCGCGGCACGCACAACTGAGCGCACTGCGAAGACTTGCCAAGTGCCCCGTCGATGCGCATGTTTGTGTGAGTGTGCGGTTTGGAGCGTTTGTAGGTAGTTTCCGTACTGTCCATATTTATATTGTGGACGGGATGAGACGTCATATCGTTATGACGTCAACGCATGGTGCCGGACACTAACTTATCAGTGTCAGGCACTATGCGATGATTCATGCAAATGCGATGCGATGATTTCTGACAATGAAATGTTCTGCCGCATGTATTTGTTTATGTGATATTTATATTTATTACTGTTTTTTCTTACTAGGGATACTGTGAAATTAAACAAATATGGAAATATTTGATCAGTTTTTATTTATATCCGTAAACTTATAAGGTGAATGCTCCAACCAGCCCGCTAAATTCAATTTTCTTACGTTTTTTGGAATTGGCAGGCCAGTGCTAGGGTGTATGTGTATGTGTATACTTATGTTTATTTACATATAAGATTGGGCCGAGAAAGCTGCACAGAGGAAACAGTGCAAGGTTATGGGGGAGACCTTTGCCCTGAAGTGGGACGAATACGTAAAAAAAAACAAATTTGCGAACATTTATTTGCGGATTACATGATCCTAAACGGGGCCTATTAACACTAAGTTGTTAAGAAAAATATTATTCATTTATTCACTTAATTACTTCAGTGCCGAGGCGTGCCTATAAGCACATTCCTACCGGCTTCCCTTTTGAAAATTAAGCAAAAAGAAAAAAAAGCTAATTATTATGTACTTTAGATCAATAGTATATTATCAGATCTGTGGATAAAAATGTTTAATGCATCATAAGATTAAAAGGATTACAAAATTGTGTCAGAATTCGGAACTAAATTCGTATGAAATTCGACCACGTGACATCGCGACTCATAACACGGTTTTATAGGGCACTCAGTAAGCCGCATACTATCGAGTTACGACGGGCAGGAATCGAGACTAGTAGGGGAAAAACGTCTTAATATCAGGATGATCGCTCACATCTAATAGAAATTCACCTCATGAGTGTAGATTGAGGAGGAGCCACACTAAAAGCATTGTATTTTCTTTCATTTTAGCGCTAGTAAGATTTATTTGTGGCGTGGAAGAAGCTAAATTTCTTTGTGGCGTGGATTTGCACGCCAAATGATACATTTTGCAAGATTTTCTTAATTGTTATCTTTTCCCAATACAGAATGGCCAATTGATATAAATATATCTTTGTGTAATAAAACAATTATGTTTATGGAATAATTTTAGGAAAAATAAAACACTACAAACATATTTTTGTATGTTTATTTTGAACTGTAAAAACGTGTTATTTTTGACGTGCCATGCCGTCCAAGGCGTCGTGAGCACGTTTTAATTTGACGTCTATAGACGTCCGTGGCGGTCAAAAGGTTAAACTCACATACACAAACACCCAAACCCGAAACATTATTATCTGTCGACCATACAAATATTTGTTCCCTGCGGGAATCGAACCCGCGACGCGCAGCGCTGCAGTCGAATTGTTCCGCCACTGCGCTAAACGATGCGCCAAGAGATCACGATAGAGATCTTGTTGCACTTCGCGTGAAATTATTTAAATAAAAGGATTTCTCTATTTGAGTCGAATTTTGGTAATAATGTCAAGGAATTAAATTTTATTGCATGGAAAATTAATCTTTTTCTATAATAATAGCATAAGTTACTTCTTATAACTTCCAGTATAAGTCTCATCAAAATCGCTTCAGACGTTGCGGAGATTAGCCGGGACAGACAAAAAAAAGAAAAAGAACATTATTTTGGTATAAATAAATACCATAATATATCATTTTAATTCAGTGAAAAAATGGTATTTTGAAATGACAAATTTCTTTTATTTTTTTGTAGATCAGAAATGTGTTTTTAAGGTTTGTAAACTCGCCTAAACCTTTTTTCCGTTACCACACGGTGTATTCACTGTAGGGGCTGCGATCCCAAACGTTGAATCCTTCTTTTCATCACTGTAGAACACTTTGTACAGCAACGCAAGGATGCCAGCGGTGATCACCACCCCGGCCACTATGGGTATCTTGTTATCATCTCGGCGGTCGGCCATCGTAGCCCATCCGTCGTACCTACACTTTTACTACTTTATTATCATTATCACTTTGTGTGAAAATTTTGTAATCTTTTATGTTTGACGCATCGAAGTGATTGAAGAGTTAAGTCATCGTTTTGTCTGCCTGACTTTTATAAAAAGTTACGATGAAAGGAAACTCCTTGCAAGAAAGAAGAACTCCTTGCAAACCCTGCAACGAGTTTCATCACAAAGAGATTTCATTGTCGACCAACCACGATCTTTGTTAGGAATACTGGGGACTTCTGCTGCACTCAGAGAGCTTTAATGATTACTTAGGCCATCACTTAGTAAAGGTTTTGACAGTGTATTACCCGGGCTCGGGCCCGGGTAATACAAGTACATGGTGTCGGCACCATGGTAGCAGTAGGAACTGTGGGTTTTTAGTCGGTTAGATATTGATATTACCCTCCACTTTCCCCAGGCGGAGGGTCTCCATGAGGATTTTCCCACTGAAAAAAAATAAGGAATAGTGGGGACATAGCTGTATGTACATAATTTTACATTGCCTGTTGATCAGGTACTAAAAAGAGTTTCGCACCCGTGGAGTAGCAAAACACTTGTCTTATCGACTGTAGGTTTGGATTGCATGGTGTATGGCGGCCATTATAATTATCCCATAATCCATTTAATGGTTGCGGCTAAAGATGGGTGTGAAGATAAACATAAGATTAGCCAGCTAAACACAAGTTTAGCCGGCAGTTTCCGTCAGTTGGCTACGTCCATTCACCGTGACATTCGTTAAATAAAAACAAAACTGAAATAAGGAATTTAAATAAATCTTTATTAATATAGGATACAGTATACTCGTACTTATTTGCCTAGTCTAAAATTCCATGTCATCCATAATACTTATTATTTAATCTTGTTATAAAGTCTTGAAAATATTGGATTTTTTAAATATAATATTATGCCTACCTAAGGTACCTACGTGACACGTAATGTGTATTTGTTACAAACTATAAAATAGAAAAAATATTGAATAAGACATGATTCATTAGAAATATAAATGTGCGTCTAGCATTTAACATTTCTCCAAAAAGCTACTGGACAAAGGAGTGAGTACGCACCAATCAGGCATCTATTATTGTACGGGAAATCTATACCGGAAGAGGCCAAGCATGGAGGCGCTCACCAATCGGACTCGATCTGTTCTAGTTATTAAGTACTAACATAGGCTAAGCTATATTTGTTACTAACACAGTGGACCTCTTTGTAGTCTGAGTAATAAATGATTATTATTATACTGGAAATGTACAACTTGATGTGTCGCTGTGTGTACGGCCGATCACATCATCTAGGAATGGAAGCAGATGCTAAATAAAAATATACCCATACCAAAACATAGCTATTAGGGTAGGTGCAGAACAGGGATAAAACGAATATAATATATTAAATAACTTGACGTTTAAATATAATATTATCCTAGTTATAAAAAGCATGTTTTAGATTATCAAATATGTAAGAAGTTCGCATTGTATTCTTTAAATTCAGCTTGTGTCAACAAATATTTTGCGACCAACTTGTATTCAGTGGGCTGCTCCAATATTATTAGAAGTGGTTCCAGTTTTGTCATGTAGTTATCCAAGGATTTTCTGTCCACTGCAGCTATCAGGTTATTGCTCTTGTTCCAAAAGTAAGGGATGCTTCCCGAAACTAAAGCCTGGTAGAGTCTTTTCACCAACAATTTGAACAAGGTTGCTGGATTGTTCTTTTTCCAATAATCTGGATTGTTGACCGCGACTATCTCCAAGAAGAATAGAGTTTTGATATAGTAGCTTGCGATCTTCTTCATGCCTAGAGAGTCGCGAAGTTTTTTCACCTGAAGAGAAGTGTAAAAATATATTAATGATTATTATTATTCCCGATCGGTAGGTACCGGGCTTTTGATTATTTTTTCTAAATGTTATTTTTTTTTTTTTGCTTTAAAAAATTCCCAAAAATGTATATTATATGTATAAAAAATAAATGAAGGAGAATTAGGTATACTTTATATCCTGCAACAACAAAACATTGCAAGTTGATGTTTGTTTTAAAAAACTGGCCAAGTGCAAGTCGGACTTGCACTTGAAGGGTTCCGTACCATCGTAGTAGGTAAGCTCCTTTAATTTGTATTATTTCTTGTTAAAGCGGCAACAGAAAAACTTTTTTGTGATAACTTTGTTTTTCATACTGTTTGTATGAATGACAAAGTTATATTTGTGGTTTTTTAAATGTGCTATATCTCAAAAACTAATTACTATATAGGGTGAAAAATTCCCTTAACGCAAACGAAAGGCACTTGTTCTCCCCACCACTGCGATATTTTTTTGTTCAAGACCATACCTGGGAACCCCCTAGTTACGGAGATATTGGGGGTCAAAGTTCCAAATTTTTCACCGCTGTTTTTTGTAAATACCCATGACCCGTTTACTATTCAAAGCATCCACTAGCACAATGTTTTAACAGTGTTACATTGAGTTTTACCGTAAAATGTGATTTTTGTCCCAAAAAAAAGTCGTTTCCCAGCAAAAATTTTTGCGTAGGGGTACTTAGTTTGATGTACAGAATGCTTGGTTGTCGGCTGTGTGATGGGTTGATTTACACCCTGTATATCGTTCAAACCAATTCTGTTTGAAAGTTTTTATTGCGATCTACAGCAATTTTTTTTTAGATTTTTCACTCTCTTTCTCTTAGTTTAAAAGTTAGAGGGGGACACATTTTACCATTTTGGAAGTGTCTATCTTTCAAACGATTGACTTTGAGAGAAGATGGTTTTAGGAACCTCATTGTCATTTCTAAAGACGAACAGGTTTTACGAAAAAAGTTTTTTTAGTTTCAGTTCCATGTATGGGGAGACCTCCCTGAATCGTTTATTTTTTTTAATTTTTGTATAAATATCGTAAAGCGGTTCACAGAATGCATCTACCTACCAAGTTTTAACTGTGTCTTAATTGTTTCCGAATAAAGTGGCTGTGACTGTGACAAACGGACGGACGGACGGACAGACGTACAGACAGACATGACCAATCTATAAGGGTTCCGTTTTTTGCCATTCGGCTACGGAACCCTAAAAAATGTTCGCCCAACAGGTAAAATACGTCATTCAGTCAGAGCAATATTATAGATGACGCTTGTCACTAGCCCAACAAGGCAAGGCAATCGTTTACCTATTGCGCACAACATCTTATCTTACTTTCTCATAAGTGTGTGAGTAGGAAAGATGTTTGTCACTCTTGCACGAAAAACCTATAGAACGGATTGTTTATAAACATGGGATACTTTTTATCCCGGTAGCATGATCCTTTGAACAATATCCGAACACCAAGCGGGCGAAGCCGCGGGCATAGGCTAGCTAATTAATAAAGGTACTTACAAATCGGATCGCCTGTTTTAAGTTGTTTAAGTTGTGCATCAGCTCCCGCTCCTGGTTGTGGAGCGCGATGCGCCAGGACCGCGTCTGTTCGACCGCAGTCGCGGCCGCCTTGTTCGGCTTGCCCACCACCATCCAGTAGTCCTTCTTGCACTCGCGGGGGATCTCCCGGTAAGCTTTGCTGATCGGCCACCGATCCTCCGGGAACTTCAGACATGGCACCAAATCAACATCCATCTTAAAGTTCCTCGACTTGTTACTGATCAACAGCGTCATCGCCGGACCCGACTCTGACCTATCAATGAAATACGGCACACCCTCCACGTAGTACAGCGGACGGCCATTAACGGTCACTTCGAATTTATTCAGCGCTTGGCTCACAACACTCTTGAACCAATCATAGAATTTGGAACGCAGAAGATATTTGCTTTCGTCTAACCATTTGTGTGCGGCTTTGTTGTTGAGCCATTCTACGCCATCCCTGTAAGGTAGCCGCTCGAACTGGACGCCCATCCTGAGCTGCAAAAAGCCGGGCGCCTTAGCCTCAATGGTGATGTCGCTTTCTTGCGGGTTTAATGCGTCAGTCTTGATGTTGAGAGGCAATCCGATCACTATGTCCATGTCAAATTCGTCCGGTTTCACGATTCGCAAATTATCAAAATGGCTACCAGCGAATTGCACCTAAAAATTAAAAGAAAATAAGTTATCATTGTAATTTTATGTCAAAAGTAAATTTGCCAAGGTAAGCTAATGCTCATATAGATACGTACCGTGCTTGAGTACTTCCTATAGTAAGAATCTACTTCCTTCATCTTCTTATGTAGGTTTTGGAAGATAGCGTCAAACACTGTGTAGTGGAGTTTTAACTCAGCTCGTTTTATAAATCTCAGATAAATGTCTGACAACAGTGAGTTCAGGTTGGTAATCACAGGGTTATCAGAATTGTTCGGAATCTCTTCGATTATTACACTGGAAGAGGAAGAGCCTCCGCTAAAAACAAAATACATTCATAAAATTAAATAAATAAACACAACTGGCGAAAAGGGGGTGTACAGGTACACATTTGCCTTGCCCTTGGGGAATTACATGTGCGATGTAATGTTATGACTTATGATATATTGTATATCGATCGACGGTAGAAAGGAAAAACCCTTGAAGCGACAATTTTAGAACTGTTGAGGAGAGCCGATCAAAGTTTTTATTTTACGAAAAAAAAAAATTGACGTTAGAGCGTCAGGAAAAAAGCTATTTCATTATTTTCTATTTACTGTCTACTGTTAAACTAAGAAAAATATGCTCGCATGATGAAAGGATTTATGCGTCGCTTAATTATTTTTAGGCAAATATACCGGAAGGAAAAACACATTAAATGCAAATTCCGTATTTTGACAAACGCTAGGAAAAATACATGCGACAGGTTATGCATGGAATAACTAGCGGTAAAAACAATTGAAGCGCATCGAGCATAACATACATGGTTGTGGGAAAATCTATTAACTAACAATACCTTAATATGGCACGTAGAGGAAAAACACAATATGCGCTTGTTATGTAATAATTCAATGTTGTATTTTTAACAGAATTCCCTACTTTGTTTCCCAAAGATACCAAAACAAAACTAGAATAAAGAGATAAAACAGTGTCTTTTTTGTTTTAAAAGCTTACTGGTACAACACGTTTACACTAAAACCCATCATCATCATCTGCCTAGCCTTTTCCCAACTATGTTGGGGTCGGCTTCCAGTCTAACCGGATGCAGCTGAGTACCAGTATTTTACATGGAGCGACTGCCTATCTGACCTCCACAACCCAGTTAATACTAAATAATACGATACTCTTTGGTAAGACTGGATGTCAGAATTTCAGGTCACTGACTGCCTGTAACGACTGCCAAAGATCTATATATGGCAGCCGGGACCAACAGCTTAACGTGCTTTCCGAGGCACCCCATCAATCAAACAATATTATAAACGACCAACACACCGCTCCGCTACTGTATTGCAAACGTACATTAAACTTATAAACGTAACTTTCATCATTAGACATTGGTATGGCCATAATCCAATGGCTTCGCCGTTCCCGTAAGGATCGGTCGACATGTTGGATAGATTATAAGAAGGCCTATGACTCGGTGTATACAGTTGATGCAACATTGCGCACCATCCTTTTTTTTAGGGGGGGTGGGAAATCATCAAATGACTCCTCCCGCTCTGGGCAGAGCGGCGCGGCGCGTTGTGCATTTTTAATTCAAACACATGGCGATGTACGAAAACGTTAACGATTTCAAACGTCGATTTTACGAGAAGCGATTTTTCGCTCGTTAGTTTAAAATGCAGCGTTCGTTGCGATGGACGCGCCTCTCAGTAAAAGTAAATGGGAAATAATAAATCGAGCAACAGATTTTTTTAATGGCCACGTGATCAAACTTCTAATTTTATGACTAAGCCACGGGAAAATAAGATAGCCTCTAAAAAGCTAATTCGTCTTTTTACAATGCCAACTAAATATCTTACAGAAAGCGTCAAATAAAGATCATCAATTATCGTAACTTGTACTTATTACATAGACACCTAATTTACTAACGCAGCCACGGAATTTATATCTCATAACTATTTTACATTTTATAGCTTTAACATTAGGTCCTCAAAAAAATACAAGTCAAGCGACCATAGACAATGTCGTGTATTTATTTTTGTCGATCGCGCGTTCGTATTGCTTTTAGAGGCGAAAAATCCTATTAAAAAGAAGCCGGTTTAATTAGCACCCTAATGGGCGGCATGGGCACCGGGCCGTAGGCCGACGAAGGAGGCCGGCGGAGGCCCGGCACTTCGGGGACAGAAGATATTAGTGTTATTTAATATGCGAGCGAAGCGAGCGCGCGTCACTTCGCCGTTGTCGGGTAAAAAATAACCACCATGCTGAGTTATATTTAGAGTGGCTCAGATAGAACTTAACTAGTGGCTAAGATAGGAATACTTAGATGCTCGTTAATTGTGGCTTACTTAGTAATTTAGAAGGCAATGTAGATTTTTAGAGGCGAAAAATGCTATTAAAAAGAAGCCGGTTTCATTAGCACCCAAAGTAAATGTATAAAAAAGCTCCAGACGAGCCTTCTGCACGCGCCGCACGACGCCCCGCGTCTCCGTAAACGAGCCCTAAGGCTAAGCTAAATTACAAGCGTTTTCCTACAACTTACCAGTAACGAATGAATCGCGATAAAGTGATTTTTGTTTTTATCTTTTTCTGGCTCTGTTTTTTGATGGGTAATTACAATAAGCACAAATCAGTCAGTCACCTATATATGCGCTAATAACAATAAAAAAAAACTAATTCTCTAACCCGTAGCGACGATAACGATGAAGACGACTCTTAACAAGATACTCAATGTCCAAAACGAGTACACATCTGTTGTTACTAACGAAAGCGAGACTAACTTTAATTAAAAGCACGTGGAAAAAGTGAAAAACACAAAAAAATGAAAAATAAACTTCACAAGAAAAAGCAGCTTCTGAAGTCGGTGACATTTGTCTGTTTGATTTCGTTTTTTTTGCCACCGACTTCAGAAGCTGCTTTTTCTTAAGAAGTTTATTTTTCACTTTTTTGTCTTTTTGAAATCGGTTTTTTTTTTTGCAAAAAAGTTTTTTTATTTTACAATTTTTAGTTGTAATATCCTATACAAATATTTACTATACATTTAACATTCAATCAAGAACCCTAACCCTTAAACTTCAAGATTCCCTTATTATTGCTTTCAACTCCTAACCGTTTTGGAGTAGTACGTTCCATAATCAGCTCACCTAGATAAACTGAAAGAATACAACCATATATACGTCCCCATAATATTTTACTAAAGAATTATGCTCCAACTCCTAACCGTTGAGGAGTTATACCTTCCATCATCAGTTATGCCTATACAATTTGAGGGTTGCCCTCGATTTCTCTGGGATGCCATCATCAGATCCTTATTTTTTTATCATAGTACCTAAATTTTTATGTCGGTTTAGGCGCCTCCGAGTAATCGGTGAATATACATAAAAAAAGATTGAGAACCTCCTTTTTTAAAGTCGGTTAATGAGTTTTACCTTCTATCATCAGGGCAACCTAATACCCTGAAAGAACACAACTATCACTTTATAAGCACGCATAGTTCTGAAAGAATTTTCTATCAACTCCTAACCGTTGAGGAGTTGTACCTTCCATCATCATCAGTGAATCCACATGATATTGTGATGACCACACGCAAATACTTGAACAGATTTAGAAAATATATGGAAAACGTCATAAGTGTGCCTATAAAGTTTGAGGGTTGCCCTCGATTTCCCTGCGATCCCTCATCTGATCCAGATTTGGTGACAATGGGACCACCTCGGGAGTATACCTATTCGAACACATAAAGAATTTTGAAAATCGGTTAATAAATGACGGAGATATGCGATAACAAACATACAAAAAAAAAACATACAGACGAATTGATAACCTCCTCCTTTTCGGAAGTCGGTTAAAAATCCCGGATTTTTTTCAAAGTCGTTTTTCTCTCTCTGGTCACGGGTTAGAGAATTCGTTTTTTATAGATATTAGCGCATATAGGTGACCAACTGATTTGTGCTTATTGTAATTACCCGAATCGAAAAACAGAGCCCGAAACAAATTAAAACAAAAATCACTTTATGGCGATTTATTCATCACTCGTCCTAGGACATTCAGCTTAGCCTTAGGTCTTTCAAACTAATGAAGACATTTTTGTTTCATGTGTAAGTATTCATAGGTAAATATTTTTTTGTATTTTTGTAAATTCCGGGAGCAGAAAATTCAGATAGCTCTAAATGCAAAACTATAAAAGTTATTCACGCGGGGGCTCTACATGTGCATTTGTTGTGGAACAGTCTAGACCAGCTATACTCAAAGTGTGTTCCGCGGAGCCCTGGGGCTCGGCAAAGCCTTTCTGGGGGATCCACGACAATAGAAACTGGTCACATTTAAAGTACTAAAGGGGTCCTAAGACCAGACCACTGCCTTGGATGAGTCGACTGATGTTGCCATCTGCGAGTTGCAGTCTAGCCATCTGGCGAGTTATTGTGCGATATCCATATAAATTTTCTTTTGAAGAAGACATGCTCATGTCATGCACAAGTATTGCATCACTATTCAAAACAATGCCCCTGAATATTTTTTGGTGCAGAATTCGTGATGATTATCCACTTCTTGCCTCAAAAGCACTGACTGTTCTTCTCCCGTTCCCGACTACATACCTGTGCAAAGCAGGATTTCCAACCAATGCAGCTACAAAACAAAATACCGCAATAGACTGAATGCAGAACCTGACATGAGACTTCATCTGTAACCTATCGAGCCTGACATCAGACAATTGATAAAAAAATATATTTAATACCACTCATTACTTTTTTTTTTAATTTTTTCTATGATTATTATTAATTATATGATTATTTACGTACTTTGATTATTAATGAAGAATTACAAATAAATCAGAGTTGAATTATTCTCGATTCTAGGGTTCCGTCAAATACTCCACATCTCAAAAGGGTTCCGTAGCCAATAAAGTTTGAGATCTGGTCTAGACCCTAGTTTAAAAATATGTCGCCGCGAGAGTGTCTATTTGCTGGGATCATTAGTCAATGTAATTAATAACCAGCTTGTAATAAAATCTTGGCTTACTTTTTCTTAAAATAATTGATGAACCTGCCATCTCTGAGATATTTGTACAATTATTACGAGGGTCGATATTGAAAGACAGGAGCGACAGTGCCATCTGTTAGCTTTTGTGTTAACTACTACAGAGATGGTTTGTAATTGTATGGTCGACGGCTCGAATAATGATTTATTAAACAGATGTCTTTAACTCTATAGTTAAAATTAAGAAAAGCTATTTGATTATGAATATTGGGATTTTAATGATTGCTCACTTGAAATTAGGCCATTAGGCTGTATGCAGCAGTTTGGCTGTTGTTAGGTTGTTGGCATTGCACATTGTTGTGAAGATGGCGGCGAATACGATTATAATGGACAATAACTCGATTTATAATCTGAAATTACGACTAAATCAGTTTCTTTATGTAATTATAAACTAAAAAGTCATAAGATCATTTTGTAGAGTAATTTATTAGTAGAAAACCCGTTCTCTGTATTAAATCCTTTAATTAGCCGGAAATGGTTAAGTAACATTCTGTTGTAAAAAGTAATGAACCTATTAATTAGACATTAACTTAGTAACCCCTTCGCATTAATATTGGTATTGTTTTATTGTTAAACAATTATTAGAATCAATTGTGAAGTATTTTAGTATTGTTTATTAGTTTTAACCGAATAAGTAATAAATTAATAACAATACTGACTGAGTGCGTTGTACTTCCGCTAGACGGACTAGACATGTTTGTGGCGAAAGGTGGACGCACATTATTTCGCGTTTAGCAAATAATTGCAATATTAAGTAAATGAAAGTGGTTTTCGATTTGATTAATATTAATTAGTGCAAACGAGAATTGTAATAATATATGATTTAAAAGGAGTTTCTTCAACCCATTCTTCTCCCTAATAACAACGATTTATGTGAATGGGTCTCTACCTCTGGTTTATAAGTGCCTGTAAATGGACTATTGTAAATAAACGTTTGGTGTTTGAGTCAAGTATTGTGTGTGATGTGATTTCAACTACCCATTTACCCATTTGCCACGAAGAGGAATCTAAGGCGAAGACAACACGGTTGGACGACACGGTTGGCGCAGTGGCTGAGCAATTGGACTGCAGCGCTACGTGTCGCGGGTTCGATCCCCGCACGGAACAAATATTTGTATGATCTACAGATAATTGTTTCGGGTCTGGGTGTTTGGTTGTGTATGTGAGTTTAAATGTTTGTGAACGCACCCACGATACAGGAGAAATTCCTAAAGTGGGGCAACGTTTTTTAAAAAAAAAACAAAAAATATGGCGGAGGCCATTGATATTTAGGAGCAGCGTTCCTCAAGTGGTTTTCCCGCCGTTTCATTTATAGGGTGTAAAAGTACCCTTAACGTAAACGAAGGGCACTTGTTCTCCCACCCCTGCGATCATTTTTTTGTTCTAGACCATACCTGGGAACCCCTTAGTTACGGAGATATTGGGGGTCAAAGTTCCAAATTTTTCACAGCTGTTTTTGTAAATACTAGTTTTTCAGGTTTTAACTTTACTTAAATTACCTCCATGACCCGTTTATTACTTAAAGCATCCACTAGCACAATGTTTTAAGAGTGCTACTTTGAGTTTTACAGTAAAATGTGATTTTTGACCCCAAAAAAAAAAGTCATTTCCCAGCAAACATTTTTGCGTAGGGGTACTTAGATTGATGTACAGAATGCTTGGTTGACGGGTGTGTGATGGGTTGATTTACACCCTGTATATTATATTAATATATTTTATACTCAGATATATTTACACGTGTGTATTTCAATGAACTCCTCCTAAACGGCTGGACCGACTTTGATGAAATTTTTGTGTGTGTTTAAGTGGATTCAAGAATGGTTTAGACTTTAGATTTACAATTGGACCCGGTAGGTGGCGCTCTGCTGTCCGGGTAGGACGACGTCTGCCTGGTCCGCTAGTTATAATATACTAGCTGACCCACGCAACTTCGTCTGCATCACATAATATAGCTTATAACCTTTCTCGATAAATCGACTATCTAACTTATTAAATTGAGCTAAGTATATCGTACTCGTAACAAACAAAAAATCTTACCTTTCCTCTATAAAATACCTATTAGTTTAGATTGACTTCGATTATATTATTAAAAAATTAACAATTACTAAAGGTATCTCTTACTGTTTAATATACAGTAACACCTTGTACTTGTAAACATTATGGTGCAGTAAATATTTTGAATTTGAATTTCTCCGGAGCCCCCAGAGGCCAGAATCCGGGGACGTACCTACCGCACCGGACCGAGTGACTGCCACGCGCTTAATTATTTTGTAGCCCGTATATTTTTATATTGCGTTCCAAGATATTTGTTTAAACTGTATGGAGTAAAGGGCACAAATATTCTATATTAAATTTCCGTGCTAGTAAATACATTTATTTAGATAAAGAATTATACCATATGGGTTAAATAAGCTTCGCAAAATATAATTCTTTTTAACCTAACATTTTAATATAAAAAAATGGTTACAGTGAGTCAATCGTAAAAGATAAACATATGCTATCGCGGACTTTTTTTTTAGAACTTTTAAAGAGGAACAATTCCTTCATACATGATATTTACGTAACTTAAACCGTTTTCGCAGCGCACGCAACAGAAGCTCTCAAAAAGGAATATCTTTTCCCGTTTTTGCAACATTTTTCATTTATGCTCCGCTCCTATTGATCGTGGCGTGATGTTACATAGCCTAAAGCCTCGATAAATGGACTATCCAACACTAAAAGAATTTTTCAATTCCAACCAGTAGTCCCTGAGTTTACCGCGTTCAAACAAACAAACAAACTCTTCAGCTTTATAATATTAGTATAGATATATATTTTTTAAATTAATTTGTAACTACTTCCACAAGTTAATACTTAAGTAAGCCAGATCTTTAGTAACCACTACAGGAATGAAATACTTCAACAGTTGCATTCTATCATAATCAATTAGGTAACTACTTAGATAACACAGCAGCTATAGTGTTATAATAATATATGTTTTAAATTATCAATTTGAAACACAGTAGGTATTCTATTAAATAAGTAATATGCGTTATTATTATTTTAGTAAGTTGAATTATAAAATCTTACCGTGATGTATTAATTCTGCTCAACATGTCAGAAAGGAATGATGAGGCTGATTGGTCATCAGAACTACTTCCTCTTGGAGATTCAGCAGGCAAGCTCCTCTGAGTTGGTTTCCTTTGAGCAGCACTCTCTTTCTTCTGCTCCACTGGTTTCTCTTCACTAGAGCCGCTCATCAAATATGCAGCACCACCGATCAAGGTTCCAACCAGACCAACGGCTGCTGCTGTGAGCCATGGACTTCCCCCTCCATCATTGTTGTTGTTATTATTATTATTCGCATTGTTCCTGTTATTGTTATTCATATTTGCTGCAAAAATATTGTGTTAATTAAGAATTATTGCTGATTAATTATACCTACTTATGTACTCATTTGTTCAAATATACATAATAGGAAAACGTAAACAACTGCCTATATTGGGTATGATTTTTTACAAAAGGAGGGCAAACAGAACGAAATTACCTGTAGGTATTTAATAAAACATAATATCGCTAGGTACTTAGATAAAAATAAAGAAATTGTCAAAAAAAACTATTTTACAATGGGAAGTTACATGCTTTTTCAATTAAAAAGTAGTTTTTTTTTTTTTTTTACAAATATAAATTTTATTTACAATATTTACAAACTATAATTTACAGAACTAAAATTTTAATAAAATATATACAAGTATCAAAAAGAGAAGAATTACAGGGCGTCAAAAAACTCGTCCACACCGCTGTCAACAGGAAAAGTGCCCAGAAGGCTGGCAGCATTCCCACGTTGGATGGCAATGCTGATTCTTTGGCCAAAGAACAGGCCAGCCCTCTGGTCACGTGAAGAGTCGACCAACCGCTTGGCAATTTCCTTAAATATTAGGTGAGCACTCGGACCCCAAGGCCCTAGTGTTTCAACCCCAAACGGCTCAAACACATAACTGCCAATTAAGTTGTTGTATTTGCGCCGTTTGAGGTTTTCAGCACCTGCAGCAGCCGCCCCGGCACAGGACACCGTGCTAGGAAGATGGGATGGCGCAAGGGTGTCGACGCAAGTTGCGTCCCACACCAAAGGCCTACCCAACTTCCATGGCATTATGGTCATACCATCTGGTCTCTTCCCATCGACGCGTGCCAACCCATTGGGTTCCAAACAGCAGGCACACCGGCGGTGGCCAGAGCACGTCGGATGAGATCATTAATGCTGGCGTGCCGCGCAATTCGACCTGCGCTCTTACTGCAGGAAAGGCCATGGTGTCCGAGGCTGTCGACTACTTCACCACATTGACAGCGATGTGGAGCCCCACACGGAGCACCCAATCGCAAACATGCAGCGAGCCGGAAGGTTGTGTCACCTAGCATAGTGCCTATATTAGGTGACGGTAGTGCCTGAAGCCAGAGGCCCGACTCCCACTCACCCACAGCCAGTAGGCGGGCACGCTCGGCAGTATTGGTAGACGTATTAATAAGGTTATTCCGTACCAACCTGCAGAGCGGCTCATCCCACTGTCTCTGGGAAAATGGGTTCTCGGGCCGATCCGTGTTCGGGCAAGCCATTTTCCAGGCGCTCTCTGCATCGGTCAAGTACGGCACTTCCGAGTCAACCAGGGAGAGGGTTAAAATTTTCCTGGTTAGCTTTTCAGTGCTGTGGACAGACGACAGGAACGCCGGTAAGCTTACACTAGAAATTTTGCGGACGCCGAGGCCACCAAAACGAATTGGAAGGGTGGCTTGCTGCCACGCTCGGTCGTCCAGGGCCACATTAAGAATAGATGTTAAAGTGTGGTGAATAATTTGGTCAATTTTGTCCAAAAGTTGTGGTTTCTTCCAAAGAGGAGAAGAACGAAGAAAATACATAAAATTTGGACCGAAACAACAGTATCTGATAAGGGTGAAAGCCGAATGTAGGTTAATATTGGAGAGTCTATCCGAAATATCATGAAAATGTTTAATTTTGTCATCGATGAAAAATGAAAAACTTTCTTCCAAAATAGGGGAACCTAGGAGGTACAGGGAACTTTTGTCTAAAACTTTTATTTGTGGGGCTATTGAATTAAATTTGTCTATTGTCGAATGTCTGTCGGTAATGTCAGGGAGGTAAATTTCGCATTTAGAGGGGTTAAGGTCCAGGCCAATAGATTTAAACTGCTGTTTCAGGAGTTTTAGATCATTCAAAACCGTGTCAATATCACCTCCTAGCGTTCCATCATCTAAATACCATACGTTGAATTTTGAATTTAGTTGTTGAATTATGGGATGAATAGCCAAACTGAAAATGACAGGCCCGAGAGGGTCACCTTGTTGACAACCAACTGCAGATTCCAAAAACTTGTCCTTATATAATAATTTTGTAGGATGCCTATAACATTGCCACATAAAACCATAAATTTCGGGTAGTACTTTTTTGACTTCAGCCAACAAAGTGTCCCTGTTCACGGAGTTGAACGCATTTTTGACGTCAACCTTGAGAATGACCTCACCTTTCCTTGAATTTAAAAAAGAGGATAAGGCATGTACGGCAGCCTCACAGCCCCCTCTGGAGCCAAAACCAAGTTGAAGGGGCTGCAAGCGGTTCGCTATACAGCTTGCAGCAAATTTTGGCTGCCATACGTCTGTAGGTGCAACCAACGGCAATGGGACGAATGCCGCCGTCCTTCTTGCGGAGAGCACACAGGTTAGCCCCATACAGGACATCGACGACGGCATCGTTCACACCGCCGGAGAGCATTAAATTTATCAGAACCGCAAGCTCCTTCAAAAGCGACTCACCAGCTGCCCCGGCGCCTGAGCTTAACAAATCTTTCAAATGCTGTGGAGTCAGGCCGTCGAGGCCACCAGCAGAACCACTTCGGAAAGAGCTCACGGCTGCGATCAACTGTGAGGCTGTAATTTTAATAAAAGTTGAATCCTGAACGAGGGGGTCGGGGAGGACGGGCGGGTCGGGGAAGGTGAGACCATCCGCAGGCGCTGGATGTTTACTCTCCAGGACTGAAAATGTCTCAGGAGAGTAAGGCGCCACCACATCACTGCTGAACAGAATTCTGGCTGCCCCCCTTTATCACCCTCACTTAATTGGATTCTACATGGGCGCAAATTCCTTTCTGAGAAAAATTGTATAAAAAAAGGTAATTTTGAATCCAAAATATGAGCCGAATTGTTACAGTTGTCTTTAATTTGGTTAGTTAAAGATTTTTGGGTAGCCAAATTTTTTTTAACATGCAGAATCCTGTAAGGGAAGGTGAGTAACTGCTCCCAGGCACGTTCTGAGTTCTCCTGGGTCGCGAGACGGATACATCGCGCTAAACTCAGTGCAACGGAGTGTCTCGCACCCCGGGGAACCCTTTTTAAAACAGGAGTTGAATTTTTGAATTTGGACAATGTTTTCCACAAAATTTTGATCCAAAAGTGTTGATGTCGGGGATATGACTGGGGGGCAATAAGGTACACTATGAGGTTTGTGGACCTTGCCATAGTGAATCTTAAGCCCCCGTTCGCCTTTAAAAAAACGAGCCTGGGAGCAGTGAGGACATCTTACCAGCTGCTGCACATCCAGACACGTGACAGGCTGACTGGCACTAATTCCGGCGACGCTACAGCTGGCGCTGAGCATAAAGAATAAAGGGTCAGTGGGTCGTCTTAGGGGCGGATTTTTAGGAGTTGGAGTATACGCTTAGGGGCACTATGAGCAGCAAAGAAAACGAAAAAAAAAAATTTTTGGGACAGTCAATTTTCCAAAAAATTTTTTTTTCCCAAAACTGTTTTTTTTTTGCAATTTCGGGTTAACCTTGACCAAAGAAACCATTTCAGTTCTGAGAAGCATGGTCCTACGACGCCCCGTTTCCGAGTTAGGAGGTTTTATTTTTTTTCTTGTTTTTACAAACCGCTCTATATTTCCGAAATGGTAGCTCGGATGAAAAACTTTTCAGGATAGAAATTGTTGCTCAAGTTCCAAACCATGAGATGATATAAAAAACCTAGGAAATATTGCAAAAAAAAAAAACACGGAAAATTTTATAAGTGTCGGACGACGATCTTTTACCTTGTGTATCCTTAGGGGCGCGGACTTAGCCAAATTTTCAGAGATTTTTTTTTAAATCAGATTTCGGCCATTTTTCTTGCAGCACCTTATTAACCTTGTCCATAGAAACTATTTAGGTTCTGAGAAGCATGGTCCTACGACGCACTGTTTCCGAGTTAGGAGCTTTTGAATTTTTTTCTTGTTTTTACAAAACCCTCTGTATTTCCAAAATGGTAGCACGGATGAAGAACTTTTCGGGAAAGAAATTGTTGCACTAGTCGGAAACCAAAACATGGTATAAAAAAACCCGAGAAATATTGAGGTAAAAAAAATATTTCATAATTTTGGCTAAGTCCCGTCGTCCAACACTTAGAAAATTTTTAAATATTTTTTTTACCTCAATACTTCCCAGGTTTTTTATATCATCTCATGGTGTGCGACTAGTGCAACATTTCTTTCCCGAAAAGTTTTTCATCCGTGCTACCATTTTGGAAATACAGAGGGTTTTGTAAAAACAAGAAAAAAATTCAAAAGCTCCTAACTCGGAAACGGTGCGTCGTAGGACCATGCTTCTCAGAACCTAAATGGTTTCTATGGACAAGGTTAATAAGGTGCTGCAAGAAAAATGGCCGAAATCTGATTTAAAAAAAAATCTCTGAAAATTTGGCTAAGTCCGCGCCCCTAAGGATACACAAGGTAAAAGATCGTCGTCCGACACTTATAAAATTTTCCGTGTTTTTTTTTTTTGCAATATTTCCTAGGTTTTTTATATCATCTCATGGTTTGGAACTTGAGCAACAATTTCTTTCCTGAAAAGTTTTTCATCCGAGCTACCATTTCGGAAATATAGAGCGGTTTGTACAAACAAGAAAAAAAATAAAACCTCCTAACTCGGAAACGGGGCGTCGTAGGACCATGCTTCTCAGAACCAAAATGGTTTCTATGGTCAAGGTCAACCTGAAACTGCAATAAAATTGTAAAATTTCCGAAAAAAAAAAAAATATTGAAAAATTTTTTACGTCCTCGCGCCATAGCGCCCCTAAGGCTACACTCCAACCGAATAAAGGTATATATTTAAAATAAAATAAAAAAACACGAGAACTTACCTAACACAAAAGAAAAATAAAATTAACACTAATTATAAAATACACTATAAAAACACAAAATAAATAGACAAAAAGTCAAATGCGTTGAATTATTATAATAAATTCATTTTCAATTAAATGAATTTATCCAATTTTACTTTTAATAATTTAGGTAGACAGATATTTTAATATGCTTACCTCACGTTTGGTCTTCGTTAGGACTCTAGTCACATTTATCTTTCTATACTTACATAATAAGAAAATTAAACAGCATAGACGGGTTTTACAATAGCAACTAAATTAAAATGCAATTGAATGCAGACACTAGGTACTAGGTTCCTACTCAATCAAATAACTCGCTCTGAATAATTTACAAAAGTTAGGTACTTAGGTAGCTCAATGTTACACAAGCACCAGCGTTGCCGATTTGTGGGTAATTCCCCAAACTACGGGGAATTTCAAGTTTATTGGGGATTGGCATTATGTGGGGAAAATGCGGGGATTTTGATATCTTATTTGCGTCGGTAGATTTTCATCATTCATTATCGACATCGACATTTTTAGAATCAATATGTATAGCACTTTCCTCGTTTATCAGTTGTTTGTGTTCTGAAAAATTTATAAACTTATAACCGCAATCGATTAAATACAGATAGATGTATCATTTATGTGGCTGCATGGGAAGGGAATAAAAACTGGGCGGCAGTGTAAAATTTAAGGTTAACCCTTCGAACAAAATGCTTTCGACAAAAATATGGAAAAAAATGTTGTAAGAAAAACAAATAAGATTATTTAAATAATTGAATATAGTTTAATTTCCTAAGAAAATTTGAGGGGAATTCGTGGGGAATCAGCGGATTTTTGTCTCCAAAGAAGGATGCCCATTTTTCACCTGACAATGTATAGAAATGAAATAAATATTAAAATTTAGCTCATTTAATTGTACATTCATTACGCTAATCACAATTTTAAAAGAAACGCAGAAAAAAAGATATTTTTACATTTATTTAAGCTAATTCTAAACGTATTGTCATATTTTGAACGCATCCAAACCATCAATTCTATAAAACGTTCCATTTTACAAATTGCTGGTTGAACACATTTAACTTTGTTCCTTAGTTTTATGCTTATTTTACGTTTAATTCGACCAGTAACTATTTTTTTATTAGTCATGGGATAAAGTAAATAATTAAAAAATAACACAATAATTGAATTAAATTAATCATTCAGTGTTTCATTGAGTGTGCGCAAGTGAAATGGACATTTGACAGTTCTGTGATTTGTTTACTTAGCCAGGGGCAGTTAGTTTCAAGGAATTAACTGAGTAAAAAAGATGTTTTAGACCATAGTTAGCTAAATATTCCTATTTTAGAGTAAACTACGAGCGTTATTAATTAGTTCATGCACGTTTGTTTCATTAATTCTGGTGACGGCAAATCCTAACCTAAAAAGAAACATTAATATTTTTTGAACTTCGTGGCGTTTAAATTGCCAAAATGACTATTAGACATTACTTTCTAAACTTACGAGAAGTATTTCTACTATATCTTATAACTATACATATACTTTCATCATCAGGTTTTTAAATGTATGGAAGGTGGGCATTGTTCTTTGGGGATTTCGATTATTTTCGATCAGGATCTTTGGGGAATTGGATAAATTAGCATTGGCAACCCTGACAAGCACAGTATAGTAATGATGACATACACGTATTAAAAATTCTACTAATCAAGTGACGTGGCCTGTTGTCCCTTTCATTAAATATGTTTATATTGTAAAATTAATCAGTGAAGAACGTTTGAAAAGAGATATTGAAACAAAACAGATAATAACATCGATTAGAGGAAATGTTTAAAGAAAGGGGTTTGAACTTTTTTGTAGGTATGGAAGCTGGCTTAACGACCCATCGCCATTTTGATTTTTTTTCAAAATCTCGGCCCACAATGGAAGTGGTATGCATGGGAGGACTTATAGACGAACAAAAAATGTCATGTAACACGGTACCTCAAAGTGTCACTTTATCGGGTGTGTTTGTGTATGTGAGTTTAAATGTTTGTAAACGCACCCACGATACAGGAGAAATTCCTAGTGTGGGGCAACGTTTTAAAAAAAAAAAAAAAATACTACTGGGAGCACGAGAAAACTATTCTTTGACTTATCATAGCGTTTCATTGCGATGCGAAGCTATTTTCTCGTGCGTATAATAATAATCAACCTGGGAACTATAATTTGGATACAGTAAATACACGTAACACGCCTATACACGTAATAAGTCTATTTATTAAAGATAGTCGTTGTACTCATTCGTCGATTTTTACCTTCAAATATCTCGGTAACGTGACACTTTGGGGTACCTTGTTACTGAACATTTTTTGTTCGTCTGTATGTCCTCTATCCGAACATACTCTTTCATCGTGGGCCGCGATTTAAAAAAAAAAACCAAAATGTCAGGCAGGTTGATATGCCACATCGGTTCTATCTCCTTTGATTTTCAATTACAGCATTTGCTATAAATCTCATAATATACTACGAAATAGTAGACGCGTGTTTAAGTGGCAACACTGCACATTGGTTGGGAATTTCCCGCAATTCCACAGAGTACAGTGGGACAAGAGTAGAAATTAAATATTTGGGAACTAAAATGTTTTCATTTTCTGGCAACATCCAAAGTACTTGAGCTGTTATAGTCAATAGGGATGTGACATTGTACATAAAAAAACGATTTTTAATTAATCGGTTTTTTCTTTGGCAAGAAAAAACGATTAATAAATAATCGATATTTCTCAAGAAAATAATCGATTTTGTTATATTAATCGATTTTTTTTAAATAATTCACGCAAATCAAATTTTTAGAATAAGCAACATAAATTAACAAAACTAAACTATCAAATAAAAAAACTTGAAATTCTTTGTTTTTTTTTTGTTTCGTGGTGCATTTGTGAACACCGCGGTTTGTTTTGTCCGGCGTATCGAAACACTACGGTTTTTAGTTACGTTTTTGTATAACGGACTCATTCATAATTATCTACTTAAGGTGAATGCGACAAGGTAGCTCGCGAAATTTGAATAACTTTTTCATAAAATAGTCACTCAAGAGACTTATATGAACTGAGACGGTTCTGTTGGTGATTTTAATCATTATTACTCAGTAAAGTCACATTTGTTAGGGTCGTAAATCCTATTTTATTTCACATACCTACAATCTGACACTGACCGAAAAATTGTAAAAAACGTAAGAAAATTCGAATTTCGCGGGCTACCTTGTCGCAACAAAAGCACTGTTATAATAATAATAATAATAATGTGGTCGCAGTGTGTAAAACTAAACTCTCCGGAAAGCATTTAATTAAGGCACTGAACACATACGCAATCCCAATACTAACATACTCGTTTGGAGTGATCAAATGGTCAAAAACTGACATCCAGCAAATCGAGAGAATGACACGCACCACACTTACTAAACACAATAACCTACACCCTAAGTCTGCAATAGAAAGGCTAACTATCAAACGTCTAAATGGAGGGAGAGGCCTAATTGATATCCATAATCTTTGGCAGAAACAAATAACTAGGTTAAAAACATTCTTTTACAATAAATCTCACACAAGTAATATACATAAAGCTATAGTAATGAACGACAACAACTACACTCCACTTAACCTAAACGAACAGACAGATACACAAAACATTAACAATGAAGACCCACAAAAACAAAAGTTAGAAGATTGGAAGAAGAAAGTGTTGCATGGACGACATCCCCATGATCTTGAACAACCTCATATAGACACACTAGCATCAAATAAATGGCTTAAAATTGGTTCTTTGTTTCCGGAAACCGAGGGTTTTATTATCGCGATACAAGATCAGATCATAAATACTAAAAATTATAGGAAATTCATCATAAAAGACCCCACGATTATAAACGATAAATGCCGAAAATGTCACAACCAACCAGAGACCATCCAACATATCACAGGAGCTTGCACAACACTCACACAAACAGATTATACCCACAGGCACAATCAGGTAGCAAATATCATCCATCAAAATCTAGCACTCAAACATAAGCTCATTGAAGACTCAAACACTCCTTATTACAAGTATGTACCAAAGCCATTTATAGAAAATACCACTCACAAAATCTTTTACGATCGCGGCATATTATCCGAAAGGACCGTTCACTACAGCAGACCAGATATAACCCTTCAAGACAAAGTAAATAAAGTCACATACCTCATAGATATAGCAGTCCCGAACACGCATAATTTGCAAAAAACAATAGGTGAGAAAATAAGTAAATATGCAGATTTGAAAGAAGAGGTCACTAGAATCTGGAGTCAAGAAAAAGTGTACGTAGTACCAATAGTAGTCTCCACCACGGGTGTTATACCCAACCACCTCCACCATAGCCTTAAACTAATAGACCTCAAAGACTCAATTTACATTACACTCCAAAAAGCCGCGATTTTAAACACCTGCAGAATAGTGAGGAAGTTCATGCAGATTGACGAAAATGAAATATTTCACAACACACACACACACACGCTACGCTGACTTTGGCTTAGGCCCGTTAACGTAGCTTAAACTAGCCAACGAGCTATGAAACAGAACATGTTTTCCCTAAATAATAATAATAATAATCCATTTATTTTCAGGCAACAAGGCCCATAGAAAAATACCTTACAGACTAACATAAATATGAAAAAATACAATTTGTGTTAGTTAATAGAGCCTTAAAACTATGTTAGTAACACTTCACTAGCGCACTAAGTCACTGCGCGTTCTTGTGGCACTTGCCCGCGGAAGCGACGGAACATCACTCCCAGCGGCCAAAAGTCCTCTTCCAAGACGAGATGCAGAAAACATGTTGGTATTCGCACCACGAACGCCCTAAAGTTGACGTTGCGGCGCGACTCAAGTAACTGCACTCTCGCCACGTACTTCGTCTTCTGGCGCACGTACTCCACGATGTCCTCTGTCGTAGTGGTGTAGTGTAGACGGGAGATATACACCGGAGTGTTCGGCTTTGCGGCACGAATGGTCACGTTGGGCTCCGATGGAGCCGTGCCGCAGCGGTTCTTGACGGTACGCTGACGACGTTTCCTCACCACCGTCACAAAACCATCATCAGTCTGGATCGGCACCTTTTCAGGTACAGGCTTTCGAGCGGTAGCAGTTTTTTCCGCGACAATGCTAGCAAAATCTCTAGGAGCACGTTGAGAATTTGCAGGCGCTGCAGAAACGTGCAGCGGGTCGTGCGGTACAGAAGCGCGGAAGTGCGGTTATAGAAGCGATTTCAGCGTAGACGTACAGGAGGCATATGTAATACTGATCGACCTATTTCTTAGTAATTCGCAATCCGACTTCTAGAAGTACAGACTTAATGGGGGTGGCAGATGAAAAATCGATCATGTTTATGAAAAAATAAATCGATTATTTGCAATATTGAAATCGCTAACAAAAATCGATTTTTATTTTATTTGAATCGATTTTTAATCGATTATTTCCATAATAATTTTTTTTTCACATCCCTACTTTTCCCTATATTGTTAATCGACTCTTTCTGACCTCCTTCGTGGAATCGTGGTGAATCGTGGGGAGTGGGTAATATAGCTTTTTTACAATATCGAATCGAAACCATATATCGATATTTGATATCGGATTCCGAATCTATATATTTTCTGAAACTATATATTGACGTACACGCGTAATATCGCTTGATGCTATATCGCATGAATCGTATCGTGCAAAGTTATATCGTGAAATAGTTACACATACGCGTTTGTAATGCTATATTCATATCGTAATGTTATATTCATATCGCAAGGCGATATTATATAGGGTACTTCCTAGTTGGTAGATAGCAAACGATGATTTTCTTATTAAATTGGACATAAATCACTTCCATTAGTTTTACTAACAAAAGCACACATAGCATCACGCCCGTAATCCCCGAACGGAAGGGTTAGGCAGAGGTGTACCTAATAGTGTTGGTGTTTTCTTAATATATACAAAATAAAATATTCTTAGAATATTATTTAACAGAACACTTCAAAATCATTTCTTCGCTTTCTATTTCAAGGCCAGAGGTCAGTTAACGGTGCAGTGCAATGCAATATGCATTATTATTTGCTTGTCAAATCATAATAATAGGGGATCGGACAAAAAAACCAAATAGTCCGACAGATAGATTTTCAAAAAATATTTTTACATACATATTTTTTTCTTTTTTCACGTAAACAAAAAATCGTGAACTCCTCGAAAACGTCACATGTCTGTACATTTTTTACCTACAAGTGACGTCACAAGCCCCCACTCATTATGTTTGACGTGTTTATCTTAGTATTTTTTTATTAATTGAATAAAACAAAAAACACGTATCCAATATTTTTCGATAATCTAACTGACGGACTAAACAGAATCATATTTTTTTGACTCAGTCGGATCCCCTATTGTTGTCATGTCAAATCATAAAAAAGGTCAAAAATTTAAATGACATATCTCTCAAGCTCAGCAAAATACTAAAGGAATCTTTAAAACAGTCTTAATGTGATAGTCATAAGGTTCCGAATAGTATGATTACAATAGAGCTACTTCGATTTTTGCCTCAGTTGCTAAGTGCCTAAGTGGTCCGTCAATCGTCGATACTCGACACTAGAGATTGTTTATACCCACCTCAGCATTAAGGATACGATATCACAAAGAGTAAAAGCGATGTTGTTGTGAATCGAAACGCGGCGTATACAGTACCTAATATCAATATCACGTCGAGTACGATTCGCTCACTCGCTAATTCGAATCGGTACACAATATAGTGTTTCGCCCAATATATAGTTTTGGTGTAGGCTGATATCGGATTCGTGATATTCCAACGATATATAGATTCAATATCTATATACGTTTTGTATCGCTCACTCCTAAATCGTGGTAACATTTCATTTGAGAGCGTCAACACTGAAATTTCCTTCCTATCATGGAAATCCCGTTTGAGTTAATACAGTGTAAAAATCCTGGAAACATGGAAGATCATTCTGCTCACAGAACTACACTACACGCTACTACTACTAGCGAGGATTCTACTTTCTACGTCAACAGAATACGGGTGGCAGCAAAACCAGCTTCTAACTATTCTTCCAATACTGCAGTGTTAAGTTTTGTGATACCAGTCTTGCCTGAAAACGGATAATCTCTACAAGGTGAGTTTAATAACCAATTAAACTTTGTTCCCAGCATGATAACAGACGAAAAGATTACAATGGAATCCGCTTACAACACGGAAGTAGGAAAATGAAGATTTGATTGTTTTTAAACGAATTATAAAGACTGCAAACTTTGACCACACAAAACTTTGTTTGTCTTTTACTTCTCCGCCCCTAAGACGACCCACTGTCCCTTCTAATATCTTATAACAATAACAATAATGTTAACTAGACAGTTGCTTCATCTAAAATACTGGTACCTATTCAGCTGCATCCAGTTAGACGGAAAGCCGACCACGATATAGTTGGGAAAAGGTTAGGCAGATGATGATGATGAAAACTGAATTATTCACATCTGGAACAATTTCTCTAAATGATGGTGGAAACTGTATCAAATTCCAGAAGCAAGCGTGAAACAGCAATTTTAGTGCCAAGTGTTTATTTATTTTTAACCGACTTCAAAAAAGAAGGAGGTTCTATGTTCGTGTGTATGTATTTTTTTTTTTTATGTATGTTACCTGATTTCTCCTCCATTTGTGAACCGATTCTCAAAATTCTTTTTTTATTTGAAAGAGTATACTCCTGAGGTGGTCCCATTTAAATTTGGTGAAGATCTGATCCTGATCTTCGGAGATATACAATAGAACTCTTCAAAAATGGACGGCAAATCTGTCGTGATTGCTGCAATCGCTTGGATGTTTAAGTATTTGCATCTAGCAGTCCGGGTCAGGTACTACTCCTAAACGGTTAGGAGTTGAAAGCAATAATGAGGGAATCTTGAAGGTTAAGGGTTAGGGTTCTTGGTTGAATGTTAAATGTATAGTAAATATTTGCATAGGATATTACAACTAAAAATAGTAAAATAAAAAAGAAAACCGACTTCAAAAACACAAAAAAGTGAAAAACACAAAAAAGAAAAACACAAAAAAGTGAAAAATAAACTTCACAAGAAAAAGCAGCTTCTGAAGTCGGCGGCAAAAAAAAACTAAATCAAACAGACAAAATGTCACCGACTTCAGAAGCTGCTTTTTCTTGTGAAGTTTATTTTTCACTTTTTTGTGTTTTTGAAGTCGGTTTTCTTTTTGCAAAAAAGTTTTTTTATTTTATTCTATCTCCTCCAGGGACTGAAAGCAGTTACGGTTAAATTTTAAGGTACCTCAAAAATATACCGGTTTAAAATAAAGGTTGAGCTATACCAGTACCTTTATAATAAAGGTTGGGCTAAACCGTTATTTAACCCTTACAGGATTTCGGTACCGAAATGCGTGCGAGACGGGGCGCGGTATATGAAGGGTCTGAAGGGAGTATTACAACACCTTAAAACTTTCATCATTAATAGAATGAAATTCATTATATTATCAATTGATAACAACATTAGTTGATTATTTTTTTGTTCGTAGGACACATTAACTTATTAAGGCTTTTAAAAATAGATTACGATTTTATTAATGTATGAAAAGTGAAATTACTAACATTAATAAAAAAAATCATAATCTAGTTTTGTTAATACTGCTGGATAATGTGATTCTCCAATTCTTAGCGGTGGTGGCCAGCGGCGTAGTGGTCATTTGTACAAAGTAAACACTTTCAAAATCATTAAAAATAGACTTCATCATCATTTCAGCCATAAGACGTCCACTGCTGGACATAGGCCTCCCCCAGAAGGGGAGGATTTGCCTAAAATAGACTTATTACATGTCTAAGCGTTAAATTGTATCCAAATAGTCGTTCCCAGGTTGATTATTATCCCGTCGCGCGTCGGGGCTGCGGGTTGTTCGCAAGAGATACCGCGGCCTCGACATGAAGGGCTAAGAAGGAACATGGGTGGTTTTTAGTCAGTAGAAGTCTGACATTCCTTTTCGCTCTGCCCAAGAGCGGGAGGAGTCATTAATTTCCCAACCTCCAAAAAAAAGGACTAGGCAAACTTGAGGGACTCCCCGTAATTGTGAATACAGTAGGCATCATTGAGCTTAAGATATAATGATTTACAATACATTGCATGATTTAATATCTGATAAGATTACATTTATCAACAGACAAAATAAACAATATCGAGTAGTTCTTTAACAACAAAATAATGCTATTATTTATACTGAAAACGGGATAATAGTGTTAGTGACCATGTCAGTTTAAAATCTTATAACAAAATAATGTACAAAGTAAGTATAGTACCTTGCATTGTACTCTACTCATGTGACTACGGCGACCAATCAAGCTATTCGGAACCAGTTTATGCGTATCTCTCATGGTATGGAAAATCTATACAAAGCGAGGCCATGTTATACTGGAAATATATAATTTGATGGGTAACCCACTGCGTGTAAGTTCTGTAATGATTTTTGAGAGACACATTTTGAGGTAGGTACCTACATCTATTTTGGGGAAAATAAAATATCCAGTTTTGATAAAATTCCCGATCAGCAATAAGGTTCAAATTGACACGGAAACAAAAACGGCACCTCAATTTTGATTTGTTTAGTTTTCTGTGATTCTATCGCATCCTTAAGAATTTTGAAAGAATTGCAATACCTAGTACCTATACTTACCTACATTGCTTCTTCGTTTTTAAAAAAAATGTCTCCTTGCCAATTAAAAAAAACAATTAATGTTCTTGAATTCTCAAAATCAATAGAATTGTGTAGCGAGTGTGTTTACAATTAAATTGGAATTTACAATTACGCCGCTAACCTTACCTATGTACTTACCATTAAACAATATTCAACTGGTAGTAACAGTATCAGAATAAAATTACTACCTATGCCATTTATCAACGGAAGTATAATAAAACAAAATGACAATTGATGTCATTTTGTTTTATTTTATTTTGGCGTACGTAATACGTTAGGTACGTATTACGTACGCCAGATTGACAGTATTTGTCAGATTATTATGTGTGACGGAGGTTGCTTAGCAAGCACATAATATGTATATACTCGCACATACACGATAAGAAGGTACGTCACGCGATAAGCAACAGTTTGCCGTGGCCTGTGCTTATGCACTAACTTGCGTTTGCTAGGCAGTAAGTACATACGGCAAGACATCATGCTATATATATCCAGTAAAACTTGGTTTATTTGTCTTGCTTTTTAACCGACTTCAAAAAAGGAGGAGGTTCTATTGTAGTTTGAGAGATTGGCTTTAACTGGTTTTGTATAACTTGATTGGCTGTGTGTACTTAAGTCATATGAGTTTGTATCGGCCAAACTGGTCTTTGACAGCTCTTGGCAGAGAAATATGGAAGGAAAGAGTACCGTGAACCGTAAGTGGGTACATCAAGTCCATCATGTCATGTGTAGGACGAACTTCAGAAAAAGTGAGTCCGTGAACACTTCTACAACCGACTGACAGTCTAACATCATCCGATGACTAGATGTACGCATTCCCTTTTCTTGTATTTAAGGTGAATGCTCCAACTAGCCCGCGAAATTCAATTTTTTTTACGTTTTTTGCAATTTGCAGGTCAGTGTTAGTTTGTATGTTGATTAGAATATTAATTGCGGCTGTAAGACGTATGTAGTTACAGAAATTTCATCATCAATACAAGCCTCCAAGTTCATAAAGGTGCAGGAAATTGAAAAAGTCATTTTTGCACCTTTATGAACTTGGAAGCTTGTATTGATGATTTTGATGATTATAATTCTGTAAGTACATACGTGTTACAGCCGCAATTAATATTCTAATCAACATACAAACTAACACTGACCTGCAAATTACAAAAAACGTAAGAAAATTTGAAATTCGCGGGGTGGTTGGAGCATTCACCTTAAACGTTTGATTTGATCGGCCGTGTTCGCCGACAACTTTACGAGCATAGTTCGTCCAATGACGGCTGAGGTAAACACAGAGCGACACATCAAGGATCTCGCTTTGTATGAACTTCCCATACAATCACAGATTAGCTTAATTTGGTTTTTAATTTTTGGTCCTAGTGCGTACGTGTATTTGCCCTGCAATGGTGCAACAGGAGCTTTTAAAAGTAACGATTGGTGATGAATTAATAAGCTAAAACGCAATGATTAAATAAAAACCTATTCGTAAAGAATTACCACATTATTATTTTGTATTTTTAAGTTAGATTCTTACATCAGATGCATCGTCATAAGAAAACCTAGGCTGGAATAACATTACAATTTATTACAATATCAAATTGGTATCTGAGCTCTGCATGACGGGTATTTCGTAATTATTGCTTTGCGTCACTTTTGAAAAGAGATTGCGGTTGACGTAATTTTCCCAATCAAAAAGGCACTGCGATTAATAAATACATTATTGCGTAACAGTTTTCCTCTCGGTGACTAATGGGTGTCGCTGTCGATGTCGTTTATGAAACAACTAGCTTCTCCCGAAGTAAAGCATTGGGTCTTTTTGCGGATGGGAAATTATCAAATAGGGGTCATTTCCATCCCGCTCTGGGCAGCGCAGACGGAAGTGTCATACTTCTACTGACTCTAACCCACCCATGTGCCGTTTCAGCCTTTTGTGTTCCGGGGCCGCGGTACCTGTTTAATTTTGCGACTGAGCTCTTTCGAACGGTCCCGCAGCCTCGGCCCTTACCTTTGAACTCCTATTTTGCTGATATCTCTTTGAGGTGCGCGTAGAACACGAAGGTGCCGTCGATACGGCCTAGAACTCGCGATCGTTTGCGATCCGGGTTGATCTTCAAGTAACGCCGCGCTTGACTAGGTTGGTCCGTAGATGTGTAACCACCCATTACATACAAGAGTTTCATTCGTGTTTCGGAGAGCACGTTAAGCCGCATACAAGAGTTTCATTCGTGTTTCGGAGAGCACGTTAAGCCGCATACAAGAGTTTCATTCGTGTTTCGGAGAGCACGTTAAGCCGCATACAAGAGTTTCATTCGTGTTTCGGAGAGCACGTTAAGCCGCATACAAGAGTTCGTGTTTCGGAGAGCACGTTAAGCCGCATACAAGAGTTTCATTCGTGTTTCGGAGAGCACGTTAAGCCGTTGGCTATACTTGTAGATCTTGGCAGGTAGTAAGTGGCCCACAAGTCTGACAAACAGTCCTACCAAGGGGGGTATTACCCAGTACTAACTGGGTTGTGGAGGTCAGATAGGCATTCGCTCCATGTAAAATACTCATGATGACTTTCTATTTATCAAATAAGATCCCGAAAGCTGAGCATGAGGTCCTGGGTTCGATTCCCGGGTCGGCCCAATTACTATTGGGTTTTCCCATCAGGAAATTCTCAGTAGCAGCCACGGAGTCTGGATTTGTGCCCAGTTGGTGGCAATAGGGTTGCCACTATTGCTTGAAACTTAGACATAACTGGCGAAGTGTAGGTGAATTATTAGGTACACCTCTGCGTAACCTCCGGGGCATAGAGGAGTGATGTTTTGTCAGAAGTGTTGCTTTAAAAAAAAACTTTTTTGCAAAAAATAAAACCGACTTCAAAAACACAAAAAAGTGAAAAATAACTTTAGCTTCTGAAGTCGGTGACTTTTGTTTGTTTTATTCAGTTTTTTGTCACCGACTTCAGAAGCTAAAGTTATTTTTCACTTTTTTGTGTTTTTGAAGTCGGTTTTATTTTTTGCAAAAAAGTTTTTTTATTTTTCCATTTTTAGTTGTAATATCCTTTACAAATATTTGATATTCATTAATTTTACGTTGTTAACAATACATGTCACGGACTCACGGTAATAGACTTATCTCCGCAATAAAATGGAACTTAACCCGGCGAGGATGTGGTGAAAATAGTAACGTGGAGGTTGTGGAGGGTCTTATTGACCCTGTATATAATTGGGTTTAAAATACCTAAATTTATATTAATGTACCAAATATTAATCAATATTATTTATATTACATGTTATTTTTACGGTTTTATCGAAATAAAACGCAGATAAGAGTACAAAATAATATATTAAATCACTTTTAACAAAGTACTACAAAATAATCAACTTTTGCATAAACTTTCTAAACTTACACTAAAAACAACAAAAAATAACTAACTTCTTAGACGATTAACTTTTAATTTGGTACATACTCGTACGTAGAGGTCAATTAGTTGCACTTACAGTCTTATCATCAAATTATGAATTACAAATCATTATTGTCTGTGATTGCAGCACAACCCTGGCAGAATGGATAACAAGAAGTCATCTTCACTGTCAGACTGCATTAAAACAAGACGTATGCGATCATCCTCAAGCTCCTGGCTATTCATTGTGTACGAAAAAACCTAAAATTATAATAATATTAAGTAAAAAATATAATTGAAACCTTACATAAAAATGTTACATCGCGGTTGTCGCGGGGTCATATTTACCCTATTTGACTGCACGCACGTGTTGCTCCCGTCGCAGGCGGCGGCCAACTGAACAGGGGTGCGGGGCGCGCGCGCCGGTCCCTTAGCAATAGCTATTGTGACGTTCAAAACTCTTCGATCGCAGAATAAAAAACTACACACGATTAAAAATTGACAGGGTCAGAATGACCCCTCCACATCCTCGAAGGGTTAACATACCTAACTCTCGAAATCTGGGCGTCCTGTACACATCTGCGTACCCCGTCAGAGCATACAGGCGTGATGGTAAGTTAAGATGTTGCGTAAACAATAAACATCCAAGCGATTGCAGCAATCACGACAGATTTGCCGTCTATTTTTGAAGAGTTCTATTGTATATCTCCGATAATCAGGATCAGATCTTCACCAAATTTAAATGGGACCACCTCAGAAGTATACTCTTTCAAATAAAAAAAGAATTTTGAGAATCGGTTCACAAATGGAGGAGAAATCAGGTAACATACATAAAAAAAAAAAAAAAAAAAAATACATACACACGAACATATAACCTCCTCCTTTTTTGAAGTCGGTTAAAGAGTAACTACTCTTCTCACTTTTGTACCTAATTTGTATCGGGTTGGGTGCGATTGTTCCTAAATAGGCTTAAAATGTAGTTTTTTTCCTAATAAATTAAAACAATTGCAACATTCAGCTAATCCTGTAGGCGGAGCCCTACCTAATCTTTAAGGAAAATTATTACATCATTAATAATTTTTGAGTTTACGTAGGTACTGTAGTTATCTACATCAACTCAACTTACATGTATATAATGCTGGATTTACTTACCGATAACCATTCCCCCATTTTTTGTCAGAAGCTCCGGTTACCAGACCCGTGACCCGTGATACAGCAACCTGTTTTTTTAAAGTTTAAAAACTTGCCATTCGGGTGTATTTAAAATAGATATTGTGGCTATTTTTAACCGCGTGTAGACTCGAATCTAGTCGGCTATATAAATTAGCCTATTTGCTGCCAAAAACAATAGTTCTCGTCTCTCTTGCAGTGAATCATGACCTGTAAAAAGAGAAGTTTGGACTTGTACCTAGGAGAGGTGTTCAAACAATTCATCTCAATCAAAAATGATGACTTCAAGAAATCTCAGGAGGTGTTTAAGAGCGTCTTCAAACAAGTCAAACAGAAGATGGGGGAACAATGTAACTACTTCAAGCAGTACAGCAGTCAGGTATTGTTACTTATTTATTTTCTAAATTACCGTGTCGCTTGTCGTGTCGTCAAACATCAAATTCTGTCATGATTTTTAGACTGAAAATTGATGTTTTATTCTCCAAGTCGAAACGTGGAAATCGCTGGCGAAAAATTCAATACACGCTAAATCTTTTTTTTTTTTTTTTACCACCAAACCAGCCACCCAATCAACCAATTACCTTCAGAATGTCTACTTCAAGACCTTTGACTCAAAGAGAGGAATAATACATTATTGTACCTACAGTACGGTACGGTACGGTTAACATTAATGGTTCATTAACGTCCAGCACTACAATTTTCCGCAACGATTTATTCATAAATAGTGAATAAAAAAACCTTTCGTTCTGAAGTACTATTTGTATTGAGATTCGATAAATAGAATTTACTATTCAGCTGCTACAAGACATGAAGACACCTATACCACCATCATCTGCCTATAGCGTTCCCACTAGTGGAACACAGGCCTCTCTTCTACATAACCATGATGAACAAAATAACAATATTTTTTTCCATCTCATCAGATCATGTACGCGGGAAGCGTCTCCGACGGCATCAAAGTAGGGAGAATGGACGAATTCGACATGGACATCGTGATTCGTCTACCAATCAGCTACGATGACATTACGATTGAGAACGAGGAGCCAGGCTTTGTCAAGCTGAAGATCACTGACCCATTCGACCACTTAGACAAACAGCCTAACTGGGAGAACTGTCACAAAGTGACGCGAGAATGGCGGGATGGGGACAAATATTTCTTGCAGAACAAGTTCCGGCAGTGGATGCACAGAAATGTGCAGAAGGCTTTGAACCTCATGAATGGGAAGGTTATTGTGAACGGTGACGTGTACTCACTGAGTTATAAGACAACCGGGCCGGCCTACACTCTGAACATTAGAAACGATAAGGACACTGACAAATACGCGTTGGACATCGATCTGGTGCCGGTGGTTAAGTTCACGTATCCTCGCGCCCCTGACGGTTACACGTTAGTATTTATAATCTGCCAATTAAATCTTAGCTTATTGAAACTTTCATAAGCAGCACTTGCCCACTTGTTTCACTTGCATAAAGCATTAATTGATGCTTATGAAAGTGCCGTCAAGCATCCGATGATGCTTGACGGCAATGCCAAAGGAAGCTTATTCTTATCTTGCTTCTTCTTAACTACTAGATCAATATATCACAAACCTATCTAAACTAGGATTCCTGTAAAACTTAAGATCCTTTGCCATTTCAGTGTAATTGACGGACTCGCAGCTAAGGATTGGCTCGTAGTGCCCAAGCCCAACAAAGCGCAAAACGACACCACGCTAAAGAACAGATGTTGGCGTCTCTCGTTCCAAGATCAGGAGAGAGAACTCATCAAAGATTGCAAAGCTTTGAAGACGACTATTAGACTGGTAAGAATATTTCCTAGATTTCTGGTGTCACAAGCTCTACTGGTCATTAATTCCTGGGTTCGATTCCTAGGTCGTGCAAAGTGTTATTGGGTTTTTCCATCAGAAATTTCGCAGTAATCGCCATGGAGTGCGTATTTGGGCACGGTTGATGGCATGGCGGAATGTGGGTGTACAGTACAACACACCTATGGTAGTGTTATGATTTTTGGTACCTGTAAGTCAGTTTTATCCATTGCATTGTTAAATCTTCTCTCTCTTCTTATTGGAGACGCTGACGAGCTGCTTCTATGCCACTCTGTCTTCGTCTCTTCTCAGGGCAGCGGTAACAGTGAGGCGAGAATTATCTAGATTAACAGGGTTCTCTCTTTTCTTGCTGTGATTACTAAGTTTAGGTGAACTTAAACAATGACTACTCATTACGATTTAAATGGTATTGCAAACTTATGTTTAATCCTTATTATATTATATTATATCTTATAAATCTTTATTCAGCAGGTCCTGAATAAAGCTTTATAAGATGTAGAGACCAGAGGTTAAGTAGCTAATTGCTTAAACGACGTCGTTTCACTGTTCCACGTACCTATGGCAGTCCATGATGCAGTAACGCGATAAGTCCATAGGTTCTCGTTATAAGCCTAGGCCTTCTCTCAATCAAGCAATTATTTTACAGGTGAAGAAACTACGAGATGCTCTTGAGATGAAGGCTATCGCTAGCTACTACATCAAGTCACTGTTCTTGAAGAAAGTCAACGACATGCAAGACAAGACGTACTGGCAGAACAAGGTCAGCTTGCTATTCCGCACAATGGTAGAAGAACTATACTTAGCCATCAGCAAGAAAGACATCCCGTTCTTCTGGAATGTCGAGCACAATTTGATCAGCGGACTCAGACCAACTCTTCAGAAGGTCTACTGTGACAAATTGAAAGGTGTCATTGTGGCAATCGACGCGAACGATATCGAAAAAGTTGTCAGCGCTCTGCTGACAACAGACGAGTTGAGGGAGTTTAAGCAGTCAGAATTTTACCAGAAGCAGGAGGAGTTGCCACTTGTTCCGATGCCACACACTTCTACCTCCTCTTTCGAGTCGTCTCAGACTGACAGCTCCTTGTCCGACCAAGTGAGGACGTTGACCGACGAGCTCGATTCGCTGCGAAGCAAGAATGAGAAAGACGAAAAGTTTGGAGAACTCGAAGATAAAATGAACAGACTTGCCGATAGAGTTAGCCTGTTGGAACGTAGGATGGCTAAGCTAGAACAAGCAGAGCGAGAGAAAAGTGAAGCCAGTGTAGCTGATATTATTGCTGGCACTAGTTCCATCAAGCTGGTTGATTTGATCCAAATGGATTAATTTGTATTCAAAGCCTAGCTGAACGGCATTTTTAATACTTTAAGCATGAGAAGTAGAGGAGCTCGTGGCTTAGTAAGAACTGCCACTTGGATCGATCTTTAGGTTAAGCTGCGCTTGTCTAGGTTGGTCTGTGGATGGGTGACCGCCCATTACATACCGAGTTTCCTCCGTGCCTCGGCAAGCACCCTGCTGTTGGTCCCGACTGTCATATATAGATCTTTGACAGTCGTTACAGGTAGTCAGTGACCTGGAAGTCTGACAACCAGTCTTGCCGAAGGATATCGTATTAAAATCAAAGTATGTGTGTGCCGTGTGTGTGTGTGTTGTGTTGTGTGTCGTGTGTGGGTGTCGTATTACCTAGTGTTAACTGGGTTGTGGAGTTCAGATAGGCAGTCGCTCCATGTAAAATACTGGTATTCAGCTGAATCCGGTTAGACTGGAAGCCGACTCCAACATAGTTGGGAAAAGGCTAGGCGAATGATAATGAAGCATGAGAAGTAGAGCAGGTTCTATGAAACGGATGGTTTGGCAAAATTGGTTTTGAACCCAGATCTCAAAATTTACGTGCCTAAGTTTGCGCCATGGAATGGTAAAATTGAATTGATTTGCGGACTTATTGTGTTATTTGATGTATTGTCATCATCATTTCATCATACCCCTGTCCAATTTATTCGGGGTCATTTATTTATCACCAGTTTTATTTTATGATACAATTACAAGCATAATTATTACATTTATATTTCATAAACATATTTTTAAATGAAATGTGAAATTAATTAAGTTTTAGATTAAATTTAAGGACTTATGAATTCCTATGAATGTCTCTTAGTTATAGATTTTTTATAAATTTTAAAATTATATACTTTCTCCTTATAAAAAAAATGTTTAATTCCTTTTGGAAAATCCTCATACTTGCTTGTTCCTCCACCTAGTACCGTCATTTAGAGGTTAGTTTTGAATCTGGTTAGCAATCATAAAGCAGGATAAAATAAATAAACACAACACTTGCAGCCCTTATGATATTTATTTCTTTGTTAAAAACAGAGTACAAACTATCGAGAGAAACTTCTTTTTGGAAATATACAACGCGTAATATAATACATACAAACAATACTATCTATCCCTCAATTAGTACTTGTCGCATAGATAATTATATTGAGTTAATTCATTGAGATATTTTACATGATTTTACTGACGATAGAATTCTACAATTATACTGCAATACAGTCCGCATTGTTGATATGATAAATCATAAAATATTGCGGATTTAATTATATTCATCTATATAATTATATAAGTATGCATAATGTATGTGGAGCGGTAGAACCACAAACTCAATGACAGCAGTTCAATCTAATCGCATGTCATGTCATGTGATTATTTCGTATCCATTTTATGCACATTAATGAAGATAATTGAGGAACCGATGGCGGCACGCGAAGACTACCTATATATAGGTAACATACCTACATATAGATTTATATGCAATTACTTTAGCTTTTGTGAGCAATTAGGTTTAAATACTGTAAGAATAGTTTCTTTTAATCATATTTGACATCTAAGTACACAGCTATTGATAGGTTTTTAGGAATGATAACTTTGTTTGCGACAAGTAGGTACCTACTCCTTTATCGGTTAACAATACTTTGTATGAAAACAACTAGGTACAATTTAAATGGTCAACTGTAACTTCCATACCATTTTGAGTCTTCGGGTAATCGCAACAATGTTTAAAGTCGAGGATTTGGATTCGTATTTGACAAGTCAATGCCTGTCTAGATCGGTTGCACATCCCAGGGTGACCGGCCCGGAGAGCATCGGCCGGCGTTATTATTTTCACACTAAGCGCGTTAGGTTTGCTCTCAATAATAAATGAAGTGACATGTAAAAATAAACCTTATTACAATTATTCAAAACTCTCGTTTTAAACGTGATAAAAATCTGCTCTCTCCTCCGAGCTGGTCTGTGTGAACGGACCCTTAGTGTCCGATCTATATAGATACAGGATCTCACGCAAATGAGGCCAATTTATATATTATTGTGCTCCTACAAAATATTGCCAACTTACACTTCTTCTTATCGTGTAAGCTGTAAGGTCCAACGACCCACTTACACTATATTTGATACACAAGTCCCATGTCAATCCATTTATTTACATGTTGGGATGTTATTATATAGAGATATTTTAGCTTTTGTTTACATAAAACCATTAATTTTGGGGTTTTCTTAAGATCGCCTCTTTTTTTTATAATGAATAGGTAAACGTAATATTTGTATGAAAGAGACAGCTATTTTCATACATAGTGTGGGGACAGTTTAAAGCTTGATCCACTGACAGCAGCCTCAAAGCGAGGAGTGCCTCAACCCGAGGCGCCTCGTGATAAGGTGCCCCAAGAAAGGTAAGTAATTTGTATATTTTGAGGTGCAAACTGCGTGTACAGTAATGTTTCGTCCCAACACTTTGTAAAATAATTACAAAGGAGCATTGTGTAACTCAAACCGAGGCACAACTTGGAGGCTGCCTCTTCAGCGGTGAAGCTAAAACCAGACTATTACAAATATTGTAAAAGGCCTTTGTAGAAAGTAGTGCCTGCTTGGTTTAGCACTAATTTCTGGGTTGGTTGACAGATTGGTTGATTTGGTTGACTTTATGCCGAAATGGTAATGGTTTGGTTACTGGTTTAGGAACACTGGTTTAATGATACGCAATAATATGGTTCAAAGTTATATTGTACATTAGTTAACTATTAAATGGTAAAATGGTAATAAATGTTAGCTAAATTAGCACTAAGATGGTTTGATTCGAGTTACGCGATTGGTATTTGAACACGCACTAACGGGCGACAGTTGCGATACATGCATTTATGGAAATGCATGAAGGCAAAAGTGCTGAGCTGTTCGGTTGCAAATATTGTACCGAACAGCCTATTTGTTAGGATCAAATCTATAATCCTAAAGAAACGTTTCTAAACAATCTACTTGAGACGAATCCAAACTTTAGATGTCAGATGACTGTAGGAAGATTTTTTTTTTTTAATAACTCTCGTGTAATTTTGAACACTACAAGTGATGGGTGTAAGTATGCAGCTGTTCCTTTATACGTGATTTTTTACACTAATCACTCGCATTTATTACTATCAGGCCATAGTGAAAAGAAAAGAAAAATCAAGTAAGTGTTATAAATTAAAATGGGATTCAAGGTTGGAAATCCCGCTGAATATTTCGTAACTGTACTAATGTGAGCAAACCATCAACAATTACTATTTAAAAAAGGCTATGAAAAAATAAGACACTTACAATTTTCATTACATCATTGCGTGTGGTATTTTATTTTATAGAAAAAGATAAGTTACAGCCATACAATATAAACGCACCATTAAATAAAAATAATATAATTATAGTTGAACAAATACCTCAAATAATTTTGTGGAATGCTACATTTCAAGATCAAACATTGTTCAGGTGGCTCTTACACGTAATGGCAAAATATAATATTATCGCCCAAGCCACGGAGGAGTCGAGGTAATTCCTTGTGAAACCCATTGTGTCTCCCCAATTTATGTCATCCTGTCATTTTGTACAAGAGCTAACAAATTAATCGTGAAAGCAAGACCCAATAAAAAATAAAAAAAATAATTCGTAATTTAAATAGAGAGTTACATATTATCGCTATATTCTATGCAAAATTGACCTATCCATAATAATGTTTTAATATTAAAGTGTACATACTGTGTGTGTAAGTATTAACACATGTTATATTCATTTCTGTTTACCTGCAAAGAGTTCCATACATAGTATAATTTGCCTCAGTAGGCATACTTGAGCTTGTATGGCTACCACTATGCTTGAGTGCAAAGGAACATTTTCAGTTATTGTCTCAGCAAAGACAGAACTCAAACAAAGAAAAATAATATTATATCTAGATTCAAGGCGATTATAAATCTGATAAACCTATCGCATACAAAGGTTATCAATTTCGTTAATTATTTGTCATAATATTTGAAGATTTTTATGATCAAGTTCATAACAAAATGTCTATAAAAAAGAATAATAACAAATGTTTGGATAAACTATTTGAGATAATCTTCCAAATATAATGCGTTCTATAAATAAGTAATACTAAAAACGCTGTTAACTCAAGACTCCGACATTCTTTCAGTAAAGAGGTTGTGTTGTATCCAGCGGTGGTTTCAGAACACACCACACTTTTTTGGTGCTAGTGTGGCCGTACTTTATTCAATTTCAAACTTTGGTCAGACATTGCCATGATTGGACCTTAAGAAATCATTTCCATAATAAATTGTAACATATTTTTGTAAGTTTTCCTCGGCAACTAGCGCCGCATGATGAAAACCTTCACTTGACTTGTCAAATCTATGTATATTACAAGATATAAACATAATGTGCAGTCGAAGCGGGTTTTTAATTTCAATGAATTACACATCTAGTGACTTTCCTATATTCGACAAAACACTGCTAGTGTAAGAATAATTTTGTTGATATTCGTAAAAATAAATAAGGATTATTGGTTTGAGTCATGAAGACACTATTTTACTGTATAAAATAAACTATTATTTCTACAAGACCTACTAAAAGCCGTTTATGACCTAGTTTCTACTGTTGCGTCTATTACGATAACATGATTGCTATTAATTCGACCACAACTTTTAATCAAGCACATTATCCTAATTAGGAGTCTTTTTCGTACGATTTCTTGGTCCTGATTGAAAATACTCGTAAAATATTGTATCCATACCTCAAAATAGTACATTTGACAAATTTATACATACATTACGTATAGTTCATTTATGTTATATACAGTTTGCGCCTAACGTAACAGAACAACAAAATTATTCGCACATTAGATACTTTTAAACTTATTTTTTTAGCTAACAATATGAGATAAGTATATTTATAATATATAACGCTAATATTATTAAGGAATCTAAATACTCTAACATGATAGTACTGCATCTAAAATATAGTTGCTTTTAAATGAAATAAGTTTATGATATTTTATTAAAATTAAACTCGATACAATTGATATGTTCAGGTTTAATTTTTACATTAATCTAATGAAGTATCTTCTATTGATGAAGTACATGTGACGGTTTAAAGAATGCCATATAGTTTAAAGGCAAGTCCCATCGAATAAACATGAGCTATTTATCTAAAAGAACCTATACTTTAGATGTCAGTTTACATTTCTAATGTGACAACATTATCTTTTCACATAAAAGGCTTATTGCGTTTTAATAAATATTTGATGTAAATAATTAAATATTATAACAAACGAAATTACAGCTTGGCACCATTTTCAAACAATGAAAACTAATTGAAGCCAATGGTTGTATTGTGACAAGATAATTTACCACATCTTTTGTTTTAGAGAGTGCATAACTCAAGCTAAAGTTATTTATTACGACTCAAATGGCATGCAAATTACTTTATTCACAATGAATTACGTATGAAAGTGTTTGGGCATGGATATAAAGCGTAGACTCAAAGTGAGGCATAACCTCGAAACGAGGCAGATCTGCGAGGCATAACCTCGAAACGAGGCAAATCTGCAAGGTATACAAGAGAAAATAGTCGCTAAAAGAATGTGCTAAAGAATTTTCGAAGACCAATTAGGGTTTCATTGCATATTTTACTCAGATTCTAAGAAACTCCCACACAGTCACACCAAACTATTAATTTATTGTGATAAAGTATTTAAACACCATTATAGTCGCATCTTACATAATAATGCAACAAGATCATCCCTTTAAACACAATCTCTCAAGGCGCAGTCCTTTTTTGTTCGAACTTTAATTCTATTGCAGAATTTTTGGGATATAATATTTATAGATATTTGTTACATTACGCGTTCACGTCAATCATTGCAACTCAAACCTTATATCATTGACATAAGTAATATGACGCGCACCTGTAATGTAGAAATACTTTTGTTCGTTCAGTTTTTATCATATTGAAATATATTATGAGTATACTTGGATCTGTCTCCTCAGGGGTCCTTATCAGTCTCATAGCCAAGTATACAAAGTAGTATTTAGGGCCAACGTAATCACCGTCATCGTCCATCCCATAACATTTGCAAGTCTAATTTGCCTACTGAAAACAATTTGTCTTTCTTTTACGAGGCATAAAGGTTGTGCCTTTAGGCCTCGTGAAGAGTCGAGTCTTTTTATGCCTTTTGTGCAAAATAATAAATTCGTTTTCCTCACAGCCCTACATGAAAAGTCCCTTTAAAATCAAATAAGTTTTTATTCAAGCCAAGGTTTTGAGTAAGAATACGCATAAAGATCTTGCTACGCGACTCTAGAAGAACACAAACTCAAGGCCTTGAAAATAAAATTCAGGCAAAACTGCGCCTTAAGTGCTAAAGATGTCTTGCACATAGAGTCGACAATCGTATGCGATTAACGCGCGCTACCGGACTTACTGTGCGCGATGAGCCATTGTAGCGTAATGTCGATGTTGTCCTTCTCTTTGCACGAGATTGAGTAGCAGCAGATCTCGCGGTCTTGAATAGCTGACAGGTTCCTGTGAATTGATTGGAAAATGTATTTTATTAGAAGGAAGTAACGTATATTTTTAAAGAGCAAAGCTGGTACTTCAAACAGGAATATAGCAGGTGGAAAACGGAGAACATAGAACATGTAATACAGTAGCAAAAAAAAAGATTGTTCTGGCGGGTGCCTATAGAAGCTCTAGGTATATAATATGCAGTAGTTACATTCGCTCAATGAGTCCATGCTCGTCGAGCGCGTGCGGCAGGTCGCGCTTGTTGCCCAGTACCAGCACTGGGATGCCCGTCAGCTGCTGCTTCTCTAGGAGGCTGTGGAGCTCGTTGCGAGATGCCTCGATCTTGTCTGGGTCTGCTGCGTCAACCATGTAGCTGTGGGCAAGAGAGTTGAGCGTCAACCTCTAACATTGTACGAAAAAAACTCATTCCGATGTTACCACAGCTGTGAAACGACTATTCTTTGTAAGAAGAGTCTCTCTTCTCTACATATGTAAAACTTGCACGCCATCATTAATGGCAGAATAAGAGATAGGTATATACTTTATGTTTAAGATCCTTCTGTACCTTATTTACGCAAATATGAAGAGAAGGAATGGGTCGTAAACCACCACGCAGGCTCAATATGGATTGGTGGATATGGACAATCATGTTATCGATTTTTAGGGTTCCATAGCCAAACGGCAAAAAACGGTACCCTCATTGGTGCTAAGACAAGATAAGATCCCTCACGAAGTATTCCTTCACGGTTTTGAGAGCTGTGGTGGTAAAATAATTCAATCAATAGATAGTGCCTCGCAGAGTTCGACCTACATATTTTAGGTCGGGCGTGTAAATACGGCCACTTACGTATCAAATGTGCTGTTAAATGCACGTTGAAATCAAAATTTGAAGAATCAATTTCAGCCGAAAGACGTCCACTGATGGACATAGGCCTCACCCAAGTATCGCCACATTGGCCGTTCCAGTGCGTCTCGCATCCACTGCAACTTCGTAACCTTCACCAGGTCATCGGTCTACTTAGGCCTTCCAACGCAAAGTCTTCCGGTGCGTGGTCGCCACTTCAGAACTTTTCGGACGTAGGAACAGTATGTAAATAACCTATTCATAATTCAATTTATAACAAAAAAAAATACATACACAATAGCATTGACACCTCGGCAGTATCTCTCCCACATGGAACGGAACCTAGGCTGGCCACCGATATCCCAAACCTGAAATAAAATGCAAAGGAACATTTAGAAAACATCACGGAAAAGGTAAGTGATAATCGACACGTTGTGCAATGTAAGCTCGGTTCTCCTCACTCGCTTATGTAAGCTCGGTTCTCCTCACTCGCTTATATAAGCTCGATTCTCCTCATTGACTTAGTAAGCTCGATTCTCCTCACTCGCATGTGATTTTTTACATTACAAGCGAAAGCTCCCGGTGAGAGAAGGCTTTAAGGAAAACAGCATGCTCCATTCTTTAATTAGCCTACCCTCATAGGATAAGGTGTGAGTTTATCCTCGTGATTTAGAGTATCTATATTATTTATGTTATCTTTCGAAACAGATTTAAGCAGCGTAATAAGTGAAGGTGACTTCTACTTATCAATACAACACAAAATATTTGTTGGAGGCACTTGAAGGTAAACAAACATGAATTTTCGTTTTATGATGCGTAAACATTGCATGCATAACGACTAAAACCAAACTAAGATGATCTATAATTGTACGGAAAATTCATAGTAAGTGAGATCAGGTTATACTGGATATAGCTGATGTGTCACCGACTCGCCGTGTGTAACTTTGCAAGCGAAAATACATAGTTACATGATTAAAATTTTGAGAGTTCCATCGACAAATGAATAAAAACTCGACCATATACTAGGTTTGCCAGGTTAGGTCGCAGTTCCAATTTTTTCCCGTTATTGAATTTTATAAATTGATTTACCTAATTGTTTTCATCTGATGACATAAATAATGGTCTATTTACAATACTAAACCTGAACATGTGTGCAATATAAATAGTAACATATACAACAATTACCTTGATAGTAACATTTCCTTTGGTGATTTTGCGCATGTTGAATCCAACTGTCGGGATCATGTCTTCACTGAACTGACCAGACTGTGGAAATAGAGAGAAACTCCAAATTAAAACAAGTGGAAGACAAAGTGTTGCAAAAACCTATACAAATTAATAAATAAATGAAATTGATGTTTCTGTTTGAAGGTATACACCGTAGTTACAATATAACAAAACAATACCATTTTTTTTCTGTCTTTGTGATCCGGCTTATCTCCAAAACGGCTTGACCAATGTTGACGAGACTTACAGTGGCAGATAGCTGATGTTATAATAAGGAGCAACTTATTTTAGAAAAAGGATTAAGCAGCCGTGCAAAAAATTAAAACCCTTAAAACTGTTAGCAAAATCAAATAGGGAAGTAATATTCGGGTACAGCTGGTAAATAATAATACAGGACAATTTGTGTTCTTGAAGGGATTTCTCATACTATTTCAAAATGCACCTATTTGGAAGATGACTTGTCTTTTAATTTTAAAAAAACTTGTAATAAATGTAATGATTGTCAGTGACTTTAAGCTTATTAGAAGACAGAAGTGAAACTAAATGCCTAGTTTGAAAACCTTTCCAAGTAAGTAAAGTACATAAATAAATGTTTATTTTGCAAATATGGGTACAGTATATAAACAAATAAGAGGCACGTTCGGCTGAACCTGCCTCTTATTTGTTTATATAATTATGATTTACCAAAAGGCATGCAAAAATTATAATTATATGCTAACACAATAAAAGCAATTGATTAATCAATTCTGAATTCATAAAAAAAATCTAAGATATAAGTAGTAGGAAGAAAAATAATTGTTTTCAGTCCAATCAAGTTGTTCAGTTGCCGTATTTATTTATCGTAGCTTCGTAATTAAAATATCTTGCCCCTTTTTTTTTTTTGGGGGTGTGTGGGATTTCATCAAATTACCCCGCCCGCTCTTGGGCAGAGCGGAAGGGAGTGTCAGACTTCTACTGACTAAAAACCACCCATGTTTCTTCTTAGCCCTTGCGCCGAGGCCACGGTATCTCTTTCGAACAACCCGCAGTCCCGACGGGAAATACCTTGACCCTGAAGTAATAATTGGCAATTAACACTTCAAAATGCCCAACAAAGAATAAATCAATATCGACCTTGATGTGATTCTATTACATATTTAACATTAGGCAGATTAGCCGCATCTCCTATTACTAACAAAATATATATTCATAGAATGTTATCAAATGTTACTGATAAGAGATCACTGCTATGTAATGTGTATAAATTAAACTTTTTTATGTTAATCAAACCGCTATACATCTACAATATCTGCTTTGCCAAATCAGTGAATCTATAAGTGACAGTTTATATTCATGAATAAACTAGTTTTTCCTAACAGTTTCGCCTGTGTACATGTTTTTTAATTCATAGAAATGACTGACGCTCTGGGCAGAAGGTAGTTTCAGACTTCTACTGACTAAAACAACCCATGTTCCTTTTTAGCCCTTTGTGCCGAGGACGCGGTATCTCTTTCGAACAACCCGCAGCCCCGACGGGAACCTAGGTCTACCTGTGTTTCAAAATTTCATTCAGATCCGTTCAGTAATAAGCCGTGAAAATGCAGAAAGAGATTAGTGCAGGTTGTACCACATAACCCATTATATACATATTTTATTGCTTTTTCACTTCACAACAAACATAATCTGTGTGACTCAATAATGTTCATTACAAAATGATAATAATGAGTAAAATCAGGCATCACAACTATGTACTTATTGTACTTGCCTATTGACATATTGTATTTGTATTATCAATAGTATGTGGTTTGGAAAGACAGTGGTAAAATGACATAATACTTATTAATGATGAAACTACCTACCGCCCATAGAATACATAATATCTTTATTATTTAAATTATAGCCTATGTATTTGTTACTCTGATGTACATAAGCTATATTGCTTTAAGTTTTTAATAAAATTCGTTCATTATTATCTGCATAGCAGCCATACATACATCTATTTATTTGAAGATCAAATCACAATTTACTTTTGACATTTTCATTTCAACTTGAAAGGTGGAGGAAAGTAAGTTAAATTAATAACTAGATTGAATTAGTATGTAGTATTATTAATAATTAAATAGTATGTCAGTTCCTTCTTGGTAAACCAATATAATTTCCTACTTATTTATTACTTACTTCTATTTTTTTAAACCCTTTAATGGCATGGTTTTGAGGCAAATATAAAAATAATTTAAAAACATCTAGTGTGTTTGACCATGCACTTTGGCACACATAATATAATACAAAGTATTTACATTTTTTTTACACTATTGGTGGCTTAAGAATCATGTAGGCACCAAATCCTTGGCAAATGTTAAGGACTGAGTGTGGAAACCAAGTCCGTAACATAGAACATAGAATCTTTGGTGAACCAACCTTGGTTGGTCCTTGGTAGTTTGAGTGACAATATGTTTCTTTACTCAAATTCTATTCAAACATTACTTCTATACAAATTATTATCACAGCATACTGTTGCAATGGAACCAAAAGCATGCCATAAGTATTCATTTAAGCGCTGCTCTGTGTTGGTGACAACTGGCATCATCCAGTTTGAAGAATAAAGCATGCTTAGAATCCCACGCTGGAGATAAGATATAGGAGGGTAAACGAACTGCAGTCAATAGTGTGATTATACTGACATTGGAATCGGACACAGATAATGATTGTTGAATGAAATGTGATCCTTAATATTATAAATTTATATTAGTATAGGTATTTATGTGTTAGTATATGCATGGGTTGGGTGAGGAATGTCATTAGAGAGAAAGGAATAAATGATTCTGTGATGAGAGACCGACTGGGGCGAATGGAAGAAAATAAAAATGTTGCGCCAAACCCAAGTAATATGAGACGAGGGCAGGAAGATGATGATGTGTTGCTATAATTATGTTTGGGAAAGTTTATCAACTTGACACAGTATACCAATTTGCTGTGTTCATTTGATACAGTCAAAAGAAGACAATTGTAATATGAAATTAAAATTATTTAAATTGGAGATCATTATGCAAACAATCTATATCTCTGACTTTCTAGTGTTTTCGTGATGCAATGAATATGAAAGTTTGATAGATTTGTGTTTTAATATGAAAGATGGAAGGTTTCATTTGAATTAATATCATTGTTGTCCTAGATGAGACAACAAATAATAGATCTTTTTTCAAATTCAACGCACATTTGACCAATTGAAGGCCATGAAGGTCACAAATGACATGAGACAATTGATTTTTTGCATTGTGCCTGCTGCATGTTATTACAAATTAAATAAAAAAAATCCGCCCCTAAGACGACCCACTGACCAATGTTTTATTTGTTCTGATAAGAATGATGAGAAAATAATAGCAATTAAAATGGTAATTTATTATTATAAATTCTCTAGCAGACAAAACCACACTTATTTTGATTAATTAAAATATCTGATGTTATAACCATGATAAATTTAATTAAATAAAACTGTTTCTGCAACTTTAGGGGATTTTTAAGTAAATTCTTGTAATGGTACTTTCACCAAATCCCCTGTAATGTAAATCTAGTCCCAACGGTAAGTATAATCTTATCAGATTCATTGATATGTTTCTTTGTTTATGAATAGCACAAAAAGCAAACATAAAGAACAATGAGTAATAGGATCACATAGTAATATACGCAGGCAATACACGAAAAGATGAAAAAATATAAATTACAAAACCTACTACCGAATGAAATTCGATCCACCAATCATCAAGTTGGATCCATACATTATACAAAGCTGTATTATGATGGCGTTATGTGCACAAGGAAGATAATACAACACAAAAATATTGTTTTCAGATAATACTAACGGCAATGACGTTAACAAAAGTTGTTTTTCCCGAGTACTGCAATCCGACCAATGTTAGCTCCATTTCTTCCTTCCAGAACAAGCTCTTAATCCAATCAAGGATACGATTGATTATAGCAAGCATTTTTAATGATAAAACCACTGTGTTAGATGCAAAAAACGTAAAATAATGAACGCCTCTTCCGAAAATCTGCTGTACAATTTGATTGACAGATATCAATTTGCGTTTTGTTAGCTCTTCGTGATGACGTGTTATGAGTCATGTCAAAGAAAATTTACAAAGTTATTTATTTCTGCAAAGATTCAACATGGAAAAGAAATATTTTTATTTACATGTTCAACTATTAATATTAATTCTACAACAAATTCGCAATATATTTCCATAGATTACTGAAATATAATACTAGTAACTAAACGTATGCTCAGCTGTCAATTTGCGTGCTGCCATATAAAAAAAATATTGTTGCTTTTTTTAATATAACATCCGAACACTAGGCTTTTTAGGATGAAGTAAATAATTTAAAGAAAATGAAGCTTTTGTTAGTCTTTTACATACTTTAGTTGTTCTAAAGTAAACTGTATTAAGTAAAAGTGATATGCAATGTGCAAGGTAAAATTATTGTTAAAAAACTGTAGTTTGACTGTATTATGGTAGTCAGTTCATGTCTTCATAAAGGGTGTAAAAGTACCCTTAACGCAAACGAAGGGCATTTGTTCTCCCGTCGGGGCTGCCTGTCCCGTCGGGGCTGCGGGTCCCGTCGGGGCTGCGGGTGTTCGCAAGAGATAGGTACCGCAGCCTCGACATGAAGGGCTAAGAAGGAACATGGGTGGTTTTTAGTCAGAAGAAGTCTGACACTCCCTTCCGCTCTGCCCAAGAGCGGGATGGGTCATTTGATGATTTTCCACCCACCATAAAAAAAAAAAAAAAAAGGGCATTTGTTCTCCCCACCACTGCGGTATTTTTTTTGTTCTAGCTAACCATACCTGGGAACCTCCTAGTTCCGAAGATATTGGGGGTCAAAGTTCCAAATTTTTCACAGCTGTTTTTGTAAATACTAGTACTTCAGGTTTTAACTTTACTTAAGTTACCTACATGACCCGTTTACTGTTCAAAGCATCCACTAGCACAATGTTTTAAGAGTGCTACTTTGAGTTTTACCGTAAAATGTGATTTTTGACCCAAAAAAAAAGTCAAAAGTCATTTCCCAGCAAAAATTTTTGCGTAGGGGTACTTGGTTTGATGTACAGAATGCTTGATTGTCGGATGCGTGAAGGGTTCGTTTACACCCTGTATAATAGTGAATAAACAGGACCAGCCAGAAAATTTAACTAAAGAAAACTGCGATACGTCATTTCGAATCATGCTACGTCGAATTACGCGGTACCAAATGTTTGCAACAACGAATTTCATACTGTCGACGAAAACACGCTGTAACGCATACCGTAACAACGAATCCATGTGACTTTGAATTACGGAACAACGAATGCACGTTCGGCCATCTCGAAAATATATTGTCGACTACACGTGAAAATGCTTGGCCATACCAAATATGTGTGAGTATATGGCAGAGCCCTTACTGCAATATTGCATAGCATTGCTGGCAATGTTGCCGCCCATAGTATTACAGCCGCATATTGCAGTAAAATATAGCCCGTTTAGAAGCACATAGGTACCTAATATAAATGATGATGTATTGATGTATTAAAGTAGTCAAAAATATTTAATTTTGGCCTTCCTCTCCCTCTCCATCCATCATTTTTTATATCCTTAGCTTTTTTAGTCACATGCGTTTCATCCCTCCTCATTACATGATACCATACCTGGGAACCTCCTAGTTCCGAAGATATTGGGGGTCAAAGTTCCAAATTTTTCACAGCTGTTTTTGTAAATACTAGTACTTCAGGTTTTAACTTTACTTAAGTTACCTACATGACCCGTTTACTGTTCAAAGCATCCACTAGCACAATGTTTTAAGAGTGCTACTTTGAGTTTTACCGTAAAATGTGATTTTTGACCCAAAAAAAAAGTCAAAAGTCATTTCCCAGCAAAAAATTTTGCGTAGGGGTACTTGGTTTGATGTACAGAATGCTTGATTGTCGGATGCGTGAAGGGTTCGTTTACATCCTGTATAATAGTGAATAAACAGGACCAGCCAGAAAATTTAACTAAAGAAAACTGCGATACGTCATTTCGAATCATGCTACGTCGAATTACGCGGTACCAAATGTTTGCAACAACGAATTTCATACTGTCGACGAAAACACGCTGTAACGCATACCGTAACAACGAATCCATGTGACTTTGAATTACGGAACAACGAATGCACGTTCGGCCATCTCGAAAATATATTGTCGACTACACGTGAAAATGCTTGGCCATACCAAATATGTGTGAGTATATGGCAGAGCCCTTACTGCAATATTGCATAGCATTGCTGGCAATGTTGCCGCCCATAGTATTACAGCCGCATATTGCAGTAAAATATAGCCCGTTTAGAAGCACATAGGTACCTAATATAAATGATGATGTATTGATGTATTAAAGTAGTCAAAAATATTTAATTTTGTTTTATTGTTTTGCTGTCGGTGATCATTTCGTTTCTTACGTTATTTCGGGGTCACGTAGTTCGGTGTGACGTTTTTCGTTGTAACGTTTATTCCAATTATCACGGTAGTCATCATCATCTTCCTGGCCTTATCCCATTCTATTTGGGGTCGGCGCAACACGTTTTCTTCTTCCATTCTTCCCTGTTACACGTCAAGGTGGCAATTACTCCTTTCTCATTCATATCATTCCTCACACAATCCATCCATCTTTTTTTTGGCCTTCCTCTCCCTCTCCATCCATCATTTTTTATATCCTTAGCTTTTTTAGTCACATGCGTTTCATCCCTCCTCATTACATGACTATACCAAGATAAACGACTTCCTTTCAATTTTTCTGTAACAGGTGCCACTTTCAAACTTCTTCTAATATACTCATTCCTTACTTTATCCATTCTTGTCACTCCGCACATCCATCTCAACATTCTCGTCTCCGCTACATGCAATCGTTTTTCATTCATCTTTTTCTAAGCCCAGCACTCTGATCCATACAGTACCACAGGTCTAATCATGGACTTGTATATTTTCCCCTTTAAGTTGAGGGGCATCCGTGGGGCATAAGTTGTTCCAGTGACCTGTCTCCATTTCATCCATCCTGAGTTGATCCGTTGCGTTACGTCGTTGTTGCTAAAATTCGACGAAGCGTAATTCGACGTAAAATATTTCGAAAAGACTGATTCGGTTTTGATTTGATTGTTTGTAAATAGCTATGCTAAAATAAAATGTGTCAAAGATCATTTAGTGGGGGCTTGTGACGTCACTTTGTTGGTAAAAAAATACTAACCTTGTGACGTCACACGACTTGAAAAGACTTTTCGAAGCACTGTATCGTCTTCATCTTTTGTTTACGTGAAAAAAGAAAAAATACGTGTCCATTATTTTTTGTAAACTGTTCTTGTAAAATACCCTATTTGCTATCTTATAAATGACTAATAGCGACATTATAAATGGAATAAATATTTTCAAGAGTTTCTTAGGTAGCTGCCTCGTAGTCTGGATTTGTGTCCGGTTGGTGGCAATAAGTTCGCGGGCCCTTATAATCCTTATACATACGACTGAAAAAACATAACTGGCGAAATATGGGTGCACTTTAGGTACATCTCTGCCTAACCCATCGGGGATTGCATTCGTGATGTTATGTGAGTTTATATTATATTAATAACTTCTGGTTAAAATCTTCCGACCCAGGACTCGAACCTAGCACTGACTCTACCGGCTATCCCACGATGCGACCGCTAACTTGGACCAACAAAACGAGACACCTTGAGCCTTCTGTTTATACTTAGGTTAGGATGCAATACTTGACTAATAGGTATTGAATAAATAAGTACTAGGTTCGGCTTCTTGAAATGTAGTTTATTTGGGATTTATTTGGGTTCATGTTAAAAACAGGAACCCAATTAAATTAGGGCAAGAAGAAGGTTGCTGCTGACCCTCTAGACATACTTAGAGTCGAGTGTCCAGAACCACAAATATGTTTTCCGGAGAAAATTTTAGTGGAAAATGAAAATTTCATATTCGTGGGGCAAGCGTGGTCAGAAATTACACCAATCAGAGAAGTTTGCGGGGAGATAAGAGAGGCCGTTACCCAGCAGTAGGTCACAACAAAGGCTATGAAGGAAAACCGGCTAAGTTCGAGTCGAACTCGCGTACGAAGGAATCCGTAGTTACCTGCCATAGTATTATTATACTCTTTGGTAGGTATGCATTATCTATAAAACCGGCTAAGTGCATGTCGGACGGACCACGCACAATGTAGCGGTTCCGTAGTTGCCCATCAAAATATGCGAACCCACTAAACTGAAATTACCTACCCCGCCTCCGAACGATGATTTTTATTGTAAAAACTAGCTGACCCACGCAACTTCGTCTGCAACACATAATATAGCTTATAACCTTTCTAGATAAATCGACTATCCAACTTATTAAATTGAGCTATATCGTACTCGTAACAAACAAAAAATCTTACCTTTCCTCTATAAAATACCTATTAGTTTAGATTGACTTCGATTATATTATTAAAGTAACAATTACTATAGGTATCTCTTACTGTTTAATATACAGTAACACCTTGTACTTGTAAACATTATGGTGCAGTAATTTTTTTGAATTTGATTTTCTCCGGAGCCCCCAGAGGCCAGAATCCCCACGTACATACCTACCGCACCGGACTGAATGACTGCCACGCGCTAATTATTTTGTCACCCGTATATTTTTACATTGCGATATCTTCTAAGATATTTGTTTAAACTGTATAGAGTAAAGGGCACAAATTATCTATATTAAATTTCCGTGCTAGCAAACACATTTATTTAGATATAGATTAATACCATATGGGTTAAATAAGCTTCGCAAAATATAATTCTTTTTAACCTAACATTTTAATATAAAAAATGGTTACAGTGAGTCAATCGTAAAAGATAAACATATGCTGTCGCGGACTTTTTTTTAGAACTTTTAAAGAGAAACAATTCCTTCATACATGATATTTAAGTAACTTAAACCGTTTTCGCAGCGCACGCAACGGAAGCTCTCAAAAAGGAATATCTTTTCCCGTTTTTGCAACATTTTTCATTTATGCTCCGCTCCTATTGATTGTGCCGTGATGTTATATAGCCTAAAGCCTTCCTCGATAAATGGACTATCCAACACTAAAATAATTTTTCAATTCCAACCAGTAGTTCCAGAGTTTACCCCGTTCAAACAAACAATCAAACAAACAAACAAACAAACAAACTCTTCAGCTTTATAATATTAGTATAGAAGTATAGATATAGATAAAACAAGCTTACATTTTGCAGTTTTAAGACCTGTGCTTCCATACAGGTACAAGCTTACATTATGTACGTACAGGAAAAAGGTACACACTATTATAGGACCCAGGTATACATAGGTATCAAATTATCGATTAGGTATTTTTATTTTCTAATTCCGGACGTACCTATCAACCCATGGACGACACAAAGCTGATCGACAAAGTAGGTACCTACTTATGTATTACATAGTCTGACTTGTTATACAACAAATTTTTAATATTAAAGTCCATTTCACGAAAGAAGTCCCGCAGACGCAGCGCTGTATGTCGCGCGACATAATGTTGTTTCACAACTTTTGGCATCGTAAATAAACCTTATAACGCACTAATCCAATAATAAACTCACAAAATATCTACCACAACAAACGCACCTTGATAACATCGACAAACGACAACATGGCCGATCTGTTAAATTTAGTTCCACAATTGTCCGCGGGACTTCTTTCGTGAAATGGACTTTAAGCCAGTATTTAAAATTCCATTAAATTCATGATATTATCTCGAGAAGTTAATATGCATGCAATGCACGCAAATGTGAGACACGCTAGCCTCACGTGTTTTTATGCATATAACATTTAAATGCAATAAAAAATCATGTCAGATAGGTTGGATGTACTTAATATCGTAACTATACGTACTAGATCTAGATAAATAATATAGATTATCTTCGCACGTGTTTTAACACCCGAGATCGACATCGTGTCATCGTGTGTAAAGAAACTAGTTGTCAAATCTAATTATAGCTTCTTGTGATTGGTTTTATCAATGCAATATTAATTAACACGAGTTTTAAGGCTCATAATTTAGGTTTAGGTACCTACTGGAGCAATGTGTGGCTGCATTGTATGAAGCATAACATAACAGCACGCCCGTATTTCCGAAGGGTGAGGCAGAGGCGTACCTAATAAGTTGTACACCTACATTTCGCCAGTTATGTTTAAGTCCCATATAATAGGAGGCTAGGGGGCGAGCCTATTGCCATCAACCGGGCACAAAACCAGATTCCGTGGCTGCTACTGAGGAAGTCCTGACGGAAAAACTCAATAACACCGGGACCAACGGCTTGGAGGAAACTCGGTATGGAACGGGTGTTCATCCATTCATAGAAGATCGATCCGAGCGGCTGTTACTATCCAGCCATGGGCTCCACAAACCATTACGCCAAGTGTGGTTACTCTAACTTACCATTATGTGTGATGTGTGATCCCTTTTTGGAGAAAATCCGAGTCCTTTTTCTAAGCACAATGCAACTCCTACATGCCAGAATTTAATTACAGAAGCGCCTCCAACAAAAACACTAGAAAAATGTCGAAAGAGAACAGTCAAAGCAATCCCTTACGATTAAAACCACGTACTTACGAGTACCTAAGTCCAATGTTTCAAATATTAAGTTACATCATAAAATAAAGTTGACCTTCCCACCCGCGCACATGCCAAATTATTCCCAAAATACAATTCCACAAACGCACTCATAATGAGGTACGTCAATCGTTAGGTAATCTGTGTCACGACTGATTAAAAACGCGCACGGCGCAACCCTCCATTTTCCATGTAACCAGAACCATTCATAACTAACTACGAACAATAATCTCCGTGCACGTCCGTCCCCAACCCGTGCGAGGCCGCGAGGGGGACAACAAGCACGTTTTGCACAACTTATTATAACCCGTGCACGTTTTAAAGCACTACATAATCCCCCAATATTGAACATGCGTACGGAAATAACAACGCCGCGTAACCACCGTTGCAGGGCTTCATTCCGAGTAACTCTGAATTCGTTCAGACTTTATATTTTTGGACTAAATAGTTGAACAACAGTACAGGAATAAATAATTTATTTATTCCTATAAATAAATTATACAAGGATAATTTTTTCAAAAAGATTTTCCTTGTTTTATTTTTCGAAATTAAATGTTTTTTGTTTTATATAACCAGGCCCGATTTATAAATCTATTTTTATGTTTGACCTTATAAAAATTTAGTCGAAATGTTTTTGCAATTCTGGTTTTTTTGTTCACCAATTCAACATTTATTCGGTTGCTTTCCCCTGGAAACAAGAAAGTTATATTTTGGGAATATCTGAGAATCCTACGTAGGTCTGTAACTCATAGTCATAACTGTTACCCAAATAAACTGGTTATGTTTGAATGTCAACTTAACTTCATATATAAATAAAATAGGTTACATAACTAAGAAAGGACTTTTTTTTTTGGAATATTAAAACTGATTGAACTGAAATTTTGCATAGACCAGGTACCTACACGAATTTTTGGATTATATCGTTAGCTAACTGATGTCGTTCCAAATTCAATATGGCGCATTACCAAAGATGTCGAGTACGTTATCTTTTACGCACACCCATGATATTATGTGTCAATCAAAAAGGTCTATCGAGAAGAATACGAAAAAAAATGGCTCTGTTGCAGAATGTGTGTTCGCAAAACGTGCACTGGACCCACAACGTGCACTTCGCATAACGGGGAGTTCTCCAGATGAGCACATCTCAAAATGAGCACTTCGTCAGCGCGACTGCTAAGCATGAGGTCCTGGGTTCCATTCCCAGGTCGGGCAGTGTTATTGGGGTTTTCCATCAGAAACTTAGTAGCAGCCAGGAGATTGGTTTCGTGCCCGGTTGTGATGGTAATAGGGTCGCCCCTTTTGGTGAAATGTGGGTGTACTTGTTAGTTACCTCTGTTTAACCGTTTCAGGCGTGATGTGATCTATGTAGTGTTTAGCGCCATATTACCTCGTCCTATACTCGTCCTATTCACCTTATGACATCATCAGACATCGATAGACAGACGTGCGTGAGACAGTTGCGTCATTATTCAAAGAATAGGTCTCGTGGTCGCAAGCGTGAGCTATGCGGGCCTAGCTAGTACATACCTACGTATCTAGTAGGTATAGTGGATTATGCAATGGTCTATTGTGACAGAGAGGGCCATATTGTATATTTTTTTTTTTATTTGGAATGGGCTTGCTCTTGACCTCAATCTTACCCTAAGGGCAAAGATGAGGTCGACGATGAAACGAGCTTACCCAGAAGAAGCCTATTTACTCGCGACTTAAATAGATTGGGGTTATATGAGCTCGGGAAAACCGACGCAGGCAAGGAGTTCCACTCCTTGGCTTGTGTTCACCTGTAGTGGGAAGGTCTTCTACGGTTTAGTAATTGATTATGCTATTAGGAAATTACGTTAATATGTCGTCCTGTCATCATCATCATCAGCCTATAATGTTCCCACTGCAGGGACTCACGTCTCCTCTCTCGGAGAGGGATGGGATATAATCTACCACGCGGGCCCAGAGCGGGTTGGTCACATGTCTTCGAATATTTTGGTTCTACTTCTTAGACAGCGGTTTCCTCACGATCTTGAAATCAAACTGCCGACATTTTTTTTGCCAGACTAGGGCAACTACTTGACCCATCTTCAGCTCGGAATCACCGACTGCCGGGTATAGGCCACCCCTTTCATCTGCCAAACTTCTTTTTTGCGCCTCTCATCAGGTTCTTGGCGAGAATTTGACTTCCTTGGCCCGTTCGGTATTTCTTTTTTACCTTGGCAGACTGAAAATGTGGCTAGTAGAATATTTAACCTAATCAAAATATGTCTTCGTTCGGAATAAAACAAGACGGCTGGATGATCAGAAGACATCCTGAATCAGCCAGACTATTACGAACTTGATATATAAACTAAAGATATGGTCGTCCGAACATTTGCTCGACGCTTTCGCCATACAGAGAATCGGCGTAGCCTGCTCGTTAATGTAACCTTTTATAAGCGGCGTGGTATTTTCGAGGTATAAAGAACATAAATAAAGCTTTTAATAAAATTTACGACCGCACCCGAAGAGAGCCGATCGTGGACTAGTTCACTTCGGCTTAGGAAATACCGTTTTAGGACCAAGTTCGAGGCGTCATTGTAACATGCGGTCCGCCCAGTCCTTACGCAGTAATATATAAGTCAATGATTACGAACCACTAGATTTAGCTAACCAAGCATGATGATAATAACGCAAGTAGTCAGGCAAACCCGCCCGCCACACTATTCCCAAACTACTGTTACTCCTGAAAGTACTGTAACATCAGAATCAACAACAGTGGCGGGCGACCACTAGAAAAGCACCGAGACAACGAAACTCGACGAAGTCCCAGAGAAACAATTTAACTGTCTTGGATTCCGTAACGAAATTAATCAGAAAATAATAGCGGATGAGTAGGAAAAGCAGTCAGGCAGCTACCCATGCGTTTTACCAACCGCTCTTTTGTATAGCAATAAAAAATTAAGGCAATGAAAAATTCATGTGTTAAACTGCTAAACCTCATCTAACGCAGCGGTAATGGCCGCTGTCATTAACGATGTCGTCATCGGCGTAGTGACATGACATATCGATAAAATTAGGTCTAGCACCTACTTTAGCACTGGTATCCTCTCCTTGGACTATGTAAGGACCTGGATTTGCTTTATTATAACTTGATGAAATAATAAATGCAATTATTGAGGACCATGGCGATACTATTTTATAAAATGCACTTACATACCTAACAACAGAACATAATTATATATCTTAGTAATGCGTCGGTTATCCCGGAAAATAAAATAATTCTAGTAAAATCTTTTCAACGTCGGACTTCGTCGATCGTCCGGGATAGCAACGTGCTGCAATCCCGGACTTTGTCTGACAGTGAATACTGAAAAGCAATAATCATGGGAAATAATCAATGGAAAAATGACGCTTTCCCAACAGAAGCTTTTTAATAAAGATGAGGGTGGTCTCTGAAAAGACTGATATATGGACAACACTATAAATACAGTAAGACACCATATAACCTTCGTTATTTATGTAAACCAGTACCCTATGGCATGGCGACGCGCTGTGTCAAGTCTGTCGGGCGTGTAAAGCCGGATTTTTCCATCCTTTCGCCCGACTGGGCCAGGCAGCGTGAACTGCTCGTGAGAACGTCACGTAACAGGGTTTCTCCGAAATAATAAAATTGTCTTCTATAGTAAACAATTTCCCCTATTTTTGCCCCCTTTTACTTCTCTAGAGTATTATCTGTGCTTGTCACGCCACGTGCACGCAACGTAGGTGCGGCGTGGGCGCTTCGTAAACGCCACACCCACGGGAGACACGCCCGTGTGACTTGACTAACTGTTGGAGCCGGTCAGAGATGGCCATTTGGGTAAACTTTCATTACCTATTCTATTCAACAACACCAGGAGACAATATCATGAAGAGTGGCGTATTTTAAGATCTGCTGATCCAGGCCATGGCCCTCTGGGCCATAGGGTAAATACGTCACTGAACAAGTACAGACTATTGGGTCCCTACCCATCTAAAGCCCAAGGTTTCTAGGGTTCCGTACCTCGAAATAGAAACGAAAAAACGGAACCCTTAGAGGATCACTTTGTTGTCCGTCTGTCTGTCTGTCAAGACCCTTTTTCTCAGGAACGCGTAAAGGTATCAAGCCGAAATTTATATCAAATACTCAAGTCTACTGTCCCGTAAAGCTGTGATAAAATCAAACTTCTAAGCCAACGCAATCAAAAGATACAGCCGTTTATGCTGCAAATTTTCGACACCCGTGAACTCAGAATCTTTAAATTTGGTGAAGCAACGTCTTAAGGTTGAACAAGCCGGTCATTCTTCCATACAAACGTAGTATGGTGATTACTCGTCTGTTTCACGGTGAAGATTCAAAACTAAAAATTATATTAACTGGTCTTGTCATTATCTAGCCCTGTATGGAAGCAGAATTGGAAAAAAAATCATTGGTTTAGAAGTTATGAGCGTCGAAACTTCCATATTTTAACACTTATTTGAACTCATCTTTCAGCGGAAATAAATAACTTATGTAGTATGAAAATGGAAAAAGTGAAACCACACAGGGATAGATAATTTATTCAAAAGTTCAAATAAATTGTTTTAAGTGGATACATCCAGTAGTTTTTCCATAATATCTATACGCCCAAAGGTCAATTTATGAAATTTCACGCGCTCATTTTCGTTATAAATCGTCGTATAGTTCACTAAATAAATAAATAAATATGTAAATAAATAGAGAAAAACTAGATAAATGAATACTAAATGAATAAAACTAGATAAATTAAAAACATTACCAAATAACATGCATATTAGCCACGCCCGGCAACGAGTTCGAGCCGTCGGCTTGTGCAACCTTAAGCACAGATAAAGAAAAAATTACGAAAACCGTAAATTTTTAGTTAAATCATATACGTAATAAAATATTTAAAAAAATTTAAACTTTGTTTGTAGGTACGGAATCCTTCGGGGCGTGAGTCCGACTCGCACTTGGCTTGTTTTTTTGGTAGAAGGAAGACCGCCGGCCGTCCGCCATTAATACTGATAAAACTTGCAGAAACATCAAGTTATTTTTTTTTTATTGGGCTCTTTTGAGCCCAAGTACGATTGCTGGAGATCGCCGGGAATAGTGGCCTGATACTAGTCAGGGATGCACACGAATGTACTTGCATCTCCCGGGCTCCTTACACAAGACATGGTGGTAGTAGGAGATTGGGTTTTTAGTCGGACTGAGGCAATCCATAAGGATTTTCCCACTCAAAAAAAGGAACCAAGTACGATTAATATATTGCAGATTACTAATTTCCTACGTAGTTTTATATTTTAACTCACAATTTAAAACAATAGGGTATACCCCGATGCGCTAAGTATGATTCGCCTCTCGCGAGGCGGAGTTATCGGCGCGTCACAGCAGTCACGTGCGAGCAAGCGTGGCCCGGCCGACGACGCGCGTCGTTCCGTGCAGCCGCGGCCCGAACCAACTCGAACCGATATCGGCGAAACTTATGCAGGCCATCCGTATACCGCAACAATCAGCTTTAATATACTTTTAGTTTAGGTCTAATTAGGAGAGTAGACTAGGTCCTAGACTATCCTAATTAATTCAATATCTGCATTTGACCTGCACTCAATCTGTCACTTGTCAACTGGGAACTCCCAGTTGACAAGTGACAAATTACCTAGGACAGCCTGGGAATTTGTTTCTATGGAAGTTGATGGTAGATGGGTAGGTGAGACGCGATATTCTTGCACCATCCCATCTTCCTAACTCACCGTTCTGTGCTGGCTGGCGCTAGGTACCACTGCGGCTGCGGACACCCTCAAGCGGCAATTAATATTGGTACTTAAATAGGGTAATATTTTCTAACTCTAGGAACGTGTGGTCCGAGTGCTCACAGCCTTTCAAGATTTTAAAACGCTTAGCTGACACTTCCCGTGACCTAAGGGCTGGCTTTTACCTTGGCCAGAGGTAATCTGTGGCCAGAGGCTTAGCATTGCCATACAATGTAGGGAGCATTACCAGTCTCTTGGAGACATTACCAGTTGACAGCGTCATGGAGTAGTTTTTAACGTATTTGTTTAGTTGATGGTTAAGTTTGTTACCATAGTTCAAATAAAAAATATATGAATATTGACCTAATAAATTTTACCTTAGAATTTAGAGTTCACGCATCGGAATGTGCGCGCGGCATTCCGCCGCTCCCCGTCCATATTTTGACGCCGCGCCGCATCACATGACTGAAACCGGCCGGTGTTTAGTGTTCATCCGCTCAGAACAGTCAGAACGGCCGCGCAGCTCTCTCAGTGACGACGTTCGTTGCCACACGCTCCATACATGCAGTTAAATACGATAACAATAATTTACATATTATACTGTGATCGTTTATCGAAAATGGATTGCGGAGAACTAACTTAAGTGCTATATTTTGTGATTAGTGCTGAATAAACCTACCCGTTACGGGAAAATAATGTAAACGGAATTTGTATTTGATATTAATTCATCTGCAATTTTGTGAAACAGTGGTTTGTTGTTTTGTTGTGATTCCAAATGAATAATATGGATACCAGGCATTATTGGGAGGAGAACGGGCATTCCGTGAAGTATGACAAGTAAGTGTTTATTATACGTACACCTACGTCGTTTGTATTGTATTGTGAATTATGTATTGTGTTTACAGGGAGTGGTATCAATACACCATTGAGTGTAACATAAAACAGAAATTACGACGTGATTACCATCAATTCTAAAAACACACTCGTTTTCTTTACACGTCAATGTTAAAGAGGGTGATTCTACATACGACATTACCTGCAATAAAACAATTTTACATGACCTAATCAAAATAGACAGGTACCTAATCATTAGCGATATAGAACGTTGCTTTATTTTCAAAGAATTGTCTAAAAAATGACTTTCTGACGGTTGACCTTGACCCAGCAAATCATTATTCATCTTGTTTAACATTTTCGCTCGTTTTTGGCAGCTAACTGCATAAAAACAGAGCTGTATATAGGGGGCTCAACGATTTTGATTAGATTTTCATGAATTTTTCCGGCATTTGTCTTCTAGATGGTGTTACTAATTCTGGTAACGGTTATCATAAACGCGAAAAGAAATAAATAATGTACCTAGTTTCAGTTCTCCCTTTTTCGCGTTTCTTAAATATGAGTATGATTATTGAGTAGGTACCTGCCTGCCTGTATCGTTTTCAAAGATTCAGTAGTTGATCCTGACCCATTGTCAGCATTGTGTGCTACTAAAACTGTACGAAATAGTGTTTCACCACCAAATCTTGAATCTTGTATACCTAATCAGTAATCACAGAGAAGGTTGGTAGGTATGCCAATAAGAGTTAAATCTTGCACCAACTACCGGGCTCTCCAAAAGGCCCTGCTACTAAGTGTGGACCCAGTTGGGCGTCAAGTTTAAAATCGTCCAAAAACACTAATCAAAACGCAAAGATTTGAAAGAACTAATGGGTTGGCAATTTCAACTAAGACCAAGGGTCTTGCACTTCACTGGAGGAACAATAAGGCTCCCTTTGCAGTAGGATACATATGCAATCTCCCATGGTGATTTTAATTTGTGAGACTGGCCAATCACAATCCCGAATTTTCGGGATTACGGGGGTGTCTGAAGATAAATGATAAGAGTACCAAATTGAACCCGCTCAATTTACGAGATAAATTAGTTACGCATATTATTGCTTGAGGGATCCCGGTATCCTTGTATTGCATTCCCTACTTTAATTATCATTATAATTAGTCACGCAGTCTCCCATAATAGCCAATAAGATCTGGCATTAAACCAAATGAAATCGATGGCTCGAAATCATGAACTGACCTACGGTAACACGTTTTAAATGAAGTATGAAGTTGCTATCCGTCATCAATTCTTTAAGAACGTGTGAATCGTATCGAATAGGAACCAAAAAACTAGACTATTTTATAAAGCAACTTACTCTTCAACCACATTGAATTTTAGGATGCATTTTTCCAAAACAAATCTTCCAAAAAAAACTTTTTTTAAACATTTTGTTCTAAATTATTGTTATTGATTGTGGCCTAAGCTTTTGATCAATCCGCTCTTCGAGTTTTTAATGATGATAATTTTCGGTTTTTTCTTCAATTCTCTGGCCTGTTTCCAGATTAGCAGTTTATAAAGCTATTGCGTCTGTTACATCTCGAAGTCTTTCTATCTGTTGTGTTTTCTTGGTGACAGTCTTGCCCTGAAGCCCTTTCAGCCATTCTTCTTCTTCAACTTACACAAACCAAAGTATTTGTCAGGTATCGCCAGGAATCAAGCCAGGATCTACACAGTTTGCTTTATCGTTTGATTAATGCAACTACATATTTATCAAGTGTTTTACTCAAGATTCTTGATCTCTTGACCCAGCCGCTAAAATACTGACACTGTACCTAATTTATCAAGGACTTCTGGTCATTGCAGTAAAACTTTGATTGGCTATCGTACGATTACGATCATGTTATATATTTATCGTAGTAAACAAACTTGCAGTTTGGTCTATTTTCGAGTGCCTGCCGGAATAATGGAAATGGCCTAATGAGTCATCAATGCATTATTCATCTTCAAATGTGTTATCATTTTGAAATGAGACAGCTTCACTTCTTCAGACGCTAATGAGTTAATTTCTATTGGCTTCAGGTACCAAGTCGTTACACTACATCTTTACTAGATTTTTAAAATTCCATATCTCCTTTAAAAGGCAGAGTTTTCCTAAGACTGATACGAGTATCTTTTATCCGTGGATGAATATTGACTTCTGACAAAATATCAAAAATCTCGTTAGAACTACAAAGGCATAGTATGGATCTCGAAAATAGTTTTAGTTTTTTGTTTATTCCACATTCTGTAACAGTTTTTTGACATCTTCCAGAAGGACCGGTGGAATAATTTCCAGTTACTAACGATCTTCGAACTAAAAAAGCTCGAAGTACGACAATACTCATTTCTCATTCAATTCAGTAACGTCAGTCGCCGCCGAGAGGGTCGTCTATTGTTATTCCTTACATAACATGAGTTACTTTTCTCCCTCTTCATTATTATTTAAAAAGAAACATTACGTGAAGGAAACCATTACATAATTGCACGTAACGTTTTTTTTTAACCTCTGAACTGAAACCATAGATACTCGTAATTTTCCTGTTTCCCATGTTCGTGTGCCCTGTTTAAATTTTTGCCGGTTACATAAGATTCTTCCATTTTTAGGCAAAGCTATAAACAACCAGTTTTTTTTGAGCCGCCATTTTTGAGAAACCATGAGTAAAACCTACCTATTTTAATTCTCGTATAGTGCGTAAATATTTTACAATTGTACGTTTTCTGATTGGAGTACAGACTACAGAGCACGGAGTTTTTACTGCTTGGTTTACGTTTGAAACTTTGTGACGAATGGAGCAACAGACCTTGAAGTGTGCATAACTGAGGACGTTGTCTTTGTATGCAATAGTCGATGCATGTTAGATTATCGTGAGGTGGAAAAAATATGTACCTAGGGCCTTGGAGGCATAATGTTGGTGATAATTGCACTGTCATACTTATTAATTTATGTCACTATGTTAAAGCCACTAACTATAGGTACTATTAACTCGTCTGACAGTGACATACCTACCTACGATTGGTTCTCCAAATGGGTTTTTTAGTAGGTACTTCTTTCTCCATTGGAAAGAGTCATTTCATTTTCAATCTTCTGAATAATTTGTGGGGCCTGAACGTTCTTATGCACTGAAGAATTATAAATATTTATCAAAGTTATGGCATAGGTGTACCTACCTATGTTAGTGATATTGCGCTATGGTCAGCTTCATGGACTTATAAATCAGTGGCACCTGCACCGGGTGACGTCATAGAAACTTGTTTATAATCTATTTATAGACCAGAGTTCAATGCTACAAATGTTTCAGAGCTAATCATCGATATAAGTACTGCGTCAAACTCTGTACCTATCGAGAATGTAGCCAATTAGCGAGTTTGTTTTTGATAGCGCTAACACGTAGTACGATCCATCATGGCGTGAAAAGACGAAAAAAAATCTGATATAATACTTTATACCTACACTAGGTTTATTACATAAAATAAATTCACGTAACAAAACCTATGAATCGAACGTTACGCAAAATAGCGTCGCTAAATAATAAAGTAGATTCCACATTTTAGTAACAAAACAAATCTGCAACGGATTGAAAATGAATATCCCCAATTGATTAATTCGACATCTGAATAGATATTATTATTGTGATTTGTCGCGAAAGCGGAGCGAAAATAACACCTCGGTAACACGTGACCGGGGCGCGGGGTGGGGTGGGGTGAGGGGCAGCACGCGCCGTGGCCGCGTCCTCAACACGCCGCGCGAAACGTGACCGATCCAACACGCGCACACAACTCGTAATGTAACGCACACATACACACAAACGTGCACGTTCGCGTTCGTATCGCCCGACTCTTATTTGTGGGTATACCCGACTGTTTTAACATTTTATTGTTTTCTAAGGTTTTTCTTATGAATGGCCGGTTAACTTGAAGTTATGTCATAAAGGAATTAGGTTTTGAGTCTGGAATACTTTAAGAGTTTTAATTATAACTTTTGGGTTTATTTTCAGTTATGGAGTTATAATTAGTGGCTGGAATTGGAATTACTTGGGTTAAAAGGAAGTTTTATTTTGAGATTTTTGAGGATTCACAAACATTGTTTCGTTGCTTTTGTAAGAATGCTATAAGAATCTTGTATATTTAATACGATTTATTGACGACATAGGCATGACATAGGTCTTTTTGTGCTAAATGCTGTGTGATTAATTCATTCACCTACCTACTTACCTACAAAAAACTTATATAGAAAACATTGATCAAAGATAGAGAAACTAAAAAAAAGTTAAATCAAGTAAGTAAGCAAGTTAAGTTATAAGAGCTATTTTTAGTACAAGTTTGAGTTTTAGTCAAGTACGTTTTTTATAACAATTATTTTTTGCTGTGAAATAAAATTATTAAATAAAAATGCTATCATTAAAAAGAAATGGAAGCGACGCAAAATATAATGTATTAACATGGGCATACACACATAGGAAAATAACACTAAAACTTCAATATCCAAAACTATAAAAATAATTACTATGTATGATAATGATAAGTTGATTGTCCTACCCATTTCATTTTTTAGTTTTTTACTAGGGTAACCAGCCCTAAGATTCTAGCGCGGATTTCCCAGGTTTTTTGTTACTGAGTTTGTCTATCGAATGCGGACTTCAACTTGATGATGATAAAACTGGTTGTTGAAACGTAGTTTAGATACCAACATTTTATTCAGTTTTCACTAGATTACGTTTTAACAATTCCAAGACCGCAGTTTCGCACGTTATAAAAAAACTCGTTACCAAGGGCATGAAAGAATTTAATTTTACCAAACGTCATTTATTTTATTAATTCTATTTTTAGAAATGGCAAGTTTATTAACAATGTTTTATTTAAACGATGGTAACATACATACATACGAGTACCATATTCACATAACATAGGTATTAATACAATTGGTAACAACATTTTCTAACTGGAAGAAAAATAATTTATCACACAGTTAATAAATGAATGTAGACACACGAAAAAGCATTGCAAATTCAGGTTTATTTATTTGACTTTAGTCGCAAATAACCTGTACTACTTATATTGAAATGTACCTGCAACCAATTCAATTATTCGCCAACAAGTTTGTAGTAGACAATTATTTATCTATATTTATAAGTAGGTGTCAACTTATTTCATTGATTGGACGGTAACATTTTCACAAAGATAATTAATTTGTAAAGACATGTAGGTATTTACTAATGATAAGCGCAATCAGTACAAGTGACAAGATTCGTACGAATCTGTTATTTTTGTCACAACTTGAATGCACGGTGCGCGATAAAAGCTTGTACTAACGTACGTAACACGTCATTTTTTTGACATATTATACATACGTAGGTACTTGTATTCGACGACGTATGTATCAGTCTCGTGTCACAGCCACGCCTTACATAAAGTATAATATAATAAAATTATGTGCTTATGTCTTTGCGAGGGAAACTTGATTCTTTGGGCATATTTCAGCTAGGCTTCTATTTTATCTAGATTTCCTGAAACTACAGAATAAATATACCTTTTACTACAGATATTATGCATAAGATAATCAAATCATGAATGCTTTATAAACCGGTAACTAATACCAATTAAAAGTATTCTACTTAGCGGATTCAATCAACTTAACAAAAACTCAAACAATGAGGTACGTAAAAAAAACAATACAAGGACAATTACAAAACAGGACCATTATTATCTATTTATCATTCATTAGGTACGTAGTACTTTAATTTAATTGCACATTAGCCTACAAACACGAAACCGTAACTAAACTATAAAAATAACCTATGAGCTGTTACGCAGATCACGCATTTAGCAAGTTTCTATTTTTACACGAAACGATTACTGAAAAGCTAGTCGTGTAACTTAACCTTAGAAAAAACAACGAATTTCCTCTACACAACTCCCCACTGGCTATACTAAAGTATCCGCATCCTAACTGAGTCAAATAAAAAAGCCCATTCATTTTCCCCACCTCAATTATTGACGTAGAGTCAAAAATAGCCATCCTCCAAAATGTTGCCATAGCGACAACTTTACAAGTGGTTCACGGCCACACACCGTTATTTTCACCCCTCGTCGGCTCAATAATTGAAATCGTCGAGTGAATTTGAATGGTCATTGTCCGTGCAAGTAGCTCGTTAGTCATCGGTTCATCACAGTACATCGTATCGCCACACGTGGACCAGACGGAGCAGTCAGCACGTGTTGCGAATAGCATTCATATTTACTGTGTGTGAACGCACTTCGCAACATTGTTGCAACTAGGGTTGCCAAGAAGAAAATTAAGTAGCGGATTGAATTTCTCATTTATATCTAAAGTTTCAGTTCTGCCCACGCAAAACGTGAGTGTTTTTACTACTTGTACTAAGTTACTGACACTTTGCATAATTGATGACGCTGACTCTTGCTGGCAACAAAGATTGAATGAAAAATACAGGAATAAAGAAATTCAATTTAGACCAAGATACGATTCAGATGATTTACAAAGCTCCCAAGTTCAAGTTTTTAGATAATCCAGCATTCAACCCCAAAAACTCGACATTGCTAGAGCGAAATGAATAATTTAAATTACATTTTAGAAATAATATTTAACGAAAATAATTATGATCCTCAAAAACGTAGGTGAGTAGTAGGTATTTAATTAACGAACGTTCCATCCCTAGTTACCGAGAAAGTCCGGAAAATTCGAAACCCATGGTAAGCCTAGCGGCGGTTATTTATGTCCTAACAAACACGTTCTCTACCCTTTTAAATACAAATTTAATTAATTTATTTAAAGTTTTCCTCTCAGGCTGTGGGGGGTAGGGGTGGCAATTATGTAAGTACCTAGTAGTACTTTTTAGTTATTCTGGGTAGCGAAATATGGAAAAATAAGAGTGCAAGTAAAATGCACGTTTTTACGTACCCACGCACCTAATTTGAAATGGGAAAGTATTCTTGGAAATATGAGGGTGAATGTGGTGGATGCGGTAATTAGTCTTTGAAACATTCACGTTATGTTTTTCTTATGAAACCCACAGAACAAAAACAGGCAAATTATTTTCTGTAAGTTTTTTTTTAATAAAACAAGACGAAAAACCTTGTAGGTACCTCCTTATTACCACTAATTTCGGAAAATTTACCAAACGCAATATTTTAGGAATCCCGACTAAAAATCATTAACACTGAAAACGGTATGTTTTTTTTTTCACTGATCCAAGTTTCAGTGACCATGTTAGATTAAAAACTTAAAATCATCGTCACAATATCACTTTCCACAAATCATTGAATGAATTGACACATTCAATAATAGACTTTATTGGCACTAACGTCAGTACTTAATAGGAATCGTCGTAATTAGCTACATTGTCACTGAAGCTCACAAACAATGCAATAGGGGCAACACGTGTGCCGTGACGTCACATACATAAACAGGTGCCATCGTAGCGTATCTCTGTCTGTGTCAACAGTATATTGTACTTACGGAGGCTTGGATCATTTTCCATTTCATCATTCTCCTGGGGTCAGCGCAGCATCTTCTTCTTCCATACTTCTCTATTACTCGTCATCACAGCAGTCACCTCCTTTCTAGCCATATCATCCTTTACAGAGTTCATCCGTCGTTTCTTTGGACTTCCTCTACTCTTATAGCTATCTAAATTCATACTCAATATTTTCCTCATAGAAGCCCGCCTTTATTTTGGCTTTTTCAATTTAAAATGACGGTTTTCCATTATTTTGCTTTGCTCTATATATCTCTTACTTATTCAGTTTTCGATCTGAAGTTTTTCTGTTGAAAAACATAAAATATATATCATATCATATTAGCGTATTGGAGTCAGAAACGCTCTCAGACTACGCTAAATAAAAATAAAACAATACTCCAGAATATTAGCTTTTCTAATTTAAACGAAATGTTGTTTATTATAACTAAACACGAAATCACGTAACAGTTCCAAACACTTAAGTTATTTGCAGTTCGCACGACTTGGCTTCACTTTGTTATGAGAAGTAGTTCCTAATTATAAAAATGGGTTTTTCTTGGAAACCTTACAAACATGATCTGATGAAAATTGGTTTTCGACTCGTATAATTTTTAATGATTTAGTGATTTTAAATGGTCTAGGACAATCTGTCATGAGTTTGGAGTGAAAATCCCCATTAAGATGAATAATTTTATTATGGGACAAACTCTGTCTCCTAAAAAATTCCCAGCAAATCCAAATAATATTTAGAAATACGGAGTTTAACTTTTGTCATGTTCATTACTACCTGGCCTGTGATTCACATGAAAACGATATTGTGTTATGACTTGTATATATGTAAATCTATTGAATTATTTAATTAATTTGATACCTACTTGTGCTATTGTATTACGGATGACTAATTTTGATGGTATGTGGCAATTAGTCCAAGCAAACTAACTGAATGAATTTATGTACACAGGATTAGGTACACAATTTTAATGTCTGGCTAATGTAAAAAGGTCGACGGCAGCGAAGGTATTGTGGCAAGCGTGGCCAGAAATTGCACAAAACAGATAGGTTTGGAGGAATAAGAGGAGGCCTTTGCCAATCAGTGGGGCATAACATAGGTAATGAAAAAAAATGCAAATGAAAGTTAAATGCACCTGAGCTTATCTTAAAGCATAGATTTAAACAATACATGACTTTAAATGACACAGATAGCAATCTATTAAAAGAGCAAATCATTTTAATATTGTTTCGGATAAGACAAGACAAGGATAAGGCATCGATCACGAGTCACAAGGGTTATAATTATCATCTGACTAAAAGTTATGAAATAATAATTAGTAATGATGACAAAAATGTCAGTTAACGGAAGAGTAGCCAAGAAGACGACGCAAGGATAGGAAGCTTCCCGTCGGGGCTGCGGGTTGTTCGCAAGAGATACCGCGGCCTCGATATAAAGGGCTAAGAAGGAACATGGGTGGTTTTTAGTCAGTAGAAGTCTGACACTCCCTTCCGCTCTGCCAAAGAGCGGCAGGGGTTATTTAATGATTTCACACCCCCAAAAAAAAAGGATAGGAAGCTTCAATGATCCAATTAGCCATGGAGAAAAGAAGAATACGCACACGAATGTGTAAAAAAGTCAACAAAAATAAAGTTTATTCTCAATATTATTCAGAACTCGGAAGATACAGCTATGTGACAGACAGATGGACGAACGGACAGCGAAGCGTTAGTAATAGGGTCCTGTTTACACCCTTCGGGAATGGAACCCTGAATTTTTGAGTGCCGAATTATAATTTCGAATATCATCTCAAATCAGATAAAAGTGAAATTGGAAAACGTGACCTTTCAGCTTAATCGTTATCGGATAATAAGTGTAATTTATCATACTTAATGTTAATAGTTTATAAGATTACAAGGGAATATTATATTTTTTATTTATTATGTGTGTTTGTACGTATGTGAGAGACCACTACAAAACCAGTGAATAGTTGACCTTATTGAAAAGCCGGCTTTCTCGATCTATCTAGATAAGCTTCAAGTTTCTGAAGGTGATGATATCACTCTTGTCAAGTTACATGAAGTCACGTACATGACAGGATCGGAAACAATTGTTACTTAATACAGAGTCATAAGTATAACATAAATGGTTGGATTGGTATTCTGGTCCTCGAGAAAAAAGTTCATAGAATCTAGATTTTCTCGGTAATAAAATTGATTGACGCAATAGTATGTATAGGTATCCATCCATCAATACTAATTCCTAATAGATCTATTCTAGATTTAGAAATACAATATTTGAGAGAGCAGTCGGAGACGAGTGATTTTTTATAAATATCGTTATTTAAAGTAGACCACCTTTTTAACATGGATTGTATGTTAAGCAACGTACATACTTATTTTATTCTTACACTTAGTGCAAAAAATAAAACCATTTTAGACAGCAAAATTAGGCTAAGCTAGCTTTAAAACAAACTAAGTCAAAAATAGACCGATGAAGTCATTCGACGGAATAACAATACATTTATGTCTACTTTAAATAAACTAGTGCACGTGTTTCGTTTATAATGATCTGCTTGCAGATACAAAGAATATTGTTTGTTGAAAATTGAAATATTATATTCAGATCTATCGACCTTATGAATGTTATTAGTTTTTTCATACTTCATTGTACAGAACAACTTTAAAATAGATTTCGTATTTTCTTTGATCCTCAATCTGTATACTCGTTACCATGTATTTCATATCGTAATTATAATATAAAGGATATAATAAAAAAAATACATAAATATTGATTTAAAGTTCTATCAACGCGGCTAATGAACAATGATGGGTCGAATATACTACCCTGGAGAGCACCCTCAATACTTTTGCATAAATCATAAGTCATATTCCCAATTAGAAACCAATAAGACGTTTTAATTTTATAAATATCTTTTAAATCAGATTACACCTTCATGGTTTCCTACCAAAGCCTAATTCTTTCCAATTTTTTCAGGAGCAGTTTAAACGACAGGGTGTCAGACGCTCTCGCCAGGTCTAGGAACACACCGAGGCAAGTGCCTCACTTTTACTAACTCTTAGTTTAGGTAATTTTCTCGTCGTCTTCTGTAGTTTCTTTGTTATTAACTGCCTGGATTAGTGTTAATTGTAACATTTGCTAATCAATTTACGTTTTAACAGGATACGATAGGTTTAATGCATGCGTATTTTCGATATCCTTGTTTCTGGACCTAAGTTAGTTAGTTTTGCTATGTGATTGTGGGAGTATGTTCGAATTTAATATTTCACTTTATAATATAGGTTTGTTGTAGTATTTAGACACTACATTATCATTACTGCTGTAACCTTCTTAAAGTGTTATCATAGACTATGTTTCGATAAATAAGACAAGATACACAAAGGTCATGAATAAATGAATCACTCGCAGTCGATATCTCCACACCAACATGAGACTATAAAGTATTTGAAGACACGTACCTAGGTAGATATGTAGGTACTAGAAAAAACCATGACCTTTATACTGCATCAGAGCAAATGCAGTGAAAAACGTGACCGCAAGGTTATAAATAATATCCTGCAAATGAATTTATAACTGTTCTAGAAAGACTTACTGCCGCACTCTGAGAGCTTTAATGATTACTTAGGCCATCACTTAGTAAAGGTTTTGACAGTATTGTCGTACAAAAGTATGTCAAATCTTTACTAAGTGACGGCTTAAGTAATCATTAAATATCTCTGAGTACCGCAGTAAGTCTTTCTAGAACAGTCATAAATTCATGTGCAGGATTTTATTTATAACCTTGCGGTCACGTTTTTCACTGCAATGTAAGATGGAACGTCTCTTTGGAGGCGTATCTGTTAAGGTATTCTTATATCTTCCCGTTGATTCGATTTTATGATGTATTGTAAGAGATTTAAAGTTTGATTTCGTAGTTGCGCGTAACGTGGTTTGGTTATCGTATGCGTTACGTCATGGAGGCGGTTAGTCTGTTCTGTAGTTTGCGCAACGTTCCTCGCGGGGCACAACAACGTGACTGTTAGGTACACGTGTCTGCCCATGCTGTGCGCCGAACACCTACTGAATATTAATAACCGTCCGATCCGATACTTAGATCTTTAGAATATCGTTCTACATTTTCCTTTATCAAAAAGTATCTTTGAAGGAAAACATTTGTAGGGCTTTAAGACAGGAAAATTCCGTGTCACTTGTACTTACATATTTTGCTGTACTTACAGTGAGTTTTAATTTATGTTTTGCTGCGACATTGTTTTATTATATTCTACGTAAATGATGTTGCGGACACTACATTACTTACCATTAACTATTACAGGTGCGTCATCCATCATCATTATCATTTTGATTTTTGCTGTTAAGTACTTTCGTTATTTCCAATTCAATACTTACATCATTAATTACAAACATTCAACATACTTATTATCACTAGTATCTTTTGTATCTTTATGACTAAGAGACAATCATCATACTTCTTTTAATGCACCTTTCGTATCCAGCCTTGTTGTCGTATCTCTTTTCTTTTATTCAGTCTATTACTTACGTGAAGATTTTATTGATTTTCTTCGTCTTTTCCTTGACCAAATAGTAACAAGTCGTTAGGACTCTAATTTTTGTTAACACTGTACCCACGTTTAGACAAATTGCCTGAGACAAGAGTCAACAACAGACATGCCTACAATACATGTACTTACATAATATCGTAACGATGTGCTACGTGCCATTCGTTCATTGACGGCACGGTTGGCGCAGTGGCTCAAGCAATGGACTGCTGCGCTGCGTGTCGCGGGTTCGATCCCCGCACGGAACAAATATTTGTATGACCTACAGATAATTGTTCCGGGTCTGGGTATTTGTGTATGTGAGTTTAAATGTTTGTGAACGCACCCACGATACAGGAGAAATTCCTAGTGTGGGGCAACGTTTTTAAAAAAAAAAAAAAAACACATAATTATCACGTTTGCACCCACGCGCTCGGTACTTTTTTATATAGGCCAATCATTTATTTTAGGACACTGTTTACCATTTAATTGGTACTGTGCAAGTACCTAGCTGTTAATTGCACCACAAAACGATTTCGAGACTTGTGCCACGTGTGCCCATTACAATGTCAAGAACTTTACGTAAAGGTTGAAATATGCGTACAAAATCAAATGATATAAACAGGCCGATAGCTTGCAAGTTGTTTTTTGTTATAAACTAATTAATACACTATATCATTTTATCAGTTGCATAGGAAGGATAATTAAAAAAAAAAACTTGGAGAAGTAAGTACAACTGTTTTAGCAACAAAGCAACTACTAAACTTCCAATTGAAGGAGACTGAAAAAGACAATATTCTAGTTCAAGTAAACTAGATAACAAATATGCAACACTTTGTACTTCGTAAACAACTGGCATGCTTATACATATTAAAACACATGACAACCGTATAGATTCGAACGTAGATAACTAAAGCCGATATAACTAGGTAATTTACGAAGGTTAGAACTACCGTGACCTTGCCCAAGGCTCGCTTGAGGCACGGGGTCACTCGCGTGCAGACAAACGTAATATAAACTTAAGGTAAAGGAAACTAGGGATTTAATGTGACTCGTGGACACTTATAATTGTAGCCAAGTAAGAACGTCTAAAAATACAGTAAGCTTTGATATTTTTCTTTTAAGAACGTAAATAAAAAGATTATTTGAAGAGGCTTTGTGTAAGAACAAAATATTTCCACTGGAAAACAACATGAAAGATTTGAATTTTAGGGAAAAGACTTTCCTCTTAGCAACGGCCCGTGTATGCTAAACGTTCGATCTACTCGAATACAAGTGAATTAGACATTAATAATTTCAGAAAATATCATCTATTTAAAAATAAGATATTTTTTTTATGAGTAATTCACTGAGCTAAATAAAATCGCAAGGGCTACGTAAAGACTGCAAGTACTGCCATGTAGGCTTTGTCATACGCAAGGAGTCATGTGTCACAGATCTTAAAACCTAGTTTACCCCCTAGCTAGATGAGACCTTGTGGCGTACTTTGTTAATAAGGATATGAAGCTAGGGGGCAATGAACTTGTTATCAAAGACGAAGTGGAAATGATAAAGCATGAATGTCAATCTAGGCACAATCGGGCAAATTTTAATACACATGAAAATTAGCCTAAACATGTTTTTGAAGATTTTAATAAATCTAGAACGAGGACTGCAAAGAAGCAGTAAGTAATGAATGGACAGACCTAAATACTGATAAATTATTAGCAATGTTGATCCTGACAGTACAAAAAACACGATAAAGTACTAATACATACACAAAGCTATAAAGGTTTCTATAAGTAGGCTTGGCACTCTTATCAACATAATTTAACAGAAAATTCGTTGTTCACGATATTTGAAACGTGCTCGCTTCCAATCGTGTGGCTTTATAACAGACCCTAAAATAAAGACCCCTTTTAACCTTTAACGAGTCTTGCAATCACTAACTGCTTTTGGTCTTTTCTTCCAAACACAACGTAACGAAAAAGTTAGAAACTTTATTTTAAGAACGGGGAAAAATCCAAAAAAAATATCGTGACCTTTCAAATATTTTGTTATGAAATTTTACCAAATTAAACGCGTATTTCCGGGGAACCCCACAAAGTGATGGAGGGAAACTTTTTATCCCATTGTTTTCTTGGTTATAAACGAGATTTAAAAGAAAGAATTGCCATCTAATAAAAACTTTTTAGATTGGGTTTGTCATGGGCCCTTTTACCTGTTATATCACCTACCATGCTTTTTCAAACGTGTTTCAAGTTTTGAGACGGGGAAAAATAAACTCTTTGTGATCATTGTTTCTTTTTTACAATTTTTTCATTCTTTCTCTGACAAAGTTCGGTACCTTACATGCTCTTAGAGAATTTACAGGGTCCCCCAAAGCTTTTTTGCTGCTATCGTGGTGTCTTCTACCGGTTGCACAACCTTTCTTGTATTTTCTGTTTCTTTTTTCATTTCTTAATTTAGCTGGTCTGATCTGCTCTTAATTTGAGGATTTGTGATCTGATCTTTTTGAGTAATTCTATTACTTTCTATTATGTTGCTTTCAAATCTTCTAGTTCCGGATTTATAGCTCACTGACCTAGTTGTGACCTTCGTTATTGAACTTGCATAGTTACTACTCGTTTCAATATTAATGACTTGCTACAAATCCGCTAAGTCCACTAACTAACCCAGGATTACTAACACATTTATTTTTATCATTATCATGATTAATCATTTTAATAGGCACTGTCTAGAGAGGGTGTCTTTATCTTTATTTTTTAAAGTCAAAATGATGTGTGATAAAGATAAGTTGATTAGATTACTTTGACATTTTCATTTTTATCGAGAATTTCTCCATTACGTCATGTACATAGTTAAATCCGTTAGCCCTGATTTTCTTTATCGGCCGCGATTGCGAAAAGGCTGAAATTGGGCACTCCATGAGTTCACTTAGGAAGCCAGGACAGGTCGTCAGAGTACCTGAAGTCCAATTAAGACAATCTGTAGCATAGTATATTACTTTAAATTTAATTTTACCGTTAAAGGGGAATCCTTTTAGATTTTGCAATATACTCTTCTTTTTTTTTCATTTCTCTAATTGGCACTTTTGTGAACTAGTTATAGTAGGTACTTAAAATAAAAAAAACTCAAATGTAAACTGAATAACTAAAACCAGCATAGAAAAGTCACACATAAGCTAAATTAACCGTTTCGCGTTTGTTTCTAATGATTCAACAGTCCTTTGTCATTTCACCTTTTAAATGTTTATTGGCTAAACATAATTATTTTCCCATTCGCTCGATTCTGTCACGTTTATCGGCTCACGTGCTTCGCGTATCATAAACGAGAGGCGAATGAACTTTCAGTTTGCCAGGCACCACGCTTGTCTCCGCAAGACAAAGGCGTTTGCTGTTCGGCCTCAAAGCCAGAAGACCTTGTTTTTGTACACAAGATAAACCTATACCGGAAAAATAAAAATAAACTAACGTTTCGCGCGTATTTTTTTAATTATTTGACCGTTTCGAATAGGTTTGTAAGTTTGTATGAGTGTTTACAAAAAAAAAAAAAAATACGTAAATTGATTTTCAATCAAACTGGTTGATTACTTGATTTCCCATATTGGGTCAGACATTTATTTGTCTTTCGAAACTTTTTAAACTAGATTTTTTTTTTCTTCACGTGCTCTATGGTTTAAAAAGTTAAACATAATGTTCAGTGTTACATTTTGTAATGTGAGTTTCTTTTACCTATAAATAGGTAAATATCAAGGTAAAACTTGCAATGAGGTTAATGTATTTACGCACGTGGATTTAATATGAGCCACGTGTAAGAACCTCGTGAATATAATATTAAAGCAAACCCTTGTTTGAGCAGTTGACAAATATTTCTATGTCTATGAATAATTCATGAGATTACAACGACGGCAATATTCTCTGTGGCTTGGTTCTATTTTACTTACCAGACGATTTGAGACTTCTGAACGGAAATTAAGAGTTAGGTACCTACCTACTTATCTTAATTTTATATTTAATTCAGAAATAATTTATTTTTATATTATTTAATATAATTGATCGTGCCTCGTGGCTTAGTCTTACCAAAGAGGTATCGTATTAGCTGGGTTGTGGAGGTCAGATAGGCAGTCGTTCCATGTAAAATACTGGTATTCAGCTGCATCCGGTTAGACTGGAAGCTGACCCTAACATAGTTGGGAAAAAGGCTAGGCAGATGATGATCATTAATTTCAAAATTTGCTAGATTTGATCTGGAGAGAAAACCCTATCTTTGATCGGGAACCCATAGGCGCAAAGTTCCAGTAGGGAAATAGTGGGCTATCATAATAACTCTTATTGATGTTTAAGATACTGCTGGGGCTTCCTAGAAGTCAAAGTGGCAGTGAGAGGTTAAACTAAAGAATTCCGTTTGTTCCTAGACTTGCTATTTTATTGCACACTACGTCACATAACGCGACTGTCTTACTGCTATTGACACGCATCATGCAACCGCGACAATGCAATCTATGACTCATATAATAAGATTTCTTATTCATTAACATTTGTAACCGGCGAATGCGCCCCTTTAGTTCTGTTTACGTAACCACACGTGACTTGACGTCCGCAAACTGCGATATGACGATGCAACGTAAACTTGCATTATCGTCAGCAATATTTAGACTATTAGCAATGAGTCGAATTTGAAATGGGGTTTATTTATGATGACACGTTCCAATTTTGTCTCATTCGAATTTCAACATTGGGATTTGTTTGATTTTAACATCGGCAATGATCGGGCAAGTAAACTTACTTTTAATTCACAGTGATTAGTACATTTTGGTACAGGTGTGTAATGTTGGTGATCACCACTGAGGCGCCATCATTGAGACCCGAGCCGTCAGGTGAGGGTCTTAAGAGAGCCGTGGACAGTAATCATCAATACACACGTGTATCATACGACGTTTTTCGACACACTTGCGAAGAAAATAATAAAAAAAATCATTTTCAAAAGTGACAACGAGTTGCGAAATTTTTTTCGTAGTGGCGGGAAAAAATAATCAGTTTTCAAAGACATTCAAATATTACTAGCTATAGACGGGACAAGAGTACAAGACGACAAAAATCGAAAGCAAACACTGTTTACCTCGAGGTAAAAAGTCGACCAGTCTAGTGCGATACGTCAGCTTGTCAGGTCGTGTTTGACGTGTCAAAACATTTTGCGAAAGAAAATTAATTCTAACCAAAAATGCCCAGTTGCGCTTTGCGCTATTGCAAATCTCGCTATAGTAAAACGAGAGGACTTGAATTTAGTTTATTTTCGGTACTATTTTCTTTACTTATCCAGTATTTAGGACATAAAAAATAATTTGATGATAATTTTCTAGAACATTTACATAAATTGCAATAAACGCCATCTGTTGCTCAATAGCTGTACCTACTGTATTCTATTATCGATGTTTTTTCATGTTATGTAAACTTAAGTCGTAAATAATAAATAAATTTCAGATACGTAGGACTGTGCAGTAGAAGTAGTGGGAATGATCCAATTATACAGTCAGTCGACCGCTGTAGGTATCCCTCATCGTATTCAAAATCGTAATCGTATTGTACTCTCCATGCAAAGAGTAAAGACAGAAGGAAAAATAAAATAAAATATTATACCTACGCAAAAGATATTAATTTGACGTAATTAATGAGGTTACTAATTAAGTTTTAAAAATTAATAGCTTACGTTTCACGTATATTACTGCTTTATTGGTTTCCTCTTGTGAATAACTAAGCACCTGAGAAATGGATACAGTTTATCCAAAAAATAAAACACAAAAAAAAAAGATTTTGAATCAAACAAACAAAAGTCGGTGACTTTTGTTTGTTTGATTCAAAATCAAAAGTCATTTATTCAAACTAGGCTGATAATCAGCACTTTTCGAATGTCAAAATTTACTTTAATATACTTAACACTCATTTACAGACAGAACCCCAAAACGCCCACCCTTCGACACTTCCTAGTGTTTTTTGCTGGAAAGAAGACGTGGCGGAACAAACTCCCCAGCAACACATCTGTCTGTTTGGTTAGAAGAACCAAACTCGATACAATAGAAAGGTGTAATATAACGATTGACTACAGACACAAATCAATAATAAAAATGTATATAATATTAAAAACATAAAAAAGACATAACATGTAAGTAAACTAATTTTGGAGGAAGAACATAAATAACAAACGTTGTCTTGAGTTCAACTCCGCGACCAACTATTCGTAGTCGTTAATGGCATAGTAAGCTTTTAAACAAAGATTAGATTTTACTTTGGTTTTAAATGCATTAAATGGCAAGTCTAGAAAAGAAGATTGCAGTTTGTTATAAAATGTTATACCGATTTCATTTATTGCCACCGTGATGTTATAGAGGGTGTAAATTAAGGCTTGTATTCACGCCAATGACCTTGTGCATACAAACTACCCCTCTCGGTCGTAGATACGGACTTTAAACGGACGCATTTTTCATTTATTATAATTAAAATAATACATGTTTTTAAAAAGTAACAAAACCAAATTATTTTCCTTTGTATTTCAAAGCAGTAGATATTTTTTTTATATTATTTTGTTAAAAAATGAAGGAGTAAAATGGTTCCATTCAACGATTTGGAGGAGATTTTGTGGATTTTTTTTCTTATTATGTGATACCGATACAAAAATTATGGCTAAACCAAATTACGTGTCATATCATGTAGATTACTAACAATTTTTCTCAGATGTAATTTCTCTGTAAGTGCCGGTGAAAAACGGCTTCATCTGCACGCTTTTTTTAAGCTTTTTCGAGAGAGGAGCCTTAACCCATCACACAGCCGTCAACCAAGCATTCTGTACATTAAACTAAGTACCCCTACGCAAAAATTGTTGCTGGGAAACGACTTTTTTATTGGGGTCAAGAATCATATTTTACGGTAAAACTCAATGTAGCTTAAAACATTGTGCTAGTGAATGCTTTGAATAGTAAATGGGTCATGGAGGTAATTTAAGTAAAGTTGTAACCTGATAAACTAGTTTCCGAGTGGGGTATCAAATGAAAGGATTTGATTCAATAGTATGGTAAAACACGATTTCACCTACCTACCACCTGCCTACCACGTACCTACCTCCTGCCTACCACCTGTCTACCACCTGTCCACCGTCTGCCTACCACCTGCCTACCACCACCTACCACCTACCTACCTAATGACTTAGTTTACATACTACCGAAACTCTTATCAAAATCTCGCCAGTTATTATCGGGGGGCACGGCAGTGCCCCCGCCGTACCATTCTTTACTGGAACCATTTCGCCGCATTTTCAGGCCCCTATTTGAGAACCTCTGGATAAGACCAGAACGCAGCTAATTTCATTACTTTTTAGAGATAAACAAGCAGCTCCATCGAGGCTTGGCTAGCTTTTTACAGAATGTTTTTGGTGGGATTATAGTTTACCGACAAAAACTCCAAAAACCAAACCGGTTTCACATTATGTGAAAAAGGTAGTGTTACTTCATCATCTGCCTAGCCTTTTCCCAACTATGTTGGGGTCGGTTTCCAGTCTAACCGGATGCAGCTTGATACCAGTATTTTACATGGAGCGACTGTTCATCTGACCTCCACAACCCAGTTAATACTAGGTAATACGATACCCTTTGGTAAGACTGGTTGTCAGACTTTCAGGTCACTGACTACCTGTAACGACTGCTAAAGATCTATACATGGCAGCCGGGACCAACAGCTTAACGTGCTTTCCGAGGCACGGAGGAAACTCGGTATGTAATGGGTGGTCATCCATCCACAGACCAACCAAGGCAAGCGCGGCTTAACCTAAAGATTGACCCGAGTGGCTGTTATTATTAAGCCACGAGCTCTTTTGTCTGAATGGCAATGTAGGTGGGATAATTCCATCAAAGGCCGACACCTCCACCAGTTCTTTCCATCCGTTCGTGAGCGGCTGGCCAGGACATGGCTTGAGGTGGATCACTGTGTTGCCCAATTTCTCACAGGTCATGGTAACTTTAAGAGTAAATTATTTTCCTTCAAGCTTGTTGCCTCGCCTTTTTGTCAATGTTCTACATCTGACTGCGAAAATGAAGAATCTGCACATCATATTTTATGGGAGTGTAGTCTTTGGCAGAATGAACGTAATATTATGTTGGATAATGTACAGGTTACATCCGGAGTTATTTACTATACGGACCTTGTAGAAACTAGAACAAATTTCCGTGCGTTCAAGCATTTTTGTCATACCTATTATTGGAATCAAATATAACAGCTCACAACTTAGGACCCAGTAATATTAATGACAATAATATCCGTGGTGCTAGGCAACTGGGCTTATCCCAGTTGTATACGTCCCTGTGTGCCTATTGGCCTTGTTCTGTTCTGTCTCCTGCTGATATGGAGGGAAGTGGAAATTATGTTTTTTCCTACTCTTCCGCTATTATTTTCTGATTAATTTCGTTGCGGGATCCAAGACAGTTTAATCGTTTCTCTGGGACTTCGTCGGGCTTCATTGTCTCGGCGCTTTTCTTGTGGTCGCCACTGTTGATTCTGGCTTACAGGAGTTACAGTGGTTTGGGAATAGTGTGGCGGGCTTGTCCCAATTTTAAGCCACGAGCTCCTCAAATTAAGCTTCTAAAATTATGTTACTTCCAAAAAACGAAACGCCCGAAAATTAACATGAACTCCGTAAAACAAGGTTGAAGCTCCGTAAAACCTTCTGCGACAATTTTATACTGTGGCAAAAGCGTAGGTTACTAATAGCTAAGTACCTACTGCGCTACAACAACCCCGCCTTAAACATAACTGGCGATTTGACAAGTTACACCTCTGCCTAATCCTACGGATAGAAAATGCGAGATATGAAAATATAAATCCCTGTAATTTCAAGGTATAATAAACTACCAACATAGTTAAAATAACTAGTATCCGATTGCGATTAATCGCTGTATCGCCATTCGTTCGGCACCTGAACGTGGTTCTGAGCACGTGAGCGATGACGTCACAGCTCCGCGTTGCAATGCAACGCTTTAGTGATTGAACGAAAATGGAGCATTGAACCACTGTTTGGTGTTGATACGTTTTGTAACTGGCAACCTCGATTCTAATCGATTTGTTTTCTTCTTTTTTTATCGATGTTTTTGCTCGATCCAATTATGACATCATGGGTATGTCATATTCTTAGAAGGTACCATTTTTTCAGTTGGGTTTAAAAAATCAAATAAATACCTAATAGGTATATATCTGTACCTTCAGTGAAAAGTGATACATGTCGACCCAGATCGGTTTTTATATTCTCTGATTAAACTTATTAAAAAAAAATTAACTTAATTTCTATCTTATCCCCGTTGTTATAAGATTAAAAATGAATGAGATTTTTTTGTGTACATTGATATAAGTAAGCAATTTTTTATTGAAATTATTGTGTAAAATAATACTTTTTGATTCATACCAAAGTGCTCCGAACCGATCTTTATATTTCTAAAATGTATTTTAATACGACTCGAGTTACCACATCTTACGCGTACCGAAAGCTTTTACTTCAATTAATCCAAAGTGATACAAATGAAATCCTATCACAAAACATTAAAAAATTGAAACAATACATTCTAGTGAAAAGTGTTACATTTGTACATGAACCATACAAACACAAATTTATTTTCATAAAAATATGTGACTAATGATACAACTGCTAATCAAACAATTTACACGTAATTTATGTAGCCAATTTTGATGTGATTACAAATTTAATATTAATTCTATTAGTAAGAACATAAGGGAAATAGGACATATGATTACGTGAATAATGATACTAATATAGTAGAATCAAAACTGCATTGCGTTTTAGAACTAAATTAGCAAGAAAATACGTAGTACACAGTGATACAAGTCGCGCAGCTCTTACGCACCCCACTCCCTACTTCTCCGCGGGACGCATGGAAAGAGCGCAGGCGACGCGGGATTCTTAGTCTCGGGCGCAGTGTTGCCATATATACAGATTTCTCCGTATTTATACAGATTTTTGATGTGTAATACAGATTAGCACTGGATACAGATTTATATACAGAGTTTTCTAACTCGATTAAATTACTATAATAATCAACTCAAAACAGAACGAAGCAATAATTAAAAACATAACACTCTTTTTTTTTGGGGCAGTCGTGTAAAAAGTACACACATCATTGAATACACAGAGACACAGAGTGGTGGTTTTTGCGTAATAATAAAGATCTAGCGCCTGATGATTCAGAATTACTGGTGTAAAGTCACTGCAGCTCGTGATCCTGCTAACTACAGCAATCAATTATATCCTACACTGTCTAAATTTGTTTCTGCAATCTTAAGTCTACCTCATTCCAGTGCCGCCGTAGAGAGGATCTTCTCTTCTATAAATTTAATAAAGACAAAACAACGCAATAGACTTAATACAAATACTATTGAAGGTCTTTTATATACAAAGCAACTGATTGTTGCAAAACCTTGCTATAGCCTAGAGGTTGATAATAAATTACTGTTAAAATTTAACAAAAATATGTTTATCTGAAAATAATAAAGTAATTATTATTTTCAGTTATGCAAATGTTTGAGTTTTAATATGTTGTTTGTTTAAATTAATGTTTTTAATTTTACAGTAAGTATATTTAAGTACTTAAATAAAAAGTCAATTTTATTAATTAGTGTATTGTTTTATTTCATATACGATAATCAAACCATATCACGTTAGTTCTTCTTCTTATTCGTTCTTTACTCGTAAAAGAAGCAATGATGATGATTAATAATTCGATTTTGGTTTATTTGATTATACAGATTTTAAGTTAAAATAGCATACAGATTTTATACAGATTTTAGCAGTTTCTACTACAGATAAAAGGTTCAAGACATCTGGCAACACTGCTCGGGCGTGCGTCAGGAGTTCAGGACAGGTAGCGATGCGTAAGGTAAGACTTGTATCATTTTACACGAATTATGTAACAATTTTGTTTTTTAAATGTTTACAAAGAACATGTATTTTATCGCGTTAGAAACACCACCCTGCGCTCCATAACTCAAATAGCTGATGTTGGAGAAAAAACAGCCAGGCTGAAGTGGGAGTGGGCAGGCCACGTAGCGCGGATGCACCCGAAGAGATGGGCAAAGGTCGTCACACACTGGACGCCTGAGGCAGGACAGCGCCGTCGAGGTCGACCGCGGCGAAGGTAGCCTGACGATCTGATCATGTTTGCGGGGCTAACATGGCCAGAGATCGCACATGACAGAAAGGTATGGAAGGAGAAAGGGGAGGCCTTTGCTCAGCAGTGGGACACAACGTAGGCTAACAAAAAAAAAAAAAAATGTATTTTATATTGATTTATTAAGAATTCAATAATATTGTCGTATTATACAGTATTTTATAAATACCTATTTTAAAACAATATTAATTAATTTATAAAAAGAATACCTAATTTTCGAAATTACTAATCGTAAAACAGACTATTATGATAATTAATAATATAGGTAGCCTAACAATGTATTTTAATTCTTATTTATTAAATGCTAACTGAGTATTCAGTAGGTATAATAGGGATAGGCAGACGTTGTTGTTAATCAAATGTCAACAATACTTTTAATCAAAACATAGGTGATCTTTGCTCTTTCCTGGTGTAGTTTCATTGCACGTATGCTTGTACGTCTTATAAACATTTTGTAATGAATTACATTAATTATTGCATGTATACTATATTTGCGAGGTTTTATAAAAAATCAGTATAGCAGTTTCGGTGTATCTCAAAAACAAAAATCAGGTAGTGGGCCTAACTTTTTTCCTGGCTTCATTTTATCAATTTGTTCTTCAAACTGTGCGAGCAAGGGTGGTGGGGGTCGGGGACCCTATTAAATGTGGTTTTAACCGGTTAAATTTCACTACCAAAACCAAAATTCATGAAAAACCGGTATACCGCATAAACCGGTAAAGCAACCTTTAACGTAAATCGATTTCGGTTTGGGGTCAATGACCGAAACCGGTTAAGAAACCGGTTTCCGAGCCCTGGTTCTATCTACTCTTGATGGCTCGGCTGACGCCACGTCAGCCGCCGAGTGCCACCGTCCATACATTTTCATGTCACACTGACGCTGACGCTCTGCTAGAAATTCTACCTTGAATGGTTTTAATGTGACGCTTCGATATTAATTTGAACTGTTATTTTTAGTCTATACTGAAAAAACGAATAGATAAGATTATGGAAGGCGTTCAGCTACAGAGGGATGAAGAAAATATGGTACATGAAGAATATGGTAGATAATGAATAGTTGCAGTGGAGACTGATTTAATACAATTTAAGACTGTTCAAGATTAATGATAAAAAGGATGAAAAGTTATGTTTTTTTTATAAGAAAATTATATTGTTACTTATCTGTTGTTTGATTTTTGGAGACTGATTTCATACGATTTAAGACTAATTCGATCTCTGTTCAAGATTAACGATAAGTAGGTTTAAAAGTTGTGTTTTTTTAAAAGGATGTTATATTGTATTGTATAGCGAATAGTTGAAGTGCTACATGTACAACACATCTGTTTTTTGATTTTTTGAGACTGATTAAATACGCTTTAAGACTGTTCAAGATTAATAATAAAGAGGTTTAAAACTTATGTTTTTTTATAAGGATGTTAAATAAATTGTTTTATATAGCGAATAATTGAAGTGCTACAACAAATCTGTTGTTTGATTTATTGAGCCTGTTCTAATATGTTTAAAGACTAACGATACCTACTCTGATAATCAGATTAACAATAAATACCTACTTAGGTCTAAAAGTTATGTTTTAAGTTTGATTTATAAAATGTTTTGTTGTTTTGCTACTACTTGTAATTCATAAAAAAGTGTTTATTCAAGAATTCTTTATTAAAGAAACGCTTTTTTAATTTAGTTATTATTTTATTATGATATTAACATAGTTTTACCCTTTCTGTGACAAAAACGTTTGAAAATACTTATTACTTGTATCAATAAACACTTCGATGTAAACAAAATGTATCACAATAAATTCTAACTTGTAGCATTAATCACTTACTAGTTTGAAAAATACGTTGGTGTTTAGGGGTACAATTGAATATTTACGTAGGAATTTTAAATAAAACAATGAAAAAAGGTTGCTGATAATCAAAATGATCATATTAGTTTTACGACTTTATCTCACAACAACTATTTGCAGGCAAAACATGCCAAAACACAAGCCTTATAACATTTCACACAAAACGGTAACTAAATGTGTAAAATAATTCATTTCATTATAAATTTAAATACACAAAAATAAGCAAACAAAACTATAGTGTACGGTGATATAACTGGCTATTTTTACTAATTACTTAAATTCCGTGCAAAATAATATATTCAAACCAAGCTCTTTATAATCTTTATAATATTATCTACACGTACCACATATCGTTTTTTATTTTAGAACGTTAGAAAAATAACGAGATTTTTTTAAATCTTTAACCTTAAATTACTCAAAACCATGATTTTTCACTTATATCACTTTTCACTGAAGGTACAGATATATACCTATTAAGTATTTATTTGATTCGTTTTATGAATATGCAAATACTCTCGATCAGTTATCTTTAAACCGACGAAATTAGTTTTTATGTAATCTTAAGTACGAGATCAGGATGGCTATGAAACAGCTAAAAAACAACAAGGCACCGGGTGATGACGGAGTTACGGCTGAACTTCTGAAGGCGGCTGGCAAACCAGTCCTTAAGGCCCTTCTGAAGCTGTTCGATTACGTCATACTCGAAGGGAAAACGCCACAGGCATGGTGCAGGGGTGTGGTGGTGCTCTTCTTTAAAGCCATATCTACAAGTTGTTTTTGATTTCCAGCCTCCCGAACAAGCCGGATTCCGAAAAGGCTTTAGTACCGTAGACCACATACATACGCTGCGGCAGGTTATACAGAAGACCGAAAAGTATAACAGATTACTTGCCTCTCTGTTTAGCGTTTGTGGACTATGAGAAAGCCTTCGATTCTATCGAGACTTGGGCTGTACTGCAGTCACTCCAACTGTGTCAAATCGACTACCTTTACATCGAGATGTTAAAGTGTTTGTACAAAAACGCCACCATGTCAGTCCGACTTCAGGGCCAGACCTCGGAACCTATCCTTCTGCAGCGCGGTGTGAGACAGGGAGACGTCATATCTCCGAAACTGTTCACCGCTGCACTGGAGGATATCTTCAAGGTTCTGGATTGGAGAGGACTTGGCATCAACGTCAATGGCGAGTACATCACTTACCTTCGGTTTGCCGACGATATAGTGGTCATGGCTGAGACCATGGAGGACCTCAGTACAATGCTCGATGACCTCAGTGAAGCTTTCGAAAGAGTGGGTCTTAAAATGAACATGGACAAAACCAAGGTTATGTTGAATGTTCATGTAACACCCACACCTATCAAGATCGGAGCCTCTACATTCGAAGTTATTGACGATTATGTCTACCTGGGACAAACGGTCCAGTTGGGTAGGTCTAACTTCGAGAAAGAGGTCAATCGTCGAATCCGACTCGGCTGGGCAGCTTTCGGGAAGTTGCGCGGTATCTTCTCGTCCAATTTACCACAGTGTATCAAGACGAAAGTCTATGACCAGTGTGTGTTGCCAGTGATTACATACGGGACCGAAACGTGGTCGCTCACAATGGGCCTCATTAGAAAGCTCAAAGTCACCCAAAGGGCTATGGAGAGGGCTATGCTCGGAGTTTCCTTGCGTGATCGAATCAGAAACGAGGACATCCGCATGAGAACCAAGGGTACCGAGTAGTACCCACATAACCCGAAAGATTGCCTAACTTAAGTAGCAGTGCGCAGGGCAGGGCACATTGCTCGCAAACCGGATGACCGATGGGGCCGGAAAGTTCTGGAGTGGCGACCGCGAACCGGAAGACATTGCGTTGGAAGGCCTCCTACTTGGTGGACCGATGACCTTGTGAAAGTTGCGGGTACCCGCTGGTCGGCGCTGGATGCGAAACGCACGGGACCGGTCAATGTGGCGATACCTGGGGGAGGCCTATGTCCAGCAGTGGGCGTCTTTTGGCTGAAATGATGATAATGTAATCCTAAGTTTCGTAAAAATCACCCAAAAATTAATATTATGAAAGATTGAATCCCGAAACAGATTTTACAGATGTTAACTTTTTCTAATACATAATATTTTTTCACTCACGAAAATTATCATTAAACCTTAAAAAAGGAAAAAAAAAACACCATGACTAACTATTATGATGATGACAGTTGTGTGTCTTCTCATAATATGAATAGTATGCGGTATTTAGACATAGATATATGCATGTGAGCGCGTCAGCGGTGAAACACGTGCCTCAGACAGGGTGACCATGACGCGTTTATAAAAGGGACAGTCTGCTTATCTTTGGACGAGAATATAAAAGTATCAAATTGTATGGTCTCTCTTGGTTTATAATTCACGTATGTATGTAGAATGCTTAGACACGTTACACGTGGCCGACATTTGATCGGATTACAAGGTGAAGTGTAGGAAAAATGTTTATGATCTTGTTTATTTTACAAAGGTTTTATCATTTATTTTTCGCTTTGCTGTTCATTTTGTATTTATTTTTAACCGATACCTAAAAGAAAGGAGGAGTATTTCGCTCTCAATTTTTTTAATGAATGTTTACCGATTTTTCCGTGATTATTCCGATTTGAGTGATTATTTTTTTATTTAGTAGAAAAACTTGCTCGGTGGTCCCATATTTTGCTACATTTTGTTTCGGTACTATATGAGTTATCCTCTATAATATGCATTTTCTTCTTCGTGTATTCGGTTTATGTTCTTATAACCGCTAGTAACAATATTAAATTAATATTTGATAAGAATTTGTGTAAGATAGATACTACAACTACAAGTCTAAAAAGGGAAAAATACAACTTTGTATCAAAAAGAATAACCAGCTTCCAAAAACAGTCGGTGAGTTTTTTGTTTCATTGTGTTTTTCGCCACGGGCTTCCGAAATTAAAGTTGCCTTTGAGTGTTTTTTCTTTGGAAAACCGTTTTTTTTTTATAAATTTTAGTTCTACACTTGCTTGTATGTGTAGAACTAAAATTTATCAAAAAGGTACAAAACACAAAAATCATATTGTTTTTAGGATTTCTTTTAATCTCGACACAGAGATAATAATATTTTAAATTGTGTATATCATAAATTAACATTATTTAAATCAAATATTCACTTTTACGTACAAATTAACATTTATTTCTGTAATTGAAAAATATTTGAAGTTACTATTGTTCATGTTAGGCTGTTTAGCGGATTTACCTTTACTTATCTTTTGCGTGGAATAAAAAAAATCAAATCATAGAAACTATGATTCGATTTTCTTCATCTTTTCGTAAGTATCGTGTGGGAAGCCACGTGAACTCATGTGCTTTAGATTCAGTGACCATGACGGCTCGCGCGATCGTCTCAGGGCTAGCCTGTGTCAAACTTAAGCAGCACCAACGGTTTTATCGAGTAGGCATTTTACACGATATTCCCGCTATTTTCCCAAGCGTTTTGATTTACTAACGATGCAAAGTACCTCTTTTTTAACTTACTTTTCGAACTTAGTGATAGAACTCATTCAAGATAAAGTTTAAAATTCCTCTATATTAATAGAGAATTAAAGTTATTTTGACAAAAATGTAAAATCATGTTAGTTTATTTACATTATAACCATGACTTCGCTCGCAATGTGCACCTGCCGCAGTATTTTTAACGTTGACCAATTTTAGTAAATATATTATTTAATCATGTATTATGAATCCACTTTATTAAGCAAGTTAGTGTGGATGATATTTCGTTCAAGTTCAGCAGTTATCTATCACGCAAGATAGGATATAAATGAAGAAAAACGTGATGCAAATGTTCACACACGTGACTTTCTTGGCAATCTTCCTTTTATATCACGGTAGATACATTTTATGCAGCAACTTTTTTTTGGTTTCTGAGTTGTGATTGAATCAAGTTATTTTTACTTTTTATCTTTATGCTTCTATAATTTTTGCCGTATCAAATAGAAATAAATGTAAATGTGACTATGAATGAGTACGTAGTTTAATACGATTATACGATTGTTTACTTTGTATTAAATTTGTTTTTCAACCGATTGTTATGACCTCAATATTTTTCTCATCATCAACGTCACAATAATTAGTTTAACATCGAGAATATCCCACAGAGTTCCTCTCGCATATCTATCCTATCAGCACAAAGCACATTTTAGCACATCACTATCGCGTTTTGTGCGTAGTTGACGGACGTGTTATCAGTATTTCAACTTCAACCGCTTTAACGATCTTGGACTGTCCCTTATTTCTTACACTTATATCGAACCTACAAGCACATGTAGTCTGATGTAGTGTATCGTTGTGTTACTGAGTGTTAGTAGTGAGAGTAGTCATGTACTCACCTGTCGCTTTTAGCAAATAATTGTGATGAATATTTTACTGACGCCGTTTTCGAGGCCCGACGTACGTGTGCCCGACCATTTGCCAGGATTGCTGGCGTAAGTGTTTGTTTTTAAATTGTACTGTGGTGAGTCACAGTAAGTTGAGTGTGGTAGAGGGTTTCGTGTTTGTACTGTTTCACTGTTTGAAGATAAACAGTAAGGAGGTGGTATTTTATCGATTACTTGACTCAAGTTGACATTGAATTCGAATGTGATGTTAGTTGTACGGGTCGGTTTTTGAGTTTATCTTTGAAACATGTTTAGTTTGTTATTGTGATATTTTTATTTGTCTCTGTCACTGCTTGTTCTTCAGGCTGTTATTCTGATAATCCATTTTCCATAATATTCCATAAATATACAGTTTTGCACTGACTGGCATGGTCCTAGACATGCTTATTGTGCTTACATTTAGCACTAAGTTTTGTTGTGACTGCAGGAACTATACTGCTCGTTAAAATTCCTTTCCAAACATTGACTGGCCAATTATACCTACTCTACGTATCATTAATCGTACCGTTTCCTCGAGACAGTACAGTCACCAACAATGAAACACTTAAGCAAAATTTTAAAGCGATTTCCTCATGAAATAACGATAATAAGACCTATTTCGCAATGGTATATAACTTCCAAAATACTATGGTCGTGATTATATAAAACTTTAAGTACAGTAGGAGAAAGTCGCTTTCAATTTAACTCAGTGTATACATTTAATTCCTCGTGACTGTACTAACTAATAATATTTTGTATACAACATCGGACTATAAACATATAGGTTGTTGAAAGATACGAACGGTTGAAGGTCGCGGTTTTAAATGTTTGAATAAAATATTATGCCCTCACGTGGCTTTATAAATTATGTAAAGATAACCACTTATAACATAATATTTCTAGTATCTAGACTAGATTAGTGCATGTGATTCAGATAAATACACTACACATGAATACCTACTTAGATGTAGATAGGCAAGGTATACTTCGCGTATTAAAAAAATATTTTTAACGCGAGAGAAGCTCCTCGTGACAAGTTATTTGACTATACTGTGACTACGTGGCCTATCATCAGTATTCATCAGCCTACACCAGTCCAACCCTGGATATTGGCTTTCCAATCGCAGGATATTCAACAGCCATCCTGCCAAGATCTTCCCTCCGCCTATGTGCGTTTTGCCCTACGTTTGCCGATATTCCCGAATTTGGGTTTAGTCTCCAATACCCCAAATGTAATTTAATTCTTGACGTTTCCTTCTAAATACAGGATGTTGTTGATAAGCTTGTTAAACAAAAATAATAGAATTTAAATAACGTGCATTTAGTTAGTTTGTTTATCGTTCCTGATAGCAGTTGACATTTCAGAAATTCCAAGTATTAATAATGATCATTACACTACATTTAACTTTACAAGCACTTGACCTTTTTAGCAACTCTCTAATTATCTTATTATTTCCAAGTCGACTATTAGGTTAAATAGATATTTAAAATTTATGAATTATACCTCAACAGATTTTAATACAATGAATTGAAAATAAAGACGCGTAATTTAGATATAAATAAAATATCTACTTTGAACCAGCTTTGAAATAATATTGTGCAATAAGTTGAAACTAAAAAATACTCGTAGCTCATATTAAATAAAATACAGAGCAAAGGAGTTTTGTAACTCTATATAAGTTCATAAGATATATCATAATATAGGAAATAAAATAATTATGAAGACTTAATTTATCCAACAGGATTATTTAATAACTATTGATTTATATTATTTATTGTGAAGCAGGTTAACAAACTTTAATTAGAAACAACCAACACTGCTTGTTCTATTTTTAGTCCATAATATAATGAAAGTTTTTTTATGAACAATACAAATAAAGTTTGATTCCATTTCTCTTTATTTTCACGACAATATCTGTTACATTATTATACCGAAAAACTCTAAATAAAAAAAGTTCAATAAAACGATTACTATCAACGTGAACTACAAACTCATAATTTATTCAAAAAGTACCTATTCTTATCCTTTTTATGTATCCTGTTTTTAATGAGCAAAATTTTGGTGTCACTAGAGGCACCCCAAATCTGCAGCAGGTAGTTCAAAAAGTAAAATAATTTCAAAATAACCGTTTTTAAACTAAACCAGTATATATATCGTTTCAGTTGATTTACGTATTTGTGTAATATTTTAGAGTATTTCATGAACTACAGAACAAAAACAAAACACTATCGTTTTGTATCTTCTTGTTTTTTCAACAAGAAGTGCGGGCGTGTGTGGAGCCACGAATTCTAAAAATATACGCGGCACGTGTATTGTAACTCGCGTCACGTTATAATTTTCACGTGCTCTTGTACATTGCTTATCTGAGCATCGTGTGACCACACTTATCGGTGTTTATTTTTGTGTTGGAAAATAAGTTTTAAGGCGATAGGAATTATGTTGCTTGTTAATTTTGGTATTGAGTTGTGGTACTTGGTAGGGGACCTATTACCATTGTACGAGGCTTGGCTGGACGCTTCTAAAATACGTATATTCGTTTTGATGTCGCCCTGTAATCTAGGGTCTTGGTTTTCGTTTTCCAAGAGCAATGTATACAAGGTGTAAATTAAATGACTTTTTTTTTGGGGTCAAAAACCACATTTTACGGTAAAACTCAATGTACCACTCGTAAAACATTGTGCTAGTGGATGCTTTAAATAGTAAACGGGTCATGGAGATAATTTAAGTAAAGTTGTAACTTGAAAAACTAGTACATATTAACAAAAACATCTGTGAAAAAATTGTAATTTTGACCCCCAATATCTCCGTAACTAGGGGGTTCCCAGGTATGGTCTAGAACAAAAAAAATATCGCAGTGGTGGAGAGAACAAGTGCCCTTCGGTTTTTTTTTTTTTTCCCACACTAGGAATTTCTCCTGTATCGTGGGTGCGTTTACAACCACCTAAACTCACATACACAAACACACCCGTTTGCGTTAAGGGTACTTTTACACCCTTTATTTCCCATCGTTGGTCTATTGTTTTAATGTGTACCTTTAAACAGGTGGGGACCTGGTGACCTGTATTACAGGTGTTACTACCTACCACAGGCACCAGCGATCCACAACCAAAAATCGTTAGCTACTGTTTCTGTTTATATATATTGTTTGTATTTTTTGGCTTGTGGTGAGAAATAAACATATTTATTATTATTATTATTATTTATTATTGTAAATTCATTTTCTGTGCCTTGCCTTATTTGTCCAATGAGCAAAATAGGTATATTTCTGATTTAAACTTGTTAATTTATAATAAGACATGTCGTCACAGTGACGCTATTTTGTATTTACACTGTAATCAATTTATCTCTGATTACAGACTCACTAACTTCACATTGTGTAGACACAACTGTTTAGATCGTTTATTGAACCGACAAGGATCACGGCTTCTTCATCAACTTGCCTTGATAAATTATGTTCAGTGATTGTGTTGCCGAGGACAAATTAGTGTTAAGTGACTTATCGTCTGATCACTGTGGCTTAAAAGCTAGCTTCTCTATGCCACAATAGAATGCAGGCCTCATACTTTTCCTTTTCACCGGCTTCACAAAGTTCATAATTCATTTGTAGGGCTCGGTATAACATTTTATAACAAACTGCCATCTTCTTTTCTAGACTTGCCATTTAATGCATTTAAAGCCAAAGTAAAGTCTAATCTTTGTTTAAAAGCTTACTATTCCATTAACGACTACTTAAATTATATGAATAGTTGGTCGCTGAGTTGAACACAAGACAATGTTTGTTATTTATGTTCTTTCTCCAAAATTAGTTTACTGATATGTTAGGTATGTCTTTTTTATGTTTTATTATTATATACTTTTTTTTATTATTGATTTGTATCTGTAGTCAATCGTAATATTAACTTACACCTTACTATTGTATCGAGTCTGGTTCTTCTAACCAAACAGACAGATGTGTTGCTGGGGAGTTTGTTCCGCCACTTCTTCTTTCCAGCAAAAAACTAGGAAGTGTCGAAGGGTGGGCGTTTTGGGGGACTGTCACTTGTAAATGAGTAAAGTAAAGTAAAGTAAATTTTTGACGTTCGAAAAGTGCTGATTTTCAGCCTAGTTTGAATAAATGACTTTTGATTTGATTTATTGATCGTAAGCCCGACTGCTGCGCATATAGGGTCCTGGGTTCGATGCCCAGGTCGGGCAAAGTGTTATTGGGGTTTCCATCAGAAATTACTCAGTAGCAGCCACGGAGTCTGGAATTGTGTCCAGTTGGTGGCACAGCCTGTCGTCGTCATAAGACGGACGGACGGCGAGCTAGCCCATTACTCACCGTCCACAGGCCCGCGTCTACGGTGGCCGGAAGCCAGTATTGTATCTGCTTCGGTTATAGTTTCTAAAACAAAAGCTATTTCCTTTATAATATCTACGCTACCAAGCTACAGCATCTGTTCTCATTTCCTCTACCAGAGCGCAGATAGCAGGTTCCGCTAAACTTTTGTCAATGTTTCCGGAATTGATTCTGTCTCACGATCTCGGTATTCGGTGACCGTGGATGTTCGAGGTTTAATTAATATAGATTATGTATTCTTTCTGGAATATTCTGGATAAAGTATAAATCATGATTCTGATAATGGAATTGGTCGAATATAAATTGGTTGTGAGTTTCTCAGTCCAAAATGGCTGTGCTAACTTGGAAATCCAGACAAAAAAATAATTTGCTAGATGTTTTAAGTTTGATCTGAACCAGCTTTGCATGGTTTCACCAACTCGAAACTGACTTAACTTAATTTGGGAAAATACTTAACAAAGAATAGGGTAGTTAACTAAAAAAATCTAATTAGTCCATCAGATAGATTTCCAAAAAATATTGGACACGTATTTTTTCTTTTTTCACGTAAACAATAAATGAAGACGATACAGTGCTTTGAAAACTCGTGCGACGTCATATTCTAAGACATTAGTATCTCATTTTTTACTGATGATTGACGTCACGACCCCCCACTCAAATCTTTGACGCGTTTTATCTTCGTAAATTTTTATTGATTTGATAAAACAAAAAATACGTATCAAATTTCGATAATTTAACAGACGGACTAATTAGAGTCATATTTTTTTTTGTCAGTAAAAATCCCTCGAAAAACGGTAATCCTGAGTGGAATCTACCTAAGATTCCACTCAGGATTTCCGTTGTTTGTATTAGAGCACAAATCACTTTGCTGGTTTCACTCTAGAATCTAGAAAGATAATTTTATTTATTTCTTATGTTTCACACTCATTCTTGTTTAAATCATAAGCATTTGAATTAATTAATTAATTCTCTGACAGGTCAGTTTTTTGTTGCAGTTTTACCACTTGGGAAAATCGTGTTTATTTGCTCTAATTTTGACCTTTGACTTTTTTTGAATAGTTTCATTTTGTGGGAACGTAATACAAAAACTTAGTTGTGTTTTCTTACTAAAAATGACCAAAATTTTTTGACGATGACAATTATTTTGCATTGGACAAGATTTATGCAATGAAATTATTGCATAATACGCCTGACATTTTCAAATGGCAATCACTTTCATGTTGTCAACTCATCTAGCTATTACTTAATCAAATTCTTAGTAAAAATTACAACTCCACGTTTATTAACAAACCAACTCAAAATAAATTTTCCGATTTCTGAATGAACCATAAAAATAGCGCTCTGAGCTCCCCCTCCTCATACAAAAAAATATTTCCCCTCATCATTTTTTCCCACGTGCTGTCATTCAAGCTCAACCTTACATCATATTCCTCACCTTTTTTCCCCCCGAGTTCACGATAATAGAAAGAAGCCAACTCAACTTTTCAAAGTTAGGGCGAATTTCATCAATGAATCGCGGTCAACCCAATATTCCATAGCAATGATGAAACTTGAAGTTCCGGAACGCAATTTAAATGTCCTGAGCGCGTTCAGTTTAATTAGTGGTGGTTGGCAGCCAGACTGTCAGAAATAAACAAACGTAAAGTCAAGTTGAGTTTCACGAGCAACGAGTCCGCTAGAACGCGACCGACGCCACGGCCTTGAATCGATGCGTTTTGTAGGTCGTACACGTGACGACTGTTAGTACCTTGTCTAAGTATTTTCTTCATCCAATGTTAGGTTTTAGCAAGCACTTTTGTGTTCTCGTTTGGAGTAAAATCTTGTATTGTTGTTGTTTTATTATGTCACAGACAGTCACAGTTACAGCTGGATTTGTATCCGGCTCGGAGGACCATTAAAAATCTCTTAAGATACTTTAACCTGATAATATATAATAAGTAGTATGTTTGTCTTCTGTCGAAAACCCGGAATAGTGCAATCAAGGGTCTTACAAGAACTGTGAACCTGAAACGAGTTGGTATACTTACCAACCAATTGCAAATATTTAGCAAAAAGCAAATTCACTTTTAAAAAGAAAGTTCGTAGCCACTATTTAAATCAGACCAAATAGCCTTCAATTATTATAATTCGAGTCATAAGTAATTTGCCTGCTAAGTTTTTCGTTTTTTTTTTGGTATTTGTTAAATATTTATTATTTTATTTTATTTTTATATGTGTATTAGTATTAATATAAGTATATACTTTTTATAATATTAAAGTTGACATTGTTTTTTTTTAGTTATTTTGTACCCTAACACAATGTTGGCTTGATTAAGCCTAAGGTTGACTGGTAGAGAATGCCTTGTGGCATTAAGTCCGCCTATGTATCATTCTTGTGCATAAAGTTTAAATAAATAAATTTGGGCGAACATTTCACGCCTTCAGGGCTTCCAAGTCTACACGTGTCGCTATGTGAAGACCCTCTGGCCTTGTGAAACCCATGCCCAGACTGACAAAAAACGTTGCCACTTTGCCAGTTGCTATCCCAGAGTGACCGCGGACCCCTATTCATATTAAGTAAGACATACGTGTCGGTATGACTAACAGAATATAATGTCGCAGACTCCCAGCTCTTCATTAGCTTTATATAGCAGATTTGATTATCCTAATCGTGGTTTATCCATAGCGGCTAGGTAGGTATATTAGAGGTAAAATAGATGAAATAAAGAAAAGTGTGAATAAGTACCGTTGATAGCCCAGAAGAAGATGGCGGGACGAACTCGACTCTTTTCACAGGGATTGGCATTTAAGAGCATTGGATAGGGATAAGTGGAAAGAGGGAAGGGAGGCCTTTGCCCTGCAGTGGGACATAAATGGCTAATTTGATTTGATTTGAAGTACCGTTGTATTGTAGAACTTGATTTGATGTGACCTGCGTTACCTGACCAATCATCGCTTCTTCTTCTTTGGAAGAGGAGGCTCGGATAATCCTGGTCACTGACCATACTTAGTAGCTATATGGTCCGTATGACTGTGACCGCCCCCCGACATGGTCGTATTATTAATTTATTAAATTAGGTATCAGCCGAACTTATTGATCAACTAACTTCTGTAAGTAAATAATAGTTCGGTTCAAGTATCAATCGTTTCTAACTGTTCTCAATGACCTTGCGACCACGTTTTCTGATCACACGTCGCCAAAGACAACCTTGAGCTTATACAATCTAATCAACTTTAAAATATAAATTTACTTGGGTCCTGCGACTTCTAAAGAACTCCGTAGTCCATACCAGCCAACAATGAGTCACGTTGTAGAACATTTTTATAATGACTTTAACAAATGAAAATGCGACGAATTATTGTTTTTTTCATTTTCGTTGACTTTTATTTATATTTGCAAAGTAAAATGAACTCTACGCAAATGACTTTTGTGGCAAACTAATTAATGCGTTACTATTGGATAAAGTACCTAAAGCTCAAAAAATATCTCTCTTACTCTGCTGCTCAGGGCACACAGTTCACCCTCAATACTTGCTGAATGGCTTTCAAGTCATTCATTCTAATGAACGAATTGAAATCACTGAAGAGAAATCAGCCGTCTCAAAAATATTATGAATTCTTCTTTCAGTTTGTGTCACTGGCATCATTCTTTTGCCCTTATCCTAATTCATTTTGGGTCGGTGTAGCATGTCTTCTTCCTCCATACTTCTCTAATACCCGTCATCTCAGCAGTCACCTCCTTTCTTTCCAAATCATCCTTTACACAGTCCATCCATCTTTTCTTTCATCTTAGCAACAATACTAACGTACGTTTCTTTTTGTTACAGCTATAACCCCAACGACGGCTTCGGTCGTGTTGGTGGCGACCAACTCAACTTCGCAGCCCCATCCGAGGACGAGGCAGAGTACCCGCCCAGCAACTACTTGAAAAAGGGGAAGGTCTCGAGGGCAAGTCATACTGAATATGCCCGATTTTTTATACTTTTTTGACGTGAACTAGTTATGGGCAGACCCCATTTTTATGTTTGTGTTATTAGAGTGTCAATTTCCCAATGCATGCGTAGTTTGTGGTGGATGTTTTCTTAATAAAAAGTTATAACGATTCTTAAAACTAAAAGACATTGTTTGAAACTAGAAGTATTCCCGAGTCAAAAGTCGAGTGATTATTGCGGGGGGTCATCCACAAACACCTCCAGTCTCTGCATTAAAAGTGAATGATAAAATGTCTAAATACAAAAGTTGATGTGATAGCCTTCAAAAAAACATTACATTTTCAAATAACTTACAAAGTGATCCAAATCATAATATCTATCACAACAGCTTACAAAACTCAGTACCAAAAATCTTACAGTTCCGTTACTCCTTTAGCAAGACCCGATGTCGCACAGAATCATAGAGAAGCGACGTCGTGACCGAATGAATAACTGTCTAGCGGACCTCTCGCGGCTCATACCGCCCGAGTACCTGAAGAAAGGACGCGGCAGAGTTGAGAAGACAGAGATCATCGAGATGGCTATACGCCACCTCAAGTACCTACAGGAGCGCGCGAACGGTTCGTAAAGAAACCGCGCATTATTTGGTAAAATCGTTAGTTATAATTGAAAAACAACACAGAACCCAGACCAGGTCAGATCTTTGATTCTGTTCTGTAAATGATGAAAAAAGTGGTATGTATGTTCTCATCTAATCACCAAGTACAACCAATGATTGATAGGGAAGGTTGGCTGTATTTGGCGTTGTGCTACTACTATTTTCTAACATTTGACGTCATGGATAGGAATTAGTTGATCTAATTGGTTGGAGTGTTTGAAATTTAATACGAATTGTATGCGGGCTTGTTTTTGCGAAAGGCATCAGTAACTGTGTTAATAAGCTGATGAATGAATAAATATATCTTCAAGAAAAGTCGCACATTCAAGCCCAAGTTATTTTATTTTTATTTTTCAATTATTTCTAACATTGTCTTGTATTTACTAAGGCGCATATTTAAAATTTGTTTTTATAAGCTAAAGACAATACAAAAAAAGTGAATGTCTTTGAAATCCAATGCGTTTTATTCTATTCCTATTAGAAGTAACGCTCGGTGTGCCTTAGTGAAATCAAGGCCTCTATATTTGATTGATATATAACAAATGAGTATTTAAATCATTTGTTATTTTGCCCACACCCAAATTTTTAAGTTTTTGTACAGTACTTACTGAAAGTCTGAAGAGTAAAATTCTCAAGTTTCGTAGTTCTGGATTATTCCAGTGTTTTAGAATCAATCTTGTTAGGAAACGATTACCCGTTATTAGGTCTCCGGTAAAACTTCTAGTGACATGGTTTTCTTCAGAAGCTTTCAAATGTTTTAAGATTGATGTCTGAATACAAGGAAATTAAAGCAACCTAAGTACAAAATCTGCTTTAAAATAGGTTACATTCGTATTCCCGCATAATCTCTGAATGTTTAAAGTTATAACATTTGTTAACAAGAGCAATTTGTAAGCCCGATCTTACAAAAATACAGATACATAATAGACAATGTCTGTTTTGTAACCTCTATATACATAAGAATCACTTAACAAACTTGACAATTTGTGAAAAAATATCAAAATTTAGGAGGGCATCAACGGAAAAAAATAAAGGAAAGTAAAAAAAAATTAGCTTGATAATTAATAAAACTTTTAATTATTAAAAATAATACAAGCTATAATTTACTAAGTCAATCATACATCATGCAGTACCTACCAAAACTGTTACAGTGTAAATACCATCGTCATGCCAGAGAGAAAGCTAATAAAATCTTAAATTATAAATTTTCTTTTTGCGTGTCAACGCTGCTTAGATCTCGTTTATTGTCGTTATCCTATTCTGATTTGCGTCATTGCTAACAAATAATGGCTAGGTACATCAATTTTAATTCAGCATGTCATTACTTGATCAATTATTATTTATTGAAAGCAAATTATGTACAAAAATCAAAAAGAAAGGTAAAATAAAACTTCAATAGCATGTTAACCTGACTCAAGAACTCTTCTGTACTTGCTGCAGAATTCTTGTTGTTTAATTGATGCCCGGGGATATTCATCCATTTTATCATCTTTGCACTATCGTACATAAACCATAATAATATTTTTTTAAACAACTAGAAACCTAATTACGGTTTGTAAAATACAAAATGATTAAATCGCGAGTGTTGCAAAAATAATCAATACTTAATAAAACTTGACAAATGGTTTATGGTCGACCCCTCAACTCCTCCTCACGCAAAACCCTTCATATTTTAACCCGACAAACAAAAATTGACACAAATCATTTTATGTCAAACCTCATTTAAAAATCACCACCTTATTATAAGGAAAATCATCTATCCTACCATCGACAAAGGTTTACAAAAGAAAAAAAACAAGCTCATATATTACCACTGAAGAACGCTAATGTTGTTGGGAGTTCCCGCCGGAAGATGATTCCATCTTCGCGTGGGGTTCTGTTGTAGCTGCTGACCGGGGTTTGGGCGAGGAGCACTTCAGGGCTGGCTACCAGGATGCCGTGGCTGAAGTCATGCGGTTCTTAGTCGAGGTGCACGGGTACGGGCCTGGAGATGGCTTGTGTGTGCAATTGTCTGCGCATATGCAGAGGCATTGTGAGGCGGTTGCTAAAGGTATGTTTAAAATGTATAATAATGATTATTCTGTTATGTCCGAAATTATGCTTTTCCTACTCTTCCGCAATTTTTTTCAGATTAATTTTGTTCCGGGATCCAAGACAGTTAAATTGTTTCTCTGGGACTTCGCTTCATTGTCTCGGCGCTTTTCTGGTGGTCGCCCCGGTTGATTCTAACTTTGAGGAGTTAGTGGTTTAGGAATAGTGTGGTGGGCTTGTCCCAACAAATAAATAATAATATCTTATGCAGGTACCTTTAGAAGTTTCTAGAAATTTCATCAGTGAATCTTAACATCTTCCTGCCCTCCTTTGCCCGAGTTTTGAACTTTGACCCATGATCATAGTTTAGACGAATATCATACCCGATCAATAGGTACCTACTCAAATACTCATCATCTTCATCTTCTTCTTCTGTTTATGAGTAGCAATAAAGCTATGCTTAATTATTGCATACGATTTTTAAGTTAGACTTGCTGCACGTGTTGGTGCAAACTGTTAGTGTAGGAAGTACCTGCTTAAATAAATAAATAATTAATCTTCACTTTTCCAGGCGAACCGCTTCCCCGTGAGAAGCCCCGGTCGCACCCTGGCTCATCATCTGAAACAACGAGCTCATCCAGCAGTTCGCACATCTATAGCATGAAGCCGGGCGTCATCGCGCAGGCGCCGCCACCCGCGCCCCCTACCTTTGCTCCGGAGACTTACGAGGAGCGTCCTCAAGAACATCCCTACTCTATGGAATGCGAACGAGGTAATTATCATGAAGATTACACTAACTGCGGTACTCAGAGATATTTAATGATTACTTAAGCCGTCACTTAGTAAAGGTTTGACATACTTTTGTATGACAAAACTGTCAAAACCTTTACTAAGTGATGGCCTAAGTAATCATTAAAGCTCTCTGAGTGCGGCAGTTAGTTTTAATAAAGCAGACACAAAGATCACCTGATCAGTGACGGTAACAGAGGTATCGTCAAGTACATTGCCAAGACTCGCCGACGACGGGGGTAATGATCGAGGCAATCTATTTTTTATCGCAGTTGATAAAACAAGAATACCTATTTATATTTTTAGTTTTATTACCTTAGGTTCAAGACTTATTGCCATCAGGCCGAAGCCGCGCAGACTTCGACAGGTGCGTTTGGTATATGGACAGTTGAGAATCTCCATTTTACAATCTGACGTGTTTACAGTACAACGACGTCGATCAAGAAGAACAAGTAAGAATAGCTGGGACTCAGTTCACGACAGAGTATTTGCGACTTATCGCAATTTGTGGCTCAAGAGTTCGATGACCTTTGTCGCGATGAATTTAATCTCGATCTTAATGTTTCTGTTTTTTTCTTTCTACAGTATCGGTAGCGCAGGCCCCTATGCAAGGTGAAGGCGAAAGTTTGCCCGAGGCGGAACCACTGCCTCTGGACGGACGCCGCAACAGGAGCGAGCAAACCCTACGAACAATCAGGAAACCTGATCATACAGAAGACTATCTGCATTCCTACAAGTTCAAGAACTCCATTGAAAGGCGATTCTCTAGATCACAAGACACGGAGGTAACTAAATACATTTTGATATTCTGAATAGTCTGGGATTTGTTCAAATCAATCTAGTCAAATCTAGGCAACAGACAGTGGAAGAGTCAAACAGGTGACATTCTTTGTCCTCCTTGTCATTCGAGAGTTAATAACTTGAACAGAGGCCAAGAAAAGTTGCTTCGGGAGGTACCTGCACCGAATCAGGCGGGAGGAAACGTCCGGATGCCACCACTATGAGGATCGACCAGAGGACACGGTGGAGCACACCGTGGAGGCGTGTCCCGCTTGGGCGGAGCCCCGCCGTGTTCTCGTAGCGGCGATCGGCGGCGGCGACCTCTCGCGTCCGGCCCTGGTGCAAGCCATGGTCCGGGGCGAGGAGGAATGGGACGCCGTCGCCTCCTTCTGCGAAGCAGTGATGCTAGCGAAGGAGGTGGCGGAACGTGAGAGGGAGAGAACCTCTCGTCCCAGCCGCCGCGGGAGGCGCTCCGGGCGTCGGGGGCCACGTGATGGCTTCCGGCCACCGTAGACGCGGGCCTGTGGACGGTGAGTGATGGGTAAGCTCGCCGTCCGATACCGCGGCCTCGACATGAAGGGCTAAGAAGGAACATGGGTGGTTTTTAATCAGTAGAAGTCTGACACTCCCTTTCGCTCTGCCCAAGAGCGGGAGGGGTCATTTGATGATTTTCCACCCACCATAAAAAAAAAAAAGGCCAAGAAAAGTTTTTAATGTCGTGATCTTAGGACGATATCAATGTTAGCCAGAAAGTTATATGCTAAGAACCGGCCTCCTATAAGGTCGCAGCTTGGTGCCTGTCTAGCGTCTTTACGAGAAGCCGTTGTCATGACGAATAGAACCGCAGATTATGGGTTCAAGTTTACTCTACCATCTTAAGTAAACACAGCCAATTTAGGGCATGCGAACTGCCACAGTATGCAAATGGCCTAAGTTGGACAGTTGGTTGGCGTTAGAACAGGACGTCAATTTGGATGATGACAGAAAACATTATTGTAATCTGCAGTACCCATGAACTGAGTTAGCAAGTCCACTGTTCACCCATCAACGTGCATTGGACAAGCGTGATGCGTTATGCGTCTAATCCCCTCCATAAATATGATGACGAAGAAGAACAAATATTTGGGCAGACTCGCCCTGGAGCATGGGGTGCTAAGAATCCCCGGGTGAGATAGACTTTCCGTTACACGGCTCGGAATCGTGATCGTTGGAAGGAATGGAGGGAGGCATTTGCTCAGCAGTGGGACAATATGGGCTAGCTTTATAGCTAGCCCATATTGTGTATGTGCATGACCTACATACCGACTAATATCGTAAGTAACGTCCATTATGGTAATAATACCATAATGGACGTTACTTACGATATTAGTCGGTATGTAGGTCATGCACATACCTAGTCATGCAGGTAATCCGTTACTAAAGAATCTAGATTAAGTATTAAAGATAAGAAAATATTTGATCGTGCCATGGTCCGGATCCGCAACTGGTTTACCTCCAAACACGACGACACGTACCTACGTCCTCCAGCTTAGACGACACGTAGCAGCAGGTACTGGATGTTAAGGGAATGGTCACTGTTTTCCTCATCATAGGACCAGCTTGTCTGGTAGAGCTTTAAGCCCATGCAAGAAAAACGAATAGTCAGAGCGTGGTCTGATATTTCCAATTTTCCACCGTGTCGTTACTCTATAATAAGATGATTAGATAATCCCCATCCAGGCTGCCGACATGCTGGCTCGCACTACCCATGCCCACGGGAAGGTCTACTCGCACAAACGCCGCCGAGCCACTAAGCTTGCGCCTTCTACTTCCACCTCCAATTCCGGATCCACTGAAGATACTAGGGATACCTCGCCACAGGTATGATATTTTTTTTTGCTGACACCTTTTTGAGGGTTCGGTTGCACCGGTAAGGACAAGTTGATGACAGCGGACTTGGGCTGCCGCATAATTTCTTTACCGATTCCGGTATGTGCATCTGGATCGAGGGCCCATTTTTTTAACCCTTGCTAAACGAAATAAGACTTATAGAGAAATTAGTTAAAACTTAAAGCAAAGGGCCATGAATTTCTTAAACGTGAATTAAAACTGTTATGATTAAATAACTTGGGGCCTCAATCCAGACGCGTGCATAAAGTGGCATAGCGTAAATCTCAGTAAGTAGGTACTATCTCTGGGTTCATAATTTTTATTTAAGAATTTAGGTAAGAATTTCTTAAAATAATTTCCAAGTCTGTAGAATTTATGACATTACAGATTTATAGCGGCCCTCACTTTATAAGTGTCTGTACTGAGGAATCTGCAAAACATGGATTTATCTGAAGAAATATATAAATGCACTTTAACATGTTTTACTTAGATACATAGGTGAATAAGTAAAAAAGAAATAATGACACAAAAGTTAATTGTTAAGAAGTAAATGAAAGTCGAATTCTACTAAACCTACGCTTTACAAAATGTACAGGTACTTACTATGAACATTATGGTCACCCTAGAAATGTTTCTCTTAGAAAAAGTTCAAAATCAATTTTCTCTTAAAGTATGACATTTAGAAGAACGGACGATATGTTAAAATTTAATTAAGAAATAGTTAAAATTCTTATTCTAATTTGCGTTAATCTATGAGGTTCAGCCTAGTCAATAAAGCCGAAAATGTTGGGCTCTCAATTCAGACGTTTTAGAAGAACTTATGAAGTGAGGGCTAGATATACCGCCATAAATCTGTAATGTCATATTCTACAGACTTGGGAATTTCTTAAAATATTTAAGAAATTCTTAGCAAAATTCTTAAACAAAAATTATGAACCTAGAGATAGTACTTACTGAGATTTATGCACACGTCTGGATTGAGGGCCCAAGGTATTTAATCATAACAGTTTTAATTCACGTTTAAGAAATTCATGGCCCTTTGCTCTAAGTTTTAACTAATTTCCCTATTAAGTCTTATTTCGTTTGGCAAGGTTTAAAAAAATGGGCCCTCGATCCAGATGCACATGATTCCCGTGTCTGGTCCGAAATACGCCCAGTTTGACCGAACCATTGTGCATCTGTTCAACGCCATAATTAATTTGTATTGCTTACTTTTAAAATTATTTATATTATTTTTCTGCTCGTATTCTTAATCATATATTATGTTTTTTTTATAGGACACTTCAAGCGATTCCCCGCATCATCATCAATATAACAAACCACCTCCTCCAGCGCAGTATGTCCCTGTTTTCGCGTTGAATGCTCTCGGTAAGAAATACTGATTCATTATAATGAGCATGCATGGTTTCTGCAAAAAATCATAGAATATACATTGACCCTATTACTAACCCTTTACTTTACTTTTTGCAGGAAAATACTATGTTCCGCTTAGTATTGAATATTCGTGCCTTCAACGGCACCTTGGCCCCTACGATGTGCTAGAACCAAGGGCTATTCACCTAACTGCGCCACTGCATCCTGTGACGATTCACGTGAACTTTCAGCCATGTCTCAACTACCATGTCAAGAGGGAACCGAACGAGCGAGATCAATGGCGGGCTGTGTAAGCCAAAAGACACGTATCCAGTGCCAGATAATGAGTTAGGTCGCCATATTGCTACAACAATGGCGCCAACATTTGAACGTGACAGCTAATATAAATAAAAAATATTCTAGGGTGGCAATCACTGATGAGAACTAATTTTGGAGGGAAGATTACTCCAAAAAATAATGTTACTAGCCTTCAATAGTTGAACTATTTTAATAATTATCTAAAATATCATATATTTTTGTAATTAAAACAGCTGAATATTTTTGAGATTACCAAACATATTTATACAAAATAATATTGTAGTGAGTTGAGTGCACCTTTACTCGTGATTTAAAAGTAACGGAGCAGTAAAGCTATATAGTTAAGATTACAAAGACTATCTACCTAGAATAAATAACGAAAAATCCCTGAAGTTTTCTCGTATTTACCAGAAAAGTTGGTTCAGCTGTTAAAATAAATAATTGACCTGAAACTGGCTTAATCTTCAGCTGTTCTAGTCAAATGTAAGTCAAATTAAAGTGCAATGTGGAACATTGCAAATATAAATATTTGCATCATAAGTACCACAAGTGTTTTGTTAAAAATAATTTATTCTGTGGGCATATGAATGCAAGGACATTATTAATATGTAAGTTTAATTATGAACACGCTATGCCCATAGTTTCGGCGACGGCATACAGTGAAATGTTGTGTTTGAAGGACTAAAATATGTGGTGTGGACAAATTAATGTTTTCAGTGTTCTTAGTTACGGCTGTGATAAGTAAAGAATAGTCAAGATATTATACTGATCTCTGTGGAGCATTATTTTAGTACGCGGAGGATGGTTCTACATTTAATACTTGCTATATTAGTACAACAGTACAATATCAAAATTAGATTAGGAAATTAATTGTCAGCAAGTTAGAAAATCATTCTCGCTTTTGTTTCGTGTGTGATTGTGTTTAATATTGTGCTGATATAGTATTATCTGGAGAAACAGCCTTTTACCAACTGATGATAAATCCCCGCAGAAACAGAAATTAGTAGTTACTAATTTGAAACATTATTGTAAGCTTTCTGATTCAAGACCAAACTAAATTTAATTTTTAAGAACTGTTTTCCCACCAAAATTCCCCAGCCCTTATGCGCTTTATTCAATTGAATACGGATTTCGCATAAAAGGAGCTACTGAATATTGTTTCAAATGTTTTAGTTTTAATTTTGTTTATGGAGGTAGTGGTGGAATAAAAAAATGGTGTGGTGTCCACTCGTGGACAAGATAAAGACTGAGGTTTTTATTTAGCGTTAAATTTTTGTTTTACGATTGTTTCAACATTGGATTCTCACTCAAAATATTAAATACTGTAGGTTAGAGTTCAATGTGCAAAGTGTCAAATTTTACGTAACGTTAGTTTTAGATACCATTTAAAAATAGTCTGTTAAATGTTTAAGTACTTTATATTTTGTAAATACATACATGTTTAAGAAATAAATGTTAAATATTTTATGGAGTGGCGTGTATTATTTTCTGATAATATCTGGATAATATTGGGAATAAAGGAAATGCGCTACATTCAAACGAAGATTTTTATGTAATTAATTATAATAACATCTTTTATTCTCTAGTATTATTTTAAATTTTACATGCTTAGTTCAAACATTGAGAAGAAATAATAATATTTAACATCTGGATAATATACAACTTTTCTATTTACGATCCACTTAGCGTTAAAAAATTATATTATTATATATATTGCAAAATATTCCATTGTTACATCGAATACCTTACATAAAAATATATCCGACGGGGGAGCGGGACAAGCCAAGGTGGGTGCGATCACAAGGATTCGGAAGTATCAATCAACTAGCTTCATAATATGGCAAACGATAGAGAGTGCGCTTTTTGTTCACCATAACAAAATATAGCTTTCACTTAACATTAACTATTATAATATATACACAGACGCTTCTCTACGGGTTGATATAATTAAGAATTTTTTATCACAAAGATTTTCATCTAATATACTACAGAAACATTTAAATGTTGGAGTGCGTCTTGTTGTGGTATAAATCCTTATGTATATACATTTGCTGGGCTGCCATAATGTGAGTTTTAATCTACAACTATTTAAAATCCTACGAAATGGTACTGTTTAATTTAGGGTTGAGAGAAAGAAGACTAGCTGGAAGTATTGATTTCAATAAAATGCACAACAAAACGCACTCCAACAGGAAGACATTAAGCAATTAAATTACAGTTTATTAAAACCAGATCGAAATATTTACATAATCTATTTGACACGAGACCGACACTGTCGCTCTAGTCGGGCTGCGAACATGCTCAATATTTCATATTAATCTAAATTTGATTCAATAGAAAAAATCATAAAATCTTCCTACAATTCTTTTTATACAATACAAAAATAATAAACTCATGGATTAAATAAAGCTGTTAAAATATATTTTCTGTGTGTTAATAACTATGTGTATTTGCCTTGAAGGCGTATTATTGCAACGTATTTGACTATAATCTAAGTTTTAAAGATTATGCGTAAAACACTTAAAATTTTAAGTAGTAGCTCAGTGAAGACCCGAACTCGCGGGTAAGCGAAGCTTAATGCAACTACATAGAAACTTTCTATACGGCTGCACGAAATAGGAAATCAAGACATTATAGAACAAGTTAATTGAGAACGACCTTTCGATATGTACTTGTTAGCCACACAGCTCACTTGGATCCGATTTAAGATAATTATTTTATCTTTGAAAGTAAACGACTCATTTTTAAAAGTGCATTTTAAGTTGACAATCATCGAGACTGTAATTGACACGTAATAAGCAGCGAATATTACCAGAACATCACATTTTACAGACGGCAAAAAGCACACAATCTAATTACAAGGGGGTTCCAAACCAAACCAATTTTCTGAAACCCATGTTAGAAAATTTGAGCAAAATTTGGATGAAACGTCAGACACTGGGCATTATACACGTAGTTTAACTACATAGATTTACTCTAAATTGCAATAATATCCACAGATTGATTTACCTACAAATGGGTCAAATTCCACTAATAATAAAGACACCGACCGAATAGTTTGCCACTATCAAAATATCAGTGCCTAACAGGCACTGATATTTTTACAGTAGACTACGAAAATTTATCTAAGAAACGTTAAAAATATGTTCCCTGTCGAAAGCATTATTGCATACGAAGCTAATTATTGCGATGAAAGTTACAGATGAAATCATGTAAGTAAATATGATTCACTGAACCGCATCATTGGACATAACTACAAATATAACACGTAACTTGTTTCATACTCGCCGAGTAAAAAACACTAGAAAACTTATTTCTTACTGGATTAGACTACATAATCTGTAATAGCGATTTGAGGCAACAATCGCACTGCGAATATTAAACAGCAACCTCAGAGATGGCAGCCTGACGCTTTTCAGTGCAAATGTTGCTAATAAGTAGGGCTGTGAACTAAAACTAGAATTCCTACTGAAGCCTAACTAAATATAACAAACAGAATATTTTGCAAGTGCCTGCACGTAGCTTCCTTAGATCACTGGGTGCTTCGGTGATAAATACTATTTTAGCCCGAGGTTATTCACAACATCGATTCGTTGTTATTAAGTATTTACAGTCGGCAGTATATTAACAATTGCAAATATTAGTACATAACATTCAACTATACAAAGATAAGTGTAATTAAACATTTTTAATTACAGAATAAAATGGCAGAATGTTATTATACATCTTCATTTTGAACTCTACAGTTTAGTTCTTACAAAATAAAGTAAGATGGCTGTAAAGCCCTAAAGTGTAGAGTAAAAAATGTATTTGTTAAAATTTTACATTTGTTAACATTATGCTGCATAACCAATGTGTTACAAACAATTTGCAAAATAACAACCAACTCAAAAATCGACATCATACTCAATGCAATATGTTATTGCAAATTCCAGCACAAAATGTACACAGTACATATCTCACGAATTCCTCTACATACATTGGTTTGTAACACATTGAGTACAAACAAATTCGAGTACAAAGATATAACTCATTAACAAATAGCAAGTACTAACAAGTAATCAGTGCTTCTTTAGAATCTGTTTTCATTACTTGTTGTATGAGACCAAACAGGCATTTTATTAGTACTAATAATGTGATTGCAATTCATATCAGTCAATTTTCACGACCTCGTTTATCCAATTTGGATGCAAAAGCCACGCTATACTAAGTCTCCACCCACGACACCACACTGCAACACTGCATTTTTTTTTTATTATGAGGAATTCAGTCCACGTATAATACTTGAAACATAACCAATAAATATTCACTTTCGAACTCCGCAGAGAGCAAACTGCAAGGTGACGTCGTGGACAAAGTTTCAGAACTCTATTACCCAGCTGCCTCTACATTCGTCCTTGTGATGATGGATCAAAGAAACATATCTTTGCATGATACGCTCCACTTAAAATATAACACAGATTTAACCTCTAGAAATGGCTAATGCGACTGCGTATCTGTTGAAACGACTCTAAAGTAGACGTGAAACCTCTAACACTAACAAGAGACCTAGAACTAGGACGAGCCCTCGGACCCCCTATGTATGCTAGAAAAACAAATAATAAAAACAACTATAATTTACTTAAACATTATGCGTACAAAAATCCTAGCCATCGTTCCCTAAACGCATCGAATTAATCGATAAAAATAAATATATCAATAAGATACATAAACATTGTACATATATAAAAATCTTTCATACCATTATACGTATATAATTTATCGAGTAGGTTCCCTATATTATATTATCTTAACTCTCCTATATACAATATGTACAAAGGGAAATAAAAACAATTTGTACTTGCAGAAAAACCGTGGGAAATAAAACGTAGAAGTGAAACGGAAATATACAATATGCGCGCATCGCATCTTACACTCATAGAAAAGTTTCTTTAAGCTAGTTTATATAATACAGGCGACGGGGTTAGTCCGTCTGAGATTTACAAAAATAGTGTGTTACAGCCCACTGCCGACTACCTGTCTCCCCGCTTCGCACCGCCCGCGCCATCTGCCGGACAAAGCATACCAGCGTTTAGAAATGACAACACTATACTCGTATATAACAAAGTTTATTCAACGTGCCAACATAATATCTCTATGTATTATGTACAAAATTAATATAGCTGTGGTGATTTCATTATTTCTACATATTAAACAGTAATTAATATACCATACCCTACGTGTTACTATATACTGTATGATTACACACAAACCAAATACTTTTTCTATAGCGAGTTCCTAAGGATTCATATTTAAAATATGGTATGATTTGGCCATCACCTAAACCTACTGTTACAATGATTGAATTCATACACCCCTTCTTCCCCATTTTAACCCTTTAACTCCTGTTTTATAGCCATAAGTTGTACTATACATATTATTATTCCATTGATCATCAACAGGGTGTCCCATTTGCTCCAAGGTTTGTCCCCAAGGGTCTTCATGACAGTTGGACGGCGCATGGGATGGTCCTGCATGGGCCATATGGTTTCGTCTGTCATGTCCCAGGGGGGCTTCAAATATGTGTTGGGTCACGTTGACGGCACTGTGTCCCATTATGTCATTATGTCTCCAAGTAGACATACCGGTGGTTTCGGTAGGTGGTCTCGCCTCTTCGTCGTCGGGTAATGCGAGACCAAACTCCCGTCGTAACCGCGAGCTGAGGTTCTCCCGTTGGCGCTCCGAAGCTGTAGGCTGGGCGTCGAAAACACCTGCACAAAGAACAATATGCTTTAAACAATGCAGGTACTGTATGTATTATGTAATTTTTGAACGCCAACACATTTAGTAAACGTCTTGTTTAAATAAAATTGCATAATTATAATAACATGTTCTTGAAGAATATGTTTCCGCTGTTAATTTAATCCATACCGTTTCAGATCATCATTCTTGGGCCATTTCAAGTCAACAAGTATAGTTTTTATATAACAAGTAAGCATCTTGCTGCGTCAAGCTGCTTACTGCGTAGTTATATGAATAATCAGTAAGTAATAATCACACACGCCCATACATTGTAGCGATGAGAAGGTCCAGCAGTTCAGCCCATAGATTGCTGATACTCTGAACGAATACTTAAAAACTGTAAATATTCCTAAGATTTCGTCATTACAACATAACATTCCACTAAACCTAAGTTTATTTATACATTCTAAAATTACTAAAAACGAAAACAGTAACCCCATTCTACGATCGTGTCGTTTCCCGCGATCGTGAGCTAAAAATAATAAGCTGGTGCACTTTACGAACCAATTTACCGCCGTCATAATTATTATAACTGAGTGCAATAAGATGTTGTATAACTAGATATAATATTGATGTAGGATTATCTCAGCGCGCTGGCATGTAGGAGTGAAATAAAAAAAAAACCTCGTATGAATATTAGTTAGAATTCTGTGCGGCGCAGTATTGTGTTTACACTCGTAGCCAAGGTCGCGACGGTAATGATTTTAGTCTTTATTGCTGAGTTCCTCGCTCGTATATGCGCCGCTAATGTTATTGCTTTGTCTTAATCATTTGAACAGAGCTTCTGTTTTGAGATGTATAGTTGCTTGATGATGTACTAAATTACGTAAAAAAATTAGTACAGCGGCCATCGAGCTTAAAATAATATTTGCATAATTTAGTATGAAAGGCCCTCTTTAATTTTGACGTACTTATTGGTGCGAATCGTTCGACCTTGTAAATGATGGATTTAATTATATTGCCAGCTTCTTTTTGCTTTAACATAACTGAATGGAGCCAACAAATAACAGCTCTAACCCAAATAAGCCTCATGAACACGGCGCACAAACGCTTTACGAATGAAACTTGACTACCTAATTTCCACTACATACACAACTTTTAGCAATTTCCCACTTCAGATTGCTACTCTCAACGAATCCACGCGCATAAAAAATATAGATAAGGCTGACACGCGCTAAGTTGCTATGGAATTACTTGACATAACAACAGTAATGTTTGTGTGAAATGCTGTTATCAATGAATTTAACACAAAAACATACGGAGCATCGATAAACTGGGGTCGATTATTGCATAACGCAGTTGCAACGTATATCAAAAAAAACTATGTACGAACAATAATGGTCCATACATGGTCCAGTGATCCTATGTTTAGTTATTATAGAAAATAAGCAGACCCATAAAATAAGCAAGTACGTACCTAAATAAGCAAGTACGTAACTCATTTTAAATGCACTAGTTTTGTACTCACACACAGCCCATTTTAAACTAGATGGTTATACATAAGCGAGGAAGCATAACCACCATGCTAGACATAGATCTCTTTGTAACTCGATATAACTAATGACTCGTAAAAACCATTGAATATCGTCATAATGGCAGTATAATTAGCTGACTCGATTGTTGATCTCAATTATTGGAAGGACAAAGGTGGCTGATTCTGCTTATCCTTTCGATATAAACCTTTATCCTTCCTCCTCTCTCTTAGTCCTTCATCTTTTTTTTTTTTTTTGAGAAGGCATACAAAGGCAGCTATCATCTTTATGCGACACACCTCCAAAACATTTTAGGCTAAACACCAAACAAAATTGTTATACCTTTTTTTTTGGGGGTTCTGGGCAGAGCGGTGGAAGTGTCAGACTTCTACTGACTAAAAACCACCCATGTCCGTTCTTAGCCCTTTGTGTCGAGGTCGCGGTTTCTCTTTCGAACAACCCGCAGCAAATTGTTATACCTTTCCGATACGATTTCTGTCTTCTGTGGGCGATGTTTCACATTTCCTTCAAAAGCATATTCACGAGGGAAGCGTAACAAGGCACAAGGCACGACGCTAATCGCCTATGACAGCACGTACCCGGTGCGCGGGCGAATCAACCAATTGAACCAATTGCTCGAGTGCCCCACTTGACGCTAAAATTGCCCACAATGCGATGATGCAGTTCCATAATCAAATTGTGAATTTTATTGAATTGATGATGACTCTTGTGGATAGATGATTTTTTGCAGTCTGTTGTCATGATCTCACTGTCTGCTCCCATGGCCATAAGGTGTGAGTTTATGTTTGTCCAATTTGAGATGTGGCAGAATTGGATATAAATGTATTAAGTTTGACAGGCGGATCATGCTATAATTGGGTTGTGGATGTCAGATAGGCAGTCGCTCCATGTTAAATACTGGTATTCAGCTGCATCCGATGCACATGTAAGTCAACCCTAACCTAGTTGGAAAAATCGCTAGACAGATGATGATGAGATGGATCTGGAAATTATGTCTCAAATCGTATTTGTTCAGTAATATGCATATTTGTCTGATATCTCACCTTTAGGCGTTTGCTCGGCGGCAAGTTCCCGATGTAGACGCTGCTCCAGCTCGTCAGCAGCGGCCTGCGCGGCCAGGTCTAGGCGCTGCGGCGACAGCGAGGCGGCGCCAGACGACTCGCTGGACCACTCGGGCGCCGCCTCGCCACCCGACCCGGCCTCGCCCGCCTCTGACGAGGACCCCGCGCCCTCCTCCGTGCAGCCGCCGAGGTGCCGCTTGCGGTACTCCGTTATAGAGAGCTGCACATTATAAACAAACTTACTATTTGCTCGTCGCATGATGGAGATTTACTCACCACCTGCAGGAGTGTGGTTACAATTTTATTGTTGTTGTTGTTTGTCATACTTAAAATGAGTGAACTCCATCAGACAAGAGCTAAAAAAAACTGAATATTGCAGGGCGAGTATTCGGGTATTTCTGCATCCGTACATTTTTAAATTATGCGTAAACACGGCCATGCCGGTCTGAGTTACTATTACGCCTACACTCTATTGTTTGCTGTATACCTAGTGTACCTACCCGCATAGATGCAGCGCTTTAGCAAAATCTTTTTTATTTGTATAAATCTCAACACAGGTGTAAAACGGTACCCCAACCAAAAAATTCTGGCTAAGTTTCAAAATAAAAAGTTACCAACCTTCAAAAACCATATTCGTTGTCAGAACAAGTATGACCAGCGTTTCTATAATAAATCCTATTCATTTGACAATCTCCGTTTATCGCAGTTTCGAAATCGAATCTTGGTGGGGCCCCGATAGCTGTGTTCTAGCGTTAGAATAACATCCGTCGCCATATCGGTCGATGCACTGTTTTGAAACACTCGAGATCGTCACTCTGCTCGAGTGGAGATTCTATAATCTATACTATGTGTAGGTATGTATAGTCTGTGCTGTGATGCGAATAAATTAGGTTCGGTTATCCGGCGTAAGCGAAAGTCTCTAACCTCTAACTTTTACTGCAGATAAGAAACGATTAAAATAAGTAAATAACTAGATTATGAATTATATAATTTCTCTGTATACAAAACATTGAATGTAGGCTAGTTAGTTAAAGTCCATTACAGCACGAATATCACGTGGACATCAATTTTTACTATTATCTAATCTGTGACCTTGATCTGGTTTTACGCGTTCTGACACAACAGTTTCGGCTATTTAATGAGTAGGTAGAAAAAAAAATTCATTCACACCTTTCTGTTCTACTAATGGAAACGATTAGACTTGCAAGGCAATCGCGCCGATTCATTTTTGAAGATAATATTATCCTTGCTTGCCCATATTAACAAAATCTGACCAATTTTGCCATTGACTTATATATTACTGCGTAAGGACTGGGCGGACGGCATGTTAAAATGACGCCACAAACGTGGTCCCAATAAGGTCTTTCCTAGCCTAAGTGAACTAGTCCACGATCGGATCTCTTCGGGTGCGGTCGTAAATTTTATTAAAAGCTTTATTTATGTTCTTTATACCTCGAAAATGCCACGCCGCTTATACAAGGTTACGTTAACGAGCAGACTAGACTACACCAATTCTCTGTATAGCGAACGCGTCGAGCAAATGTTCGGACGACCGTATCTTTAGTTTTTATATCAATGAATTTTGCTCAATATAATGACTGGAGTTTTTTAAGAGCGAAATAAAGATATGAATACAACGATCTCACTCACCTTCCTTCTTACAGGTTTTGGTTTTTCTGCAGGCGGAGGGTTCAGTCTGGGGTCGTTGGTCCGCGGGCAGTACGGCTTGGCGAGCAGCTTGGGCGATGGAGCCAACAGGCCCACTTTACTGGAACTGCTTAGCACCCCCGATAATATCACACTGTTATTTGAGTCCATATTGTTCACTCGCGTTAATATCTCCTGGACACTCTTAAGTTCATCCACAGGTGTAATACTGTCCTTGTCAAACAAACTACTATCTAAACTTGTAGTCCTATCTATTGCACTCTTTATTATAGACATATTTGGAACATTCTCGTTTATTGAATTGTCCCTGTCCCGGTCCACATTGAACGATTGAGACATGTTGCTGAAGATACCAGAGAAGAGTCCTGTTGAACTAAAACGCGACGAGAATGGTAGAGTTGAATTCTCTAACACGGACGGCCTGTCGATTGAGAAAGGCTTGTCGATTTTCTCGGGTTTTTCTACCAAAGGTGATGAAGTACATGCAGCCTTAATCGGCTTCATGGGCTCTTGAGGCAGAGGTATCGTTTCTGGCGGCGGTATTACGGGAGTCGGGCTCGGCTCTTCAGGCAGTGGTATATTTTCCGGATTAGGCAAAGGTATTGACTCAACGGGCGGCAAAGGTATGTTCTCAGGATAAACAATAACTTTGCCATCACTATGAAGATCGTTAATTTCGTCGTGAATATCTCCATTGATCTCTATTGGCTTTGACGTGTCGTTTTCAGTCCTCAGCTGAACACTGATCTGATCGTCCACCATGTTGAGATCAAAGTTAAGATTCACTTTCTTCCGTTTCTCTTTAGGTTTCTTATTTCTGCTTTTCAGTATCTGTATGTTTTCTGTGTGAAAGGAGTGTATTTTCTTCTGAATATCATCCATTTCGTCGCGCTGTGGCGACGAGTTCCCGCTCGTGTCAGCTGACTGGCAGCTATTCATTTTATCGTTTGGGCTCTCAATGCCTTTCACATCGATATTACTGTCCACAGACTCTTGTATTTTTGGTTGCGCAGGTATCGTAGTATCTATTTCCATTGGCACCACTTTATTGTAATTACTTTCATCTATTTCAACATTATTATTATTAGTTTTGATGTCATCTGGTTTGGGTATTGGTATTTCAGGCGGAAGTTCCTCCTCAGGCGTCGGCACTCCTATTATTCTCCTAATGTTCTCGCTGTCGTGGGGGCCCTTAATGTTCATGTTTAACACGTCACTGTCTATATTGCACTGGTCATCGGAGCCCTGACCGCTGTCCGAACGAGTTCTGTCCCTACCGTATATACTATCCATAATATTTCGCACTTTGTATTGCCTCGTCAATGCTTGCGTGTCATCTTTGATGGGCGAGTCTTCCGACGTTAAAATAGGCGAAGTTTCGTCATTACACTGCATAAATAAAGTTTTTGGGTTAGTTAGTAACTTTCATGACAGCAATCTCTAGAAGACAATTGCAAAGCTACTTACAGGCACAATAGTGTTCTGTTCGCAAGATAACGATTCTCTCGCTAACCGTCTCTTCTTCAATGGAGTCACCATTTCGTTAGGGGGCGATTCTGGAACAAACACATCTAAAATTCAAAATAGTAATACATTGTTTAATGAAGTAAGAAACAAATACATATTCGTTATTTGATAATCAAGAACAAACCTGCAACAGGCGAGTCACTCTCCTCACTAATTGCTTGTCGTAACCATCTCTTCTTGGCACTGTGTTGTGGTATGATTGGCTGGACTACTTCAGGTACGTCAGGCGGCGTACTCCTTGTTATTCGCTTGGCTTTCTTCGGAGGTTTATTTCGATCTCTACCAGGGGTTCTAGGGGGAGAGGCTCTACTATCCTCTTCGTGGTCTAAATCATGACCACCACTTAAATCGCCAATCATCGTCGATGCGACTCTGACCAAGCTTTCTAGGGACGGCGCGGACACTAAGGTAGGTCTGTAGGGGGACCTATAAGGCGAAGGCGTCCGTTCAGGCGACCTCCCTAACCATTCTGTTGCCATAGTTTTCTTGGTTTTTGGTAATTTGAAGGCGGATTCTACTGACCCAACTGCTGCTTCGACTAATAGACATGCAGGGCTTAGCCCCAGTTCCTGAAATTTAAAAGTATGATATAGGCAATTCTTCAATAGACAGTTTGTTTCAATGCGGTCAGTGGTTATCTAATTTGAGTCTAAACGGGAACCGATAGGATTTTTTCTAAATCTTATCTGGGGTAAAAATTAAGGATTTCTTCTAAATTATGAAAGACGCCACATACCTGACGACATATTATGTCATGCGGCGGCCCTTCATTGATCCGTTCATGGTCCATGCTGGGCGGAGGCAGGGCACTGTCCCGTCTCACCGGCGCAGCTCGCGGCGGCGTCAGTGGCGCAGGCGGCGCTTCGTCACCTGACGTCACCATATCGCTGTCAGCTGAGTTGAGGCGACGCCGGTTGGACTGCGATGTCGTACGGGCACGGCCTTTGCGCCTACACACAATTTAACATTTAATAAGTATTTTTATAACATTGTGAGGGATGAAGTAAAAGATGCTTAGAATAAATGGAAATAATTGGTCAGATTTCAAGAAAATTCTACAATTTACTTTGTTGTTACTGGTATGGTAATATGCATGTATCTAAGTGGCGTATTCCATGCATAACGAGTATTCAGTTATACTAGGTTTGATAAGTTAGAATAGCTAATATCTTAACCGTGTTTTGCCTCTAAAAATAAACTTTATTTGTAAAATAAAAACTACACGAAAAAATCAGGAGGGCTATGTCCAGCATCAAGCTGTAATATAGAATTACGATCAAAATAACATTATTTGAAACATAAATAGCAAACAGTTTTGTTATTAAACAATTACTTCTAGTCAAATTATATAAAAAGTAAGAAACTTTATTGCTTCAATTACATTTTTAATCTACAGATTTTTTATCAAGCACCTGCAACAGTATTTTTTTTTTTTTATTTGTTTTATTGCACACACTACATTTACCTCCTGATATAGTTGTTTAAAATTGGAACTTTGCCAATAATAAAGAAAAAGATATTTCAAGATGTAATTACAGTAAGCAGGAATGTAACTAGAGACAATGTGAACTTACTTTTTCCTCTTTTTCGATGTGTTGTGAACTTCTTCGTCTTCGTCCTTATCATTAGCATTGGGATGAGGATCAGACTCTCGTCTCTTTTGCCTTTCTTTGACCTCCTGTTTGCGCTGTTCAGCTTTTTCCATACGTTCGAACGCCTTCATTATAGCTGCCATCTTACGTTCTTCGCGCGTTTGTAATTTAGATACAGGTTTAGAATTTTGTCTGGTCCCAAGGCTAGGTGTGTGAGTTTCGATAAGGCTTTTCGAACTAACCAATTTCCTCTTTTCCTTCTCTTTGTTATTATTCTGTATTTTGTCTTGAGAATCATCTGTTTTGTCATCCATAGAGTCTTGGTTCACGCAAGTCGTTCGACTTGATCTTGATGATCTGTCGTGACATGCTGACTTAGCCATGAACTCTCTTGTCACTGGTCTATCTTCTTCTATTTTCGGTTCCTCTATTATAGGTTTCTTCTCTTCGACTTTCTCTGGTTTCTCCTCATCAGAATACACAGGCTCCTCCTCTTGTTTTATTTCTTTTATGATCTCCTTTACTTCTACTTTCGGGATGACGATTGGTTTCGGTTCTTCTTCAGCTGGAAGTGGAATAAGCTCGGGATGTTTTATTACCTCGAATTTCTCCTCAATAGGTTCTGGTTCATAGAAGTCTGGTTCATCTATTTCTTCAGGCTTCATTTCTTCTTTCGCTATCAGATCTATTTCAGGTTTTATATCTTCTACTATTGGCTCAGGTTTAGGCGGTTCATCGAAGTTCAAGGCCATTACAGCTGATTTGACAGGGGAAAGTGGCGGGTATTCGTGTTTTATCTGCAGTGGAGATTTCTTTTCTGATTTTATTACGGAAATTTGTGTCGCGTATTCCTTGACCGGTGTGGTGACGACGGGTGGTGCAAGAGGTGGAGAGACTGGAGATGAAGAACTGAAACATCTATTCCTACTTCTCTTCTCCCTAGGCGGGTAGTCAACGCTCTTTCTTGACGCTAGAGTGTTGAGCCCGTTCACTTTGCAGTGTTTCGGGTTACCGCAAGCACACGGCTGCTTGCTACCATCAGCATCGTGACCCACAGTTATTTCAGTGTTGGACTGGACAACTCCAATACTCACTAAATAAACATGCAATGTGCCTTTTACTATACAATGTTGTAATTCGGCATTAGGTTTACACGATCTTCGAACGAACCTTGCTTCGTTCCCGTACGTTCTTGTGTCTATACATATTTGTGTGTTGTCTTTCGGCAGTCTGTAGAAGAATACGAAGGGTCCAGGCTTTTGGCTTCCTGCTCTGGCCGAATTTTGTAGTTGCGGCCTGTGCTGGTTAGACAACATGTACTTGCCACGTAATTCTATTACTGGCGTGTTTTCTTTCAAGTCCTTTGTCGCTATCAATATTTTCCCACCAGCGTGGGGCACCGTAGTACATAAATGCGCGTTCATAGCATACGCCATGTTAGGAGTATTCCCCAATTTACTGCTGTACTTCATTATCTTAGCCCTCAGCTCTGGGCTGTAATGGTTTGTAACGGCTGATTCGTAAGAGTCCTGGAAATGCGATTGATTAGACATTGTGGAGCTATATTTACTTCTATTCAGCAACATTTCTTTCTTGCGTTTCACTCGTTTTTCTGATAGTTTTCTCTTGGTACCTTTACGTACGACAACCTCTGGTTTTTTTGGTCTCTTCGGTCCTCGCTTGGGTAACACTAATGATGGTTGTGGCAATGGGGGAAGCACTGGGAGGTTGGAGTTATAAGTAGTGACACATGAGCCACTGGTGTTGGTATAAGTGGTGACAGTCAATAAACGTTTTCGTCTTTGTCCAGGAAGTCGACTGCTTTCAGAAGAGTCAGTATCAGAGCCACCAAGAGCGCTGAGTTCCTCTCTCTTTCTCATTTGTATGGCACGAGCGTGACGTCGGTCTACGGGCCGCGGCATGCACAGCTCACACATGTACGCGTCTGGTATGTTCTGCCTATCGATGCCCATACAGTCGACGTGCTGCCACTCGCCGCAAGCGTCACAACAGATCATGTAACCGTCATCGTGTGTGAAGTCGCAGATGCATCTAGTTTTGCCCTCCTCCTCGCCTTCTGGAGCAGTCTCCGTATCACTGCCACCTCTGTCAGCTTTCCTGTCTCCATCTAAAGAGGAAATCACAGAGGCAGTGTCGTCGTCAGGTGGCGGAGGTGGCTGTGGCTTGTAAGTTACTGGCGCCATTTGTATAGTAGACACAGGTATAGGTGTTCCAACAACACTGGTAGGCACTGTCAAAGGCATTTCGTAGGAAGCAGTGGACATGATTACAGGTGAATTACGTTGTAAGGGGCTCATTGGTGATGTAGTTAATGGGGGTGAAATGATGGTGGGTGGTGGGCCAGTGGACACCGGTGTCGTAGGTGGCGTGGCTGTAGGCTGCTTCTGGGCAGGCTGGGCGTACGTGTGGTCCAACATCACGAAGGCTAAGGGCTGGAAAGAGTACCTCCTCAATTCTTCTGAAAGGTTTGGCCTCTCCTCCATGCCGATTATGTCGTCCTCAGTAAGTAGTGTTGTTTTATCGCCACTGAAACAAAGAAAACACAAATTAGTACCCATTTAATAATAAAAATTCAGTGTTGGTTTTTGTAGTTCATGTTTAATTAAATAATAAATTAACATTTTTTTAATTTGTGTAGGTATACTCACACAACAATCCTTTTTTGATTTACAGGTTTGACTTCCACTGGTTCCTCAGGTGTAGGCGGTAAAGTTGTTAAATGATTGATTGGCGTGGGACTCGGTTGCAGCATTAACTTGGGTTGTGAAAGTGATTGCAAGATCTGGGCAGTCAACTGCTGGTTTGCAGACACTTGTGACACTGTGGATATTGGATTATCTGCAGGCCCATATGTCTGAACATATCGTAAATTAGGAGTAGACCCTGATTGCACATAGTGGGGACCCTTTGGTAAACTCGTACTAATTGGAGCAGTCGAAATTAAAACAGGGCCACATGGAGACTGTAATACTAAACGCTCCCCTTTAGGAGGGAACTTTGACAGAGACAGTGATTGACTCTTATGTGTAGGACTGCCGACTTTCTGAATAATTTTCGATGCATTAGAGTCCACAACTCCATAGCTTGGCTGCTGGCTTTTGTATGTGACGCTGGCGACAGGCCAAGACTTCGCCTCGGATTTGTTTGCTGACCCCGTCTGTTGTATTATTTTAATTGGCCTTGACTGATTCTTCTGATTAGAAACTTGTCCAGAGCTCTTAGATCCCTTAAAAGTATTGACGGACTTCCTTCCAGAGTGTACAGACATCTTATTAGGTCCAGAGACAACACGAGATAAAATATGGCATTGTGTGTTACCTGAGGAGGCAGCAACCATAGCGTTTAGATTAGCACCATTGTTTACCTTATTCAAAGATTTACCTAAGTTTGTGCTTTTGGTAAATGTATGATTGTAGGGCACATTCTTGATAGGGCTATTGTTGTTCACAACATTTGGTGACAAGGTGGAGCAGCCAATCAATGATTGATTCTTCTGGGGTTTAGTGCAAAGAACTGAGTTGCTTAATTTGTAAACATGATTTTGTGTGCCATATACTGGAGCCATTTCTTTCCCAGTTAAGTATTGCTGGTTATAGTTTGGATTCTTCGGAATAGATATATTACTTAAAATCTGTACTTTGGACGTCTTGGGTCGGCTTATGTAGTTAGTCTCTGTGACTATGTTTGATCTTCTTGCTTGAGTTGTGTCATTAACATAACTCTCGCTGGTGATAATGATTTGTGACACGCCGGCTTGTGATCTATCATCATCCATCTTAGGGTCATTTGTAGCAGCACTGGTAGCAACTATTGTAGGCAGCCATAGGGTCTGGTTTCCAGATACATCTTGTACATTCTGTATAGATGTAATGTTTCCAACAGCTGCATCAACATTAATTGTAAAGTTCTGAGGCAATTTCGTAACATTTTGAACAATTGCAGTGCTCAGAGGCGCTTGTATGAGAGTTGTGGTGTTATCTAAATAATTGCCATCATTTGAATCTTCTGTTTCTTGTAATATGGGGTACGCTATGCGCCCTACATTATCTATGGCTTCTTCAAGCCTCACAATCCCAGAGAGGGAGTCCACAGACATATCTGTATCACAGTGTTTTTCAGCAATGTGATACTCAACTTCTTTGTCTACTTTGTGCACGGATTGAATTATACTTTCAGTGCGTGTGGAGTCAGGTTCAGGATCACCATCAGTGGAAGACAGGGGCAGGGCCCTCAACACAGGAGTTCTCACACTAGATACATTCATATTTGTTAATTTGTGATCCAATACATGTTCGTAAACATTTTCACTGGAGGTGGTCGGCCCGTAATCCTATAACAAAATATAAAATCAAATTAATCTTTGTGGAATTCAGTAAATGCATACAATGCACATAATTTTGAATTTGTAATTAAATGTGACACTTCTGCATAATGTGCATGAATAAGTATTTCAAATTATACTTATTGTGTTACTGACTTGTTTTCTAAGCACTGTGATTTGACTAAGACATACCAGATACCAGTTATGATAGTGCACTTTTACTACAATCATGAAAACAAGTAATTTTCAAAATATGAGTTATTCCAATAGGATTTTCACTCGTATTTATAAACTTTGTACAGTAATAGCTGATACGTCCCCTATAAAATAACTTTATTAACATATAATCAACATATTTTGCAGTCTGTCAGGAGTCATGGAATGACAATCAGATTGATTGCCTTCATTTATAAAACTTGTGATAACTTCCTCGGTAAATATATTTAAAGAACAATCTCACATTACTCACCTAAAAGCTGTAAAACTAAACTAAGGATATCAATGAATACACCTTTATTTTCAAATCTTTATTTATTACAATGTCAAGGTCCTAAAAATGGGTAGTATGTAGTATTGTTTAATTAACTATTTTTATAACACACCTATGTAAATAGTTAAGCAAAGATTATAGTTCACCTCTCACTTATATATTTATCTAAGAACTAAGTTTAATGCACTATGGAGACAATTAGAAGGTGCAAGCAGGATTTATGAAATTGTGTAACATAATAGTGGTGAAGGCAGTAGGAAAGCAGTGTAGGAACATGATGTTATTGGTTACAAAATCATAATATTTACAAATAAAGACCTAAGTGACTGGCTAGGTGTCCATGTCAGCAGAACTGGTTAGAGACCTTGGTAATGGGATTTATATTAGTAAATATGTTTTACTCACTTGCCGGGCCGCTGATTCGTAATCTGATGTAGCAGACATGCTGTATATACTATCATCTTGGGTCAAACCCGAGATGACGCCTTGGAGTGCACCTCGGCCCCCAAATTTTATTTCATGTGACTGCAACCGAAAATCTATTCTTTACCCATATATCTTCAAAATGATCAGGTATAGGTGCGACGTACACCATAATGTTCTTGGTAAAATATTTTTAGTCCACAAATAGGATACGACCGCCGAGGTCATTGTTCCACAAAACGATTTGAAAGTCACTTTATTTTGTTCCCTACGAGAAAATATAAAGAACAACACTAAAATAATGCATAATAAACGTAGCATCAATGGAATAAACGCAAAAAATAAGCGAATAGGTTAATCCACTGCCGCCATTATTGTAGCACGGAAACTGAAATGTCTCAGCAATAAACATCAAAAAAAGTAAACACTATCCACTTAAGAGAGTTTTAACTTCAATATATCGGTAGTATACTGATATAATCGAAATATTTAACTATGTAACGCCACTAAATCCCCTTAGTAACAAAGACATGAGAAATATAAGTACATACGAAAATGAGGTTTGTATATTTATATCACCTCAATAAAATAATAATGACTTACTTGTAGCGATATCATGTATAATAGCGGTTAATATTAAAGTATAAACTAAATATTTATAGAAAATGACAACATCACAATAGTTCAGCAGTATGAAATCCAGATGTAAACACTTTTCGAGAAAATACTGAAGGAAACTTGTACTAACCTGTATATGAGCGAATTTGTAACACCTAGGACTTAGCGAAACTATTTCCATCAAATAATTGCGTAGCACGTAATAAATAGGCCTCAAAGTTCGTAACTACGACCAAAACATTCACAAGACTCGAAGATGGCGGCCATTGCATTTTCTTGATACAAAACAACGGGGGTTTCATGAAACATGTCGCACTACTGAGAACTTCCGGTCAAATGAGTAAAGTTTAATGTAAAATATATTTTAGAGGGTACAAAGGAAACATTAGGTATGTGAAATTAAATATAATTAAAATACATAATTTCTTATTTTATTTAAAACTCCATACACATATAAATTATAACACTTTCATTTAAAAGTAATTCAATTTAGTAAAAAGTGTTTATGGATAGAGTTCAAAGATTTTTGTAATCCTTTTTTTTCCTTTTCAAAAATAGACAAAGTTATTCTAATTACGAACGCGTTCTGAAATAAGGACTTACTATTTTGTCAATGGTTTGCAAATAAAAACTATTTGATTTGTTTCTGCTTTACGGAAATTATTGACAAAACACTGCAATTCAATATTTTCAGCGTTTACAGTTTGAAATATTCACTTGAAACTGCTGTGAGCAAGAAAAACATTTTAAAGTCAAGATTTGAGTTTAACTATAGACTGAATTTTACTTTTGATCAGTAATATATTATGTATAGAAGTCTAGATTCACCTTACATTAAAGTGGCAGGTTTGGATTATAGTGCTAATAGCCGCGTCCCAACTTTGTGCCGCGCGGCTCGTAGTAAACCGTTCGTTAGGCCGCGTGATACAAGCCAGAAGCCTCGCTCACGTCCACACTCACGAGGCCCGGCCGCGCGGCTCATAGTGGGGACGCCGCTTGAGGCCCGGAGACGAGCAGAGCGGAGAGGAGATAAGCCAAATTGATAAATCACAGGAAGGGTGAAAGACCAGATGTAAATTTGAACTAATGTGGTTGGCCGATTTCCGCACAATATCTCCTTTCGTCTCCGCTTTGGTGGAAACCGGGCCTTATGATCACCCTAGATTATCTTGGCTCGGTCGATTCCAAAGCCAAGTGCACACCCCAGCCCCAATGAAATTTTCGTTTTACCTATATAAATCATCACAATCGTATTATAGTTGGGTTTTGCACGAAACAGAAAATATAGTTTTATTCCGTGGCTTTTTTAAAGCCCATTACATACGCACTTACGCAGTAATATTGACGCCGTGTCGATTCGATTGCTTGGAGGTATAAGTTCTAGAGTTGCCATAGCTGAACTTGATCCACTACCGAAATTCATTTTTCATAAATTCGTAGCTAGTTTCCATTGGCTGTTTCCTGTTATAAGAAACCTATCTGCCACTTCAGCTCTGCAAAACCGTGGTGTTCCGTATCACGTGTAATTACTAAATATGCGCTAGTACAAAACATAGTTTTGTTTAATTACAATTTAGAAATATTTTTTATGCCATTATAATAGAAAAAAAAATAGGTTACAGTTGTGAATCATACATAATTATTTTGTTTAACATATAGCCTGACATTGAACATGCAGATTGCAACAAACCCTAAAATAAAAATTGAAATTTCACGAGATACCCTTAAGTTAATGGTTGATGAAGTTGCCTAACACATTGGTAATTTGGTACAGGCGCAACCATCGCCGCGGTGTGCATTTGCTTACCGCGTGAGTGCTCGAGATATATTTTTTATTGTTAAAATTTTATTAATTTACATAACAACGTTCTATTATTGAAGAGACCTCCTCAAAATAAATGATTGACAGTTGTACATACATACATAAACTCACGCCCTTTTCCCATAAAAGAAGATGATTTATATCGTAAATAGACATAAAATTAGCGATCACGACAGGACAATAAAACAAAAATTCGAAAATCGGTTCGTTGAGTCGGCACGTGGCGTGACCATTCGAAACCACAAAAGCCCCTTTCCCTATGCTTTCCCTACGTAAAGCTGATCGCTGATCGAAGGGCATCCTGAAACCTGGACATCGATGTAGCTATCGACACAGGTGTACAGAAGAAAAGAAGAAGCATGCGAAGAAGTCATGTGTCAACTGGATCATCATAAGTTAAGTGCCGCGAGGCGTCGAACCGCCTTTTTGTATTACATCCATGGGATCTGCAGGGCTATTGCGTATCTTTTTAAATGTCAGTGGCTATCATAGTGTCCATCGATTAACTCAAATGGTTATGGTTTGGTACAAAATTGAACCATATGACAGTTAATTGATGGACACTATGATAGCCACTGACATTTAAAAATATACGCAATAACCCTGGAGGCGATAGATTACGCCGACTAGGCGCTACGCCGCGGAATCTCCACTGCCACGGCAAAACGCCTCTCAGTAGACAAACCTCCGGCGCGATCTCATGGCAACATAGAGAGACTCGACTGTCACAACCCCGTGCAGGGCACGCCATAATAGTAGCGATAAGTCTCATCTTTTAGGAGTTGCTGGAGTGGGGCCTTGGCGCCCTCACCTTCTGCTTCGGACTCTCGTATCCAGTCCTTGTTTATTCCATGGTCCGGAACGAGAGGGAATGGGCCACATTTACCTCCTTCTGCGAAGTAGTCATGCTAGCAAAACAGGTGGCGGAACGTGAGAGAACTTCACGTCTCAGGCATCGGGGGCCACGCGCACCCACGATATCAGCAATTACCAACGACTACCGGGGCTTCGGAACAGTCCCGAAGCCCGGTAGCCGTTGAACAGTCGAAAGAGATATCACGGCCCTGGAACACAAAAGGCTAAAAAGGAACATGGGTGGGTTTTAGTGATTTAGTCCATACAAGTTTTACACTCCCTGCCGCTCTGCCCAGAGCGGGATGGGTCATTTGATGATGTGCCATCACACTTCAAAAATATCTAAGTACAAAACAAAAATGCGGTGTTGCCGTTATATTTGTATAAATCTATACTAATATTATAAAGCTGAAGAGTTTGTTTGTTTGTTTGAACGGGGTAAACTCTGGAACTACTGGTTGGAATTGAAAACTGTTTTAGTGTTGGATAGTCCATTTATCGAGGAAGGCTTTAGGCTATATAACATCACGCTAAGTCCAATAGGAGCGGAGCATAAATGAAAAATGTTGCAAAAACGGGAAAAGGTATTCCTTTTTAACCGACTTCAAAAAAGGAGGAGGTTATATTATTATGTTCGTGTGTATGTATTTTTTTTTTTTTTTTTTATGTATGTTACCTGATTTCTCCTCCATTTGTGAACCGATTCTAAATTCTTTTTTTATTTGAAAGAGTATACTCCTGAGGTGGTCCCATTTAAATTTGGTGAAGATCTGATCCTGATCTTCGGAGATATACAATAGAACTCTTCAAAAATAGACGGCAAATCTGTCGTGATTGCTGCAATCGCTTGGATGTTTATTGTTTACGCAACATCTTAACTTTCCATCACGCCTGTATGCTCTGACGGGGTACGCAGATGTATACAGGACGCCCAGATTTCAAGAGTTAGGTATGTTAAGTTCCATTTTATTGCGGATAAGCCTATTACCGTGACATGGATTGTTAACAACGTAAAAAAAGGATATTACAACTAAAAATGGAAAAGTAAAAAAACTTTTTTGCAAAAAATAAAACCGACTTCAAAAACACAAAAAAGTGAAAAATAACTTTAGATTCTGAAGTCTGCTGCGAAAACGGTTTAAGTTAGGAAAATATCATGTATGAAAGAATTGTTCTTCTTTAAATGTTCTAAAAAAAAGTCCGCGACAGCATATATATATCTTTTAAGATTGACTCACTGTAACCATTTTTTACTATTAAAATGTTAGATTAAAAAGAATGATATTTTGCGATGCTTATTTAACCCATATAATATTAATCTATATCTAAATAAATATGTTTGCTAACACGAAAATTTAATATAGAATATTTGGGCCCTTTACTCTATACAGTTTAAACAATTATCTTAGAAGATATCGCAATATCAAAATATCGGTGCGGTAGGTAAGTGGGGATTCTGGTCTCCGGGGGCTCCGGAGAAATTCAAATTCAAAATATTTACTGCACCATAATGTTTACAAGTACAAGGTGTTACTGTATATTAAACAGTAAGAGATAGTAAATGTTTCTTTAATAATATAATCGAAGCCAATCTAAACTAATAGGTATTATAAAGAGGAAAGGTAAGATTTTTTGTTAGTTACGAGTACGATTTAACTCAATTTAATATGTTGGATAGTCGATTTATCGAGAAAGGTTATAAGCTATATTATGTGACGCGGACGAAGTTGCGTGGGTCAGCTAGTATTTGTATAAATACGCAATGGATGATTGTTTTCAGTCTGTCTTATCCAAAAACTGGCCATGTGCAAGTCGGACATGCACATCAAGGTTCCGTACCATTTAGATATTGAGAGATTTTCCATGTTATTTAAACACCATAGACTCCTTATAGGTTTTCCTGTAATCTTTAAGTGTTGAACAATTTCTATATGATATTCCAAAATTGGGTGATCGTTTCCATCAATTTTCTTAAATATCTTTAAGAGTTTTTATCTTAAATTATTAAAAATATATATTTCAGATCCGGGGCTCGTGGCTTAATAAAAACTGCCACTCGGGTCGATCTTTAGGTAAAGCTGTGCTTGCCTAGGTCAGTCTGTGGATGGGTGACCGCCCGACATACCGAGTTTCCTCCGTGCCTCGGAAAGCACGTTAAGCTGTTGGTCCCGGCTGCTATATATAGATCTTTGGCAGTCGTTACAAGTAGTCAGTGACCTGAAATTCTGACATCCAGTCTTACCAAAGAGTATCGTATTACCTAGTATTAACTGGGTTGTGGAGGTCAGATAGGCAGTCGCTCTATGTAAAATACTGGTATTCAGCTGCATCCGGTTAGACTGGAAGCCGACCCCAACATAGTTGGGAAAAGGCTAGGCAGATTATGATTTCAGATCCGGGGCTGCGGGTTGTTCGAAAGAGATACCGCGGCCTCGGCACAAGGGCTAATAAAGAACATGGGTGGTTTTTAGTCAGTAGATGTCTGACACTGTCTTCCACTCTGCCTAAGAGCTGAAGGGATTATTTGATGATTTCCCACCCAAAAAAAAAGGCCATATACAGAAAGAAAGCTGGTAGCCCAGCGCTTATAGGAACCGGTACAGCAACAACAAGCGCCGATAAGCGCCGAACGTGGCCGACTAGTTCCGAAAATCTTCGACACGCGCCGGTCAGTGCTGGTGCCACCCGCCATATAAAATTAATGCGACAACACGTACAATAGCGACGATAAGTGCTGGTCGATCGGCGCCGGCTACCAGCTTTCTTTCTGTATACGTCCATAGATATTTTTGATGCCGGGTATGGTGTAAACAAAATTGCGGGAAGAGAAAAGAAAAGAAATTAACAAGAAATATTTTTTTTTTTTGAAAATTATTTCTTGCTAATTTCTCTACATGCTCTACATAAAGGCGCGTCCCCATAAGAGCAGCGCGGCTCCGTGAGCCCAAGCCGCGGGGCTAAGACTCGTGAGAGTGGACGTGAGCGAGGCCTGAGCGGCGCGGCCTAACAGGGCGTTGCAAAAAAAAACAAAAAAGAATCGCGAGGCCGATCCGCGTGGCCCTAAAAAGCCGCGCGGCTTATAATGGGGACGCGCCTTTATATATCTTCTTCCATCGTCAACTCCGTGGAACAAAAAATAATGTTGTGCTGAAATCTCGCTTGTGCGATGGCAACACTATGGGATGGTATTCTTGTCAATGTAACTGATAAACATAAACCATGGAATAACAAAGACAAAGATAGTGAAAATCACAATAGTACATTTTGAAAAATCTGACACCCGAGCCGTACGGCGGCGGCGGCGCGGCGGCGAGGGTGTACATTTTTTATTTAATTTTTTTTCTCTAGCTTGTACTGTCCCACTGCTCGGCAAAGGCCTCCCCCAATTCCTCCCACGTTCTCTTTTCCTGAGCCACCTCGAACCAGCCCTCGTGGTGCGCAGATCGTCTCGCCACCTCTGTCTGGGCCGGCCTCGGCGGGTGTTCATGGGGTCGAGAAATGCAATAACATCCCACGTATATCAAACGACGTTTTTCAATACACTTTCGAAGAAATTAACTAATAGAGCGATAAGTATTTTTGTCATCAAAGAACTATAAGGAACCTATGATTTAATTTGCTTTTTTTCCGCGGTTTGATTTCGCCAGGTTGAAGGCTCACTATAGGTATCACGCCGTTATACAGCCTCACACATGCCTCACAGGAAAAATATATTGAATTTAAATATTTTTTATTAAGAACACAAATATATGTTGACTTATTCATAAAAGTAAATAATTGTTTAACATTATCTTGTTTATCTATAGTATTCATTTTATAAAAACAATTTAATATTCAAAAATATAATATAGCTGCGAAGACGAAACGAAACGAAATTTAAAAAAAAAACACCACCGACTATAGAGTCGGCGGTGTTTTTTTTTAATTTTCGTTTTAAACATAATCGATTTGGACGTAATCTACGGTATAGTTTTCTGTGCTAAAGTAATTTTCTTTCCCGCCCTTGGTTGCGGAAAAATAAGATTACCGCACGTGTGCGAAATATGTTGCATTTCGAACCTAGTCGTAGTGCAATAAGAGCTAGTTTTCGAGGAAGTGTCGTGAAAAGAAAATTACACAGTTTAAAACAATAAAAATTAACGATAAACCAAATAAATCATACATTAATGTACGGAACAATAAACAGAATTTGGTACTGAAGTAGACAAGCTCTACTAATAAGTATCATATTCTGTAATGTGTCTGTGGTACTCTATCACGCCAAACAAGCACAGAGTACACAGATTAAATTAATACTGGTACGGGACCACTGACGTATAAATAATATGTTCTGTGGTACAGAGTACCTATAAATATCAAGTGTCAAGCACACGTTTTGAATTTAGGTTATGTTGTTGTGGAATTTAATATTGACCACACCGTTTTACCAAAATAAAACACTTTTAGTTAAAAATGAGTGACTTTGTATTAAATGACTCGGACTCCGAAGTCGATTCAGATGAAGAAGTAAGTACCTTTCAAGGAATTAGTATATTGGGCTCCGGTAATAAACGAAATATGACAGAATTTCTGTAAATCTCTTCATTTATGTATTGCAGTTGCAAGAAGCGTTCGCTAAAGGCTTGCTTAAACCTGGTCTTAATGAAGAAATAGAAAGGATAGAGAAGAATTATGTAAATAACATAGCTGATTTGAAAGCGAAGCTGAAAGATATTCAGCTAAAACTGCCATGGATCGAGACTTTAGATCTAGTGACTGCTGTTGCACCGATGGCTCCCGACGTAGCCATGCAAATGCAGGAGACAGCACAGAGAAGAAAGTATGTAATAAACATTTTTGAATGAAAATATGTTTTAGTTTATATTTCACAACATTGCACATTACATGCTACTCTTTTGGTTTATTTTTATAGTACTGGTTTATTCAAGACCACCACCAGTTACATCTCTTGTATTGTGACTCACACATACAGCTTATGTCTGTCGGGATATATAATAGAGTAACTGGCTTTTAAAAATTTGATAATTTGAGGATATGTAAAAATAACTAGATAAAGAATATAAAGGGACAGGCCTATTTAATGTTTGGTGCCCTTTAACAAATAATTGTGTCCCTGCAATCATTATTTTTTTAAATCAACTAAAATAATCATTTTCATTTCCCATAAAAGTAATAACAGTTAAGTAGTAACTTATATATGTATACCAGTGTCACATAATAATCAACCATTTTTCAAACCAAACTTTTCGAATTTACAGGAATCTAAAAGAGAACACCAAGGGACACCAGAACTATGACCCAACTCAAGACCCTGTCCTCAATGAGTTCAAAAGAGAGAATCTCTTACATAGACAAGCACAGGCCGCTGTCATTGAGGGTATTAAGAAGCTGAAGGACCTTGGAGTACCTACAAGAAGGTAGTAAATTAGAAATTTCTTTGCCTAGTTGTTAGCTAGGGCTGTGACGTGCCTAGAGGCCAACAATACTGCGAGTCCATAAGGCAAGCAAGACTTTAGAAATACTAATATCAGAAAAACTAGTAGGTTATAAGAACAAGAGAAGTACAAGAGAATAGTATTTTATATAAAGCGCCTATCTGACATAGGCGCTTTATATAAAGTACTGGTATTCAGCTACATCCGGTCAGACTGGAAGCTGCCCCCAACATAGTTGGGAAAAAGCTAGGCAGATGATGATGATGAAGAACAAGAGAAACTTTTCGAATTATATGAAAATATCACCATATTGGGCTAGCGCCATACCTGTGCTGTTAACTAAATAAATGTGGTGTTACCTAGGAAGGCACTGATTTTTAAAAAGGTCAGATAGGTGTTAGTTCTCTCCTCAATGCTAGTATTCAGCTACGTTCAATAGACTGGAAATCTAGGGGGGCTAAAGAAAGACTCGGGTAGCCAACTCTTGACTGTAAAGATCTCTTCCGAAAAAACATCCTATACTGTGTGTAAATTTTATTTATCTGACTTTAATAATTTATTATTCAAATATGTAGCGAATTACAAAAACAAAATGAGATTGTCTAGTCTTGATTAATTTGTTAATTTTATTTACTTAAATATAGTGTTATCAACATCAAGGAACTTCTTCATTCTGCAGTTCTAGATATATCTCTTTGTTACTTCCAGACCCGATGACTACTTTGCAGAGATGGCCAAGTCAGATGATCACATGCAGAAGGTCCGCAAGAACCTGATGGCGAAACAGGCAGCACAGGCTCGCACAGAAAAAGTTAGACAGCTTCGAGATCAGAAGAAGATTGCTAAGCGAGTTCAGGTAAAGTTTGAACCTTATACGGTGTATTCTTGTTTACTTCATGGATGGCAATTGCTTGTAGCGTTGTAGGGCGTCCTAGAGAGTATAAACTACAAGCTTTATGATAGACAGATCTGTTGTTTGTGATAATGAGCGGGCATTTTGGAGACTGTCCTTTTAATTTTGACATTTAAGAATTTTGGAAAGAATTTGGTATACATAAAATCAAAAAAGTAAAAGTAAGAGAGAAGTAAGAGGATGAAAGTTTGATGCTGAACAACTATCTGTAGGACATCCTAATATTTGTTCTGTACGGGGATCGAACCCGCGACACGCAGCGCAGCAGTCTAATCGCTTAGCCACTGCACCAACCCTGTTGTCCAAATCATAGGAGTATAGCTGTAAAATTAACATATTGTCACGTGCTTTGTTGCTACAGTATGACGCTGGCGGCTATCCGGCGCATACATGATAATCAAATTAAAAACTGAATGCATACTAACTTTATATAATGGACATTATTTCAATGCATTATGTATTATAATTGGTTATACGACGTCAATGCTTCGTTTGTGGTATGAAGAGAAAGTATGTAAATCACAGTTTCATAAATAGGAATTGAACAGACAACTGATTGCACTTTCATTTGATTATTTACTAGTACTGTTTTATGTTAAAAAATGATTATGTCGCAAATAGTAAATGCATTTACCGTTTTTTCGCCATAATATGTATTTTAAAAAGGGCTGTATTTTACGTACGGTATAGGAAAGAGACATTTTTAGAGACAGGAACAAGAACCAATACTTATTGTAATCTTGGGATGTTTCGCTAATTTCTTCACGAGTTTGTTAATTGACCCACGGGATTGGAATACCGGGATAAAAAGTTCCCATCCTATGTCAGTATGTAGTTTTTCCATGAAAGAGTAACATACATTCATCCGTCCTCGTGCACTCGCAATAATATAATAGTTACTAATATAATAGTTATTTCTTATACCATTAATTTAATTGCTAATCAAAAATTTAAATTTTCAGACTGATGCAAGAGTAAAACAAGCAGCAGACAAGAAAGAAATGTTGGAACAATTAAAACGTGTAAGAAAAGGAAAATCATCTGACCTAGGATTCCTAGATGACAATAAAGGCAGTAACAACAACAAAGGAAATAAGGGCAAGGATGGCAAAGGACCACAGAATAAGGTCAATAAAAGAAGGCAAGCAAAAGACAAGAAATTCGGTTTTGGCGGTAAAAAGAAAGGCGGGAAACTAAACACGAGGGAATCTTCAAACAATTTCGAAGGTTTTAATGGCGCTGCTCCACAGAAAAGACAGGGCAATTTCAAAACGAAATCGTTCCAGGTCAATAGTAAGAAGAATGCTAGGCCCGGCAAACCTCAAAGACCTGGAAAATCTAAAAGGAAGAATAATAAGAGATAAATAATTTAGTTACTTGTTCTAGAATAAATATTTTGCTTATAATAAGAATGGTTGTTTTATTTAAATTACTGTGTAGGTATTGCTAGGAATCTTTGACGAAGGCTCAGCAGTCTACACTGTGGAGGTGTGCCCCGCTTGGGCGGAGCCCCGCCGTGTTCTCGTAGCGGCGATCGGCGGCGGCGACCTCTCGCGTCCGGCCCTGGTGCAAGCCATGGTCCGGGGCGAGGAGGAATGGGACGCCGTCGCCTCCTTCTGCGAAGCAGTGATGCTAGCGAAGGAGGTGGCGGAACGTGAGAGGGAGAGAACCTCTCGTCCCAACCGCCGCGGGAGGCGCTCCGGGCGTCAGGGGCCACGTGATGGCTTCCGGCCACCGTAGACGCGGGCCTGTGGACGGTGAGTGATGGGTAAGCTCGCCGTCCGTCCGTCTTATGACGACGACAGGCCGTGTCGACGGCGCGTTTGTGTTCCACGCGCGCCTCAAAGAGATGTCAGCAACATGGAAGGGGCCCGCTAGGGCCGACGCCTGTCGAGGCTGCGGGCTGTCCGCAAGGGAAACCGCGGCCTCGACATGAAGGGCGAAGAAGGAACATGGGTGGTTTTTAGTCAGTAGAAGTCTGACACTCCCTTTCGCTCTGCCCAAGAGCGGGAGGGGTTATTTGATGATTTCCCACCCCCAAAAAAAAAAAAAAAAGGCTCAGCAGTCTAAACTCAAGGTTTGCCAAAAAGCGATGGAGCGTAGCATTTTAAACATCAGCATCACCGATCGCATACGCAACACCACAATGTGCTCCAAGACAGGCAGCGCCGCTGTTGGCGATAAGTCTGCAAGGTCGTCACATAGTGGGTGCTTGAAGACGTTCGTCGTCTCCGAGGCCCAAAAAACACCGTCGTGACGATTTGGACTGGTCTCGACTGATTGACCAGAGAAGAGTTCCTTGAGTGACTATTTGATGAAAAAGGAAGTAAAAAATTTTTTTTTTTCAATTCATAAATAGACCCGGTAGGTGGCTCTAAAGTCGGTGTGTCACTGATTTTCTCTTACACGGTAGGGACGATTTTAATGATATTATTTAAACAACAAAAAGGGGAATACGTCATACAATAAAACACACCACAGCTGATATATAAAACGTTTAATATTGCTCTTGTTCTACCACTTGCGTCCCTTGCCCTTCTTCTTCTGCTGCTGTTTGCGCGACCAGGCGCTGTCGGCTTGTTTGTCGACGCGTGGTGACTTGGCGGCCGAGGCTGCGGCCGTAGGGGTTGGTTGCTGCTTGCTCATGTCGCTGGAGGGTTGGAAACACAAGTATATTAGTACAGTGTTGAAGAAAAAAGAAGAAACCTGGATGAATTTTATTAAGTAATAAGTAGTGATCATCGATAGACTTGATGGGTTATGATGCGTAGCCTTCCCCAACTTTGTTGTGGTCAGCTTCCAGTATAACCCGATGCAGCTCAATACCAGTACTTTATATAAAGCGCCTATGTCAGATAGGCGCTTTATATAAAATATTATAATATACTAATAATTATATCCACAACCCAGTTAGTACTGGGTGATACGATCTCCGTTGGTAAGACTAGTTGTCAGATTTTCGGGCTACTGACTACTTGCAACAACTGTAAAAGACTGCACTGCCACCGACGAAGTCATAGATATGGCGAAGTTTTGAACTAATCAAATAAACACTAATTTTCTGAACTCATATCACATACTTCTTAAAGTATGAGTTAAGGTGTAGTTTTGCTAGCTAATTTTATGTGTCTACGAAAGGGGAACAGCTCTAATGGATTGTTGTGTTGTTTGTTTGAAAGCATTATGGCGCATACTTTGATCATTCACCCAGTTTAAGTAAATCGGGCTAGCGGCCAAGTGTAAACGACCTATGTCGCAACGCTCGTGTGTCCAGCCAATTTACATGCAGAATAAACATTTTATATATTTTTACGGGACCGGCCAATGTAGCGACACTTAGAGGAGGCTTATGTCCAGCAGTGGTCGTCTTTCGCCTGAAATGATGATGATGATATTTTTAATTATTGGGTATGGCCATCTAAAATGGTTTTCAGTTTCATCATCCATAAATGGCAGCATGCGAAGGTGATACCATGATTACTACAATATCGCAGTTTCTTTTTACTATACCCAGAATATTTTACTTCCGAGGTGGCTATCGTCTGATGAGATGATAAGTTATAGATAAGTATGGCAGAAGACATGCTGCGCCGACCCCAAATGAATTGGGATAAGGGCAAGAGAATGATGTTGGTGGCCATCGAAAGTGCAATTTCTGAACTCTCTCAACAGCTGTCTCTCTGCCGCATGACCAATCAGAAGAGATTTGTTTGGGATTTCATTGGACGATAGCACGATCGTACGATCGTTTTTAAGCATTTCACTGTGGCCGCACGATCACTTGCACACACACACTAGTTTCTTTAGTGTGTCCTAATAGAGTTTTTTATTAGGACACACTAAAGAAACTAGTGTGTTTAATCTCGTCGTGCGACGGGAACGCATCGTTTGATCGTATGACCGTTGTCAAGGACGCCGCCTTATGTTATATACATTAATAATGTGAAAGCATTGTTGGCGAGAACTCGATCAAACAAAGGGCTCGTTTGTGGTTGCATACTCTAGACGTCTGCGGTGGAAACAGACACCTTAGTTACGACGCTGTCAACTTACTATTGATCAGTAGCAGTCGTGGACATGCCCTGACTGCCCTTGATGACGTCACGCCGCACACCGCGACGTTTCCGGTACGCGGTACGCTCGTACTTCGGCAGCCATCTGTTCATATGAAAAACAGCTGAATTAGAAAAGTGTAGCAGTCTATTGCTGGTTCAGATTGAACTTTGTAGTTTTTATTTACTTACAATAAAGGAAGTGTATTTAGGCTGTCTGTTGATAACTTGAATCCCTTCATGTTGCCCTTAATATTACAAATATTTAATTTTTAGCACAAGCGGGTGTCAAAATCGTATATAATTAGATATTTGTTCCAAAAAGTTGCTCTGTATGCTTAGCTCAATTTGAGTGGAACATTTCGAAATGTGTATCTATCTTTGTGTTGATTTTAATGTTCAATAAATAATAAAACGTGTGTAGGTACTGTGAAGGTGTATTACCTCTCTGGGTCCGGAGGTTTGGAGAGGTCGGCGTTGGGAGGCAGTTTGGTCTTGCGCTTGCGCTTCTGTTTCTTCTTGCCGAGGAGTTCCGAACCAGGCGTTCTGTCAATATAAAAAAGAAAAATATTTCAATATACTTGATTATTTTTTATACAGGCTGCTCCCAGCCATTTTCCCGCTAGATGGCGTTGAAGTCAACATTTTTAGTTTATTTGTGTTTTTGTGTAATTGGAAAACTATTAAGTCGTAGGAGTAGCAATTGCGGTTATCGGACATTACGTTTTATCGAACTGGGTCACATCATTGTCATAATATCAATTGAAAAATCAATTGGAGATTACTCTGACAAGTTTATAAAAAAATATATTTTGTAAAAATAAAGACAAAAAAATATTATGAATCTCTGATCTTGTATTCTTTAAAGAGGTATATTTATAATATCTGAATTAAATTATTTAATGCTGTTGTACTTGTTGAAAAATTTCAGTAATAGTTACCCAGGTGATTGTTCCTGTTTGCTTTGTACGGTCTTTTTCACAACCTTTGCTCCCATCATCCATTTCGATGATTCTAAAGCTTCTATGTCGATCTTGGTCTGAAATTATTAAACAAAAGTTTAGACCCTAGTTTTATATAAATAAATAAAGATTAGTCCAATGCGTAGTAAGCAGCCTTTCGTCACAACAGCCCTCTGTGTCGAACCTGCATGGAGGAAGAAGAAACAGCACCCCACGTACTCTTGCACTGTCCGAAGGTTGCCCCATACAGTAACCCAGGATCTCTCCGCGACATCGTCAGTAACATTAAGGGGTTGCAAGTCTTTCTCGGAGTTGGGGTGGGGAGTGGGGGTGTTCCTATCCGTACGTAAATATGCGCTTAGGACGAGGATTTCCGAAACGGTCCGTTATACTAACTATAGTATAGGGTTTAATAGAAATAATTCGGAATGGCTGAGTCGAGCGATATGCTGATAGTGTTTAGTGTTAATATGATTGTCAGACGTTCCTAATATTTTTTCTTTCTTTGTAAGTAGTTGTTACCTCAAGTAGATGCAGCGGCGGCAAGCTCTCGGCCAGTTGCCGCGCGCGCTGCGGGTCGTGCTGCGCCAGCGCCTTCACCAGCCGCGCGAGACTGCGCGTGTCGCCCGGCACCGCGCGCGCCACGGCCTCGTGCGCGCGCGCGGCGGCCGCGCCCGCACCCGCGCGTGCGTGCACGTCCGCGCCTGCGCGCCACACGCTGATGAGGGACGCGAAGCGCTGGGAACAAAGGCTTTTTTAAGGGGAGAAGCTAATTACGAATAGACTCGATTGACGAGATAATACAGTGACAACGGTGACGTTTCACAAAGCTTGTTAAACCTTCCTGTGATTGTAATTTTCTTTTCAGTATTCCAACATGTTACTAATATAGTTTTAAAGTTTAATCAACAACCAACATCCAATAAGCAGACCTTGATACCTGAGAATATGTTTTTTTTTCAAATATATCATTATTATAAAGTAAACACATACCTCATCATTATTATAATGCTCATAGACATCAGTGAACAGCTGCGACGCCTTCTCAAACTCGTTGTCAGCACACAACAACGTGCACAGTACACCAATCACTCCCGGACGGTATTTGAACTCGCTCTCTTCTAGAAGCTTCACTGCGCCCTTGCGGTCTCCCTGTAATATTCAACGATTTTTTATTTACGAATCAAATTATAATTAATTTTGAAACTACTTAAAACTTACCAGTTTACAAACAACTCGATCGACACCTATGGCCCTTACAAATATTTATTCTTTCTTTGCATGTCGATGGATTCAATTTATATTCGATCACTATCAATGTAATGTGTATAGCCACCCGAACGGCTCTACCGATAACGGCTTTATTTTTCAATTGCGAAGCTAACCTTTCAATTGACAGCTCACTCCTAAATTTACATAGTGAGGTATACAGAAAGGTATGTACCGAAATGACATATCTCTCTCTTTTTCGAATTTCACTGTTAGTTTCTTCATATTTCTAAGATTTGATATAATAATTATTTTTTCATTCATCATCATCTGCCTAGCCTTTTCCCAACTATGTTGGGGTCGGCTTCCAGTCTAACCAGAAGCAGCTGAATACCAGTATTTTACATGGAGCGACTGCCTATCTGACCTCCACAACACAGTTAATACCAGGTAATACGATGTTCTTTGGTAAGACTGGATGTCAGAATTTCAGGTCACTGACTACCTGTAACGACTGCCAAAGATCTATCTATAATAATTATTTTTTCATTGTAGTTTAAATAAACAGACTGTTTCGTTAACCCTTACCTGAGCCAACAAGACCTGCGCAGCCGCGAGCGTGAGGTTCCCGCCTTGCTTCAGCAACAGTGCGACTGCCTGCTGGCGCTTGCCGTCCTTCATTAACGAGGAGGCCTCCACCAGCGCCGCGCGGCGCTCGCCGTTGAACTCGCGGACCAGCTTCACGCAGCATTGCTTGCAGAAGTCGGGCTGGAATAATTGGAATTATCGTTTTAAGTAGGCCAAGGTTACGGGATTTGGTCGAAAGAGTCGCGTAAAGGGCGCCAGGAAAGGTAGGAGGAGTTAGGAGGAACACGGATGAGTTTTAGTCAGTAGAAGTCTGACACTTCCTTCTAATCCGCCTAGAGCAGAAGTTATTGACAGTTGGTTATGTTATCAAGGAATGTATACTAAACAATTTATGCGTTTATAAACAAAATTCGATATTGAAAACATTTTCTATTTCACTTTTTTACTACAAAGACATTCAAATATTTACGAGCGATACACGGGCCAAGATGAAGAAAATCGTAATTCAATATTCGTAAGTAACCAGTAACAAGTATGTAGATCTGTCAGTGTCTTAATCTTCTCATCAGATACCATTCATATTTCAAAATCGAAAGTGTTAGGGATCAAAATGAAAATATTTTATTTTAGCTTTATGCAGCAGATTAGGTCATTTAGTGGTACCGGTTACACATAAATAGAATTGTACCTTTTGAAACAAGAATAATCAGGCAATAATGTTCACATAGCTGGGACATAGGCCTCTTTAAGAGAGGGAATGGGCTATAATCCACCACGCAAGCCCAGTGCTTAGCCAAACCAACAAATACCTGGTTAGAATAGATAGCAAGTATAGCCTGGTTGTAGGTGATAGCGGCTCGCTGTCTCGAGTTCAGTTTGTGTTCTAACCCGTCAGCCGTCGCTGCCTTCATACGCTTGCGGGAGTCGAATACGTTTGTGTCCCTGGAGAATGAGAAAAACTGTGTTGGTAATATTTGTGTATCGTCGGCTAAATGCCATACGTACATTTTCTGAATAAACATAATCTTCATTTCATGCTCAATGTGTTGATAAATTCTTTTTTGTAATATTAGAAGTAGAAACTAGTTGAAATAACTTAGCATTTTTTCAATAACACGTTTTTTGTTGTTTCCTAAAACCTTACAAAAACCACATAATTATGCAACTTGTCAGGTCCAGCGACGGTTTTTGGAAGGTTATTGAGAAATCGTTTTTTTTATGTTAGCATACTGTCCCCTTGCTGCATGCTGTGTAAACGCCTCCTCAATCCTTAAAGAGATCCTTTTCCGCGCCAATTTGAACCAGTCCTTGTGGGACGTGTACAGGTCTTCTTGCTATCTCTTTCCCTCTTTAAGTTATTCACAACAAACGGTTTCTTATTGATTAGAATCTTACTAGCAACAATACTTGTTAGCATTGACTTATATATTACTGCGTAAGGACTGGGCGGACGGCATGTTAAAATGACGCCTCGAACGTGGTCCCAATATGGTCTTTCCTAAGCCGAACTGAACTAGTCCACGATCGGCTCTCTTCGGGTGCTGTCGTAAATTTTATTAAAAGCTTTATTTATGTTCTATAAACCTCGAAAATACCACGCCGCTTATACAAGGTTACATTAACGAGCAGACTACACCGATTCTCTGTATGGCGAACGCATCGAGCAAATGTTCGGACGACCGTATCTTTAGTTTTTAACCGACTTCAAAAAAGGAGGAGGTTATATGTTCGTGTGTATGTATTTTTTTTTTTTTTTTTTTTTTATATCAATGCTTGTTAGACAAATAAATGGGAGGACTTTATTTTATTTTTTAAATCTGCCTTTAAGTTTATGTTATCAAGGTCAAGAGTAGATTATGTACACTTTGAACCAGTCTAGTCCAGTGATCATGTCGATATTCTTAGTAGTAAATATGTTTTCACTACAGTCATATGTTTTCACTAGTGAAAACATATTAACTAAAAAAATCTAATTAGTCTGTCAGATAGATTTCCAAAAACTATTGGACACGTATTTTTTCATTTTTCACGTAAACAAACAATGAAGACGATACAGTGCTTTGAAAACTCGTGTGACATCATATTCTAAGACATAGTATGACATTTTTTACCACCGGTGAGTGACGTCACGACCCCCACTCAAATCTTTGACGCGTTTTATCTTCGTCAATTTTTATTGATTTGATAAAACAAAAAATACGTATACAAAATTATCCGATATTCTAACAGACGGACTAATTAGAATCATATTTTTTTAGTCAGTAAACATCCCTATTGTCACAAAAAGATAATATAATTTACAAAATAAGCGTTACCTGTTAATAACAACAATGTTGTTGCTGGCAATAGCGACCAGCGCTTGGTCGCTTGGCTTGTCCTTCAACACATTCTGGTAGATGGATGCTGCTTCCTTCTCTTTGCCCATCTGTTGCAGGCAGTATGCTTGTTGCACCCTGTGGAGAAGAGGGAAGATATTAATAAAGTTCTTTGTGTTCTCTATTTTTTTTATGCTAGATTTATCGGCATAATACATGTAAACTTTGCGCCGCCTCGTCATGGCGAATGACGTAGAACAAATCAAATACTAATGTTTTGACTGAACCTTTGGGTTGCACGGGTTATTTTTATTGCATACAAGTTCAAAATCCAACAAAGCACGTTCGACGAGCTTGGGAACTCAAAACGTCAAAATAGCGCAATGTTGATTTAACTCTTAACTTCATATTTAGAGATAAAAAACAAGCGCTCGAAAAAAATGGCCTGTGTCTTAGGGCTAAGAGCCAAAATAAAAAAAATCGGCCATTACTACATTCATGCTTCCATAATGCAGAAAAGAACCCAAAAAAGGTAGTTTAGTTCAACTCACTTAAGGAATAAATTAAACTTTATTTTCAGACTACAGTCACAGTTTTGATAGTATTAGAGTTATTAATAAAGGTGCGTAAGTAATAAGATCAGGTACCTAATAATAGCAGCTTCCTCCTTCGCCTCTTCCTCAGTCCCGCCATCTTCAAGCACGCTCTCAGAACAGGCGTGTTCAGCTTTTTTCAGCACAGGCAACGCTTCGTTGTACTTGCCGCGCATGGCAAGGGTGCTGCCGGCGTTGTATGACAGCTCGTATGTGGTGTCCTCGAATTGGGGGAGGTCTGATGACTGGAATTGGAGATGGTTATTTTTTGTTTTTACATGATTTAAATGCAGTAGTACTTATAGAGGCTACACTTGTATACGGTTACCGTAAGTATTCAGTACATCATTCTGAGGATCCCGCATAGAAATGGTAACCGTTTTCGCGTCGGTGTCCCTTCTACCTCGTATACAGGGTGGTGCCGACAATACGACAATAAATGAAACCACTGGTAGTTCTAGTCCATAGGAACATTATTAAACTATCAAAAAAGTTTTAACACCAAAATAAAAAATTTGAAAAAAAAAACAAAAAAACTAAGTAGCATAAATCTGTTAACGAAATACATTACAATTTACAAACAAATATTGGTTTACTAACCTTAGGAATAATTTGCACCGATTAACTAGTGGAAATAAAATGTAACAAAAGAATTTGGCAAATACATTTAGGTAGGTTGTTGTCGTATCGTCGGCACCACGAAGGTGTTAGGATTTATTTGATAGTTTAAAAATGTTCCTGTGAACTAGAACTACCAGTGGTTTCATTTATTGTCGTATTGTCGGAACCACCCTGTATACAACAAATTATTTCAATTACTGTATGATAGAAAATGCGATTTCAAAATCAAAGTCGAGATTTCTAGCCACTTTTTCGAGATTACAAAACAATATTACGACAAAGAGCGCGCGCGACTCGAGCACAGAGAAGTCGTTTTCAACACAATAATTAATTAAAAAAACCAATCAAAGAGTTTTATGTTATGAGTTTTAAGTTAATGTGCATTACACCTTGTGCACATTTAAATGATACTGATACTGTTAGCCTGTATTAACGAAGGCCTCTGTCCATGACTTCCAAGTGATTGGATCCAAGGCCAATGTGGACCGCTGGTTGTCAGTCTTGTCCAGATCATCCTCTTCTACGACGAGAAATGTAATCATCATATTGCTACAAAAAATAAGGAAACTTACAGGATTGAGTGCAGCGAGGTTAGCCACAACGGCTGACATATTCGCCTTCCTCTCATCTTCATAATCATCGGTGGTATTCTTCACGATGTCACGGTACAAGTTGTAGCAGTCCTGGTACTGTTCCAGACGGTACAGGATTTGCGCCCTGGAAAAGTTTTTGTAATAAATTATATTCAATTTTAAATATGAATGCAGTGAGGAATGTAATTTTCAGAATAGTGGGATGGAAACAGGAGACTTTGTAATGAAAAAGGTATTGTAGAGGTTTGTTTAAACATAGGTGGACTTAGATAGTACACCCACATTTGGCCAGCTATGTTTAAGTCCCATATTATAGAGGCATAGGTCGAGCCTATTGCCATCACCCAGGCTCAAATCCAGGCTGCTACTGAGAATTTCAAAAAACCCAAATTCAGAACCTCATGCTCAGCAGTCACACTTGTAACCACTAGGATAACGAAGTAGTCAATCAGTTTTTTTTGCAAATAATTTCATAGCTATGATTACCTTAATTCTTTCAAAGCAGTTGTTAGCTCAGGAGCATTATCCACAGTCTGCAGCGCTTCCTTGGGGCAATTGAGCCGGTACTGAGTGTATGCCTTCTCAAAGTGCAGGTCAGATGCCAACGCAGCATTTTTACTGTTGCTGAGAACTGCGAGGGCTTCCTTGAAGTTGTGCAGTTGGATGAGGCACACTATCTTGCATTGGAATGCCTTCTGCTCATTTGGAGCTAGTTGAAGGACTGTAATGGAAAATGTTTTTTTATTAACCTGGTAAAACATTTAATATGCTATATATATAATGCTATAATATGACACACAACTTGAGATCTCAAAAGTCGCTCAATTTACATTACATAGATAGTCATTGCATGCTTATCCTTTTCCCTACTACATTGGGGTAGGCTTCCAAACTATGTTATTGGCCCATGGGTAGCAAAAAACTCTGGCACCAGGTTAAACACTAACCACTATATAACATATAGATTGATTACAAATAGTCTGAAATTGAAGTAGTCAAAACCAGTTATACAGGTCACCTGTTAGAAATGATTATGAGGTTTGAATAATACAAGAGTAATTGAAAGAGAAACCATATGGACAAGACAAACCATAGACAGTTATTTTAGTATCATAATAGTTGGTATCTGTTGAATATTAAGTAACTTAGTTACCATGACACGAACAATTGGAAACACCCAAATTTAAATTATTTATAAACATTCTAGTATCAAATATCGCTTATAAATCGATATGATAGTATATTTATGGTAAATTTGCATGATTAAGATGAAAAATATACAAGAAATCGAGAGATATGTAAAGAGATAGGGGAGGCAAGTGTGATAATCTTATTTCGTCATTTATAAATAAACCGTGCAAACTTTGTTGAAAATATTTTAGGAATAGATTCCTTACCTTTTCCTGTTGCTTTTAACGCTCTATCATAGTCACCACTTTGGCAGAATTTATTTAATTCAACATAAGCCTGAACAAGGTTATTCTCCTTGTTGGCTGACATTTTTTTGACAACTTGGCATGACAAACGTCAAATCGTCATCGTTTCACTGCGTTCCGTTTCAAGCAAAAAGATATACATGGTAATAAAACCAGGGCTTTTACAAAAATGCAGAATCTGTGATCATAATATTATCATGATGATAGAATTTTGCTTTCTAGCCATTTGTTTATTTTACTACAAGGGTTAATAGAAAAGGCACCTCGTCAAGCTACGAAAGGCTAGATTATAAATATCAACCACACAACCAAATCAAATCAAAATCAAATCAAATCATTTATTTGCATAGAATGTAGGTACAATACAATAATGTTGTTACAATTTTTAATATAGTGAGCCGGGTACATTCTGCCTGAGTTTAGGCACGCAAAAATTAAACAAATAAATAAATAATTATCTCTACCAATAATATTGTTAGTAATACTCTCAAAAAAAATAAAGAGAATGAGTACAATTCTAAATACATAACATAACAAGTCCAGATAAGGCAAAAAAAGAATATTTTAAAAATGTCAATACGAGATTACTGGAATGTCACAAACAGGAATAAAATATACATTAATAATCACAAAAAGAAGTTCAAATAAATTATTATATAACAAGTCGAGAGTAGATATTAAAAAATGTCAATATTTATCAATCTGTTGAAATGTCACACATAGGGTCATTCAAGAAGTCACTTACCGAATAATAACATTTACGTATTAATAAAGACTTGAGTTTATTTTTAAATTGATGGAGAGTGTAATTTTTAATGCTGTCTGGTAGTTTATTAAATATTATTGGACCCATGCAAAAAACACTCTTTCTCAGTAATGCTGTTTTATAACCACCGGTAACTAAGAGATTTTTGTATTGGCTTCTCACGGGACCTTTCTTGGTGTCAGAGACCTTAGCAAACAATTTTTGATTTCTTTTTACAAAAATAGCCATCTCTAAAATATATAACGACGGAAAAGTCAGAATTTCCAAAGACTTAAACAGAGGTTCACAGCTATCTCTAGGTTTGAGACTACACATCGCTCTAATACAACGCTTTTGGGCTTTAAATACGGTTTCCCTTAGACTACAATTACCCCAAAAAACTATTCCAAACCTTAAAACCGATGCGACTAAGCCATGGTATGCTACTAAAGCAGTTCTGACGTCAACTTTTTTCGTTAAGTTAAAAAGAACATATGCTCCAGTACTCAACTTTTTGCACACCTCTTCTGCTTGCGGTTTCCATGTTAATTGGTCGTCTATATGAATACCTAAAAATTTCGAGACTTTTGTTTGCATTATTACTTGTCCATTGTACTGCACGTTGACTTTCGGTGGAATTGTCCGCTGGTGAAAATGCATCACACTAGTCTTTGGTAAGTTTATTACCAGGTTGTTTTTGTCAAGCCACTCAATAATATTTTTAAGGTTATTGTTTATGTCCTGTTCATATTCGCTAATAATCCTACATTTTATCAGTGCTGTGCTGTCATCGGCAAATAGAACCATAGGATTTGGTATTTGACGGGGCAGATCATTTATATACAGCAAAAATAGCGGGGGACCCAATACACTACCTTGTGGTACACCGAATTTAACAATTTTACCTCCAGATTTATATTTCTGTTCACATTTAGATTTAAGGCAGATTCTGGAAATCTCCGTATATTGTGTGCGGTTATTGAGATAAGATTTTAAGAGATTCAGCACATTTCCTCTTAGACCGTAGCTATTAAGCTTGTTTAATAAAATATCGTGATTGACACAGTCAAATGCTCTAGTCATATCTGTGAAAATGGCACAAATCGGTGTTTTATTATCTACGTTAGTCATTATTTCGTGTAAAAAATCATAAATGGCAGTATTAGTATTTTTGTTTTTTCTAAAGCCTGCTTGTTCATTGCATAATATGTTGTATTTTGTCAGAAAGTTGTTGATCAGTTCATAAATAATCTTTTCTATCACCTTGGAAAACACTGGAATCAAAGCAATCGGTCTATAATTAGCTATATCCTCCCTGCAATTCTTTTTGTGAAGCGGTTTGACTATGACTGTTTTTAAACCGTCAGGGAATATACCGGTGCTGATGGCTAAGTTAATAATGTGGCTAATATGTACGACTATGTTATTTGACACATATTTTATGACTTTTGTTGCTATTTCATCATACCCTACGCTATTCTTATTTTTCAATGATTTGATTGCCCTGAGTACGTCTTGAGGTACAACCGGACTCATAAACATTGTGTTAGGATTTTCGTGTAAACCAGTTGTTGCGAGTGATGCTTTAGGTGAGTTTTTAATCTGGTCAATGAAGTAGTTGTTGAATGCGTCTGCAATTTCTGTGGGATTATTAATAATTGTATTATTTATTTTTATCTTAGAAATGGGTTCATAAGTAACTATTTTATTGTTGATAACCTGCCAGGACGCCTTTGATTTATTAAGTGAATTATTAATATAATAATTATTTTGAGCCCTTTGAGTTAATTTTACAATTTTTTTAAATCTCTGTGAGTAATTTTTGAATTTATGTTTATTTTCATTTGATGGTTTAAGTCTTTGCTCCCAACATAATACATAACGCTTGTATTCCATAAAGTGTAGGCAGAGGCAAATAGTAAGTTGTTATTTACAGTTCACTGTTACATACCCATAACATAAATAGTCCCATCTTATAATAAAATTACATGTGTGTGAACCGGCACGGGCCACAACGTCATCCTACATACAAATCACTATTGCCATGTCACACGATGCGTTGCGTTGCGGGTGCCGTGCGGAGTCGCACCGTAAGCTTGCCGCGGTGCGGTGGCGTACCGCACTGCACCGCACCGTGTGGTCTCAGTCTTACTGCCGCACTCAGAGACGTACATATACGAATGATTGGGTACCTACTTCAGCCGTCATTGATACTGATACTGTTAGCCTGTATCATCCCACTGCAGAGCAAATGCCTCTCCCCAAGACTTCCAGTTATTTCGATCTAAGGCCAATGTGGACCACTGGTCGTTGGTCTTGTCCAACTTCAGCCGTCACTAAGATTTTATATTTTAAATCTTTACTAAGTGACGGCTTAAGTAATCATTAAACATTATTAACATCATTTAAAATTTTTGAGCTCACTATAATAGCAGACGATTGCCTACAGGTTTATACCTACTGCCGTTTCCTAGCTAATCATTCCCTGATTTCTACAGAAATAGCTTTTCCTGTTACATTGAATGCCAAAAACTTTGTCCAAAAATACACAGAATTTAAAACACATAAACGTCGAACGAACAAAGCGATGACAAAGTAAATTCGGCCGAGAGTTTTATTCAAAAGTATAAAAAGAATGTAAAGGAAGCATTGTGCAAGTTGGGGCGCTTACGCGGGCGTCGTGTGTCGAACTCATCAAAGTTAGACTTGCGGAAGTTCCAAGACCAGCCAGTTTGTTGCTAGTTTTTGAACGTTGAAAAATTGTAAATTGTTTTTACAAGTTCTAGGAATGTGGGTCATGAGTTCATGACGTGTTTGATTTGCGGATGTGAATGGAAACGTTATCAGTGAATCGTGGACTCATGGTAAAAACAAACAACACGGGTCCACCTGCCTAGCGGCGGTGATATGACAGAAAAGCAGGCCCCATTGTAGTTTGGCATATTAAGCAAACCAGCATACAACACTGCTGCTGAGTAGGTTTCTAAACAAATCATCATTCAATCTGGTAAGCGCTATAGCGCTAGGTGAGTTCTGATGGCTTTAGCTCGGTGAGCTAGCCCATTACCCACCGTCCACAGGCCAGCGCCTACGATGGCCGGAAGCCATCACGTGGCACCTTTGTACCCCTTTGATAGCAATAGACTCGCCCCCATCACGTGGAACTTAAACAAAACTGGCCAAATGTGGGTTTGCTTTAAGAAATAAGCATATTATGGCATCAAATTATTAAGCTATGTACAGACATCTAAGTAGATCTACCTACTTAATAAACGCCCCAACTCAAACCCTCGTTTGGGCCAAATCCAAACACAATCAAAAATTATATCACCCTGTTACACGATCCTAATTAATCACCCCAAACAAAAACATTGAGAAAACTTCACCATAATAACGGCTTCAATGTCGCAGCCTCGCAGTCCGAGGATGTCGCAAGACAAACAACGTTAAAGTAACATCTATTGTCGCGGCGTCCGACGACCAACTCGACTTTTAATCGCATTACTGAAAGTTGCCGCAAACTTCAGCGCGAAGTTTCGTATTGCGATCCAGACGAAGTCGGTGCGATTGTGGTTTCTAAAGTAATTTCTATTAGGTGGAAGCTAGTAATGTTTAATCTGGCTGACTTTAGCGGTTGATGCTTGTTGTGCATTGGTATTTTCTTTTACCAGCTATTTCCTAATAACATGTAAGAAAAAAGCATTAAGCATTACATTAAGCGAAATCTGTATGATTTTGTTTGTGGATTGGTGCTGTAGGATTGTGTCATCAGTACCTACCTATAACTCTCCCAGACGTTACCAAGGTACCCACTCACGTTTGTCAGGTGAATAGGAATTTCTCGGTAGGTATAACAGCAGTTCCAAATAAATTGGGATAAATTATGGGAATTGCATGCCAGAGATTTAATATAGACTTAAAAATTCAGGTAAAAAGTCGCGATCATACGTACGTCTGCCATTTTTAAATGACGGACGACCATACACGACAAAACGTACCTCATCGACCTACGACTAGCTAGCCTCAAACTAGCCTCGATTGCGGTGTGAACACTGAACGTGAACGCCCAACCAACCACGCGCACAGTCTAGTACGCGCAGGCCGGGCGCAGGTAAAATTTCTAGCAAGTCGAATAACTTTTTAACTGAATGTTTAATAAAGTCTATATAATCTCTGCCTGCAATTTGGAAAATTAAATCGAAGGATTAAAGAAATAGTTCTTCACTGGGAAACATTGTTTACACGTCGACGATTTCGACAAAAATGAGGCCTGCGCGTACTTAAGGGTCCTCTCTCGAAAAAGCTTAAAAACAGCGTGCAGATGAAGCGGTTTTTCACCGGCACTTACAGAGAAATTACATCTGAGAATTTTTTTTAGTAATCTACATAATATGACATGTAATTTGGTTTAGCCACAATTTTTGTATCGGTATCACATAATAAGAAAAAAAATCCACAAAATCACCTCCAAATCGTTGAATGGAACCATTTTACTCCTTCATTTTTTAACAAAATAATATTAAAAAAATATCTACTGCTTTGAAATACAAAGGAAAATAATTTGGTTTTGTTACTTTTTAAAAATATGTATTATTTTAATTATAATAAATGAAAAACGCGTCCGTTTAGAGTCCGTATCTACGACCGAGAGAGGTAGTTTGTATGCACAAGGTCATTGGCGTGAATACAAGCCTTAACTGAGCGTGTGGTAGCGCCGTCCGTGTTTAGTTTTTTCGTGCGAGAAGCTCGCGCAGGCCGGGACTGTGGTGAAACATGAGCGTGTGGTAGGCGCATTATAGTCATAAATCGTGTGAACTGTCTCAAAAAGTGCCAAACAGAAAGTACATTTATTACAAGTCACAACACTCACAACTGATAGATACTAACCTAGTGATACCAGCAGACTTTACCCATACGATCTTACTTTACGCTCTCACCAAAAATCCATAACGATTCACCTTACGTGGAGTATCACTTACTAAATTACACCGCGCATACTCTTGTGGAATTAAATCGTTTCAAGGGGGAAGGGGGCCGTATTTTATCGAAGCCCGCCTGATAAATTGCGCGAAATTCAATTTAAACGGGTAATGTTTGTGTCCGTATTACAACGTCACTCGACGCCCGCCTATAAACTCTGTCGGTCCACTGAACAATTGAAATATTGTACCTTTAGGTAGGTACCTTGGTCCATAAAAATATTGGAGTAACTGTACGGGTCGTGCCACTGAGTCGTAGAATCTCTTGGAGTTTTTGAGAATGTTCAAAATGATTTGTAGATTTTTCTCGGTCGATAACTTAGTTTGTCTTATTAGTGAAGCCTAAATACGTATATACATAAACTCACGCCCTTTTCCCACGGGAGTAGGCAGAAACCTCATGACGTCTAGTGCATTCTGTTTAGTTCTAAATAGTACACGGAGACGGGACCCACACATCAATCAATCCATCGGAATACTTAATAACAATTATATAATACAAGACGACAACAATTTTGTGTATGAAATATCATGCATCAGCACAGTACACACTGCGCTCCACAGGGCCGCATTAGGACGGATCAGAGTGCATCAAATAATAAATATTATTAATTTTGAACTTTGATTTTCAAAGTCTGATAAATACTGATAATATATACCATCTCACTCTCATCACACCTAAATGCGCGAGATATGTTTCACCGACAAAAAGTATGTTTGCCTAGACACTTAAGTATTCAAATTACCCTTCATTTACTACACGAGTGCTCCCTGGATAATCTAATGGATTAATGTTCAAAGTTTTGTGGTCTAGTACGGCTTAAATTTCTTCATGACGCGCTATTAAGGTTTATTTATGTTCTCATAAAAATTGTAACCAAGGGACCAATGTACAACAACTGTCATCCAACTTTACATGAAATTTGTCAATATAAATTCTCCTTGTACTGACTAATTTTCGTGCAATACGCAAAGGGATAACAGATTAGAAAATTCCGTTATTCTAAAAAAGGTTGACCCATTTGTTACCACGCGGGACACTTTTTTTCCTGACAAATTGCCTGAAAGTAATTTTAAGCCCAAGACCAGTTATTTATGTACATTACTTTAGCTTTATGTTCGTTCAGCAGCGTGTAGATATTCATTTGTGTTCTCTAATAGATCGTTGGTTCTACATCTACGATTTGCGGTATGAGTAAATTAATATTTAAGACAATGAAGTAGCTGGTATAATGGTTAGCCTTGATTTGAGTTCTAGGTACTTGGTAGGCATCTACCTTAGGATACCTATGAGAAATGAATACCAATTAACATTATGATGAGGCAAATATTAATATTTAGAAACTCCATTTTAATTTATTAGTAAGTACCTAATTAATTAATCTTTGTTGCCAGTATACTCGTAAAACAATATATTTAGGTACACGAAAATTGGTTAAGATATAAATAAAACTCGTATAGATAGAAACGACGCACCTTATTAATTTGTGGAAGGATATTCAATAAATTTAGTAAATCTTAGTATGCTGAGCATAACATTAAGCTAGACAAAGGTTCTAAAGTTTCTTCTCTATTCCAAGTTTCTTAACAATACATTGTTGTCAGCTTCCCTAAAATAGTTCTGAAGTAAATTTATCTAAACTTTCTCATTTCAAACAACTACCAACATTCAAATTCCACTTTCGAAGGCACACCAAAGTATTTTGCTCAAAATTCAAGTATTTAATTTCATGTGCGACATTTCTCGTCCCATTACAGTAAATGAAACGACATCGGATGCATGTGGATGATGATTTGACGCAAATTGGACAGGTGTCAGGAATGCCTGGCGGCGCGGAGACGAGGCTGCGATCCTTAGATTCTACTCGTCGTTAGTAGTATACTAGACTTAACGAGTTTGGTTCTCGAGGTGGGTTAGGGTTGACATGCGCGAGTGTGATTTTTTTAACAATTTTTGAGTTAAAGTTTTCGTATACCTACTTGGTGGATATTAATGGCTTCAAGTTTTTTTTTATTATTGGAAACAGCAGAGTAACCTTCAGGGCCCGTTCACGACATCGTGATTCGGCTTCCATCAAGTATGCCACTGGTTGATCCAGTCGTAAGTCACATAATTTCGTTTGTGTTCTCCGCACTAGCGCGTTGCTTGACCATGTAGCTTGTGACTAAGCGGTTTGAGTAGTACACTACTTAAAAAAATAAATCAATCCCTAAGTAAAATATCCATCTTTAGTCAAATCATACAAAGGCTCACTTCTAACTACAAAGATATAATTAATCACTGTACTAAAACTTGCCTTCAAAGTAGATTATTATGATATTAAAACTACAATTACACAACTATTGTAGGCGTATGTGTTTTTGAATTAAATGTACGAAACGAACATTTACCAGCTTTCACCATAACCGCATGCATATTAACTTACATAAACGTGCTAGCGTTACTGGGAGCGTACAGATTACTAGCAGGTCAATTCCCGAACTTCACCCGTTGGCGTTAATCCGGTCGAGGTTCCCTGTGTTTGAATTGTGAAACAAATCAATCCGAATTGCCAATGGAGTTATAATATTCTGCGTGTTCTCTCATTAAAGCTGATGCGTAGGTAACGTTAGTGCTGCTGCAGTATAAAGGCAGAAGCCTGTGGTTGTTTTGTATGTCAGAGTTGGAATGACGGACGGCGGATTTTGCCTTGCTGGTTGCCTAATCTGGCAATTTTGACCATTTCGGATTTATGGTTCCATATTTCGACTCCGATATTAGTATATTATATTATATTATATTAACTGGGTTGTGGAGGTCAGATAGGCAGTCGCTCCATGTAAAATACTGGTACTCAGCTGCATCCGGTTAGACTGGAAGCCGACCCCAACATAGTTTGGAAAAGGCTAGGCAGATGATGATGATTTCGACTCCGATGCTCAGATTATTTTTGCTAACTTCGTTCATCTTCTAGATAGGTCCGAATTTGGCTCATGTTATTAATGGGGCGATTTGCATTTTTTAGTAAAAGAAAAAAATATTAAAAAGTCTACTTCCATCTCGCTAACCCTATCGAGAATGGGATGTCAGTAAACCACCTCTAGAGTCGAGTCGACAACGATCGTTCGCCATTGCCTAATAAAGGCCCGGTCGTATGAGATTTCAATTTGGCGGCTCAACTGGGCTTCATTTTGCGAAGCACGACACGTTTCGAATATTATTAATGGGGTGGAAAGAGAAAGTACGAATAAAGGGGCGTTAGATAAATTTTGTGTTAACAGAAATGCATGGGCGTGATTGGAATTTTTGAAGTAGTTTCTCACGTGGGCCATTCTTACAATCTGTTGGACGTTGGTACAGTCTAAGGTGTTTTATTTCAGTTGAAAAAGCGACTTGCGGATGTCATCATGTGGATCTATCATCAGTCGCCAAATTTTAAATTGGGGATTTTTCTAAGCTTTGATTACTCGACCCTTTATCACAAAGAACGACGCTGTCGGAGACTTGAAATTGTAGTTATCATTGATATTTGTCAATTTTTAAAGGTCATAGCCACATTATTTAAATTGCCTCAATTGTGCATCAATATATAAAGAAGATAAATCTTATTGTCGAATCTAAAACGAACTGCTCACTTGGTAAGCCAAGATAAAGTATTGCTAGGATTTTGATTTACGTAGACTATTTCAATTTTGGCCGCGCTGACTTTTAACCCTCAATAAATCTTCATGTATTAGAAAAAGTGTCGAGCTATTTTATTATTATCTAATTTATTGAGCGCATTAGGAATATTTAAGGGACTTTATTTTCCCAGAAAAAGATAAATAAATTCAATTTAATCTAGCTTTCCCCTCAAGCACGTTTAAAATAAAATCAAATCGTAGAAATATGAATAATTCAAGAACGAAAACCAGCTCATTGAGTCTGGTGCCTGAAGACAGCATTATTGTCTCGTGTTCACACAAATCCGTCGTTATGAAGTAGGTAATACATCAAAACGCGACGCTCCAGCCCGCGGATTCTAATCAGCATGAGATAATGAAACCCTACCAGTGCAGTATGAGGGATGATGTAATTTATGACTGTAGGTAGGTACAGTCTATAAGGATAGAGATTTAATATAATAATGGTGTTCAAAACGAGTGGATGTTTCTGTTAAATATTTTGACTGATTTGAAATATACTGAAAAGTTATTAACTTTTGTTCCTTTAGTTCTGTTGTGATGTTCAAAGTCACAGATGTCTAGGTACTACAGAGTTAATTTCAATTGTTTAAAGACAAATTTGAGTTACTATGTCTATTTCAGGTCCCAGTTGGAGAAGGTGGAGTTAAATCTATAGTGAAGTCATAACTATAAACATTAGAATGTCGAAACACAAGCGGATTTGTCTTTGAGGGACTAATAGTGCTGCACGCATTGAATTTTCCATTGACGTTCATAATCTCTTTATTAACATAAGCCTAAAAATCTCATCCCAAACGGTTCACAGCAGCGATTTAAAACAGACGTTTTCGCAAACTCAACGAAAAACCTCTCAAATATTCGAATAGCTCGCATTAAAGCACAAATCCTCATTGGAATCGAGCCTAACAGTTCAATTATAGAGATCGGCTCAGAGCTGAGTTCTTGATCGCCTACATCTAGATTTGATTCGTTCTAACTAGACATCACAATCCGTTTACCGCATCCGACTATTGAAAAATTGTCTACAGTGTCCTCAAATTTTTATTAGGTTTTAGTATGTATAATGATAGCGTATTTTTTCTGTGACCTAGAATAGTCTAAGAAAAGAAGTTGTAGTTAAAAAGCCCTTGAAAAAAAGCAAAACATCTTTAATTACTTTTCTTTAAAAAATCGGACACAGACACCTCAGAGCGTAAAAATCAGTGGATGCATTTCAGAAAAAAAGCGTACCTACATAAAAGTAAAAACATTCCCAATAATCTACTCTTTTAAACCGTATGCAATTTTTCTACGTCTACTGTGGAGGCGGCCCAGTGGGTTAATTCGGCCAATATCGGTGGTGCGCGGTGCACGGCGTTCAGTGGGCGATCGCACGGAAAATTGGTCTCCTTCGCCATTTGATTATGTACCAAGATCCCTTGCGAGAATTCAAACGATTCCCCGTGAAAAATAAATTGGACAATATGAGAGTCAGGTGGGGAATTTTTTAAAAGCTGTTTTTCGAATCAAAATTCTGTACACGAACCTGTTTTACGCTACAGTGAGTAGAACTCGTTTATAGAGATGATTAAAAAATTTATAGAATTGGGAAACATTTTATTCTTACACGTTTACCTGTAGTCTGTAGAAATGTTATGTATTAGCTGATTGGGCTGCTACGTTTTTGTTACAAAACAGAATTAGGTAAAGAATCAATGTCTTTTCGTCTGTTTGTACCCTATAGACTCCTAAAGTACTAAACCAATTTTGAGTAATTAATTAAATTTTGCACAGTGGTTCTACATAATTACGACAGAAAAGTTTTCTAAATCTGAAAAAATACATTGCAACGCTTACTGGGCACAGATAGTAATTAATAAATGGTTATAAATATCCAGTTACTGACAAACATAGCTTATACTGTCAATCCAAGTAGTAAACCGTTTGTTGTTTTTACCCGACTGCGGCGAAGCCCAAAAGGAGGGTTATTGTATTTTGTACAAATCCATTTCTTTCAAATCAATTACCACTAATTAATTCAATGTTAACACACTTTAAAAATTTAGTCACGGAAAAAGAACCTACATCAAAGAATCCACTGAAACGCGTAAAGTTAATAAACAGCCGAAATGCCATTAATCCACCAACTGCCGGATACCTAGTTACGCTACCGAATGTATTTTTAAACTGGGTTTTAATTAAATAAAACGTCGAACCTTTCCGCGCTGTGAGATCGCGTTCAATCAATTACAGGGCATACCATTAGTTCTACTCACACGCTGTAACTAGGTCCTGGGAGATGTGGGATAGATCTTTGCAATCAAGGCTTTAAATGCTTGTTGCTGCGATCTACGTGTGATTTATACGTTGTAAACAAGACTGAGGAGAGTTAGGGATTTTTTATCAAAGGTGGTTATGGTAGACGTGTTTTGAATACTGATTGATATAAACGTTCGGTTCTAACTAAAACAAAACGTCAAATGAATCTATATATATAAAAATGAAACCCGTTTTCCGTTGTCACGACTTGGCATGAAAACGGCTTGACCGATTTGGCTGATTTTTTTTTTAAATGTTCGTTGAAGTTCAAGGATGGTTCTTACGGCGAGAAAAATTCGAATAATGGCCGGAAAAGCCCTAAAAACAGCCCTTTTCTTTTTCCCATACAAACGTTTTCTAACTAAAACGTAAAATCAATTTGAGCTTTAATAACGTACCCATAAAGTTCAAGTGTTAGTGGAGAGGTTCCGGGAAGGCAAAACAATTGAGTGACGTTCAGTTGTTCAGTCAACGAATGACAACTTCAAACAGACCATACGACATTATCACAATAATCACAAATTATTACTGTTTCTTTCCCAATAGAAAAACGATTTTTCAAATGGTGTTTGCGTATAATATAAAAATTAATTGCTGTTAGTTAGTCGCGCTAAAACTAGAGAACGGCTAGACCGATTTGTCTAATTTTGGTTTTGAAACATTTGTGGCAGTCCAGAGAAGGTGAGAAATTAGTAGTATTTAGGTAGGTAGGTAATAGGTAGGTGGTAGGTAGTTGGTACGTAGGCAGGTAAAAGGGCATTGCAACGCACGCGGGGTACAGCTATATTTTATAAAAATGAATAGCTGTTCGTTAGTCTCGCAAAAACTCGAGAACGGCTGGACCGATTTGGCTAATTATAGTGTTGAATTATTCGTGGAAGTCCAGGGAAGGTTTAAAAGGTGAGAAAGTGGTAGGTAGGTAGGCAGGGTAGTAGGTAGAGTAGTAGGTAGGGTAGTAAGTAGGATAGTAGAGTAGGTAGGGTAGTAGGTAGGGTAGTAAGTAGGTAGGGTAGTAGGTAGGTCGGGTAGTAGGTAGGTAGGGTAGTAGGTAGGTAGGGTAGTAGGTAGGTAGGTAGGGTAGTAGGTAGGGTAGTAGGTAGGTAGGGTAGGTAGGGTAGGAGGTAGTAGGTAGGTAGGTAGTTGGTACACAGGCAGGTAGTAGGTAGGAAAAAGGGCATTGCAACGCATGCCGGGAACAGCTAGTATTTAATAAATTATGAATGCACCCAGTTGCAGACCTAATTCAGCCCTGGCTAAATTTTAACGCCTATAGGGGTTAAATTTACAATAACGGGAAACTCTATAATTCCCTATGAAAGGCAAGTTTTATGAGTCACAAAACTTGCATTACACAACTATAGATAGAGAAAGGCGTTGACGTAGGAATACTGATCCTGACTTCTTACAGTCTAAAAAAAAAAGCTCATGGAAGAGGTCTGTGCTAAAATTAGCATCATCCTTTACTTTAAAGCAATCATATACGTTTTACCGGGCATACACTTGCACTAGACCCACAGGGAGAAATTCATGTTCAACACCAAATTGCCTACTCAACTGTCGCGAGTAGCGTATATTCCACCGGAAAAACTTTATTCCTAATACTTTATTTCATAACAGTTCCCGCTTCTATTCCGTCTCAACAATAGTGAGCTAGCACAAAGCTATCTAGCAACAGAAACAGACAGGTAACACAGTAAACAATGATTTTTGGAACAGTGAACAGTCGGGTAAGTTACCCAATTAGTGGCCGCGTGATTATGACGAACGCGACCTACTCATATTGCCACGTGATAAATTGTTTTCTCTACAATTGTCTGTTCTGAATTTAACTTGTTCGTGAGGTGTGTTTTGGATTCGATAATGAGTGGATTTGCGCTTATAATTATAAAGGGAAATACGTCGTGCACTACCCTACGTTATCATGTGCTGAATTTAAATGGGAACAATGTGCGCGTCGATATCCTTTACACATTGTCTTATACCCTGTAAGATTTCATGCCCTAAGAATAACTTACTGTATCTAGGTAGTTACTCTTCCTTCATCATTATCATCATTTAAAGCCTAGTTCCACTTCTTTTCTGTGCCCTTCATCCCTGGTTGCGAAAATCTCAACTTGGTCATCCTCTGAATGTCCTCCACCCATCTGGCTATTGGTCTACCAACGCTTCCACTGTCTCACACTAACCATTCAGTGAGGGCTCTATTCAGCCTGCCATTATCCTATCTTGGCATTTACTTTTCCTAAACTATTTATATTCTGTTAAAATATACCTACCTCGGTTGTTTTTATATACCGCCAGTATAGAAACTCAGTACCTAACACAAAACTTATAAGTCCTTCCTACCTAGTTTCTAACCCTAGTTGAGTTGTTTACATACAAAATCTTATTCAAGCTCACTAGACGTCGTGTGGAGTACCGAGTACCGGGTTTACCTAATAAAGGACTGCTACTCTGTTCCGGTATGACGTTTCCGGATCACATTATAACGTTGAGATTCTGGCTCGCTTGCAAACAAACTCTCATCTCCTGTTTGTAACTAGGGGTCCTTACTATTTGTGGAAGTCGAAATTCGGGGTTACGATCGAGTACGTTGTTTTGATACGTACGTCTATATAAGAAGTAGAACTCGGGTTATGTTTAAAACTGGAACACCCAAGGTGGGTATTTCAACGGACTACACGTCAAAGTCTAAACATTTATTTGAATCAGACCATTAAAAGGCACTTTTGAATGTCAAACTTTAAAACAAAGAAAATAGAATTGATTCTCCACCAACGAGACATGGAGGATGATAGTAAAATGGGTTATTAGACCTGAGAACTACACATAATTTTCATGACATCCGGATCACAACCTGAAGTTCAAGAACGTAAAGTTAATTATTGTTTTTTACTCGGAGGCTGCAATCAATCCGGGGCTGCGGGTTGCTTGAAAGAGATACCGCGACCCCGGACACAAAGCGCTAAAAAGGAACATGGGTGGTTTTTAGTCAGTAGATGTCTGACACTCCCTTCCGCTTCGCCCGGAGCGGGAGGAGTCTTTTGATGATTTTACAACCTCCAAAAAAAAAGGCTGCAATCAATACTAGGGTAGTATCATGGTGTGAACTGGTATGCTGTGCACACAATATACAGAGCCTAGGAGAGGACTGAGCGAGTTGACTGGCTGATTGAACCAATTAGCGATAAATATGGCACACCACAAAAAATTGTATTTAAGCACACGATTACCTACATTTCAGAGGAACTGCACCTTCAGTTATCAATTATTTTGGGTAAAAACTCTTAAGATATGATTTACAAGTCCTCACCGAACTCAACTGGTAGTGGTTCTGGCATTTCACATAACATTACAATGCATAGTCTTTTGTCACTTTAGTAGGGAGTTACCCGAGAATTTGTACAAGTCGAGCGAAATATTTTGTGTTCATATTTTGGTATAGTACAACAAGAAATCTGGATTTATTCCGATACAGGACAGAGGAGTGCCTTATTGGTCTAGTGGCCGCAAACGCAACTGTGTATCAGACAGGTCCTGGGTTCGATTCTCGGATCAGGTTGGTTTTTCCATCAGGAATTTCTCAGTAGCAGCCACGGAGACTGGATTTGTGCCCGGTTGATGGCAATAGGCTCGCCCCTGTTACATGGGAGTATACCATCTATCTTCTATAATATAAATTGATGAATGTATTGCCACAGTATAAATATGGATATTTATACTGTGGTATTGCTATCTCGAGAATAGCTGAACCGATTTCAGTAACTATTTTTTTAGAATATTCCTTGAAGTACGAGGATTGTTCTTACGTAGGTAGTAGGTAGGTAGTAGGTAAGTAGGTAAGTAGGTAGGTAGGTAGTAGGTAGGTTGTAGGTAGGTTGTAGGTAGGTAGTAGAAGGTAGGTATAGGTAGTAGGTAGGTAGAAGGCAGGTAGGTAGTGGGTAGGTAGGTAGTAGGTAAGTAGGTACAAAAAAGGGCATTGCAACGCATGTAGTATTTCAATAATATTAAGTCGCCAAATGAGACAAGAGATATTCTCTCTGCATATAGACGGAATATTTTTTACCTTTGCCAAAACATATAAAACCTTTAACAAGTTTTATGGGAAACGAAGTATAAATATGCCTTGATTTTCGGAGCTTTCATGGTGGTTGTATTAAGATTTACCTGCCTTTTATAGTCCCTTCTTTTGTGGGGCACATACCTACTATTCTAGGAATGGTTCGATTTTTCAAAGGAGATGCTTTAACAATGGATTCACAATATTCAGTTTTCTTAGATAAGAATATTATAAGAATTTCGACATAAGGAAAACAAAATTAAGTCGAAGAATTCAGAGAAATGAAAAAAGGTCATTTGCATTTCTTCCTTCTGTTTGGAAATTCCATTACATCTATCTGTGCTATAGGCAATGGGCCTCCGGAATTAAAAAAAAAACAAACGTTGAACTGGACCTTCGTCAGCTGTCACCGGCCTGGACTCCTGTTCCAAATTTAATTTGCCGCCATATTACTTACTAAGGAGTTGCTATATAAGAGGTTATACCTGAGTTGTATAGTTAAAATAAATAAATGGTCTGATAATATTCCTGTAGATTCTTCTTCATATTTTGTGGTGTCTCTATTATATCAGAGACTTTAAAAAAATGAATCAAAAGTCATTTATTCAAACTAGGCTGATAATCAGCACTTTTCGAACATCAAAATTTACTTTACTTTACTTATTTACAAGTGACAGTCCCCCAAAACGCCCACCCTTCGACACTTCCTAATGTTTTCGCTGTTTAATGTTTAGGTACTAATTAAGATTTAAACCTATATTAACATTTTGTCTGGTAAGTTTCCTAAAGTAGGAAGAAAGTTATCTAAAGAACCTAAAAGCTTGAACCAATTAATCATTCAAGAATTGGAAGTTGTTCAAATTCTCCGAAATTTTGTTTGATTTGAAAAGATCTATTTATAAGAAACACGTGTAATGCGGTAAGGTCGATGGTTTCTTACGATCGAGACGAATACGAAAATTAAAAAAAACAGTAGTGATATAATAGATAAGAGACATAAACCATCAATAAAAAAAAAATATACGGACGAATGTACAGCTAGTTTAAAATAAAATTCATCACAACAATCTAGAGACTAGAGTTAGAGGCTACGCCCGCTACGCCGTAGTCAAAATTACCCGCTGAGACGCCTCGTAGTCTCGTAGCACCGTAACGAATAATTATAATAGACTAGCTGTTCCCGGCATGCGTTGCAATGCCCTTTTTCCTACCTACTACCTGCCTGTGTACCAACTACCTACCTACCTACTACCTCCTACCCTACCTACCGACTACCCTACCTACCTACTTACCCTACCTACCTACTACCCTACCTACCTACCTACTACCCTACCTACCTACCTACTACCCTACCTACCTACCTACTACCCGACCTACCTACTACCCTACCTACTTACTACCCTACCTACTACTCTACCGACTACCCTACCTACTCTACTATCCTACTTACTACCCTACCTACTACTCTACCTACTACTCTACCTACTACCCTGCCTACCTACCTACCACTTTCTCACCTTTAAAACCTTCCCTGGACTTCCACGAATAATTCAACACTATAATTAGCCAAATCGGTCCAGCCGTTCTCGAGTTTTAGCGAGACTAACGAACAGCAATTAATTTTTATATTATACGCAAACACCATTTGAAAAATCGTTTTTCTATTGGGAAAGAAACAGTTATTATTTGTGATTATTGTGATAATGTCGTATGGTCTGTTTGAAGTTGTCATTCGTTGACTGAACAACTGAACGTCACTCAATTGTTTTGCCTTCCCGGAACCTCTCCACTAACACTTGAACTTTATGGGTACGGTATGAAAGCTCAAATTGATTTTACGTTTTAGTTAGAAAACGTTTGTATGGGAAAAAGAAAAGGGCTGTTTTTAGGGCTTTTCCGGCCATTATTCGAATTTTTCTCGCCGTAAGAACCATCCTTGAACTTCAACGAACATTTAAAAAAAAAATCAGCCAAATCGGTCAAGCCGTTTTCATGCCAAGTCGTGACAACGGAAAACGGGTTTCATTTTTATATATATAGATAGATAGATAGATATAGATGTGCTACAGATACAGTGCTACGACAAGTGGTCTACGAATTATAATAATAATTATAATTTGGAATATCACAACTTTGTAAAACCGAGTGTATAGAAATATCGGTCAAAGTCCAGTGCCTGCATGTAGCCAGTTTGCTAACCGCTCAGTCTAAACGCGCCGTACGAGTACCTATAAAGGCCGATTTTGGGCGCCAGATTGAGGGGGCTGCGGGTTGTTCGAAAGACATACCGCAGCCTCGGCACAAAGGGCTAAGAAGGACCATGGATGGTTGTTTTTAGTCAGCAAAAGACTGACACTCCTTAAAAAAAGGGTGTGATGTTGGAAGCAGGCTAGACTAGAATTCCATTAATACACATAACTTTATATTCAAACTAGCTGTTCCCGCATGCGTTGCTATGCCCTTTTTCCTACATACTACCTACCTGCTACATACCTACTACCCTACCTACTACCCTACCTACCTACCGACTACCCTACCTACCAACCATACCTACTCTACTATCCTTCTAACTACCCTACCTACTACTCTACCTACTACCCTGCCTATCTACCTACCACTTTCTCACCTTTTACACCTTTCACTGGAGTTCCACGAATATTTCGACACTAAAATTAGCCAAATCCGTCCAGCCGTTCTCGAGTTTCAGCGAGACTAACGAACAGCAATTCATTTTTATTAAATATATAGATGATTCTCATCTGCTTTCACCTTTTATTTATTGAAATATGCTTGTTTCTTGCTTTCAGTTGAGTTTTTTATTTATTTAAGGCATTTTTAATTATTTTGAACTCATAAGTATTTTGTAAGCGACGAAGTTATAATAGGTACCTCACTAAAATTCAGTATAGAATAGATCTAAAGTGGGTACAAGATATTACGAGAAAAAGTTACTAGAATTTAAGTCACCCCGGCTTTTCCGATCTTGGTATTAAACAACTCTCTAAGCATTAACTTCTTATTATATAACTTCAACTCAGCACTAATTCGATATACTTCAGCGTAGCTCAAATAGCTGGTACTACGGCAAAGGTAGAGTAAATTAGGCTATTTATCTACGGTGTAGGTGCCAACGTAGTTAAATTACGTCAACAGCTAATCCCGAACTAAGCCAATCTAGTCGTTTCCAGGAATTTACAAAATACTCAAGTCCTTGATTCAATTTGGAGTTTTCGAGTGATCTGGGTAACTGTAACTGGTAACTTGATGTTTAAACATATAAAATGTGACCGACGCGGGTCAAGCGACGAGCGTGTGCTAATTAAGTTATATAAATAATTCATTTATATATATATACTTTTACACGAGGAGCTCGTGGCTTAATAAGAACTGCCACTCGGGTCGATCTTTAGGTAAAGCTATGCTTGCCTAGGTCGGTCTGTGGATGGGTGACCGCCCGACATACCGAGTTTCCTCCGTGCCTCGGAAAGCACGTTAAGCTGTTGGTCCCGGCTGCCATATATAGATCTTTGGCAGTCGTTACAGGTAGTCAGTGACCTGAAATTCTGACATCCAGTCTTACCAAAGAGTATCGTATTACCTAGTATTAACTGGGTTGTGGAGGTCAGACAGGCAGTCGCTCCATGTAAAATACTGGTATTCAGCTGCATCCGGTAAGACTGGAAGCCGACCCCAACATAGTTGGGAAAAGGCTAGGCAGATGATGATGATATATTATACTTTTATAAAGAAAGTTTGATTCCACTCGTCTGGAAGGACCTGGTGGGACGCGTACCGAGAGGGCTGGTTGACGAGGCACGGTAAAAGAGCAAAAAACGAACAAGAAAGAGGGTAGGCCGATTTGTCTGCTCATAAACATCCACCCGTAATGACTTCAGTTTATCCGTGATCATGGTGCTTGTAACAGCGCTGAAATATCGGGAACTCGAAACAATCAGTAAACATGGTAAATATCCCGTTTTCAGTATAAATAATACGGTAAAAGAGGTCATGAAAGAAATTGTGGGAAGCCTTTGCCTAGAAGTGGGACAAGAAAATAAGAAGATATTAATAGGATTAGTAGAATTTAATATTGTTTATGTTTTAGTTATATTCCAAAACGTTATCTAGTTCATTTAATTTGATGTATTAATCCTGTTTCCGAATTCAAAAGTTGCTCAAACTACGAATCCTTAGTTGTAAAGCGACATTTATGTTTTAAACACATCGAGTAAAATCGATTTAAACTAGTCTACGGAGTCTAATACATTCTACGACTGGTGAAAGTTGTAGCAACACAGTTGATAGCCCTTTTGGGACCTCAAGTGTATTAAAAGTTTAAATTGTGACTGTTTTTGAGTTTTATTTATGTCTTGGGCTACCGCCACAAAAAGTTGTACTCGTTTGGATCAACTTAAGTTTAGATACAGCAAGTTTCGAGTTAAGTTAAGCAAGAGGGTAACAATTTTAATTGAATCCAAACAATTGCATCAGCAAATTTTACGTGTTTGTAGGAAAATATAGGTAAATAAAATGTTGAAGTTGGAAAGCCCTTGAAAAATCTCTAACGATTTATTTTATGAAGCTAGTAGTGGAATGATGATTGGTTTACTTTATTACTGGCACAAAACCTTTTATATTCAAAATGAAATATTCAGGGTTTCAACGTCCTTTCGTGGAAACATCCAAAAATGCTTCAAGCGAAAAGCTGCGAAAAGCTTCAATTAGTCTACACGGTACCCCACATTTCTTTGAAATCCGTAACCCCCTGTAACTACAAACATCAGTACACGCGACGACAGGGAGGTGGCTTCAAATGAAATATTCCCAGAATAATTACATTCACGGCGACGAGTTTCCGAAGTCTGTGTACATTATACGCAGGGCGCAGTTAACACAAAATTATGCGCTTAACGGCCCTTCTGTAACGCCGGTTCTTATAAACACATCAGGCTAATCTGAATAACAGATCTCGAGTCTTAACTCGTTAATTCCACTCAGATTTGTCTAACCGCACAATCAGGAATTCAACAACAAATCTTGAGTTATAGCAATTACCATGTAAATTTGCGAAGTTCGCGAAATAATTTAACGCGGTGTAGTCGTCGGATTCAAAACAATTTATATGTTAATTCTGTAGATATGGACTGGGTTCTGTACACAAACGAATTAGAGCCCAATGCTCCCAAACCACGAACAAGCCGGCACGTTGTCAATCGTAGAATCATTCACTTTATTGAGATGAGTACGTGACGTAAAACACGAGAACTTTATGAACAGACAATATGCGTTCGGGTCTTGAAAGTAACTACTGCAAAATCCACACGAATCACAAAACCTAGATACTCTACCAAAATGCGAATGATGATATCACTGGAAAGGAGGTGTGATGACGGCCAATAGAGAAGAATGGAAGCAGAACACATGCTGCGCGGAAATAAATTGGAGAAGGGCAGGAGAATGATGATGATCTCCGCCGGAATTCTCATATCCTGTTTCAGCTCTACAGTATTCTATTCAATCCTACAACCCCCGCTTATCTTAAAGAACGTTTCAAGTTCCTTCATGACACACATAATAGATATCTGAGGTCATCGGAAAACTTAAGATTAGAGATGCCGATGCATTCCACCAGTTTCTACGACAAGTCTTTCACAGTACAAGCAGTACGGTTATGGAATGCCTTGCCAGGGTCTATAAGGCAGGCTCAATCTCTGCCAATTTTTAAAAGCATGATAAAGAAACTGTATCTATCTCCTTAAGCTTAAATTTTTATTAGCTATTTTAATTTAGTTCTTTTGCACTTGTATTAAATGTAAGTTTATATAAGTGTAATATGTTTTATGTATGTATATGTATGTATTTATTGTATATAATTATGTAAATGGTACACCACAGGCTACCTGCAGTATTGTTACTCCTTCTCCCATATATCCATCCAAAGGTTGTCTTTAAAAGATCGCTCTAAGCGATAAGACCGCCCATTGTGTCACCCCTTGTAAAATGTTTTACTATTGTTTTTTTTTGTAATTTTATGGTGTACATAATAAAGAGTATTCTATTCTATTCTATTCTATTCTATGATGATACTGCCAAAGTACACGACTGCCAAACCAAATGCTGCATTATCCAACAGAACTTCGTCAAGACAGATAGTGAAGCTGTATAGGAGATAACTGTGAAAACAAAACCAAAGTTCTAGACCTACTCCAAAAGAGATTATAGAGTATCATACTAGGTCGTAACTTTTTTTTTTGTTTAAGAAAAACGTTCCCCCCACACTAGGAATTTCTCCTTTATCGTGGGTGCGTTCACGAACATTTATACTCTCATACACAAATACCCAGACCCGGAACAACTATCTGTAGGTCATACAAATATTTGTTCCGTGCGAGGACCGAACCCGCGACACGCAGCGCAGCAGTCCATTGCATGAGCCGCTGCGCCAACCGTGCCGTCAACTTTGTAAAGTTAGCCCACAAAAAGGAAATTATTCATTTATAATATTCCACACAAATGTTTCGTATTCGTGTGTGACAGTGACTATTTATGTTTAAGTTTGGACTAGCTTGGAAACACAAATTGTACTGGGTCAGCGAAGTTAGAAAATGTAGCTGTGCAAGGTGTGTAAGTCTCGGATTAAATCCAGGCAAAACAATAATGTTGCACTAGAAGACGGGAGAGGAAATTAACTTTAGACGTGTTACTTTGTTTTTAATCATTTCTGCGGGGCAACTTTATAATTATTTAAGAAAAACACAATACTTGATAAATAATTTATCCAGTTCGCTAAAATCAGTTTTGAAGGTAGAAAACACAAACGTAACAAAATTTTATATCCTGGAAAACTCTACCACATTTAAGTTTAACAATATTGAACAAAGGAACATCGGTTCCGTGTCAACGAAACCGACCTAGATCGACGAACATGAATATTTTCGAGCCATTTGCACACCGATCAGCACAATAGATTAGGTGGGACGTTGCGGGCATACCATAGTATACCACTAACGTTATTCGTCTCTGTTGGTGAAAAGCTTTAGTGAGTAAGCTCATCAATTTGGACCGACAGAATCGTGTTGGTAATTGAAAACACAGGCAGGACAGTGATAGCTCATACGAGGGCACACGCAAATATACTACACAGCATTTAATCGAATTCAAATCTGCAACAGCGTTGCAATCGAGGATTCGCTGAATCAGAATCGATTAAGCTCGAAATTTCTCGTTAATCGATTTAGAATCTTGGGAGTTGTCGAAGTTCGCTGGCGTTAGTTAATATTCGTCTGATTGTATCGTATTGTAGGGTATCCGGTCTAGTGCCGATAGATTTCGATGATGACTTATTCGGAAATGGTTTTTGAATTTAAATATGGGATGGTTGTGGATCAGAATATTTTAAACTTTACCATGTTTGAGGTAGGCCCGATTTACTTTACTTCGGATAAGAATATTTCTGGAGATTCACAATCATAACCAGAACACACAAGGCATGCATACTCGATGTTTCGCCAGTTAAGTATGTTTAGTTTCTTAATTTTCTTATTTGATGGCATTATTATCATCATCTGCCTAGCCTTTTCCCAACTATGTTGGGGTCGGCTTTCAGTCTAACCAGATGCAGCTGAATACCAGTATTTTACATGGAGCGACTGCCTATCTGACCTCCACAATACAGTTAATACCAGGTAATACGATACTGTTTGGTAAGACTGGATGTCAGAATTTCAGGTCACTGACTACCTGTAACGACTGCCAAAGATCTATATATGGCAGCCGGGACCAACAGCTTAACGTGCTTTCCGAGGCACGGAGGAATCTCGGTATGTCGGGCGGTCACCCATCCACAGACCGACCTAGGCAAGCACAACTTTACCTAAAGATCGACCCGAGTGGCAGTTCTTATTAAGCCACGGCATGGCATTATTATGTAAAGTTTTTATTAATCCTTATAACAAACAATTACAACATCCGTTGTTCCAGTCCGGTGGTGTTTTTGGCCTCACGCCAGTCCTGTATGCAATACATTAGGTCAGGCACATAGTACAGTATGCTTCTCGTTCAGGAAATTTGGCGGTCATGCCAGTTATGATAAGCGCAATCTTAGACCTAAGGCCTGTTACAACTTCGTCGGGGCTGCGGGTTGTTCGAAAGAGATACTTCGACCTCGACACAAAGGGCTAAGAAGGAACATGGGTGGTTTTTAAGTCGGATATAACCTATATGCAAGGAAACTATACGAAGACTACATTGGTACTTGTTATTGTTAGCTTTCTTTTTAAACCAATTTTAGGGTCCCAATCTGTTAAACCTTTTCCATAAATCGTTTTATAAATTCCCCAAAGTAAGGCCGGTTCCCAGTAATTACATTTATTTTGAATATTAAATGACCCTTTTCAGTTTTTTTTATTATTCTTTCATTAATATTTTTATCAACAGAATTCCGTGGAGATTTCAGCCATGTCCGTAAATACTGAAGGGTTAAATAACAAGGGAATAACGCGGTAGGATTTTTTCCGCGTTCCGCGAAAAAAACAATATTTTTTTCGATATTTTTACTTATTTTAGTTGCTTAACTACCGTGAAACAGAATACACAGAGAAAAACGTGGTCAGAACTTGGCGGTGCTTCTACCGTGCATATTTTTTTCTAGTTTGTGCTATTCAAAAGAGTGTAGAAGCTGTAGCTGGCTCTCAATATCTGCAACAATGTTATTATTTATTAATTAACGTTAATTTATATTAAAAGATTGAATAAAGAGAAACTTGACAATGTATCGTGGTAATCTGCTCTTTATCGGAATATCGTAGGTAGTCGTTTCCTGATACCTGTTTTCAAAACTCATATCGAATCATTACAAAAAAAATTACCATGTTATGCTGCCTCGTTGGTCTAGTGGAAACAAGCGCGACTGCCGTGCATGAGGTTCTGGGTTCGATTCCCAGGACGGCCAAAGTGTTATTGGGTTTTCTCATCAGGAATTTCTCAGTAGCAGCCACGGAGCCTTAATTTGTGCCCGGTTGAAGGCAATAGTCGCGCTCCCTATTACATGGGACTTAAACATAACTAATATTTAAGTTAGGTTCTTTCAAAAGTGACCGTCTGAGAAATTGACGGGACGTAATCATGGGTCGTGTGATTCGTGCTCAACGTAAAGGTTCTGTGTTCGTTTCACATACTAAGAAAAGGAAAGGAGCGCCTAAACTTCGCTCCTTGGACTATGCTGAACGTCATGGTTACATCAAGGGAGTCGTGAAGGACATCATCCACGACCCTGGCCGTGGTGCACCTCTAGCAGTTGTTCACTTCCGTGACCCGTACAAGTTCAAGACTCGCAAAGAACTGTTCATTGCCCCCGAGGGACTGTACACTGGCCAGTTTGTCTACTGTGGAAAGAAAGCTACCCTTGAAGTTGGCAATGTTATGCCTGTGGGTGCTATGCCTGAGGGTACCATTGTATGCAACCTAGAGGAGAAGATGGGTGACCGAGGTCGGCTGGCTCGTGCCTCTGGAAACTTTGCCACCGTCATTGGCCACAACCCAGACGCCAAGCGTACCAGGGTTAAACTGCCCTCGGGAGCTAAGAAAGTCCTGCCATCCAGCAACAGAGGCATGGTTGGTATTGTTGCCAGTGGTGGTCGTATTGACAAGCCCATCCTGAAGGCTGGTCGTGCATACCACAAGTACAAGGTTAAGCGTAATTGCTTGGCCGTATGTGCGTGGTGTGGCTATGAACCCCGTTGAGCATCCTCACGGTGGTGGTAACCATCAACATATTGGTAAGGCTTCGACTGTCAAGAGAGGAACATCCGCCGGTCGCAAGGTTGGTCTTATCGCTGCCCGCAGGACTGGAAGAATCCGTGGTGGCAAGACCGATACCAAGAAGGAGACGTAGACGTATTTTTATGCAAAATAAAATCTAAAATCTATAAACATAACTAATGAAAAGTGGGTGTATCGGTACACCTCTGCCTAAACCTTCGTTTACGCTATAAATTAGCAACCCAATATTTATTCTTAATGATAATTTTTCGTAAAACTTGTTTCGCTTACCGCAATAAAAGTAGTCAGGGACATGATATTGAAAGCTCCGGCTTTAAAGACGATTATCTTCCCAGTAGTAAGTCCTAGAAGCGCCACTTCCCTTTGTATTTTCTTATTCGCTTCTGGCCAATTGCTTTCGAAAGTACTATACGTCACAAAGGTGCTCTGAAATTAATGGTTGTTTCTTATTTGCAAGATAGAAACACAAGTAAATAGATAGTGTAGGTACCTACCTCTGAAATTGAAAGATCATAAGATACTCGTGGGGTGCTATTTAACCAATAGGGATGTTTTTTTTATGAAATTAATAAAAAATTACGAAGATAAAACGCGTCAATGATTTGAGTGGGGGGTTGTGACGTCCCTCACCGGTAAAAAATGTCATACTAATGTCTTAGAAAATGACGTCACTCGAGTTTTTAAAGCACTGTATCGTCTTCACTGTTTGTTTACGTGAAAAAAGAAAAAATACGTGTATAATATTTTTTGGAAATCTATCTGACTGACTAATTAGATTTTTTGGAACGAAGTTCCTTATCGCGCGTTGTGAAAGGGGGCTAGACGGAAAAAATTCTTACGAAAAGTTGTCACGACACTTTTTGCTATAGTAAGCTATTGTAAGCTGTGCGGCGTCGCATGTTTCTCTGTCTGTCTCTCTCTCTCTCTTATAGAAAGCAAGCCAGATATTTTCATTTGTACATTTTTTTTTTTTTTTTTACATAATAAAAAATAATAACAATAACTTCGTTCCATCCGGGTGTTCCTTGACACCTCTCAAGTTTTTTAGTTAACTACCCTATTTAGACCTACATCATTCTACACACTATACCGGAACCAAAGCAAGAAACAGAATAAATGATCAATATATATATGTCACTGAAAATTCTCAGCTCAAACTGATGTTGAAACTAGGATGTTCATAAAAAGTAAGAAACCCACCTCAACAGTAACTTCGTTCGCGTACCAGTAGAAAAGCAGAAGTTGGATCAAACAAGCGATCACAAACATGATGCTAGATACCAGTGTAGCGACATCGCTGTGAATCTGCAAGGAAGAAAGTTACTTTAGTATTAGTAAGTAATATAGTAGTAAGTAAGACTGTAGTAGCGGCAGATAAAGATCACACGTTGAATTTGACTTGGAAATACGTATGTCGCATATACGTAGCGACATAAGCAACCAATAGCATAATAAGAGAGAGAATCAGAACAGGACACTTCTCTGTGAGAAGCAGTGGGCCATATTCCACCGCACAGGCCTAGCAATAGTTGTTGAATATCATAAAGTCTTCAATTTTATGATCCTTGGACATACATACTGATTTCCTTCAACATTTTCGAGAACAGTGATGTTAAAATAAATTATACAAAACGATTAACTCCCCTGAAAAAGTGAAAAGTGATATCCTGGAAACATGCATATAACTCAGACGGTATTAATTCATTACCTGAACAATCTGTATGATATTGACACCCAGGTTTACTGAAATCACCACCAAGTACACGAACATTACCGGCGATATCAAAGAGTTGAATAGACGCGTATACCTGAAACATTGTAAACACATTTAATTACCAGAATGGAAGCAGACCATTGCAGTTTGCAATATAAAGTATTAATAAGCAGTTTTTGACACTTGTGCATAAAGCCACTCATCTGCACATTGATTCCATTGTCATCACAACTAATAGACATTATCTTCTCACAAATAGCAATCGTGTCAAACACACATTACCTTAATTTTGAATTGTGGAATTTGAGAGCGATCCTTTTATCCTGATTATGAGGCTGCTACTTTAGGTAATTGTCTCAATTTAATACTTACATAACCAACGTCGTATGGAACCGATGACACTCCGCGATGTTACGATGACTTTCATTTAAATTCACAGTGTCAATCATCCTTCTGCCATATAGGCAGGTGATCTTCAACTGCCCAGCGAAGAATATCATAATAGAAACCACGAGAGTGTCCCAGCCAACGACGTAGGCACTAACAATGTGACCCAAGATTGTTTGGATCGACATCGAGACGTAGTAACCAGGAGGTTCCTTATGAAATGGAGTGTAGCCGTCAAATATATTCAAGTAGATGCTGGTTCCATTCACATTTATCTGATTCTTCTGATAGGGCTCAGTAAAAATGCTGAAGTTGGAGAAAAAAGCGAGGGCCCAAAAGAAGTATGAGACCTTTCGATTTCTCTTGATATAAGCATGTATTATTTTATCATGCTTCGTATCATTTTTTGCTAACTGGCCCCGTTCTACTGAAGACATGTAGCCAATTAGAAGCTCCCACTTTTTGTAGTCCTTCTGAAAGAAACAGGACTTTAGGATGCCCATATGAAATGGAGCGTACTGAAGGATCAGTTTAAGAGAGGCAAAATTGAATTTGATGAAGCATCTGATGTACTGGCTAATGAAGAATGCTATAGTGACGTAGAAGATTATTTGTTTGAAACGTCCGGTCAGGGATTTGCGATTCGGGTGCCAAAGACCAGTCAAACCTAGCAGTTTTAGATGTGGACCTATTGAAGGATATTGAGGGTCTTCGAGAAACTTTAGAATGTTTAGAATCGAGAATGTACTCGACATTTTAAAAACCTGTGATCGCTCTGAAATACTTGTATTAAATGATATTATTATAGGTACTAAAGTTCCGTATAATTGGCGTGAGAACTTCTATGTGAAATGCAGCTGTTACGTGTATTTCGTAGCGAATAATAACAGGGTGCTTTTGCCGTTCAGATTTTCTATTAAAAATTCAGCTCTTCGATGTATGTTATTTCATATCGTTTAATTACTATGTACGAAATACGAAATTTCAATTCGTTGAAGACGTGTGTTATTTTATTAAATTGTTTTGAAAATTATACTTTTTGACTGTTATTATTTTATTAAGTACACAAAAAGACAAAAAAAAGATGATAGTGGTACCTGGTAATTAAAATATGGCTTGTGTTTAAACACCGCCCAAAAAAGTACCTATTTCGCAACCAAAAAAATTCTAAACGGTTACCAAAATGGATTAATGGTCACCAAATACGTCGAACGTACGTCGCCTAAAGCAAAAGCTTTTTCAACGCGCGCTCGCTTCGCTCGCATATTAAATAACACTAATATCTTCTGTCCCCGAAGTGCCGGGCCTCCGCCGGCCTCCTTCGTCGGCCTACGGCCCGGTGCCCATGCCGCCCCTAAAAATCGGTAGTAATATTAATCTTTGAGTTCGATAGAATTTGGTGACCGTTGATCCATTTTAGGAACCAAAAATTTTATTTGGTGCCTAGGCTTAGAGTCTTAAAAATATTTTTGGTGGCCGTCTAAATTATACCCTTAAAATATCTACCTTCTATACAAAATACCTATCTAACCCGTAATCGCCTTGTTACCTGACAAAAAGATCAAACTACAACGGACCCTTCATGAAGCCGACAACCAAGCATTCTGAACATCAAACTAAGCAAAAAAAAATTTGGAGGGACGAACTATTTCTTTTTTGGGTGAAAGGTAAGACTTAATGTAACGCACTCGAAACATTTTGCTGAGGGATGTGTGTAGCTTGTATAGGGTGTTGGGTAGCTGGTGAGGTGCTGGTACGTTGGTGCCGAGGAAGATTCAATAAAATACAGCAAATAATAAAATGTACGTCTGTATTGCACCAGTGTCGCAGATGGAAGGGAATAGTGTTGCCACTATTTACAAGAGGATTTACATTTAATGTTGGTGTTGCAAAATAATAATTAAAATCTCCAACAAGATGCATTCAATAGTGCGGGGATCGGAACTTGTAGTTGTAGTCAAAAACAAGACTTTGGCCCCCAATATCTCCGTGATTAGAAGGCAAAGGAAAATATCACAATGACTGGGAGAACAAGTGACTTTCCGGCTTTGATAAGGTTAGGTACCTACTTTTACCCCTTTGTTCCTTTAATCTGAGCCATAGTAAACACATAGTTTAATTTGCATTACTGTTCATACACGTAAAGTACACAATGGGTAGCTATTGCTAGAATAAACAGATATAAAATAACAGATCGATGGTAATGACCTTGCTTGAATGGGACCTAATAATTATGGCGATGATATTATAAAACCGGGGACACTATCAACATATTCGATGCAGGTGGTCGGCATTAAAACTGTTTCCAGTAAAAGTAAAGGTGGGTATTACGGTGTTATTTTGGGAACAGATATTTTTGCAGACCGTTGAAGGAAAAAGGAAGATTGACTGGGCAAAATGGGAAATAACGTGTTGCGCCGACCCCAAATGACATGGAAAAAAGGCAGGAATGATGTTGATGATACTTTTGCAATCCGTTCAGATTATTTAAAGGTATCAAATCAAAGCATCACCAAGTTTTAGCTGACCCTCATCATAATCATTTGCCTTCAATAGTAGAGGATTCTCGGCAAGTCTCATTTAGCTGCTACCAGCCGCTCTACGAAGATCAAATCTCCACCAGCAACTTCTAGCAAGTATCAGGATTCTCGGCAACTCTCATCCAGTTGTTACCAGCCACCAAATATTAACATTCCACCAACAACTTGCAGTAAGGTTCATACTACTGTACTACATATACTTTTACTACTTGTTAAAACTTGTAATTGGCCATGGCCATATTGTTTTTATAAACCTAACTATTGTGTCTACCCAGCTGTAAGTTTTCCTAAATTAATAAAATAAAATAAATAACTTCTTACTTGAATTACAGACAAAATTAAAGTAATTTTTACCAAGACCACGCCACACAGGAATTTTAGATGTCACTAGAAAAACTGCCAGATTAAAATGGACTTGCGTGGGTGACGTCTCCAGCATGCATAATAGCATAGAGCCCGCTAGACAATAGTCTCCACACAGTAGAGGCAGTGGACCTCGTCATCGAGGCCACCCTTGAAAGAGTTGGCGGCGATTGGTGAAACGCGAAAGGATATAAAAGTACCTTGTAAAACTTGTAGAGCAAAGAGATCTTGTAATATTTGAGTGTCTTTGAAGTGGAGGGACAGCGTGGGCAGGGAGTGGTGTTCCGTCGCTGCCGCGGGCAAATGCCACATGAATGAACGCACAGTGACATAGTGCACAAATGAAGTGTTACTGGGTAATATCGTTTTAAGGTTCTATTTACTAATACAAACTGATTTATATCGTATATATTGTATGTAAGTCTGTAAGAGTATCTATGGGCCAAAGTTACCCGAAAATAAATAAATTTTATGTTATACAATTGGACAATAATCTGCATTTCCCTGAGATGTTTAGTTCACACCTACTGATGAGTGCGTTTCAGTTTAAATTATACCTTGAAAACATTCAGAAGCAATAATAGGTACTATAATCAGTAACATTTTAAATATTTTCCACCTACTTTATGTTGCTCTTTTAACGACCGACCGAACACTGTCCGCTCTCACAATATTTTAATGTTCATGCCATAAAATATTACGTAAGTCCGAGGAATAAAATTAAGCTCCACCGATAAAGTCCGTACTGTCCGGAGGCCATTACTGCGATGACAAAGGGGTATTGAAAGATTGAAATTATGATATTGAACTGACCAGTTATACCCTCAAAGGGGTGTTAAAAGTAAAAAGGGTGATAAAGCAAAGATTTTTATGATTGTTTTAAGTGCCTGTACCTGTACCTAACGCTGAGAAGCTAAGGCACAACAGCCGCTCGGGTTGATCTTCAAGTAAAGCCGCGCTTGCCTAGGTGGGTCTGCAGATGTGTGACCACCCATTACATAACTAATATTCTAACATCGGAAATCCGTGCATCGGAAATCAAGTAGATCTTTGACAGTCAAGTCGTTACAGTTAGTCAGTGCGCCGAAAGTCTGGTTTACAGTTTTTTTATATAAATCAATCGGCTGCCTTTTTCCTGCCCACAAAATGTTTTGGCCCTCTTAAACTAGGATCTTTATTTTGTTTTATATAAATAAAACACAGTGACTACGTAAACAGCTATCTAATATAGAGGAACAATGAAAGTGTGTCTATTTCCGAAGTTTTAGTAAGAATCCCGGTTGAATGTTAAGCCTGTCGTTATGTCCAGATAAGATCGCAGGCGGAAATTAAGCGGAAATTGTATTTGTTTCTTATACAGCGACGATGTCACAATAAAGACGATATCCTTGCGATGCTCGTTGATTTTCTATTACAATTAGTAGCTTAGCTGACAATAGTGTAATCTTATAGGGATACTTTGTATTTTAGCTGACTTTATGAAGGGTTATCTATATTTTACATAGAGTATTAAACCACTAGAGAGCGTGTAAGCCGATTTCTTCTAAGTACACAACTCACTACCGCGGGTCGGGGGATGAGGAATAATACGCGGCTGCAATTGGTCAGTTCAAGGTCAAGTTGCGTAGGTATACCTAGGTAGGGATTGCCTTACTTGATTATGGGAAAATAGTCGATATCGATAAAATGGATTTTAATACTACAAAAAATTCTCAATAAAAATGACAAAATAATATTTAATTAAAATCAGTCAATTACAAAAAGAAAAACAAGTATCCTGATATTATCTTTCAGGCTCGCATTTTTTTAACCAATAATCAATTTTTTTTTTTTGGGGTGTGGGAAATCATCAAATAACCCCTCCCGCTCTGGGCAGAGCGAAAGGGAGTGTCAGACTTCTTAGCCCTTGCGCCGAGGCTGCGGTATCTCTTTCGAACAACCCGCAGCCCCGACGGGCGTCGGCCCCTGCGGGGGGCCCGCTCCATGTTGCTGACATCTCTTTGAGGCGCGCGTGGAACACGAACGCGCCGTCGACACGGCCTGTCGTCGTCACAAGAGGGACGGACGGCGAGCTAGCCCATCACTCACCGTCCACAGGCCCGCGTCTACGGTGGCCGGAAGCCATCACTTGGCCCCCGACGCCCGGAGTGCCTCCCGCGGCGGCTGGGACGAGAGGTTCTTTCCCTCTCACGTTCCGCCACCTCCTTCGCTAGCATCACTGCTTCGCAGAAGGAGGCGACGGCGTCCCATTCCTCCTCGCTCCGGACCAAGGCTTGCACCAGGGCCGGACGCGAGAAGTCGCCGCCGCCGATCGCCGCTACGAGAACACGGCGGGGTTCCGTTCCGCCCAAGCGGGGCAGACCTCCACGGTGTGCTCCACCGTGTCCTCCGGCCGATCCTCACAATGGTGACATCCGGGCGTTTCCTCCCGCCTGATTCGGTGCAGGTACCTCCCAAAACAACCGTGTCCGCTGAGTACCCGCGTCAGACGGAAGGTGAAGGCGCCGTGGCGCCTCTCCAGCCACTCCTCAAAGAGGGGACTTACCGCCAGTATTATCTTGAAGCCTCAAGAGGCTTCAAGAGGCTTTTTACTGAGAGAATATAATTATTAGAAGATGATCTATGTGTCGTTTCATTTTGCGTTTACGTGGAGTTAGGTCTACAATTTCCGGGTCTTCTACTTCTTTCTTCCTTATTGTTGAACTCGGAAAAATATAAGTATTTTAAGTATTCTAAAGAAGAAAATTAAAATGATGCGAGGTTTTATGAAACATTAACATTTAATTTAACAGAAATATTTAGTTGAGAAGAATGTAAAAACTGAGAACTACCGCCATTTTTTAAAGTCGGTTAAAAGTAGATAATGACAGTATCTGAATTAAATAAAAATTATATTAAGTTTAATTTTATTTTTATCAATATAGAATTCTGCAATAAAAGGTAACAGCACAGATTTTTACGATAAAAATACAAAGGGAAAGAAAGGGACAAACATATTAGAATTGCCTAATGAAAGAAAGGGACTTTTCCAAAAGACATCAACGCGAGACTCATCTTTGTGCTCGTTCACCCAAACTACCATTTTAAATAGAACCCTGCGGTGGCTCATAATTTAATTAAAACAAAAATAATTTTCGTAATATTTACTTATTGATGAAAAGTTGTGCCATCCTTTTTGTAACTCGATGTCTTGGAATGTTTCCCACGCCACTTAACCGCGCATGAAGGCATTTTTACACGTTATAAATTGCATAAAAAATTATAACAATTGGTAATTATATTGCGTGCACACAGGTCTAACACTTGGTCACAACCATAGGTCACAACTAAAACGGTTACTCATACCGTAGCCTAGTGGCTATATAGTCTTTGATATTTTATTACGATGTTGATGATAATTATATTTTTTTTACATAGTACCACTCTGCTATAGCAACAGAACACAATTATTTTTATGTATGTTTAGGTATGTACCACCACAGACTGCAGGCTATGTATTTTTAACCGACTTCAAAAAAGGAGGAGGTTATTAATGTTTGTAACTGAAAAATCTACAGGAAATTACAAAACCCTATGTTGTAATTTTTTGGATATTTTATAAAACACATTTTGGTAAATTAAAACTTTTAATCAGACATATAAATATTTAAAAAAAAAAATATCTTTACTTGCAACGAAACGTACTAGTAGTGACGCGCGGGCGCCGAACGCATAGACATATATTTACTCATTGGCCGAACGCGACTGCGTCTGTCACATAGACATATATTTAAATATTTTTCCTTACTCAATGGTCTGTCAAGACAATTTTAAAATTTGACGGTTACTTTGACTGTTAGCGGACGAAAGATTTTCAAACACCGCTGTTTATAGAACGGAGTGTTAATTACTAATATTATTGCACAAACCTTGTGATTCATGTGACGTTGAAGATCCGTTACAGTTATTGTTTAAGTTGTGGGCAGTTGTGCTGGTGATTTCGCAGTGGCAAACGTCTTCGTTCAATGAGAAATATTAAAAGTTTGTAGTGCTTTAAAATGGTTAGAATGGAAAGAGCCCCAGTGAAGGGCGGGCAGAAGACTTCGTCTACCGCCTTAGCACCATCAAAGAGTGGATCAACACAAAACATGGCTGCAAATGTCAAGGTTGTTGTGAGAGTCAGGCCTCTAAACGAGAGGGAAGTAGAAATGAACACACGCATCGTGGTAGACGTTGTGGACGATAAGATGCTGGTGTTTGACCCTAAAGAGGAGATCCGACCTTTTTTCTACCAAGGAGTCCAACAGCCTAATAAGAACTTTTTAAAGCGCGCCAATAAAGAGTTGAAGTTTGTGTTTGATAATGTTTGTGGGCTCAATGCAACTAACAAAGATGTGTTCGAGACTACCACAAAGGATATACTGGCTTCTTTGATGGAGGGCTACAACTGTTCAGTGTTTGTTTATGGGGCTACTGGTGCAGGAAAGACTTTCACAATGATTGGGAACAAAGAGCATCCGGGCATCACATATTTGACCATGGAACACCTATTTTACACAATAAACTCTTTTGAAAAGGAAAGGGAGTTTGATATTGGAGTTTCTTACATTGAAGTAAGTAATTTCATGTTGTTTTTAAGGTTTCTCAGAATAAAACAGTGCAGTTGTATTTGTTGTTGTTTTGTTTTCATTAATAAATTATGCATTAGTTTCATAGTTCGCATGTAAGTTTGTCCTATAAACTTCTTTGATTGTTGTAAACTAGGAAAATAATTAAAGCGGAAGTAACTTAGTGTTAATCTTGTTCCATAAATGAATTACTTTTAGTAGGTAACTTCAAAAAAATATCTATAATATGAAACTGTAACATAAAACTTTTAACTTTATCAATGATAATTATCACATAGGTTCAGGGTTGAAGATGAATTTGTTTTTATTACTATGGAATAATTAACGTCATAATTTCTATTTATTGATGTGTTCATTATAACTGTAACTGTCCACTCACTGATAAATGTGCATATGGTTAAAATTACAGGTGTACAATGAAAATGTATACGACTTACTGAAACCATCAAGCACCCCACTACAACTGCGAGAAGACTCAAAGTACGGTGTGATGGTGGCTGGCCTAACATTAAACAATATAAAGACTGCAAGGGAATTGCTCCAAATGCTGGAGAATGGTAACAAGAACAGGACACAGCACCCTACTGATGCTAACGCTGAGAGCTCCAGGAGCCATGCCGTTTTTCAGGTTTGTGGTTTTTTTGTGTTTAAAAGTTAATTGTTTGCATATCTTGGCAAAGTTTGGTTGAATGTCTAACAATGTAATGTTGACACATGGGTAATGCCTGAGAAAATCGATTGATTTTAGTTGTCCTCTTCTCGATGCAAAATAGCTAAACACAGGCAACATTTTCGGTTACTAGTAATTGTTATTTGTAACTGTATATCAACCATTTCAAGCACATTTACTTATATATAAGTTCTCATTCTTTTATTATTCCCACTGCTGGCTTCAGGCCTCATGTCTAAGTGGTAGTGGCTCATAATACACCGTGGAGGCTCACATTACACTAACCTTTTTTTGAACAGGTATATGTCAAAATGCGATACAAGACGAGCAGTCAACTCCGCATAGTGAAACTGTCCATGATAGACTTGGCAGGCAGTGAGCGTGCCTCTGCGACGGGCTGCGTTGGTGACCGGTTCAAAGAAGGCGCTAATATCAACAAGAGTCTACTGTCTCTGGGAAACTGTATCAATAGGCTTGCTGATGGGAGCAGTTATATTCCTTACAGGTAAAGTAAAGTATTGTTTTAAATCTTTTAGATAAAGACAGGGCGATTGCAAAGTAGCCTTTTGAGGATTTAAGTATTCCAGAGAAGTACTTCCATTGTTTTTATGCTTTTCTCTCTATTATCCATTGCCTACTTCTAGTAAGTTTAAAGTCTAGGTTTTAAATGTTTACAGTTCTACACTGTCACTTGAACAGGCACATGAAACTTGAGATTCCTCTGTGTGTCGCAAGCACGACGGTGTTGGCACAAAATCTTTGTCACTTCCATGGTCAATTTACTGCATGTTTTGTTGCACTGAGGGCATTTCAACTTTTTCTACAGTTGACCTCAATATTATACATCAGCATATTGAATAGCTCAATCATCCTGGTGCTTAGGTTTTAGGTACTCGCCCGTAACATTAAATGAAAGAATACCTATTAGAAGTGCCTAATTTGTCACCATTGTAAAATTCGTCTCTGTTCCAGGGACTCAAAACTCACACGCCTGCTAAAAGACAGCCTCGGCGGCAACTGTAAAACAGTCATGATCGCCAACGTGTCCCCTTCAAACGTTAGCTATGAGGACACATACAACACACTCAAATACGCAGCTAGAGCCAACAAGATACAGCTCAGTATTAAGAAGAACATTGTCGACGGAGATATGAGGCTGTCGCAGTATGTGAAGATTAATGAGGAGTTGAAGAAGAAGGTTAAAGAGTTAGAGGCGAAATTGACGCTTACTAGTGTTAAGATGGTGTCTAGGGAGCCGGACTTGGCTAAGGAGAAAGGTATGTTCAATTATTTTACTAGCTTTTTAAGGAATTGAATTGGCCAAACTTCTTTATATTATTTAAATTTTGAAACAGCGGCGTCATCGGTTTCAACGTTAAGTTTGAACTGTGAATCAAGAATTTAATCAGTTTAATAATCAATGGCAATTGAACACTTTCAATAGTGACCTACTGCGACACAAAAGGATATCTGAATTATCTTTTCTGTCAAAATTGTTGTCACTCGCATCTCCACAGAGGTCTGAGTTCCACAGAGTTACTTGGACAACTTGGCGAGTCTGCTTGTCCTGGGGCACTGCTGTTGCGCAATGCAACAACCATAGCTAAAATAAGCCCCTTGTCAATTTTAGGAAATTAAGCATAATATCTCCTGCTAGCATATCCTCTTTATACCAATTTTTTGACTTATTATTACACATTGAGATCTCACAGGATTAAAAAAATACTTTTTCTTCTAGCAAAACACGACTGGCGCAAACGCATCTCTGAAGAAGAGGAGGTCTACAGCCTATTGGAATCCAAGCTGCTGAGTTTAATGTCACGTCAGCGAGTGCTCGCGTTACGTCAGCGACTGCGCACGCGCGCCTTCTCGCATGTCGCTGATCTTGCGCATCGGTCCTCCTCTGAGGCTATGGAGCAGGTAAAGTTTAAGTTCGCAAGATACCGCGGGCCTCGACATAAAGAGCTAAGAAGGAACATGGATGGTTTTTAGTCAGTAGAAGTCTGACACTTCCTTCCGCTCTGCCCAAGAGCGGGAGGGGCTATTTGATGATTTCCCACCCGCCAGTAAAAAAATAAAAAAAGGCTAAGGAGCAGGTAAAGTTTAGTCTAGTTCCCCCTGGTTCAAACAGGCGCGAATAGTCACGTGATTCCTGGATTATTATACCTCGTTGTCCAAATTCACATGTAGCTTTCTGCGCGGGATTCGCCTTTGTGTAACTACAGCTCAGGTTTGGTGATAAGTGAAACCATGAAATTATCTCATTCGTAGAATTATTATCACCAACTTGTTTCACGAACATTGATTTCTGTAAACGTAACTTGTTTAGGTCGAGTTTTAACAGAATACTCTGATAATGTGATCTGATGTTCCTTTTTCTCCAATCTAGATGTGCACCGAAGAAATACCGCGACAAGAGCGTGCAGCCGAAAATTACATGAAACAATCTGTAAGTCTAGACTCCAAAGTAATGGCCACTTGGACGAAATGGGAAGACAGCAAGAAGAAACTACACATCATCTGCGAACAAGCGCTTTCAGACTGCCCCGAATTAACCGACTTCATTGACAAAGTACAGCTGCAAAGTGAACTACGACAGATCAAGGCCAGAGACAATCTTAGACAGAAACTATTGTCCATAGAGAATGATGAGATAGAAGCCTTCACGGAATACATGAGTGATATGCCTACTATGTTGAAGAAGTTGTATTTAACTCTTAAAGGGTATGATAAAGCCCCACCAGCATTAACATCCGAGTACCTAGAGATAATGAAGAAAGCAAAATCAGCCAAAGGCATAACGTGGTCAGATGATGGGCACGAAGGAGACGCACACTTCAAGTTCATCTCAACACTAGACCTACACAAACCCTCCACTACATTAGAATACAGTTTCTCCAAAAAAGATGACATTAACGGAACTGTAGACATCATAACTGACAGTGAGGATCTAACTGACATAGAGAATAAAGAACCTATACGGTTATCAGCCAAAAAACGCAAGGGCACGCCGATCAAACTGCCTAATAACGAAACTATTATTATAAATGACTCCTTTGAGAGTTTGGACACGACGAGGAACTTGAATTCTGCAAAGAAGATCAAGAGAGAGTATGACATTGCAGCTGATGTAGAAAATTATGGGGCTATTGACCCTAAGGACTTGAATTCGACTTTTGTGTTGACCGGGAAGATGGAAGCAGCGTTGAAGAAGTCTGTTAAGACGGAATTCAAGATGGAACATGTTCCATTGAAGAGAGGATTGACGGATAGGACGAATACTATGGCGCCGAGGACTATTAATTTCGGTGATAAAGGTAAGGCTTTTTCGTAGTATTTTCCCCATCCACAAACTTGAAATTAAATTAGTTAACTCATCATCTTACTGCTCTTGTCCCATATTACTTGGGGTCAGCGCAACACGTTTTTTTCCTGCCAGTCTCGCTTGAAGACCGTCACGCTCATATTTACGATTTCAAATAATCATTCCTCACACAATCTATCCATCTTTTCTTTATCTAAAGATATAATAAAAAAAATTAAAACCATACCGGTCACATTTCGCTAGCGAATTTAATTACATTGCTCTGAATTTCTCTAGAAAATTCATATAATATTATAAACGCGAAAGTTTGTAAGTATAGATGTTTGATACTCTTTCACGCAAATACTACTGAACGGATTTGGATAATATTTGGTACACAAAAAGTTTATAACCTGGATTAACACATAGGATAGTTTTAATTCCGATTTTATCTTCCCGTGGGATAATTTTCGAGTTGTAGCGGTCGAAGCCGCTGGCAACACCTAGTGACTAATAAATGATACAAACTTCATTCCAAATAAAGGACCAATATCTTTCTCTACAGCAAAGATAGTTAAACCGGTTGTCGGCAAGGCAATACCGTTCCGAAGGCCTCCTCCGGTAGTACCGAACCCGCCACAAACGAAGAGCTTCGGCTTCGGGTCCAGCGTGCCGAGGGATCAGGCGCAGAAGAATGTGCAAGGTACATGTCAATAGCAATCTTATGCATGTTGAAATAGGACCTCTATTGTTTAATTACAATCTGATAAAGTGGTAAAGTAGTAGTAAAAGAGGTTTGTAGGAAATAATACAGTCAAAAGCACATCAGTGGTAACAATTTGACGTCAGCCCCTTTATGTCAGAGCTGTAAGGGCGGTTTTCGTAGTGCAAGTGGTTTGACTTATGTCTGTTAGCTGTACTATTGTATTACAAAACTTGACAGTCACTAGCTACTTGTCTGGAAGTGGTGAATCAGTCCTTGACGTTTTTGTTTGTCCTGTCTTTTGTGTTTGTTATAGTTCCTAAAATGTGGAGCTATGTCTGTTTTCATTAACACTAAACGAATGTTTAAATATAATTTTACTATTGACTTGGAATTTCGTCCTTCAGCACAGATCCGAGCGTTGAAAAACCAACACTACTCGCTCTTTTATTTGGGCATTTATTTAGGTAAAGCCTAGTGTTGTAAACTTGTAATAATTGTTGCCAAGCAAAGCTGTTGTCTAAATTTCTACACCTTGCGCTATTTGCGCACGTGTAAACTAATAATTAAATTTAATATGTTTTTATTAGCAAGAATAATTTGCATGATCCGTTAAAAATACACAATTCATTGTGTATTTTTTATGTTTTTTTTACATTGTGTTTTTTTTTGGCATCAGCCCGTGTTAGTCTTACACAATTCGTAGTACCTAGTATTAACCCTGTGAATGTCCATAATATTAACCCACTAACAATTCCCTTACATGTCGTGTCCGTCTGTTTGCCGTATAACAAACTAATAGACTCAATGGCTCGTGGGAAGACGAATGTCACTCAAAAATCAGTTGGTTACAAAGCAGTGAGGGCGCGGGACAGGTTCCAGTCACATCCCTACTCCAGACCACCAGCTGTCACCAGGAAATGAAGCGACCATAGCCAAGAGGAGTGTACAAAGTAGATTATACAAAAGAGGTTTGTGTTCGTCGAGTTTTTAATTAAGGGTTTTGTTTGATACTAAGCTGATTTTTAGACATTAGACTGATTTTATAATCCTGTTGTGTAAATTAAGATTTTATTGAATTAAAATGTTTAATTTACTGTTGTTTTAGGATTGGTTTACTTAGACTAGAACGAGTATAATTATTAGAAATGGCGAATGCTCGTTTAAAATCTTTGAGAATGCCTCAGTCACAAATTAACTTGGTAACTAGTAACTAATTAATTTGTCATAAAACGTTGCTGAATGCTTTAACATTTTGAAATATACATTTTGTATAGCCGTAGCTTAGGCAGTGTATACATCAAACGTATAGCCGACCGACGAATATGAGAGTCAAGATAAAAGCGTATGGGATAACCAAAGTAATTCGCAGACTGTCCTTTGTTTTACTCAGTCGGCAGCCGACTCTACGTTTTGGTGTGACCACAGCCTTATAGAAATAATAAATTAACGCCTCGAAGTTTGTTATTAATCATAGTTTATACAAAAAAACAATTTCACACAGTGGTAGATATTAGAAATTCAAATAACATAAGTGGAACTAATACGTTTCGGACTCTCAATACGTACTCAGACTTGATCGTGTCTACATCGCGAAGTTAGGACTAAAATTTAATCTAAATTGAAACTTTGGTATTGGATACGCCAGAATTATCGAGTGTGCCGCTTTGATTGGACGCTCGAGAGCTAAACGCTCTATTTTAGTTCATTCGGGATACTTTGCTAATACTTTGTGGCAATACAGTCGCGTTCAATTAATTCAAATATTGACATTTAAATGAAAAAGAACATGTAATATTTATAAGGGCTTCCATGTGTATGCTAATTTTTATACACAAAAATGTAGTATTACACATTGCATTGTGTTGCTCAAATAAATAAACATGGGTCGGTTTTGGCGCGCATTTGTTTATTCACTTGTATCGATTTTTTCTAAAAGTTAAAAGACCCGATTTATTTGGTTATAGACATAAATTTTATAGAATTTAGTAATAAAACATGGACTAAAATAGCGTTTAAAAAAACTCGTTCTTATACTACTAAGTATTCATTCGTTTTCTCGACGTCTTTAATAAACTTCGTTTCTATAATTTTTAAGTGTAGTTTTAACACTAATTTTAAAATATTGCTTTAATATTTGTAATGATTTTGTAAATGTATTGATGATTTATCAAATGTATTGTATAGGTTTTTTTTTATAACTTATTGTATTGTAACTTGACATTATTGTGAAGACTTGAATAGCTGAAAGTGACAGCTGAATATTGAATGGTATTGATATTTCCATGGATTAAGCTGAGTCTTAATACGTGGGAGATATTCGCAGCACCATTGAAGAAGGAAGGAACACAAAAAGTAGTATTTTCGTGTTTCAACTTTTCAAACGCTATTTCTATAACTTCATTTCTAAAGTATCGCAGCAACTCCGCAATGAAATCGAAACGAAAGTATTTCATACTTTAGGAGATTCCGATAACATTTTTAAATGACGTCACTAAAGGAAACGATTCTTGCCGATACGACTTTTGTATGGAATATTGTACTAACTTAGATTACTTTTGATACATTGATTGTTTTTCTATATTAGCTTTTCATTTTCTTTTGTAAATGAAAAATTTCTCGTACCTACTAAATATCTTGTATTTAGTAATTAAATGATAAACGTAACAGAATTGTAACGAATGTTTAGAATTTTAATATAATTATCATGTACCTATACTTATTACTAATGACTGAATTACTTTCTAGGCGTATTGTTTTCTAAGATTGAATTTTAATTAAGAAAATGTGAAGGTTTAATTAAAGATATTTGAATTTTACCTGAATATTGTTTCTTTATTGTCATCTTCATAACAGACTTCTGCGTTTGCAATTTCTTTTCCGAAAATGTGAACACGTACCACGAGGGCTGGTTCGAGGCGGCACAGGAAATGAGCTCTTGGAAACAATAGGTGATGTTTCCTGTCAAAAAAAATATGATTCTAATTAGTCCGTCTGTTAGATTATTGAAAAATATTGGATACGTATTTTTTGTTTTATCAAATCAATAAAAAATGATGAAGATAAAAGGCATCTCTAAGATTTGAGTGGGGGTTGTGACGTCACTAACCGGTAAAAAATGTCATACTAATGTCTTAGAATATGACGTCACACGAGTTTTCAAAGCGCTGTATAGCCTTCATTGTTTGTTTACTTGAAAAAAGAAAAAAATATGTGTCCAATATTTTTTGGAAATCTATCTGACGGACTAATTAGTTTTTTTTTGTTAACTATCCTATTGGGGGAGGCCTTTGCCCAGCTGTGGGACTGGTCAGGCCAACAAAAAAAATTATAATAGGTACACTATAAAATGGTTCTAAACTTTTTTACAGTGGAAATTAAAATTAAATTAAAATTACATCAATCGGAAATGGGTTTGAATATGGAGTACCTATAATCATTTTGGCCTTTGACTATCCGTTGTGTTCTAATGCCATTAGAAAGGTACAACCCATAGGCTACTGGTACTACCTACATATTTCATCTTACCGGGTGTGTTCACAAAAGCTGAGCGATTAGCGAGCGGTAGCTTGAAAATAATGTGTTTTATATTAAAGCTCATATTCATTCACCATTTTCAATGCCGTTGATATGCAAAGGTATTTTGTAGGTCTACACAAAAATAAAAAAAATATGATGGACGATAACCTTCGTAATATGTGTATATCTAAAGATATCTTCAATACCCAAAGAATACTGTGTGGTTTACTATCACGTTGTTATTTTATTAAAAACACCTACAAACAATATGTAATAAATTCCTTTCTTCCCTTCATGGAATCGCGATGATTCAACAGACTGCCTCTCCAGTACCTAGTACAAAAAACCCCGTAGCCACAATGTAAAGCATACGATGCGACGCGCGACGTGTCGAACACGCCGCTTTACCTCTTAAAACTAGAAACCCGCCAGTTCCTCTTCACACAGTCTACACTCTCGCGACACTCAACAGCCCAGAGTTGTTAATTTATTTTCATTTTTAACTGCGTTCCTCTCCACTGTGATCTGACCCGTATGCAGACCCCATTAGATCCGGGTGCACTCCGGTACAGGAGTCTAATTACGACGGGTACAAATTGAAGGCTTTGAAATACACCCCGGCTTTCTACATGGCTCCCGTACCGTGCAGCTAAGTTCAAATGAGATATTCGATTCCAAAATTTGCACATACACAACTGAATTTAGTGGAATAGGTACGGCGCTAAAGGTGAGGGTGAGCATTTCATAGTTATCGTGGTTGTGCGCGTTTGGTTTGAACTGAATTTTTTGTGAATGGGATATGACTCGCATATTTCGAGCTGCTCCCGCTGCAGTTCAGTGTGGATTTCTGCGATGTTTTTGGTCTTGGAAAAAAAGTATGGTCGTTGGAATGCGAAACTGCAAGCTTGGTGGTCCCGGGTAACACGAATCTTTTATGGGCTGAAAACTTAATAATAATAATTATTTATTTATCAGACTACAACCGGTTGTGGAGGTCAGATAGGCAGTCGCTCTATGTAAAATACTGGTATTCAGCTGCATTCGGTTAGACTGGAAGCCGACCCTAACATAGCTGGGAAAAGGCTAGGCATATGATGATTTATCAGACTATAACCGAGGATGCCCTTGCAGCTGTGTATTGGGAAATACCTTTGTTTAAGGATGCTGTCCTGGTCAGTGGGTCGTCTTAGTGGAATTTTCAATTAAATAGTAGTACCTTTAGGCACTTAGTTTAAGTTCAAAGTAGGTAAAACCGTAACTTGCCTGAAATAAAGTTACTCAGCAACATATTCTAATCAAAATGGTATGTCACGTGTCAATTCATTCCGCGCTGGGTCCCGAAGGTAGGCAAAATAAAAAATCAGGCAAAGGTGTTGTCAACAAAAACGCGTCGAACCCTAAACGAACCGCAAATGAATTGATTCGACGCAATCAATTTTTTCCCGCCCTTCTAGCTCAGGGAGCTCGGGTACACCGACTCATTCACTCCCGCCCTGATTATCGGTCAATCATTCGGTCTCACTGTTCAGTTAACTGGAAAATTGGTAATTAGGTATAGGTGATAAAATGTGGAAAGTGTGCTGTTAGGAGATAAGAATGGTCAAGGGCGAATATCTAGGAAAATTCCTGATTTCGAATAGTTTTTTTTTGGCCTTAATAGGTTTTCGGTTCATCATCAGCCTATAATGTTCCCACTGCTGACTCAGGCCTCCTCTCTAGGAGAGGGATGGGCTATAATCCACCACGGTTTCACAGTGGTGTCGGCCCCGACTTACGAACAGTAGGTCGTGGGTTCGAAACCAGGCAGGCGCATTACTTTGTGTGGTCTTCGGTTATGAAACGGAAAATTATTAGGGCCTACATACGAACTACAACAACGTTCTATGAAATTCGGTATATTCAATAGGCCACTATGTTAGAAATCTGTCCTTCTCGGACCTCTGCAGCTATTTGCATAAAACTAATTATCTTGAAGGATACCTAGCCACGTGTGTTTGCGATACGATCTGTTGGCTAGCCTATGCGGTCATAAAGCAGAGATGGGATAGCATACCTACACAAGAAACAAAGTAGATAGGTATCTATTATTATCTATGTAGGTAGGTAGGTCTAGGAACCTAATGAGATCCAAAAGCGCTACATAGGTAAAGAGCATCGGTTTAAAACGTAAGTTTTCAGCATTCAAGTAACCCGTTCATTGTTTCTAAAATCGTTATAGCTAAAAAATTCAAAGCGTACTGGTTTTTCAGCAGTGCAAAACCTGTTTTTTTTGTCGTATGAGCCATTGTGATGGTTCGAGATGTAAGGCAAATTAAAAGTCGCTCTCAAGTTCGGTAACCGTGCAAGACCTACAAAATATTTATTATGCTTGAATTTAACATTTCAAGAGTATTCTAGTCTCATCTCAGTATTTTAAGTAAGACTGTGACGCTCCCGTCGGGGCTGTGGGCTCCCGTCGGGGCTGCGGATTGTTCGCAAGCGTTAGGTACCGCGGCCTCGACATAAAGAGCTAAGAAGGAACATGGGTGTTTAGTCAGTAGAAGTCTGACACTCCCTTCCGCTCTGCCCAAGAGCGGAAAAAAAAAAGTTTTTAGTTTTTGTGTTTTTCGCTTTTTTGTGTTTTTGAAGTCGGTTTTTTTTTGCAAAAAAGTTTTTTTATTTTACATTTTTTTGTTGTAATATCCTATACAAATATTTACTATACATTTAACATTCAACCAAGAACCCTAACCCTTAACCTTCAAGATTCCCTTATTATTGCTTTCAACTCCTAACCGTTTAAGACCTTACCATTCATAATCAGCTCACCTAGATAACCTGAAACAATACAACCATACAGGGTGTAAATCAACCCATCACACACCCGTCAACCAAGCATTCTGTACATCAATCTAAAAACAATTTTGCTGGGAAATGATTTTTTTTTTGGGTCAAAAATCACATTTTACGGTAAAACTCAAGTAGCACTCTTAAAACATTGTGCTAGTGGATGCTTTGAATAGTAAACGGGTCATGGAGGTAATAAAAAAGATGGAGAACCTCCTTTTTCAAAGTCGGTTAATGAGTTTTACCTTCTATCATCAGGGCAACCTAATACCCTGAAAGAATACAACTAACACTTTATAAGTACGCATAGTTCTGAAATAATTTTCTATCAACTCCTAACCGTTGAGGAGTTGTAACATTATCGCTCCGTGAGTATAAATAAGAAATAATTTTCTTTCAACGGTTAGGCCGTTGAAGAGTTGTACCTTCCATCATCATCAGCGAATTCACATGATATTATTATGGTCAGACGAAAATACTTAAAACAGGTTTAGAAAATATTATATATGAAAAACATCATATTATTATGTGCCTATAAAATTTTAGCGTTGCCCTGAATTTCCCTGGGATCCCATCATCAGATCCTGATTTGGTGACAATGGGACCACCTCGGGAGTATACATTTTTGAACACAAAAATAATTTTGAAAATCGCATCATTAATGACGGAGATATGCGATAACAAACATAAAAAACAAAAAAAAAACATACAGACGAATTGATAACCTCCTCCTTTTCGGAAGTCGGCTAAAAATGTTGTACTACCAACAAAGTGTTATAGTACCTCTACACTTGCCTAGGATACTAGGTAAGTCTACCTTTTGTACTTACAAATCTTTGTAGTATTGTGAGTTGTACTTCCCGGGGGGACAGTTTCGTCGTTCACAGATCACTACCCCCATCTGAAAGTAAACTTCCCGAAACTTCGGTTGTTTGTATTCTTTTTTACATGTGCGGGTTTGTTGTTCTTTTTACCTCTGTTAAAATATACGGGCTTAGGAGGAAGTATTAACTTTTTAGTTTTTAATGTATCGACGTCTTGTTCGTAAGTACAGACTGTAAGTTAAGTAATAACTTACTATGATACTTCTACAAGCGTTATGCTTCTTATGTTAACTATGACCGTTTAGCTTCTTCAACACCCTGTGTGTACGCCCACTTGGCTCGCTACGACCTTGCTGACGGAATGGCTAACTAATGAAAATAATGGTAGCCTGTAATGGCCTGTATTGGCTGTGGCGACATCGACATCTATCGCAACACATGCGAACTAATTGGCAAAATTCTACATCGCGCTATCAACTTTATCCGCGACTTAGTTTACTATAGCCTATATAGAAAATAATTATTACTTTAGCCTATATAGAAAATCCCGACTTACATAATGTCGGGCAGTTAGCCCACCAGACACATCACCCGTCTGGTCGGAGGATCCTCCCTTTTCTACGGGGGAAATCACGGCTCACGATGAAATTGGTATGTATGGGTAGAGGACACCTAGATGAACAAAAAATGTCAATAACATGGTACCCCAAAGTGTCACGTTATCGAGATATTTGAAGGTAAAGATCGAGAAGAGGCTAGTCCGTGGGTACCGCACGATCTCCCGCGAGGCGGCGAACCTCCTTGCCGGATTCCCGCCATGGGATCTGGAGGCGATAGTCCTCGCGCGCCTGCATGAATGGCGCGCGGAGGCGCTGCACCGGGGGGTCACTCCGTTGCCGCGGCTAATTGCTGCGCAGCGGACAGACCTCCGGTGCGATCTCATGGCAACCCCGTGCAGGGCACGCCACGATAGCGGCGGTAAGTCCCCTCTTTGAGGAGTGGCTGGAGAGGCGCCACGGCGCCCTCATCTTCCGTCTGACGCAGGTACTCACCGTTTCGGGAGGTACCTGCACCGAATCAGGCGGGAGGAAACGCCCGGATGCCACCATTGTGAGGACCAGCCGGAGGACACGGTGGAGCACACCGTGGAGGTGTGTCCCGCTTGGGCGGAGCCCCGCCGTGATCTCGTAGCGGCGATCGGCGGCGGCGACCTCTCGCGTCCGGCCCTGGTGCAAGCCATGGTCCGGGGCGAAGAGGAATGGGACGCCGTCGCCTCCTTCTGCGAAGCAGTGATGCTAGCGAAGGAGGTGGCGGAACGTGAGAGGGAGAGAACCTCTCGTCCCAGCCGCCGCGGGAGGCGATCCGGGCGTCGGGGGCCACGTGATGGCTTCCGGCCACCGTAGACGCGGGCCTGTGGACGGTGAGTGATGGGTAAGCTCGCCGTCCGTCCGTCTTATGACGACGACAGGCCGTGTCGACGGCGCGTTCATGTTCCACGGGCACCTCTAAGAGATGTCAGCAACATGGAAGGGGCCCGCAAGGGCCGAGGCCTGTCGGGGCTGCGGGTTGTTCACAGATACCGCGGCCTCGACATGAAGGGCTAAGAAAGAACACGGGTGGTTTTTAGTCAGTAGAAGGCTTAAAATCCCCTTTCGCTCTGCCCAAGAGCGGGAGGGGTTATTTGATGATTTCCCACCCCCCAAAAAAAAAAAAAAAAAGGTAAAGATCGACATTGTGTACAATATTATCACTTACAAAATAGACCTTTTACGTGTCTATAAGCGTTGATTATTATTACTGTTTATTGAAAGGGAGTAGATACAGTCATTACATAGTATAATAACAAGTCTCTGTTATGTTATTATCAATATTTATTATAATGTTTTGTGATTACAATATTCAGTACGAGAGGAGAGCGTAGACAAACTAGAGCATAGATAATTTAGCGGGGACTTGATGACAGATGAGATGCGTTCGGATAAGTATATAATACTAAAACGCATTCGGTTACATATATGACACATAGGTACTACTAGGAGCACGAGAAAACTCTTCTTTGACATAACATTGCGATACGAAGCGATTTTCTCGCCGCGTCTACGGTGGCCGGAAGCCATCACGTGGCCCCCGACGCCCGGATCGCCTCCCGCGGCGGCTGGGACGAGAGGTTCTCTCCCTCTCACGTTCCGCCACCTCCTTCGCTAGCATCACTGCTTCGCAGAAGGAGGCGACGGCGTCCCATTCCTCCTCGCCCCGGACCATGGCTTGCACCAGGGCCGGACGCGAGAGGTCGCCGCCGCCGATCGCCGCTACGAGAACACGGCGGGGCTCCGCCCAAGCGGGACACACCTCCACGGTGTGCTCCACCGTGTCCTCCGGCCGATCCTCACAGTGGTGGCATCCGGACGTTTCCTCCCGCCTGATTCGGTGCAGGTACTTCCCGAAACAACCGTGTCCGGTGAGTACCTGCGTCAGACGGAAGGTGAGGGCGCCGTGGCGCCTCTCCAGCCACTCCTCAAAGAGGGGACTTACCGCCACTATCGTGGCGTGCCCTTCGGTTCTATCCCCTTACAGTAACTATCTTAATTTCGTAATAAAACATTTTTATCGGTTACCTGTTACTGCTACCTACATTGAAGTCTTAAAAGACAGGGTTTTAAAGCGTAAAACCTGGAACATCCCACCGTGCGCGCCGGTGACAGCTGTCATGTCAAATTGGAATTGTCAAACTCAAAGTAGGACTGCATGCATCGTGCCGTGTGTGCCGCATTCGAAAAGCCGATTAGACTACGTGTAAAGTGGTTTTTGCTAAAATAATTTCTATTTTAAATAAATAATACAGGTAAGTGACCATATAGCTATGAAATATTATGTTACTTTAGTGACCTCAATGTTTAGTCTTTTAGGTTGTATTCTGTCAAAGGTTAGGTTAAAATTAGGTAAATATGTAACTGCTGTTGAATATTCCCAACCAAACGTGCTCACAAATTCATGGTTAATTCTATTACCGAAAAAAAGAACCCATTTCGTCTCATTTAATAAATTGAGGACGATTCTGATACAACTAGTGGCATCTATTCGTTATTTTCGTAACTATTTAACTACAGATTTTCTGCGATTTTCACGACTGCTCGACTGCTCTTAAATTAAAGGACCACTTATATTTTCTCAGTATTTTATGCTCCGGCTGTGATGGTTTTTTATTAAATTAATTCGTGTTAATTTACACCTACTGATTAAATTTTGAACGGACGCGCGGACGGCGATACATAAGTGAGAGGGATTTTCTATTTTCGTTGCTATGTAAATCTGAAAGCTTAGTTAAGGGTCCGTCGGCCAGTAGTAAAACTATTATTTAATATTTATATGTCGATAAAATAGTTAAAAGTAAAAACAACAATGTTTTTAATGATTTGAAGTGGCGCGGCAACTACCTATATGAAACGGCCGGCATGTATTGCATCATGCAGCGTTCTTTACGAACGACGAGGCGAGTAACTATCACGAAACCACTAGCGTAGAGTACTAGGGAACTTTTTAGGTCACCTAACTAAATTATACCATCCAACAAACACACATGAAATGTGTTAATTGGTTTTAGCAATCCAATTAGTACAATTTTTATGCCTTTTAGTAGCGCCTTTCATTCATAGTTTTTATTTTTATGAAGTTCAATATTTGTATTTTACATGCATTCTTTAATTAGTTACCACTATTGCTATTAGATGGCGTTGATTGCTAGGGACGCGTCTTGGTTTTCACGGGCAAATCTTTATGACGGCGGAATTTACGATAACTTGTCGTTGCTGCAAATCCTTGGAAATATAGTATCAATTAATTTATTAATTGATTCTTATCATATTAATGCTTCCTGGTTTTCCCGGTAATGCAGGAAAATTGTTACCGCCTAGGTACTTGCAGAACTTATCTTGTGTAGAGTGCGTTATCGCGCAATTTCACACGTTGCAATTTTCATACGTGAAAAGGCGTTTTCGCATTTACCATACCCATTTATCGACTGCATTGCATTTAAATTATAAATATTTCAGTAAATACACTTATTTGTTACATGACTTATCGTGTTATCGACATAATTAAATACCGCCAAAGGAGTCTATGGCACTCATTATACAAAATTAATAAAGCCGGTTGTGATTTTTTCAGAGTTACTTGAAGAGTTTGTTCGATGATGAGAAGTATAAAAACCGGCCAAGAGCGTGTCGGGCCACGCTCAGTGTAGGGTTCCGTAGATAATAAAATATTATGTAAACGAAGTTAAAAAAAAAATACGGGCAAATGAAACTTGACCTCTGGATTGTATAGGCGCTCATACGATTCAGGGACCAAATTATATTGGTTAACTGCAGTTTCCATCTGTTGTTTCCATCCAAGTTCAAAATAATTTTCCTAGAAAGTCCTTATAAAGTTCTACTTTTCAGATTTTTTTCGTATTTTCTAAACTTATGGTTCAAAAGTTAGAGGGGGGGGGACGCTTTGTTTTTTACTTTTGGAGCGATTATTTCCGAAATTATTGACATTATCAAAAAATGATTTTAGTAAACCCCTATTCATTTTTAAATACCTTTCCAACAATATATCACACATTAGGGTTAAAATTAAAAAAAAAAACACTTCCCACTTTACATATAGGGGGGCTACCCTAATAAAACATTTTTTTCCAATTTTTATTTTAGCACTTTGTCGGCGTGATTGATACACATATTGGTCCCAAATTTCAGCTTTCTAGTGCTAACGGTCACAGAGATTAAGCGAGGACGGACAGACAGACAGACAGACATGGCGAAACTATAAGGGTTCCTAGTTGACTACGGAACCCTAAAAACACATCCTGGTTCAAATCGTGATGTTTTTTTACAGCTCATTAAATCTCAATTTCTTTGGAATACAATCTGATATTCATACTAAATATTATTTTAAATACGAAAGTATCTTTCTGTTTAACTACCTTTTCATGCCTTCGGATTTCGAAGAAATCATTACAGAGGCAGTCTATGACTCATGTACAAAAGATACTTTATATCCCAGCGATAATGTTCCAATGGGATCATTTCCTACCGCTAGAGAGCTAGGATCAAGACGAGCTAGAGTAATTGTCCAATTGATTAAATATCATTGTCTGGTAAAACTAGTTTAGATTTGCATGCGTTCCAGTTTTGCAGACGAGACAGCAGACAGTCCGTTATAATGTTTTGAACACGCTTCAAACATTAATTTAATTTTTTTTGTCGCTCTTTTGCATCAAGATTTGGTACATACGTGTTGGTGTTGCCTTGATCCTTGTGTTTGACACAGTGTACTTAGGTATAAAGATCTCCTTCTATGTTAATTTTAGTTTACGAAGTAAGTACTAAATCGTTATGTTGCGATTATTCGTTGTTCCTATAGAATCCATGCTCAAGAAGCACGTGAGCCATACTTTCTAGATTTTATTTACATTTTACGAACACGCATTGCCAGGGTTAATAATTATGTTTTTTTTTCGTTCAAAACCCTATTAGAATGTTCACCAGTTTTATTTTTTTTGTCCACATTTATGATATAAAACTAGTTTTCGGGGTCATAAAACTTAAGCACTTTCTAGTCTGCCTGACGTAATAGATGCGGCCACATGTAGGTGCAGTTATTGCTATACCATCCTTTTGCAAGAAATGATGTGGATGCAACGCTCATTGCATCAGCGATTCTAGGGTCGACTTATCGACTATAATGTTTCGGGGAACTCCCGTGCTATAAATAGATAGCAGCTAAGGTGTGTTGAATTTACTAAAGTAGGTAACATGAATAGGTGAACAGTTTCTTATTGATTAAAAATAAAAGCGTTTGTGTAATTCACACAACATAACAGTACGCCTCTGATCCCCGAAGGGTTAGGCAGAGGTGTACCCATTAGTACATCCACATTTCGCCAGTTATGTTTAAGTCCCATGTAATAAGGAGGCGAGCCTATTGCCACCAACACAAATACAAACTTCGACCGACTGTGTGTGTGTGTGTTTGACTTGTACCGTTAATTTTATTTATTTAAAAAACTTATGTAAGCAACACAATATGATACCACATGTGGCTGATTAAATTGACCATGATAAAACGAAGCGTGTGATAAAATTAATAATATTAGACACTAGTACCAGTACTACGACTAGAAGTAATATAATGAGTCATTGACAGAACACACCTGTGTCAACTGTATTGGTACTGATTCCCAATTTCGAAAGAGCAAGGCCAACATCATCGAAGCCAGTATCTATTATGTTGATTAAATTCGTTATCGCCACACGTATAAAGTCAAGTTCATTGTTAATGCCACTGATAACATAATTTAATTTTAGACTTAAAATAAACCACGTCAAAAAGAGGTTTAAGAGACATCCTGAACACGGTGACCTAATTTCTATAGTTAAAAAACAATGTAGATGACCTACTTAGTTTAGGACAGATTATATTTATCTTGGTATTTAGATAAAATTCCGTAAATACTAGGCATTCTTCGTAAGAAGATAATGCGGTAATCGATCACTTTTCTGAAGACAGTATTAAGCTATTTGTTTGAAAAGTTTATCACCTAACAACAGATGCTGTCTGAAATAGTAATGATATTATGTAATGCAGTCGTTTTTAATAATTGCCGAGATAGGTATTTTGTTTATGAATCGGACGAGCTATGTCCGACCGACCAACGGTCGGACATAGCTCTTCTTGCACACCACCCCTGATTCAAATCAACGCCACTGGCCGACTGTAACCCAATTTGATAATAGAATTTGGACGTATTTAACTCCCGAATCTAGTGGCCCAACCGACACTTCAATTCCACAAGTAATATTTGAATTAAACCGGAGACGATTCAACGCCCCTGGGGAACAGTGTCGCCAAAATAGGGTACTGGTCCCCGAAATGGGCTGGCGGCCTCAACACGGCCCGTCTTGTCAGGGTTAATTGATTTATGTATTCCACTCCCGTAGGCTCAGATTAATAGATTTGTTGCTTAAATAATAATCCGTGATGAATTTAGAATTGGCAATTTAAGTTAGTATGGAGATTCGACGTTATTGTTGTTCCAGATTTATTATCCGGGAATTGGACGAGATTTGTTGGTGAGCTAGTCGTTGTCAATTGCTTTTTGATGGATTGGTTTATTTCATAATAAGGGTTATTATGATTTTCATTGTAGCTCAAACTGTAATAAAGTTATACTGTTAAGTATTCAATTCTCGACAGTAAGGATGAATTGAGTAGCACATTAAATATCAATAGGGATTGTTTTATTGTCTTAAATGTATAGTACAATGTCTGAAACATCAGTGGAGTCTATTTATACAATGTTTGTTCAGCGTTTCTATTTACCTATAGTTCGAAATGCTGTTTACTTCAAACCCCTGATAGAAATTAATAGCAAACAATCCACGTCCCACACTATTTTCAATTTGCGGTAACAAAACACACAGTTGGGCTCTTTGTTAAAGTGAATCAATGCTTTTAAAGTGAACGTTTAGTAACTCTGAGTTAGCCGACTCATCCTTAACCTAATGCTCTCGTTAATGGTTCAAGTTTCAAGTTAAATTCGGTTGCTTAATTAACTCTATAAGTTATCGGTTCTCGGTTCATTGTAAAACTAATGCAATCTTCGAGTTTTGCGGGAGGGCGTTTGTAACTTCATCCTTGGCGAGTTTGTCAACGTCTGGGTCAGTTTTTTTTTATTTTTGTACCTTCATTTCGGCGTATTGTAAATGCAAAACCAACATACGTAGCGTAACCGCTGCTCAGACGCTTTTTCTCAGTCGGGAGTTGTACGAGTAACTTTTGGTGTACTAGACACGATAACGCTTAAATCCATAAACTTGTTCTTCAAGCAAAAAAACAGGCTTCTTTACAACTATGCCGAAGTTTGTTTATTACCTTGTGTAGAGGACTTCATTAAAACTTTCTTTAGCCTTTCCACTGCATAATACGTCGTTAAAAACTAGGTAATCGCCTTGAATAATTTCCTGTCCATTGACTTAGTAATTTGATAGCCGTTACCAGGTAAAGGCTCACTGTTTCGTGTTGACAGGATAATGACAGGGAATTTGCTTAATGATATTTGTTCGCAAACGCGAGGAGTTGACGCCGGACGGTCGGTCGTTGTTTTGTGAACTCCAGTTTCTTTTTTGTACGTGTTGTTAGAACTTACTGACCCAATTCGCGTACAAGCGATTCGATTAATATTCGAATATAGGTTGTTGTTTCGAATAAAATGGTATAAATAACATTACATTACAATTAGTTTTATTTTTTATTACAGATACAAAATGTGTGGAATTTGGGCGTTATTTGGCGTGAGTGAAGACTTATGTCCACTATGTACGGAGAGTTTCGTGACAATTCGCCACCGCGGGCCCGACGCATGGCGCTTCGAGGCTGACGCTCGTGAACCGTTCGCGATATTCGGGTTCCGACGACTGGCCATTGTCGACGGTCTTCACGGCATGCAGCCGATGAGATTGCATCTCTATCCTCGCACAAACCTCATTTGCAACGGAGAAATTTATAACTGCAAGCGGCTCCAAACACAATTCAAGTTCCCATATGAAACAAAGTGTGATGTGGAGGCCATCACACATCTTTACCACAATTTTGGTTTCCAAAAAACTGTGAAGAACCTAGACGGTGTCTTTGCATTTTGTTTAATGGATGGTGAAAAGAAAAAAATCTGTGTCGCCCGTGATCCGTATGGCGTTCGCCCTCTTTTCGAATACTGGGATGAGGAAAGGGGTATATTAGGAATCTCTTCAGAAGGCAAAGGTCTGATTAAGTTGAAACAAAACGGCAATGGCAGTGCTACTTTAAGACAATTTCCACCGGGTCATTATGCGCAATGGAGTATATTAGATGATGGCAAAGTCAAACTTGATTTTATCGAGCGATACACGTCACCCGGTATGCCACCAAACTTCGTTCCATTCGTTCCAGAGGCAGATTTAGAAGGGAAGAGTATAGAAGAGAAAACTGCTCAACTCTTAGAAGCTGCGTGCGAAAAAAGATTGATGTCGGACAGACGTATTGGGTGTCTACTTAGCGGTGGGTTAGATTCATCACTTATTACGGCCTTAGTAGTTAAGCTAGCTAAAAAGCATAACGTGCCGTACAAGATACAAACATTCGCTATAGGTATGGGTGATTCCCCAGATCTGATTGCGGCTCGATCAGTCGCTGATCACCTCGGCACAGAGCATCATGAGGTACAATTTGACGAAAACGACGTTAAAGAAGCTTTGGACAATGTGATATATCATTTGGAATCTTATGACATAACTACGATACGTGCTAGTTTGCCTATGTATTTGCTGTCTAAGTATATCAAAGAAAAGACAAACACTACCGTAATTTTCAGCGGGGAGGGAGCTGATGAATTAGCACAGGGCTATATTTACTTCAGGGATGCTCCTTCCGAGAATGTTGCGCATGAAGAGAGCTTGCGTTTACTCTCAGACATTTACTTGTACGACGGTCTGCGAGCAGACAGGACCACTAGTGCATTCAGTTTGGAACTGCGTGTACCGTTTTTGGACATTCAATTTACTAACCACTACCTCAGCGTTGACCCGAAACTAAGGCAGCCCCAAAACGGCATAGAGAAGCATTTGCTTAGGAGTAGTTTCGCTAAAAGTGGATTGCTGCCAGACACGATATTATGGCGTCACAAAGAGGCCTTCAGTGACGGAGTTGCGTCTGTAAAGAAGTCGTTGTTTACTATTATAGGGGAGGTAATCGCCGAAAGGTCAATAGAGGAGAACGTTGTATATCCAGGAGTACAGCCAAAGACAGCCGAGTCGAAATATTATCGGTACGTGTTTGAGAAGTCGTACCCCGGCCAGCAAGTATTTACTCCGTATTATTGGATGCCGAAATGGGTCGCCGGGGTGTCCGATCCTTCGGCGAGGTTTATAAAGCATTATACGGCTAACTAAAGCAATTTCGTGGCTGTAAAAAGTTGTAGAAAAACCTAATTTGCGGCAAGCGCTTATTTATGTTGAGCACAGCTCTTACGATTTGATTTTTAGTCAACTGTACATTTGATTTTTTGTACTTATTTAGCGATACAAACAATTTTCTATTTACGACTTTCACAGAATATTTAGCCCACCATTTTTTCAACACCTATATAGTTAAATTGTCACAGTAATGGTATATATATGTATGTGTTCTAAATATATTCCTATCTGGGTAATACAATTGGAGTGTAACAAAGTCTGTTAACTCCCGATAATTGACTTGCGGCGCTCCATACAACTTGGTTCTCATTATCCCCAGGACGATTCCGAGCGTCCCCAGTTGGTCTTAGGGTAAATATAATCTACTTCTTATGTTAATATAACCGTTGGGGCTGTATTGAATGTGATTGCTGTAAGCATTTGTTTTGTTTTTTTTGTTCACATTTTATATTCGTACATTCGTATAATATGTTTGTTCTTTTTTTAATTCTTACCGCATTTTATTACAAATTCTTTGGTTTTTTTAAAACCAAAGAGTAGACTTTCTTTATGCTAAAGGATTTTAAGGAAAAGTGAGAATATAATCTATAAGCACTGTACGTAAAAAGTTATTATTAAAACTTAATGTTTTATTAACAAATTGTTGTGTTTGACGACTTAAATGTTTGGTTGTTTTTAGCTTGTACCTCTTTATTAAATATCAAAATTGTGTGATCAGTGTACCTCTGACTTTTATTAAATGAATTAATTTGTCAACTATGCGTTTCTCTAAACCATTTCCACCAACCAGCCTTCTATTACCCGAACATAGCTACCTACTTGCAGTCACATCACATTGGAAATCACTAGAAAGGCTATAAATGAAGCTTTTACCAAAATTAAATGCTGTTATTGAACAGTGCATCCAGCATCCATACAAGAAAATATTGCGGCTGCAATCATCTCTAAAATATTTGACCTACATAATATCTAACGGCCAACAATATTGTTAGGTCGTACAATTGATGAGATAGTAGCTAATGGAATTTTTGTGGACTGGTTGACAACACTATGTGACGAGATTCAGTCTCGATTAATTGGATCTTAACTACCTTATTTGACTGCCATGTTGGTCTAGCTAGTCCACCAGTCTGTCCCAGGAGGTCCTTTTTTTTTTTGGCGGGTGGAAAATCATCAAATAACCTCTCCCGCTCTTGGTCAGAGCGAAAGGGAGTGTCAGACTTCTACTGACTAAAAACCACATATGTTCTTTCTTAGCCCTTCATGTCGAGGCCGTGGTATCTCTTGCGAACAACCCGCAGCCCCGACGGGGTCCCAGGAGGTCCTGGGTTCGATACCCAGGTCAGGCAGTGTTATTGGGTTTTCCATCAGGAATTTCTCAATATTACACGGGACTTAAATATTACTGGCCAAATATGGTTGTACACTTGCTAATGGGTACACCTCTGCCTAGGTACCCTTCGGGATTACAGACGTTATCATTAACACTGAAAACGGAATAATATTTACTATGTTTACTTTTTGTTTCGAGCTCCCGATTTTTCCGTCGATATTCCCACGTTGCATGGCATGCTGATTCTTTGGCCAAAAAACAGGCTAGCCCTCTGGTCACGTGAAGAGTCGACTAACCGCTTGGCAATACCCTGAAATATTAGGTGGGTACTCTGACCCCATGGCCCCAGTTAATAATTTTCAGAATAGTCCTGGTATTCATTGTTTGGCAAAATATATGAATGAAGCTGTGTCTACTTAAGTGTTCGCGTCAGTTTCACTCGATATTTTTCAATTCGCCAGATTCGCTGATTGGACAGTTTTGTGAAATAGATGGTTGCGTCATTTCGACAGTTTTGATTTGTTTACCTACTTCGATTCGACATATCGGAAGGTAGGTATCTACTCTCGAGAAAATTATTTTTCATCCCACCATCTCGGAAAGAGTATTTTTAATCTTCAATATCTGAGTGGAAAAGCCGTTTTTATTCTCTAGAGGATAAAGTAAATTGAATTTAGAACATCGTGTGCACTAAGTTTGTGAATTAAAAAAAACATTAAACCTATTTACTGCTACCTCTATGGTGCCGAATATATCATACAACTTTTTTTTAATTTGTTAAAAACTCAGACTCGGAACCTTCTTGGTGTTCTTTTTTCAATTTGCTTTGTACGCGGTTCTTTACGCGGCATTTTTTCACGTCATTGTTAAACCTTATATTAAAAACAAGAAACTTGAAAACAAGTGAAAAAACTAAAATGAGTGATTCTAGCGACGAGGAAGTTTGCTTGACGCCAACAGAATTGACTGAAACTGTTAATAATGCGCAAATGAGCTTTCTCCCTCAACAATCACGCGAGAAGTATTTAAAACAGTACGATATGTTCAACACGTGGCGACTAGCAAAAGGAGCCAAAACTTTCTCAGAAAACGTTTTGCTGGCATATTTTATAGAATTATCCGAGAACAAGAAAGCAAGCACTCTATGGAGTACGTATTCGATGCTAAAAGCAACAATAAAGATGAAAAAAGACAAACATATCGATACCTATCCTAAATTAGTGGCATTTTTAAAAAGAGCCTCATCTGGTCATCAACCAAAAAAATCGAAGGTTTTCACAGTATCTGATATTGAAAAGTTTCTTAACGAAGCACCCGATTCCGTATATTTGGCGGCAAAAGTAAGTCAGTTGCACATTCAGTATCTACTTAAGTATATTAATCTCAATTAAATAGTATACTTAGTAGATGTTGATAGGCATAATTATGCGTTCATATCAATTTTATTCATTTATCTACTACAATACTCTTTACGTTACAGGTTGTTCTTATTATTGGAATAAACGGAGCATGTCGAACTAATGAACTAACACAACTTAATGTCAAAAACATTGAGAAACATTCAGATGACTTACTATTAATTAATTTACCTAATACAAAGACAAAAAGAGACCGCAACTTCGTCATTCGCAAGGAATACGTAACGATTGTTGAGAAATATCAAGCCTTACGCCCGCCTAACACTCCAATCAATCGATTTTTTCTACAGTATCGCAATGGAAAGTGTGTTAGACAGCCTATGGGTACTAATAAAATTGGCAGTATCCCTGCACGAGAAATAGCAACATTTCTTGAACTTCCAGAACCCCTGTTGTACACGGGTCATTGTTTCCGACGAACTTCAGCCACACTTTTGGCTGATTCCGGAGCTGATCTCCTGTCCCTTAAGCGCCACGGAGGCCGGAAGTCCAATGCAGTTGTAGAGGGATACATAGAGGATTCCATCCAAAATAAGTCTAAAATATGTGAAGGCATCGTAGGAGCCATTACACTGAAAGAGCCTCAATCGGATCCTTGGACTGGCCCTTCTACATCAAAAATAAGCCGTTATGAAACACCTAACCATCTCCCTCTCTCTCCAACATTCACGCCAAGGGAATCCGATGAATCGGTACAACTATTAAGTATGACAGATAGTTTACCGAAAAACAGTACACAAGTGACTAACACCAATATTACAGTACCAAACAAAAATATTACACTCAATTTAAATAACTGTAGCAACGTTACTTTAAAATTTTCTTAATTATACCTTAGTATTATTTCGTTATAATTTAAAGATTATTCTGTAATACTTACCTGTCATAATGTAGTAATTAATACCTAAACTGAAATAAAAGTGTACCTATCTTGTGATTGTAAACGTTTTTTTTTTGCATTTAGTCATTTCCTCGCTGAGGTGGAATGAAAAGTTACGTGTTGCACTCGAGTGCAAAGATTTTTCACCTCGTGCTCTTTTGATTCCCTCGCTAACGCTCAGGATTCTAATTTTGAATCACTCGCTGCGCTCGTGATTCAATTTTAGAATCCTTCGCTTGCTCGGTCATCAAAATTGAACACGCGGTTAAAAAGCAACTTTGCACTCTTGTATAACAAATAACTATTAAGTAATTAATTAATTTTCTTTCTTCTTTAAGGACTGCTTAACGTAAATCAAACCTCTTTTATTATTTTCACAATGATAAAATATGAATAACTCAATCCTAATAAACCCAAAAACCAAATCTAATTAATCACAAACCAGCCAGCTAATCAAAGGAATCAATAAACGACACGCAGACACGTTAATAAGAAAATGAACAGAATTCAACACGAATCGCAGTCCGGAGACTTTCACTAAAGAATCCGGCAAGTTTCCCGGGCTAATGGAACGGATTCCTATAAAGGTCGGAAGCAATCCGGTGTCGGATGCCGACCGGAATGCCGATAGACCGGCGTAATTAAAACTGCCACGTATTTTAACTGATATCCCGCCACCTGGATTGTTAGACCGGGAGATGTTGCGAAAGATATTTAATTTGTGCTATGACTTTGTAGAAGTATTGTTTTAGTACTTGGATTACATTTTAATTTAATATGTTACCTACACCTAGATATAATGCAAAAACAAGAAAGTTGCAAATTACCTGCCTTTTGTGAAACTGGTTACTTAAAATACTCAATAAATCATACTTGCATAGATAATAGTGTTTTAGGAACAACATCATCTGCTGAGCCTTTTCCCAACTATGTTGGGATCGGCTTTCAGTGTAACCGGGTCAGTTGCACCCGGTTAATAATATTATTTAATACAGTTAATAATAATAACAAGCCAGTATTTTATATGGAGTGACTGCTTAACTGAACTCCAGTACCCGCAGTTAATACTGCGTAATACAATACGCCTTACTAAGACTGGTTGTCAAATTTTCGATAACTGACCACTGGCTGCCTGTAATGACTGTTAATGATCTACAAATATCTGCCGGGACCAACGGCCTAACGTGCTTTCAGAGGTAAGGAACAAACTCGACAGGTAATGGATGGTCACCCATCTACTGACTAGCCTAGGCAAGTGCGGCTTAACCTTGAAGTTCAAACTATGCGGCTTTTATTATTTAAGGATACAGAACAGAGGTACTTTTGCTGGCAACAAAGAAATGATGACCATACAGACCAGTGACCATTTGTGTTTACTTGTTCCATATAAAACAGTGAAATACCTACAAAATTGTAGGTGAGTAGGTAGGTATATAGTACCTATTAGATAGTTAACACAATGCATGTATTACATTTTAAGGAGACATCTGAGATGATCAGTCCTCGAATAAAGAACTCTTCACATCTCACAAATATCGACAAATCTAAGTACTAAGTACCTAGCTAAAGTTACTCGAAAAAAAAATGTGATAGCTTCAAAGTTTTCGAGAAAACAAATACTTATTTTTGGAGCAAGAACTTACAGCTGAAAATGGGAATACCTGTGTGCATAAATGTATTCTTACATAACATAACATAACATCACGCCCATCACGCCTGTAATCCCTGAAGGGTTAGGCAGGTGTAGATACGTATCTAATAGTACACCCACATTTCGCCAGTTATGTTTGTTTAAGTCCAATGTAATAGAGGGCGAGCCTATAGCCATTAACCGGACACAAATCCAGAAGCATTCTTCTGGGATGTTATTTTACACACATTCGTAGTTGTACGTAACTATTCATGCACTTGGGACGGCGATATCGATGGAAACCTGGATACTAAGAGTAACGTATAAGTAAAGAAAGCATTTTCAATTTTCAATCTTTTGTTACGTGTGACACGAGTAAAGTAAAAAGAAAATGTAAAGTAGGTATTTTAGTATACCTAACTCTCTTTTACGACTACAATTTTATTATAAGTTTTTAAAGAACGAGAATCTAGTTCTTAGAAATTGAGTTACAAAATTTTATAATAATAATGATTAAATCACAGCAAAAAATGTATCAACAAAAACGAATCCATGTAAAAATAATAAAGTTTTGACTTTTCTTTAAAACAATAAGCCAAGCTCCCGGACTACCGAAGAGTTTTCTTCCTCTAGGAATTCGGCTCTATAGCGCTACCGAATAGTTGTCGAACATTATTCGGAACAATTGGAACGGTAAAATAAATCATTGGGACAAGTATTTTTCTTGTTACATCCATAATTTTAATTAATTCAAGGATCGAGGATACTCAAGGTCTTTCGTAATTTGATTCATCTGCGTTAATACGTTTTGATTTAAATGAACTTATTCTTTAAGTATTAATGTATAGGTATAGTTGGCTGTGATATAACTAAGTACCCATGTTTGTAAGAATTTTAATCTAAACCCTTATTAAAATACGATGGCAAGAAAGAGTTTTTGTGAAAGAAACATCAATCTAATTGGTAATTTACTAGGACAAAAGACCAAGAAAGTATAGGTATCAAAAGCTCCGAAAGTGGATTTATTTTCGAAGAAACACGTCTCCAAGTACTAATAAGTATGACCTTAGCGTCCTATAAGGTTTTACGCGAACGTTTCACCGCGTTACGAAGATTAGATCAATTTTATATCGCCACCGTTACCCGGGTGACACCTGACTTGCTCGTAAACCATATGTCGTATTCACTGACCGACATTTTGAAACTGTTTTATGGTTCGAGCGGTGCCATTTTTTTTTTCGTAGCCCCGATATTGCGATATTCAGCCGAGAATTGTTTTTTTCGGTTTTTCCGATTTGGTGCAGATGTTTTAGTTTGATACGTAACAGTTAGTTTTAGACACGATAGTTTATGAAATATTTGATGCTGTGGTTGAATGCGTATTTGCTTTAAAAAATGATATGTGCTCTTTTGACATGTAGCTAAAAAATGTTTACAAGAACTGTAAAACTATGATATTTTGAGTGTTATTTGCAATTTCTGCAATCATTTTTTAGTTAACAAAGAACGATTTTAAAAATATCAAACAAACAACTCAGTCTAGACAAGTAAGTTTTCTGCAAATATAGAATCCCAAAGGTGCAAAAGAAAATGATACACGTACTGATCTGTCAAACGCACTGTAGATTGATGTTCGATGAAACACCCCTTGTGGGTGGAAAATTCGTCCGAAAGTACTGAAGCCGATGTTTCGTGTTACACCTTCGGGACATACAAACTTCAGTAATAAATGCGTGTAAAATAGTTTTTTCTTCTTCTTAACTTCGCAACGTAGCTTACGTAACCGTATAAAAGTTTGTAAACAGGTGTTTACTAAAAAGGGTACAGTTTTCTTTCGGCATTTTTTATGAAAATGTCGGTACTGATTACTCCGGTAATTTGAGCGAACTGATCGGAGAGTCGGGCTAGTTACGACGCCTGGAGGCTAATTAAGAGTTTGTAGGTTTCGTTTAATATTAGGGTAGTTATTTTATAAGGTATTGGTGCGATCTCTACTTGGGGCCTTGGTCCGCATTCTAAATTAGTATCTACTTTAGTCTTACACCCATCGAGCTTCGGTATGGTACGACAAGTTTTTCTTGAAGATTCCTTTTCCTTTTACTGAAGCAAAAGTGTACCTGTATAATATTGTAGACTTTAGCTACCTAGTTTAAAATATACGGTTAATGTGGATTTGAGCATGCCAAATTTTTTTTTGTCATTTATCGTCTCAATTATTGATGTTTTCGGTTCTAAACGAAACCAGTATCTAACTCACACAATGACATTAGGTACCTACATTTTTTTCAGCAAAAAGCTTTTAACTTTTTTACGTACTTTTTTTCGTGAACAAACAATTACATTAACGATAAACGCGAGTAGGTATGATTTCAGCGATTTTCAGTCAATTCCCTATCGGACCCTGAATGAGGGTTCGACCCTGAAATATGTGAGGAATGGACGCAGAAAGTGATTTTAAATGGTCGCTCATTTTTTTCGTTATTTTATCCCTGGCTGAAAAAGTTGATGTTCTTATTTAGAAACCTTGATACGAAAAAAGAAATTGTTTGGTGTGGTAGGCGTGTGCTAAGGAGATACGAAACGTATGTGACTGTAAGAGTGTGGGGAATTGACGGCACGGTTGGCGCAGTGGCTGGGCAATTGGACTGCTGCGCTGCGTGTCGCGGGTTCGATCCCCGCACGGAACAAATATTTGTATGGCCTGCAGATAGTTGTTTCGGGTCTGGGTATTTGTGTATGTGACTTTATATGTTTGTAAACGCACCCACGATACAGGAGACATTCCTAGTGTGGGGCAACGTTTAAAGTAAAAAAAAAACACAAAAAAAAAAAATAAAGAAAAGGGAGTGAATTAAAGCGTGATGAAGAAGGTAGGTAAAATGGGACAAGGGCAGGAAGATGCCTCCTCGGACCCTTAATAATAGTAGGTAATTATCTACTACTCAGTCATTTCATTGATACACTAATTAGCGTACTTACTGATCAAGATATTTAATTACATTATAAGCCCGATTTACCGGGTAAAGACCATTATTCGACATTTCCAAAAATAAGAACGATAATTTTGTTAATCAGAGTGCGTTAATATCAGAGGTGAAGGCGGTTCTTCCATTAATATTAAACATCAAACAAAAACGCAGGCTTGTTTTGGCATCTCTGGACTTGTCGTGATTGTTTAAAATGTTCTCCCGCCTGCCATATGTCGCCCTTTTGTCCAAAAATATACAAAGCGAACAAATAGGCTTGACCTTAGTTCGTCCTATATTTGGGAGACGATCCTACCTAACACACGAATTCAGTGATAGGTACAATATACACAAACTAGCTTTTGTCCGCGGCTTCGCATGCGTTAATTTTTAAATATTTTTTTTTTTTTATGAATTCGGGTTGTACTCTTTTTGTTATAATATAATGCACTCATGATTCGAAAGACAAGAATAAGAACATTACGGTTGTATCCGTTCCTACTTCCTATACACCTGACAACATTAATGCAAAATCTCAGGAAGATCAGTTCAGTGGTTTAGGCTTGAAATGGTAACAAACAAAGTTCTTTTTGTACTTATTTAATAGATTATATAGTTACAAAGAGATTTAAGACTGTCTTTGTATAGTTAGGATGTCGATACTAGATATGCCAATTAGTTGTCAACATTGGCTATTGAAAGTGCTGTGTCACGAGTCCTTCTAAGAATTCCTTCTTTTTAAATTAGCCTACCGATAGAAACAAATGTGCTTTGATACACGGTCATTCAGACACTGGAATTGTTATAAGTACAAGTGCAAAACGTTACTACTAGTAACATGTTGATCTTGATTAGCCACCGTTGCTACTCGTAGAAGCTAAGTTTTTTGCAGTTTTCCAGTTTTAATTTCAGATGTTCCCAAAAGAATATTCGATGTGATAAAGTGCGTGTTTTCCAACTAGTTTTGTAGATAATTATAGTGTTAACGCGAGTAAATTTTGCTATCCTAATTTCTACTTACCAGCAAAAGCTACAATTAAATCGAGCAAGTATTGACTTTTAATGTGCTATAATGCTGCTCAAGCTTTAAATATCAAAAATCTTGAAATCCTAACTCTCTTTAAATCTTGACCCCTTGCAAAATAAATGGCAAACACACCATCTACACTCAAAAACCGTATGCGCCGCGCTAAATAAAATGTAACTCCCACCGCGAAACGTAACAAAGTCGGTAAATCTAATAATTTATTTTTCCGTGTAGCCACAATCCGTTATTTTATTAGCTTGCAACACTGCCGCCGTGAGGAATTAAAATATTTATGTTCATTGCCTCGGGCCCGTTTAGGGGAACATGGCCATTGGAATTATTTTACGGTTTTAAGTGGCCCTTCCTTTTTAGTATTCAGTGCGTTCGGGTTATGATTAGCTGTTTCCATCACTGGCTCCCTTGAGGTTTGATTAAAGGAGCTTCAATTTTGTTTATCAAAGAGGATTTGCAAGAAAGATTCATTTTGATTTTGAAGTTTTTTCACCGATGGAATTCTAATCGCACAATTCCATTAGTGAAACAACTTAACATCAGTTAGTTTTACTTTCTCAACGAAGAATACCAAAACAAGTAAGTTCAGCAGTATACTCTCCTGAAAACAAAACTGGCTGATATCTTCTAGCGCAAGTTTCAAGAGCTTAGTGTCAGTCGACGCGAGTCCTTGCGAAAGAGTTATAACTGTGCTCCTCAAGACTGTTTGGTCAACAACTTCTCTTCTACTCGTTCGTACTTACTCGTTTCCATGCTCAGAGCATTTTTTTTAAAGAATAAATAAATTGGATTGATGCGTTCCATTTTATTTGAACGTGTCATTTTTCAAAAATAATTGAATGACAAGCATCCAAGAACATTTTTCATTTCAATTTTTATTTGCGTAAACTTTTTATTGATGTTTTAATAAAACATTTAACTAAAAGCGCAACGGTGCATAATTTCGTTTCAATTATTCCGTTTTATGTAAACATCGCAATAAAAAAACACGGCCGTTAGTGAAATATGGAGTTTTTACCATCTATCAACGTTATATTAAGGTACTTAGGTAAATGTATGCAGGTGTTAAGATACTTTAATTTACATTCCTCCTTTAACGGGTGCAAGTTAAGACACCTCGAGGAAATAAAGAGGTTACTCGAGCGAGTTATCTCACGGAGAGCGTGATAAAATGCTGATTATTTTATAAAAGAACTGATTTATTCCACTTTATCCCACACACAGACCGCATTTTGAAGTCGACGTCTTCGCACAAACTTTTCGCGCTTAAAATTAAATTATTTATGTGCGCTGGCAAAACGAATAATATATATTTTTTGTCTCTGGAATTTAATATTTTTCATTTTAACGTGTTTTATGAGTCGCTCTTATTGAATTTTGTTGCTGCGTTATTTTTGATTAAGCGCTACGCTTTTCCCGCGTCTGGGGCTGGTGAAATTTTAAATATTCGGTGTGGGGAACGTTTTGGCGCGGAATTTTCTTATTTTATTCATTCGTACAGGTGTGTTTGTTGAGATGTTGTGAAACGCTGCACTCTGTACGCATATTTTTGTCGGCGACGATATTGTTTTGCTGCTGGAATATGTCTATTGTTTTACCTGAAAAAGCTTTAGGTCTTTCATTATGAATGCGTTGTTTTGGTTTTGTTGACATAGTTGACGTTGATAATGGCATGTTTGGTGCAGTGGCGTTGAGATTTGCTGCTGCACTGCATGTCGCGGGTTCGATTTCCACACGGAAAAAATATTTGTGTGGCCTATAGGTACCTAATTGTTACGGGTTTTGCTGTTTGTGTATGGGAGATTAATAAGTTTGCAAACGCACCCAAGATACAGAAATTCCTTGTGCCCCTCACAAGGAATTTCTCCTCTCTCAATAAAAGAAAACAGACGGTTGTTTAACTTTAAGTTCAAAATAAATATATATGTAAATAAATTGATAATAGCACCGCGAACCGCGTACTTACAAATTACCTTTTAAAACGTACCGTTCATAATTGATCCGGGTGCGTAACTCCAACTTCCACATCAAACTTGGTACAGTCTCTCATAATTCCATAACGAGTTTCATTAATACGGTAATGGATTACTTGAGTTTCACATAAAGGATTGAATGTGACGCGATGTTCGATCGAGATATTAATTTCCGTAACTTTTGTTGCCTAAGCATGACATGTATCCTTTATTTTTCAATATCCGGCCCTGTCTTAACCGTAGGTATTCGTATCGGTATAACTATGCAAATATGCTCTCGGTTTTCTTTTTAAGTTATTTTTGTGCCATGCGCTGAGATAATGAAGTTGTTTCAACGCTCTATTTCTTGTGAAACCGCGCAATAAACAGCCTTTGATAAGCTACGGTATCAAAGGCTGTTTGATACAAGTCTGTGTTTAGCAGTGGATGTTTATATGCGGAATTTATCGCCGTGAAAAGCATTCACCTACGCTGTTCTTCTAATTTTGAGTTTTATAGTAGGTACCTAAGTATTCAAGAATGTTTCTCAACCGTCCTACCTCCTCTAGTCCTCGAAGCGTATCAGGACTCAAGTGGGAGATGTATCTAAAACCTCGTTAAGAGGGGCTACCTCAATGAAACAGCAGCGGGGTGTGGTTGTGGAGCTGTGTCTCAACCCCACTGGTCCTGCCCTCTTAGCTCAGAAACATGGGGCCGTAGTGACCTTTGACGACGCGATGTAAGTGACGGAAGTTCAGGGAAACAAAATAAAAAAAAATGTCGTGCCAACGGCGCGAAAATGAAAAAGATTTTTCAGTTACTTGCAGAAACAGCTCCCAAATGGATGTTACGATACGAATAAACACAAGAATGAAAACAGAATACACAAACACCGAAAATTCAGCAAATAAAAGAGCGGTTTATTAAAACCTCATCCATTAAACAAATAAAACGTAGAGGTAAGAATCAACACCTTTATTTATAAACCGGCTCACATACAACCGCTTATTTTTGTTACCCGATTAACTTATCAGAGGGTTTTGTACAAAAGAATCACCCTTACCTTACCTACAGGGTGAGAAATCACCCTTCGCCTTTTTTCTTAAGCGAGTCGAGTTTAATTACATTTGTAAATTAAGCAATGGGACGGGAGAACGTGCGCTGGGTCCAGATACGGTTTAATACAAGAAATAGAATCTTTTGTTCTTATAGCGGTCGGATAATTTGGTGCGAGACGGGCGTGATTATGGTGGGAGTCATTAAAGATTTGAGGCGAGACTGAAATGTTATCGGTTTTGTGAGGGTTTTACAAATAGCTGCGTAATTGTGTTTTGCGGTGGGTTTAAAATGTTCGAGAGTTTTTGTTTTTCTATTGGCAGAAACTACATAACATAACATCACGCCTGTAATCCCTGAAGGGTTAGGCAGAGGTGTACCTAATAGTACACCCACATTTCACCAGTTATGTTTAAGTCTCATGTAATAGGGGGCGAGCCTATTGCCATCAACCGGGCACAAATCCAGACTCCGTGGCTGTTATCGATAAATTCCTGATAAAAAGCCAATAACAACAGAAATAGAAACACAAACAACAAAACAGAATATCATGCCTTTTTCCTTTGGGTGTATGTAGAAACTACAGACTGCCCTGTGCTTCGATCCATACCGAGACGGGATGAATAGTGCTTTGAAAGGGATGTTAACTTTGAATTTTATTAATATAGTATGTTGCCAACAATAGGCAGGTAATAGACTCGCCCCCCTATTACATGGGCCTCAAAACATAACTGGCGAAATGTGGGTGTATTATTAGGTACACCTCTGCCTAACCCTTCGGGATTACAGGCGTGATGTTATGTTATGTTGTTGCCATTGAGTAAATAGAATATAGTACTTATTAGTAACAGTTTATTATATTTTTTAATAAAAACAGTTCAAATTGGGGGCTCAGAATGATGTATCGAATACATGGCAACCGTTTTCTCTGTCGATGTCCCTTTCACCCGGTATTTCTGGGCATACTCACTCGTAAGGCTGCGGGTTGTTCGAAAGAGATACCGCGGCCCCGGACACAAAGGGCTAAGAAGGAACATGGGTGGTTTTTAGTCAGTGGAAGTCTGACACTCCCTACCGCTCCGCCCAGAGTGGGCGGAGTCATTTGATAATTTTCCGACCCTTTAAAAAAAACGCTTTAGCCACTCAGCTAGATGGTGGCCGTAGTAAGTGAGTTGTTGTTAGAATGCTAGCCAATTAACTGATTTATATAATCTAAAACTTGGTTCGACAATAAAATACTGAAACCAGCAATAAAAACACGGCCGAACCAAGTTATAAAATTCGTAAAATACCATCAAACCGGGAAGCCGTGGCTTAGTTCCCCAAGGTGTCGTTCTGTTGACAAATTCGACGAAAGCTGCGAATTATTTTTGGGCTCGATCGATCAATCAGAAGAATTCTGCATGTACACTATGTAGTTTGTTGGCAGTTCCTGATGTATGTGTGTGACGTAAGTTCACGGCGGTAATCCCTGGAGGAGATGGCAGAGATGTATGTCTGTAGCACACAACACTCACATTTCGTCAGATATGTTTAAGTGGCTTACAAGAGGGGACGTACCTGTTCTGTATTACCTAAAAAAGTGGGCAGACATATTTTATGTATGTGCTACACCCACATTTTTAAATTTGGTTTAAGTCCCTTAGAAAAATACCGGGACTGCGGATTGTTTGAAAGAGATACCGCGGCCTCGGACACAAAGGGCTATGAAGGAACATGGATGGTTTTTAGTCAGTAGAAGTCTGACACTCCCTACCGCTCCACCCAGAGCGGGCGGAGTCATTTGATGATTTCCCAGCTGCATTCGTTTAGAAATAACTAATAGTAATGATAATTTTTCATGACGTGGTAAAAACGATTACCCCAATCAAATCGGCGCCCACCCGTGGTATCGACTTATCGCTAGCAAACATCTTACAAGACTCTTGTACCTTCAATTACATTTGTAGAAAACAGACAACCAATGACAAGCCGGGCACAAAATAAAAACAATAATATCGAACAAACGTTTGGCACCAGTATTTTATTTTATTGGAAGTAATGTGAAGACAGATCACTGTCGACACGGATCGTGTCACTTTCACAAAAGATATTGTTCTCTGTTTATATTCGTGTTGTTTTGTGACGAATCGATGGCTCGCAGTTAGTGAAACGTAGGTTATTTTCGGGATGTTTTGTCAGTCTATAAGCCATCTTTTTGTCAGAGGAGTGAGGATTATTTACTCTCACCCAATACATTGTTAGGGGCCTAAAAACACGGTGTGTTCTTACGTTCACACGTTTGCCAGACTCCGAGAGACTGAGAGACTGAAAAATTTCTGACGGAGAAACCCAATAATACTTTGTCCGCCCTGAAAATACAACCCAGAACCTCATACTCAGTATTCCCGCTGGCTACCACTAGACCAAACGAGTCAGTATTACGCAGTAGTAACGAGGCACCATCATCAAACGACGGCACGGTTGGCGATTGGACTGCTGCGCTGCGTGTCGCGGGTTATATCCCCGCACGAAACAAATATTTGTATGACCTGCAGATAGTTGTTTCGGGTCTGGGTATTTGTGTATGTGACTTTATATGTTTGTGAACGCATTCAGGAAAAAAACCTAGTGTAGGGCAACGTTTTTCCAAAAAAACCATCGACAAGCCATGAAAAAGAAGATCAAAGATTTCTCCAGTAGCACCTTTTTTCTGAAAGGTAAATTAAATCGGTTCAGTTAATACAATATCAAATCCCACGTTAATCAACACAATACAATAGCCAGTTAATCAACTTGATACGAGACAGTTGATTAAATTGTAGGGGGTTTTGGAACCTCGGTGATTGGGTGCTCAGGGATTGTCAGAGGTTCTCAGAGGTTCCTAGAACCTCCATTGGCTAACTATAACTAGGATAGGTTTAGTGCTCTTTGTATCATTACATCTACACATTAACACTTACAATTTCTAAAATACTTGAAGTATCACCGCAAATTACACACGTAAAGAAGACGGTAAGATTTTATACTTATTATTTGTTAAGATCTTATCCGATCAGCTACAGAAACTTCTGCCGTGTCCATTTCTCAACAGCCGTCCTATGTGATTTAAACCGTCAGATTCGGCCTCATCATAGTTACGTAATGAAAAGTGTTAAACTAAGAAGATGTTGTGTCTATGGGAGCATTTCACATATTGCGTGTTATAGTCTGAGGCAACAAAGAACAGAAACGAGAAATATGACCATTTTGTCTTTGTGACGCGGTATGGCGAATCTCAAAGATTTAAATCGCTGTCAAAATCTGCCAGATGACATTGAAGTTTAAACAAGCCTGTCCATACTTGAGATAGCCTGTTCCCCTTAATGTTAACAATAAGAGCATTTAATGAAGAGCTCTCAATTAGTGTCGAAGCCGGCCGGCAAACATGTCGGACACCCTGTTCTCTGTTCAATTCTTGTTAAGAGCGACCCGCGCGTTAACTCTTGTAACTGAGATCTTGTGTGTGGCCACGGAAATGGGGCGAGATTTAATTTCAATTAAAATTGATGGATGGAAGTCCGATATAAGATTAAATGATTTATGCTAATAGACACTAAATGACTACATATCGCTAAACGTATCTAAAACATCGCTGTGTTTTTTCTCGTCTTTATAGGATTGCTAGTAACGCAATGATGGATCGTGTAAAAAGGGTTTAAAAAAATGTTTAGTTGTGTTGACATCACCTTCTGTAATTCCGTGTAGGTAGGGACCATGAGTATTAAAAGTCCCGAAAGGTTTTAATTTGGTTTCTTTATTCCCAACTTATGTGCTATGTTGGCCTATGATTAATTCGAAGAGTTCGCTTTGTAAATTGTTGCCACTTTACTGTAGGCTCGCTAATGCATAATTGCTAAGTTTTATTTTGTTCGCTCATCAACCTAATTCACCACCTTGCCTTGCTTGAAAGCTCTGGCAAAACGTGTGGCGTAGATACAAGTTCAAAGATCAAAAATACTTCAACACTAGCCAGCAGTTGTTGTGGCCACACCCGGCAAGGGTTCAAGTCATCTGAACGGAGATAATGTGTCGGATCACCGCCTGATTAATTCTGTCCCGACAGACACCCGACGTGCTATGTAAACCTTGTGACATACTAATTAATCTGCCCCCGGTTTTATATGTAATTATGTATCAGGAATTTTTGGAATGATGGCGGCAAATCTTTGGGTTCGTGATAACAAAATGAGGTTTGGAGAGGGGATACAAGGACAGCCATTGGACCACCTGGAAGCCTCTAAACCAACTTCGAAGCCAGGTGGAACACTGCAGTTACAACTAGCCAATGAACAGGCCAAATAATTATGGTTTGTGCACACATCACCAACTTTTATATCTGGTAATACCTGTATTTTATGCAAATATATGATTCTTAAATTATTCTTATTCCCTAGCCATGACCTCCTTGTTTTTTTTGTTTTTTTTTTGGCGGGTGGAAAATCATCAAATAAGCCCTCCCGCTCTTGGGCAGAGCGAAAGGGAGTGTCAGACTTCTACTGACTAAAAACCACCCATGTTCCTTCTTAGCCCTTCATGTCGAGACCGCTGTATCTCTTGCGAACAACCCGCAGCCCCGAAGGGACCCGCAGCCCCGACAGGATGGCCCACCTCCTGACCTGCTCTTTGAGCAACTCCACGTTTCAACTCTACTCTTTGAGTGAAACCACTACTCGTACCAACGCCGCCGATGTGTTGTACTCGAAACGAATTGAATTGAATTATTATGAGTATCATCGATACGAAGAAGAAGAAGAAGAAATTAAAAGTGAGGGAACTAATCTACTTGAGTAAGACTCGGTTACTGATGTTACTACTACTGTTTATTTAAAAGACCAGTGTTTTTCTAAATAAATATGACTTATTTCCTTTATTAACCGAGGACGTCCAAATGCACGGCGAAGGCCCACATGATAATATGTTGATTGAGTTTATTTTTTAATGATGGTTTTTGGTCTAAATAAAGACTATATAGTACGATGTTTCCGGCTTTAATAAATTGTCTTATAACTAAGTCAACCACAATCAACATTAATTTCGTTGAAAGTTCCCTACCTTCTCCTTTTCTAAGTTTAACTATCCAATACCCACAAAATCACACCATCTTATACCTTCTAAGCTCCGGAGCAGGTCTCATGAAACTTTATGAAGATTACCCACCCTCTGAAAAGCCTAGTTCAACAATATCCATAAAACGGTTTCTGTGAAAGTAAACTGATCAATGCAGACCGCACTAAACAAAGCAGGTATCCTCCGGGGGCAGTATGTATGAGGGATAGGTTGCCAGGATTCTGTGTGCCAAGGTTTGATGGGGTTACGGAGTAGGAAGAGTTGGAGGTGGCAAAATATTACTTGGAAAAAGTTAAAATGTAGCAAGTTTATGCAACCTACATTTTGAATACAGACTGTATAAAATACAATGAGTAAAGTTTTTGGATTGTGAATTGTACATTTTTATCTTTTTGTGCTTGTTGTTAGTTAGTGCCGCAAGCACAAAAAGGATACGCTCAACTTACAGCTACGCGGCTACGGCGTAGCACATGTTACGCTTTAGTCACTGGCTACGCTACGTCGTAGCACAAGAGCTACACTGGTTCTCGTCTTGTCTGCTCCTAGCAATATTTTGTTTTGTCTATTATTGCTAGCTCTTAGGGCAAATTGAATGAAAAGCTATTAACTGCGACCCGGTTGACACTATCAATATCCCGTAACATGATGACGTCCAATTTCTAAAATTAGATCGTCAATTATTATTTATTTTAATATCTAGTCAATAAAGATTGATGATGACTTCTAAATTGTCCTCATGAATTTTTTCATGTTTAAGTCGATTTATAAAAATATTTTCCTTCTTTTCTTTGCTTAGTTTAGCCATTGCGGGAAAACATAAATAAAAAACATGTTTATTTCAAATACATAAAGTTATTACGAACATGATTTTTGGCTGTTACCTTTTAAATAAGAAGATGCTTGTGTAAGGCGACTCTGCTCTTCCACTTAACATTGAACAATGTATGCAATTGAAGGGGAAAAGCGTCTTTCTCATTTTAGCAACTTCTTCTAGTTTTAATTTTTAATTACTATTTTATTCTTTTTTTATTTTGTATACAACTAGCTGATGCCCGCAACTTCGTTTCCTTGGAAATTATGATGTGTGATTAAAAAAAAATTTTTTGGGGTGCACGTTATCGCTTAGGGGTATGAAAAATAGATTACGACCGATTCCCCGATCTACCAAATATACATATTTTCATAAAAATCGGTCAAGACGTTTCTGAGGAGTATGGCAACTAACACTGTGACATGAGAATTTTATAAATATAGAAGATAGATGTATATTAATAATAGTATAACTTAGAATTTTGCTTACTTCATGAATAAATGTATTTATATACTTCTTCTAAAATCTTCTTAGTTCGTCGTCGAAAGGCTGTATATTTTTAGTTTGATCCATCGCATCTCCCGTAGGCTCAATCTGTTGAGCGGACGAGGGTCGGCATGGCAAGCTTTAACATAACAAATTGGCGAACTGATCCGTCGGCCCATGTTCCCTACACGAGCTACCCCTATGCTGATTTTTCAACACTTCGACTTTGTATTTATTTGTCCGTATTAATAAGATTCGAGCAGATTTATTGGTTTTTATTTTTTTAATGGGATAGCTTACATTTTTAGGATACATTCTGTTGTAAGTGTTTTTAAGTTTCTTCAAACTAATTTTTTTTCAGTACTTTTCGAAATATCAGCAGCTTATAATATTGGATAATCACGGCAATATTATAAGTGGCAGTATAAATCAATTCTTCAAGTCATGTCGAATAGTAAGAGCACTACGGAATGACAAAGCTGTATTTTGTACAGTGTATAGTGGGAGGTAATTAAAACTGACGTTTTATCCCTTTCAATGGTTGTTAAACTAAACTCATTTTGTTAAAAACATTTACATAGTTGTAAAGAATCATGTTTTAACTCACCGGCGACTGGTGCAACAGAATTCACAAGCAATTCAACGTTCAAGTGGGAATAAATTGAAAAATTTAAAGCGCGCGCGAATTCACTAATGAAAGTTTTAAATGACCGACGAAAAACAAAAAAGTGACCTCGTTATTACGATTACAATTTTTTGTTTGCAGTTGAAAAAATATGTTGTGCAGCGTTCGAGTTGGTAGAACTGTTGGGATAGAGCGCAGCGTTGAGTTTGTGCTGTTTGTGGGCAGGCAGCGCCGTGAACGAACTTTTTTAAACTTTTTTTACAAATCCGGCCAAAACAATAGCCCGCGAATTTCATAAAAGGGTCCCAAAGCGTCAACAACGTCGCGCACAATGGGGAGCGATTTGAACAATTAATCTTCGAGACGAATCGAACTTTACCAACTTGCTCGTAATTATTAAAACGCTGTGGTTCTTTTTTGGAAAATGTTTTTGGGATTTTCTTGTACAATGATGACGAGGGTGGAAGAATTAAATATCATCTTCGATGAGGAAGGGAAAGTTTCAGATCGTCGAAGTTATGAATAAAGTTGGTATGTTGTTAATGAGGATGGGCTTATTGTAGCACGTGTAAGGTATTGATGAGTTCATTTATTTAAAGGAAGATTAAATTAATTATTCTCATTACTGGTTCTTGACAACGAAGCTTAACATATTTGTATAGCTTATTTTATCGGAGTCTTAGTAGATGAAAAGTGTGTGTGTTGTATAGTAACAAGACATTGAATTATAATATCAAAGCTCTAACCAAAATCAGCCTATGATGATTGTCTTAGAATTTTTGGTTATATATTTATTCTCTAAGAGAGTTGTTTAAGGAAATTACCGTGAGTCATACAGGCAGTCGCTCCGTGTAAAATGCTAGTATTCAGCTGCATCCGGTTAGACTGGAAGCCAACCTCAACATAACTGGACATAGGCAAGGCATGTGCTTTGAGAAAAAAGTAATGAAATAATAAATGACACAAAGAAAAGTCCACGCCTGCGTTCCAACTCATAACATACTCGTAATTCTAAGTTACCGATATCACAGAGCCGGACAAGACAAGGACAAGACACTAAATCACGGCATGCACGAAACCAGACTTTCCCCAACCTAAATTCTACAAAACTAAACAAAAATCAACGCAGATGCGAAACGAAAAATGCTGTTCTAAAACAGATTAAACATTCCTGGACCCTTATACGTCCCACTAGGATGGTCCATGTCCAGCAGTGCAATTACTTGCCGTACGAAACTGGGCTCAGGACAGACCCAACTTGAATACGAAATAATGTAAATGTGAAATTGAAATTATATGGAAATGTATAGCGGGGACGGGTTGCAAGGAACGAGGCTGGTTTTCATTAATAAGTTTTGATTACTGTGAGATTTTTGTGTTGTAGGTGTAAAGGTTATAAGGTTTTGAAGTTAGGTTGGGTGTTTTTCAAGGTTATGCCTAAATTCCCTGAAGCATTAGGGAGACGTGCACCTAATTGCACACCTACACGTATAATTAAAAAAAAAATTCACCAATTATGTATAATATGTATAAGGACCGAGCCTATTGCCATCAACCGGGCACAATCCCACTAACACTGCCTGATTTGGGAATCGAACCCAGGACCTCATGCTCAGCAGTAGCGCTTATCAACACATATTACATTACATTGATCACCTCGCCTATTGGCCCCAAAGGAGAAAATAGCTACCTATAGGTAGCTAGATATAGAACGTGCCTGATATCAACAGAGCTCAAATCTAACTACGCCCGGGCTTAGATTTTCTAATAACACTTTACACGACCGGGAAATCATTCTTATATTGAAGCGGATTCTACTAAAACACACGAGATTACTAAAACACCGTACATATTACAGTCTACATACTTGAAATAAATGACTGAATATATAACTTTTTGTCGTCGCCTTAATTTGTGTGTCACCTTAGTATCGAAATATTTCCTCTATGTAAAACATGATACTGAAATCTGCACAGTGTACACTGAAACGGATTGAAAATGAGTCTCGATCGACCAATAGGATTATCTTGTGTAATGCGTTCATCTCGATGTGACGTGATAATACTAGAATCCTATTGGTCGATATTTGTTGTACGTCTTCTTCGGTCGAATAAGGGTCGAATTTCCAATCGCTCACACCACACCGCTCACGTCTGTTCTCGTCTCTGCTAGCCTAAACAATTTCGAGACATTTCCTCTCCTCTCTGCTCAATCGTTCTTACTAAAGCTAAGCGGAGGCGAAAAGAAATAAATAAATTCTTTGGCAGTATTCTAATTGGTTGATTACAAAACATCTCTTCTCTTCTTGTCTAGTTGTCAGACTTTCGGGCTTTTAACTACACGTTACGGCTTTCAATGATCAACGAATGACAGCTGGGCCAACGGCATATAAACAGATTGTCACCCACCTTGCTAATACATTCAGCAAGCATTACTTGAACTTTTGTCGACCCATTCGGCTGTTTTTATTAAACACAAGCTTTAAACATGTACATTGTAATTAATTAATAAGTTCTTACACATTACACAAACAATATGAGAAAACCATTTGCAGCAGACTGCAACTCTTGACGTACAGTCAGCCACTAAAATCTCTGACGTTATTATTGTCTCGCTCTAACTAATGTATCGCCATGATTACAAAGTCGTTTGTATAATTAATTTGTCTGAGTGTACCTGTCGTGTGACTTTTGATTAATTGCAGTATGTCTTATTGTTAAGTTATTGTAATTATAGTCATTTTCTATCTCTTATGAGTTAGGACTATTGCAATTATGACTGTAATTTATCATCAGTCCTCTGCTCAGCTGCAGTTCACTGAACATAGGGCTTCTTCAATCGTATCGAAATACATCTCGGTTCTCAATAACTCTCATCCATCTTCTACCAGCTGTTCTGCGAAGATCCACGCTCTCCCCCGCATTAGGGCTTTCTACCTTACGTTTTCGATTTGGTTTTGGTGTAATTATAGCTGCCTAAATCGAGTCTGTTCAAAAATCTTGCAACACAATTATAATACCTTCTATATAGTTACTAAATTAAGGAAAAACGCTCAGCCAATCCCAAACTTGTAAAACAGATGAGAAAAAGTTAGAAATAGTTTTACACATTTATTAATTCAACTCGAAATAAAGGAATGTTGTTGGAAAGTTATAATTTTACTACACCGTCCGTTTCCTCGTATCTACATTTGAATGTGCGTATATCCGAAGTTTTGACGTCCCCCAAAAGTTACACAATACGGACTTGGGAATTTGATGTTACTGACGATGGTCAGGAAGGGCACATAATACACATTGTACCTATTACACTGGATTCGAACAATCGTTTAGTAGATCGTTTTTATTGTCTGTAGTAACCTTTTCAATGTGCGGTTCTGGGTAAATAGATCACAATTACAGTTCTTAATGAAGGTGCTGAACCTTGTAAGATTTATTATTTTCTTTATTCTTCGCACATTATTTTCTTGGTGTATGATGAGCAGGCCTGTAGATACATAGATAAACCTTAAGCTCCAATATAAAAGTATTCCATTATAATTTCGGAACTTTTAAAAATGATCTATTTTCCTATCCGTGTGCCCAAAACAATCCTTCCATACATATGTTCATGGTCACGACAATCTTGTTTTCTGCGGTCGTACGGAGTATAAAGTTTGGAGGGTCCCTCAGCCCTCCCTCGGCCTCCGGAGGTCGGAGCGAGGATAACTAAAGACATATCGACTCTTATTTAGTTTATTGGATGGGTTTTCTGAACGTAAACTTAGTTTGGGATAACATAAGGCCCTTGATCCGATCTTCCTTGTTTGTATTTTTAGTTTTTTGCTCTGTACAGTGTTTTGCTTGTTGGTGCTTATTTTTGAAGAAAAGATTATCTTCGTTAAAGATATGAAATCTTTTAACAAAGGATCGAAGCAGGTAGCGCTGCGTGGTTTCTGCCTACCTCCTTGGGAATGAGCTTTGGCATGAGGTATAAATAACACAATCAGCCCAAAATTTGATCCAAACAACTACGAATGGAACTCGGGCATCTTCACAAGAACACATGATTACATTAATCATGTAATCTTTTTCCAGTTGGAAGTGTGTCAAAGAAAACAAGCTTATTCTGAAATGTCATCGGCAGTCGGCAGCTCGTAACATAAAATAACCCCCACCAGTAGAACAGTGTTGCCCCAAATAAAAATGCTCAGTGACCGGAAAACAAAATCAAATCGAGTTGCCACTCATCAATTAAGTTGAACAACATAATCAATAATTCCAGTTACAAATAAAGTAACTGAATCAGGTAGCTGTTTAATATTAAATGAGCTGTTATTTTACGGTTCCGTATCAATTGATAATGACGTAATAATAAATTATTTTAGTTGACAGCGCTGTCCGTTTTGTTATTATTAAATGAGATATTTTAAAACAGAGTGGGGCTTTACTGTGAGCGAGTGATTCTGTGACTTTCCGTTTATGTTTGAGTATATTTAATATTTGGTGTGTGTGCTAGTCTGTCTAGTTCCTCTACTAACCTAACCGAACAGACAGATGTGTTGCTGGAGGGTTTCTTCTTCCTAGCTAAAACACTAGGAAGTGTCGAAAGGCGGGCTTTTTGGGGATTGTCTCTTGTGAACTTTAAATACTGAATCCCTAGTAGGTAAAAGAAAGAAAAAAAAAGTTTTTATTAGTCTCGTACAGGAGAAAGCAAAATGACATTAAAACAAAAAATAAAAAAGTAAACAAAAAAAATCTTAAAAATAAGACATATTAATAAGTGCATTAAAATTAAATTGGTCCTATACGAGACCAAAAGGCCTCTATCTCAGCATGGTGCTGTAACATAAAACAAATGTCTCAGCGCTAGTATTCTGAAATGGCCCAAAGTGATACTACGGTCAGATACCATCAAATTAAAATGATGGTGGTGCGATGGTGATGGTTTGGTCAATAACCCTGTACAGAAATCGCTGACACCCGCTCCCCACGTCCACCAACCTCGCCCCCGCCCAAATATAATTGAATGGGGTATTAATTTACCTAAAATCAGATTTCATTAATTAGCCAACTATCCTTTGTCTCATCGGGTTTAACAATACGCATTGACGGCTAAATTAATTAATTGTTATTAAGTAAGACGCGCCATAAATCATGATTTCCATAAAATTCTATATTACACAATGGTTGCTTTAGAAGTGTTATCTTTTGTTTATGGTGTTTTGTCTATGCCTAATTTTAAATGAGTCTAACTGATCCTAACTGTCAATTAGTTTGATGTTGATCGGTGATTAATTAATAGAATCAATCAGTTCTATGAAGAAGTTATTCGGGATGGTGTTAATAACACGAATTCATTAGGGCGATATTACACTGTTATTTCTGCGATGAGATTTTGCCTACGGCTTCACCGGCGTAGAGAAGAGTAACTTATCACTATCACTACATAGTATAAAACAAAGTCGCTTTCTCTGTCCCTATATCCCTATGTATGCATAAATCTTTAAAACTACGCAACGGATTTTGATGCGGTTTTTTTAATAGATAGAGTGATTCTTTAATTGATTGATTAGGGGTCGCGGCAGGCCACGAAGGAGATGGCGGGATGAACTGGATCGATTCCGTCAAAACTGGAAGGAGGACGCGCGGGTTCGCGAAAAGTGGAAAGAGTGGAGGGAGGCCTTTGCCCTGGAGTGGGACAGAGTAGGCTAGCAAAAAAAAAAAAAAAGAGTGATTCAAGAGGATGGTTTTAGTATATAATTTGACCGACATCCACGCGGGTGAAGCCGCGGGCATCAGCTAGTAGAGCATAAAAGTTTACATCATTCAATGCCATGGTGTACGAGTACCTTACCTGTATATCTCAAAATTTATTAAAGCATGATAAAACAGCCAGAGTTTCTTTCGCAGTATGTTCGCAAAAGGTCACGTAGTATAATTAAGATATTATATTGCATCGGACGTTGCGCAACCGTTGATTTACTAAAGTTTGTGAATCTGACTATTTTCGTGTTTCAACCGGGCTTAACCGGACTCATGCTTATCAACCTGCTCTACATAGTAAAATACACACTGATTCCGCGTGTTGTGGTTGTCATTTATATACAAGCACATCCGACCCGGAACAACAGCTGTTAAATGACTACGGAATATCTGTTCAAGAACTGTTATTATCAGGGTCAGATAATTAATTCATTAATACTTGATTAAAAGCTAATTGGGATGAATGTTTCGATTCTGAGTGTATTCCAAATTTTCAAATATGGGAGGAAAAAGTAGTAGATCAGAATGTCGGGCCACAAAATGATGAATGGAAGGCATGTGAAATTATTAATAACAAACCAAAGTTTGGACTAGTTGATTATCAAGTAAAGGCCCGCCCCCATTTGTATAAATTAACCAAAGAAATATTGAATACGATCTATTTTTTATCTTTTAATCTATGCCTATATCTAAGGTGAAAACAGGCTTGATGTAGTCTCTGACAATAATACTAAATACTGTCCTGGTAATTTAGTAAATGACTAAATCCGATATTAAAATGTCGGTATAAATGTAATGTATTACCCAAGTTGGTAGCTAGACACAAGTGCAGTTAGTACAAGTAATTAGTTACGTACCTACCGATATTGGCATACCTACCGCCGTTTTACCGCCGGGGTCCCTATTAAACTTTAAATATCCAAACATTTGGCCCTACGTTACAGTCCAGATGTTACTTTCTGGCCTGAGTTGTAGGAGATAGCGGGAAGACCTTCCTATACATAATGTTTTTTTGGAAAGGTATTTAAAGAATCTTTTCATCCACTAAAAATAACAAACATGAACTCATCTCCTCCCCTCTCTAAATCCTCGTATTCCTATCAATGAGTCTATTATTTGGTAAATTTTTTTCAAACCATATCAATATAACAATAAAGATGCTTCAATGAGGCCTCAAACATATAAGATTTTACTGTGTTTGAATATACACAAGTAAAAAGATAGTCGCGAAAAACATTACCCTTCCCTTGCAGTCGGGTAAAAAGGAAAGGTTTTTTGGACAGAAATGCGACCTGATTTTACTGTTATGTGCGTCACTTTTAAATATGAATTCTTGTTTAAATGAGTGGTTCTTTAATAGCTAACAACATTGTACATATATGGCGTACGTATTACTTTAACATGCACTATTGTACCACACTACAAGTCCGTAGACAAGTTGCGAACTAACTACGGCAGCTGCACTTGCGTCAATATATTTGGGTTTTACACCGATACAATAATATATGAAGGAAGTATTGTACCGGTTTAATTTTAATTACCCATTATTTGAAGGAATCACCTCACGTTACGCTAAAGTAAAAATGTGTAAGTTCTCAACATCAATTGATTATTTATTTTGATAATTTAAGCTTGAAGATTGAAGGAGAGCAACACTTACATTTGTCTGTCTCCATAATTACATTCAATACAAATATAATATTTCTGCAAGCTTAATTCAATTGAAATCCTAAGAGTTATTTCCTAGTCCTAGGCATGTAGTCTTTATTTTACCTACACGAAATAGTGATTTTATATTCGAGCCGCGCTTACGTGTAGCTTACAACACACGTTACTGAATAGTTGTTATTGGGTACACAGATTTGAATGAAAATTCCTAGAACTAAGTAACTTGTCAACTCTAGAAAAACATAGCAAAAGATAACCTCGAGGTTGGTAGTACCACAGGCGCGCAGGACGAAAATAATGAACTCAAAAGAAAAAACCAAACGTATGCTCACTAGATAGAAATTGCAATTAAGGGTATACTCGTTTCCTGCAAAGTTTTATTAGATCTCATATATACATAGTCCGTCTAAATTGAAGTAACGATACGTTTTTTCCCCAGCAATAGTCCAGTTTGTAGCCCGTTAGTGCCTTTTTCTAAAACAACAGAGCCTTTTATGCATAAAATACGAATTTTTGTTCGTAAGTTTTTGACGTTACATCCCGTTTTCGGGGCTTCAGTAGACAAAGCTGAATGAAAAACATTTAGGGTGAGTAGGATGGTTTTTGGCCACTGTAGTTGTTACTAATATTTCGACTGAACCGTTGCAACACTGATTTTTAAAAAATTTAAAAACCTTTCAACTCAGCAGGATAAATGGATCGAGAGAGAAATATCAAGGAAAAACTAGTGAATGATAATTGACAGAAAATAATGGAAGAAGAAAAACGTGTTGCGGTGATCTTAAATAACATAGTGTAATATTTAGGTTTTTGTAGAACTGTTTAAAAGTCGATGCGTCGGGTATTTGAGCGCTGTCGTTTTGTAACCGTCAAGAGAGAAAGTTACTCTGACCTAAATAAATCCGATATAGTGGAACCATATTTTATTTGTACCATCGAATCTGACCACCTTCTACAATAGGACATGAGAGGAAGACGAAAATATACTCTGGATACGTATTCTCAGAAACTCTAAACTAAAAATATAAACAGAGCTTTTAAAGTTAAATGTCAGTAATTAAGTTAATTATTATGATGAGCACAGTTAAGTTCACATTTAAATTCTTAATGGAATGCTCTTTTTTAAACGACACGTTTTCTGAGAGAGACGAGAATAGAAGATAAACTGTACCATGGATCATCCAGTTCACATTTTTAGGTGAGTAGAACCGCAGCATAATGCATTTGAATCAGCTTGAAGCCATATTACCTAAGTATACCTGCTTTAAACAGAAATAAAATAGGCCTTTCGACTAGGAGTGTTAAGTCAAATACTAAAAATGTCTTTATAATGTATCTTTGGATCAGTACTCAAGTGCATCTTTCTTTTCCAGGAAATGCCGGTTTCCTCACGACAGACGTATTAAAACTGAAATTAATGGTCTAAAGGAAATTAATGATTAATGATTGCTAGAACAGCCGAAAACTGGTACATCTACCCTATAAAGTGAAACCTATAGCCCCTGTGAATGCTGACTGTGCTGTAGGAATTTTTGATTTTATTTCTGTATAAAGCGAACAAAGCGCTGGATTCACGTATGCGCAAGTTTTTTGTTTTAAACAGGGTGTTTGTTTTCAATAAGTGGGTCACCGGCATCGGGTCGCGGATTCGCGAGAATATTATAATTAGGCATTTTGTGCACTTGTGTTAGAGCATGTTTTTGATGAAAATGTTGTGATTATTATGTTATGCCTTCCGTTCGCTCAATTTGGTGGTTTTCTTAAATTATAACTAGTAAAAGTCATTTAAGGTGCGGTGAAACCGAGCGATCTAAACTTCGGACTTTGACATGTAATAATGTACAGAGATCAATATATCAAGCTACTCGAAGTTGAAACTGTCAAATTTTCCAACCCTTTGGACCTAATGTTGTGGCCATTAAGTTGAAAATCGATTAAAGCAATTTGACAGATTGTAGTAGCTTGATGTGCTGGTCTCTGTACTGATTAATCTGTCAGCCGGTGTCTGATTGCACCTTTACAATTTGGTCAATTTTACTACCCGGTATCAGACCTCCCATTTTTTATTTATTTGGAGGGTGGGAAATCATCAAATGACTCCTCCCGCTCTGGGCACCACCCATGTTCCTTCTTAGCCCTTCATTTCGAGGCCGCGGTATCTCTTTCGAACAACCCGCAGCCCCGACGGGCTTCTGACCTCCCTTAAATTGGAAACAAGCAAAAACAAGGTTGCTTTTTGTTTCTTATAAAATAAAAATATTATAAATCTTGAGGTTTGCCAGGCGTGAGGTCTACGTTTGTTCCCTTGTCACATGGACACAATACAGAGAAGGCAGAAAGACAATTTATAAAAAATCTACTGGTGGCTTCCCATGACGTTTTAACCTTCTTTCAGTGTTAATGAGATGGCGCCATAGCTCTGTCTGTCTGTAAACAATGGTAACCCCTGATAAGAATTGTGTTGGTAAATGGTTCAAATTCAAATAATTTATTCGCATAATATGGGTAGATAGATGATATAAATGATGATCGATGTCTGTCATTTGATATTACACTAAATCGATCTATTTATTTCAAAGAGTCTATGCTCTTGTTTGAAATAATTTGAAAGGGTGGGCGTTTTGGGGGACTGTCTTGACTTGGGGGACTTGTAAATAAGTAAAGTAAATTTTGACGTTCGGAAAAGTTATCAGCCTAGTTTGAATAAATGACTTTTGATTTTGATTTTAAAAAACGTTCTCAAGATTTTAGTCAAAGTTAGTTATGATTTGTTTAATAATCACCAATGATCCTGATTATCAAAAAATCAATCAATCAATGTAGGTAGCCACTTTAAAAACAATATTAAGTGGACCTTCTCCCCCCTTACTTGTCCATCATAATAACTTCGTTAGCAAGCTCTCACTTCGATAATTTAATGAGGAAGCTGTCTTGTGTCAGACACAGAACACCTTGATGAGTATGTAGCTGAAATTTCAGCAAAATTGCAATATTTTGTACATGAACTTGGGACAACTTTGTGTTATGGTAGGGTACTTGCAAGGTGTCTATTAGGTAAGGAAAGAAACTTTATAATTGTTTTACAAGAGTTGCAGTATTGATTTTTGATGAAGTACTACATTATTAGAGGTGAGTATATACTTTTATTCACACCCGTATCTATAAACAACTCAAAGTGACTATTTCATCATCATCATCATCATCATCAGCCTATAATTTTCCCACTGAGGGACTCTGATCTCCTTTTTAGGAGAGGGATGGGCTATAATCCACCACGCGAGCTCAGTGCGGGTTGCTAGATGTCACACACATGTCTTTGATTTTTTTGGTTTCTAAACGTTTTTAAGTAAAGTAATTAAGTACTTAAGTTGCGATTTTATTAGGAGTTACAACTACTTATCAAAAATTAGATCTCTTAGGGCCTGTTTCACCACTTTCGATTAAGTTCCATAAATTACTTGGCAGATAACTTCATATAAATGCTGTTTCATTTATTGAATTTATTCGGTAAGCCACTACTAACCGAATAAATTCAATAAATGAAACAAATTTATTCGGTAAGTGGTGGTGATTCGGACATTGTGAAATATACCCTTTGCTTTGCTCTGTTTGACGGTTCTTACTTTGTTCAAATTCTTGTCTTTTGCATTGGTCGGGTAGGATACAATCAAACAAAAGATTTTTAAAATAACTTTATTAAGTGCAGCACAGAATATAATAATACAATTCCTATAAAGACAATTAAAAATGTGCAATAATTAACATGCAAACTACTTTCTTTTATGAGTACGAACACATTTTTAATAATATACCTCTGTCCTACTGCTAAGTAACAACGGGTCTTATAAAGATAGCTTAATAAGTATTTTTTTACTTTCCAATGGAAGCAGTAAATTGCAGAGAACTAAATAATTCACATTTTGTCATAATATACCCATTAATATTGTGTGCTAAGTTACTTTTATAAGCTTTGAAAGCCGAATTGCTAGCCTATTAAAGTGTCTTAATTTCAGTGTGTAGCTTAGGGGCAATGCATTTTCTTATTGACTATGGTAAATAAAGATATTAGAAAATTAAAACTTGGGTCAGAAAACTTTTTGAACCAACTTATGCATAATTTTCGTAAAACAACTATAAACTAGGAACAGCTTACGCGGACGAGCAGCATCCACGTAACGTATCATCTGCTAAGCGTTGCGATCATAGGATTATACTGCGAACTAACTTCCTCCAAGTTGGCTGAGCCAATTTATGGGACTGATTAGTAACTTACTGACTACATTGTAGCAACATGTGATTAACTTCTAATGTAAGTACATACATCAGTGTTTCATATTTTACTTAATTATTAAGTAAGCAGAGGGAATCGAATGTCATGGTACATGTTATGAGGAGGGACGAATCGCATGTGTCTAAAAAGGTGATGGATATAACTGTTGAGGGATAGAGAGGGAGAGGAAGGCCAAAGAAAAGATGGATGGATTGTGTGAGGAATGATATGAAAGAGAAAGGAGTAAATGCTACCGTGACTCTAACAGGGAAGAATGGAAGAAGAAAACGTGTTGTGCCGACCCCAAATAGAATGGGATAAGGGCAGGAAGATGATTAAGTAAGCAATGATAGCTTAGTGACGTGTCAAGTCAAAGGTTCCAAATTTTATTGTATTATTATCACTTGCTTCTTTGAAGGAAAACATCGTGAGGAAACCTGCATGCCGGAGAGATATTTCTCGACGACTTTGTGTAATTTATTTCATCACCACTGCACTCAAAACGCGGTGAAGGAAAACCGGTATGCAAAAAATTCGAAGACATGTGACATTTACCAACCCGCACTGGGCCCGCGTGGTGGATTATTATAGCCCATCCTTCTCCTAGAGAGGAGGCCTGAGTCCCTGCAGTGGGAACATTATAGGCTGATGATGAAGAATGTTTGATTATTCATTTTTGTCATAGATCGGTTGTAGTAGTACTTTGTTCGAAGTTAGTTACTTTGTCGTGTGGGAAATCATTAAATTATTCCTCCCGCTCTCGCTGGACTTCTACTGACTAAAAACCATCCATGTTCCATCTTAGCCCTTTATGTCGAGGCCGCTGTATCTCTTTCGAACAACCCGCAGCCCCGACGGGACGAGTATACACCATATATTTGGTTTTGTTTTAGATTACACTAGCTGATGCCCGCGGCTTCCCCTGTTTGTCGGTCAAGTTATATATTAAAACCTTCACACAAAAACACAAACACTTTATCTCTATCTCTTTTCGTTTCCGCCTATATAAACTATAATCTGTGTTCGTAACAATTGTGACTGTGTCCTATCAATCTGTACTGTTTTCCTACTATTTTGTGTGGACTTTGCTCCGAATAGAACTGTGAGTACTAGTAGGTAGTGACTTTCATTTATACGCCTGCCTACCAAAGTTTTAGAGGTGTCGTAGGGTGTGTACCCTACGACACCTCTAAAATTGTAGTGCCGCTACAATTATAATGTTTCTTTTAATTTGTTCAGACAATCGTTTCTAGTTAGAAACATTTCATCTCTGTCCCCACCCACGGAAAATGCGACCTCTCCGTAAGTCGCACTCGGTGACTTGGGACATGCTTACATGACTCTTTCATTTATCAGCTGTCGCAAGACGATTATCGATTAGCTATATTTTTAATTTCGATTATCCACTATCATCTGGGTTGTGGAGGTCAGATAGGCAGTCGCTCTATGTACAATACTGGTGTACAGCTGCATCCGGTTAGTGGGAAAAGGCTATTCAGATGATTTTATCAATATTGATGGAAAAATAACAAGATACATAGCAACGCTACTTGACTGTGAACTTACTACTAAACATTTATTAAAACACTTCTACTTAAATATGTATTCATATTTCTACTCCTTAACCTCCGGACCTAAAGCCTTATCGATGCCAGTATACACTGTATCACAGACCCTCTTGCAGCCTCGTTTGAACAGCATGATGGACTTGCCTAGCACCAGCAGTTTCTGTGCCTTCCTGTGCTCGCTCGGTGGTGGTTCCCGACGGCGCTTAGACCGGCGGTGAAGTTGGATCTCCACTGCTAGAGATATTGCTGGAAAACCAAAATTTGACTGGTAGATAATGTCTTGTGGTATTAAGTTCACCTGTGTATCACTAATGTACATGAAATTTAAATAAATACAAGAGTGCTACGAGAGAGGACCAGTTTTCTCTAAAGCGGTGAGGAGACGTGCAAGGTTCTCAGGAGAGAAGAGAGTGGTGTGGATTTCAATCAATTGACTCTGTTGTCTGCACTTTAGCATAATATTATTTCCGATATCTCAATTAGCTATATTAAGATATCCGAAAGAATATGTACTTGGCTGACGTAAAATAAAAATAAAAAATATTATGGGGTAACATTAATGTAATTGAATGCGATCAGCGGATTCTAAACTACTTTTATCAGTGTCATCATTAAAAAATGGTACCGACAGCAATTTTTTTTTTATCAAAGTCGGGGCTGCGGGTTGTTCGCAAGAGATACCGCGGCCTCGACATAAAGGGCTAAGAAGGAACATGGGTGGTTTTTAGTCAGTAGAAGTCTGACACTCCCTTTCGCTCTGCCCAAGAGCGGGAGGGGTATTCGATGACAGCAGCCAAAAAAAAAAAGTTCGTTTATACGAAGCTAACAAACTATGCTTTGTATTTAATTCATATTATATTTAAACTACCTGCTAACAAATATCCAATGCCGAGTAAACAGAAAGCTCCCCTCAACATCCTCAAAGAGACGGGCTGCAAACCTTTTGTGGATTCCCCTTGTGGCTGCAAACACAAACTTGGATAATAAATCAACGACAATCCTAAACTTATTGTTTAGAACCCCTGGAGGTTATTTTAAGATGTCAATGTCACCTCTGAATTAAGAGTAAAATACACGTTGAATTTATTATAGGAGGACGTGGATAATAACAGCCTCTCGGCGGATCTATCTTCATGTTAAATCACACTTGACTAAGTTGATCTGAAGATGGGTGACCACTCATTGGATACCGAGTTTCCTCCGTGTCTCAGATGTGTGTGTTTATATTATTGCGTTAATTAACTGTGAAATGATTTACAACAAAAATTTATTGATGATTTTAACAAAAAGACTAGGTACAGTCTATACCCAGCGTTACCTGACCCCTCTTCTCGTACTACATGCCCTCGTCTTCCTAGCTCGAGGGGTCAGGTAATGCTGGGTACAGACTGTACCTTACGGAATACGCATGACGGACGACCAATCAAGCCATATAAATCCAGTGGGTCTCTCATTGTGCGGGTAAGTGGTAACCCGAGGTGTTGTACTGGAAATACACACATCAAAAGTGTCTAGGGATCAAGCATTTTTATGCGGATTTCTTGAGATTGAGATGTGGCTTTGCAATAAATTTATGATTTTATAAATTTATATGGATCCTTTTTGGTGCATTTCATAATTTGAATCAGGAACTGTGAATCAAATTCGAGTAAAAGATGAAAATCAGCTGTCAATATTTTCCCTATAAAAACATACAACGCATTGAAGACATTATTAGTGCTACTGTTTCCCTACTACTGATTAAAACCAACGTTATTATGGAGCGGCGACGTCATTTAAGCAGGGAAGAAATGCTCAGAGCCGTGGGAATGATAGAAGCTGGTTCCCGGCAACGTACTGTGGCTTTAGCTCTGAATACAAGTCAGAGTGTTATCAGTCGACTTTGGACACGTTACCGAAGCACTGGTACCGTGGCTGAGCGCCATGGAGGACGGTATCGCTGCACCACACGGAGACAAGACCGATACATTCAAATCTTAACTCGAAGAGCTCCAACAATAACCGCCATAATGTTAGCCGTGAGGCTTCATCACTCTTCAGGGAACTTAATTAGCGACCAAACAGTCAGAAACCGCTTGCATGAAGTGAACCTTCATTCCCGAAGACCGCTACGGGTACCACCTATAGCAATGCACAATCGTAGGATTCGATATCAATGGGCTCTTGAACACAGAAATTGGGCAGAAGAACAATGGCGTTTCGTGTGCTTTTCTGATGAGTCTCGTTTTGGTATGAGACCGGATACAAGACGTATACGACACTGAAGAACCCCTGGACGCCAACAGCGATTAAAATCCTGCCAGGAAGTCCATCCTTATAGTGGTGGAACCATCATGGTATGGGCGGGTATTTGGATCGGCGGAAGAACTGAGTTGATTTGGATCAGAGGCAACCTCAACGCTCAAATTTATGCTGAGACGATTGTATCAGACGTCATCGTTCCTCTACAAGTGCAAATCGGTCCCTTATTTCAGTTAATGCATGATAATGCACGACCGCACACCGCAAGAGTTGTAAGACAGACTCTCGCCGCAGCTAACATCAATGTCCTGTCCTGGCGTGCTCAGTCGCCAGACTTGAACCCGATTGAGCATGCATGGGATATGCTACAGAGAAGAGCTCTGCCGAATATGGAGGGTATCCAGTCGCAAGAAGACCTTTTTTTGTTGTTGCAACGAACATGGGCGGCCATTCCACAGCGTGATTTGGATGAACTCATTTTGAGTATGCCAAACCGATGTTCTTGTGTTGTTAGTGTTCGCGCTAGAAACACGGATTATTAATTGTTTAAGTTACCCAATAAAATTTTAAAGAAAACTGTTATTTCAGTCTTTTTTTCGAACTTTAATGTTAGTGGTTCAAATGTCAAAAATCCCTTTATTAGGAAAATGGCAAATTTCTTTATTAATGCAAAGGTGACTTGGTTTATCGTTACTGTGACAAACGAAAACACTTTATTTGATGAATCCTTAAAGAAAATTTTAATTAATATCAATCAGGAGAAAAGTTATTGCAAAAATATATGTTGATCCCTAGACACTTTTGATGTGTGTACATAGCTTGATGAGTAGCCACGTATAACCTACGAAGAGTTAAAATATTATAATGTTTTTGTTCTGTTATTAAATTATTATGTATTTATTATTGTAGTCGAAATATTGTCGCTATAAAAGGTACGATAGTTTTTTTTTCTACTGATATTTTTTCTGTAACATTTACATAATGGCGTTTTCCACTTTCTGCCTATCGGAAAATGTTAATTAATCCAAACTACTATAATATAAGGTCCCATTAAAATAGATGGATTAATAGCACAGCTTTCAGTACGTCTAACCAAAGATTTTCAAACCAAAAAAGCACTGATGTAAGTGATTTTATTGTGACCTTAAATGTTGGGTAATTAACATTTTTAGTGTATTTTCGTTACCTGATATTTTTTGTAATAAGTACCTAAAGCGTTTTTATGCCTTTGTCCTTATTTTGATGGTCTGAATGATTTCTAAAAGTTTGTCCGTAATACGAAAGAAACTATGTCTGTCTGTTACGTTTCCACGCCCTAACGAATGATGGGCTTCCTATAAAATTTCTGAAACAGTTATGCCACCATCATCTGGACACAGTTACGAACGTCAAAAGCAATCTTTATATTTTAGATTTACATACCACTTGCGACGTGACAGCTGTAGACTCCCCCATGACTTCACCACCCTGCTTGTCACTCTCGGTGACCGGATCCGACCTTCTGGCTTGTTCTGGAAGGTTCTTATACTCGTCTGTTGTCATCTTCGCTATGATGCCAGCTTCAAAGAGTGTCATGAGCCTAGAAATAGGAAATTTTGTTATATTTTTGCAGGATGATACAGGAAGAGACAGATAGATCTTAAAAGTGGGTGGAACAAACTGGAGCAGGAAGCGAAGAAGCGTATGTCCAGCTGTGAACGGTAAAAGGCTGACTTGATTGTTGAGGAAATGACAACAATAAAATCACAGTTTAAGTAACATTGTACTTGCCCGTAGTGCCGAGTCCTAGACCCTACCCAAGCACTATTACTCATACTGAAAACGGGATATTTACCATGTTTACTGATTGTTCGCAATGACTTTAGTTTATCCGTGATCATGGTGCTTGTAACAGCGCGGCAGCGTCGAAATATCGGGAACTCAAAACAATCAGTAAACATGGTAAATATCCCGTTTTCAGTATGAATAATAGTGCTAGTGAGTGACCATGTCAGTTTAAAATCCTACCCAAGCATTGGTACCCACACCATCAGAAATGAAAATTCAAATACTTTCTTTTAAAAAATAGCGTATACTGCAGCGGCACATGTACTTTTTATTTGTTAGATTATGATGTGATGCGATGATGCGGCCTAAAGTAGAACACGCTTGTTTAGAAGAAACCGATTCACTCCAATTTTGAAGTTAAATTATAATGTTTGGGAAGCCGAGAAGTGGGCAGTGAATTCCATAGACTGGTGGTTGGCACAATAAATGCGGGATGTAATAAAGTGTGTTTGTGTCTAATCAACGCGCTGTGTATATTTCGACATATGTTTAAACGTAAGTAGTATGATATTTCGGATTTACAACAACTAATAAGTTTTATACCTTACATATTAAATGTATTCTTAAATGTTTTATATAGGCGCCATAGTCTGCACAAAACACATAATCATAATGTTAAATGCTTCTAGAATAAGACCTAAATGTCATTTATATGTTGTTTATGTAAAAATAAAGAAATTTCCAAATTGAATTGAATGAATGTGGGAGCATAAGGCTTTGATCGGGTTCGTGGAACTACAACCGTATTATAACAGTGACGCTTGGCCGTATCTATGCTCGTATGCCTGATCTCTATGAGAAGGTCAACATCCCTTTATATAACTTACACATTGTTAAAAGTTTCCAAATAAGGACATCCGATTTGTAAAGCGATTGCCGAGTATCGCGTATACAGTTTTTCGCTTAAGTGAAAGTTGTGGGACCCTGAAACAAAATTTTGTTTTGAACATTCAACTGAATTCCGGGTATGTATGGTTGTCAACCGCTAATTACGGATATTGGAAGGTTGAGTCTACGAGTAATATAATATATAACTTCACGACTGTTTGCTCCGAAAGGTCAGGCGAAGGTGTACTTTCCGTGAAATAGCGAGCCTACTCGTATTATAGAATTCTAAAATGCTGCTTATCAAATAAAAATATAAGTTATTGGGGAACAATTACCTATACATAAGGTTTTGATATAGCGTCTATCTTATAATGACTGCCTCCATAAGTAATCTTTTAAAATAAAATCATTGGATCGATCTGTATAAAATTATCTGAAAAATATATATATTAAATATCCCTGTTGCAACAAACTATCCTTTAAACAGACCACGTGCCCAAGTTGGCCACTGTCGATCCAATCTGGCTAATTGACCCATCTCTGGCAGGATGTGTGTGTGGAGCAGCAACACAGGACATGCCACACCTCTCCTGCCCGTCGTGTCCAACTTATTGCACGTTCAAAGACTTAAACGAAGCAACCGAAAGAGCTGCCCAGGAGCAAGTACTGGCGGCACAAAATTTGAGTTATCGATTCGAAAGGATAAATAGACTAATCTACTTACTAGTCTGTCACTGGATACCGTAGTACATACCAAATCTCTCAGTGTCATAGTAGAGCGTCTCCCTGCCCCCAAGAACAGCCACTCTTCGATGTGACAGCACTAGTCGCACGCCCACCTCTACGTTGCGCACGCGCTGAATTCGCTGTCGACGCATCAGGTTGGCGAGACGGCCGTATACGCCTGTGCCGTTCTGGAGAAGGAAACTTAGTGACATAGATTGTCAAATGTTTTCTAGGAAAAAGTGTAAGAGATTTTGTTCTTGAAATAGACTAGTCCAAATAGACATTTGAAATAACAATAATTTGCATAGAGCTGTAAATTAGTGGAGGTCTTGCTTAAACCAGTACAAAATAAATGTTAAAAGTCTCTACCAACCCCGTTTGTGCTATAAAAGTTATTCAAGGTCAAAGATTAAGAATATCAGTTTTTCACAATTTTCTCGTTAACAGGGAGTGCTTTCGCAAAAATAGCTCAGACCAAAATTAAAGATCATAAGATTATTTACAATTTTTTTTCTACCTACGGCGTCCATAAAGCCTGTAAGACTTTATTTTAGATAAACCAACAGGCTACTATACAATGTGTGGCATTTATTGTGTGACAATGAGTGGTTTTAACAGGTATATTACAATAACATAAAACATTGATACGTCTACCAAACATTTCACCAAGGGCTTAATCCTGTATTATTTACATGGGATCTATGATCGCGTTATGGAGCATAAAAATACGTAAACCTGAAATAACAAAACCTTATCGTTCGCCCGAATTTCCACGAAGTCATAATATGCATGAATATATTGACTCTGAAACAAATATGCAGGATACGATACGTGAAACGAACGTCCATTGTTATAAAAGAAAGGAGATTTTAGTTTGATGATTTCCACGTACGAGAAAACTACATTTTCCCAGAAATGAGACCTAGCTAGATCCATTTTTCACCCCCGTAAACCTCTACAATACAATTTTCATTGAAATGGTTAGAACCGTTTCCGAGAACATGAATACAAATATTATTATATTATTAAATTATGCACAAATATTGCTCATTTGATAGAATAAGATTATTAACAATAGTGGATGGTTTATGAATAATTCTAAATCCCACTTAACCTAAAACAAAATGTTTATCCGAAGACTGATAGACTTCACCAGAAACTAGAGTAATCATAACATAACATTTCACCTGTTATCCCGGAGTGGTTAGGTTAGGTTAATAATATAACTCCCTAATATAACTCCAGTTATGTTTAAACCCCATGGAATAGAGGGCGAGCCTATTGCCATCAATGGGACGAGACTCTGTGGCTGCTACTGAGATATTACTGATGGTAAACCCAATAACACTTTGCCCCACTCGGGAATCGAATCTAGGACCTTATGCACAGCAGTCACGCTATATGAGGTCTATTCATTCATAGTCCAAATCTCTTAAGGGGTTATTGTAATCATCATGAACAACTTTACTATGGGACTAACCATAAAAGTGCAAAAAAAAGGCTGTCCCATACATTTTGAATTCATCATCATCATTTCAGCCGAAAGACGTCCAATGCTGGACATAGGCCTCCTCTAAGTGTCACCACATTGACCGGTCACGTGCGTCTCGCATCCAGCGAATCCCCGCAACCTTCACCAGGTCATCGGTCGGTTGGTTTTTAGTTATGCGAACATAATTGTAGGGAGCAGTAGGTGACAAAAACTTACTTGCAATATAGCCAGTGAAGAGCTGTGGCTTTCGACCACCAGCTCATATCCATAGTCCCTCATAGCTTCCTCCAAGGCTGGCAGGGTTCCAATGGGGCGTTCTCTCGAAGGTTTAGCTATCAAGCTGGTCAGGTTCGCCGAGTACATGTCACCGATGACGTAGGTAGCGCCGAGGGAAATTAGCACAGAGACCAGCCTGGCCTTGTGGGTACTGGATGGTTCTTTGCTGGATGCTAGGAGAAAACATGGTGATGTAATGTTAGTAATTTTCAGCACCTGTGAGGGAGGTCTCCTGTAGCTGCACAATATATGACTTCATGGTAAGTCGAGATTTTATCTCGGTATAAGTATAATCAGCCTATAATGTTTCCATTGCTGGGGTACAGACCTCCTTTGTATGAAAGGCAGTGGGTTTATCTACCACGCAGGCCGAGTGCGGGTTGATAGGTATCCTTGTCTTCGAAAGTTTGGCTCTAGGTTCATCTCAGAGTTTTCCTTAATATATTGAATCAAAGTATTACACCAACATCCCGTGACTATTTGATCAAAAGTGTAGGTACACGATTTAAGTAATAGACCCAGTTATTTATTACTACTTTATACCCTTGGCTGCGTCCGGGTACAGTTCGGAATTATCTCCCTTCATGAGAGTATTCTATTTCAGGTCATGTGCTAATTTCATCCGAATTCATTCAGCCGTTGAAACTTGTGAAGGTAACAGTTCAACAGAATATGTTACTTTCACATTCATAATGATAAGTATGTCCGTGATTACTGCCTACCCCCATGGGAAAAGTCGTGGGTTTACGTATATATGTAGTATGGCTTTCGCTTACACTGCCTCAAGAACAGCGTGGTGGTAAACCAGCAACAACTGTTGAACAGTCCCAGCTGGTCATATTTACGCCGTTGCCATAGCGACGGAGCCGCGATCACTATCCACAGCGCTGGACCGGTAACTAGTAAGGTTGCGAAGACTAGAGGCCACACCTGAGAATATGAACACAAGTAGGACTTTTTTTAATCATTTACATGTAAATTGGTCCTCAAAGAGACATGATCAAAACGTGTTATGTATTTATCTATTAGTAAAGTTTACGAAAGTAACAGTAGTCATGTTGCAGTACACTGCATTATCCGCAGGTAATACATATTTAAAAATCAGTCGACGACGCTTTTTGGTGGTCATTACCAAAATTAGCAAATATTGTGAAGTTATTATAAAAACATATAGGTAGTTAAATATACAAATTATATATCGAAGATCGAACAAGAAATAAAGATACAAAAATAAACACACACAATTTCTTTACTCTCCACATGGTTAGACTGCTACAAGAAAATATCTTCTAAATAAAATTACCTCCCACTGAAAAGGCCTGATGATCGCTAGGGCTTCGCTCAGCTTCGCCGGAGCATGCGTGAGGAAAGCCCCCGAGTCTGCCAGAGTCATGAACGAGAACTCCACTGCTTGTAACCGCTCCCAAGTCATTGTCACGTCGCCTAGGAAGAAATCTGCTTGCTGGAAAGATAGTTCCATTTATAAGGTCCTATTAAAATAGATGGACAAATTGTAACACAGCGTTCAGTACGTATAACCAAAGATATACAAGTAAAAAAAACACTGATTAAAGCAATTTTATTTTGACCTAAAATGTTGGTAGTAACCACAGATATAGATAGACCTAGATAACGCAAGTATCACGATCTGTATGAAAACCAAGCGTGCCATTTTTTGACTACCTATTATGATGTCACAAGCACTATTTAGTCATGGAAAATCATATAGATTCAAAGACGCCGCCGCGTACGGCGCCCCCTTCGCCCCAACCCCCGCCTTTTGCACCAGCGCCGACGTCCGACTAGCGCTATACACCGATGCAGACTGAGCGCGAAAGTGGACACTTACGATTTTTGTACGTAAGGTAGGCATGCGAAATGGCACGCGAAGTGTTGCTTGCGTTATCTTGGTCTATCTATATCTGTGGTAGTAACCAATATTTTTAGTGTATTTTCGTTAGCAGATTTTTTTCTTGTAAGTAATCTAATGAATAATGAATGATTTCTAAAAGTTGGTCTATCTATTTTAATAGGACCTAATATGTTTGAGTTAGTTGGCCTAAAACAACTGAATTTAATATGATTCCATCATACGGGACTAAATTGTAGATAGGCGAAGTAATATAAAAAGAACCTATGTTCTGGGCCTATCATATCATGAAATAGAAACAGGTTCATCATACCCTCTTTTATTTAATTAAAACTTGAAATCATACCTAGAATTGGGCAATTAAATGTTCTGTATTAGCAAAACTTGCCTTACTTCGGTTAGTCTACTCGTTGCGCGACTGCTGTGCATGAGGTACAGGGTTCGATTCCCGGGTCGGGGAAAGTGAATCCGTCAGAAATTACTCAATAGCAGCCACAGAGTCAGGATTTGTGCTCGGTTGATTGCAATAGGCTCGCCCCCTATTACATGGGACTTAAACATAACTGGCGAAATGTGGGTGTACACCTCTGCTTAATCCTTTGGAAATTAAAGGCGTGATGTTAAATGTAGCAAAACTTACACGTTTCCAGATCAGTCCAAGAGTACCCTTGAAAGTTCCGTTACTTGAAATACTTGACCCTTGGCTTCTGTCTGGCGGGTCGTAGTATTTATACCTGGAGGAAAATTAACTTTAGATCTTGAGATGTAAGGTCTACAATAAGTTGATGAGTCCAAGTTTTAAATGGCCTTGACCAACTTTAATTACGAAGGTGTGAACTTGTGTAAGAATTTAATTTGTATCGTAAATAACAGCACGATTGTAATTGACTGCCTCGTTGGTCTAGTAGTCGCAAGCGCGACTGCTGAGCATGAGGTCCTGGGTTCGATTCCCGAGTCGGGCAAAGTGTTATTGGCTTTTTCCATCAGGAATTTATCAGTAACAGCCACGGAGTCTGAATTTGTGCCCGGTTGATGGCCATAGGCTCGCCCCCATGGGACTTAAACATAACTGGCGAAATGTGGGTGTACTATTAGGTACACCTCTGCCTAACGCTTCGGGGAGTACAGGCGTGATGTTATGTTATGTGTGATTGTAATTGCTTGTGTGTTGGGTTCTGGAGGTGTGGTCTAGTGCGTTTAGGCGTGTAATTGTCTCAAAAAATCAGTTGATCTTAAGTACTATAGAAAATAGTTTTTTTTTTTTTTTTTTTTTTTTTAATTTTATTCATAGAACAATACTCCAAATTCACGTTATCAAATCAAAACATCAAATCGTATTTATTTCTGTAAATTGGTTTTACAAAACACTTTAACGCGTCACATCATGTTACATTTTAAAACAAGATGGCGTCGGTGTTTTGTACTTGACTACTTAGAGAAGAAACAGCCGAAAAACAACTCAGAAATCAATGTCTCTTTTAAAGTTCAGACATCCGTGATCAGATGTTCTTTTGAAGAAAGAACCACACAGATTTCAGTGGACTTTTTAAGTCAGTGCAAATATTTGTCAGTGATCCTGTATCTCGACTTAGATTTTATATCTCACGGTTGGCTTGTGCTAGGACCTCTTGTTCATTCCAAAATTAGCCTTTATTAATAGTCCCTTTAATTCTAAAATAGATTGAAAGCATCACAATATTGTGTTTATCCTTACTTGAAATTCAGCTTCTTAGCTAAAAGTGCCAGCAGTTTATCGTCACGGCCCCCGGTAACAGTGATTGTGTTATCATTACTGTACTTTACGAAGTGCCATGGAGGTGCCTGTGAAACGTAAAAATAGATTTTTTTGGGGTATATCTTCCAAAACCAACAGCTTTACGTGTTTCGGAGGAAACTTGGTATGTATTGGGTTAGTGGTCACCCATCCACGAATCAACTGAAGCAAGTGCGGCTTAACCCGAAGATCGACCGTTATTATTAAACCATATAAATATAATATTTAATAAAAAATTATAAAACTTACATGTAGCACAGGAACTTCAAAAACCCTGCCTTTGAAGTCATCGTAGACTTTATCAGGTGGTGGCAGCACAGGAGACTTGTACAGGCTGCCAGCCCACCAGTTGACCAGGGTAAGGTGGTTCAGACGATCTGCGGTACCCTGGTTGTAGTAGATGCGGAACCTAAGGAAACAACGGACTTGAGAATAAGAGAGCAGCGGTGGCCCAGTAGCTGCACCGACCTACGTAAGAGGTGGGTTGGCACCGAGGCAGGCGCATTACTTTGTGTAATTTATTTCATCACCACTACTCCCAAAACATCGTGAGGAAACCGGCATGTCCTAGAACCAAAAACTCCCTCTCATAGAGAGTAGCCCTATGTCCCAGCAGTTGGAACATTAAAGGCTTATTATGCTGATAATTATTGTTTACTTATATTTAATTTTCTTCACAGTGGTTTCTTTCCCCTACTTGTACCTCTGCCTAGACCTTCGATATTATATATATAGTATCCCGACTTCACAAGCCATAATATTTAACTGTTGACAGGAACCAAGATTTGAATCATCTCGAGATATTTTAAAAAAGAATCCAATTAAGCAGATCAACAAAAAATACCAACGAAAAAATTGGTTGCCTGTAAAGTCGGTATACGGGCGAAAGTTTTACGTGACAACGAAAATAGAAGCGCAAGACATGAACCGGTGTGTATGCCTATCTCTCTCACTCTCTCTCTCTCGCTCTGGACGCGTGCCTCTCACTCGCTCTCATTGTGAGCGCATAACGTGAGCGGAGCGTAACGCAGTTTCTTGAAGTGTCACCCGGCAAACCAATTTATAAGACGTTGTCACGTCAAAAAGCTAAAAATGTTTCAAGATTGCCTTCTAAATTGACACTAACTCCTCAAAGCACCTTCATCTCATTACCAAGAAAAACTAAATTAAAAACAAACCTTATTGAGCAACATTTTCACGTAAACCAAGTCCCTAACCAAAATGAAGAATGACAGCTTCGTTGTAAGCTACTAAAACAATAAGTCCCTCAATGTTTTCTTTGGCGGTTATAAAATATCGTGGGCTTTCTTGGCCATTCTTGGGCCAAGTCTCAATCGACATCTCAATCGAATTACTAGGCACGTGATTGTCCAAGACTTTGTATTCTTGTGGGGCTATTGAACTTCAGGGGTAGGGGGAGAAATGTAATTTTTAGACATACCCCCAGGCGGAGTGGTGTGGCAATCAGCTGCTGTTGGTAGTACTGGTGGAGACATAAGGGTTTTGGACAGCTAATATTTTAATCTTGTAGGTATTATTATATTTTTGGAAAACTTTTGATGATTTTTTCTATTTTTCTATTACTGCAAGCTTTCAGTTTGATATAATGTGCAAGGTAAGAATATCCATTTTGGAATTAGTTATTGATTGTTCAATCAAGAAATTAATTATCATTTTCACAGCCTACGATTCTGTTACATAGACTATGGTAATGACATTTGGGGAAACCAAGCTACGATGATGTTGATTAAAAGGTTACCGAAGCTATTTATTACCTTGTTTACTTATGTTTTTACAGCCTGATTGGTTTAATTTGATGTAGAACTGTTACATTGTCTTAGCACAAGGACAACAGACATACTTAATTCTGTGCCAGTCTGTACTTTCATATGGTGCACGTATTCTATGAGACACACTGTATTGTGTCGAGTGTTTACTTTCTCTACTCGACCAAATGCAGTTTTCCAAATTATGACATTACTAGCCCGCTACTTCGTTCACGTGGAAATTTTCATGAGAGAAAAAAAAGTAGCCTATGTACTATTCAAGACATTATTATCTATCACAGTGCTAAATGTCACACAGATCCGTTCATCTGTTTTCCCGTGATTGAGTAAAACACATACCTATCCAAACTTTCCCATTACATAGATGGTGTTTTATTCACTAGAAAGTTTGTAAAGTTGAGACTCGTTTCTCAGAAATACAAAAAGTTTTGTGCACTATGATTTTCAGAAGCTTCTCCTTCGTGTAAAATAATATTTACTCGTAGTTAATATTTTTACTTTTACACTTCACATTTCCACACAACTAAAAATAGTTTCGACGCGATTGATTTTCAAAAGCACCTGTTTTCTTCAATACTAGCTAATAACTGCGAGGTTATCCGTGTTGTTTTCGGTAATTGTTTCACGGTATCTTACCATCGGATTATAAAGTATCATTCGTGTTAATTTCGGTTATAAACTATCTCTTTGCCAAACATTCAAACCCGTTCAGTAGTTACTGCGTAAAATTTAACAACACAACAAATATACATCCATAAATCCACACATATTGTCACCATAGCTGCATTTCCATACGGTCACCTTGTTATCTTATGCGGTTCCATTGAATGCTGCTATATTCTTGGTCTAGTGAGCTGCTAAAAGATCATGTAGATTCGATTCCTAGGTTAAGTAAAATTTTATGGGACTTTTCCGCCACAATTTTTTGTCAGTAGCTGAATTTTCATTTATGCCCGATGGCAATAGGGTCGCTCCTTATTACATGGAACTTGATCAGACCTGGCATAATTTTTATAGACGTCTTCAGGGAAACAGATGTTATCACCGCATCAGTTTCCGATTACCATTCCAATCCCCTCCATTCACATCACCGTATTTAGATGTACTATATTATTCACAGCTATGACAAGCTAAAATATTAAACAAAGGTCCATCCATTATATTATTATTGAAACGTCAATATGTCAAACGGTTCACCCGGGCGTTTGTCTACTGAATTATGACGCCACTACTTACTGTAGTCACTGTGATAATATAACCAGTAAAACCATTAGACTCTTTTCACTCGATTACGGTGAAGTTTAAAGAGAACGGCATTTTTTATTTCATTAATAAGATTGCTCCACACTAGAGGCATGTATCTCTTGTATCATGGGTGTTTTAACAGCCAGACCCAGAACAACTATCTGTAGGCCATGCAAATATTTGTTCCATGTGGGGTTCGAACCCGTGTCATGCAGTGCAGCAGTCATTCAACCACCGCATTTAGCAATAGCATGAAATACCGGTTTTAAAGAAAATCAAAAAAACAATGGCTTGGTTACCGTTTTTGTCGTAGTTGAGTTTTTGTGAGAAATTGTTGGTGGCAAGCAAATACACTTTTGTCCAATCTGGGAGTCGTATACAATTATTATTATTCGTTTATTTCAGATAAAAAAAATTAGAAACATAAAATAAAATCACAATAAAAATACTAACACAACACATAATCAAATTGTTAAAGTTAATTATTTTTTTTTAAATAAATAGAAATTCAAAGGTACACAAAAAAAATATAAAGTCGTCATCAAATGGACAGACATGTCACCATCATCCCAGTCACTCTTCGCCAGACACCATTAAACTCTTGCGCTAGTTTGCCGATGTCTAACGTCCCAACATGATATTCAACCATTTCTTTTGGATTGGGCAATCAGCAGGTGAAGCAACCATCAACATCTTCAAGATGCAGTTGCTGCTATCTCTCACGCGCCTAAAAATAGACGCAACTTTCTTGCGGATAATCGCATAAAAGCCGTCTGTGCGCGCCTACGGACCTCACGCTTCGTTGTCTACATTACACTTACCGATTATTTATTTCTAGTTGAAAACCGTGGTACAGATATTGCATTAACTAGTTAACGGTTTAAATGGAGCGGAAACCAATGTTGAACACTAAAATGAGGGAAATATTGAGTGCTGCCAGTTATTTAATGGCGGGAAATGGCTGTTTAACAGTAGCAATTAAGCCGCTTTTGAAAAATAACTGTACTGGGGAATTTTTAGTGGATACACAGAACATTTTGTACAAAGTTTGATAGATTAATCTTAAATGTAAGTCAGACAACTTCAAAAGTTTTCAAAAGTCTACCTTTTCAATATCATGAAAATAATTGGGGAAATGAATAATAAGAGAATATTTGCATATTTTGCTCTACCTACCATAGACGATGAACATTGCAACTATGACACTGGTGTTTTGATAGTCCAGGTGATATTTTGCTATGTTGCTATTAATCTCTTTATTTTGCTATTTCGCCGCCACTCTACACCAAAATCATCTGCCTATAAGTCTCTCCTAACTATAATCTTACCGGAATACCAGTATTTTATACACATAGCGTCTGCCATGTTTTGTTATTAATTGACAAAAAAAATAAACGATGAAAGGCGTCTTTTCTCATAAAAAAATCACAATTTATGTCACGTTAATTTTTCCGCATTCCGTACTGGTTATGCGTCGACGCGGTGTTTAACGGTAACACAATTAAATGGAGGTAGGTAGGCAGGTATCTGCTTATTCAATTACATTCATATCCATTAATTATCGGTTCATCAGTATTTCCATTATGTTCTAGTGCAGGGGTGGCAGGGCTTTTAATATTCGCGTCAAGTTTAATGAAATGTTAAATGTTTTTATACGGTATTAGCGCGTTGATGTGTTTTTGTTACAAATTAATTAAATTGTAGTGTCTATTTGTTATTTCAGAGTAACAGCTTTTTACTGAATATGTGTGTGTGTGTGTACCTATATACTTTACTAAAAATAAATTTATTTTTATTTTTGTTTGTTTTAATTAATTTTTTAATTTATTTCAATGTCAGATTGACAGATTTTTTTGACCAATCCCTGTGAAAGTTACCAATAAGTGCGTGATGAGTGGTACGCTGTTTTGCTATAAAGTGAACAAGCAGAAAGATGATGTTGGCTCGAGGAACTAACTAACTTCTTTTATCTTACTGAAATAAGTTTTTGTAACTGGTGAAGTGGTGACCCATCAAACAATTGTAACAACCTGTAAACTGCATGAGTGCAAATATAAAAATAAAAACAATTTACTTCATCTGATAGGGCCTTTTTATTTTTTGCTGGTGGAAAATCATCAAATAACCCCTCCCGCTCTTGGGTAGAGCGAAAGGGAGTGTCAGACTTCTACTGACTAAAAACCACCCATGTTCCTTCTTAGCCTTTCATATCGAGGCCGCGGTATCTCTTGCGAACAACCCGCAGCCCCGACGGGATCTGATAGGGCCTGGACCGAAATTTTACATAAATTACCAATAAGGAAGACAACTTAGGAGGAAAGAGAAATATAATAGCAATAGCAGTACAAAATAGTACCATTGATGGTTCGGTTAAATCGATACGACGCGGTGACAGGGACGCGGTTTTAGTTTTGGAGTATTGGAATCAAATGACTCCTCCCGCTCTGGACAGAGTGGTAGGGAGTGTCAGACTTCTACTGACTAAAAATCACCCATGTTTCTTCTCATCCCTTTGTGTCAAGGTCGCGGTATCTCTTTCGAACAACCCGTAGCACAGGGACATGCTTTAGGATATTTTTGCCTGAAGTTGCACGTGATCGCGTTCTACAACTGGCCCACACCTGTTCGACTGATGCATTTTATCCATGAGTAGGGCATGTGGACTCGGATTTCGGTACCATAATAAAACCGGTTTTTGGCGGGTTTTACTATGAGATTGAAACCAGATTATGCATGGGTACTATCAGCCAGGAGCACCAACTATAGCCTAAAGTTTAGGCAACCCTATCCTAATATTTATAACGGCCAGTATATTTATTTTTACTCTGTTTGGCGTTGAATGATTTATCGACTTAATATAGGTTAATTGTGATAATGCGTGTAGTTGATAAAAGTGGCTGGTGGGTAGTTTTGCTTCATCCGTTTTGTTGCAACCATAATTTTGATGTGGAAAGTGTAGTGTATTAAATGTTCTTCTTCTTCTCGAATCTCCGACTTAGATTTTAGCCGACCAGTACGTAGTGACTAGGACAGCTCTTTTTCTATGGTATCGATAACATCTGTTGTCTCAAGTTTTTTTTTTAACACGCTGCCTCACACTAGGAATTTCTCCTGTATCGTGGGTGCGTTCACAAACATTTAAAATCTCATGCACAACACACCCAGACCCGAGACAGCACGGTTGGCGCAGTGGCTGAGCGATTGGACTGCTACGCTGCGTGTCGCGGGTTCGATCCCCGCACGGAACAAATATTTGTATGGCCTACAGATAGTTGTTTCGGGTCTGGGTGTGTTTGTGTATGTGAGTTTAATGTTTGTAAACGCACCCACGATACAGGAGAAATTCCTAGTGTGGGGCAACGTTTTTTTTTTTTAAAAAAAATTATCTGTAGACCATATAAATATTTCTTCCGTACGGGGATGGAACCCGCGACACGCAGCGCAGTAGTCAATGGCTTGAGCCACTGCGTCAACCGTGTCGTCGTCGTGTGTCATGTGTTAAGCGAATGCGGTGTGCTTGTCACAAGTTCATTTCGTGGAGAAGCGTCAAAGTGATGAGGCATGGGGTAAGAGCTTTAGTGAACGAGCCGATATTTACAAATTTTGCAACAATAATAACATTCTTAGGGACGAGAAGAGTTTTTTAGTGACTGAAATAATCAATGATACTGATACTGTTAGCCCACGTAACCCCACTGCTGGTCATCTTAATGGTTTGGTCGTTGGTTTTGTCAAATACATGCCGCCGTCTTCTATGAGGTCTGCCGCAACACCTTCTGGTTCTGTCAGGGCTCCAAAAAGTTGCTATTTTGACCTAGAGCTCATTAGTCAGGCGGCAGACGTGGCTAGTGTTGTCCATCTTAGCTTAGCGATATTTTGGCTAACGTGAGTAATTTAACACAAATTACTGACGTTACCCAAAATGCCGCAGTATGGTTACACAAATTACGAGTAGAAATAAGAAGTTGAGAAGAGAATATATGGTGCGTACTACCATAACTGGCAATCACACTAATAATTATTATAAAGGCGAAAGTTTGTGTGTGAGTGTGTAATAAATGTTTGTTACTCTTTCACGCAAATACTACTGAACGGATTTGGATAAAATTTGGTACACAGATAGTTTATTACCTGGATTAACACATAGGATAGTTATTATCCCGATTTTATCTTCCCGTGGGATAATTTTCGAGTTGTAGCGGGCGAAGCCTCTGGCAACAGCTAGTTAAAGAAAAAGCGAAGAACTCACACACTCTCCCTCGGGTTGGTGATGACAGCGACTCTCGTAGCTTCTTTGATTGTCATCAGGAAGGTTTCGCTGACCGGTCCATAGGGCCAGTAGAAGAAGTACAGTATCATATTGTGGATCAGGTTGTTTTCTGTTAACTGCAAGCAAAATTGGACAGAAGTTATCCTCGATGAGTTAGGCAGACCAAATAAATAGTACACCCACATTTCACCAGTAATTTTTTCTCCCGTATAATAGCACGCTATTGCGATCAACCGGGTACAAATCCGAACTCAGTGATTCCTGATAGAAAACCCGACCTGCAGGGCGTATCTTTTTAAATGTCAGTGGCTATCATAGTATCCATCGATTAACTGTCAGCTTGGTACAAAATGGAACCATTTGACAGTTAATTGATGGACACTATGATAGCCACTGACATTTAAAAAGATACGCAATAGCCCTGCAGGAAATATATTTGCCCGACCTGGAAATCGAACACAGAACTTCGTGCTGAGCAGTTGTGTTTGCGCCCACTACACCAAAGAGGGAAGTAAATTAATATTCAGAATAAATAATGTCAACGATGTAAATTAAAATTATGTGTTGAATGGCCTCACAGTTTCAACTGCGTGCTTTTAATAATGTTCGTTGTCGGTATTAAAATCGAATAGATATAAGTACACAGTGATTTATTAGTGCAGTTAACGCCATCTTTTTAATTAATGAAAATTGTGGATATATTAATTATGAAGTGTGTATATATTATATTTATGTTCAATTCGATGTGATGTTTATTATTTATCTGATATACAGGAATATATATATAGTCCTGCTTTTAACAATTTCGATAAAGGCGACCGTTAACTAAACTAAAATTAAAATTATTGCTATGACTTGCAAATAACGCCAAATAAGTAAAGAAAGACCAAAGCCCTCCTACAGGAAAATACAATAAATTATATCAGCCGATTGGATTAATCTTCAGGTTAAACCGCGTATGCCTAGGTTGGTCTGCGGATCTCACATTGCATTGGCTTGTTTGACACACGTCACAGCTCGATCGCACGGGTGAGCGTCGCTCATCGCCTCTCCGCCTAGTTCAACGCCAATAAAAATGATAAGAATAGTTGGTCGCTGAGTTGAACACAAGACAATGTTTGTTATTTATGTTCTTTTTCCAAAATTAGTTTACTGACATGTTATATCTTTTTTATGTTTTTTTATTATACACATTTGTATTATTGATTTGTGTCTGTAGTCAATCGTAATATTAAGTTACACCTTTCTATTGTATCGAGTCTGGTTCTTCTAACCAAACAGACAGATGTGTTGCTGGGAAGTTTGTTCCGCCACTTCTTCTTTCCAGCAAAAAACACTAGGAAGTGTCGAAGGGTGGGCGTTTTGGGGGACTGTCACTTGTAAATGAGTAAAGTAAAGTAAATTTTGACGTTCGAAAAGTGCTGATTATCAGCCTAGTTTGAATAAATGACTTTTGATTTTGATTTTGAATAGATTTCCTGTGCCCCCTCTGCACAATCGCGAGGACAGGTGGTGTCGTAAGTATATAGGCTTCTCATAAAGGCGGTTTTTAAGAACTACTGAATGGATTAGTGAAAACCTGTGCTCATGACGAAATCACTGTCTTTATTTGGAGCGACATTAATACCACCACAGCCCTTTCACACAATATTTTTCATCTGGTTTCGTTTCTTTAATCGCAGGGATCTTTATACCATGTAATAAGTTTTCTGGTGTATTCCGTAGCCAAATGTCGATGACGCCGCAAAATCAGAGCCCTCATAATTTCCTCCTGTCCGTCGTTGTGTTGTCCTTCTCTCCGTCAGACACAGTCCATTATTTTGGACTCAATTTATACCACCACCGTACTGACAGAGAGCTAAACCTAATTTGGAATAATTGTTAAATGTTCCAACGAATAATTAAAGTATACAAAATAAATAATCATTATTTACCTCAAACAGAATATTCTCACATTCATACGGCTCGCAGAGAATCAGGCTTGTTCTTAGATCTGACACATCCAAAGCTTTTTTAAGAAGCTTGTAATACTGAAACAAAATCAAGAGAAATATTTATTAGGCTAGGGTCTTTAATACCCGGGTGATAAAGTTCAAAATGGTTGGTAATAGCCATGTCTGTATAACCGGTAGTAGGTACAGAGAGGTTGGTTTTTATCGTAATATTTTGCTTGTTTTTTGAACAACATAATTATTACTAAACATCAAATCATAGCAGCCTAGTGGTGTGACTGTCGAACTTCCAAGTCTTAAGTCTCGAGAGAATCGAATACCTCTCCCATCCGGGTTGCGGGTTGTTCGAAAGAGATACCGCGGCCTCCACACAAAGGGCTAAGAAGGAACATGAGTGGTTTTTAGTCAGTAGTAGTCTGACACTCACTACCACTCTGCCCGGAGCGGGAGGAGTCATTTGATGATTCCCCACCCTCCAAAAAACAAGGTATAATACAGAAAATACTATTATTATGAATATTTATTTTCCCATAAGTCATAACTAACAAACAACACAACACAGTCACACTAAGAAACATTAGAAACTCAAATAAGAGGATCGAACGAAATAACTATCTGGTTATATTTTCATTTACATTTTTACCATCAAATATTTTTCTCAGAAAAAAATGCCTCGTGCCTCTCTAGGAAAAAAAAAAAAAAAAAGAAACACTAGGAAAGAATGGAAAGACATGTTTGTTACCTTTTGTTTGTTTTCTTTTGTCGCAATGTCTAAATTAGTAGTCAGAACATTATGTTGGCTCAACATCCAGAGCAGTTCAAATACGTCTTGTGATCTGTAAAAGTTAATAGAATTTTAGTGTGTTAGTTCATTGTATGAACTTTAACCACATAATACCGTGGCCACGAGCTATATATACGCGATACGCGTCTTGCAACAGCAACTGCGGAGTATGTCAGTAAAGAAAGTTGTTTAGAGGGTGCTACGAGGCAAGGCGACTCTTGGAGCAACGTGGTCTCCACCAAAGCGGAGACGAGACGAGAGTAGAGAAGATGTGTTGTAAACCACCAATAACATTATTTACACTTTTCATCTCCGCTAGATTTAGTGAAGACGGTGGCGCAGAGCGGAGAGAAGATGCCTCGTATTAATTTGTTTAAAATAAGCAGGCAGCAGCGGACAGCGGAGACGAGAGTTGAGCGGCGGGCTAAACTAGGCTGTCCACATCTTTGCTTCATCACAGCTTCGGTGGTTACACCTATCTTCTAAGCATCTCCTTTCCTCTCCACTACGCACATCTCCGCAAGGCTCCGCTTCGGTAGAGTCCGTAGCTTAGGGAAACAGCTCGCGTTGTACGTCGTTGCGCACGAGGATGTGAACGGGCCTAAATAAACCTGTGTGAACTTCATAATATTTTCCTATTTTTATATTTGGCAATATTTTACATCTTGATTATTAATAAAGGGTTATGGGTTATTTGGGTTATGACTTGCTCGTAAATATTGAAATGTCTTTGGTTAGGACAGAGCATAACGTGTGTGAGCAGACGTGTTCCAGTGGGATTGCTGAAACAGCAAGCAACTCAGACTCAAAAAATGTAACTCAAACTCATGAATTAATTTCAAATATACCAGACTTACAGGCTTGTCTAAACTTGGCTTGGCTTGTGGCGCCGGTGACTGAAAAGTTGAGTGGAAATCGGTTGTTGTGGTACGGGCATATGATATAAATGAAAGGTTTTGAATATGAATGTGGATGGGTATAAGAATAGAAGAAGACCAAAGAAACGATGGATAGACTGTGTTAAGAATGATGTGGTAAGAAGAAGAAGAGAAGTATGGAAGAGAAAGACATGCTGCGCCCGCCCCAAATGAATTGGGATAAGGGCAAGAGAATGATCAACCAGAGTTACAGGCAGTTAATACGGTCAAATTATAAAAAAAATCAAGCTACAGCCTAGCAAAATGGCTTATTAACCTACGAAGAGACTAAAAATAGTCCAGCCCAAAGCGTAGATCTCTATGAAGAAAATTGGAATGACCTTATTTCTCATGAAAACTTACCTGATATTCGTAGAATTTCCCCTCACGATTGTTATACTCTTCGACGGCAAAGCTTCTGCGATATCTTTCACAGCAATTGAGAAGTCTTTAGGTAGTCTCGTCAGCGTATCTGATATCACATCTCGTATATCAAAGAAACCGAAAACTGTCGTGACAAAAAGAAATATAGGCAGTATTGTCTGCATTAATTTCATTTTTACACGTGTTTTTGAAAGATTTCAATACGTTTTAATAAGAATGTTGTTCAAACAATGGTAGGCCGCGTCACAACTATCCTCCAATTTTCTATTGTAACACAGAAATCATCATCCATTGCTTTCGTAAATTTTGAATTAACTGTCGCTCACTACTGGCGCGCAGAACCGTACCGTTGTGGCGTAATGTTTAGACGGAAAGGCTCATAGATAATGAATCCAATTATTAAGTCCATTAGAAACCTTATATCTTTAAGAAATCTTCATGAAAACAAACAGAAAAAGTTCTTTCACAGAAAAACTTGAACACAGTTAAATAAGGTACTTTCACGTACTACAAAACAATAAAATATCTGCTCGATTTAATACCGTCTATAACAGTTGAGTTCGATGGAGTGGCCCGTAACTAATTCCGTCTAATATCTTATGATATTACTTCTAATACTATATTTTAGGCAAAGAGTGGTGTTGCAGAAGCGACATATTTTTCGGTCATTTTTTCCGTGATTGAATTGCAAGATGTCACGGGAACAGGATAAAATCCTGTGTTATGTTTGTGTTTGGGGGTTTATGCGTGAAATTTATGAAATCGGAACTATGGGACTAATGAGAGAGTATATTTCTTCCTTTCACATTAAAAAATGTTTTTAAGTTTAATTAAACACCGTCATCATATAACATATTTTTTTAATTAATGACGGAGTTACAAGGTAACAAACCTTAAAAATACAACTGAATTGGGAATCTCCTCCTTTTTTTGAAGTCAGTTAAAAATGGTAATCGATAAATTCTGTGGTTATCAAACGTAAACAGTTAGTTTCTACTTCACGGCTTTAATTTCTGGTCAAGTTCATCTATCACATCTATTAATTTACAAACTCTGTGTCTGTGCAACGAAGTATATCGCGTCCCCTCCCCACGGGTCGGCGTGGATTGGCATTTGACGAGTAAAGTGGCTACTTTTCATCGGAAGGGCCCACATGACCGATGAGTTGAAAGCTTTACCGTGTTGCCTTCCACATTCAACACCTTTGGGTTGAAGGATGAGGTTATATGCGAGTGACGCAGTTTTGAGATATTGTCAAACGATTTTATGATTGGACAGAGTAATCCACTTCAGAGTAGCCAGGACAGCTAAAGTATTTAATTGGGTAATTATTTTACACGATAACGCTTCACCGTGGAATATTTTTTGTCAATAAGGGTGTTTACAGACTAAAAAAAAAAGATTCTAATTAGTCCGTCTGTTAGATTATCGAAAAATTATGGATACATATTTTTTGTTTTATCAAATCAAAAAAAAAATCCGAAGATAAAACGCGTCAAAGTATTGAGTGGGGGGTTGTGACGTCACTCACCGGTAAAAAATGTCATACTAATGTCTTAGAATATGACACAATATGTCAAACGAGTTTTCAAAGCACTGTATCGTCTTCATTGTTTGTTTACGTGAAAAAAGAAAAAAAACACGTGTCCAATATTTTTTGGAAATCTATCTGACGGACTAATTAGTTTTTTTTTGTTAACTACCCTATTCAAAAGTACAAGTAAAAGAAATAATTTATACTTTGTACTTATTTTTACTGAATTGCGCATTTGTAATCCCTCAAAGGTTAGCCTAAAAGTACACTCTAATTTTGCTAGTTATGTCTACGTCCCATGTAATAGGGGGCAAGCCTACTGCCATCAATCAGGCACAAATCCAGACTCCGTGGCTGCTACTGAGAAATTACTGATAGAAAACCCAATTTACACAACACTTTATAACACCCGACCCGGGAATCGAACCCAGGACCTCATGCTCAGCAGTCACACTTGTGACCACTAGACGAACGAGGCAGTCGTAGCTCAATAAATCATTGAAATTAGAATTTGGCATATGCTGTTTAATTTTTGGGCCTCTCCCACTTATCCGTATCTCTCAATGGTCCTATACCTCGCAAAAACTTGGAAAATACAAAAAAAAAACAAAACAAACAAATGAATTGCACTTGAAATAAAATACACACAAATGAAAGCCACTTGGATATGAAAAATGTAAATATTTACAGCGTCTTATTTAATTTATTCCTTGTTTTGGTCTAGATTAAATTTGCCTGCCTAGGGAAATCACAAAGTAAAATTTGTTAAGTTGCCCACAATATTTCATTGTGTATTTTTTTAAGTTGAGGTGCTTACGCTGTAACTTATGTCTTCTGATGAACAGCCGTATATTAAAACAGCCTGTTTCTTTTTCTGGAAACATTTGAGCATAATTAAAGCACCTAGCTAGAATATTATACTCTTGTTAGGATTCAGGCATTTCGTGCTGTTGGGAAAATTTAATGGTGAATAGTGTAAATTAGTATACCTTTTGCCGTAGAGCCTAATTAGTATCTATTTCGCCGAAAAACAACCTGAGGCTTAGACGATTCCCGTCGGGGCTGCGGGTTGTTCGAAAGAGATACCGCGGCCTCGACATGAAGGGCTAAGAAGGAACATGGGTGGTTTTTAGTCAGTAGAAGTCTGACACTACCTTTCGCTCTGCCCAGAGCGGGAGGGGTTATTTGATGACCCACACACAAAAAAAATAAATAATAGCAATTTTCCAACCTTTCCTATATGAAACAACTTCCTCTTTTAAATGAAAAAATATTCATGGAACTCGCAATAACAGAGAAATTGGTGAACATGCATGAAAAGAAAAGTTCCTGGTGGAATACATAACCTCCTCTCTTTTAGAAGTCGATTTAAAAAGAAATGTCAACTCTGTTCAAGTAGAGAGTACCTACCTATGAACTACGAATACAGAACGAAGACGACTATAGTTGCTGCCAGTTAAGATGTCACTAGCGGTCATTGACCCACCTACCAACATTTAGTAAAGTTCTTGACTTTGAAATAAGCCTGTTCAAGTCTTCAACCGTCTCATCTATCGTGATCTTCAACATTTTTCCTAATGAAAAACGATACATGGTTCATTTGTTTTGGTTCGTAGGAAGAGATATTAGAGAAAGGTCAATGACCGCTATTGACATCTTAGCTGGCAGCAGTGGCAGCAACTATAGACACAGAGAGGTATACTTCTAACCAAACACACTTAAAGTTGAACACAAGTAACACTGTACACACGTGTATAACAAGGCATTGAGAGAATGCGCTTTACATCGTTCACCCACTTACATTTGCCTAAGTCGATTCATACAAATGGTTTCAAACGTGGACTGTCGGACGGTGATTGTGAACGAAGGTGAAGTGGATTAAATTAGGTTTGTTGGTTTGTTAGATGTAGAAATAGTTCTGTATTAAGCTAACGGTCAAATTGACAAAAATGCAAATATAAAAACAATATGGCGATGGTAGTTTAGATAGTCAAGATTTGATGGCGTCACGGAAGCAGCAAAATACCACCAGAACTATAGAAGAACAAGAGTTTTGATTAATTTGTTTAAACAAAAAACACGTATCATTAATATTACCTTTAAGCTAAAAAAATCAAAATAAAGGATTGTGATATGTCAAATTGTGTGTACCCATTGTATTGTATGAAAATACCAAATATTTGATCTGTCCAATCGAAGCTAATGAGATCAAAACGCCATAATTATTATCAATTAATTATGATGACACAGTATCTGCATACCGTGTTCATAAAATAATAACAATAGATAATGGAATTTTTTAATTAAGTTTATCGGCAACTGCAATAACATCGAAATATGCAGTGAATAAATTAAATCCTGAGATAACATTTAAATCCCGATGAATTTACAAAATAAGTTTCGATATTTGAAATTATATTATTTATAGGTATTTGGATATTCCGATTTCTGGGTATAAAGAAACGGATGCTGTAAATTTTCCACTATTTAAAGCATTCGTTTTTTTACGATAAGTAATAACTTTTATCGAATTTACTGTACAGCCGCTTCTAATAAATATGATACTTAGGTTTTACCTAAACTTTTTTAACATAGCGCTTTTTTATTAACATTATATTTAGTGAAATTAATAAAAAAAAGAAAATTTTATCACTTCAAATAGTTAGGTGCGGGTAAATTACAACTTCTTCAAGTATGTCAAATTAATAAACAGCTGCAGTAGTTTCTGAGAAAAACTGCTGTGACACAGACAGACAAACACCAAAGTTTTCATTATCATCCACAGCCTGAGTTCACCCCCGCTACCTGCTTCTCTTTTCGTATGACAACCAAAGCTTTACATAGATTCTGATTAAAATTAACTTCGAAAATGCATCTTTAAAAATACTAAAATAGACAATTCCGTCTTCACGGGACCTTCTTCCACAATCAAATTGAAAATAGTTTTAAAAACCACTTTAAAAACAACAATAAAATTGTTTATTCACTTAATGAAGTAGTAAAAGAAAGGTGTCGGGTGAATCGTTTATTCTCGGGTGCAATTTAACTGTGCTAGGAAATAGGGTAGAGGTGCTAGTTGATAGACTACCTATCTGTCAAGCTAGCACTTGTTGGAGGGGAATACAAACAACGTTTTTTAAGTTGCGTTTGGAGGTTTTGGAGGGGAGTTTAAGAGTTTGTTTTTGACCACTGCTGGGTTTTTGTTTTGAGTCATGTATTGGAAACGCAAAAATATTCTTTCGAAGGTAGTGTTTTAGACCTTTGCCTTATGCTAAAGAAAACAGTGGATACGACAAATGATATAGCCGTACTATCGTACGTCCTTCAAAATAATAAAATATTATTAATACGAAAGTTTGTGAGGATGTCTGAATGTTTGTTACTCTTTAGCGCCAAAAACTACTTTAGGATTTACTATGTTAGTATGGATTTTGGCTGATTTTGGGTATTGTGCATAACGCGGTCCTACGTATCATATGTGACACGTTGTCGATTGGACGGTTATCGGTTCCTGCATTATTAATATACTCGTGAAATATCAAAACGTAACCACTTATCATACGTCTGAAATATCATAGTTCAATGCCGATCATAATATATAAAGGGTGAAAAGTACCCTTAACGCAAACTAAGGGCATTTGTTCTCCCCACCACTGCGATCATTTTTTTGTTCTAGACCATACCTGGGAACCTCCTAGTTACGGAGATATTGGGGGTCAAACTTCCAAATTTTTCACAGCTGTTTTTGTAAATACTAGTATTTCAGGTTTTAACTTTACTTAAATAACCTCCATGACCCGTTTACTATTCAAAGCATCCACTAGCACAATGTTTTAAGAGTGCTACTTTGAGTTTTACCGTAAAATGTGATTTTTGAAACCAAAAAAAAAAGTCATTTCCCAGCAAACATTTTTGCGTAGGGGTACTTAGTTTGATGTACAGAATGCTTGGTTGACGGATGCGTTAAGGGTTCGTTTACACCCTGTATAGATAGTCCAGGGGTATATAACCGGCTACCAGATTACATTTTGAGCGCGACATCTGAAAATACTTTCAAAGTTAAGCTTAAAGACTGGCTAACCGACCAGGCATTATATAACTTAAAGGAATGGTTTTAGATATGTACTTACTTAATTATTACTGACTTGTTTCTATGATTATATCATTATTTATTTCTGTGTTCTCGATTATTATTATGACCTGATTAATTATTATTATTTTTGCCTTAATGTATGATTTACTTTTGTGTTTGATGCTCGTTGTAGCGGAGAATGATTTGTGTTTTTTATTCTTCATTTTTAACCTGACATGTAATTTTTGATAATTATAAATAAACTAGCTGTTCCCGGCATGCGTTGCAATGCCCTTTTTCCTACCTACTACCTCCTTACCTACCTACTACCCTACCTACCTACTACCCTACCTACCTACTACCCTACCTACCTACTACCCTACCTACCTACTACCTGCCTGTGTACCAACTACCTACCTACCTACTACCTCCTACCCTACCTACCTACTACCCTACCTACCTACTACCCTACCTACCTACTACCCTACCTACCTACTACCCTACCTACCTACTACCCTACCTACCTACCTACTACCCTACCTACCTACTACCCGACCTACCTACTACCCTACCTACTACTCTACCGACTACCCTACCTACTCTACTATTCTACTTACTACCCTACCTACTACTCTACCTACTACCCTGCCTACCTACCTACCACTTTCTTACCTTTTAAACCTTCCCTGGACTTCCACGAATAATTCAACACTATAATTAGCCAAATCGGTCCAGCCGTTCTCGAGTTTTAGCGAGACTAACGAACAGCTATTCATTTTTATATAATATATAGCTGTACCCCGCGTGCGTTGCAATGCCCTTTTACCTGCCTACGTACCAACTACCTACCACCTACCTATTACCTACCTACCTACATACTACTAATTTCTCACCTTCTCTGGACTGCCACAAATGTTTCAAAACCAAAATTAAACAAATCGGTCTAGCCGTTCTCTAGTTTTAGCGCGACTAACTAACAGCAATTAATTTTTATATTATACGCAAACACCATTTGAAAAATCGTTTTTCTATTGGGAAAGAAACAGTAAATATTTGTGATTATTGTGATAATGTCGTATGGTCCGTTTGAAGTTGTCATTCGTTGACTGAACAACTGAACGTCACTCAATTGTTTTGCCTTCCCGGAATCTCTCCACTAACACTTGAACTTTATAGGTACGGTATTAAAGCTCAAATTGCTTTAACGTTTTAGTTAGAAAACGTTTGTATGGGAAAAAGAAAAGGGCTGTTTTTAGGGCTTTCCCGGCCATTATTCGAATTTTTCTCGCCGTAAAAACCATCCTTGAACTTCAACGAACATTTAAAAAAAAAAATCAGCCAAATCGGTCAAGCCGTTTTCATGCCAAGTCGTGACAACGGAAAACGGGTTTCATTTTTATATATATAGATAAACTAAATTAAAGTAATGAGAACTTAAGTTAGTGTGTCTTGAGTTTTCGAATTCATGTGCTTATTTTTACACGACTACCCAAATTAAAAGAGTGTTAAGTTTTATAATTATCACTTGCTTCGGTAAAGGAAAACATAAAGTTGACCAGCAGGCCTGAGAGATATCTTTCTTTTCTTCTTTCTTTTAAAAAAAAAACGTTGCTCCACACTAGGTGATCAGCCACTTATCCAAGGACCAACCTCGGCAAGAGCTGTTTAACCTTGTGAAACATTAAAAATGTACCTTTTTTTTTGGGGGTGGGAAATCATCAAATGACTCCTCCCGCTCTGAGCGGAGCGGTAGGGAATGTCAGACTTCTACTGACTAAAAACCACCCATGTTCCTCCTTAGCCCTTTATGTCGAGGCCGCGGTATCTCTTGCGAACAACCCGCAACTAAAATAGTATCTCAGTTGCCATTTAAGTTCAAACTCGCTCATCAAAGTCTACAGCATGACCTACAAAACTATCTACCTATGCAAATTCCTCCAAACATACTCGAACATATTCGGCGTATTAGCAACATATCCCAATAGATCTGCCGCCATTTTGCATAACTTGTGTAAGCTCTAACATACAGGCTGCATTACCTGTTGTATCACCGCGCTGGGTGCCACAGGAAACTGAACACCGCGCACCGTTGAGACTAGTTCCTTAGGTGAAGGCGGTGGTGTGAGTGAGAAACTGGTAGCGGTTTTGAAGGAATGGTTGATGTCTTGTAAGAAAGCACAAGCACTCATACTCAACGAAGTCTCACTCAAGAATCATAGGGAAGGTAGCGAGGTGGTGAAGAAGTATAGGTCGAAGTCTGGTAAATCACGTTCCATCAGTGGAAACATCAGAATCATCATTCTCCAGCCCTTATCCCTATTTATTTGGGGTCGGCACTGCATGTCTTCTACTTCCATCATCATCATCAGTTGTTGTTGTAATGTTCCCACTGCAGGGACTCAGGCTTCCTCTCTAGGAGAGGGGATGGGGTATAATCCACTACGCGGGCCCAGTGCGTGTTGGTAGATGTCACATGTCTTCGAATTTTCGGTTCTAAGACCTGCCGGTTTCCTCACGATGTTTTCCTTCCCGTTTTGAGAGCAGCGGTGATGAAATAAATTACACAAAGTAATGCACCTGCCTGGGTTCGAACCCACGACCTACTGTTCGTAAGTCGGGGCCGACACTACTGGGCCACCGCTGCTCTACTTCCATACTTCTCTATTTCTCAATATTTTTTTATTTTTTTTTAATAAAACATTGCCCCACACTAGGAATTTCTCCTCTATCGTGGGTGCGTTTACAAACATTTAAGCTCACATAAACAAACACACCCAGACCCGAAACAACTGTCTGTAGGCCATACAAATATTTGTTCCGTACGGGGATCGAACCCGCGACACGTAGCGCAGCACTCCAATCTCTCAGCCACTGCGCTATTCGTGCCGTCAAATTCATCATCTCAGCAGTCACCTCCTTTCTAGCCATATCATCTATGGATCTTCACACAGTTCATCCATCGTTTCTTTGGTCTTCCTCTACGATGACGGTAAAGTTAAAAAAGGTATTGTATTGGGGATTAGCTACCGCACAGCATGCTGTTAAAAATCATCACTTTAAGCCCCTTCGCACATGGCGTCGTATCGTAAGCGTATCGTAGAACGCGCGTACGAATGAACACCTCATACGATACGCTGCAACACCGCCTCGTGTGCGGACTTGTTTGAACATGTTCCTGCTCGTATTGCTCTCGTACTACGCGCGTTCTACGATACGCTTACGATACGACGCCGTGTGCGAAGGGGCTAAGCGATCGCTTTTGACCGGATCTGGTATACATCAAGAACCCCCGTTTTTTGGAGGGTGTGAAAACATCAAATGACTCCTCTGGCTCTGGACGGAGCGGTAGGGAGTGTCAGATTTCTACCGACTGAAAACCACCCATGTTCCTCATTAGCCCTTTGTGTCGAGGCCGCGGTATCTCCTTCGAACAACTTGCATCCCCGAAGAAAGTACCTCCTCAATACTTAAAATATCGAAAACTAATTTACTGAATAGTGGTTTACGCAGCTGAAATAAGCCAATCATGAACTGTTCTGATATACTGTGTGCTATAAAAGGGAAAATAAAGGAATAAGTTTGGTTCTGTTCATAAAAATATTCCTCTAAAAAGTTAGTAATGCTTTTCAATTGGACCATATCCAGTACATGCCACATGAATTTCTACCTTGCTGCTTAAATTTCACAGACGGTTTCACAATGTCAGCGTCTGATATTTCACTCGATATTAATATTACAAGGTGGGAGCATGTGGGAAGCGTATAGTGATAATGTTTTTCAAGTATATTGTTAGGTTAAATACTTAAACATATAACGGTTACGGTACAGTCTTTTTTGGTATTTCTTTATAGGCTTACTTTCTAAGCTATTTTCGTTAAAAGATCATAAATATATTGAAGTTTATTGAAGTGTTCCAATAATATTGCTCTATTGGTCTTATGAACTCTTGGTAGTTATAAGGAAAATGCTTTTACGAGAATATATTATATTTCACTACAGTTTGATTTAAAATATACATTACGACCGTTGACCTTATAAACGTACCTACGGTTGTGTGAGACAGACTGGAGGCGGAAAGTGGAGTACTGGATTTTAGATTTCGTGGAGCAGCTCGCGCGATATGCCTATAGCCTAAGATCTCTCGATCGACGACCTTCACCGAGCTGGTTAATGGATGAAAAGTATTTTATATGTAATTAAATATGTCAATAAATATATTTGCCAGAATATGATTAATTAACAATTTTAAACTTTTCAATTTTTATTAACCTTTCACTGGTTTGGTTATTGAATTAAAGTTCAATTAAAATAAAAGTTATTTCGTTACAAACAGATCTTTATTAATTAAATTAAATTAAATTTTCAAAATTCATTCTAGACTGAAATTTTTTAGACAACTTATTTGCAATATATTTATTGACATATTTAATTGAATATAAAATACCTTTCATTCATTAACCAGCTCAGTGAAGGTCGTTCTATGGGGTTATCTTATACTAATATATTATATATCCATCAGTGAACAACAGGCTGATTGTATGACAGTTTGAGCCAATTTTACTTTATGGTTTGAATAAATCAGAAACACAACGGATGACAGAGTAAAGGTGTTTAGTAGCCATTGACATAAAAGTAATTCTTGACTTAGGTTAAACAGAACTAATTTTTAACTTCAAAGCTTCTTTACTATATTATTACTGTCTAGCTCTATTATTTTTACAAACCTAATTTCTTTACAAAAATACGTTAGAAAAAAAAAAATATTTTCTTTAGCATAAGGCAAATATTTAGTATTCACCCAAGGCTGTCGCATTCAATGAGCATAATTTTGTGGCCGTAACTAATGCTCCTAATTCGTAATATTGTTTAGTATGACAGACAACGTTGGGAGACATTGCTGACTGCCTCGGGCGATAATTAGCAAATGTCGTATGTAGTAGGGACCTATTGTATTATAAGACATAATAATGAGTGGATAGGAGACTAGTTCTTTGCCCGCAACTTCGTCTGGGATCTGGAAGCGTCATATAATGGGTGTAAACAGATTCTTCAGGAAGCCGTCAACCAAGTATTCTGTACATTAAACTAAGTTACTCTATGTCTACTAATAGTGTACTCTAGTAGCTTACTGATTATTGGTCGGAAATGTTTTTTTGGGCAGAAAAATCACGGTCTACGGTTGGATATAGTGCACTCGTATCACAGTGCTGATGGATGCATAAATAAATAGTACAGGGGTCACGGAGGATTTAAAAATTTAAAGGTAAAGCAAAAAAAATACCAAGTGCCCATAAGGTTATCAACCAAATTAATCATCCGTAACACATTTTTAATTAAACCCCTCCATATTTGCACTAACTTCATTCAATTATAAAGAAAAGGAAAAATGAAAATGATCTTTATTTTTATTTTTACCTTCTACATAATGAAGGAATTAGCTTTTAATAAATAACTGCTTACTGTGGTACTCAAAGATATTTAATGATTACCTAAGCCGTCACTTAGTAAAGATTTGACATACCTTTGTATGACAAAACTGTCAAAACCTTTACTAAGTGATGGCCTAAGTAATCATTAAAGCTCTAGCTCTCTTGAATGCGGCAGTTAGAGCCGGTTGTACAAGAGGGTAAAAACAATTGAATTATGGTGAACATAATGTAAATGTCCGTCTTAGAAATATTGACGACGAAGATGAGAAACAATTTCTTTTGTTTTACGCTATTTGTATTCAGTCATTCGCCTTAAATTTAATTCGCTAGTCAGATTTATTGGGAAAATAATAATTATCATTAATTGTTAATTGTTGAAGATTTTAAAGTATTTTTCCACAACTAGGTAGACTAAAGTTGAAAAACCACAGAATGTTTAAACACTGATGTCCATTTCGTCCCACTAATTCTCTCCCCTCAATTTTAAACGACAAAAACACAAAGAGAAATAATTCGTTTAAATTGGAGTACGATTGGATCATCACCAATGACTTATAAGAGAAAGAAAAGTCACGATACAATACAAGTAACCACCCTGTTGTTTATTTAGTTCGTTATATTTAGTTTAATTAAAAGTATATTGTTTAAATTGATTTTGACCGACGTTATTATACTGTAAATGAAATATTAAAAAAAAATCAATATTATTTACGATAAAATCATATTGGGGGTGCGGGTTGTTCGCAAGAGATACCGCGGCCTCGACATGGAGGGCTAAAAAGGAACATGGGTGGTTTGTAGTCTGTAGAAGTCTGACACTCCTTTTCGCTCTGCCCAAGAGCGGGTGGGGTTATTTGATGATTTTCCACCCACCAAAAAAAGGAGGCTTCCTTTGCTTTTGCAGTGAGACAATGCTCATAATAAAATCATTATCTAAAGTTAACTATTCCCACAAGAAGTTATTTATAGTAAAAGAAATGTTTGTTTTAAAATCGTATTTCCCGTTGGCATGTTGTAGTTGTGACCGCAGGCGTTTCCGCAGATTGGCTGCACCGCACACCGGCCACGCCTTTTACAAACAATTACTGTTTCCTAGACTTATTGTAGAAGAATTTTCTTGGGAATAAAAACTTGTAGGTGGACTGGTATCACGTATTTTTACAAACCAGAGGTATGAATGAAGAAAAGCATGACTTATATTCTGTTCAGCAGGAAAAACTAGAAAGAGTTGACAAACAAGGGAAGGTTACATATCAATGACGTCACTCTGCAATACACGAAGGATAAATCTAAAGTAATATGGTTATACATAAATGGTCGGTATGGTTATACGTAAACCTAAAGTATACGGATATGGTTGCACAAACAGCGACACATATACGGCACGGTTAGCGCTGTGGCTGAGCGATTGACTACTGCGCTGCGTGCCACAGGTTCGATCCCAACCCTAACCAGTACATTTTTAATTTTTTTTTCAAGGGGTTTGCTCAATTTGAAAATGTCGCCCCTGTAATATAAATTACAAAATCCAACACACATATTTCACAATACAATCATACAGTACATTTAATTAAGTTATTCTATTCAACTGGTATTTATTTATTTAAAGACTTTGGAAGACTTACAGCTAGATACAATAGTGATAAATAACATTATGATAATCAGACAGCCAATTACAAGTCTTCACGTCTAGAGCTTGTCTGGTATAAATACAGTATATAAAGTATTTGTACAGGTAGTATTCCGGGTCTGGCTCGTCTGGGTCTGGCACTCACGATACAGATTTAATTCCTAATATAGGATAAGGTTTAATAAAAAAAACTGTTTTTAATTTTTTATCCTACCTTTTTGCGTGTAGACCGTCAGAACTCTGCCTACTACGATTCTTATAAATACCTATAGCTTTATCCGCGTCCACATATCTAGTCATGCACGCCGGTTGCGAGTACAACGTACCTGATCTTTCAAAAGAAGGTCATATGTGCGTGATAAAATTTTGTAAATTGTATTTTAATTTTGTGAATTGTATTTTAATTTTTAAACTTATTTTTAAAGGCTGACCGTGGACGTTTAATTAGACTAGAGCACAGGCCTTGTTGTAGTTTGCATAATTACTGGATTTACTAGAAATGGTTTTTTAAAATTAAATTTCAACGAATTGATGAGTTTGGAAAATGAGATTTTATGTTTGGTAATTTAAAGATTACTGCGTAAAATACCCGCAATTCTTTACAAGTAATCTCTTTGAGAGTGTTTTTAAACTACAGAATACATAGTGTGTAAAATTAGATTTTGGGTCCTTAATGTTAATTCTTTTATTTTCGGGTTCAATGTAACACGAAAATAGGGTGGGTAACTGATAATTAATGACCGATTTATGTTCGCCTAACTGGTCAAAATGTACTGAACAGCTGATTTTTTTTTACGATTTCTGATTTCATCCCATAGTAAAATTGTTTGTTTTCATGAATACAATCACGTGTTTAAGTATCGGTCACTAATTACCAGTCACCCTATATACAGGGTGGTGCCGACAGTACGACAATAAATGAAATCATTGGTAGTTCTAGTTCATAAGAACATTATTAAACTATCAAATAAATCTTAACACTAAAATAAAAAAAAATAAAAAAAATCTGTTAATTATGGACTGTAATTAATTAGGATGAATAAGCTGGTCGGGGAAGGTGGGCTAATAAAACGATTTAATAAATATGACTGTTTACTTACCAAGAAATATTAACAACACGTCTACTCTTTTTCACTACTGTGACACAACAAAAAACAAAAGAGAGAAATAAAATAATACTACATTTAAATACATTCAAAAATAAATTAAAAAGAAAAAGGTATAAAAAAGGTTGACCGTCGCCAACAAAATCAATAAAACTAAGTAGCATAACACTGTAAACGAAATACATTAAAATTTATAAACAAATATTGGTTTACTAACCTTAGGAATAATTAGCACCGATTAACGTGTGGAAATAAAATGTAATAAACGAATTTGGCAAAGACATTTAGGTAGATTATTGTGGTATCGTCGGCCCCACGACGGTGTTAGGATTTATTTTATAGTTTAAAAATGTTTCCATGAACTAGAACTACCAGTGGTTTCATTTATTGTCGCATTGTCGGCACCAACGTGTATGTACCTATCATTAGTTATAATTTTAACTCTTATTTCTCTGATATTTTCACTTGCTAACCGATCAAGACATGTGCCAGATGGGGTTTTTCATGGGAATAAATGACTAACTCCCTCGTGGTCCTTTACCCCCAATTAATTAAATGAATTTTCACAAGATCTTCAGTGTGTAAAATATACTTGTACAAAATTCGGTGTTTTTGTTTCACGTCAGTAAGAGAGAATTAAGGAATTTAAGATTACGCTGCGCGGCAGCTTTTTGAACATACAACAAATCTTTATTAACCCAAACCCCGTCCGGATTACTTCGACTACATCAAAATATTCGATCCTAGTAGAAAACGTGCAAGTTGGAGCAAACTTGTCGAATCTTTCAGCGTGTTTGTTTAATTATAAAGTTGTTGCGGCAACGTTGCATGTACTACACATGTTAACGGTATGAACAACAAAAACAACAACAATGTTGCTGTTGTGTAAGTGGGAGGGGCTTACGTGATTAGAAAATATAATCCTGATACTCTATTAGGATTTGGATTTTTGTTTTCAGTTTGCAATATTGGAGGTGTTACGAGTATGTAGTTGACTATAACATAGGTTAAGTTTTTGTATGCGAATTTGCGATTGGAAAGTTTTGGTGTTTTAAATTCTGGACGGGATCGGAAATTGACTATTTCTAGATCTCGAATGCTTGAACTTTCTTTACAAATAAAATACAGGTCTGATTTTCAGAACTGAGAATCGCAGAAAGAAAACTATGGCAGAGATCGAGGCTTTGTGAGTCTACTTTCTTATGTGGTTGAAGCATTAAAAACACAAAGTGATACCTGCGAACTAAACTCATTCAGGCATACGGAATCCTTAATTAATTTATGATCTGTTCAAAGGTATTCGTACGCATAAAGGCTACCCAATTAATATACAATACCCAATTAATTATATAAATAGTACACAATAAAACCCTCATTTAACATAAAAACAAACACTCAAAAAGAGATCACTTCATCAGCAATAATAAAACAATGGTGGTAATGAATTAGTCGTTAAGTCTAACAGCTCATAAGACAATTATAATGTTGGTTAAACCCTCAAATTAGCGAACGTTAACTGAATGATTGTGTCGTTAAGTGAGCGCCTCAATGGGCCTTTGTTTTAATTGTATGAATCGCGTGCGAATGAACGATACGTGGGTATGAACGGAAGTTATGGGAATGAAAGAATGCGTGTCTGACTAGATTTGTATTGAGTTTTCCTACGCATATTTAAAGTAGTTTCCTGGACTTATGTCATTTAACGTGAACTTAGGTTATTTTGCAATAAATGTTAAAATAGCGATGAAAATCAAGTAAAGAATTAACACCATAAGAATCAATAATATCTATTTTAGTACATACTTTGATATTTTTTGACCTTTTTCAATGTACGCCTTAGTCGGATTGCCCACAGGCAATCCTGCTAAAGCGGCTAAATCCTGCACCAATGCAGGCAAACCATGGCGAGGCGGATAAACAAGGAAGTAAATCACCAACATTTCAGTGTTCCATAGAACCGCTTCCCGTGATCAGTTATCTGTCAAACAATCGTTATTCTGGCTGACAATTTATATTTTGGACTGTTATTAATAAGTGTTATTTTAAGTCATATAAATTCACTATACGGTTACAGAAATGTCAAAAGCAATCGACTGCCTTGGTATGGGCATAAGATCTCTTTCTTTGACGTATGGTTAGTGCGTCAGTATTTTTATGCCGCTCATGGGCTTCCCACTCTGTTTTACATTAGAAAACATTCCTCTCACGCATGCTGATTTCCTCACGATGTTTTCCTTCACTGAAGCAAGTGATAAATTATACAATTCGGACGTGTATCGAAAAAAAAAAAATGAGGTATCAATAAAAATGACGAGACAAACATTTATAATGACGTATCATTATTAAATAGACATATTTACCCCTATCTATCCGATATTCTCTCGACACCGGAAAGAATGAACGAATAGCGCCCCATTCTCATAAATGATCGCCGTGTTAAGTGAACTATTATGTCATTAATTGAACGCCTCATTGGGCTTTCGTTTTAATTATCCGGCCCGAGTGTGGGTGTATGAATGGAGGGTATTGTTGAAAAATTGTGATGAGCTCTCATATTACTAAACTTTGTAGATATAGTGGAGAATGAGGCTGGGTAGGACTCACCAAAAATAAAGGTATATACAACAGTGGTGTTAGATTTGTGGTCATTAAAGGGATTTTTTTTTGAGGCTCGTCGTCTTGCTGAAAGTCTCCCACCTGAATACGCCATGGCTTATCTTTACTGAAGACCTGTTCAGGTAGAAATCAATACCTGGATTGTAACTGACACTTGATAATGTGTCCTGCCTATCCTGTTGTTTGCACGTTAGGTACAGGATATTGAAACTCCCGTTGGGGCTGCGGGTTGTTCGAAAGAGATACTGCAGCCTCGGCGCAAGGGCTAAGAAGGAACATGGGTGATTTTTAGTCAGTAGAAGTCTGACACTCCCTTTCGCTCTGCCCAGAGCGGGAGGGGTTATTTGATGATGTCGCACCATCAAAAAAAAAAGGATATCGTAACTGCTGAATTGGTCGCCCAATTTTGAGCCTACAGTATAGACTGTCATTGTAACGCTAAGAAGCAGAAGAAGCTGTTTGTCTTCTGCTGGCAATAAGCATCGAGAGAGTGATCGGCTATGTCCTACCTGCACTGAATTCCTTACTCTTTCGCACTTTATCGTTTGATCTGCCATCAATTCTGACTGTCGTTGCTACACTTCCCTCCCTGCCAAGCATGAACACTGCAACAGTTCAAGATTTAAGGTATGCAGTCTAGAATCTTTCTGCTCTTCTGCCATTCGTTGTAGCACTCTGCACAGATTGTTCCGTTGTCTACAGGCTGGAATTTGAATCTATTTTTGAACACTTAATGCCTACACGTGTCACCATTTTCCTGAAGGCTTTGATTCTAGGTAAAACTGAAATAATTGTTTGAACACGAGGCGATCGTGGCCTGTGTAGGTAGAAACTCTATTATACCTGGAATCGTTTCGCACTAAGATACATTTTGTTACTGATAGGAAAACGAACATCCAAGGAAATAATTAACGTCCTGTTCAACTAATTGATAGGTTGTCACAAAATATACGGGACTACTTTTACCCGTGGGTTCACCCGCGTGAATGTCGGAAATATCAAAAATGACGATTTTCCATGCAAAGTTTCATCCCCTTTTTCACTCCCTTGGGGGTTGAATTTTGAAAAATCCTAAGATCGTATTGACAGAATAAAAGATGGTATATGGCTGAAGTTTAGTTTGCAGGGTTCCACACTAAGAATTTTTCCTATATCCTGTATGTGTGAGACCACTTGATCGTTATCTGCAACAATATCATCATATAAAAGACTTTTATTTTGGACTAGCTGTGCCCGCGACTTCGTTCGCGTGCTTGTCGGAAACTAAAATGCGTCGCTTAGATAAAAGTACATTTAATCATTGCCCTGCGTTAACTTACTGACGCTGTAGAAAATAAGAAGAGAGTAATGCAAAGTACTGACTATGTCTCATACTAAAGTTTAGATGGATGGGTGTTTGTTAATCAACCACGTCAGAACGGCCGAACGGATCTTGAAGAAATTTGAAACAGGTACATTATAGTCGACAGGCAGACAGATTGTCGTTGGCGCGTTCGTGTTCCACGCGCGCCTCAAAGATATGTCAGCAACAATTAAGGGGCCCCAAAGGGACGTCTGCCGGGGCTGAGGGTTGTCCGCAAGAGATACCATGGCCCCGAAACACAAAGGGCTAAGAAGGAACGTGGGTGGTTTTTAGTCAGTAGAAGTCTGACACTTTCTTCCGCTCCGCCCAGAGCGGGATGAGTCATTTGATAATTTACGAACCACAAAAAAAAAGGGGGGATTAGAGGGTGTTTCGAGAGGGTACCTGTACCGAATCTGGGACATCGAATCTGAAATGGCCGCCACCTCCTTCTGCGAAGCAGTAATGCTAGCGAAAGAGGTGGCGGAACGTGAGAGGGAGACAACCTCTCGTCCCAGCCGCCGCGGGAGACGCTCCGGGCATCGGGGGCCACGTGATGGCTTCCGGCCACCGTAGGCGCGGGCCTGTGAACGGTGAGTAACGGGCTAGTTAATCGTTCGTCCGTCCTATGACGATGGAGTCGCGTTCGTGTTCCACGCGCGTCTCAAAGAGATGTCAGCAACATTGAAGGGGCCCCCAAGGACCGACGCCCGTTGGGGCTGCGGGTTGTTCGAAAGAGATACCGCGGCCTCGACACATAGGGCTAACAACACACCACATCTATATGACGACATGGTTGGCGCAATGGCTGGACGATTAACAAACTAGTAGCTCAATTCTGGGCCAACACAATTTAGATTGCCATCGACACGCTAAGAAGAAGAAGAAGAAGAAGTAGCACTGCGTGTCGCAGGTTCGATTCCCACACGGTACAAAAAAAAATATGTCTTGGGTTTTATCTAATTTTAATTTAGTTTAAAAAAAATAGTATTATAATACTGTGTAATTGGTAAATTTTTATTTGTAAATTTTTTTTTGTTGACTATTCACGAAACATAATGTTTGTATGTTTACTATCACCGCGGTTCAGAAAATGACATCAAATGAATAACGCCATCTGTCGAAGACGAAGATAAACTGCTAAAAAAGAGCGATCAAACACTATAAGGTGTAGGCTATGTAGATTTTGAAAGCAGCGTCATTTAGACTTATATCTACGTACCTTTTGCTATCATAACTTTTTTAAAGTTATCTTGTGAAGGCATTTAGTTATAAGTACCATATTCGTTCAATAGATGTCGTTGCTTGTCTCATTCTTGACCATAACGATAAGTTCTTCTTGAAAACTATAAATTCATATATCTTTTAATAGAGAGCACCGATTACGATGAAACAAAGACTAAGTAATAGCCCAAGTTACGCAAAATATTTATGTATAAAAGTTACCTACATTCGTTTCGTAAATTTGACGTGATGCTTAGTCATCGAAACAGACAAACAGATAAACAGACAAACAGACAAAAATTCCAAAAATGCTGGAAATGTGTTCTGTTGGTTATACTTTAATACCCTGACATTTTTTTTTTTAAATATTTTCGATGTACAAAAACGATTTCTCTACAGATTTATTATATGTATTTCTCTAAGATTTATTATATGTATATAGATATATAGAATATAGATAGAAGATAGATATAGATTGTGGGATGTGTGTGAAACCACCCTTGTTCCTTCTTAGCCCGTAATGTCGAGGCCGCGATATCTCTTTCGAACAACCCGTAGCCCCGACGTGGCCCGCAGCGTCGACGGGATATCAATTTGCCTGACACGGGAATCGAACCCATGACCTCAGGCTCAGCAGTCGCGATTGCGACCACTGGTTTAACAAACGAGTATATTTTTTATTATTACTATAATATTAAATACATTTCTAAATTGAAATAACCTATAGTAACTAAATTAAAAATCAATAATTGAAATTAGAAAGCAACGAAAAAAAAAACTTGACTTATTGCTTTACAAAAGTGCAACGACCTTCTTTAAGTATTCCACCAAAGTGTTTTAAAATGAACTTACTCCTTTGTAGTGTAAGTTGGAGACCACTTAACGTTGTTACTAACTTGTCTCTTCGATAGTCTAAGAAACAAAGAACGAATTATGGTAGAAACATTGTTTCAAAGTTGTGTTTTTCCTGCCACCTTCCTGGTGCTTCCAGGATACTTAGTTTTATTTTTCCGGATGTAAAATACTGGATAACATTTTTTTTTTTTTGTAAAAAAAAGAACCTTGCCCCACACTAGGAATTTCTCCTGTATCGTGGGTGCGTTTACAAACATTTAAACTCACATACACAAACACACCCAGACCCGAAACAACTGTCTGTAGGCCATACAAATATTTGTTCCGTGAGGGGATCGAACCCGCGATATGTAGCGCAGCAGTCCAATCTCTCATCCACTGCGCCAACCGTGCCGTCAAATTATCATCGACCATCGTAAGGCCACAAGTCCTAAAACCAGAAAAAATGGAAGAATGTGACATCGACCAACTCGTACTTGGCCTGTGTGGTAGATTATGGTCTATTTCTTACCACATATCCAATGTAATCTTCTGCTTAATCCTTACAGGTTTTATCATCATCATCATCAGCCTATAATGTTCCCACTACAGGGACTTAGGCCTCCTCTTTAGGAGAGGGATGGGCTATAATCCACCACGCGGGGGTTCTAATTATTTTTTTCCTCACGATGTTTCCTTACAGGTTTGGTGCTATGTTATTTTAGTGTAAAATTAAATCCATGGCAAATCAAGACCTGTTTTAATTTTTTATAAGAATCTTTCGATGTTTGGTAATCTACTTAGGTAAAAACTATGTTAATTAATAATAAAGAAACTAGAAAAGTCAAAAATTTAATTGCCCTGGTTACTTTCTATCATCTAAAGAAGTCAAACAAATCAAGAGCTAACTTCAAAAATCTTCATCCTCAAGACATTTTTGTTTACTTTCACCCTAATTAATACGAACTTCAAAGAAGTTTGCATAAAGCCGTTTACGTGAAGCACCCCCCTTACTTATTTATGATATAATCCCGGCATCACCATAGCAACATACCAAGTCCCGCTTAACTTAATCCTTATCAACAGCATACTTGGGAAAAATACTCGAAACTTTACACAAAAGGGGACCCTTAAAAAGGTATTTATGTCTAACGTTTTTATAGCGAGCGATCGATCGTTCAAACCGCGGTTAGTTGTTTTTCAATGGTCAGGGTGAGCTGAATTTTACCCCATTTCACCCCATTCTACCCTATTTTGCCCCATTCTACCCTGTTTGCCCGTTAATATAACCGCTTAAAAAAGTCGATGTATACAAACTAATTTTAAAACAATAGTTGAAGAAGTATGCGCAAGAATTTTTTCATTAAAAGATTTAAAATGTCGATTTTCTGTGCTGTTTTCATGTGAATACATACCGAGTTTTGTTCAAATGAAAAATGTAGATTATTTTTATTGGTTTCAAGATTTTATTAATGTTCAGATGCACGCTGTTATTAATTTGCGTTGATTTGAATAATATATCTTATTTAGATTGTGACATCTGTTATATTTATAAATTCCAATAATTTATTATAAAGAAATACATAAAAATACTTTGATGAAAACTTTTACGTAGCTGTACCCATATTATCTGCAATTCTAACTAATCGAACAGAACAATATAATTAACATTAGTTTACAACTAAATAATTAATAGTAATGTATCGCCACCAGCGTGTGTAGATGACCAGATATATGCACGTGCACGAGGCAAAGGGAGTACGTAAGAATCGTAGCAGGTGGCGTTCTGTGGTTTTTGCCTACCCCCACGGGAAAAACCCGTGAATTTATGTATGTATGTTAAATAATTTCCTCCTCTAACATGGGACTTAAATATAATGAACTGAGGTTGAACCGTGAACTATAGGAACACTGCCTAACCCATCACAAATTACAATCGTGTTTAAACTCACCTCAGATTGGTCAAAACTCACAATAAACTCGTAACAAAATCAATCAACCTCCTTTCCTCACAGTACAAAACCCGACGTAAACACAATAAAACAATTGAAGCATTCGTCGAGCAGTCACCTCACTGCCTTGCCACTATCGTTTTGTATCGACGAAAGCTTTTAGAAGATGAGACCGGTGGAGCTAGAGGCCCTTACGTCGCTTGATACGGTCCAATGACCAGCGCATTGTTTATTTATTAAGTTACCATCACTCAACTCTGCTTACTCAATATTACTGGGTCATGGGATAGTCTTCGGAAAAGGTTGATGGAATCTACAATTGTCGTGGCGAGTCATTTGATTGGTTAATGATGATCTTCTTGAGATATGACTGAAAAGTCAAAGGAAAAATTGTGTACTGCATGCTTATTTTGGCGCTTGAATGACATATTTCTGTTCCATTATAATCTGGGTTTATTCAAAGTTTGATTGAATCGATTTCTTCTAGAAAGTACCCTAAGCCGCATCATCGCTTCGCATCAGGCGAGTTGCGGCCATTTAGTAGGCCATGTAGAAGGCTATTTAGTATTTAAAAAAATCAAGTAATTTGAGTACCTTAATCACAGGTGATTAAAAACCTTCTTTATTTAGTATCATCAACATCGTTCACAGACTGGGTTCACCTTCAGGTGTATGGTTCCAGGCTCATCCAAGTTTTACCATTTTCTTCTTCTACCGACCCCACAGACCCTAGCGTCAGAGTTTCTTAACTGCCTCAAGGGACTATTTGTTTTTTGGCGGGTGGAAAATCATCGAATAACCCCTCTGCTCTTGGGTAGAGCGAAATGGAGTGTCAGACTTCTACTGACTAAAAACCATCCATGTTCCTTCTTAGCCCTTTATGTCGAGGTCGCGGTATCTCTTGCGAACAACCCGCAGCCTCGAGGCCGCGGTATCTCTTGCGAACAGCCTCAAGGGCCTCAGACATGGTTTGACGACCGCCTTTGGCCATGACCACCGGCTTATACTTGCCTTCCGAAGCACGGAATCATCTTTTTCTCAGACAAAAAAAGTTTTATCTTCGACGGAAAGAATGCCATCAGCCCATCTTGCCGCCTCAGATATCTCTTTACCTTTCTATAATAAATACATGAAAAAAACTGCTCTCTCAAAATCAAATAAAGGCGACCTTTCAATTTCTTCTGAATTAAATTCTTTTGATCTGCAGGTGTTTGTGACTGTTCCTAAATTACCCCAGGCTAATAAAATTTTCGTTTTTCCTAAATTATAGTAATATTAAGTATTACTGTCGGTTTCCGCTTGTTTTTGTCTAAACTTCTCAATTGTTTTAAGGGTCTCTTTAGGTAGAGTGACCGGGGTTTATTGCAAACAGATGTGGGTTTGCTCTTGTGAGTTGCGCTTAGAAATTAGATATGTTTATTCAGAATTTCTTTGAAACATGACATTTGGCTTGTCAGCCGCCACTTGTGTCTCGGTCCTTTCCCATTAAATAAAGGATTTATTATGCCTTTCTAGGGAGTCCAATATTGCTTTACACTTTAAAATAAGAAATATCGTTTCGTTATTAATTAGGGTAACGTGTCAAGCTGTCAAGTCATAAAATAGGGACTTTATGTATTTGTAAGTGGCCCGATACCTCGTAGTGATTTCGAAATAAGAATCAAGACTAAGAGATTTCTTTAATAATTAGGAGTAATATGACAGACAGTCACATTCCCCCCTCTGAAAATCAGACGCTTGACAGGGTAAAACGTATGAGCTTTCATAATAGGATAAGCTGTGCCTTTCCATGACATTACTATAGAGTTTAAAAGAACACCCATTCGCAATGTTTAGCTAATCAGATTATTCTAAGTGATCCAACTAGAACAGTAATTCTAATAGGATATGTCGTCTGCTATAATTTTGCTTTGTTTCGCAGAGGTATATTCAATCGATACATAATATTTCAAAATACTCTTGTTTAATATTACTCCAGTAGACTTGTGCATGCTTATTAATTGATTTTACATACCAGAGTCTCTTTTAAGAGTATTTGTGCTATCGAGCGACGCTACCTACGGTGCTCCTTCGCTCTATACTCAGTCTACCGCAGCTGCCACCGGACAGAGGCCTTTCCCAATGCACCGCAACGCTGAGTCAGCTTAATCAGCTGCCAGCTGTCGTATCCAAGAGTAGCTGAAATAGTCCGCACATAGACATGTTAGAATTTTTTCCAATTAGTCACCCCCCTCAGATCCAAGGACGAAAAAGCAGTTCTGAAATCCAACTAGAGTTGGAATGCTGTATCAGAAAGTGAATGTTATTAGAAGTTACTATTATTTGCACTTTTATGTAAGTGATAGGAGCAAACTTAACATTAAAATTGCAAAACATTTTGTGCACCTTAATTGAGTAAATAAGAATCTTGACCTTTACTTTAGATTTGAAATGTACTTGTGTACACCCTAAATCATCTAAATAATAATTGACTTATAGGACACAGTGTTGTAAACTCCCCACTTGGATATTAAAATATTGGCATGAAAGTTATGTTGTAGGTACCAATATTGGAACCGATTAAGTAGGTTTACATAGTGTTATAGCTCAAAACAATGTACAGTTATTGTTGAGATAACAAAGTCATACCACGTGACCATGGTAATTTATAGCATCTAATAAAAGTAGAACTTAGCTTCGTTACTGGAGCCACGCTACAGCCAGCGTTGAAGTCACCCGATGCCAACTGAACTTGACGAAACTTCGACCCAAGCGCAACTCACAACTCAAAGGTTTAGACAAAGTAGTGACAGCCAAGCGAAGATTGATTATCCTGGAATTCGAAATAAGTCCACACGAGTATTTGTCCAAATATATGACATATTAATACGCTACAAAATTGGAAATTTTATGTTTAATTTCCTATGATAACAGTCTGGTATTATTTTTAGTAAATTGATTGTGTTTTTTTTTTCGTAGTGTATTTACGCACTACAAATAGACAGTTTACACTTAGTTGAGGGCGTGCCCCATAGCCCCATATCTATTTTCACTCTTGCACGCGCTCATACTCGTACCGTGCAATCGCAAACATGTTACAAAATATGTTTGCTTACTATCGGACACGACACTTTCATCAACAGGGAATCGAACCCATCATTAAAGTTTCACTGAAACATAAGCCATAATCTCACAAACTGCAAAAGGTACCTTCACGTATAGTATACGGGAATCGAACCCACTTTTACTATCATCGGAACCAAAGCTCTCTAATCCAACAAAACACGCGAGAATCGAACCCACAAACCGTGACACAGGAATATAATTATTTATCAACCATTGCGTCAGGCGGGAATCGAACCCAAAGCTAATGACAATGTAATACAAGCTCATCAACAGATAAATCATACGGGACTTGAATCCGGTACCAGTGGTAGAAGAGTTAAATCGTGATAACCAAACCGTTATCTGATTAAAACCATGTTATTGTAGCCGCCGTAACTCCAACCATCTCTCTCAATTTGTAGAATCATAAAATTACGTTGTGTTATTATTGTAGTAACCCATACATTGTTCTTTCTCGTTGCACTGAAGTGAATCAGTACATTTAATGACGAGAATCCTGGTCACGGCACCACATGTGACTGTTCCTAAATTACCCCAGGCTAATAAAATTTTCGTTTTTCCTAAATTATAGTAATATTAAGTATTACTGTCGGTTTCCGCTTGTTTTTGTCTAAACTTCTCAATTGTTTTAAGGGTCTCTTTAGGTAGAGTGACCGGGGTTTATTGCAAACAGATGTGGGTTTGCTCTTGTGAGTTGCGCTTAGAAATTAGATATGTTTATTCAGAATTTCTTTGAAACATGACATTTGGCTTGTCAGCCGCCACTTGTGTCTCGGTCCTTTCCCATTAAATAAAGGATTTATTATGCCTTTCTAGGGAGTCCAATATTGCTTTACACTTTAAAATAAGAAATATCGTTTCGTTATTAATTAGGGTAACGTGTCAAGCTGTCAAGTCATAAAATAGGGACTTTATGTATTTGTAAGTGGCCCGATACCTCGTAGTGATTTCGAAATAAGAATCAAGACTAAGAGATTTCTTTAATAATTAGGAGTAATATGACAGACAGTCACATGTTGTACGCATAAATTTATATACCAAGTTACATATCGCACCCAATTTAAATATTTACAACGCAATTTTAATCTAATTTTAAAATAAATAATATAGTCGTGTCTGCGTTAATGCCAATACAATTACAAGATTAATTTAAAGTTCTGAGAAAAACTATTAAAATTGTAAACGAGGAGTTTCTTGGAAAGAATAATTACGTATTACTATTATATTCTTAGACTTAATTTATCATTTTCGTATTACTTCTAAGACGAAAGCGATATACTTACGAAGGGTGCTTTAATTATTTCTGTCTGCTATAGATGGACAATAGGGATGTTTACTGACAAAAAAAAAATCATCATCATTCTCTTGCCCTTATCCCAATTCATTTGGGGTCGGCGCAGCATGTCTTCCTCTTCCATACTTCTCTGTTTCTCGTCATCTCATGAGACACCTCCTTTTTTACCATATCATTTTTAACACAGTCCATCCATCGTTTCTTTGAAAAAAAAAAATATGATTCTAATTTGTCCGTCTGGTAGATTATTGAAAAATATTGGATACGTATTTTTTGTTTTATCAAATAAATAAAAATGGACGAAGACAAAACGCGTCAAAGATTTAAGTGGGGGTAGTGACGTCACTCACCGGTAAAAAATGTCATACTAATATCTTATAATATGACATCACACGAGTTTTCAAAGCACTGTATCGTCTTCATTGTGTGTTTACGTGAGAAAAGAAAAAAAACGTGTCCAATATTTTTTGGAAATCTATTTGACGGACCAATTAGATTCTTTTTTTTTTTATTGTTTTTTTTTTGTCAAGCTACTGTTTCACTGCTGGGCAGAGGCCTCTCCCTGGTATTTCCAACAACACTTGTCCCGTGCTACCTCCAACCTATCCGCACGGTATGAGACTAGGTCATCTCGGCACCTCTTTCTGTGTTGGTCTTGGCGGGCGGCGCCGTCCATCGGTAAGCATTGTTGTGTGGAAATTTTGACCCAGGACAAACGGGCACATGTATGATAAGCTTTGTTGCTTGTATTGCTATTAAATAAAAAAAAAACTCATGTTTCATTTTATTATGATCATGTATAGACATACCAAAGCAAATATTTCTCTGCACTAACATGTAAGTAGAATATATGTATGTCATAAACTTTACCCGTAGAAGTAAAACACACATTTGTAACTCTCCCAGCGATGTGATTGAATAACTAGGTTACAAACAAACTCGAAGCACTTGCTCTAAATGTTTTAGTCTATTTTAATATCAGGTACTACAGAGCTTGTTTTTATTAGTAATAACAACTTAAATTAATTGAATAACTTATCGTTATTGAAGGTTAATAGTGTTATTGAAATCATAGAACTTTTTTATTATTTAAATTTAGGTACAATACTTTTTGTGGAGTATGTAAAACGAGTTAGACGATATTTCGAAAAACCGCTAAGCAGTAACAATAGTTTCAGTTACCTAGATACCCTTTCTCCTGGACCAGTGTCGTTAAAATTGAGGACAATAGCCAAAACCTTTTTCGACTACCGTGACGCAATCACGGTTCCACCTTTCACATTTTAAACCGAACCTTATCTAAGAGCTTGAAAAATAAATACTTGCAGGTATACCGTTAAAGTTTCCTCTAGTTTTACTAGCAAAAGGCCGGGCACGGTCACCGTCCCATCCGGAGTCAGGTGCTAAAACAGTGAGATAAACCGACCAAGGCCGGAAGCTCGCACCGCAAACGACGCCACCCGAATTCTAAAGCGCTCTCAACTCGGTCAGGTTATACCTCGCTCTGGAACGAAGGAGGATTGCAGTTTTAATTAAAACCTTTATGAAGTATTGTGTTTATTTTTTAACTCATTTCGTCTCATAGTTTATGTTAATTTTTCTACTGCTGTTTAACGTTGGGAGTAGTTTTTACAGGAAAAGAGGGTGTTTTTATAAATTGTGGAGCCTTTTTTAGTTTTAAATTGCAGCTATGTAATGAGATTTTGTTAACAAACGAAGTATGACTTGTTTATTAGATCGTGTTTTCGACAATTACTTTAGCCCTCTTTTTCTTCCTCTTTCTGGTATTATTCATCTTCAGGAAATGGGTAAGCTTCTTTCGAGGAATTTCCTTCGAATTCTTCCCTTCAAGTTTTTGAAGTCAGACATAAAATTACCTTCAGAAACCAGCCGAATTTTATACCTCGTAGTTCTCTAAAATCTCAAAATTTTAGAGACAATATTTTAAACATTATTTCAGAAACCCAACAGTATTTAGCAAGTACGCGGCTGGCAGTAAGTGTAGACAGGCGAGTCTTCAAGTCTCTTCACTGGCACCACTAAAGGAAGCTCGGAACTTGCACCTCGGCGACGTAAACAGACCTATACAAATATATTAAGCACAGTTTATCGGCACTTTTTACTACATCCTCCATTGAGTTTGGTTTAAAAGGATCTTGTTCAGTGAAGCGGTGTAAAGGATACACTGAAATCTGTGTTAATAGTCGCGGTGGCTGCGAGCTGGCTTAAATAGGGTGTACCATACCTTTCAGTGGCTGTTTGGAATTACTAGAGGTGGATTGGGAGTGTGTTTTGGTTCAAAAGTTGTTTATTACCTTTGTTAATATTCGTGAAATGATTTTATCATGTAGATGGACGCCTGTAATTTCCGAAGGGTAAGGCAGAGTAGTATCCAGTATTTTAATGTTATAGCTAATTAATAAATATAGAATGTATGCTACAAGTATTACCAAAAGAGGTAAAATGTAAATATTTGTATGGCTGAAATGCCGAATAAAGTGAAACCCATTTATTATGTATATAAAGAACTTATGTAAAAAACCTATATTCTGGCAAATAAATCATTCATTCATTCATGCATTAGTACACATTTTGCCAGTTATGTCAAAGTCTCATATAATAGGGGGCAAGTCTATTGCCATCAACCGGGCACAAATATAGACTCCTTGGTTGCTACTCAGAAATTCCTGATGGAAAAACCCAAAAACACTTTTCCCGACCTGATTCATGAATCCAGGACCTCAGCAGTTGCGCTTGCGACCAGTAGAGTCTACTGGTTACTGTTACTAGACTGCCTTTTAGTCTACTGAGTAACTAAAAGGCAGTCTAGTAACAGTGAAACGTGACGGACACCACACAGATAATATACTAAAGTATCTGTCCGTGTCCGGTGTCCGCAGCTTTGACCATTTTATCGTCTATTTTGGCAAAAATAATAATAATAATGGTTATTCATAGAAAACTTATACATGGTTTAACTCAGTATAAGTGGTGCAGTCATCTGTTTGTAGTCGAACTTGGCAGATCCTGTATTTCCACTATCAGCGCCAAACCCCTCGTGTATTAAACATATATAATATAAGTACCAGTATAAAAAATAAATACGTATGGATTAAAAACGAGATATACAGCAGTGCGCTGATTTATTACATTCGTGCGTTGCGATGACACCCGGTAGAAATGTACCCGGTTATCTACATCGACGTTGTTACAAGATGATGTATAGCGTGAGTTACATCATCACGCACACTGGTGCACTGATCTGAGAGACAAGACAAAGATACATTGTATCAGCTAGTCAAAAATGATTTGAATAATAGCATAATAAGCTTTATAGGCATAGGAGGAGGAGCTCGTGGCTTAATAAGAACTGCCACTCGGGTCGATCTTTAGGTAAAGCTGTGCTTGCCTAGGTCGGTCTGTGGATGGGTGACCGCCCGACATACCGAGTTTCCTCCGTGCCTCGGAAAGCACGTTAAGCTGTTGGTCCCGGCTGCTATATATAGATCTTTGGCAGTCGTTACAGGTAGTCAGTGACCTGAAATTCTGACATCCAGTCTTACCAAAGAGTATCGTATTACCTAGTATTAACTGGGTTGTGGAGGTCAGATAGGCAGTCGCTCTATGTAAAATACTGGTATTCAGCTGCATCCGGTTAGACTGGAAGCCGACCCCAACATAGTTGGGAAAAGGCTAGGCAGATGATGATGATGAAGCTTTATAGGCATAAAGCTCCCACTGCTGGAACACAGGCCTTCTGTCTATGAGATGGAGTGGGTTATAATCCACCACGAGGGCCCAGTGCGGGGTGGTAGATTTCACATGACTTCGTATTTTTGCTTCTAGCCCAGGATGTACTGCTCGTAAGGCGGGGCTGCCACTACTAGGCTACTGTTGCTTGTAATTCGTATTGACATATGCTGCCGAAATGTTTATGTTATTCCGTATAATATGATAGAAATACGGAACGTTTTAGAACCGATCACCACGTCTCATTCAAATACAACATCGTTTCTCCCAAAACGTTCACGAAACAGTAAATCGACACGCCCTAAAGTGTTTCTCCAATAATCGTTTGACCTTTACACTGAAACGTTCTCAATGAAAATATTTTTTCACTCGGATACTTCTTAAAATACTTCGTCATTTACGATATTAGCCTGTTTGTCTGTTTGTTTAGGACAAGGCCGAGTTTTGAAACTAGAAATGTACTTAACGGGATCGGATTTACGTTGAAAGGCGAATCGTGATGGCGGAATAATTAAATTCGGGTTAATTTAATCGGGCTAATACTGATTTTGGAAAATATTTGAGAGGACCCGGATTTGATGTTTTAGTCGATTGATCGGTACTCACTTCTTCTCTGTGTGACATCAACTTTCGTTTGTTAACGTAGCGTCAGGTTCTATTAATTATATCAATAACATTTTAATGTATTAGAGACTTTTTAATAGATTTATCACCAACCATTTCAACTTTTGTTTACATCAAACACATTTAGGTACATAAAACCTCGTCATCGTCATTTCAGGCGAAAGACGTCTACTGATGGACATAGGTCTCCCCCAAGTGTCACCATATTGACCGGACCCGTGCGTCTGGTATCCAGCGGATCCCTGTTACCTTCACCAAATCAAAGAAAAAACACATACACATAGAGAAAGCTAAATTCAAATAAAAATCAACCATAACGCGATATGCCTCTCAAAATGAGATTCCAATGGTTTCCTTCCGATACAAAAATATTTGCGTTCATCCAGCTCATCTTGATAAACTGGTGCTGAAACCTAGAGCAGCACAATACAGAGCAGAGTCAACTCCTTCACAACTGACCTACTTTCAGCCAAAACAAGCAAGTGCCGTCCTCAAAATTTATTCAAGCCTACCTGGTCAAGGGACCCTCTTTAAACCGAAGACGTTTCCACCAGCGGACGGGCAAACATCAACAAATTGATCAATGTTGCCAGTATATTGCGTAGCTCTTGGGTTGTCGCACACTTTGAATACCAAGTGGCACGGATTTATTTTACTAAAGGTCCAAAGCATACGCTGTGGGAGCGAGACGCTTTGGTAAAGAGGGATTTTAAGGTCATGTGATTTGTGATGAGAACAAATATTTTTTAGTATTTAGATATTTTACTGCCGTAGTCAGATATATTTTATGATTACTTAATCTGTCACTTACTAAAGATTTGACATACTTTTGTATGACAAAACTGTCAAAACCTTTACTAAGTGATGGCCAAAGGAATCATTAAAGCTCTCTGAGTGCGGCAGTTAATTTTAAAATTTAAAAACTAATCCTAGTTTATTATAAATTTTATTAAATCATAACAGTAACAGTCAACCATATTTTAACACTAAGCTTATACAAAAACAACTACCTATTTTTGGGTTCCCGACACTATTTAACATATTTAGTAGTCTGTGTTAACGGGGACATATAAAGCCGATACAGGTCGAGTAACACCACCACTTCTTCTGAAACGGAACAATGATGGTCTTAAAATTCAACTATACGGCCCTAGGCAAATAAATAGCACAGATTTGAGGGTAATCTATATCTATAGTAATATTATAAAGAGAAAAAAAATGTATTGTTGTATGTAGCTAATAAACTTAAATACTACAGGACCTAAACTTAAATACTACAGGACCTAAACTTAAATACTACAGGACCGATTTCAAAAATTCTTTCACCGTTGGGAAGCTACACTATCCACGGGTGACATAAGCTTTTTTCCCTGTATTCCCATGGGAACGGGAACTACGCGGGTGGAACCGCGTGACGTCCGCTAGTTATAAATAACGTGCTGTTGCAATGATATCCTAGTGGTGTAACCGTGGGACTGCAGTCATAGGTCTCAAGCAGGGACTGAATTACCCAAAAATTACGGTACCATTACATTTCGGTATGACGTCATACCGTTAAATAAGGGTTACCGAAATATTTCGATATCGATATTTTTTTCGGTAGCGGAATTTTGAGGTTGGAAACGGGTACCGATATATTTCGGTAGAAGTACCGTAACCGTTATATGTATCGGTAGCGGTACCTAAACCTTAATAAATAGGGGTTTTCTTTGACGCACCGCTTCGCCACTCACACACACAACAAAGAGATAAGTAAAAGAGTAGTAAACAAAATGTACAAAATACACAAGTTCTAATGTTTTCCACCGCGCACACGCGCGCCGCGCCCCGTCTCGCATGCATTTCGGTACCGAAATCGTGTAAGGGTTAAATAACGGTTTAGCCCAACTTTTGTTTATAAAGGTACCGGTATAGCTCAATCTTTATTTTAAACCGGTATCGGTATATTTTTGAGGTATCTTAACCTTTAACCGTAACCGCTTTCAGTCCCTGGTCTCAAGTTCGAACCCAAGACACGCATATCGGTGTTCGTATCGGATTCATGTGCGTATTATATAATTATCGCTTGCTTTGGTGAAAGAAAAAATCGTGAGGAAACCTGTATGCCTTTTTTTATGGTGGGTGGAAAATCATCAAAAAACCCCTCCCGCTCTTGGGCAGAGCGAAAGGGAGTGTCAGACTTCTACTGACTAAAAACCACCCATGTTCCTTCTTAGCCCTTCATTTCGAGGCCGCGGTATCTCTTGCGAACAACCCGCAGCCCCGACGGGCGTCGGCCCTTGCGGTCCCCTTCCATGTTGCTGACATCTCTTTGAGGCGCGCGTGGAACACGAACGCGCCGGCGTCGACACGGCCTGTCGTCGTCATAAGACGGACAGACGGCGAGCTTACCCATCACTCACCGTCCACAGGCCCGCGAAACCAGCATGCCTGAAAGATATTTCTCATCGGCATGTAAAATCAAGTCAAAGGCCTATGGGTGACATAAAAAGTCTGACACTAGGCACTAATCACACCATAACAAGAAGAATGAAACATGTATTAAAACTCAGGCCAACCATTGCCCCGTCGGGACTGCGCTTCCCGTCGTGGCTGCGGGTTGTTCCCGTCGGGGCTGCGGGTTGTTCGCAAGAGATACCGTGGCATCGACATGAAGGGCTAAGAAGGAACATGGGTGGTTTTTAGTCAGTAGAAATCTGAAACTCCCTTTCGCTCTGCCCAAGAGCGGGAGGGGTTTTTTGATGATTTTCCACCAACCATAAAAAAAAAATGACAGAGTTCTCTTAACGCTGTATCACAATTGGATGTTCGAAAGTCATCAAATGACTCCTCCCACTCTGGGCGGAGCGGAAGGGATTGTCAGTCTTCTACTAACAATAAACCACCCATGTTTTTTCTTAGCCCTTTGTGTTGATGCTCTTTCAAACAACCCGCAGCCCCGGCAGGCGTCGCCGTCGGCTCTTGCCCCTACCACACTCCTGCAGTTTTCAATGAAAACTAGTTCCTCTCAGCTCATGGCGATTGCTACTCCGTATCCTACCGCTAAACCAAACCCCTATGCTTTGCGCCACACGCACAGTACCAGCGCACAGTCAGCTTGCACGCTTTTATCGCCTTTGTGGCAAAGGCGGCCATATCTTAAGGTTAGGCCTCAAGAAGCGCGTGGTACTGGGGATTAGAATACGCTTGTTTCATTTTAAAGCCTAGTGATGGCTTTGTGAATTTCTAAAAGGGTTTTTGGTTTGTTAAACGTGCACGTGTTTGCGATTAGTGATGCGAGTTTGTAATTCTCTTTTGTTTTTTTTGTTGCAAGGAATGATTTGAACAGGTTCAGTTTACTTCATTATCATCTGCATAGTTTTATTCCTAACTATGTTGAAGTCGGCTTCCAGTCTAATTTGATGCAGCTGAATGCCAGTATTTGACATGGAGCGACATGTTCAGGTATCGGGAAATTACTTTTTCCATACTGTGCGGAGTGCTAAATGGACTGTTCCTACAATTAATACAACTTAAATCATTACCCTTCCTTTTGGGTTCGCCGTAGTCGGGTAAAAGAATACAAATGACTTTTAAATCGATTGTTGTGTGCCAAGATTGGTAACTGTTAAACCGTCTCTGCAAATACATACCGGCGAAAATCATACCTCGTTTTCTTCGTCATAGTCTGGTAGAAATATAATGCAACTATATTCATCATTCTCCTGCCCTAATCCCAATTTATTTGGGGTCGGCTCAACATGTCTTCTTCTTCCATACTTCTCTATTTCTCGTCATGTCAGCAGTCCCCTCCTTTCTAGCCATCTCATCCTTCACACAGTCCATCCATCGTTTCTTTGGTCCTCCTCTACTCTTGTATCCACATTCACATTCAAAATTTTTTTCACAACATTTTTTTCACAACATTTGTTCATTCCTTCACATCACATGTCCATACCACGACAATCGATTACACAACTTTTCATTTACCGGCGCGACTTTCAGACTTCCTCTTATGTACTCATTCCTTATTTTATCTATTGGCGTCACACCACACATCCCCCTTAGCATTCTCATCTCAGCCACATGCAATTTCCTTTCATTTATCCCTTTTGTGGCCAAATATTCTGATGTCAAATCTTGAGTTTAAGGCGAATGCGGGAGTCGCATATTATTCCCGTGACCTGCTGCCATTTCATCCATGCAGTGCAACTGTATTATATACGGATAATATGAAAATGATTACGATGTAATGTTAAATCTTACATGAACCATCATATTCATTATTATTTCTGATCGCTCTTACCGCGTTCCACGCCTTGCAACTCGCTGCCTCTGTAGCCTAATCTTAGATCTGTTGCATCAAACATTTCCGGGTAGCATTTACGGCTTAGTAAATGTTCTGTAGTACATTTTGTTTACCACAAGAAGCTGTTTTTCCACTAAGTCTTCAGTAGAAGGAGCTCTTCTTCTTGTGAGCATCTAAGATCACTTAAAAGCTTCGCTTTCACAGTTAAGACATGGATTCTGTGATTTGATAAGTGGTTTGTCTAATTTTATAAGTCCTTTACAAGTTCTTGAAAGTTACGCTTATCAAGGCAAGTTTGATAGCTATTCTTTATGTAGAAATAATATATTTATGAGTTCGGAGAAATGTATTCAATAATAAGCGTGGTACCTTGGCAACCGAGGTCTGCTCAGGTGAAAATAGAGCAAATACATTTTCCCAGAAATAAGACCTAGCTACTCGTATACATATTTTCGCGCTCGTAAACCCCTATAATGAAACTTTCATCGAAATCATTAGAACTGTTTTCGAGGACCTACTTACAAATATTATAAGCGACGATAAGTTTAGATTGAAGCTTCATAATTTGTTTACAAAGAAATTATAGTTCAGTACGAAAAGCCCTATACAATAAAATGATTATTGGGTATGTCTCCGCTACAAAGCAGCCCGGAGTACCTATGAATGTGTGTGTACATTTAATTACATTACATTTACATTTATTTTATACCTAGTAAAAAAAGGCTTTGCCATCACGGACTCAAATATGTCTCGTGCTTTATAGCCTATAAGCCTTAGTTTTCAGATAAACGTGGGCTTTCAACTGAGCCATCAGATATCCAACTTATAATTTAAGTTTTCTACCGACTCCTACCAACTAACCAAAATTCACAAGCACACCCAGGATTGTAATTCAAATCCCAACACAATATGACTCGCTACAGAGACGGAGGACCCCAATTAAATCTGTCGTGTACTTTTGATCCTATTCTAATTACTCCGACACGCGTCAAATCTTCTATTTTAAACTGTGTTCGTCCACGAGGTGGATGTAGACTAAGATTTTGAAGGCTTTGGGGAAATTGTTTTGCAGTTCAATATGTTTTTGAGTTTCTGGTGGCTTTATAGCACCTTAAGCCGTGTAGATCTTTGTCAGTCATATACAGGTAGTTAACCCCACGTAGCAGTCTGATAGCAAGTGTTACCAAAGTGTATCGTATGACTTTTTACTGACTTTTAATTGTAGGTTTGTGTGTATTGTTTTTAATTTAATTCTATTCCTAATGTAATTTATTATTGTTTTTATCCAAATTTTAATATTTTATTTTATTTCATTCATGTTTATATTATTGTGATTGACAAATGGCAACGGGTTTAAAAATTACCTGAATAAATGAATTTTATTTATTTATTTTATTTATTACCCAGTACTAACTGGGTTGTGGAGGTCAGATAGGCAGTCGCGCCGTGATTCCAAATCTGTGCCAAACTTCAAATTGGTTAGTTGAGCATTTAATTAGCGTAATTTCTAATGTGTATTACAGTTGTTGCTTTCCTTAGTTAACTGTATCTACGTATATCTACAAGTCGTCTCATTTTGCCTCAGATTCTTAATCAGTTGGAATTCTGGCAGATTTGGAAAATGTGATCCGTATTTGAGAGATAAATCAAGAATTAATGTCCTTTTCGTTCTGTGCGTACTCCGCTACGTTATATTCACGTAATGAAGCCGATTTCTTTCTTGAAACCTTCGACCCACGACTTTAAAAGTAGACTACAAAGAATTTAATCCTACTAAGGCCGATTTCATTTGCGTAGACCTAGATCTAGGCTCCCTAGACGGTAAATAAATGAAAGGTTACGTGTGAAATGTAAATAAAACGTCTTCGTAATTAGAAGGTGGTGTAAGTCTTGGTAGAACGTATAATCCAGGCTTAAGAGCTTGAAGGATTTCGTATTTAAATTAAGGTGTATGCTACTTTAATACATGTATACTCTGAGCTCATAATAAAGTTCTTTGTGAGAAATGGATAGGAGTCTCGTGGACTTTTAAGAGGGCACTTAATCTTGTATGTTTAAGTTAGTAAAGTTCTTCAGGTATTTTTGTGAAGATACTACTGCATATTTTATAGATGGTGCGCACCATGTCTAACTGTACTACTTCTTCTTTCGAATATGAATACAAAAGAAGAAGATCAGTATCTACATACTAGGCCCAAGAAATGGTATCTACCACATACAGAATTTAAATAAGTACCACATTGTAAAAGACAATGGTGGTATCATGCCTGAGCCTGGCACAAGAGCGTGGTGGGCCATGCAAGGAGAGGCCTATACCTATTAGTGTGTGAAGTTAGGTTGTGGATAATGCCGGAGGACACGGTGGAGCACACCGTGGAGTTCTACCCCGCTTGGGCGGAGCCCCCCGTGTCCTCGTAGCGGCGATGCGCGGGTCCGAGGCGAGAGGGAATGGGACCCCCGCCGTCGCCTCCTTCTGCTAAGCAGTGATGCTAGCAAATGAGGTGGCGGAACGTGAGAGGGAGAGAACCTCTCGTCCCAGCCGCCACGGGAGACGCTCCGGGCGTCGGGGGCCACGTGATGGCTTCTGGCCACCGTAGGCGCGGGCCTGTGGACGGTGAGTAATGGGCTAGCTCGCCGTCCGTCTGTCTTATGACGACGACAGGCCGTGTCGTCGGCGCGTTCGTGTTCCATGCGCCTCAAAGAGATGTCAGCAACATGAAAGGGAGGGCAGGACACCCGTCGGGGCTGCGGGTTGTTCAAAAGAGATGCCGCGGCCGCGGCACAAGGGCTAAGATGGAACATGGGTGGTTTTTAGTCAGTAGTAGTCTGACACTCCTTACCGCTCTGCCCAGAGCGGGAGGAGTCATTTGATGATTTCCCACCCCACAAAAAAATAATAAGAAGGCTGTGGATTATGAAAATGACATCATGGTACTATATGTGTTCACGATAGCTGACTATACTAAAAATACTCTAGTGTCATAGGGATATATATAATAAGGATACTCTATTCTGGTTAGTTAATGAACGTAGGTAACATGAGTATTCCAACTCAAGCCTCCTACGTTAACTAATCAGAATCAAGTGTGTTGATTGATTACGGAGTCTCCTACTACAAGCAAATCCTTGCTGAAAAGGTGATCTCCAATTATATGTATCGAAATGCCAATTGAAATTGAAATAAACATTTTTATTTTATTTATTTATTACCAATAACCATCGATAAGTACGAGTATATCGTTATTTTTAAACTAGCTTTTGTCCACGGTTTCGCCCGCGTGGATGTCGGAAATATCAAAATGACGATTTTGCATACAAAGTTTGCCCCCCTTTTTCACCCAATTGGGGGTTCAATTTAAAAAAAAAAATTCTTATTGCTCAACGCGCTCGTGGAGACCAACCGTGGATTGGATTTGTTTGCTGATGAATGGAAGATGATACTGTTAGAATGTTTGTGGTTCTGCGAGAAGACCGAGTAAAAGGATTACTTAATTTAGTATAAATGCCTTAAGCTGTACTAAATGTAATAATAAATAAATAAATAAATAAATTATTGGATACCTGCGTCATAAGAGGAATACGTGTGTGATTTTTTTAAGTTTGTAGCCTTAAGGGTTTCGCCTGTGCATTGATCCTTTTTTTTTTGGGGGTGTTAAATCATCAAATAACCCCTCCCGCTCTTGGGCAGAGCGAAAGGGAGTGTCAGACTTCTACTGACTAAAAACCACCCATGTTCCTTCTTCGCCCTTCATGTCGAGGCCGAGGTATCCCTTGCGAACAACCCGCAGCCTCGACAGGACCCGCAGCCTCGACAGGTGTGCATTGATCCTCAGTGAGTCATTTTGACTGTGCATCACCTATTTATTTTCCCAGATTGTCCATAGCATTAGGACTACCTTTTTTTTGTTGGAGTTGGGAAGTCATCCAATCACTTCTCCCGCTCCAGTTAATGTATACATAACAGTTTATAAGTTTAGAAGAATGAAACAGAAAGATAGGTACAAAGGTGACTCTTGCTGGGCTATTGCGTATCTTTTTAAATGTCAGTGCCTATCATAGTGTCCATCGATAAACTGTCAAATGGTAATGGTTTGGTACAAAATGGAACCATTTGACAGTTAATCGATAGACACTATGATAGCCACTGACATTTAAAAAGATACGCAATAGCCCTGCAGCCCTGGTGGTAGTTATTCCTGATTGTAATTTATTTACTTTTTGACTTTAATAAACCTTTATAACTATTACTAATAACAAAGTATCACCTTTTTATAACCCTATGTTAACAAATAAATAATTTGAATCTAAAACATCCATAATAATAATTCAACCAGCTAATAAACCTAAAACAAAGCAAAGATAAACATGTACTCATAACAATTATTCGCACGTTCTACGATAATAAATCGCGGATGTTTGAGTGTCAAATTTGTTACAGAAATATGAGCTTATGCAGGGTGGTATACGAGACCGGCCACAATGTTTACACTCCGTAAACCTTTACATAAGTAACATGTATATATGCTGACGTGGTTGAACTGGTATTCCGCTGGGATATTCTTTTAAAATAAACGCCTATTGTTTCACAAGTAAGGAGAAACAAGACAAGTAAAAAGGAGGAAAAACAACAATGATTGGTTACAGAAAGGTTATCAGTCTGATACATAATCTTTGCACTATTGACGTAATTGTCAATGTAATTACAATATTCACATTCCAAGAGCCTTTATATTTGTTTGTATTGAGATTTTTTGACTGCCTCGTTGGTCTAGTGGTCGACTGCTGAGCATGAGGTCCTGGGTTCGATTCCCGGATCGGGCAAAGTGTTATTGGCTTTTTCCATCAGGAATTTATCAGTAACAGCCACGGAATCTGGATTTGTGCCCGGTTTATGGCAATAGGCTCACCTCCTATTACATGGGACTTTAACATAACTGGCGAAATGTGGGTGTACTATTAGGTACACCTCTGCCTAACCCTTCGGGGATTACAGGCGTGATGTTATGTTTTATGTGTTGCGATTTTTATATATGAATAAATATTAAAGACGCAGTAACTAAAAGAGTCATCATCTTACTTTTTCCAAACTGTGTTGGGATCGGCTTCCAGCCTAACCAGATGCAGCTGAATACAGTATATTGAGTAATACGATACCCCTTGGTAAGACTGCTCGTCAGACTTTCAGCCCACTCACTACCTGTAAATGACTATTAAAAAGATCTTCAAATGACAGACCAAAGCCTTTTTTTATTTATTTTTTTGGGGGTTTTGGGGGGCAGAGCGAAAGGGAGTGTCAGACTTCTACTGACTAAAAACCACCTATGTTCCTTCTTAACCCTATATGTCGAGGCCGCGGTATCTCTTGCGAACAACCCGCAGCCCCGAAGGGAGTTGACCTCTCACTTAAGGTTCGGTGAAACCTAACACCGGACAGATTATGGATATTGGAGTTTTTTGGAGCGGCGCAAGCTACCGCCACGGCAATATTGTGCTCCGTGTTATTAATGTTTAAAAATAGTTAAAACGCATTAACTGTCATAAAATTAGTACAGTAACAAACCAAGCTGTGTTGTGTATATGTGGAAGTGTTATAAAAACTTAAAAACTGCTGTGAACATCAATAGTATTAAAGATCCCATAAACTCGATTCTACAAACTTATCAAGTGTTAAAAACTATATAACAGTGTTCAATGTGCAACATAATACAATAAAAACAAAACAAAAACACGGTAAAAAGTGTAAACTAAGCGATTTCTAAGAAACAAAGTGTAAACATTGTGAACAAATCAAACAAAGAAAATGACCTTTTAGTCCGGTCAATTTAGACCAAAAAATGAGAGTGAAGTTACATAAAGTCCCAACAAGCTGAATTTCTGTGAAGTTGTTCAAAACATAATTATAAACAATGTCTAGAAGTTCCCCATCATTCCCCTATAAGGAAAAAATTTAATTCAAGGTCAAAGGTCAAAAAATGAGTTTTTCGCGATTTTCAGCAAAACGGTAAGTTTTATCATAAAAGTACCTCAGACAAAAATTGTAGATCATAAAATTATCTATATAATGTTTTTCAAACATTTTGAAAACTGCTGTTTTACCCCTCCTGTAAAATGCAGATGTCGTATCACAGCCAGTTATTGCGTGTAAAAATAGTACATGATCTTTACACTTTACTAAAGTAAATAAACTTTTTGATGAAAAAAAAACAGCAGTTTTCAAAATGTTTGAAAAACAAGATTTAATTCAATGTTTTTAAAAAGAGTAATTCAACTCAACAAGAAGTTATTACCAACGGCATCCGCTTTCTTCTTTCTATGTACGGAGCTCCTAAAAAAACTACCTGTTTAGATAAGCATCGATATGCATGTTTCGTTAAAATAAAAAACAAGTTCAATTAGCTTGTCTTCCTCCAAGCTAAGTTGCTGCTCACCAACATCTTTTTCGAGTATATTACCAAGTTCAAGTGTGGCTTGGTTATCAGCTAGACCCTACAGACTGGGGTTGGAAGTTGGTCAACAATATATTAGAGCCAGTTCAAACTTTACTTCCACCTGCCCCGGAAAAACTGCTGAACACTATTTTTTGCAACTGCAAAAAGGGATGCAGTGCTAAATGTGGTTGCAAAAAAGTCGGACTGTCTTGTTCTTTGGCATACACAAATTGTCAAGGCCGGTCGTGCTCTAATATTGAATCACAAACAATGGAGGATTCGTTTGACTCCGACGAAGTATCATGCGATACATCGCTATTGACGCAATTTACTTGCATCCAAAATGAAGATGAAGAAGAAGCAGGAGAAGAAGAACAAGAAGAAGATCAAGAAGAAGAACAAGAATTTGAAACTTACGAATAAGACGAATAAACTTCAACACTTTTTTTTCATTTACATCGCTTTTATCTTTCCCAATCTTTGAACATTTCCGTTATTTTGCAATAGTTTTACATTAAACAGGATCACAACTGACCCGTGGAGTAGGCCTACTGGGGAAACCACGTTAAAAAAAACGCGCTAAGTATACCTCATAGGTGGCGTGGAAACGTGTGCATATTATGACGATAACAACTTTTATAACTTTTTGAATCGTTATATCTCAGAAACGGTGGCTCGTAAGAAAAAAAGTATTGACACATTTTTATAGATAATTTTATGATCTACAATTTTTGTCGGAGGTACTTTTATGATAAAACTTACCGTTTTGTTGAAAATCGCGAAAAACTCATTTTTTTGACCTTTGATCTTGAATAAAATTTTTTCCTTACAGGGGAATGATGGGGAACTTCTAGACATTGTTTATAATTATGTTTTGAACAACTTCATAGAAATTCAGCTTGTTGGGACTTTATGTAACTTCGAATGTCTAAATTGACCGGACTACTTTGGACTTCATTCGGACATTTGAATGCAAACTTGTCTAACGAACTTTTTGTGGCACAACAGTATCGATAGCGTAATTTCAACTCATTACGCATCGTTCAAATGGCTCGGTGCGCTACGTGTTGACATAAGCGGCCGCTGCGCATGACGGATACCAGGTTCGATCCCCGCTAACCGGGTTCTCTTTTTGTTGATTGTATTTACATAAACACTCATAATAATGGATTCTGACCATATTACATATCGTAAAACTCACAAAACCGTTTCTTTGAATAATTCTTCGAGTTCAATGTTTGATACTACTGGAATCAGTCTACCTGAGAATACTATGAATGAAGATGGGAATTACATTAAACAAATAAATGATTTAAAAATGGAATTAGCATCCGTACACCAAGAAGTAGACAATTTGCTGGAGGAAAACCAACAACTAAAGTCAGAATTAGAGCACAACAAAATAATTATAGGAAACTACAAGAAAGTCAGGTTTACTCCCACGCCATCATCCGTGCGTTTAAGCAGCAAGAAAAAACGACAAAAACGGAAATCGGAACAAATACTAAGTTCAGCTGCGAAACAAATTAGAACGAGTTCTCCCACAAATAGTGACGCTGAAATAAATTTTGGACTTGAAAATAACAACAGGAAATCACGAGCCAGTGTCACTAAACTAGAAACAACAAAACAAAAAATATGTCTAATAAGTACCAATAACAAAAATAGAATTTTATCGATTGCAGAAGCGACAATCAAGGGCAGTTTTGAATTATGCCATTACATATCGCCCCATGCAGGCAACAAACAACTATTTATGGGAATAAACGAAAAACTCTCCTCGTTCACAAAAGAAGACTATTGTGTCATACTTATAGGTGAGGAAGACTTCACAGTGACGAAAAATTACTTCGACCAAATTGTTTTTATTCGTGAGACACTGCGAAATATAACACATACAAATGTAATCATCTGTTTGCCTACCTATAAATGTAAAGATTTCGTAAACATGCATAACTGTAGGGTTGAAAATTTCAACAACCTGTTATACTTGGACATAATAACACATGAGCATGCATATATTTTAGATTCTAATAAAAATATATACGATGACTATTCACTGTATAATAATAAGACTGGAATAATTAATGACAAAGGCATACGCGCCGTCTTCAAAGACCTAAACGACTATATTCAGGATTTACAAGAGTTCAACAACAACGAATTACAGACTAACGTAGAAGAAGCGAGTTTTTTTCTTGACTAAGGAGAATTTAATAATATTGCATCAAAATATTGCAGGATTGATCAACAAATCAGACATGCTTACAGTCTGCTTAGAAGAACTTATAGATAGGGAATTAAAAGCTGATATATTGTGTATTACGGAACATTTTATGTCAGAGGGCGATGAAACACATCTACTGATCCCAAACTACAGTTTAGCTTCATGTTTTAGTAGAACTAATAGTAAAAGAGGTGGGTCGTGTATTTTTAGTCAGACATGGACTTTCTTGGAAAGAAGTACCTGAGGTTGCGAAATTGTCAACAACTAATACATTTGAATGTTGTGGAATAGAACTGATTAAGTATAACATCTTAATTGTGTGTATTTATCGTGTACCAAAACTTGCAAATTTGAGTGTATTTTTTAATAAATTAGAACAACTATTAATAAATGTAAGTAATAAAAAATATAGCAACATTGTATTGGCTGGTGACTTCAATATTGACATCATGAAAAACACTAGTGTATGCCTTGATTTTACTTGTTTGTTACTGAATTACAATCTGAAATTAGCCATTAATGAGCCTACTAGATTGAAAAGCCAGACTTGCATCGACAATTTCGCACATAATTTTCAGAATCGATGTGGGACTGAAGTGATAGAATTTGCATTATCTGACCATACGGCGCAACTCTTAAAATGTCCAGTGAAAAAATCGTGTAATAGTAAATACTGGAAAAAAACACAGCCGGATTATGCAAAAGAAAATATATTGAAGTTCAGATCTTGTTTGGAAAGTCTGACATTTGCTGATGTTTATAATACAGATGACCCTAACATCGCATATAATTCATTTATGGAGGAGTTTACATTATTTTATAAACTTTGCTTTCCAAATAAACTTATTACTATTAACATAGGCAGAAAGGCTAAATGGATCTCACGTGGCGTTAAAATTTGTAGTAAAAAAAAGAGGTTTCTCTTATGGAAATATAGACGTAAACCGTCTGAAACTAATAAATTTCAATTTATTAAATACAGTAAATTATTCAAGAAAATTATACGACTTACCCAAAGGGCTCAAAATAATTATAAAATCAAAACGTCTGAGAATAAAACTAAATCGACATGGCAAATAATAAATAACAAAAAATTAAATTTACCTCGGGATAATTTACGTGAAATTAATGTTGATAATAATATAATTACAGATCCAAAATCAATAGCTAATCAGTTTAATAATTATTTCATTGACAGAGTTGTCCCTATTCAAGACTCGGGAAAAAACGTTACAGCAGGCATTTTGAACAGACAAAAATCAATGTTCATGGCCCCAAGTTTACCGTGTGACATCTTAAACATCATAAAACAACTTAAAAATACTAACAGCGTAGGTTATGACGGTGTCTCTACCAAAATAATTAAATCTGTCGGTGATATAATATGCAGCCACTTAAGTCACATTATGAACCTATGTATCAGTACGGGTACCTTTCCTGATGGTATGAAAACGTCAATAGTAAAACCACTATTTAAGAAGGGAAAGAAAGACCTAATCGAAAATTATAGACCAATAGTGCTGATACCAATTATGTCGAAGATTTTTGAAAAATACATTAACAAGCAGTTGTATACATATATGGAAAAAAATAATATTCTTTGTAGTGAGCAAAAAGGTTTCAGACAAAATAAGACTATTAATATGGCGGTGTATGATTTTCTACATAATGTAATGTTACGTATGGATAAAAGAAATCCAACTTGCGCTGTGCTATGCGATATGACACAAGCATTCGACTACGTTGACCACACTATTTTAATTAAGAAACTAGACTCATATGGGGTTCGAGGCAATGTGCTTAAATTAATTGAATCCTATATGTCTAATAGAAGGCAAATCACAGCAATATCAAGAATAGATCGTTCCAAAAAAGCGACTACGTATCTGTCTCAAGAACGTATAGTGAAATTCGGTGTACCCCAAGGAAGCGTTCTGGGACCATTATTGTTTATTATATATATAAATGACTTTCCGAAATCTATTGAGCATCCAATGACTCTTTTTGCAGACGATAGCACAGCAACAATAGCATGTAAGAAAACTGACACCTATAAACTTGACATTAATAATGCTTTAGCTTCTATGATTGACTGGTTAGACAATAATAACCTAAAAATTAATTTAAATAAAACAAAAGTCATACATTTTAGTCAAAGAATACCAGTAAGAAATGATATTAACTTAAGCTATAAAAATCACACCATATGCAGAGTTGATAATGCCAAATTCCTTGGACTAACCATTGACAAAAAACTTGATTGGAAAGATCACATTGAAGAAACGTGTAAGAAAATTAGTAGTTGTTCCTACGCATTACATAAACTCGCTCCAACCGGAAATACGGATACATTGCTTACTGCCTACCATGGACTTGCTGCATCGATACTTAGATACGGTATTATTTTCTGGGGAAACTCTACACATAAAGAGGCTATATTTAGAATGCAAAAACGATGCATAAGGGCTATGTTTGGCCTTATATTTACAGACAGTTGCAAACCATATTTTATTAAGCATCAAATTCTCTCACTTCCTTCCTTGTATATATTGGAAATGGTATTATTCGTTAAAAATAACCCCCAACTGTTTCCAAAGTCTTCAGAAGGTTCCGAAAGAAGTCAACGTGATAATCTGAGACTTCGTTTACATAGTTCTAAAACAGCTCTCATGGGTAAGAGTGTATTTTGCATGGCTCCAAAATTATATAACAAGGTACCAAAGGCATACAAAGATTTAAATATTAATAGTTTTAGGAAAAATATGAAGAAATTTTTAGTAAATAAATGCTACTATAATGTTGCCGACTATTTAAATGATGTAATTTAGACCTTTTCATAATTTTAATTATTTTTAATTTGTTTTTGATTATTATATTAATTTAATTTTGATTATTTTTACTAATTTAATTTTGTTACTATTTAATAATTGATTTTCTTTTGTTATTTTTCGTAATTTAATTTTTGATCATCCTTGTAATTTATATTTTTTTTTTTTGTGTATTTAACTTTGATTATTATTATTTTTTTATTATTAAATTATTTTTTTCAATTATTTAATTATTACGTAAGTTTTGACAAATTTTTGTGTGACATATTAATTATTATGTTATATTTGTACGCCTCTATAGGCAAAACATGTTGAAACGAGATTTTTTTATGTAATCATTACAACTGATTGTGAACCTACACGTGTTTTTGACAAATAAATTGAATTGAATTGAATTGAATTGAATTGAATTGAATATGAATTGAAATGTTTGTTAGTGGCAGAGGAGCTCTTTGAAATAATATCAACCACTCGGATGAATCTTCAGGCTAAGCGCTTGACTAGGTTGGCTTGTGGATGGGTGAAATAACATACCGAATTACCTCCGTACCTCAGAAAGCATCGGCTCGGCTCGGCATCGGCTTCGGTCCCGTGTTCCCGTCGGGGCTGCGGGTCCCGTCGGGACTGCGGGTTGTTCCTGTCGGGGCTGCGGGTTGTTCGAAAGAGATACCGCGGCCTCGGCGCAAGGGCTAAAAAGGAACATGGGTGGTTTCTAGTCAGTACAAGTCTGACATTCCCTTTCGCTCTGCCCAAGAGCGGGAGGGGGTTAGCTGTCACCTCTTCTCACACCACTTGCCCACGCTTTCTTTACATGAAGGGTCAGGTAATGCTGGGCATAGACAGTACCTACCTAGCAAGCGTCACTGCTATCGTGTACTGTCACGAGCACCAAGATGCATTCACGAAGCGCATTTTAAAAGTGATTTTCTCCTAATCTCTTGATTGTAATTTTATGTATGTACGAACACATTTTTGGTACCCTAAAATTATGACAAAGATCTTTCATTAAAGTTGAAATAGTTGATCCATATTATTATTATTATTAAACGTTAATTTCAGATTCATAAATCCATAATAAAATCACAATCAAGACAACACAAAATAAATTGAAATCAAAAATCCTAACAATAATTACATAATTTTTTAAGATTTATATAAATGAATCCAAAATTATATATATAGGGTGGTGCCGACAATACGACAATAAATGAAACCACTGGTAGTTCTAGTTCACAGGAACATTATTAAACTATCAAATAAATCTTAACACCCATTTTTTTTTAAACTATGAAACCAAATAGCATAATACTGTAAACGAAATACATTACAATTTACAAACAAATATTGGTTTACTAACCTTAGGAATAATTTTCACCGATTAACGTGTGGAAATAAAATGTAACAAACGAATTTGGTAAAGATATTTAGGTAGGTTATTGTCGTATCGTCGGCACCACGACGGTGTTAGGATTTATTTGATAGTTTTAAAATGTTCCAATGAACTAGAACTACCAGTGGCTTCATTTATTGTCGTATTGTCGGCACCAACCTGTATATGTACCGATTGCTAGTAAGAAGTGCTAAAAAAATTTGCCAGCAAACAGAAAATATATTACTAGACGTGCTTATCTCACAATATTGGCTACATCGTAAGTTATAAATAGATTATCAATAAAAACGCTGTCAAGTAAACTTATCTGTTGATGGAAATTCATCCTAAAGCGGATGTTCTCGACTTTTGAAAGAGATTTCAAATTAGGATTTTTATGTAAAATAATTCAGAGTTACCTAAGTCAATAACTAGACTATAAATAGAATTTAATAAAATCTTGCTTTTTTGTACAGTTAGCCATATTACTTACATAAACTATAAATAAAAAAAACCAATACAAATGTGTGGATGTAGATATTACCATAGGCTCACCAAGGAAAGTTAAAGTAATGTTATGATATGATGCTAAAATTAATCCCGCTGTTTATAAGACAAATAACGTCGTCCCATATGCGTTCTATAATGAATCAGCTTCCTGGCTTCACTCGCTCCAACAATGTCCGAGAGTTTCAACTGAACCCGTTATAACTCAACAAACAAGCTCAGTGAATCAACTTTAAACTAATTTATTAACATCGAAGACGTTATTATTAACACCATTGAGTGGCTCAACAAACAGTTACTGGCGAAGGAACACAGCCTTCTAACGTCATTATTTAGTCCAATTTGCAGAATTAGCCTGATAAATGTGTTTGAATTAGCGTTTTCGTAGACCGATGCGCGCGCCGTAGCTCGTAGCCGGTGCTACGGTGCTACGCGCTCAGTGTAACCGCGCCGGTCGAGATCACCGCTACGCGCTACGTTCGCGCCGCGAATCTCAATCGTTTACGTATTAAAGAACCTTCGTATGATTTGTGACGATATCTGTGATTAGTTCTTGTGTGGTTAGTGTTGTGATTGTAGTGACTGTGAGTTTATATTAGGTAAGTTTTGTCGATAAAAATAAACAATATCTTTTTTTTTAAAACGTCTTTCGTTTGTTCGTTTTCTTAGAAAACGTCTTTGAAATTAAAAAGTATAATTTTCAGAACAGCGGTTATGGTATATAATATATTTTCAAATGAGATAAATGTACTTCCTTTATAAAATATTCATAATACTTGATTCGATATATTTGTTCTGCACCTTGCGTGGTCTGGATTAGTTGATTAATTTATTAAAATATATCCAGATCAATTTTCAATTAATTTATCAAACCACAGGTTTGAATTGAATTATCATTGAATTTAAGACAGGAATCTGTTTAAATGAATGAAAACCAATTAACTGTCCCCAAAAAATAACTTCATGCAATTAAAACGACTTTTTAGTCAAGAAAATAATGAATACCTCAGCATCCAAAATACTCATACACAGAAATAAATACAATAAAAATACTAAAACATACAAGGGCCCAATTAGACGTCTTCATAAATTGAATTCCGTGGATCCCCCCGGGATTACACCAGGTCCACCGGGACGAACGAGTCATAAAATTGATTTTGATAGGGGATTACTGAAAAATGTCCTCATAACTCAAATGTTCGGTATTAACTTATTCCCACTTACTTCGCTTCTAATAATATTTTGGAAAAGAGAAATAATATCAAACACTCTGAGATTCGATGTTATTTTGGTACTTGCCTATGTTGGTCTGTGAATTGATGACCGCTCATTACATACCGAGTTTCCTCCTTGCCTTGGAAAGCACGTTAAGCTCTTGGTCCCGGCTGCTATATATAGATCTTTGGCAGTCGTTACAGGTAGTCAGTGACCTGAAAGTCTGACAACCCGTCTTACGATATCGTATTGCCTAGTGTTAACTGGGTTGTGGAGGTCAGATAGGCAGTCGCTCGATGTAAAATACTGGTATTTAGCTGCATCCGGCTAGATTTGAAGCTGATCCCAACATAGTTGGGAAAAGGCTAGACAGATGATGATGACTATGTTTAATGTATCGTATTACCTAGTTTCTGTGTTGTGGTCACGTTAAATACGTCTTTGGTTGCATATGGCTAGGCTGTAAGCTAAGAATAATGTAATTAGGAAAAGGCTGGGAAGATGATGATTATGAATGATAATTAATCTATCTATGAGATGATGATAAATTGAGAAGTATGGAAGAAGTTGTAGTGCTGCGATTTAATATAATTTATTTACTTACTTATGTCAGCATTGGCAGTATTTATGATTGTTAGTATTATTAATTAACTTTTTAACTAAATCTGTATTAATATTTGCACACCATGACAACATGGTAAACATGTTAGCACAACTCCATGTACTTATAACACCTTGCATGCATTTTCTTCTGTTAATTGTATGTACACACATGTTTGAGCAAATAAAGTAATCTGTATCTGCGTCAACGTTGACAAACTGGGATAAGGGTAGGAGAATGATGATAGTCAATGAGCCCCTGGCTTGAGCACTTGAGCAGGATATCTAGGTACCAGAATAGTCCGGTTAGGCAGGAACCAGCCTCATAGGTTGATCAGCGAAATACATAAAAAATATAGCCTATGTAGGTAGTAAGTACATTTGCCTGATGCGAAAAATGTGATATTTCAATGTGGTAAATAAATGATATCGTTATATGTGATTTAAAAAAATAAATCACAATTACCCGAAAATAGGTTTCAGTTACTAAGTAGTAAATATTAGTTAATTTTAAACCATATGAGTTAAAGTGTTCCAACGGGAATACTTCTAATACATTCTGTAACTACAAAATGTATTATTTGTGTCACAAATATGTACACGAAACGGAGGAGCCTGGAACTCACGACACAGGGAATCCTAGTGTGAGTTTCAGAAATCAAAGCACTGATTGTAATTTTTTAAACAATAACTTATACTTATTCTAGTTACTATTAGGTACACCTCTGCCTATCGCTTCGGGGATTACAGGCATGATGTTATGCTATGTTTTTATGAGTGATGATGTATTGGGACTATTTTCGTCCGCAGCAATAACTAACATCCTACTTCGATCGCTAATCTGTTTGCTAAGGATTGTGTTCTTAGCAATATTTACTCATGACCATTTAGCGGTATAAGACGAGACGAGTTTGATAAATAATAAGCTTTCTGGTACACTAGTTTATTAATATATAGGAGTTTTTGAATAGGAATTGAGGATAATTTTGCATGGACGTGAAAATGAGTGGTTAAGGCTAGTTATCAGGTGGTGTTTTTTCTACCAGGCAAGAAAAAACACCAAAAAAAAAAAAATTACAAATACAGATACATGTATTTGTAATATTTAAGAGATGTGTATTTAAGAGAAAATGCCGCAAAAAAAAACAACTGAATTTCATGTTTTATGTCGAGGAATAAAAATGTATTTGCTCTTAATTAATATCAAGCATACACTCCACTCGTTTATTTTCTTCATCGTTTGATTAAATGCTTAACAGATCCGCCAATTAACTGATACTTATACTGGACTAATTAGTTATTTACAAAAAAAGGGATAAAGTATATGGAATTGTGATAATTGTAATATAATATTTAACTAGGTAAGATCAACGAATCATATAATTATTTTATGATTATGTTTACAAGAACCGGTTGTAAACCTCCTTTGATATTACCAGCTTATTTCAAAAAACAAAAATTAATAAATAAACAATGATTTCAATGAATAAACAACTCAATGAAAATTTTCCATTAAACAAAAAACGTAAGCGAATGGCTTTAGGAAGGAAATCGCTTTGCTTACGGAAAGGGAGACGCCGAGTTTGAAACAGTAATAATGTATTTAATTTAATGGCAACACTGAAGTTACGAGTAGCTGTAATGTAGTAAGTTTATTTTTGTAGCAAAGTGTGCATACCAAACAGAAACAAGAATTATATGACACTAGCTGATGCCCGCGGCTTCGCCCGCGCGAATGTCGGAAATATAAAAAATGACGATTTTCCATACAAAATTTTGCACCCCGTTTTACCTCCTTAGGGGGTGAATTTTCAAACACATTTTCTTTGTGCTTGCCTACGTTATAAAAGTTTGAAAATTTTGTGAAAAATTTCAAGTTTGTAACCCTTGTTGTTTAGGCCCTGTGTTGATATGTCAGTCAGTCAGTTGCTCCTTTTATATATATAGATAACATAACATCCCGCCTGTAATCCCCGTAGGGTTAGGCAGAGGTGTACCCATTAGGACCCACATTTCACCAATTATGATTAAGTTCCATGTAATAGGTGGTGGCCTATTGCCATCAACCAGGCATAATTTCAAACTCCGTGGCTGCTACTGAGAAATTCCTGATGGAAAAACCAATTAACAAAAAGTAATTTGTGATTTAGGCAAATTGTCTTTTTTTTTTGCTAGCCTACGTTGTGTCCCACAGCTGAGCAAAGGCCTCCCCTTTCTCCTTCCATACTTTTCTGTCATGTGCGATCTCTGGCCATGTTAGCCCCGCAAACATGATCAGATCGCGGTCGACCTCGACGGCGCTGTGCTGCCTCAGGCGTCCAGTGTGTGACGACTTTTGCCCATCTCTCCGAGTGCATCCGTGCTACGTGGCCTGCCCACTTCCACTTCAGCCTGGCTGTTTTTTCTCCAACATCAGCTATTTGAGCTAAGGAGCGCAGGGTGGTGTTTCTAACGCGATCTGTTCGCCTAACACCTATTATGCTGCGCTCCAATACTCGCTGGCAAATCTTGAGTTTGGACTTCAGTTGTTCAGTAAGTGACCAACTTTGTGCACCGTAGGTTAGGACGGGCAGGATGTACATGTCAACGAGTTTTTTATTAATTTTTATTAATTATCTTTACGGTGTGAAAATAATTTACGGTACGTCAATACAATTATTCAATTGCAGTGCAAACTTCTAATTTTGCTAATAGAGAGTAATTTCTTCTTCATTTATCATTATGCTTGATTGCTACGTGTTTGCAATTTTCTTCTATTTATTTAGCTATATGTTCTGGTCCATAGCTTTTTAACGAAGTTAAGACCAACAAAATACGTACAGACACAACTAATATGTTTAAATTACCTTAATTCAAAAGGCTCGTGGAAAAACGATTGCAGTTTTGAGATATGTACCCTTTCACAATACTCATCATCATTTCCGTTTTTCCAACAATGTTGGGATCGCAGCTCAGTATCGGTATTTTACATGGAGCGACTGCCCATCTGACCTCCACAACGTTACTGGTATTGGGTAAAATGACAACTCTTTCATGATACTATAGCTTCCAAAAGACTGTGATCGTAACAACCTAAAATTGTAAAGACAAAAACAAAGACAAAGACATTTATTCGTAGGATACGGTATTCACAATGTTGTTACAAAAATGGTATGGTTCTCGACATATCCACCGCTAGACGCGGCATACGAATATTTACATTATTTACTAAGTAATAGTTGATACTACAATTTAATATCATAGTAACATAATTTAAGTTTAATTTTTACACACATACCTAACATTAAATTACAAAACTATACTCTAATGAAACTTACTTTCTAATAAAAACAAAACAAATCCAAAAAATTGCAAACTGTACCTATAATAATTATAACATAATATAACATAAAAACACTACATTAAGATTAATAAAAATATAAAAATGACGTGTGGCACTCGGAGACTGCCGCGGTAAAGCTATTGCATAGCATTTTTTATCAACTTATGCAATTATAATTATTTATTTATTTTATTAATGCAGTATTTAAATATAGTATTTATACTTACACTTTTACTAATCATCCTCATCTTTTATAAAATGTCCTTTTACGTCTCATGTCGCGCCTTGGCGACAACTATTTTTGTTGGCAGCCTTATAATCGATCTTATTCGTTTTATTAACTTTGATTTTGCTGTTTTAAAATATTAAATCTAATAATTTTTCAATGTTTACTATTCATCTGACATTACGTCAGTTGTCAAGATGTCATTTACTTTTTCTTTTATTTTGTGTCATAGTTTTTCTTAGTGGTTAGAGCTATGAAGGTTACATTTGATTTATATAATTTAATTTATTTTTATTAATATGTTAGCTCAAATAATGTAATTTATTGATAATTTCTATTAATAGTTTCTTATCTTACGCTTATAAAATTAATTAACACGCTCACAGAAATTCTTTGAGGAAGTTTTTGACTGAATAATACAGGCCGTTTTAAATACAGGCAACTCACAATTTTTGATTTTTATTTTTTTGATTTTTGATTTTTTTTTTGATTTCAAGAAATTGTCAAGTGTCAATTTGTCAAGTGTCAGTTCGTTAGGTTTTTATTTTCGTTACGGAATTTCTGAATTCGGTCCCCACGCTCAAGGCCCGAGATAGAAGCTATGCAATAGCTTAAAAAAGTGTATAACAATATCTAGTAAGGTACCTATTTATCTTCGAGAAATTCCAAATGTAATCAATCAAAAAGAAGAAAATCACTTTTAGAAGGGCTTAGACTGTCAACATTTTCTTGCTCTTACCCCAATTCATTTGGGGTCAGCGCAGCATGTCTTAAATGGACGTAGACTAAACCAGTGTGATTTGCTAAATTTCAAAATATCAGTCCATTTTTTAAGAAATTATTCATCATCATCATCATCATTTGAGCCATAAGACGTCCACTGCTGGACATAGGCCTCCCCCAGATGGGGGGGATTTGCCATAATCGCCACGCTTGGCAGGCGGGTTGGCGATCGCAGTATGGTTGTTACGAAAGCACAGAGAACGCTGCTGCCCATTCTCTGGTAAGACCCTTAGTCGCCTCTTACGACACCCACGGGAAGATATGGGATGGTGCTATTCTTTACGTCCGACACCATACGGAACCAATTATTGGGAGAAAATTATTGCGAAATCATTTGTAGTCTAACACGTCTTTTTTCCTTTTCAACGATAATTTATTCCCTTACATTATACTGGTAGACTGTTCGCTACATTTAACATAACACGAGTATTTCGAGTCAGATGGGCGGGAAGACGGGCAGCTGTAAGGTTTTGTTTTACGCATTTTAATTTACGCACGGGGAGGTAGATTTGCGAATCGTTCGAATTTGCATTTTTCTTTTTAGACGTTACACGTGGATTTATAATATCGTCTGTTTTTGCAGAAAGGGTAGACAGAAAGCTATCAGAAATGATTTGTGATTCGATTGTCATCTATGTTCTGTGTTAGGGATTTTGTTTCCGCACTTACTGCCGCACTCAGAGAGCTTTAATGACTACTTAGGCCATCACTTAGTAAAGGTTTTAACAGTTTTGTCATACAAAAGTATGTCAAATGTTTACTAAGTGACGGCTTAAGTAATCATTAAATATCTCTGAGTACCGCAGTAAGTCCTTAAAGTGAACCGTTACGAGAAACTGGGCACGTAGTTACGATTTGCCCTAATCGGGGCACAAAACCTCCGGGTAAGGTCAATTCCGTTATTTCAATATTTTTTTGAAATCAAGTCTCATCACCTAAACAAAACAAAAACAAAACAAATCAAAACACAATCATCAATTTCAAAACTTGACAAAAATATGTAAAAGTCGGACGATTATATGACAGATTGAGTAAGATACTCAATCTGCCATTTGAACTAACTATATAATATGTATTTTCTTGACCAAAGTATTAGATACATTTTCTTTCTTAATTAATATTGCTTCATCACGGTTGACAGCTGTCAAAATAACAGTTCAATTAATTAGTAAAGTAAAGTGTAATGAAATCAACAAAGTTCTTGAGAAAACTTATAAAGAAACCCATACAGTACAGTGGACTTCAATCAATGTTTGGGTTTGATTATTCAGATATTTGATAGATTCAATTGGAAATATTTAGACCTTTATCTTATATCTATAACTAGCTGATGTCCGCGACTTCACCCGCGTGGATGTCGGTCAAATTATATACTAAAACCTTCCTCTTGAATCACTCTATCTATTAAAAAAACCCGCATCAAAATCCGTTGCGTAAATCCGTTTAAGCATACATAGGAATATAGGGACAGAGAAAGCGACTTTGTTTTATACTATGTAGAGATAGTGATACTTTATTCTGAGCCGAAAGCAAGAGGTTGCTGTGTAGAAATGGGGGTGTGGGTCACCAAAGTTTATCCCATCGGAGATTACAGGCGTGATGTATGTTGATAACATATAGTGCGGTCATCATGAGCCTATAATGTGGCTGCTGCAGCTACTGAGGCCTCTCTTTGAGGTGTCCGTTTCGATTGCTCGGCCACATTGTCGTAGAAGTAAAACGACTACGTCAACATTACGAAGGAATTTGTAGAACACTAACAGTGCAAACCGCAAATTCGTAGATATAATATTCAGAAAGTTATAAAGGTTTAACCATGGCCGCGCGGTTGAAACGTGGAGGACCGCGCGGCCACGGAGTTCTATCAAACGGAGCTTAGTAGAGGTTCCATTCTTTTTGTTAACCACTGATACGATTTCGAAGAAAATGTAGATAGTATAAATAAAGGCCTAATGTTTGTAATTCACGACCTACAGTACTTAGAAGTTATGGCCGCGCGGTTGAAACGCGGAGGACCGCGCGGCCACGTAGTTCTCTTAAACGAAACTTAGTAGAGATACCATTCTTTTTGCTAATCACTAATACGATTTCGAAGAAAATGTAGACACTATGCATAAAGCTCTAATGTTTAGACTTCACAACCTACAGCACATATATGCCATGGCCGCGCGGTCGAAACGCTCGGTAATGCAGTTCTCATGAACGGAGCTTAGTAGAGGTATCATTCTTTTTGCTAACCTCTGACACGATTTCGAAGAATATGTAGACAGTATGTTTAAAGCCCTAATGTTTGGACTTCACGACCTACAGCACTTTAAACCTATAGTACAAGTTAGAAGTAGGGTGACTAAAATTTAATGTGCGTCAATCAGACATTTCCGAAAGCCTCGTTTTTACGTGCATATAATATTATTTCATCATCATTTCAGCCGAAAGACGCCCACTGCTGGACATAAGCCTCAGGCATATTATTTATTATGAGGGAATAAGGTTTGGGTGTAGAACGTCAGAAACGCAAAAGAATGGTAAATTGGATAAAGAAGTACTTATGCCAAAATGTTAACACCGTATTGGTATAAATACTGGTTTTAACATTTTGCTACAGAATTTTTTTTTTTTTTTACTCATTACTCATTTAATCATAGGACTCCCTTTATATTTCTCTGAATTAATTAAGCAACATCATAAAATTTGTTTTTAATTAGAGATAATGCCTTTTTCATCAAATAGTCACTCAAGGAACCTTCATGAACTGAGAGGGTTGTATTGGTGAATTTAATCAATATTACTCAGTAAAGTCACATTTTTTTTTTAAACTTTGCCCCACACTAGGAATTTCTCCTGTGTCGTGGGTGCGTTTACAAACATGCGACGGCATGACACGTTAGGGTCGCAAATCCTATTTTATTTATCATACAACCTGACCTGACACTGACCGGCAAATTGCAAAATACGTAAGAAAATTGGAATTTCGCGGGCTACCTTGTCACATCAACCTTTTTGGAACGAAGTTCCTTTTCGCGCGTTGCGAAATGGGGCTAGACGGAAAAAATTAAGACCAAAAGTTATAACGACACTTTTTGCTATAGTTGTAGTTGTAAGCCGTGCGGAGTGCGCGTGTTTCTCTGTCTGTCTCTCTCTATCTCTCTCATAGAAAGCAAGCCAGTTATTTTCAAAACTTCGTTCCATCCGGGTGTCCCTTGACACCTCTCAAGTTTTTTTTTTTTTTTTGGGGGGTGGGAAATCATCAAATCCACTCTTGGGCAGAGCGAAATGGAGTGTCAGACTTCTACTGACTAAAAACCAGTAATGTTCCTTCTTAGCCCTTGTGCCGAGGCCGCGGTATCTGTGTCACATCAACCTTAAAACAGAGTTTTGAATCATTGTATTAAAGTTCATTTTTATATATAGGTGACTTCTATTATTATTGAGAGCAAACCTAACTCGCTCAGTATGAAGAACGGACCTTCAGTCAGTATAGAAACTCAAATTAATGTCACAATGTAATGAAAATATTTATTTTTTTGAAAAAAATACTTTTGAATAGAGGCGTTTATTATTTTACAACACCATCATCATCATCATCTGCCTAGCCTTTTGCCCAAGTATGTTGGGGTCGACTTCCAGTCGAACCGGATGATGCAGCTGAATATCAGTATTTTACATAGAGTGACTGCCTATCTGACCTCCACAACTCAGTTAATACTGGGTAATACGATACCCTTTGGTAAGACTGGTCGACAGACTTTCAGGTCACTGACTACCTGTAACGACTGTCAAAGATCTATTTAATAATATGGCAGCCGGGACCAACAGCTTAACGTGCTTTCCGAGGCACGGAGGAAACTCGGTACCTACCTATGTAATGGGCGGTCACCCATCCACAGACCAACCTAGACAAGAGTGGCTTAACCTAAAGATCGACCTGAGTCGCAGATATTATTAAGCTACGAGTATTGTTTTACAACAAATAGTGGTAAATTGGCTTTAGCGATAATCGACGCTTTACAATTTTAAGAAGTAGTTATTTTATAATGACATCTTAAATCTTATTGCGTATAGTGTGAGAAGGAATCGAATTGAAATCTGATAAACATTTTGAAAAAGAAGAACTGTAAAAAGAAGTGTGGGTCGTCCAGCGGCGTGACAGGCAGATGAGGCTGGCGCAGGACCGTGGAGAATGCCACAACAAAGAGAGGCTATACCCAGCAGTGGGTGAATTCAGTCTGTAGATGATAATGATTATGATCCTTTCTACATAATATTTTTTCTTTATAATATCTATAAATCTTGGTCACCCTACTTCTAACTTGGATTATAGCATTTATGTGCCATAGGTCGTGAAGTCTAAACATTAGAGCTTTATGCATAGTGTCTACATTTTCTTCGAAATCGTATTAGTGATTAGCAAAAAGAATGGTATCTCTACTAAGTTTCGTTTAAGAGAACTACGTGGCCGCGCGGTCCTCCGCGTTTCAACCGCGCGGCCATAACTTCTAAGTACTGTAGGTCGTGAATTACAAACATTAGGCCTTTATTTATACTATCTACATTTTCTTCGAAATCGTATCAGTGGTTAACAAAAAGAATGGAACCTCTACTAAGCTCCGTTTGATAGAACTCCGTGGCCGCGCGGTCCTCCACGTTTCAACCGCGCGGCCATGGTTAAACCTTTATAACTTTCTGAATATTATATCTACGAATTTGCGGTTTGCACTGTTAGTGTTCTACAAATTCCTTCGTAATGTTGACGTAGTCGTTTTAATTCTACGACAATGTGGCCGAGCAATCGAAACGGACACCTCTTTGAGAGGGATGGGATCTACAACGCGTGCCCAGTGCGGGTTGGAAAATGTCACTTGTCTTCGAATTTTTTGGTTCTTACACACGATGTTTTCCTTCACCGTTTGGAGAGCAGTGGTGATGAAATCAATTACAAAAACTGGTGCACCTGCCTGGGTGAGAACCCACGACTTACTGTTCGTAAGTCGGGGCCGCAACCACTGGGCCACCACTGCTCTCAGTGCGATCATTTTCTCATTATTATGAGTTTCTATTGGACATATAGATTATTGTTAGCATAAACACTGTAAGTAAGTAGTTCTACGAACATTCCTTATTTCCTTCAGGCTAGCTAATTACGTCTGTGTTAGCAGTAGGTTCACCACAATAGCTTAACTTTGTACTAGATAGTTACGCAAACTATTATGCTACATAATTCCCCCACTAGTTACCTACTTTGTGTTCAAATAACTAATTATTTAGGTAATAACTTTGTATGAGAAATATTATAAGCAAGCAATCATAATGATTCATAGTGTTTCGAGCTATTTGTAAAGTTTTGAAATGATTTTCAATATTGTGAATGATATTTGATTTCAATGAAAATTAAAATGTCAAATCCAAAGTATTGCCATACAATGTGGTATGGCCCCGATAATTGCGACTCATCTCAATTTCACATTATCGTTATCATCATTTCAGCCGAAAGACGTCCATTGCTAAATTTAGGCCACCCCCAGCGTCTCGCATCCAGCGTATTCCCACAACCTGCACCAGGCTAATTTCACATGCATTAACCAACAGTCGACGGATTTTTAATTGTATTTAGACATCAGTCAGCTCTCCATATTTCATTCATCATCATCATCATCAACAGCCTATTAATGATCCCACTGCTGAGACATAGGCCTCCACTCTTTGAGAGGGAATAGGGCTATATATAATCTACCACGCGGGCCCAGTGCGGATTGGTAGATGTCACAAGTCTTCGAATTTATGGTTCTAGGACATGCCGGTTTCATCCCGATGTTTTCCTTCACCGTTTTTGAGAGCAGTGGTGATGAAATAAATTACACAAAGTAATGCGCCAGCCTGGGTTCGAACCCACGACTTACTGTTCGTAAGTCAGGGCCGCCACCACTGGGCCACCACTGGTTTACATATTTCATTAAGTTAAGATTAAATAGAAGCCTCGTTCGGTCGTTCAATTTGAGGCGCTCAGAATTCAATCAAGGGATCCAAGTATTCTAGCACGCGTTTGATTTGGTGCCCAACGATTAACACTGTGCCCTTAAACACTTATAAGGCACCCAGTGATGTAAAGTAGACCCTAGCGCAAGGATAACTATACCTAAGTGGTTAAAAGTTATGTACTTGTTTGGCGTCATATCAAAATCAAAATATTTCATTGTACAATCTCGTGGGACAGTCACTGAACTCCACGCAGAGTCGCTGGCATAAACTAGTCTTACTTAAAATTACCAATTTAATGCACCCTCTCACGGTTGCACCAATCAACGTAAACTCGTCTCCAATCACGTCACAATGTTTATTAACTAACCTAACAACTTACCGCTATCGTTTGCACAGGACGACACGTATGATTAATTTCAGGAGTCCGCATAACTCCTCGGCTACCTGCGGAACCCATCGCGAATAACTCGCATCAATCATGCCACTCATGTTTTCCTGTTTGTTTGCGGAGAAATAATGATGGTTTTGGGCTATTTTAAAGTTTGGGGCGAGGATATTAAAATGTTACGTAATTTAGAGGTATTTTAATGAGGTTGTTAATTAAGCACCTGTTATCTAATACTGTAAAATACTGGCATTCAGCTGCATTCAGTTTCAAGTCAACCCCAACATAGTTGGGACAAAAAGAATTTTGAAATGAATGACCTCCTTTTTGGAAGTCGGTTAACAAGGCTAACTAAAGGCTACATTTTATTATGATACATTGCACAGATTCTAATTGTACACCATAATATTTCCCGCATTAATTTCGAGAGATGCCGAAAATTCTGAGCCGAAAACCCCACCAAAATTGATGACTGAGATTGTCCGCCGTGATTGAAATTCGACCTAGAGTATTAATAATAGAAAATTTATTACATTGAAGTGTAATCGAAGCCACAGCCTTACTTCAAAGAGAAACACTATTCAAGGTGTCAATCTCCCCGTCGGGGCTGCGGGTTGTTCGAAAGAGATACCGCGGCCTCGGCATAAGGGCTAAGAAGGAACATGGGTGGTTTTTAGTCAGTAGAAGTCTGACACTTCCTTTCGCTCTGCCCAGAGTGGGAGGGGTTATTTGATGATTTTCCACCCCAAAAAAAAAAAAAAAGGTGTCAATCACTCGTGTATAAAATAAGAAATTGCAATTATGTGGCAAAAATATACCCTTGTCTCGATATATTCGCTTTTTATTTTTGTATTAAGGCCTCAGTTACTTTTGTGACATTGATGTATGGAGTTACACCTCATTTGTCACAAGCTGTTGAAAGGTTGAAAAGAAAATGATGGTCACTCGTGTGATTATACACTTATTTTTTGTTTTATTATTTCGTATCGCGTTATTGCGCTTGCTATCACGCTTGTAGTGTCCGAAGTGCTGAGCAGAAGTTTATAGTAACACCCAAATGTATTTAGTTATCTTTAAATACGTTTATAATAAATCTACCCAAATGGGTAGGTTTCCAGACTCCAGGCTTTTACTGGGAAATTTCTAGATAGCACTTTGCTGAATTTAGAATTTTAGGCTTAGAAGTCGAGTATCAAGCACCCCATCGAGACAGTAGGAGTGAGTTTAAAGGGTTTGGCAGAGGTTTACTCAAATAGTACACCCACATTTCGCCAGTTATTTTTAAGTCTCTTGTAATAGAGAAAGAGGGCGACCATATTGCCATCAACCGGGGACAATTTCAGCTTCCGTGACTTCCACTGAGACATACCTAATGGAAAAACCCAATAACACTTTTGCCGACCCGGGCATCGAACCCACGACCTCATGCTCAGCAGTCGCGCTTGCAACCACTAGACCAACGACGCAGTCAAGGAACTTTATAGCCTGAGTATACTTACGCTTGCCAATGATCAACAGAGCTCTTTAATCAACACAGATTTGAGAAAATTATATTAAGATCTTTTAAATCTAAAGGCCATTGTTTATAGAATTAAGTCTCTCTAATAATACCTATCTTGATATTAATCTGTTAATCATCCGGATTATTAAATCCGTTCATTTGCATTTCGTCCACATTGCAAGTCGGTTCCATAAATTCTGTACCTACCCATTGATATAAAAACTAAAGATACGGTCGTCCGAACATTTGCTTACAGACATACAGAGAATTGGTGTAGTCTGCTCGTTAACGTAACCTTGTATAAGCGGTGTGGCATTTTCGAGGTATAAAGAATATAAATAAAGCTTTTAATAAAATTTACGACCGCACCCGAAGAGAGCCGATCGTGGACTAGTTCACTTCGGCTTAGGAAAGACCTTATTGGGACCACGTTTGTGGCGTCATTTTAACATGCCGTCCGCCCAGTCCTTACGCAGTAATATATAAGTCAATGTACCTACCACTAAACTCGCACACAACACATTCCTAAAAAGAAAACTATATTGTGTTCGACTCAATTTAAAACTTCTTAAGACCTATACCTGGTAAGAACTATCGGATTTTCTTAGCGCAGCTCTGTAGCAGTGTGCCTGGGCCACATAAGTGCTTCCCCAGATGTGCATTTCGTTCATGCTTCAGTGGATTACATTCACTGAGGTGCAATACGGTTTTATCAGTTCTTCCGAACTTGTGCGGGAATGGAAGCGTGTCGTCTCAGATGACTTTATATTTGTTTAGTAGGCTCAGATACACACGTTGGATTTCCAACGTGTTGTATAGTATCCAGAAATTGTGAAAAAAGTAGTTTGTCAGTCTCTTTAAACTGTTATCTGTTTTGTGTTTATTGCTAGCGATGTAAATAACCCCTTTTTTTTTTTTTTTTTTGGGGTGTGGGAAATCATCAAATAACCCCTCCCGCTCTTGGGCAGAGCGAAAGGGAGTGTCAGACTTCTACTGACTAAAAACCACCCATGTTCCTTCTTCGCCCTTCATGTCGAGGCCTCGGTATCCCTTGCGGACAACCCGCAGCCTCGACAGGATGTAAATAACCCCTGACTTATAATGGTTAGACTTTTAGGCAACGCTCATTAAATCTAAGGTATTTTTATGCCGAAATATCCCATTTACAATTGAAAAAGATAAATTTCAGAGAGTTATTCTAGAAAACGGTGTTCAATAACGTCTGTTTCATATACCTTCCATTATCAACTCAAAATAACATTCATTGATTCAATCATTAAACATTTTCTCAATGCGACACTAAATAAAATACATTTGACATAATTAAACTAGGTTTGAATTTAATTACAGCGTCATCAAAGACGTTCTCGACCGAGTTTTATTGAGAGTTTGTCTATACAAGTCAATATTTACTGAAGATCGGACTGATGTCAAAGCGGTAACTTAATTACAATTAAATTGTTGAAGTATTTTGTTAGACGTAACTCTTTAAATGATAAAATAAATATGGTGAAAGGTCTCATGATTTAATGTAACTTAGAAACCGTCGATTAGAAAAAAGTTTTTTAATATCGCATTCAATTTTCGCAAGTCACTTCTGAATCAAGTAAGTATATAGGGTGTAAAAGTACCCTTAACGCAAACGAAGCAAAAGTTTTTGCGTAGGGGTACTTAGTTTGATGTACAGAATGCTTGGTTGACCGATGCGTGAAGGGTTCGTTTACACCCTGTAGAAATGAGGGATAACTGTTTTCGTTCTTTTTGTGGTATTTTTATGTAAACAGTGTTAGAAATAATGTAACATAAATGCGTTTGTAACTCAACCAGTTTAACCGAGGTTAACGGGTAACGCATTACGCAGAACTAAGTGGGCGATGGAGGCCGTTAAAAATCAAAATCAAAATCAAAACTCATTTATTCAAACTAGGCTGATAATCAGCACTTTTCGAACGTCAAAATTTACTTTACTTTACTTATTTACAAGTGACAGTCCCCCAAAACGCCCACCCTTCGACACTTCCTAGTGTTTTTGCTGGAAAGAAGAAGTGGCGGAACAAACTCTCCAGCAACACATCTGTCTGTTTGGTTAGAAGAACCAGACTCGATACAATACTATGTGTAAGTTAATATTACGATTGACTACAATCAATAATAAAAGGTATATAATAATAAAACATAAAAAAGACATAACATATTATATCAGTAAACTAATTTTGGAGAAAGAACATAAATTACAAACATTGTCTTGTGTTCAACTCAACGACCAGCTATTCTTATCATTTAAGTAGTCGTTAATGGAATAGTAAGCTTTTGAACAAAGATTAGATTTCACTTTGGCTTTAAATGCATTAAATGGCAAGTCTAAAAAAGAAGATGGCAGTTTGTTATAAAATGTTATACCGAGCCCTACGAATGAATTATGAACTTTGTGAAGCCGGTGAAAAGGAGCGCGTAGTTTATGCTTATTTCTGGTGTTAAAGTTGTGAATATCACTGTTTTTAGTGTACAGGTGAATATTTTGTCTAATATATAAAATGTTGGCAAAGATGAACTGAGAAGCAACCGTGAGAATACCAATCTCCTTAAAAATATCTCTAAGAGAAACTCGGGCACCCAGCTGATAAATTGCACGAACGGCTCGCTTCTGCAGAACAAATATATTTTGAATATCAGCAGCTTTGCCCCACAGCAGAATACCGTAGGACATAACGCTGTGAAAATAACTAAAGTAGACTAACCGTGCTGTATCAACGTCAGTGAATTGTCTTACTTTTCTGACGGCGTATGCGGCCGAACTTAGCCTTCCCGCTAGGCTTGATATGTGTAATCCCCATTGTAATTTTGAATCTACTGTTATGCCCAGAAATACAGCAGAGTCGGCAGTTTCCAGCTCTTGATTGGCGAGGATAATATTGGGACCTAGATTTCTGACATTGGGTAAAGCGAACTTAATTATTTTAGTTTTCTTGGCATTAAGAACAAGGTTGTTTGTTGTGAACCAATCCGTGACCATTGATAGCGTGCTATTTACGTCGTCAAAATTGTGTCTATTCCTATCTACTTTAAAGATAAGAGAGGTATCATCTGCAAATAGTACAACGTCACAAAAACCTTTTAAATAATATGGTAGATCATTAATATAAACCAAGAATAAAAATGGACCCAGTATTGAACCTTGAGGTACACCAAGCCGAACCGGTAGTCTGGAAGATTTCGCGCCATTTACGTCTACACATTGGAATCTATTTTGTAAATACGAATCTATCACATTTAGGGCCTCGTTTTGAACACCGTAATGACGCAGTTTCCGTAAAAGCGTATCGTGATGTACGCAATCAAAAGCTTTAGAGAGATCGCAGAAAACACCGATTGCATTTTGCGCGTTCTCCCATGCGTTAAATATGTGTTTTAGCAAAGCAACACCTGCATCCGTAGTCGAACGACCCTTTGTAAAGCCATATTGATCATTATGAAGGAGATTAGGCAGTCGGTCCACGCTAAATGATATACAGCTGCATCCGGTGGCCACATAGTTAGGAAAAGGCTAGGCAGATGATGATGATATTTCAAGTATGAAGAAAACCACACACTATAGGAGTGAATGTCAAAAAACTGGCCGAGTGCGAGTCGGACTCGCATAAAGGGATCCGTACCATCGTAGTAGGGAAGCCCCATTTAATTTGTATTATTTGTTGTTATAGCTGCAACAGATATACCTACGCATTTTTATTAGTCCAATTTGCCCGTAAAAAGTAACATTAAAATAAAACCTTGATATAATTTTTGTGACACCATACGAAAGTTTATTCTCAAGTTGGCGAAGTTTTGACGTGTTTACCTTTGGAAAGATTTCAGCGGAACCTTTATGGAAGTATGCTTAGTATCTCTTCTCTATGGGACAGTGGATAAGTTTACGTTGATCCACGAATAAGGTATAATGCTTTAAGGCCGTGGATGTTGAAAAGGTTTATTAATATTGTAAAACGTTGACGTTATCGACTGCTTGATGGCGTTACTAACAATTTTAATACCAGGCACATGAAACCGCTGCGGGTTATTCGAAAGAGTTACTGCGGCTACGGACACAAAGGGCTAAGAACATGGGTGATTTTTAGCCAGTAGAAGTCTGACACTCCCTATCGCTCTGCCCAGAGCGGGAGGAGTCATTTGATGAATTCCCACCCTGTAAAAAAAAGGCAAATGAAACCGACCGCACACACCTACCACGGTTTGTGGAGGGAAGTGGATATTCTTTTTTACTACTACCTAAGTACCTACTCCTCGGCTATTCTTTTCTGTTTAATTTCTTTGCGGTATCCCAGACAGTTACATTGTTTCTCTGGGACTTCGTCGAGCTTCATTGTCTTAGTGCTTTTCTGGTGTTCGTGACTGTTGATTCTCGTTTTCAGGAGTTGCAGTGGTTTGGAGAGCGCGTGACGGGCAGGTCCCAAAAAAATATACTAATGTTTGTTGCTGCATCACCCAAAGTTGACTGGTAGAAAATGCCTATGGCATTAAGTCCGCCTGTATACTTTGTGCTTGAAGTGTTAAATAAAGAAATAAACTGTAAACTTCGCATCTAGGTTGAATAACGCAAGGAACTGCGTTGTCTTTTGTGCGATTTAGTAATATGGCGTCTATCTTGCCACATAGGAACAACAACTGTAGGATCGCAATGTGGGATTTTGCCCACAAGACCCATCATTCGATTGGCCGAAGAATCCTCCCTTTTCTGTGGAGTGGAAAGAACTCTCCACCCAGTACCTCATCACATAAGTAATGTGAGTGACTTTACCGCTAATAAAATTATCTGATCTCTATAATTGAGTAAAAACAAAGCATTAATCTCGTAATTTCTTTTCCTGATACCCACCGTATTGTAGATAAAGCCTCTTACGGGACACAAAAGAAATAAATCAGACGAAACAAGTCGAAGATAAAGTCTGACACACCCTTATGTTGGGTTAGTTGTATACAACATAATATACCCACACACACACACCCACAAAACACACGTACACATAAACACACAGAAATATATCTAATTACTTTGTACCGACATATTGCAGCACGCTGCAAAAACCACTAAAGTGCATTGGCTTCTTCAATTCCATTTAATTTGAACAACATTGTTTGACTAATGTATAAAGTGTATGTACTTTAGTCAAACAGTTGTTTTGTTTAAACAGAAATATTATATCGACCTCGTATTTTCTAGTGCTTTACTATACAGGGTGTAAATCAACCCATCACGCAGCCGTCAACCAAGTATTCTGAACATCAAACTAAGTACCCCTATGCAAAAATTTTGGCTGGGAAACGACTTTTTTTTTGGGTCAAAAATCACATTTTACGGTAAAACTCAATGTAGCACTGTTAAAACATTGTGCTAGTGGATGCTTTGAATAGTAAACGGATCATGGAGGTAATTTAAGTAAAGTTATAACCTGAAAAACTGGTATTTACAAAAACAGCTGTGAAAAATTTGGAACTTTGACCCCCAATATCTCCGTAACTAGGAGGTTCCCAGGTATGGTCTAGTTAAGAGTACTTTTACACCCTTATTATTACTACTACTAATTCAAATAAAAAAATAAAAGAAATGATTAAACAACTTGAATAAAAAAAATACACTACGAATAGGTACTTTCCACACTCTTAAAAATCAATGACGTATATTAAAACGTTTCCCAGTTAGATTGCCGACAACGGAATCACCCCTCTGATTATTTGATGACACATCAATGCATGCAGCCTTGGGGGTTCTTTATTATCTCATGATCGTCAGCCATAGGTCCATGATGCTGTATACATAAGGAAGTTCATAAACTTAGGGAAACCTATTCACAAGCTGGAGAGGGACATTGCGATTCAGAGATGAGATCGCAATCGTTCCCAATTTGAAAAACAGAAAGAAAATACTTCACGACAGTAATTACAGATACAATCACCCCAACCTTGGATGCCCCAACACTCACACACACATACCCACACCTTCTATTCACACAAACACACCCACACATAGGGATGGAGTCACCAGTGTACCCCACAACTAATATTAAAGATGTTCGATAAGGCACCGTGTGTCCTATCAAGCATCTTGTTCTATTGTTTCCGTAAGGCGTGTCCTTTGAGCATGGGTTCCAGCTGGGAGCGAGGAAGACAATTGGATATTTACGAAGATATGGCTTTTTGTTCGTGTAGTTGTCGGTTTTTAAAGACGCATTGAATAGTAGATGTTGTGTTGTTGTGATTTATTCGTTTTGTAAGATACATTAATTAAGAGATTTAATAGGAAAGCTAGGTTCAGACCCAGATTAGACCAAGTATTATTGAGTTTTTCATCGTAAATATCTCGGTAACAGTTCGGAATCTCATGGAATATTTGTGATGACAAAAACCTCTTAGATGAGACTTAAAACGTAACTGCTGTAATGTGACTGCTATACACCAACTCCTCTTTGCTAGCGCCATGTTATCATTACAGCGTCCGCATATCAGGATCACAGAATAATTGAAAACATGGAAATTATACTGATAACTCGGTAGAAAATATCCCTTGGTAGTCTAAGTTTTGAAAAGGTTATTTTAAGCACTAAAACCTTTGCGAGCAAGACTCTTTCGTCTAGGTATTTAATTTTCTCATAACTTCGACAATGTCGTCTGCCTGCCTGACTTTCTAACGTCGCGGAATTCTTGGAATCGGCCTTCTTAGCTGTACCTAAAGTATTTCAAAGTTGTGTCAACCGTGAAACGTCAACTCTGTAGCGAATATATTTTTACCTCGACAAACAAAAGACAGTTGCGTACCTACACGCTTGTGTTTAGTCACGTACGGCTATAGATAGTATCGCTTCGCTTGAAGTGGACTGCGGTACGTTTGATGTAGAGCGAGTAACGACTTCGCTTTGTACTAACTGTTCTTTAGTTTGTTTCAGTTTAATAATATTGAATTAGAACCTATACCTAACTTAATATACTTACATCGTTATCTTAATATTTAGACACCCTAGCTTCTTTAAGATTTCCTTGAGGACTGGCTTAGAGAAGTTTTCGTTCAAAAAAACTAATATTAAAAAATGTAATAACACTACTTGACCTGGGAATCGAACCTAGAACCTCATGTTTAGCAAAAGCGTTAGTGATCACTTGGTCTTGCAACCTTTCGATTAACGAAGCACATAGTCGTTTCTTGTTAATAAATATTTAGGAATTCTTGTTTGATTTCTAATTTCTTGTGTGTACCTTTACCATTTGTACCTATAAACATTATCTACTCGTACAAAAGAGCAGCACACCAACTATACTCAGTCACGTACTGCGACAGATGTTATCGCTTCTCCTGAAGTGGACCGCGAGTCGTTTGCTGAGGAGGGAGTAAAGACTTGCCTTTGTGGAACAGTACTGTTCCTTGATTTCATTCTGTTTAATGAAATTCTAGAAGTGGTTAAGACAAAAGCTAAGGACTCAGAGAATATAAATTTTTAGTTTTTTGTTTTGAGCAACTTTGAAAATGGATGTCTCAGTTTTTATTCTGATCGTTGTGTTTAGGCTGTATTTAAAATCATGATATTCATCTCGGGACCTAGACTCATCAAGGCTTATAATAATATAGGGTGTAAAAGTACCCTTAACGCAAACGAAGGGCATTTGTTCTCCCCACCACTGCGATATTTTTTTTGTTCTAGACCAAAATGTTATTTTTGACCCCAAAAAAAAGTCATTTCCCAGCAAAAATTTTTGCGTAGGGGTACTTAGTTTGATGTACAGAATGGTTGGTTGACGGATGCGTGAAGGGTTCGTTTACACCCTGAAATAATAATAAATTTATTTGTCAGAATATTGTTGCTATAGGTGTTACAAATAATTTGATGTCCATAATATTTTCAACTAAACGTTCTACAATTATTACAGAATTATTGGTAACTCAGTACCTACTACCTGGATTGTGCAGGTCAGATGGACAGTCGCTTCATGTACTGATGGTATTCAGCTGCATTCGGTTAGACTAAAAGGTGACCCCAACGGACTGGATTAGAGGACAACTAATAGAGAAGTATGGAAGAATAAGACATTCTGCGAAAAACTGTGTGAATGGTGATGATGGTAAAAGTGCTACATCTTGTATACCACAAAGGCGAAGCCTTAGAGGTGCCTAAACTATTTTTACCTCAACAAACACTATATGAAAAGAGCAGTTCACCTGTACTTAGTCACGTCCCGCGACAGATGTTATCGCTTCGCTTGAAGTGGACTGCGAACGTTTGCTGACATAAGGAGACTCACAAAGGGAGTTCCACCCTTCATTGAAGACTACTGTTCTCCGATGTAATGTAATTATATTGTTCAAAAGCAATCGTAGAAAAGAGATCGTTGTTTACGATTGGATGAAAGTCGTGAGAGTCTGGCTTCGAAGTAATTTTATTGACTAACTAGACAATTACACACAATTGTACATTACAGGCTGTAATGTTCCCACTGCAGGGACTCAGGCTTCCTGTCTATGGGAGAGATGGGCTATAATCCAACACGCGTGCCTAGTGCGGGTTGGTAGATGTCACATGTCTTTGATTTTTTTGATTCTAGGACATGCCGATTTCCTCAAAATGTTTTTCTTCACCGTATTGAGAGCAATAGTGATGAAATAAATAACACAAAGCAATGCGCCTGCCTGGGTTCAAACCCACGACTTACTGTTCGTAAGTCGGGGCCACAACTACTGAACAATATGCCAAATATAAATGGGACTTAATATTAAGACAATAATTATGTGCGTGTGGCACTTAGGTACGTACGACGACTAATTAAGCCATACAAAACCAGTTAATGCGAATCTCTCGCTGTACGGGAAATCTATACAAAGCGAGACCATTTTATACTGTATGGCATTGATGTGTGAGTGGCAGTGTGTGCCTAGACCTATATGCAAAACAGGTGTGATAATAAGCTATACATTTTGTTTTTACTTCTTCACAAACTGTGCTTATTCAAATTGCCAAGATTTTTCGCATCTTTTGAAAGAGACAGACACGAGCACTAATGTGTTTACACATAGCAAAATTATAAAGCAGTTTTGTCGAGAAACATAGATCGAAGCTTTGATATTTGACCTATTTCGGTGTCTGGTTCCAAAATACATTACTATTTAGTGATTTGCTATCACTAAATAATAATGTATTTTGGAACTACAATAAAATACAATAAACGCAGCTAGTGAAAATCATTTTAAAAAATGCTAGGCTGGTAGATTACGTACTAAAGATCAAACTGCTCTTCTTACATATAAAATAGTATATATTGACCTCAATAGAATGAAAGCGGTGCCCAAAACAAACAACGAAAGGTCAGGAAGAAGATGAATACACGATGACCTTGCAGTATATGGTTAAGGATTTGTCCACACCTGACACAGCGATCTTAATCGGTATTTAATGTTTATCGAAAAAATACCGGTATCGAGGCCAATTTCAGGTGCATAGTGATCAGCCAATTATGTTCCCCCGGCTGGGACACAGGCCTCCGTTCAATGAGAGGGATTGGAACTATAAACCACCACAGGCTCAATGCGGGTTAAGAGATGTTTATTTATTTATTTATGTATTTTGTTTCGTAGAAGTTGTTTAACTTTTCTTTGCAGTCGCTTTATAATAGTAATATATGACGTTGTTTCTGTACCGTTTTTAAGCTATTGCATAGCTTCTATCGCGGGCCTTGAGCGTGGGGACCGAATCCAGAAATTCCGTAACGAAAAAAAAATAAAAACCTAACGAATTGACACTTGACAATTTCTTGAAATCAAAAATTGTGAGTTGCCTGTATTTAATTTTATTATTCAGTCAAAAACTTCCTCAAAGAATTTCTGTGAGCGTGTTAATTAATTTTATAAACGTAAGATAAGATACTATTAATAGAAATTATCAATAAATTACATTATTTGAGCAAACATATGAATAAAAATAAATTAAATTATATAAATCAAATGTAACCTTCATAGCTCTAACCACTAAGAAAAACTATGACACAAAATAAAAGAAAAAGTAAATGACATCTTGACAACTGACGTAATGTCAGATGAAAAGTAAACATTGAAAAATTATTAGATTTAATATTTTAAAACAGCAAAATCAAAGTTAAAAAATCGAATAAGATAGATTATAAGGCTGCCAACAAAAATAGTTGTCGCCAAGGCGCGACATGAGACGTAAAAGGACATTTTATAAAAGATGAGGATGATTAGTAAAAGTGTAAGTATAAATACTATACCTATTTAAATACTGCATTAATAAAATAAATAAATAATTATAATTGCATAAGTTGATAAAAAATGCTATGCAATAGCTTTACCGCGGCAGTCTCCGAGTGCCACACGTCTTTTTTTTTTTTAAGTGTGGGAAATCATTAAATGACTCCTCCCGCTCTGGGCGGAGCGAGAGGGAGTGTCAGACTTCTACTGATTAAAAACCACCCATGTTCCTTCTTAACCCATTATGTCCGGGGCCGCGGTATCTCTTTCGATCAACCCGCAGTCGGTCTCAACAAAATGTTTTATAAGCTAGGCCTCGGTATTAAGTAAACAAAGAAACCGATACCGCGCTTACAAGTGGAACCCGACCTTAACAATGAATGTGTTCACTGAAAATAGATATAAAATGCTTCACAAAGGATATCACCCACTCTTACTCGTAACTCAACTATTATGACAAGTAAGTGTAGGATGATGTTATATTTTTACAAAAGAGTACTGATCACCTGTATAGATCGAGTGGAAACCTACAATGTGAAGTTTATTTTCTTCTTTAAAACATTACCTTACTCTAAGAATTTCTCTTGGGTGCGTTTACAAACATTAAACTCACATACACAAACTAAACTAAATCTGTAGGCCATGCAAATATTTGTTACGTGCGGGGATCAAACCCGCGCAGACAGCGCAGCAGTCAATTGCTCAGCCACTGCGCCAATCATGCCGGCAACTGTTTTTGAAACTATTTGTTTTTGATGAAGTATATTCTGTCAGAGAGTTTTACTTTTTTGAGGAACATTACATGACTTTCAATACAACACTAAACACACTAGCACACACACACAAACACTAACACTAGTTACAAGTAAGTCTAACACTAGTTATAAGTTATTGTACTACTAACAAATTGTATCACAGTTTATTTTATTTTTAATATTATATGTATTTTGTGATTTTTGTGCCTACTAACATAGTTTATAAGTTCCTTTGTTACTAACCATTATGGATCTTTGTTATCCGAGAATAAATAAATAATTATTATTATTAATACTAGCAGAGACATTGCTGTAGACGTTGTTGTTGTGTCGCTCCATGTAAAATACTGGTATTCAGCTGCATCTGGTTAGACTGGAAGCCGACCCCAACATAGTGGGGAAAAGGCTAGGCAGATGACGATGACTTGTTGTTGTTGTGTACTTGTTGTTAAAAGCGAAAGTTTGAACGGATATTTGTTACTGATCATGCCGGAACGGTTGTATTGTAAGGATCTGGATGAAATTTAACAAAAAGATCAGTCTGGAATTGCATATAGGCTTTTATAGGTAGCACGGTCCGTGCGAGAGAAACTTCGGGCATAATACATAAATTATGTATCCAATAAGTATAACAAATGATAAAACTGTTTTATCACACTCCAAAACCTACTAGAAATCCTATTTACATACAAAAGCTCACGCCTTTACCACATAGTGCAAGTAGACACAAATAACACCCATACCGTTACTGCAACCTTTAACATAAACAACCAAAACACCATTTCCATCAACCCAGAACAACCCAAAACCCAACAACCGTCCCACATTAGACGCAGTCCTAATTATTTTCAAGAAGGAACCTGCGCCGCTTGACTCCATTTCCTCGGTAACGAGTGTACAGTCGAACAAGGCAATAAGTAACCAGCTAACTTCTTACTTTAGTTTTATGATAACACAGATACATTTAGAGACTAATGTCATACGATATAGTGTTTGGCATAAGTTGTTTAATGTCAAACGCTTTTTAATTCAAAATTGCAATCAATGCTATCAGTGTCATCATCATCATTAGCCAATAATGTTCCCACTGCGAACATTATTGGCTAATGATGATGATGACGATGATGAGGCAGTCGCTTCATGTAAAATACTGGTATTCAGCTGCATCTGGTTAGACTGGAAGCCGACCCTAACATAGTTGGGAAAAGGCTAGGCAGATGATGATACTTATTGGCTTGTTCGACTGTACGTCCCGGTCTCCCGGCCGAATGGCCCTCTTGTTAAAAATGCATGAAAACGAGCCGTAACACGTAGTAACTACCTCCCTTTAACACGCCCTGCGAGTGTTCGTACGTATCTCGTCGGTAGCCAGATCTGTTTCATCGGTTTTTGATGGCTTATTTCCTGTAAGTGGCGTTATTGATTCTTTTTGGTTGATTGCGTTGTGTAGGTAGGAGGGATGAAATACATATGACTAAAAATGTGATAAACAAATATATATTGATGGATGGAGAGTGAGAGGAAGGCCAAAGAAAAGATGGATGGATTGCGTGAGGAATGATGTGAAAGAGAAAGGAGTAAATAACACCGTGACGTGTAACAGGGAAGAATGGAAAAGAAAACATGTTGCGCTGACCCCAAATAGAATGGGATAAGGGCAGGAAGATAATGATTATGAGGATTATTGTGATGTTTAGTTAGTTTTACGTTATATTATTCTTAACGTGTCAATGTCAATTCACTCCAGGGTAGAGTCATTTATGCATCTCCACTTCAGCAGGTTTTCATTGCTTCGACCAACCTGGGTAAAGGGAGTGTCAGACTTTTACTGATTAAAAACCACCTATGTTTCTTCTTAGCACTTTATGTCGAGGCCACGGTATCTCTTTCGAACGACCCGAAGCCCCGATGGGACCTGCAGCCCCGACGGGACCCGCAGCCCCGACGGGAAGGATTCATTACCTCGCCACAGCGTTAGTCTTTCCGTAGACGGCTCGCCAGTGAGTGTTATGTGATCTGCTGTGTGAGACTGGGTTCAGTCATTCGCTGTGCTCGTGTTGAGGTCGTAAAGTTTCCCATAAAGACGTACTCATCTGCCTCACCTTTTCTCAACTACATTGGGGGTCAACTTCCAGTCTTACCTGAACTTATTTTATTTCATGGAGCTACTACCTACTTGGCCTTTACAACTTAGTGACCTTAGTACCCTTTTTTTTTTTTTGGGGGGGGGGGGGGAAATCATCAAATAACCCCTCCCGCTCTTGGGCAGAGCGGAAGGGAGTGTCAGACTTCTACTGACTAAAAATCACCCATGTTCCTTCTTAGCCCTTCATGTCGAGGCTGCTGTATCTCTTGCGAACAACTCGCAGCTACCTTAGTACCCTTGGTTATACTGGTTGCAGAAATTCGACTGTATTTCGTTACTCCGAAGTTCGAAATGCCGATGTACGGTATACAGAAAGTTTGTGAGTCCGAATTACGTCAGTCAGAATGTACGCTATGACGAAGAACGTTATTCAGAATGTTCGTTACTCCGACGTACGTTACTCCGAAAGTTTGCTACTACGAAGTACTGTATTCAGAATGTTCGTCACTCCGATGTACGTTACTCCGAAAGTTTGCTACTACGAAGTACTGTATTCAGAATGTTCATTATCGCGAAGTACGGAACTCCGAAAGTTTGCTATGACCAATTACTCAATAATAATTGAGAAAATTCCTCATCGAGATTCTGAGAGAGTATTTCGAATTAGTCGAGTATTATAAATGTACACTGTGAGGATAAACTATCTATAACAGTGTACAAATAAAAATCTAAGTAAAAGCAGGTTAATCAATTCAAAATAATCTTAAAACATGGGGTAATAAAAAACTAAATTAACTTTTCTATACACTAAAATTGAAAATAAAATAATTTAATTGTAATAATAAAAAAATCAAGTTTTAAAATAAATGATGTATGTATGCCAGACTTCGTAAATATTCCTTTAAAGACACGGTGTCTTTCTTGACCATAATTATGCTCTTTGATCTTGTTTGTGAGCTATTTCTTTTGCGTTTCGAAATGTTTGCCGTTATTCTTTCTATTTCCAAAATCGTATTTTATTGTTTTTCTAATAATTCTACTAATGTTTTGTATATTTATATTCTGCTTTTTAGGGTTCCGTACCTCAAAAGGAAAAAACGGAACCCTTATAGGATCACTCATGTGTCTGTCTGTATGCTCGACCATCCCCTTATCTCCGAAACTTCTAAGCCTAAAATTTTGAAAAAAATACAGAATTTAGTTCAACGCTTATAAATTACAGGAAAATCTATAAAAAGTCTATGGTGCTAAAATAACATAGAAAATCTCTCAATATCTACTACAATGGAACCCTTCATGTGCAAGTCCGACTTACACTTGGCCAGTTTTTTCTATTGAGCAGACTGTTTAAACGGTTGTGCCAATTGAATTCTGTGTTGTTGGTATATTCGTGTATACGCAATATAACACAGACCACATCCGAGGAGGGAGGGAATCTAAAAAAATAATAATTATCTAATTAAAAAAAAAATACTTGTAAAACCTATTTGCACAATAATCATCATTTATAATACTTGACTAATTCGAAATACTCTCTCAGAATTTCTATGAGGAATTTTCTCAATTATTATTGAGTAATTGGTCATAGCAAACTTTCGTAGTTCCGTACTTCGCGATAATGAACATTCTGAATACAGTACTTCGTAGTAGCAAACTTTCGGAGTAACGTACATCGGAGTGACGAACATTCTGAATACAGTACTTCGCAGTAACAAACTTTCGGAGTAACGTACATCGGAGTAATGAACATTCTGAATACCATACTTCGTCATAGCGTACATTCTGACTGACGTAATTCGGACTCACAAACTTTCTGTATACCGTACATCGGCATTTCGAACTTCGGAGTAACGAAATACAGTCCAGAAATTCGGGACGCTGACTACCAAGACCTACAAATGATAGCCGAGACCAATGGTTATTGTACTTTTCCGAGTCACGAGGGAAACTCTGCATATAATGAAAAGGAATTTCTCAGTAGTAGCCACGGAGTCTGGATTTGTGCCCGATTGATAACAATAGGGATGTTTACTGACTAAAAAAATATGATTCTAATTAGTCCGCCTGTTAGATTATCGAAAAATATTGGATACGTATTTTTTATTTTATCAAATCAATAAATAATGACGAAGATAAAACGCGCCAAAGATTTGAGTAGGGGTTTGTGACGTCACTCACCGGTAAAAAATGTCATACTAATGTCTTAGAATATGACGTCACACGAGTTTTCAAAGCACTGTATCGTCTTCATTGTTTGTTTACGTGAAAAAAGAAAAAATACGTGTCTAATATTTTTTGGAAATCTATCTGACGGAATAATTAGATTTTTTTAGTTAGCTACCCTATTTGTTCTCCCCTAAATGTGGATTTATTATTAGTTTTCTAAGTATATCTCTGCCTAACCCTGCGGGGATTATAAGCTTGATATTATGTTAATTAACTAAACTCCTATTTTACCAAGGACCACAACTGTAATTACCACGTTACACTAGCCTGTCATTACATACACAAAGTTTACAGTTTAAAGTCGTAGTCGCAGTACTAGCAGTCGTTCTATGCAATTGCACAGCGTTTTGTAGATAAAGCCGGGTTCACAATGCCGACGACAAAGGGCAGACAGTCTTTGTGTTCTCGATATTGTCGACAAATGACGCATACCTAACGTTGCCTTTTGAAGGTAATTCTGTTGTCATGAACGTTTGTTTTGTCTCCGTTTTGAAAGGTTTGTGAATTGTGACGTAGTCTGTTCTAAGCCTTAAAGTTGGGAGGAAAGAGTTGATATTATTGGGATTTGTATTGTGTGTTGTGGGACTGCAGTCATAGAAGGTTTCTTGTATTTCAGTTTCACTAAAAATAATGTTGAATTTCAGATATTTTACTACTTTCTAAATACATATCGAAGATGAAGACGACATTTTGTTACTGTATTGTTATCCTATGTTATGTTCAAAGGATACTTCTTGGAATTTTCCAAAGGAATGGTACTGGAACGTTTTGCATAAGGAGGAACACGGATGGGTTATTCTCAGTAAAAGTCTGACACTCTATTCTGCTCCGCATAGAGCGGGAGGAGTTATTTGATGATTTCTATACTTAAAAAATGCTGGTCTGTCATAGAAAGGATCGCGCTCGTTTAGGTACTTAGATGGGATTCATGATATGCATAATGCCTAACATTTTGAAGACTATAGAGACTTGATATTACGTTACTTATTCCGTGATACAAATAACCTTAAATATGCATTTACATGCATTCAAAACTTTAAAAAACTAAGCGAATGCAAGCCCATTATACTAAATATAAAATGCATTAAAAAAAAATTACAACAAACTAAATTACGAGTAGTTTGCGGTGGATTTATGAACATTATTATAAAGCAATGCGTGATTTTTCCTGAAAGCATTTAATTTTAATACTCGGCTGAACCGTTTACTGTAGAACAGTAAGCCGTTGGAAACATGAGATGTAAGTAGCATGTAGTTTCAACTTAATAATCTTATTATTGTACTCTTATTTTGTGCTTGCATGTAATTTTATGTAGGGAGTTCATGACCAAATAATATAATAGCAGCCACACAAATTGATTAAAGGTATTAATTTTAAGCTCATAGTTGTTGTTGCAGTTGACGGCACGGTTGGCGCAGTGGCTCAAGCAATGGACTGCTGCACTGCGTGTCGCGGGTTCGATCCCCGCACGGAACAAATATTTGTATGACCTACAGATAATTGTTCCGGGTCTGGGTATTTGTGTATGTGAGTTTAAATGTTTGTGAACGCACCCACGATACAGGAGAAATTCCTAGAGTGGGGCAACGTTTTATTAAAAAAAAAAAGTTAAGCTCCGTTTACTCCTATGGATGGGTGACATAAAATCTAGTAACTTGGTTGTGGAGGTATAATGATGCAGCATCTTCATCGGAGACACCAGTTTTTCGCTTCAGCTCATTAAAAAGCCGACCATCATGTAGATGGGGAAAAGGTTTTTGAAAGGTTTAGCAAGTACAGCAATTATGAGACATTTTAATTAAAATCTTATTAGAATTTAGACTAGAATATATCATAGTCTGTAGCATGTTCCCACTGCTGGGACACAGTCCTTCTCTCTCACCTCATAGTAGAGGAGACGGTGAAGATCGACCTTCACCGCTCTGATAACCAGATGAGACGTATTTCTTATCAAATATAATTTATAAACAAATATGCCTCTGATAACTTGCCTATCAAAAAGTGCTAATAGCTATTTTTAATTTAATTAATTTTAATCAATTTTCTTTCATCACCTTCACTCTTTTGATAACCGAATGAATTTTATATCAACTGATAGTTTTTAACACACAGAACATGCCTAGGTAGGCTTGCCTACTCATTTCTGTATATGGCTACCTGGCAAGCTGTGAACAGGTAAGTAAATATACTACACCGATCTGCTAACCAATCGAAATTGATATCAAAGGTTAGATATTTTAATTACAAAACCAATCATATAGGCTTGCCTGCTAAAAATAGCTAAAAAAAAGTAGTTGTGAGCACTTTTTGATAGGCCAGTTATCATAGGCATATTTGTTATTACATTTGAAAAGAAATACGTCTGTCTGGTTATCAGAGCGGTGAAGGTCGATCTTCACCAGCTCTTAGGCCATCAATGTCAAAGCAAAATCTGAAATTCAACTAATTTATTATTTACTAGAATTAACTTACTATGTACATTAATTAAAAACTAATAAATAAACTAACAATAAACTATAAAAGGGCATCAAAAAACTGCTCCTCAACGCTGTCAGCCGGTAATGTGCCCAAAAGACTGGCGGCATTCCCACGTTGTATGGCAACACTTAGCCTCTGGCCAAGATAAAAGCCAGCCCTTGGGTCACGAGAAGCGTCAACTAAGCGTTTAGAAATTTCCTTAAACAGGCTATGAGCACTCGGACCCCACGGCCCCAGAGTTTCAACCCCAAACGGCTCGAAAATATAGTTTCCACAAAGGTTACTATATTTACGCCGCTTGAGGCACCACCTGCGCAGCACGATGAACTTGGAAGATGTGATGGCGCAAGAGTATCGACACATGTTGCGTCCCACACTAAAGGCCTACCCATCTTCCAAGGAAATAAAGACATGCCGTCCGGTCTCTTGCCATCGTCGCGTGCCAAGCCATTGGGTTCTAAAACAGCTGGCACGCCGACGGCGACAAGAGCACGTCGGATGATGTCGTTTAAGTTCGCGTGCCGCGCAAAACGGCCAGCACTACGGCTGCATGACAGGCCGTGGTGACCTAGGCTGTTGACAGCTTCACCACATTGACAGCGATGAGGAGAACAGCAGGCGGCACTAAGACGCAAAGAAGCAGCGAGGCGGAAGGTCGTGTCGTCGAACAAAGTGCCTATGTTCGACGACGGCAGTGTGTGAAGCCAAAGACCCGACTCCCATTCACCCACAGCCAGCAGGCGTAAAGGGTATAAAAGATTAGAACAAGTAGAAAACATGTCAAGAAATATGCGCATATATTATCGCTTGTCTGAAACTCTGAAGTAGCGACTTATAGTGACCCGATATTCAATTTTGAAGGTATTTAGGCGCGTATTCAAGAAATCATTCAAATAATCGTCCACGTGGTCATGCGGAGGCAGGGAAGATTTATAATAAGGCGTGCCGCACGTATGTGCGGTGCGTGCCACGCGTATATGCGGTTCGTACCGCTCATCCGCGCGGTCAAGTGGAGGCGACAAAGGTCATGTACAGTTTACTTGTGTTAGACATCAACGGATTTTATACAAGACTATGCTACGTGAAATCCGCTTGACCACCTGACCTGCTCAGATGAGCTACTGTCATGTGATAACCGTCTAAATCGCTAATTAAATTTATCATAAATTATTCTTATTGAAGTGTCTTTTTGGGTTTGTCTGTGAGACCGAGCTGTTTTTTTTAAGTAACGTTTGTCGTGGCCGCTACCATTTAGAAGATTTGTTGGTGGATTATGCATTAGATATCACTAAAATTGTAAACATTTAGAATTTTACATATTTTCTATATTTGTAATAAAATTAAAACAACTTTTTCGCCCATATTATAATTTTTGCTCCAATTCACAAATTATAACACTTAACAAAATTCACAAAACGATTGCAAGGAAAAAATGAAAACAATGATAGAGCAAAAATATCTCTCTGTCGGATACCGGTCTGTTTTATATTATTGTGTGTATTTTACCTATGGGCCTTAGTTGCCTGAAATAAAATGATTATTATTATTATTATTATACCATTTAATTGGACGACCAGCTCCTTTTCATTACTCAAAAAAGTTTCCACCCTGTGTGTGCATTTTTAAAAATAAAATTAATAGACTCACAAACGGAAAAAGGAAAACGGTGTTACATTTTACCTTTTCAGCGCAAGGAAATATGATAATTTCTGAGAAAAAAGTAAAAATTATTGGCCTCTTTTTCCTCAAAAAATTTCTCTATGTGACAGTGAAAATAAATGGTCTAAACCAAAAAAAAAGTATTTTTATTAGGGTCCATTGTTTTATTGTTCTGGTAAGTAAATAAAAAGGCGATAAAAAACTATCAGACTATAAAATAGGACTTAAGACGATCGATGCCTCGTTCAAATCGGCCTTTCGATCAAATTCAGTAAATACAGCTACTCGTTCACCGAGGCAGGCTCGAGGCGGGAATAAATAATATGCTGTTACAAGAATACTTAAGCAAGGAACTGGGCAGACAACTGAATTTCTGTTTTTGCTTAGTTAAGCTATAAATTGTATATAGTATGAGATTTTCTCTTTGATTTTTATTTCGGCATTTTAAACTTTGCGTTATCATCGTATACCAAATCGATTTGTTTAACAATATCAATAATATTGCAAGGCTCGTATAGTGAGTTTAAACATAGTCATTATTATACTGTTTATCAACGCTTTGTTAATACAATTATCTTCTTTAACGTATGGTTATTCCCTAACCTGGTGTCAGATTTTTTATGTCGGCCATGAGCCTGTCTTGACTTTACATGCCGTCGACAAATATCTCTATGACCTACTGGTTTCCTCGCAATGTTTTCCTTCTCTAAAGTATGTGATAATTATAGGGTACACACATGACTCCGAAAAATCAGAGGTTTTGAGTTCGAACTACAGCCTGTGACCTGGCAGTCCGACACTCACACCACTAGACCAGCGCCATTCACTAAACAGTACCCGGCGATAAATATTGCACATCGATCTTTGGAGAAACTATATACGAAATAACTGTTCGAGACATCTCTTTTAAGCCATGGTCCTGGGCGAGGAGGAATGGGACGCCGTCGCCTCCTTCTGCGAAGCAGTGACGCTAGCGAAGGAGGTGGCGGCACGCGAATGGGAGAGAACCTCTCGTCGCAGCCGCCGCGGGGGGCGCTCCGGGCGTCGGGGGCCACGTGATGGCTTCCGCCCACCATAGACCCGGGCTAAGCTCGCCGTCCGTCCGTCTTATGACGACGACAGGCCGTGTCGAAGGCGCGTTCGTGTTCCACGCGCGCCTCAAAGAGATGTCAGCAACATGGAAGGGGCCCGCAAGGGCCGACGCCCGTCGGGGCCTCGGGTTGCTCGCAAGAGATACCGTGACCTCGACATGAAGGGCTAAGAAGGAACATGGGTGGATTTTAGTCAGTAGAAGTCTGACAATCCCTTTCGCCCCTTTCGGGTGGGAAATCATCAAATAACCCCTCGCGCTCTTGGGCAGAGCGAAAGGGAGTGTGAGACTTCTACTGACTAAAAACCACCCATGTTCCTTCCTAGCCCTTCATGTCGAGGCCGCGGTATCTCTTGCGAACAACCCGCAGCCCCGACGGGCTGGTTTTACCACCTTCTATCTTCTTTATTTCATTGTTCCTTAAACACATTTATCTTACAATTCCACAGTATTTTATACATTTTTTGTAAACAAGTAATGAAAAAGTAAGACATGTCTATACAGTATACATATTTAGTAGACATATATACAGCCCACATACCTACATCAAATTACGTCAATGTTAACATAGGTAACCTTACAGAAAACCTGTTTAGACATAACAATATCAATTTCAAAGACGATACGTACTAACGAAAATGAAGCTACTATGTCACCGAGGCAGCCTCGAGGCACAAATAAATAAGACGTTGTAAGTGCCATACTTTATTCAAGGTAAAGCTTGTATAAACGTAAATAGTAATTTGGTAGGAAACCAGCTAGGCCTTAAAGTTGTGCCATTAATTTTATCTCATCCCAGCTTATTCGGGACAAAAGAAAAACATTAGGTATCTAAACTCGTTTTCTTTGCTTTGACGATGGTTGAATGTTTTAGTGAAGTGACTTTTGTACTGGTATTTGTGTACTTGATTCGAGCGGAGATTATCAAAAATAGGAATACTCTTGTATCAGATGGCTGGTAGAGACTGCCTCGTTGGTCTAGTGTTCGCAAGGGCGACTACTAAACACGAGGTCCTGGCTTCGATTACCGGGTCGGGCCAAATGTTATTGGGTTATTCCAACACAAATTTTTCAGTAGCATCCACGGAGTATGGATTTGTGCCTCCTATTGATAATGAGAAATAGAGAACCTCGAGAGTCCTCCCATAGAGAAAGAGTGGAGGCGTGCGTCACAGCTGTGGGATACAGCTGGGATGCACGCCTCCACTCTTTCTCTCTCTTTGAGAAAACGTATGCCCTAATTCTCGACGTGAGCCCAGTGCGGTTTGTCATAAGCCTTCGATTTTTTTTATATTTCCTCACGGTGTTATATTTTACCGTTTTAGGTGCAGTAGCCATGAAACGAATAACACAAAATCCATGACCTCACAACACTCCAAGATAAGAAGATAACATCACAATTACGTAGAACCAGAGCAACAAGCCCCCAATACAATAACTAAGACTACAAAGGTTCACTATTAAGCAGGATACTGTTTAAAATTTTCATTCGCGGATAAAAGTTGAGGAGACAATTCATAAAGCGAACACAAAGAGCATTGAAACATTGCAAATGGTTCTGTTCTAGAACTTTGTCTTTTGTTTCTTTAGTTTGAGTTTTTTGCCAAACTAGTGAATAAGCTAGTTAAAGTTCAGATGCTATGCTATGTGACGATTGATTTAGTTTTGAGCTAATGTGTGATTAAGAGCACGTAGCTAAATAATGTCAGCTGCACGGATGGAACTTCAAGGTTAACCCGCTTTGCAAAGGTTGCTTCGTGGATGGGTGACATCTACATGACGTACCGAGTTTCTTCTGTGCCTCGTTAAGGCTTGGTCTCTTCGCCCGTCGGGGCTGCGGGTGGTTCGAAAGAGATACCGCGGCCTCGGCACAAGGGCTAAGAAGGAACATGGGTGGTTATTAGTCAGTAGAAGTCTGACAGTCCCTACCGCTCTGCCCAGAGCGGGAGGAGTTATTTGATGATTTCCCACCCCTCCCCAAAAAAAAGTCTTTAACATTCGTCACAAGTAGCCAGTGGCCCGAAAGTCTGACAACCAGTCTGCAAGCTTTTCCCATCCAAACAACTTGGTTGGGAAAAGCTTGCAGGCGTTCTGTAGTTTCTGTCTACCCCCATAAAAATAGCGTGACTATGTATGATAATTAATATTTTTTTTATTCTTCAGTGTGAAATGTATGTACTGTTTTTGTAGCTGTTTTCAATAAATAAAATAATAGATTATTATTTTGCTCCTGTGACTGTATGATTCGGAGAATTGACTCATGAATTGGGTGTTCTTCTCTGTTTGAGTCGGTTCAAGGTAATATAATCACGTCAGTCATAATATACCCCAATTACGTGTTGAATATGGTGTTATCTATCTAAACATGTTTTCGTGTCAATTTATTTTATTTCTGTTGCCATTGTATTTTGAAAAAATGAAACGCTTATTGGTGATAACTGATAAGATAAAAATTATAAAGACCTTATGAATATAGCTATAGCACGACTTTTGATTCGTGAAATATGCAGATAAAATAAAAACAAATACAATACATAACAAACAAATCAAAATAGTAAAACCGTAATCATAAGTAACTCGCTGATCAATGAACAGCATTTAACTTTATTTAAATAGGCTGTGTTCACAATGATTTTGCTCTTAATAGGGATGTTTACTGACAAAAAAAAATATGATTCTAATTAGTCCGTCTGTTAGATTATCGAAAAATATTGGATACGTATTTTTTGTATAACCAAATCAACAAAAATTGACGAAGATAAAGCGCGTCAAAGATTTGAGTGGGGGGTTGTTACGTCACTCACCGTTATAAAATGTCATACTAATGTCTTAGAATATGACGTCACACGAGTTTTCAAAGCACTGTATCGTCTTCATTGTTTGTTTACGTGAATAAAGAAAAAATACGAGTCCAATATTTTTTGGAAATCTATCTGTCGGACTAATTATTTTTTTTAGTTAACTACCCTATTCTAAACATATCTATTATAGTAGTTGAACCTATTTGTATAGTCTATGTTAAGTTCAATGACTTGTTTACTTTGAATTAATGGGCAGTTCCTATTATTAGGTCCGGCGATGTTATGCCTCTGAAGTTTTTCTGTACATAGCAGCCTAAATATTAACAAGCGATATCTATTATTTCTACGTGCCTACAGTCAGCCTCAACAAGATGTTAACAACGACCAGAATTAATTTGATTGTCTAAGGGCTCGTTTACGGAGACGCGGGGCGTCGCGCGGCGTGTGGAGAAGGCTCGTCTCGAGCTTTTTTATTTATTTACTGAGAGGCCGTCCACCGCAACGAACGCTGCATTTTAAACTAACGAGCGAAAAATCGCTTCTCTTAAAATCGACGTTTGAAATCGTTAACGTTTTCATACATCGCCATGTGTTTGAATTAAAAACGCACAACGCACCGCGCGACGCCCCGCGTGTCCGTAAATGAGGCCTTTTTTATGGTGGGTGGAAATCATCAAATAACCCCTCCCGCTCTTGGGCAGAGCGAAAGGGAGTGTCAGACTTCTACTGACTAAAAACCACCCATGTTCCTTCTTAGCCCTTCATGTTGAGGCCGCAGTATCTCTTGCGAACAACCCGCAGCCCCCGAACAACCCGCAGCCCCGAACAACCCGCAGCCCCGAACAACCCGCAGCCCCCGTAAATGAGGCCTTAAAGTTATTTGTGTTTTGTAGGTACTAATTGTAACATTTTATTAAGTTAGAATGAAGTAACCAATGTATAATATGTTTTAATATAACATATCATAATTATTTCATCACGCCTGTAATCCCGAAAGCCTAGGTTGAGGTCCCATGTAATAGGGAGCGAGCCTAATGCCTACAATAGGGCACAAATTCAGACTTCGCAACTGCTACTAAGAAATGATGGAAAAACCCAATAATACTTTGTCTGACCCGGGAATCGAACCCAGTACCTTATGGTCAGCAGTCGAGCTTGCGACCACTAGACCAACGAGGCAGTATAATGTTTTGTGGCTGCAAATTGACTTTATAAAATGAAAATGATGACACAAAGATCGTAGGTAATGAGTTGGCTGTGGGTTGTTCGAAAGGACACTAGGGTTTAGAAGTTCATTGGTGGTTTTTAGTCAGTAGAAGTCTGACATTCCCTTTCGCTTCGCCCAAAGCAGGAGGAGTCATTTGATGACTTACTGATGAGATGACAAAAAATAGAGAGATGATGAGATGAAAAAAAGGCAATGAATAAAATTCTTGTCGTGCCTCCAGAAGATGTACCTATAATCTTGTTTAGGCCGACTGTACTCTCGGTCTACTTGCCTACGTTTTCATTACACAGATGGAAATGAAATTAATAAAGTTCTGAAACAGCCTGAGTTATTGTATTTATGTTTTTGTAATTGAGTCAATATTAACGAATAACTTTTTTGATGAATTAAGGAAAATGTCGAAATAGCTAAATTGGCGAGTCCAAGAAATCTTACCTACATTGAATTAACTTTTATCTTTATCAGCATAGAAATTCAGGCAATTTATAGAACTTGGATTTCAGATATTGAGTTTTTCATCATAAAGTTCTCAGTATTTATCCCGTGTCAGAATTTGTATCCGGTTGATGGCAATAGGCTCGTCTTTGTTGCATGGGACTTAAACATTTCTAGCCAAATATGGATATATGTACTTACAATAGAGAAGGTATGATGATAGTTTAAACGAGGGACATAATAATATATTGAAACCCGCAATATGCATGCTTCCATGATACCATTAAAAAAAAAAATAATAATACATACACACGAATAGAGAACCTCCTCCTTTTTGCAAGTCGGTTAAAACACAGATGAATGACAGACAGAACCATACTAAATATTTCGCAAAACTCTCGCAACTCTTGTGCTTATCGCAGAACATGTGCGCGGGTTAATGACTTTTAGGCGTAATGTATTTTCCCTTCATATTTTAAAACTGGCGTAGGACAATGGCGAAAATCGTTTTTTTTTTGGGGGGTGGGAAATCATCAAATTACTCCACCCGCTCTGGGCAGAGCGGTAGGGAGTGTCAGACTTCTACGGACGAAAAACCACCCATGTTCCTTCTTAGCCCGAGGCCGCGGTATCTCTTACGAACAACCCGCAGCCCCGACGGGGATACCGAATAACTTCCCTCATTATGCCCCTCGTTTGACATAAGTTTTCATAGCTACCCATAACTATTCCAAAAATAAATACTGTATACATCCTAAACAGTCCAAAACAATCAGCGTTCAATAAATAAATAATATATACTTACTGAATATACAGAAATACAGAAATACACAATAAAGGCTTACTCAGCCCGATCGAGAGCCCATGTAAAGGATTTAGTTCGCTACGAGAAACTTTTATCGAGGTCAATGCTTAAATTGGACACAAATTGTGTATTGTATTAGGTATGTGTGCTTATATTAGGAATAGTACTTTGATTTCGTTGGCAATTTTAGTAGGTATTGGTTTAATGAAGGGTTATGAATGTAGGCTAAAATTGGGTTTTTTTCTTTTTATGAATGCATGTAAAGTCAAGTCAGAGGTATAACATCTCTGACACCAGGTTAGGCTCCAACCACACGAAATAGATAGATAAATATATGTTGAGATCGGCTTCCTGTCTTACCAGATGCAGCTGAATACCAGTATTTCTTGTCATGTGTACATTTTCTTTCTTTTCTTTCTTTTCTTTCTTTTCTTTCTTTTCTTTCTTTTCTTTCTTTTCTTTCTTTTCTTTCTTTCTTTCTTTTCTTTCTTTTCTTTCTTTTCTTTCTTTTCTTTCTTTTCTTTCTTGTCTTTCTTTTCTTTCTTTTCTTTCTTTTCTTTCTTTTTTTTCTTTTCTTTCTTTTCTTTCTTTTCTTTCTTTTCTTTCTTTTCTTTCTTTTCTTTCTTTTCTTTCTTTTCTTTCTTTCTTTCTTATTTTACATGGAGCGACTGTGTATTTCACCTCTACAAATCAGTTAGCACTGGGTAATACGAATTCCCTTTGTCAGACAGGTTATCCGACTTTGCCCACCAGCAATCAGTGATACTCCTTTTGCTTATTTGCTTCGTTCACCTTTAGAAATCTGATCATTCAAGCACGCCACGCAAGATGTAGAAGAATATAAACCTTAATGTACTATTTCACATACCTGCGGATGTTGGCAGCTAAACGATGCGGCGCATGTTCTCGTAGTGTGGACGCACCTTTAGGTATGCGTTTGACAATGTAAAATTCAGCTTACATGCAACACTTTTCATCAATGTATGGATGCAAACAAAGTGAACACAATTTAAAAACCAGTGACCTAGAAAATCCGATACGGGGGGAACTTAGAATTCAATTTTGTTGCAATTTTATTATTCTTCAGCAATTTGGTAAAAACATTGTATGTAGCCGTAGTACTGCAAGCTGTATTGTAAAAGCTGGATCAGAAGGGCTTAAAGGCTTTTGGCTTTTGGAATCAGGATTTTAGATAATGCTGTTGTTGGTAATTATTTGGCACGTTTATAAAATAAGTAAGTTGGTTGTACTTAGGGCAGTAACTGTAGTAACGGCATCGCCTTACCAGTTGTAGATCATGGGTTTAAATCCTGGCAGGCACTTTACATTGTGTAATTTATTTTTATCACAATTTTATTGCTCTCGATACTGTGAGACACATTTGTATTGCACATCTATCTATAACTCTACTACATATATCTTTTGTCACCAAGGACTGCTTGCACCTCAAATAACTAAATTCGTTTCTCAACATGACGTGTACAGAATCACTTTTTCTGTGATCTTATATGACGGGTGTTTTTTTGCATGTGGAGAACTTTATAATTTTTTTTATTTTTTTTTAAGAACGTTTCCCCACACTAGGAATTTCTCCTGTATCGTGGGTGCGTTTACAAACATTGAAAGTCACATACACAAACACACCCAGACCCGAAACAACTATCTGTAGGCCATACAAATATTTGTTCCGTGCGGGGATTGAATCCGCGACACGCAGCGCAGCAGTCCAATCACTCAGCCACTGCGCCAACCGTGCCGTCAATTGTTGTCATTGTTTATACCAGAAATAATTTTCAAACATATGCATTTATAAACCATTATTCTGTGTTTTATTTAAATTTAAACTTCTGCGCCTCTTTAAAAAACATCAGCGATTTGTGATACGATTAGGTCCAAGTTATTAAAGAGCTAGCTAACGTGGCGATTATTTCCTTAAAAAATAATAATAAATGAACAATTTTCTTAATAATGTTAGAATTGAAATGCACCAGAACTCAACAAAGATCTTTCGCAACTACAAGCCAAACTGTTTAGACATTAAAATGATCTAACAACATTGCAAGTTGCTTAGTTATTCTACATAATATTATTCCTGGGAGAGACGATTACTTGTCGACACGACTCGGTACTCTAAGTGCCTCCACTACGTTTGTCAAAGTCAAATAGCTGCAGAGTTGACTGAATGTAGAAACTATGTGTTTGACATAGTTATAACGTACAACGTGGTGACATGTTACGGTTTCTAATTGAAGAAGTTGCTTAAAGACTGGGGGAGTGGGTAATGAGTATTGTCATTTATACTGTAATTTGTTTTCGTTGAAATGTAATATAAAATATATTATATAATAAAAAAAATAATAATAAATAAACAATAAACACACAATAACAATAATAATTTAATATATTATTATATATTATATGTATATAATGGAATGGTTGGTTGGTATATGTTTGTGAACGCACCCACGATACAGGAGAAATTCCTAGTGTGGGGCAACGTTTTTTAAAAAAAGAAAGAAAGAAGAAAGAAAGAATGTATGTTTGAAAATTGTTTTGGCAAAACTACTGTCACGATAACATATTTTTGACGCCAAACTGCTAAACTGTGGTCTGGTTTGAAGGATGCAGATATTAATACAATATAATAATAGCAATAGTTGATAGCAATAGGCTGTCTGCTCTATTGAATGGGACTTTAACAAAACTGGCGAAATGTGCATGGATGTACAGTCAGTATCAGAAGTAGATTAACACTACTAAAAGTCTCAAAGCAGGTTTTTTAATAAAAACTTGTAAGATATTACTCGTTACTATCAAGTTATTGAAGAATGAGGAATATTTTACAGAATAATCTTTTGAAACATTAAAAATAATAGCTGGAGTCTTGTACATTAAATAATTAAAATTCCGAAATATTAAGTTATTTCTATTGCTGACCGTACTATTAGGTACACCTGCGCAAAACCCTTTGGAGTTTTCAGACGTGGTGTTGTACTAAGAAGGTGGGGTTTCCAGTCATTTCGCCAATTATCATTTAATTCTTTTTCGATTTTGGGATCGATTTTTTGTCTAATCGGAACTGTACGAATCAGTTAACGTGTAACACGATCCCCTTGCAAGACTGTCTTTTTCGCAAATTGAATAGTAAGAATCCTTTTCATGACATTAGCAACGCTATAATTACATTCTTTTGTTTTTCTCTAACTCCCTTATCAAGGAAACGCCACGTTCTTCCAATTACTCTGTCCATTCTTTCAATTGACTTAACCCTGCAAGTTTTTCCCCTTTCTCTGCGAGGTGGCTAAACATACATTGTGCATTTACATTTATTCGCCATACCGATGTAAATGTTCAGGGGTTCCGTACATAGTATTTGTGAGTCTCAGTTGATGGCTACAACAATGTTAGCTTTTGTGAAATACAAGATGGCTGCCATGTTTCATTTGACGAAAGATGAGGTACCGTGTAACGGTTTTGTTTGGTTCCAATTTTAATTTAGGAAAGTTAGAGGTAAGGTAATTTGTTTGAGTGAAATACGGGAAGAAATGGAGTAAAATTGTGGGTGGATTAGTCTGACATTGTTTACTAATGTTTTAAAAATGGAATGGAATGGAGTAACAGCCACGGAGTTTGGATTTGTGCCCGGTTGATGGTAATAGGCTCGCCCCCTAATAAATGGGACTTAAACATAACTGGCGAAATGTGGGTGTACCATTAGGTACACTTCTGCCTAACCCTTCGGGGATTACAGGCGTGATGTTATGTTATGTGTAAAAATGGAATGGGTACAGATAATAAAAAAAATAAAAAGACACGTTTATAAGAAGGGAAATGAAATGAAACAATTTAATAAATAAATAAAAATAGACAGAGCAAGGTAATTAACATTTGTAAGCAATACTGTTTAGGTGTAAAGTATTTTTTTTTGTGTTGATATATGTGCTATAGGTAAAGCTCTTGTCCAACAAAATGGGAATTATCGCGTGTTGTTATGTTTCCAGTTCAGAATAACAACAAATCTTACTTGGTATTACAAATGCAAATGTTTGTGGGGATGGATGGATGTTTGTTACTCATTCTCGGTGAAACAGATTTGAATGCTGTTTATAACCTGTATTAACACATAATATTTGTATACCAGTATCGGTAGTACGATCTCGTGGGGCAACTACCGAATTATACACGGGTGAAGCCGCAGACATAAGCAAGTAATGGCCACGTACCAAACTAACACCTGAAACCAAGTCAGCACTGACCGCAAACCAGTTACAATTCAACTTAAGACTAACTTACAGTAAGTAGTGACTAAGTTAAATTCAAGATTACAGCGCCAACTTGGTCCAGGCGTTGCTTAATTCAATTCTAAGCACGGTCTAAGCACGGTTTAAAACTTACATTCTGGATCCAGTTTGGACTGCAACTGTTACAGATTAATCGTAATTTAACTTTGACTCAGTTTAAATTGAATTGTTTTGTAATACATCTGTTTGGCAACAGTGTTGGTTGCAATTGGTTGTTTGTTTTGTGTATTCCCTAATACTCCCTCTGGGTTCTGAGGATGGTCCTTGAAATAAGACAACTCCTTGTATTTTATTTATTATTTATTTATTGCACAATGTACACAGCATAGTTACACGCGAGGCTTAAAACTAGTGAGTACATGAACCTGTTAGGGCGCAGCAAGATAACTTAAATCTAACAATATTGCAGTATCCATTATATCACTTAAATTAGGAACTTTTACTAATTATATAATATTATATATAATATTAAATATAATATTATATTAATTGAAACTTATATCGAACTTTATACAAAACAAAAAATAATATTTATTAAAATATAAGATTTAAACTCTATTTTAACACTAGCTGACCCATGCAACTTCGTCTGCGTCACATAAATCAAATCATATCAACATAAATTGAGTTAAATCGTAACAAACAAAAAATCTTATCTTTCCTCTTTATAATATTAGTTTAGATTTTATTAAAGTAACAATTACTATAGGTATCTCTTACTGTTATATATACAGTAACACCTTGTACTTGTAAACATTATGGTGCAGTAAATATTTTGAATTTGAATTTCCCGAGGGCCAGAATCCCCACGTAGGGGCCTACATTGCGATGGAACGCGCGTCAGCCGGCTGCCGTACCGGACCGAACGAATCACTGCCGCGAGAGTAATTATTTTGTTGCGCGGATATTTTTACATTGCGATATCTTCTAAGGTATTTGTTTAAACTGTATAAAGTAAAGGGCACAAATATTCTATATTAAATTTCCGTGCTAACAAACACATTTATTTAGATATAGATTAATACCATATGGGTTAAATAAGCTTCGCAAACTATCTTTCATTTTAACCTAAAATTATAATAGTAAAAAAAGGTTATAGTGAGTCAATCTTAAAAGATAGACATATGCTGACGCGGACTTTTTTTTAGAGCTTTTAAAGAGAAACAATTCCACCATACACAATATTTGCGTAAGTTAAAGCGTTTTCGCAGCGCACGCAACGGAAGCTCTCAAAAACGAAATATTTTTCCCGTTTTTGCAACATTTTTCATTTATGCTCAGCTCCTTTTGGTTGTAGCGTGATGTTATATAGCCTAAAGCCTCCCTCGATAAATGGACTATCCAACACAAAAAGACTTTTTCTATTCCAACCAGTAGTCCCTGAGTTTACCGCGTTCAAACAAACAAACAAACAAACAAACAAACAAACAAACAAACAAACAAACTCTTCAGCTTTATAATATTAGTATAGATTTTAACATCCATAAAATCTTGGATACTATAATATTGTGTCTCTCCCATTCACGCACGTGCGACTCTATTATCTTCACGTGAATAAAATTGCGTCGAAATTTGCGCCGCGGTGTGGAACCGATTTAGATTTTTTCAAATTGATTGATAAGTGACGGAGTTATGAGGTAAGAAATACAAAAACTGAATTGAGAATCACCTTCTTTTTATGAAGTTGGTTAAAATTTTATAAATTGAGGTACGCCTCTTGTCACCGCGACTCTACCTTCGACGTAACTTTGCTCACGCGAAGATAACAGAGTCGCACGTGCGTGAATGGGGCGTAAGACACAATACATCTAATATTACATTTATAGACACAGTCAACCAACATTTACCAATAATGAGTTTACTCAAAGATTTGCAGCTATCGGGACTTTCAAATAGCCGCTTCAGCAAAATCATAATATGATAATATGTATATGAAACACGTTAGAATTTTTAAATAGTCATAGACGTAGTTAATATTACGAATTGTCACTATGTGACCATTTATGTGTGAGTAAAGTAGTTCATATCATCATCATCATCATTTCAGCCGAAAAACGTCCACTGCTGGACATAGGCCTCCCCTAAGTGTCGCCACATTGACCGGTCCGCATCCAGCGAATCCCCGCAACCTTCACCAGGTCATCGGTCTAGTGGTAGGCCTTCCAACGCAACGTCTTCCGGTTCGCGGTCGCCACTGCAGAACTTTCCGGCCCCATCGGCTATCCGTTCTGCGAGCAATGTTTAGTTCATATTATTACTATCATTTTATGAATCTACAAAAGCGTCAATTTTAGGCCCCCGGATAATGTAGCTCTACACGAAATCTGGATGTCCATATTACATGGTATTGAGAAATACTTGTTGGCAATAAACCGGCAAAAAAATGATATCAAAGAGGCTTGTGAAGTCACTATCCGGTTAAGAATGTACTGCAATATGACGTCACACGAGTTTTCGAAGCACTGTGCACTGTATCGTCTTCATATTTTGTTTACGTGAAAAAATAAAAATATGTTTTTTGGAAATCTGTTTGACGGAGTAATTAAATTTTTTTGTAAACTACCCTAATTTGTCGCTGTTTGACCTTCAGTAACACACCGAGAAATAGTTTCGTCCTCTCTCGAAAGTACCAAAATTCCTCCATACAAATACCTACGAACTATTTGGCTTTATAAAGCGAGCACTTAATACTTGGAAACTAGCGTACAACTTTATCCGTTACGACAAAACTCGGGAAAAACAAATAATTCACTATCTAATTGCCGTTTTTACAACAACGAAATGTTGCTGCAATCGCTAGAGAGAAGCTATTTACTGAAAAAATGTTTGGCCACGTCCAGAGAAGAGAAGTGAGGCAAGGGATCTGGGAAAGATTTATTTTAATTTTTGGAGGGCTTTGCACTTTTGAGTTCTATGAAAATCTTTCAAACGCTGTTGTTTTTAACTTATCGTGAAGTAAGCGGGCCTACTTTCTCAATAATTGTCTTTGTGTTATTTATTTTGTAATGTGTGGATTGGTTCATGTTGGCCTTTTATTCAATAAATAATAATAATAGGTTTCTGTATACTATTCTTGTACCGTATATCACAGAAGAATTGCTGATAGTGTGTCAAACTAATTTAATGCGTCTGACTAAGCTTCACCCAGACACTTACCCGCAAAAGCTAGAAAGTTAGCACAAAATTATGGTCAACAGTGTTAAAGTTTGAAAATCGTTGCGATAGTTCCAAGAAATTATTCAATTACAGAGGGTCAACAATAAAGGTTGATAAAGCAAGACACTATAAAAACCATAATGACGACTAACATAAAATAAAACAAACGCACCATAAATTAAAAGCCCCTTAATAAGTCACTTGGCCACCCCACAATGTTGCCAGGAACAAATATTTCTGTACCTAATTGGCCTTTTTGCAACAAGAAAATGCCGTTGCAGTCACAAGTGGTTCCATTTAGTGGAAAAAATGCTGGGTTACGTTCAAAAGAGGCCGTATTACGAGGCTCGTTGCAACAATTAAATTAATGTCTTGGCCCGACGGGCCTAATTAACGCCCACTACGATTTAATTGGCCCTCTTTACTTTTTTAGAAGACCCGCCGGCAATTTGGCGAACGTTTTAAATATTGTTTGGCTTAAAATGATGGTTTATGTAGCCAAGAACGAAAAGTGTAGTCGAGTATTCTATTTATTATAGCGGGAATGGCCAAACAGTTTAGGGTGAATTTCACCAATTAAATAAAACGTGTTCTGCATTGAAAAGCTGTCGGTGACCCTATTGTTGTGGGATATTAATACTGACAACTTTTGATCGTGGTTTAAATGTACTGATCACCTTCAGCTGCCATGGTAAAATGAACCCTGGAATCCAACAGATCTTGAATTGATCACCACCCGTTACACAAATGACATAAAATCAAGGCATTTTGAGAATCGACTGGATTGTTGTTTATTCATACTATTAGTAACACGACTACATCTTATGTTATTGCATCTTACTGCTTTTTTCCTACAGGAATATTTGACCTCCTAAAACATCTGATAGAAATCGATTCCATTCTAAGGCTCCGTACACAGCCGAAGCAGTGCAACTTGCGACTAGCGAAATGCGCTGTCGTCTTAGGGTAGTTGACTGACTAAAAAAAATATTATTCTGTTTAGTCCGTCTGTTAGATTATCGAAAAATACTGGATACGTCGTTTTTGTTTTATCAAATTAATAAAAAATTACAAAAATAAAACGTGTCAAAGATCAGAGTGGGGGCTGGTGACGTCACTTTTAAAATTAAATAATAATTAACTACCATTACCATTTATCACGTTAATCATAAACATAAACAAAATATTAAAACTTAAATAAAAATAAAATGAAATACTAATAGAATTGACTCAAATACAATTGGGTACTTGACAATTTCTTTTTCTAGTGATCTGGATACAGTAAATAAAAAGATAGGATAAAGTAAAAAAAACTAGTTAGAAAAAAAGGCTTGTATGGCTTAGTTTTAACCGATTAAAAATGACTTTGATGAATGCTAGACAAAGACAGCGCGATGGAGATGTGACGTCATAATCTAAAGCTGTTTAATTTTTTGATTGATTTTATTACTTTTTCTATAACATCGTATTATTTCTTTGAATTAACATAACATTTTCTTAAATTAACAGTAGTCAAGTATCCAATTAAAATACAACTCAATTCAATTAAAATCAGTTTTGGTTTTGCGCAACATTGAATATAGCGGCATGTAGTGCCATCACTATCATTTGAAACTTTCCAGAAACTTAGCATCAATCTACATAGCAGCAGTAACGTGAACAGTTTAGAGACGGATGCGTGTAAGTGGCGACATATTGCCGGCTTACCGCATGCGGGCACAACATTAAACCGAATGGGTGTCCCATTCCCCTTAATTGACTCCTATAACTTGCATGGCTTTACAAGCTAGAGAATTGCTACAACCCGTTTTTGTTATTTTTGTTAGTTCGTTGATGAGCCGTGAAAAGGGATAAATATTTAGTTCTTTCAGGAGGATGCTTTTAAACATTTTCTAATCGAAAAGAATTTTGCTCTGATTTTGTTGGTATTAAACTCAATTTGGTGTTTCGGAAAGCACGTTAAGGCATTGGTCCCGGCGGTAATTTTTAGATCTTTACAGATAGTCAGTGACCTGAAAATCTGACATGCAGTCTTACCAAGGCGTATTGTATTACCCGGTACTAAGTGGGTTTTAGTCAGATAGGCAGTAGCTCCATGTAAAATAATGGCATTCAGTTGCGTCCGGTAAGACGGGAAGCCGACCCCAATATGGTTGGGAAAAGGTTCGGTAGATAATGGCTCTATTGGATGACGCGTTGTTAAGAATATTGTGGCACATTTTTTTCATTTCTTCTTAAATGTATAATCCTAAGGAAGAGCGCTGTTGTCTGAGTTACAGATATTTATTTATCTAGTTCAGACACAGATGTCCCATTGAATTTATGTTTGTGCTACTCATTTTAGCTAGTTTTTAGTTATTTCTTTATTGTATCTACTTGAAATAAATAAATTATTATTTATTATTATTTTACTCGGCTAGACACTGAAGTGTCCAAATTACTACATTTAAGTGGAGTTAAAAACGCCACCGACGCCATAATTAATGTATCTTTACCTAATGAGGCCAAGTAGCTACCGTCCGATACGAAAGAAGAAGATTTAGAAAGGATGCATTCCGAAATTTTTAAGAAGAAATTCTCATACTTTTACAAAATGGTAAATAAAACACACAATTTAATGTTTATCATTCCTGCGCCTCCATTACCATATTTAACAGAAACTTATTCTATTATCCAGCGACCCACTTACAAGTCCACAATAAGCGTTACTCGTGATTCTTGCTCCGTTTCGCATTAACATCTGCAATCTTAATCTTAATAAACGATTAAATATAATAATATGTTTGTTCATTACGGGGAAAGTTTTCCGTAGAGCCTCCTGTTTGTACAGGGACGACCATAAATAGGTATACATAACATGACATCACGCCTGTAATCCCCAAAGGTTTATACAGAGGTGTACCTTTTGCACACTTACATTTCGCCGGTTATGTTTAAGTCCCATGTAACAGGGGCGATTGCTGGCTGCTACTGAGAAATTCCTGATAGAAAAAATACTTTTTGAAATCGGATTGAATTGCTCTCAATCAAGTCACTAGTCTTAATAGGTAATTATTATAAGGTTTCTCCTTTTTTAGACTGTATGTATTAAAATATCTATTAGTTTATTTAATTCTATATATCTATCACAAAACGGTATTATCCCTAGTATTATTTTTTGTACTCTACCACAGTGCTGTCCTATTTAACCCAAAGGATGACTGGTAGAGAATGCCTTGTGGCATTAAGTCCGCCTATGTACCACTCTTGTACATGAAGTTTAAATAAATACTTTGTCCGACCGGGGAACCAAAACCAGAACCCCTAATGCACAGCAGTTGCGGTTGCGACCAAAAGATCAACGAGGCAGTCCAAACCAAATAGGTGTGGAGTTAGCAAAATAGGGATTGTACTTTTAAGAAAAGACTCTTATTGTAATTAATTTGTCTAGTTAATTATGTCGGTAATCGCACTATGAGGGTTGAGACGGATTAAGTCTTCGATGTGGAACAGGTGATAAAAGTGCACAAGAGATAATGAGTGATGTTCTATACACTCTCTCTTCGAATGGGACAATCTGAGACGAGCGGAGACTGATCTGGCCCCCAGATCAAAGACTTAACTTAATTTCCGACGTACAGGGACATCACACCGCAAATTTCAAGACTTTGGGTTATTACAGCTTATTATTAACATGTTTACCCGATCAGGACATCATACTTAGAATTCCACAAACAACCATCAGAGAATGAAAAATGCTGTCCCAAAATAAAAATGCTTTTCATCATAAACCTAGCTTTTCCTAACTATGTTCGGTTAGGCTTCCAGTCTTACTACTTGCAGCTGGATACTATGTAGTATTCCGACTGCGTATCTGACCTTTAAAACCCATGACTGGCTAAAATGATATCCATTAGGAAGACTGGATGTCAGACTCAGAAAATACTATACTTGTACACCACAAAATATTAATAATTTAGTGCTGTCTGCTTACACAATTTTGGTCGCGAGTGTACAACAGAACAGTAACGCTAATGACTGGTTACGGTAATGATTCTGATTGTATTTCGTGTTATTATTAATTGCTTCAGAGGTGGTGTTTGTCTGAAATGTGTTGTTCTGAGGAGTAATTATAATTAATGTTTGGTAGTCGTATTTTAATTGATGGCATAGAGATTTTGTCAGTTGTTCGCGGTTTTGTGTATATTGTTTTGTAAGTCTAATTAGTACTGTTTTATTGTTTTTTTATTGATTTTTTTTATTTGAAAATAACGATACATATGAACGTGATTGAAGGAGAAGGAAAATGTGAGGATGGTAGCAAGTGATGACCGGTATTTTTTGCCGTCGGGGCTGTGGTTTGTTCGCAAGAGATACCGCGGCCTCAACATGAAGGGCTAAGAAGGAACATGGGTGGTTTTTAGTCAGTACAAGTCTGACACTCCCTTTCGCTCTGCCCAGAGCGGGAGGGGTTATTTGATGATTTTCCACCCGACAAAAAAAAAGGGACTTAATCCTCCTCTCTAGGAGATTACCTAATGAAAAAAAAAAATTAAACATGTATTAGAACATACTGCAATGGGCTGCCTGAGTTATTATTGTAAATAATAAGAAACCTAGAAAATGTAGATTTAATAGCCTAACATTGATTATTCTTGCTGAAACACTCCTTAATACACCGAAAAAACATTTTTCACCCGAAATCCCAAAAATTACAGATGTAAATTTAAAATATGGCCCAATTACCACACAAAATTGGATTTTAATTGATAATAACAGTCAAATGAGTGGGTATTACGGCCATTTTATTCTACGTACACTCCCAAATAATGCCGTCAAGCGTTTTAAAAAGAGGGACATCAAATAAATGGTCGGTCCTTACAAAAGTTGACTCGCTTATAACATTACAGTTACATGAAAAATGGACTCGTCCCGAACAATGCGCTGAAATATAGGCCAGAGGTGGATGGGATTATTGTTTTTATTTACTCCGTAATAAGGCCTTGGATTGTGGATATTGTTCATGTTATGTCGCATGATTTATAGCCTGAACAGTTACATGAAAATACCACGTGTGTGAATTACTGTCATTCTTCACTTTTTGAAACAATTTCATGGGACAATTTTCTGCCAGTATTACTATACATTTCGGACACGACATCTGTATATCGTCTAAACATTTCGAACATCTTCATCTTTATCGGTTGATTAGTGTAAGTGTAAGTTTTCAGGCCGCGCCTTTTTTTTTGGGGGTTGGAAAATCATCAAATAACCCCTCGAAGGGAGTGTCAGACTTCTACTGACTAAAAACCACCACAGCTACAGCCCCGACGGGTTCATTGCCTTTCACTTCGTTTTACATGCCGTCGAAAAAAGTCTTTCAGGCTACTGTGCTCCTTCACCGAAGCAAGTGACAAAATGCACAAATTCGAAAAATCAGAGGGACCTGTCTTGGGTTCGAACCCGAGACTATGATTTCGCAGTATGACGGTCACACCACTAGACTAGTACTGCTATATGCAGTATGTTTCATACATGATACAGTATATAATTGTTCCATTGTATACGTATTGTATTCAACGGCATAATATTTGCTCAGTGTAAGCGACAAATTAACCATGGAGTTCGTGGAACTTATTAATAATGTCGAGTAAGGTAATTATAACCTAATCTTACCTAGCATAGTCGTACTCATCATCATCATCATCATCAGCCTATAATGTTCCCACTACAAGGACTCAGGTATCTCTCTAGGAGAGGGATGGGCTATAATCCACCACGCGGGACCACTGCGGGTTGGTAGATGTCACATGTCTTCGAATTTTTTGGTTCTAAGACATGCTTCTTCACGTGTGTTCTTCACATGTTTTTCTGCACTGTTTTGAGAACAGTGATGATGGAATAAATTACACAAAGTAATCCGCCTCGCTGGGTTTGAACCCAGGACTTACTGTTTATACCAAGAAATCAACAATTACCTACAAACATAATATCTAGTACCTAATCTGAATATAATGGGTATTCCAAGTATATTATATACAGCAATATTATTAACAACAACACACAAACACATAGGCTTTAAGACTACAAACTATCAATAGTTTGAATGGAAGTTTTCGCCTCCTGGAACTCAATAAGGCCTTAGTTAAACGCCTTAGGGCATCGAAACTTAGTAAATACATGTGTTCGCACGTGTTTTGTCCGACTCGTGGATGGGGTGCCGAATTCTGAAGTACATAGAATTAGTTTTCCACATAATACATGGTGTTTGATTAGGTTAGGTGTTGAAATCTTTTATACAGGCACCTACATGTTTCTAGGCTATGAAATTTTTCGTCGGGTATGTGAAAGTCAGCTGTTCCTTACATTTTAACCGTGTCGATAGTTTCTGATATAGTAGGTAACTGATGTCGTGAATTCACACTTAGGGGTTTTTTACCTTTAAAATATTGGTGGTCGTTACACTCATAATCATTTATTTTCTGACAGCAAGTTAATCGCCACGGATTTTTTGATTTCTGAACGACTGATATCTTGGATGTCAGCTTCTCATTGGGATTAAGCGCTGCTACCGCGGTTTACAGTAGAGGTGGCCTCTAACTTTATATTTTAAAACCTTTCTTTTGTAGACACATATTGGGTAAATCAACGAAATAACGACACATTACTAATTTCTTCTTTCTTGTTACTCTTCTATATGGGGTCTGCGCAGCATGCTGCGCGTCAAAAGAGAACTATGCACGTATGTACGAGAGAAGTATGTTATTTTTGATGGAGCGACTACTTATCAGACCTCCACAACTTAGTACCAGCAGGGCTATTGGGTATCTTTTAAATGCCAGTGGCTATCATAGTGTTCATCGATTAACTGTCAGTTTCGTACAAAATGGAACCATTTGACATTTAATCGATGGACACTATGATAGCCACTGACATTTAAAAAGATACGCAATAGCCCTGCTGGTAATACGATATCCCTTGGTAAGACGGGTCATCTGACTAACAATAATGACTGATAAAGATCTTCAAATTACAGCCGGGACCAACGGGTTAGCCTGCTTACTAAGGCAGTGAAGACACTCAGCATGTACTGGGTGGTCACCCATCCACGATCTTTCTTTTTAAAAAAACGTTGCCCCACACTAGGAATTTCTCCTGTATTGTGGGTGCGTTCACAGACATTTAAACTCACTTAAACAAATACCCAAACCCGAAACAACTACCACCAACCAACCAACCAACCACCAACCAACCAACCACCAACCACCAACCACCAACTACCAACCAACCAACCAACCCAACTACCAACCAACCAACTACCAACTACCTGTAGGCCATACAAATATTTGTTCCGTGCGGAGATCGAACCCGCGACACTTAGCGCAGCAGTTAACTGCTTGAGCCACTGCGCCAACCGTGCCGTCTAACTAACCTAGGCAAGCACGGATATACTTTCAGTTTTCCTCATAACGCAATAATTTCTTAAACTATTCAATTTTACAATGAAACAAAGACGCCGAAATAGGAAGGTTTTTCAGCAAGACAGGTAACAGTGTTACAATGATACAATTATGTTGATGAAAGCAAGTTTCATTGAAGTTTGCAGGCGCTCCTGCAGTTGCGCTCGATTGTTCTGTCAACTGCTTTGTCTTAATTCTGTTATTTGTATTAAGTAGGAAATCTCTAGGTATTGTACTTTAGGTTGTAATTTAGTTTGTTTGTTTGGATTTACCTAGACCCAAGCAATCTTGAAATTAGTTCAAAGTTCCATTAATCACCTGATTAAAGCTTGGGTAAGCTTAACATGATTTATTTAGGCATACGCATATTCACCCTTTTAACCCATTAACGCCCGCCGTACTATAAGTAGTACACAACTTTATGTTAAGATAACAATAATCTTTTGCGTTTTTTCACTCTAGCAACACTTATAAACGGTCATTTGAAATCCATACAATAAGCAAATAGCTAAAACAAATCGAGATTGTTAAATAATTTGGGGTTAATCCTTATTTTGAGTCAGTGTTTTGTTTCGTGTCTGCAGGTGAGTACTTGTTTATTTTATTATACAAGATTTAGCTTTAGAAGGTGTTATTTTTTTTTATAGTTTACTCTATAACACCATATTCTAATATAAAATACATCAAAAAGTTAAATTCGTATAAAGTTTTTTCTGCTATAACACATTAAGTGCTGCTGTACTAACTTTAGTACACTGGGCGCTTGAGGTAAGATAATGTAGTATAGTTATGACATTTTTGTAATTGCAGGCTATGCTTATTAGACGTGATTTTTTTATGTACTGTTTGTTTTTTTCTTATTTCTATTAGTGACCCTTTATTCACTTTGTTTTCAGGTGCCAAGAGAAAAACATTTAAAAGTAAAAATGTCAAACCGACCTACTTTTACTCAAGAATAAAACTGTTTTGGTTTACAAGACGCTATCCACGACATTATTAGCCAAGATAGTGATGATGATGCTACTTGCGATGTGTTTATAGGTGGTAGCATAAACACATCGCAAGTAGCATCATCATCACTATCTTGGCTATCCAAACGTTATCACCGATGAAGAGGAAGGTGGAGACGGCGACTTGTATAAACATGGATTACCTCAAGATGAACATCTTGATGGGCAACATAGAAGTTGTTACTCGCAGACATACCACTGCCGTTGAAGATGAATGTAGCAGCAGTGACGATGCACCGCTCAGTACATTCGCATCATCTCCTTCACAAAATGTGTCAAAGAGAAGAAGAGTTCAAACTATTGGTGAGGTGCCAACTTGGAGGAAATTTGTGCCTATTTACTCCATTTCTCGGTCTACTACAGATCAAATGTCTATTGAAGAAAGACGTGCTAATGTTTCGGATATCTTAAACATTAGCACAGAAGCAAAACGTTGTCCTTTGATATCATCAAAGGAAATGCGCAAGAAGCCTAGGGTTGAATACGACTATAGGATTGATAAGCCAAAAGAAATTCTTATGGTGAGATGGAAGGACAATAATGTCTGCACGATTGAAACCAATTTTGATACAGTAGAGCCGTTAGGGTAAGCTAAATGATGGTATACTACTAGGAAGCAAAAAGTGGATGTAGACGACGACCTACCTCACGTGTTCCAAAGTTATAATAAGTGCATGGGTGGACCAAATGGACCAGTCTATAGGACTGTACCGAATTGGGGTTAAAGGTAAGAAGTGGTGGTGGGTTTTATTCACATAAATGGTGGACATGACCATTTCAAATGCGTGGAGATTACACTGCATCGCAAATCCAGATGATCGTGTGGATCAGCTAGCGTTTCGCAGACACATAGCACGAACGTATTTGAGCTAAAAATCAATAAAAACAAGACAATCTTCCTCTGGATTGGACGGAGAAGATAGAAAAAAATATGGACTAAACCAAAAAAAAAAACCTAACCAACTGAGATGTGTTGTGTGTTCTAACCGGGTCAAAACAGCGTGTGAGAAGTGCCTAAAAACGCTATGCCTGGATAGAGGACGCTTTGCCCAATATCACTCTTAATCGCCCATTGTACTAAACTTAGTACACCCCTAAAAATACACCTTCTGATTATTTTTTTCTTTTTTTTTCTTTATAGTGTCTCAATTAAAGTGTTTTATTAACGATATTAAAAGTTGTTTAAGTAAAATTTCAAATGGTTTTTATTTGGGCGTTAATGGGTTAAGGAACACAGGCCTACTCTCTAATCCACCACGTGGACTCAGTCCAGGAGCTGATGGAGACTGATACTGAAGCCTGCCAAGTTTTCGGCTGAACCAATTTAGATTGCCAGCGACAAGATGGTTGGTGGTTATATATGTCTTCAAATTGTTGGGCATAAAATTTTTCTTACGATATTTTGATATTTTCTTTAACCGGTTGATAGTTATGATTTACACGAAGAAAAGTCGTGGGTGTTTCCACTGTGTCACCGCTCTTTTATTATTACTGAGTAAAACCAAACCTTGCTTCAGACAGGATCTGTAATTTAATTTAGACTGCCAGACAAGACGCTTTTATATTCTTAACTGTCTTCCCACGTAGCTAAGAAAAAAAACCGACCTAGTTCGAGTTGGACTCGCGGACCGAGGTTCCATATAAACTTGTAGGTATTTTTTTTAAACGACATATTCACGGTTTTCAGATTTTTTCTATCTTCTTCTTAGCTTTCTTGCTTCTTGCCAAATTTCATAATACCAGGCAACGGGAAGTACCTTATAAGTTTAGTTTCCCTTGTGAAATCGTAAAATATCTTTTAATGGCGTTGACTTACTCGTAGAAGTATGAATTTGCTCACTGGTCCGAGAAGTAGCAAACTTAAGTATTTGATATTAATTTCAGCTTAATTATTCCACGTGCTGCTGAGAACAAGAATCTTGACAGTCGGACAGACAGATGGACAACAAAGTGATACTACAAGGGTTTCGTTTTTGCCAACTAAGTTACGGGACCCTAAAAATAGACTCAAGGATATATGGAAGGTCGGGCACGTGGCCGAACCCAAATTAATCAGGAGCTAGATCTTTTTTAGGGTTACCTAATCCTTACCTGAAGTAGGGACGGGAAACGTGTAAGTACCTACCTATCTATGTGACATGTGGTCATTATAGTATTTGGGTCCTAGGTGTTGGAATACGAAATAGTTCAGCAGGTGATTTATTATTTAAGGTAATTTGTAATCGGTCTCTTTTTGCTGTAATGTCTAGGTATTCAAATAATTTGAGTGTTTCCGTAACTTAGTAGTTCCGTATGGTGTCGGGCGTAAATCGGCGTATAGCGCCGTACGTATCCTAAATCTTCCCGTGGGTGTCGTAAGAGGCGACTAAGGGACTTACCAGAGAATGGGCAGCAGCGTTCTCTGTGCCTTTGTAACAACCTTAATGCGATCGCTAACCCGCCTGCCAAGCGTGGCGATTATGGCAAGTCCCCCCCTTCGGGGGGAGGCCTATGTTCAGCAGTGGACGTTTTTTGGCTGAGATGATGAGTGTTTCGTTGGTCTTTTGGTAAGCGCTGCGATTAAATATCAGGGGTCCCGTCGGGGCTGCGGGTTGTTCGCAAGGGATACCGCGGCCTCGGCATGAAAGGTTAAGAAGGAACATGGGTGGTTTTTAGTCAGTAGAAGTCTGACACTCCCTTTCGCTCTGCCCAAGAGCGGGAGAGGTTATTTGATGATCTCCCACCCCAAAAAAAAAAGGGGTACGATTATTAAAATTATATGACTGCTTTGTTTGTCGAATAAACATTAGGTCCTGGGTACGATTCCCTAGTCAGTATTATTGAGGTTGTCATCAATAATTTACCAGTAGCAACTCGGAGTCTGGGTTCGTGGTCGATAGATGGCAATGCACTCGTCTTATAGCAAGGGACTTAAATGTAATAGTCGAAGTGTGTGGTCTTCAAATACAAAAATCTTTGCTTTACACTTTGTGGATTACAGGCGTGATGTTATGTTGAATCTATTGATGGACTAATGTAGTTTATTCTGATGCCTGTTCATCATCATCATTCTCCTGCCCTTATCCCAATTAATTTGGGGTCGGCGCAACATATCTTCTTCTTCCACACTTCTCTATTTCTCGACATGTCAGCAGTCACCTCCTTTCTAGCCATATCATTTTCTTCATTTCTTCGTATCACATGTCCATACCACGACAATCGATTACCACACAACTTGCATGTTAATATTCTACTTATTATCTATATATACTACTATATATAATAAATCTCCAGCTCCTTTTTATAAACGAATCATAGATTCCCTCCATTTATTAACACTTGCATTAAGCTCACGCCAAGGAGAATACTAAAACACAGAAACAAAATAAAAGCCCAATAGAAAGAAGCCATATCTCCCAATCTGTCGTAATATCACGACTTTACTGAGTCTATTTTGCGACAGTAGGATATTTATCAATAAAGGGCCCACTTGACCGCGGGCCCCTGTCAGCGAGACAATCGTAAATCCATCTATATTTTTATGTTCATTCTTTTATATGGCACGAAGAAAGCCAAGGTCTTAAGATGTATGGATGTCGTGCAAAAATGGACAAGAATAGGTACAAAACCTCATTTCTCAGTTTTCATTTACCTCATTTTTTTATTTTCTGACCAGTACTTTACACGAAGGGACTGCCTATCTGACCCCCACAACCAAGCTCGTACTGCGTAATACGATACACTTTGGTAAGACTGGTTGTCAGACTTTCGGGCCTCTGACTAGCCGTATCAACTGTCAAATATCTATAAATGACAGCCGCGACCAATCCACGGATAACCTAGGAAAGCACGGTAACTTAAAGATCGACCCGAGAAAAACATAAACGTAAACTCAAAACATATATGTAACACAAATCCATAAACCATGTCAAGTAGTCAACCTCATAGTATCCCTCCCATGTTGTGACGTATCTGCAGAATATTATCAATAAGGTCCACTTGACCTCCAGGCTGTCATCAAGACAATCGGATTTTCTTTATCCTCGTATTAACATTCCGTTCTGGCCAATAACCAATTCTCACAACTGACTCTTAGGCGTAGGCGTGCTTACGATACGAAAATAAATACGCATGGTGTGTTGGGTAGGTGTAAAACAGAAGGTTAGGATACAGTGGCGTACTTGCCTTAGACGGGCCCAGTATTAAAAATTGTTGGGGGGCCCAAATGAATGGTCAAGATTTTTCCTTTTTTGACTTTCGTAATTTTTGAAGTGAAACTTCTTTAGGCACGTTGGGCACATTTTTATGATAATGATTTTTTCTCGGGAAGTACAGCTTAAGAGTTTAAGTGAGATTGTGGATAACATTTTACGAATTTTTGCTTACACACGTTCGGAGCTCCTGGAGCCCGGGGACCCCGTATCATTGATAAGGCTGATTCGGTGGTAGCTACGTCTCTGTTAGGATACTAGTGTTTCATGGTATAATTATAGAAGACTCCAAATTAAGATTTGGTATTAGTGTAGGAAATTATAGCTATACGTCATCATTATTATTATCTCTGCCTTTATCCCAATTTATTTGGGGTCAGCGCAGCATGTCTTCTTCTTCCATACTTCTGTAAAACTCTTCATCTCAGCTGTCACCTTCTTTCTAGCCATATCATCCATCGCATGATAGAGCCATATCATCGTTAATTAGATTTTTCTATATATTTTTACAGCGATCAACATTTAAATTCAATATTACTATATTTCCCTATGGCTAGTTTATGATGTATGGCCTAAACCGGTACTTTAATTTCCCATTTGTTTTTATCACTTCGAAAACGATTCAAAGCTTCCTGTTTCCTTGTTAATTTTGTCACGATCGCCAGGCCTGTTTGTCAGCACCCAAATCATGTATATTTGACGCAGTGAACTGATCTAAGTTTGAAGTACTGGCTCGTCTGCTAGTAAACACCAGACACTGTTATTCAGTAATCGGATTACGACCACCTAGTACCCATAAGCAATATGCACTGTACTACACGTTACAAGCTTAAACCACGAGCAGGCACACAAAATAATGTATGGATTTGTGATGTGCCAATATGGGTTAGTGTTTGTTCTGCCTGATGGATCTTTGTTGTGGAAGGTTTCTTTCATGTGATTGAATACACGCAATTACTAGGATTTTGTAATTTTAGGGGCAAAAGCAGTGGTTGTCTGGTGGAGTAACCGTTGGGCTGCCAAGTCATAGGTTTCCAGTTCAAACTAAGGACCTCTGATTTTTTTTTAATTTTTTTATTTATGTGCGTATTGTGTGGTGCTTATAGAACACGAGTACAAAGTGTCTTTCAACTTAATAGAGACTATAAGAAAAGTGCCAATGGACACATTCTTAATTTTGTAAATTTTAGCAAATTAAGTTAAATTTAAATTACCTATTAGCCTCAAGGTCTAGATTGTAATTGTATGAGTGACCGTTTAAACGATTACAACATAATGAAAAAAAAAAGCGTATTGTTAAATTATTACTTGTTCCGGTGACGGAAAATATCGTGACGAAACCAGCTTACCTGAGAGATAGTTCTCAAAAGCATATAAAGCCAAGTCAAAGGTATGATAGGCGGTTTAAAAACTCTGACACTAGGAAAGGCACTAATCTGTGAAGAAATAAAGAAGACAGTAGTATACAGGGTGTAAATCAACACATCACACACCCGTCAACCAAGCATTCTGTACATCAAACTAAGTACCCCTACGCAAAAATTCTTGCTGGGAAACGACTTTTTTTTTTTGGGTCGAAAATCACATTTTACGGTAGAACTCAATGTACCACTGTTAAAACATTGTGCTAGTGGATAATTTGAATAGTAAACGGGTCATGGAGGTAATTTAAGTAAAGTTATAACCTGAAAAACTAGTATTTACAAAAACAACTGTGAAAAATTTGGAAGTTTGACCCCCAATATCTCCGTAACTAGGGGGTTCCCAGGTATGGTCTAGAACAAAAAAATGATTGCAGTGGTGGGGAGAACAAGTGCCTTTCGTTTGCGTTAAGGGTACTTTTACACCCTATATAGCAATAAATTGTATAAAAATATTTAATGAATAAGATCAACTGTCCAATCACATAGGGCGTTTCCAGTGGTTGATCAACATTACTTTTACTACGAACATTTAAGACTAATGTAATATACAGAAATACATCAACGCACTCCAAAGAAATGTCAAATGACGTTATGCAAACATTAGAACGAATGATAAGATTAATGAACGAAAATGGAACGGGAGTAATTTACGCGCGATTACGCGCCGTTCATTCGCGTACTTCATTTCACTTTGCGCCAGTATTTCATGTACTTCACTCTTCACTCCGCGTCGCGTAATTCGTTTGAATATTCTGAATTTAACTTCGTTCGTTCTTATGCGACTGTGTGGGTGTGTGTGTGTCAACTAACTCTCGCTTGGGATTTAAGGAAAAACGTACTTATTTGGTTATGTTTCATTTGGGACTGTACTCGAGAATGGCTCGTGTCATGGCCATGGTGGTAATAATATTTGCAAGTCAGTATGCGTTTTAGTGACAGGCAGGCATGAGGGTTTTTACAAGTAGCAATGGTTATCAAACTGTGTTTCTGTTTCTACAACGAGTTTCAACAGGTATTACTATAAAGCTTTGGTAGCCTTTATCTAGAGATCAGATTATATGGTTATAACTGGTCGAAATATGTAGCAAACGTGCCAAAACATGGAACATAAAATTGAAAATACGATACACAATAGGCTAGTAAACAAAAAAAATCTAACTAGTCCGTCAGATAGATTTCAAAAAAATATTGGACACGTATTTTTTTCTATTTTCACGTAAACAAACAATGAAGGCGATATAGTGCTCTGAAAACTCCTGTGTACATTTGTATGAGATTTTTTACCGGTGAGTGACGTCACAACCCCACACTCAAATCTGTGATGCGTTTTTTTGTAAATTTTTATTGATTTGGTAAAACAAAAAATACGTATCCAATATTTTTCGATAATCTAACAGACGGACTAATTAGAATAATATTTTTTTTAGTCAGTATACATCCCTATTATGTTATTATTTTTTTCTCTTCTTTCTTAACAGGACTGCTACTTTTCATGTTTTGGAAATCGAATACTGTTCCAAAACATCACTAGTACACACGGCTACACATCAAGCTATACATTTCCAATTTACGCTGATCTCGCACTGTACGGAAATTCTATACAATACGAGACCAACTTATACTAGAAATGTGTAGCTTGATGTGTAGCCGTGTGTACAATTGAACCTTCTGTCAATTAAAACATTCTTATGTTGATACCAATTGTTCCTCTGGCCAAATTATTTAATTTTTCAGTCAGATCACAATTAAAACACGAACGAAACAATCACAAAATATACACGAAAACTGCACGATTTTTGCTAAAATATACAGTCTTTAAAAATCCGTCATTGTATTCCATCATTCCCCACACACTCCGTCCATCTTTTATTCATCGATCAACAGTTAAATTCATCACTCTTCAGCGTCTCTTTGAGTGCAAGTAACAATAATCGAATAAACTGCGATCTTTGTTCGTCCCGCACAGATGTAGAAGTAAGTTGTGAAAACTTGCTTACTTTCAAAACTATGAACGTAATAGTTGTTCAGTGAAAAACTTGACTTCCCCATTCCCGTCAAAGTGCACCAAAGCTATTGAACATCGAAGCAGCTGTTCTCAAACGGCACTAAAATAACTAAGTAAGAAAGTTAATAAAAATAATGTGACGTTCTCGCCGCGTCTCAAAGAAACACATGTGCATATTGTTAACATATTCCGAACTAACTGAAACTTCTGTAATACTATCTATTCTGTGTCACCGTTGACCTATCCAAACTTATCTGTGATGTAAACGATGCTTAGGAGCCATGTGGCACAAGACAACAAAATTCAACTCTACACTTCTGGTTCAGAGTTCATTTTTGTCCGGTACATTTTAGTGATACAGGGTTGCTGCTCGTATTCTGGAGCCGATATCTGTGATACGATCGGGGGCTAGGCTGTTTTGTTTCCTTATTTCAAGCTATACCTATATAAAGGATGAGTGACACTTTGCTGGATTAATTTAGTGTTAGGAGCTCTTGAAATACGATAGATCGGGCCGAGATTTTGGATTTAGTGGGCTGTAGTTTAGACGAGTCGAGTAATTTACTGGAGGCGATGTAATTGTGCCCTGTAGGTACCTATTGTTGGGGGGACAATGAGCTGGTGAGTGTTTTGTCTTAAGGTATTTTAAGATGGTAGTGATGAGGGTTGCTATTGTATTAAGTTTGATATTGTTTCGAAGATCGATACGGTATTGAGAAGTAGTTTTTCGAAGTAACAGTTCAAAATTATGTTTTTAGGCAATAGCATAGTTAATCGCTGGTTTTATGTTCCATAGGACTTTAAAAACATCTCGTGGCTTAATAAGAACTGCCACTCGGGTCGATCTTTAGGTAAAGCTGTGCTTGCCTAGGTCGGTCTGTGGATGGGTGACCGCCCAAAATACCGAGTTTCCTCCGTGTCTCGGAAAGCACGTTAAGCTGTTGGTCCCGGATGCCATATATAGATCTTTGGCAGTCGTTACAGGTAGTCAGTGACCTGAAATTCTGACATCCAGTCTTACCAAAGAGTATCGTATTACCTAGTATTAACTGGGTTGTGGAGGTCAGATAGGCAGTCGCTCCATGTAAAATACTGGTACTCAGCTGCATCCGGTTAGACTGGAAGCAGACCCCAACATAGTTGGGAAAAGGCTAGGCAGATGATGAGGACTTTAAAAACATAAGTTGCGAAAAGGGGTTTTAAAAGTTTACCTTTGCCTTCAAGAAATACAGGCGTATAAATGTAATGTTAATCTGTATTGCTTTGAGAAGTGTCATCTACGAACTGTGTATGCATATAAAAACGATACTTTGTTGACCACGACGGATGATATATTTTACAGCGCAAGGTGAGCCATGTGGTAATTCATGATAAATGCTACCTCTACACAAAGTCGTCGGTAAATCAGTACCACTGTTAGCTGAAGCCCAAAAGAACCGCCAATCTTCCCTTATACTTTTTATTTTTGTGGTTGGGAAATCATGAAATATTTCCTCCAGCTCTGGGCCGAGCGGAAGGCAGTGTCAGACTTCAACTGAATAAAAACCAATATGTTACCTCTTAGCCCTTTGTGCTTTGTGTTTTGAACAACCCGCAGCCCCGGCAGGATCTTCCCTCACAATCACTTTGAAGCTCTTAATTTAATTTATTAAAACGTCATAAACTTCATTATACATCGACTCTCCGACCCCTACTATAAAATCCCCAAATTTTATTCCCGTCCTGCAACAATCCGGCAGTGTCTGATTTGCATCGACGATTCTCTAGTAATCAGCTTAACTTGGTTCGGAGGAAAAAGTGTAATGGACTGTAAAAATGGAGATGTACCGTGACCCGGTGATATTTTGATTCAGCGAGTATTTGAGTGTAACTATGGGCTTTTAGCGGGGGTGGTGAAATGTACTGCGTTTGGTTTAACTTGTATTTTTGTTCCTATGAATATTGGTATTTTGTAGCGTAAACAATCGATCGGATTTTGCTGTGTCTATTTAACTCTTTATTTTTTGGTAGTGTAAGAGCAATTTTGACATTCGCGAACAACAACGATTAGAGCAATAGTGTTGTAGTGGTTACCGCTGCGACTAAGGCTGCAGGTTCGAACCCTGCAGTACTTAGCTTGAAGCAGTTAATTTTGAATAAGGTATAGTATTGTATCATCACTATTTTGAAAGGTGAATGCTTTCACACGATATTATTATTTATTTAAACTTTATGCACAATAGTGATACATAGGCGGACACAAGGCATTCTCTACCAGTCAACCTTACGGTTAATCAAGACAACATTGTGGTAGGGTACAAAATAATTAAAATATCTGTTGGAAAATAACACATGTCAAATAATAAAAATAAAGTGTGTGTGACAAAATATGGAATTACCTCATATTGACTCCCTGTAAACACTTATATGTATAATCTTTTGGTGAAAACAACGAAGCACAGTTTACACAAGTTATCCAGTTGAAACTCATCTAATACCCAATTGAAAACTAGAGGACTTAGCAACAAAAGATCTCCAAGACAAATTTCCCCCGTAAATCGAACTCCTAGTAAATCGTCATCTATGATCTACCTAGCCTTTTTCCAACTATGTAGGGCTCGGCATTCAGTCGTATCGAATGCAGCTAAATAACAATATTTTACATGGAGCGACTGCCTATCTATCTGACCTCCATAACCCAGTTAGTACTGGGTTATACGATACCCTTTAGTAAGACTGGTTGTCAGACTTTCTGGCTGCTGGTTACCTGTAACAACTGTCAAAGATCCACAAATGGCCGCTGGGACCGTGCTTTCCGAGGTGAAGAGGAAACTCGGTATGTAGTGGGTGGTCTCCCATCCAAGGATCAACCTAGGCATGCACGGCATATCATGAAGATTAACCCGAGCCGCTACTGTTACTTAGCCAGAAGCTCTGCAGTATAAACATGTAATACGTAATTGAAAACTAGAGGACTTAACAATAAAAGATCTCCAAGATAACTTTCCCCCGTAAATCGAACTCCCAGTAAATACGACACCTCCTATAAATAAAGAAAAGAGACAAACACCCGTGTAATTGTCGGTGTCTGCGTAATTAGAAGTTATAGCGATTGCAACTAACAAACAGCGCTTTTAGCTAATTTATCGGCGAATTTCGACAATTGCCGTTTGGTACTTAGCGACAATTTAATTTATTGCCTTATGGCGGTGCCGATGGTAACTTTTAATGTTATATTTCATGGAAGGAAAGCTGTTATGTGATTTGATAAGTTTATGTAACTTTTTAATTTATAATTGAGAATGAAGCGAGTGTGTTTTGTTTTATCTTTCTTTATTATAATTTATTTTAGGTCCTATACTAATATATCTCCCATAAATTCATCATGCTTGTTTTCTGTAGATACTCAGGATAGTAACGTAACATAATGCGTGTAATTTCCGAAGGGTTAAGCAGAGCTGGTATTTATAGTACACCGAGTTATTACCCGTTTTAAGTGTCATGTATTAGGATGCGAGCCTATTGCCACCAATCGTACACAAATTTAGACTCTGTGGTAGAAGGATAGTTTTATCTGAATTCTTAAGAATTTGATAACGTCCGAGATAATGGTTTGAGACTTTTCGTTAAAACCATTATTTATAATAATGTAAGTAAGTTTCTCAGTTTAAAAGCAAATGTTTTGATCACTGATAAGAGCTTCCAGATATTTCGTGAAGCGGCTGCCACCGAGCTCGGCATCCGCGTGAAATTAGGTCAAATATAAAGTTACCAGTAATTGCTATTAATTTAAGGGTAATAAGATTGTGAACCAGCGATTTTGGAAGAAGATTCGATAACAGAGTACCTTATGAAATTGTGAGTGTTTTAGGGACACATTTCAAGTTTTAATATTTCAGCATAGCAAAAAATTCGTTTTTTTGTTTACTTTTTTAAATTAATTTTGTCAAGATATTTTTATATGTTTATTTTCATTTTTAGTTTATATCACATCAGAACTCTTGGCTATCAGTAACAAAGAAAAAATCTAAATCAGATCATTTTATTTCAAGTAGGCCAGTCACAAGCACTTTTGAATAGGGGATCGGTCAAAAAAATATGATTCTAATTAGTCCGTCAGTTAGATTAACGAAAAATATTGGATCACGTATCCAATATTTTTCGTTAATCTAACTGACGGACGGTTTTGTTTTATCAAATTAATAAAAATTGACAAAAATAAAACGCGTCAAAGATCATGGGTTGTGACGTCATTTGTAGGTAAAAAATGTACTGACATGTGACGTTTTCGAGGAGTTCACGAGTTTTCGAAGCACTGTATCTCTATGTCTTCATTTTTGTTTATGTGAAAAAAGAAAAAATATGTATTCAATATTTTTTGGAAATCTATCTGACGGACAAATTAGTTTTTTTTTGCCCGATCCCCTATTGTGATACAATAAAAAAAGGCTACAGTTTCAGTCGAAAGGTACAATCACTGTGAAAGTCCTGTGGTTGTCCATTCTAAAGCGTAGAAAGGTATATCTATGGAAAAAAACGGATAACAAACCACATGGACACTTTTTTAAATCAGAATATTGTTACAAAACCTTGACAACATTATGACAACCCCAAAAAAAGTTCCTACAAAGTTGCCAAAATTAAAATATATTCAACATTAAACGGCTATTTCGATCAATTAACGTTATTATAGTTATTTATGCAGCCGATTAAGTCTGATTAAGTGTCGATTCACACATCAGTGGCCTGCGGTGTCCTGATATTGACGGCCTTTAAATGTTGGTCCATTTTACATTTTCCGTACACTGTGTAAAATGACTGAGCTGATCAACATCAACGATTTGCCGTTGAATGAAGCGAGAGCTTTTGGATAATGTAATTATTGTATTGTAATTATGTAAATATGAATCCGCTGGATGTGAGACGCACTGGTCCGGTCAATGTGGCAATACTTGAGGAAGACGTATGTATAGCAGTGGTTGTCTTTTGATAATGATGACAAAATATGAAAAGACACTCTCTTATCTGCACCACAGCTCGCAAAACTGTGAAGGAACAAACATTTAAATAGATATAAAATACAATAGTTTACAATTATAGAGATATGCCATCTCGCATTTGAAGTACGGCTAGTGGATGAAAATGTGTGAAGGGTTGTCCACTGTGTAACTTGTGTTTCTACTTGGGACTGGACTATTAGCAATTTATGACTACTTTTGTTAGCTTGGGTCTTACCTGTTAAAACAAATGTATGTGTTAATGAATTATAGATTATGTTATTTTAACTGTTTCAAATCTAATTGAGATGCCCTTAGGCTTGGTGGAGAGACGATCTGCGTGGGCTGGTAGCAACTGGATGAGAGTTGCCGAGAACATAGTTGAGTGCCGTGAGTTGAGGAGGTCAGTCGTTGATAGCAGTTAAATTGAATAAGTTAGTTCAAAGTCAAAGATTTGTTTGCAAATAAATATGGTTACAAAAGTTCTTACAGTAGTAGTAGGTACAAGTAGCTTCCTATACTCTCAATCATAACATAATGACATGCATTTTTAAAAAAATATAATTGAATTGATATAAATTAATTGATTTGATATAATTAAATTGGTATAAGTAATTGAATTGATAGAATTGAATTGATAGAATTGAATTGATAGAATCGAATTGATAGAATTGAATTGATAGAATTGAATTGATAGAATTGAATTGATAGAATTGAATTGATAGAATTGAATTGATAGAATTGAATTGATAGAATTGAATTGATAGAATTGAATTGATAGAATTAAATTGATAGAATTGAATTCAAATAATTGATTTTAAAAAAAGAAAAGATAAAGACATGCCTATGAAAGCAAAAAGGAAAGTATACGAAATGTGCATTATGCCATGTTTATTATATGGGTGCCAGACATGGGCGTTAACAGAACTACAAGAAAGCAAATTAAAAGTTTGCCAGAATGGAATAGAAAGAAGTATATTAGGTATAAAAAGAAGAGACAGGGTGAAACTACAAGAAATTAAAAATAAAACAAAATTTAAAAATGCACACACAGCTTACAGAAAGCTAAAATGGCGATGGACGGGACATATGATGAGGGAAAGCAAAGAGAAATGGACTAAGTTAATAACAGAATGGTACCCAAGAGGAAATAAAAGAAATAGAGGAAGACAGATTAAAAGATGGGAAGACGATCTCAAGAGAATAGCTGGTCCGGTGTGGACCCGTTTAGCAAAAGACAGAAATGTATGGAAATCTTTAGAGGAGGCCTTTGTCGACAGACAAGCTGTTCCGTTCAAACATCCAGTTGCCGATGCTTCAAGTACAAGTTATAATTAAAATTAGGATTAAATCAATTTAGTTTTTTAGAAAGTAAGCATCTATGTTTTTAATATTGTAAAAAAGATGACAGCAATAAAGGCTATTTTATTTTATTTTATTTTATTTATATATTAATTGATTTTTAGAATAGGAAAAAATTATTTAAATTTAAACTCAAGAAACTCTTTTCTGTCATAGGTAAGGTCCTTCTGAAGCGGACCATTGAAAGTTCTTTAATTTGGTTAGGAATCTTGTTATATATCTGAATACACATAGAATAGCAGCCTATTGTCTACTTTATCATGTCTATCTTTAAAGGCAAGCGGTTATATACTATTCTCAACTGAAGAATGTGTAATAATCCTTATTACGTTAATTTCAAACAGTAAATTTTAGATTTCACACTACATTTTAATAGCATCAATTAAATCGTTATGAGAATCTCTAGTTCTCCGAAATAGTTTACAAGCGCGATAATATCTTCATTTATAAGATTACCTACTATTCTCAAATATAATGCGAACATTCGCATTCACCACACAACCCCCATACAATAGGGGGTGTTAATGGGAGATAACCCCTATCAATTCATTGGGATTATTGTCTATACTATGTTGCTAACAATGTGAGAATGGGGTATTGTGCTTTACAAGCACTATCTGTTTATGAATAGTTAATGTAATTTTAATATTGTAGAAGATTCCACGTGGCCTTAAGGCAAGGAGTATACCATTCTCAACTGAAGGAGCACGTGGCTAGATAATAATAGCCACTTGGATCAATCTTCAGGTTAAGCAGTACTTGCCCAGGTTGGTCTGTGGATGGGTGCCGCGGAAAGCATTGATTCTGGCTGTGTAGATCTATGACAGTCGTACCTATTAGGTAGGCAGTGGCCTGAAACTCTGACAACCAGTCTTACCAAAGGGTATCATAATTCCCGTCGGGGCTGCGGGTTGTTCGCAAGAGATACCGCGGCCCCGACATGAAGGGCTAAGAAGGAACATGGGTGGTTTTTAGTCAGTAGAAGTCTGACACTCCCTTTCGCTCTGCCCAAGAGCGGGAGGGGTTATTTGATGATTTTCCACCCGCCCAGAAAAAAAAAGGGTATCATAATTATTACCTAGTACAAATTGGGTTGTGGTTGTGGTTTTATACATTGTTTATACTTCATCACTACAATATCATTTACACTGAAAACTGAATATTTACCATGTTTACTGTTTGTTTCGAGTTTCCAATATTTCAGCGCTGCCGCTGTTGCAAGCACCATGATCTCGGATAAACTGAAGTTATTGCGTGTGGATGTTTATGAGCATACAAAAAGGTCTACCTTCTTTCTTATAGGTTTTTTGTTAATGATAATGTTAGTTGACTATGTCAGTTTAAAAACTTATTTCAGAGTGATTGGTAGAATGTTAAGATAAAGGTAAAGATCATGTTATTTGTCTAAACATGCGTATACATGCAAAAAGCATGCAGTATGTTAACGTTAAAATATTTCGAACGTACATACATGTTTCACCCGTAAGGCGTACAAATTTATAAAATTTACAACAAACCAAAAAGTTAAGTACATAATAAACATTGATAAGTCGGTAAAAATCATAAGACCTTCAGAACAGATAAAACATAACACGTCTATCATAGCTCCCCTAAAACAGTGTGTCAGAACCCCTCCATTAAACAATGTAACAATACGAGAAACATGGCTAAGTCTGGGCAATAATTCAGCAAATTTTCAAGTAGTGCCAGCCATATTTCATTTTATAACATTTTATCTCGAGACGGTCGGCGCCTTACATTTCTGACTTTGTGTCGTTTCAAGAACTCCTGTTTATAATCCGCACCTTAAAGTTTATTTTCTCCTGCGACTTGAGAATTGCAGCTAACTTATCTGGTTTAAAAATGTCAGTTTAGGGCTTGTTGCATTGTTTTGTTTTTACATAACATAATTTTTGTAATACCAGAAGAGTTGGGCAGAGGTGTCCCGTTTAATGGGTTGGCGCAGTGGCTGAGCGATTGGACTGCTGCGCTGCGTGTCGCGGGTTCGATCCACGCACGAAACAAATAAAAAAAAATATATTTGTATGGCCGACATATAGTTGTTTCGGGTCTGGGTGTTCTGTGTATGTGAGTTTAAATGTTTGTAACGCTCCCACGATACAGGCGAAATTCCTAGTGTGGGGCAACGTTTTTTAAAAAAAAAGAAAAAAACAATGTGGGGCAAGCTTATTGCCATCATCATCATCATCATCATCTACCTAGCCTTTTCCAACTATGTTGGGGTCGGCTTCCAGTCTAGCCGGATGCAGCTGAATACCAGTATTTTACATGGAGCGACTGCCTATCTGACCTCCACAACCCAGTTAATACTGGGTAATACGATACCCTTTGGTAAGACTGGATGTCAGACTTTCAGGTCACTGACTTTATTTATTTGTTTGTTTTATAAAAACATTGCCCCACACTAGGAATTTCTCCTGTATCGTGGGTGCGTTTACAAACATTTAAACTCACATACACAAACACACCCAGACCCGAAACAACTATCTGTAGGCCATACAAATATTTGTTTCGTGCAGGGATCGAACCCGCGACACGCAGCGCAGCAGTCCAATCGCTCAGCCACTGCGCCAACCGTGCCGTCAAGACTACCTGTCAACTGAGCACAAATCCAGACTCTGTGGCTGCTACTGAGAAATTCCTGATGAAAAAACCCAATCACACGTACTCGACCTGTGAATCGAACCCAGGACGCTCAGCAGTCGGGGTTGCAACCACTAGCGCAACGAGTGAGTATTATGCAGTAGTAACGAGGGACCATCATCAACCAGCGTGTGTGTCAGGCAGTCCAGACAATAACCCTATCACAAGTATCCTTATAACTTACCGGGGTTGCCTCAATTTTATGCCGTAGAACTTTATGAAAAAAAAAAAATATATGTTTTACGTTCGCTTTTTTTTTACGCAGTTGTGTTGTAAACTATATTCCAACGTATTATTCTGCACTCGTTGTATCAAAACATGCAGTCAAAATGACGTGGCGAGTTTACGGAACAGAACAATCAATAATTTATTGCCAAACAATGTGTTATTGAACTCCAAATTGCAAAATGCGATAGAAAGTTTAAATTCGGGCACGGCTATCTTAGCACATTTAGTTCTTCCAAGAATTTCATAAGACGGACCGATTACACAATAAGATCCACGTGGCTACGTGACCCGTAAATACACCGAAAGTCGAAGTCCTACAATAGCTGGTATGGCGGGCAGTTCAAGCTTCCAACTCTTCGAATAAACCAATATTGCTGTCGGCATGACAACTAACCGCAAAAATAACATTCAATAACTTAAGGCCCTCGCTCACTGCGGATTTTGTCAGCAAATAATGGTTTTAACTGCCGCACTCAGAGAGCTTTAATGATTACTTAGGACATCACTTAGTAAATGTTTTGACAGTTTTGTGATACAAAAGTATGTCAAATCTTTACTAAGTGACGGCTTAAGTAATCATTAAATATCTCTGAGTACCGCAGTTAATGCAGTAGTGATACAATCGCGTAGCTGTTGCTGGCTGTTGAAGTCACGAGCAATGAAAACATTGTTAACAGCGATTTTCTCATGAAATAATGGTACTATTGCAAAATACATAATTCGTCAAAACGTGACATTAATCTACACTAATCAATTCAGTAGCAAAACACGAGTTTAATTTTGTGAACACTTTATTACCACGATTCAGTATCGTTACAATCGGAATATATTGTTGCGATTCAGCATCGCTATAAAAAGTCGCCGTGAGTAGAGGGCTTTAGTAAAATATACAATACAATACATACCTACTTCCTAAACCAACAACTTAATACACACAACTACATTCCAATATGCCAATACAATCACTTGCCAACACAACGAACAAAGTAAAAGAAACATTCGCAATCAATCACCAATCACAGTGTTTCTTTTCTTACAAACTTATCTTTATGAAAATGTCAGGGCAATTTTACCAATTCATGAATTTACGACATAGAAACAAATCAAAACACGGTACAAACAATGGACTATAAATCTTGCTGGCAATTTCAGATGCGATCTTGTGAATCGGGGCAGGTACTGTGTTATCGCGCACAAGTGACGTATTATTTGTTTCAAATGGCCCTCTAATAAAATAGACGGGCTGTATAGTTTTGATTTATAGCGGCTTAGTTAAGGGCAGGAAGGTAGCGAACGTTACTTTAAAGTTATTGATTCGGTCATGATTATTAAGATTGGGTGCCGCGTGAAGTTCCTGCAGGGAAAAGGGAGGGTTTATTTACAAGAGAAATTAGTCTGGGGTGGTGCTGCATGCTCATTTTGGTATTCGTGAAATTGACTGTGAACATTCAATTTAGTTCCGTGTATTCTTCCCGTCTTGACCTATCTTGCACAGACTTGGTCTTTGACTAACATCCAGAAGTCCAAACTCAAGGTTTGCCAACTAGCAATGGAGCGCAGTATACTAGGTGTTAAATTAACGGATCGTGTTCGAAACACAATGCTGCGTTCCATAACAAAAATAGCTGACGTGGCCCAAAAGGCTGCTCAACTCAAATGGGACTGGGGAGGACATGTCTGCCGCATGCCGGACAAACTGTGGGCCAAAATATCAGGAAACTGGTGCCCTGACACAGTGAGACGGGGTCGCGGCAGGCCACGAAGGAGATGGCGGGATGAACTAGATCGGTTCCGTCAAAACTGGAAAGAGGACGCGCGGGTTCGCGAAAAGTGGAAAGAGTGGAGGGAGGCCTTTGCCGTGGAGTGGGACAGAGTAGGCTAGCAAAAAAAAAAAAAAGAAACATGCCAAAATAATGTTGCAGCAATTTGTGAAGTAGATAGTTTCTGTCAAATGAAAGGCTTATACCTATCACGATGTCAAAATTGCCACTACTTACCAAATAAATTAAAAAATTGTACAGACATTTGTAAAAAATTACCTGCCAAGTAAGTTAACTGGAACTTAATCGTAGATGGTGAAACAGGCCTAAGTTATGTTATTCAAGAGATTGGCTGGATACACAGTAGGTACAATACCGTCGACGTTCACCGGAAAACCTCGTTCAATAATATATTGGATAAAACGAACTCAAACATACATATTATTATGTAAATTTCTCCCAGCACATCGTTTTGTAAAGCACAGTAACCTATTTGGCAACTGGAACGTTTTTATGTACAAAAACGTTCTTTGAACTCCAATCCCCGACGCGTAAGAGATTTCTACTTATCGTTCGTAAAAATTAAACTAGTACAACACAACATTTTTTACGTACACTTGCGGCCACATTAACGTCACACAAAAATAAAAATATATACAAAAGAATCAAGAACAATTCGGGTGGTGCATTTAAACTGAACACAGGTAGATAGTGTCAGTGGCAATCGCGTAGCCTGGAGCGCTCAGCTCGCAGGTGCACGCCGAATTATACACATAGAAGGCGGAAAACAGCGAATTGAGGCGAGAATTTTGTGCGAATTTCGCCGCGATAACGCCCCGTCCGATTGTCCGTCGCTGACGTCTGGGAACAATTTTCGCTGTTTTATTTTTGTACATGTACATTGTTCTTTAGTAATGAAGTGTAGTGTGCAATCGCGTTTCATTTACTCTCGGAATATTGCTGGGAATTTCGTACTGTATTATTAAAATCTTTCTAGATTATCGAAGTTTGAGATAAGTTCTACCGAACAGACTTTGTAAGTGACGCTTTTGGGACTTGCGATTAAACTAACTAAAAGAATTTTCTGCTATAATCATTTCTCACATCTTGGTTCGAAGAATTTGAGCCGAAAATAGACTCTATTGTGCTTAAAATATCGTTTGGAAGTCTGTCACGTCCACACTAACATATAAATGTAAGAAATACCAAATACTATTACTAGTGTGCGTAGTTTTATGTAATGTAAAGGACCTTTGGCCTTGCCCGCGGAGATATCAAATTATATAAAGAGAAAAATTCTGAAGAAACAGCGGAAAAGTGTTGAATAGGAAAGTAAAATGTTTGTGTATTTTACGCGTAGAAGCTACAATATGGTTGGTACCGATCGGCGATACTGTTCGTGCGGTAAGATATGGTTTTCCTAACAATTTAACTGTGGGTGGGTTCTTGGCACGGATGTGTAAAATGGGTACAATTGTAGTCAATGTTAGATTCATTTGATTTGATTGTTACAAAGAAGAAATTATATTTACATTATTATACATACGTTTTTTTTACATTGATATTACAATCAGGTTTTGATATTCTAATAAAATGTAGGCTAAGGATTTTTATCATGTGTTACCTACACGTCACACTTCACTATTAATGGAGTAATAGTGGAGATTTCTTTAAATTCAACAATCACTACAATACTTATAGAAATATACTGTTTTATGGATCTGATAATAAAATAACTTGTGTTTCTAGGCTCCAAAAATATCAGTTCTGTCCTTGAATCTGACCACGGAGCCGACAATCGTTCAACCACAAGCCATGCAATGTCAAGCCCAGCAGATCGAATAGGGTAGTTAACAGCAAAAAAATCTAATTAGTCCGTCAGATAGTTTTCCAAAAAATATTGGACACGTATTTTTTCTTTTTTACGTAAACAAACAATGAAGACATACAGTGCTTTGAAAACTCGTGTGACGTCATATTCTAAGACATTAATATGACGTTTTTTACCGGTGAGTGACGTCATAACCCCCCACTCAAATCGTTGACGTGTTTAATCTTCGTCAATTTTTATTGATTTGATTAAACAAAAAATAGGTATCCAACATTTTTCGATATTCTAACAGACGGACTTATTAGATTCATATTTTTTCTAATCAGTAAACATCCCTAATGCGGACTAGCTGCACGCATTGACAGATATCTGAGTAGATTAACTGTCATAGTCCAGTCTTCACAGACATGTCCAGGGTACAGTCTGCTCATTTGTCCGCACCTTTTGGAGGTGGCCTTGGGGTCCAATGGTCCAAGTCAAGCCTTTTCCCAAGTATGTTTGGGTCGGTCTTCTATTAAATCGAATCCAGTTAAATATCAGTATTTTACATTTAGTGACAACAATAATGTTACTGCTAATACTTTTGACTTGCTGTCAGTTACTGCAGCAGTAAAAGTTCCAAGTGTTACTGCTATCTTACTTACTTCCGTTTTAAAGACGAGTAGATAGCAGTAGTAATAGTTAAAGTAAAATTGCTATAACTTTACAAAGTCGGAAATGCCCTGTTTTGTGTGAGAGACACGACTTTGTTTATGACTGTGTTAGACGGTTTTAGTATTCAATAAAAACAATGTAATTATTGTACGCCTTTTATGGTCAGACCGTTTGCTTCAGAAATATTAGAATTATTGTGTTGTAGGTTCACACACAGTTCACAGTACTGTTTACTGGATTTCATATATCACTACATAGTATCAAACAAAGTCGCTTTCTCTGTCCCTATATCCCTATGTATGCTTAAATCTTTAAAACTACGCAACGGATTTTGATACGGATTCAAGAGGAAGGTTTTAGTATATAATTTAACCGACATCCACGCGGGCGAAGCCGCGGGCATCAGCTAGTTTATTATAAAAATGTGAAAGTTTGTGAGAATCCATCCATCCTCCATCCTGATTGATAATCCTTCACGTAAAAACTACTGAAGGAATTTGGATGGAATCTGGAATATAGATCATTTATTAACTGGATTAATACATTGAATATTTTTATGTCCTTGTCATTCTTGGTAATATGATCTCGTGGGATAATACACGCGGGCATAAGTTAGTACTTTCACGTAATTATCATTCACTATAGAAAACTCTATTCTAGCCCAACAGAAAAAATATCATTAATAACCGAGATATTCAAAATAATTTTCTCGACTTGGGAATTGAACTCACATTTCACAACTGCGCTCATCACTCGGGGACATGACATCGCCCATCGCCCCCTTCACCACCACGAAGCCAACCTTTACAGTTTTTTCTAATTAAAACCCCCCTTCTATTCAAACTACCCTCCCAAATGAAGCCTTTTTGAAAAGATTCAAAAGAGCAAGATGTAATGAAGTTCAGAAAAGTGTTGGTCAATAGAGGTGCGACATTCATGACCGCCCTATTCAGCTCCATAAAACATAGAGGGGTGCTCTCTACCAATTTACTCTAGTTAAGGAAGCTCTAAATGAAGTTGCATCAAAGCTTTGAAGGGTACGCGTTAAAAGGTCTTGAAAGTAGGTAGATTGCATTTTTTGGAAATGCGCTTTTAGTGATCGTAAGTGGAAGAAAAAGCGATTGGAAATGGCTTTCTGCTACTTGGTTAGTTGAGTAATAACGTGGAGAAAACAGAAGGGGTAGATATGCAAGGATTCTACTAAGTCCCTTGTTGTAAGTCATGCCTAGGATATAAACGCCCTAGTTGATGTTCGTATGTTTATATTTTAATTATCATGAATCTTTTATGAGTCCTTTTATCCTGTTACAGCTGTTCATTTTTGAATCCCTCTTACATAGGTTCTTACTAGAAATGTCAAACTCCAAATCTAACTTTTCAATTTCCCACACAATTCGAAGTGTGTTTTTAGCGAACTGAATTGCTGTATCTAGTGCTTGATTCCTGGAAAAACGAACAAGCGACTTAATCCAAGAAAATTCTGAACCGTACACAGAGATAAAACCGTAGAATGACAAAACTAGCGTATGTTATTATTTATTTTCTATAATATGGGTATCGTTAAACTTATAACAACTTATAGTAAATGTTTCACTCGAGAAAATATTCATGTTTGTTACATTCCTCATCCACACAACACTAATAAAATTTACGGTAACGTTCATCTGTGCATTTTGTAACAGACGGTAAGCGATATCAAGATGAAATACAACATAGTTGCATAAATTCATCGATGAATTTAGTTTTCGTTTTGTGTCTACACGTTTCCTTGTAAGTGAAAGACACCCATTGAAAGATAAAAAAAATGAACCAAAAGTGAAGCATCTGATATTTTCATTATTTTATTTTATTTATTAGGGACAAAAAACACTTACATGCCAAGCTTAACTGAAGATTCTTAAATTAGCACAACTTACTGCGGTACTCAGAGATATTTAATGATTACTTAGGCCGTCACTTAGTAAATATTTGACATACTTTTGTATGACAAAACTGTCAAAACCTTTACTAAGTGATGGCCTAAGTAATCATTAAAGCTCTCTGAGTGCGGTAGTTAGAAATACAAATATACACAATCTTACATATTTATGTTTCATTATAAGAGAGAAGGCCTGTGTCGTGGCACTGAAATCGTTGTAGGGTAATTATTCTGGAATTTTCTAGTCGTTACAGCTAACCCAGAAATAATAAAACCTTAATACTATTAATAAAACTAGCCCAGATGTTCAAGTTCGGTCAAGCGCTAGAGGGAACTGCTCTAAAGCTTTTAATCTACTCAATAAAATTGAAGATTCTTTACAAAAAATATTATTGCTCTCTCATACTGGCGATGAGATCGGCCGAGCAAGCTTGGGGCTATAAGAATCGATGTCAAATTAATTTTTATTGTTTGTCCATTTGTGAAAGAATTTTAAAGTTGAGTCGTTGGTTGATAATTTATTTTTAAATAGGACATTGCAGGTTAATCATCGATTTAATTATTGTGTGAGTCATCTATGGTTTACATACATACACACATAAACACTCGCCCTTTTCTCATGGGGGTAGGCAGAAACCTCTTAGATGGGGCCCACTAGGGCCAGTGCCTACCAGGGTTGCAGAATTTGATCGAAACTGTTGCCGTGGTCCTGGAATGCAAAGGGCATAAGAAGGAACACGGATGGGCTGCGGGTTGTTAGCAAATACCGCGGCCTCGACATGAAGGGCTAAGAAGGAACATGGGTGGTTTTTAGTCATTAGAAGTCTGACACTCCCTTTCGCTCTACCCAAGAGCGGGAGGGGTTATTTAATGATTTCCGAACCCCCAAAAAAAAAAGGAACACGGATGGGTTTTAGTAAAAGTCTGACACTCCCATCTGCTTCGCTCAAAGTGGGGTCATTTGATGATTTCCTATTGCATTGTTAAAAAAAGGCAGAAACCACAGAACGCCACCTGCTACGATCCTTTTTTTTTGTTGTAGGGTGGAAAATCATCAAATAACCCCTCCCGCTCTTGGGCAGAGCGAAAGCGAGTATCAGACTTCTACTGACTAAAAAACACCTATGTTCCTTCTTAGCCCTTTATGTCAAGGCCGCGGTATCTCTTGCGAACAACCCGCAGTCCCGACGGGAATTATGATACCCTTTGGTAAGACTGGTTGTCAGAGTTTCAGGCCACTGCCTACCTAATAGGTACGACTGTCATAGATCTACACAGCCAGAATCAATGCTTTCTAATCACATGGCCAAAAGTGCAAAACTTGCAGCCTAAACCATGTAAACATGAATCTGAACCGTGTCCAATTATCTAAAGAAACCACGACGCTCCACAATCCATACAGAGTCGGCATTCATGCATCACTCAGCGAACGATTGAAAAATGTCGTGCCAGCTAACAGACCTATTTAATTAACTTTCCCGAGCATTATGACCGGTTTATACCCGGTTTTTATGCTCGACCCGGGCATTGTGTGGACTCAATATCGGTTGCTTTATTGTCGACGGTTCCAGTCGTAGGACTCTTTGTCAAGTGGTCGGTGGCAACATTGTAAGGTCGGATGGTTCTATACCCGGAATGTAGATCGGGTAGGTCGTAAATGGTAGTTGTTTATTTATTACCCGTTAACCGATCGATTTGGAGGTAAACAATAGGTTTATGTATGCGATGAGAATGGAGGTTTAGTGGTATTATCTTTATTGAGTGATGAAAGTGATGTTGTCGTTAGGTTTCCTTAGTGCTTTGTTTGTTGTCTGCGTGTCATCATCATCTGCCTAGCCTTTTCCCAACTATGTTAGTGTCGGCTTCCAGTCTAACTGGATGTAACTGAATACCAGTATTTTACATGGAGCGACTGCCTATCTGACCTCCACAACCCAGTTAATACTAAGTAATACGATACCTCTTTGGTAAGACTGTATGTCAGAATTTCAGGTCACTGACTACGTGTAACGACTGCCAAAGATCTATATATGGCAGCTGGGACCTACAGCTTAACGTGGTTTCCGAGGCACGGAGGAAACTCGATATGTCGGGCGGTCACCCACCCATCCACAGAACGACCTAGGCAAGCACAGCTTTACCTAAAGATCAACCCGAGTGGCAGTTCTTATTAAGCCACGAGCTCCTTGTAGTGTGATATATATAGATATAATATATAATTATAATATTAAGTAGGAAGGATTATTGCTTTGATTCGCTTTACAGTTCTCGGTGTGGAGATATTATCAAATAATGTACAAAATTAAGTGCTGTTTTGAAAAAAATATTCAAATAATCTTTTGATGTTTAAGCTTTCATCATCAATCAATTCAACCTTCCTGGCCACAAGGCCACACAGCTTTAAGTGTTAAGTGACTTGTATGTCATTTTTTTTGAGTCGTGGAAAGTCAGCGAATAACCCCTACCGCTCTTGGGCAGAGCGGAAGGGAGTGTCAGACTTCTACCGACTAAAAACCACCCTTGTTCCTTCTTAGCCTTTGCGCCGAGGCTACGGTATCTCTTTCGAATAACCCGCAGCCCCGAAAGGGACCCGCAGTCCCGACGGGACCCGCAGCCCCGACGGGGACTGTATGTCTTAGAAAGACATTTAACTGAAGTCGCAACACTACACGATCAAATCACATAAAACTATTTGTACACAACTGAGATAAAATCCAAAAACAAGAAGCCCAATACATCTATTTCTCTTTTAACTCCACAAACATCGATTATATCGGTATCCATTAAATTGATACCATTTCCTTCAATACTCTAATGTTTTCTCGGAAGGTTGGCGGGCCTGGGCTGGGGGTACATTTTTTATCACTTGCTTAGGGCGTGGGTGATCAATCATTGATACTGGAAGCGTCTTCACGGACGAATTATGGGGTAGCATGTTAAAATGGTTTTCTTATTTTAATATGGGATTATGAGAAAGTGCTATAGCATTTAGTATCTATACTTCTATACTAATATTATAAAGCTGAAGAGTTTGTTTGTTTGTTTGTTTGTTTGTTTGTTTGAACGCGGTAAACTCTGGGACTACTCGTTGGAATAGAAAAACTCTTTTTGTGTCGGATAGTCCATTTATCGAGGAAGGCTTTAGGCTATATAACATCACGCTACGACCAATAGGAGCGGAGCATAAATGAAAAATGTTGCAAAAACGGGAAAAGATATTCCTTTTTGAGAGCTTCCGTTGCGTGCGCTGCGAAAACGGTTTAAGTTACGCAAATACCATGTATGAAAGAATTGTTCCTCTTTAAAAGTTCTAAAAAAAAGTCCGCGACAGCATATGTCTATCTTTTAAGATTGACTCACTGTAACCATTTTTTACTATTAAAATGTTAGGTTAAAAAGAATGATATTTTGCGAAGCTTATTTAACCCATATGGTATTAATCTATATCTAAATAAATGTGTTTGTTAGCACAGAAATTTAATATAGAATATTTGTGCCCTTTACTTTATACAGTTTAAACAAATATCTTAGAAGATATCGCAATGTAAAAATATCCGCGCGACAAAATAATTAAGCGCGCGGCAGTCATTCGGTCCGGTGCGGTAGGTTAGTGGGGATTCTGGCCTCCGGGGACTCCGGAGAAATTCATATTCAAAATATTTACTGCACCATAATGTTTACAAGGTGTTACTGTATATTTAACAGTAAGAGATACCAATAGTAATTCACACTTTAATATAATCTAAACTAATATTATAAAGAGGAAAGATACGATTTTTTGTTTGTTACGATTTAACTCAATTTATGTTGACATTTTGTTATAAGCTATATTATGTGACGCAGACGAAGTTGCATGGGTCAGCTAGTGTAATATATAGGCGTAGGATGAATGAAAGGCGATTAACAAAAGGTATCTACAAGGCAGATGTGAGTGGTAATGCCGGGAGGGGACGCCCTAGAAAGACATACACTGATCTTATTGGTGCCGTTCTTCTGAAAGGACAGGTGCGTAGTACTCGTAACCGGCGTGCGTGTATGACCAGATGTATGAATGTGGACGAAGCAAAAGCTCCACTCATTGGTAGAACGCCACTGCGTTCTGTGGTTTCTGCCTACCCCCATGGGAAAAGGGCGTGAGTTTATGTATGTATGTATGTATAAGGCGTCTATTGTGAGATGTGTGTCTGTTTGTTGAAGAACAGAGTTTTTTAAACATAAATGTCCAGAACATGTGTCATCATTATCATCAGCCTATAATGTTCCCACTGCAGGGACTCAGGCCGCCTCTCTAGGAGAGGGATGGGCTATAATCTACCACGCGGGCCCAGTGCTCATTGGTAGATGTCACAAATATCTTCGAATTGTTTGGTCTAAAAGGCTAGGCAGATGATTATCATAGTCAAAATATGCCTAGGCATTAAAATATGTTATTAAAGCTATCCTTGCCTTACAGCAATGATATCAAAATCTGTTTCAATTTTTGGTTTTGTCTTTGCAAGTGTATTACTAACATAGTTTGTAGGAACATTGTTACTAACACTATCAGTCTTAAAATAAAATAAAATAAAAATAAAAACAGTCTTTATTTACTCTGACCTCAACAAGTAGTAACATTAACTTAAAACTAATAACATTTTCTTATTACTAATAACTAATAAGTATAACCCTTTTTTTATTTTTTTGCGGGGTGAGAAATCATCAAATAACCCCTCCCGCTCTTGGGCAGAGTTAAAGGGAGTGTCAGACTTCTACTGACTAAAAACCACCCATGTTCCTTCTTAGCCCTTCATGTCGAGGCCGCGGTATCTCTTGCGAACACCCGCAGCCCCGACGGACCCGCAGCCCCGACGGGCCCGCAGCCCCGACGGGATAAGTATAACCCTTCGTTGCTCAATATCAGCTACCAGGTCAGGCTGTCTTGCGACATAGGCCTCCTCTATTACCCTCCACTTATTCCTATCCAGGCCAGTTCTTTGCCAATCTTTTGGCAGATCATCCTCCCGTCTTTTTGTCTGCCTTCCTCTACGTCTTTTCCCATTTCTTGGGCACCACTTTGTTACCTTTTTGGTCCATTTTTCCATCCTGGCTTTCATCATATCAGTCTTGTTGCTCGAATTAAATTATTATTATAGTTATTATCAGTACGTGTACCACTACAGCTAACGACTAATATTAAGACTTTTTTTTGGTTAGTTTACATGTTAGTAACATCTATGGATCATTGTTATCTGACAATAAATTATTATTAAAATGATAATGAAACTACAAATATTGTTTTAAGACAGATTACAGCACTCACGGGGAGGAAAAATGATATTAAACTACCTACTAACAGATAAATCTTACTAAACTGCGTGAACATAAGACGCGTAATAAATTCTTTAATTACTTAACGTTAATTTTCTGTTAGCTTAATTTTCGACTCAATATTAATTTCACTTATCGAAGTTGTTAATTGTCTGAAGCAGTTTATTTTTGGATCTAAGCTCCAGTCGGGAACGACCGAACTTTAGTATTATCACGAACTGTCATTTGAAGGCAGTTAGGTGGAGATCATCTTATCTTGTTAGAATAACTGTCTTAACCAAATGGACACAATTTTAAATGATTGCGGCTTTTTTCAGCTTTAAATGGTTAACGAAGACCGAAATCGAAACCAAAATAAGACAGATATGTACTCAAGTATTTGTCACAATCTGAAGCCAATAGATGGGCCACAAATAAAAAGCTGGGATTGGACTGCTCCGTTGCGTGTCACGGGTTCGATCCCCGCACGGAACAAATATTTGAAGTATGACCTACAGATTCTGATAGTTGTTTCGAGTCCGAGTGTTTGGTTTATGTATTATGTGTGTTTCAATGTTTATAAACTCACCCACGATACAGGAGAAATTCCTAGTATGGGACAACGTATTTTTTTTTAAGAAAAAAAAAAACTGACTCGCTTAACCCAACATTTTTTTCGAATTTATGAAAGTTTTGGAAATCTTTATAGGTACAGACTGAAACAGCAAAACATGTCATTAGCCAAAATAACGTTTCGAAGAAATTGTTATTTCTGTTTGAAAGACGTACATTTTCAACTCTGACATTTACATTGCTACGCCGTAGCTCCGTCTACACCTTGCTACGACGTAGTCGACAAATGCCACTGGGTCTACGGAGCTACGTTAGGTTGCTACACTACTCTTTTCCGTTATAATTTTTAATCCATCAGCGTCTCGTTTTCAAGGCTACTTACGGTATCCATGAGATAGCTGTGAATTACCACCTATGTACCACTCTTGTACATGAAGTTTAAATGAATAAATAATTTTACACACATACATAAACTCACGCCAATTTCTCATGGGGGTAGGCAGAAACCACAGAACGCCACCTCCTACGATCCTTACATACTCCTTTTGCCTCGTTCACATTTTATCATTTTAAGTAAGTTAATCTAGCTTATATCGAAAGACGCAGTTAAATCAAGTAACTGTTGTTACTTTTGTCAACTATGTGTGAAGATTTAAGATTACAAATAAAAAAAAATGTTTTTCTAATATACATAATTTTGTTAATCGTTAAGTTAAATTAACTTAGACCTGTTCACCCCTCCAACAATTAATGTACGTGCTGCTTCTAAACGATATCGAATTCCTTTACAAAATTCTAATTCCAAGAAAAAAAGCATCGCCGCAAATATAACAAAGTAATTTACTCAAGCCATTAGTGTTTCCATGATACTAAAGTACTAAGAAATATGCTAATACTAATCACTTAATATAAACCTCGTTCTGCATGTTAATACGCGAATAAACTTGTAAATTAAGCGACTAATAGCCAGACGGCTATTGTGAAAAATGGACGACAAAACGGTTTTCTGTCTTGCACTTTTTTGCTATTTGTAATGGCTGGAAAAAGCGTTTTATTATTATTAGCATAAGGGTTAAAAGCTTTGCAGTTAGTGTTGTGACTCTTAGATGCTGTAGAAGAAAAAATAATTGTTGCTTAAATGACTACCAACTTATATATACCACTATCATTCTTTGATATTTGGATGAAATGCCTCAATTTTTTTTATTTTCATGTTACCTACTATTTCAATATTTTTTTTTTAAATTTTGAATAAGCCTAAAGACTTAATACATGACCCATTTGGTGTATGGGAAAAAAACAAAGCATTTGGAAGTTGCAAACTCTCAATATGAATTAAAAACCTCTAACTGCGGTACTCAAAGATATTTAATGATTACTTAAGCCGCCACTTAGTAAAGATTTTGACATACTTTTGTATGACAAAACTGTCAAAACCTTTACTAAGTGATGGCCTAAGTAATCATTAAAGCTCTCTGAGTGCGGCAGTAAGTCGGCGCAGAGCCCAAATAATAAAGACACAAAAAATAAAGGTTGCAGTATCCGAAAGCAATTTTCGCTCCCAATTTAATGCTTACTAATTTCAACTAGTAAATAACGCTTCAGGCACTAAAATGAATCCCGACTAACCCACAACCTTGGCCGGTTATAAAATAAACATTTAAGGCCCCTTTTATAACTAATAAACTATTTCGAACAAACATTTTATGGCCCTAAAATATTTATCCGAAGTAGTTCCGGCTTTTCGAAAGATATTTCGTGTAATTTACGTAAGCGAACCTTCCCTTAATTAAAATCTATGTTCTTTGTTCCAGGTGTTAGGATATTCTGGAAGTTGTGACGTCATGGAGTCTACGTTCTGATGTGAGCGAGAAATTATTTTAATTTCGGAGTGTTGTGAAATGTCAAAGCTTTAGTGATGAGACTTTATATGTGAGATAAGATGGGAACGTTGAGGTTTGGTGTTTCGTTGCTCATTTGTTGGATAACCGGTAAGTTTAATTTTCAAATTAATAGTATTTTTAATTCTTTTTTTTTTTGGCGGGTGGAAAATCATGAAATAACCCCTCCCGCTCTTGGGCAGAGCGGAAGGGAGTGTCAGACTTTTACTGACTAAAAACCACCCATGTTCCTTATTAGCCCTTTATGTCGAGGCCGCGGTATCTATTCCCGACGGGCGTCGGCCCTTGGGGGCCCCTTCCATGTTGCTGACATCTCTTTGAGGCGCGCGTGGAACACGAACGCGCCGTCGACACGGTCTGTCATCGTCATAAGACGGATGGACGGCGAGCTAGCCCATCACTCACCGTCCACAGGCCCGCGTCTACGGTGGCCGGAAGCCATCACGTGCCCCCCGACGCCCGGAGCCCTCCCGCGGAGTATTTTTAGTCCTTAAGTACTGTCCTACTACTCGACAATTGCCCGTGAATTGCGATCCTGCGTTACTGCGTGAGTGATTTTTTTTCTAAATTTCAAGAAAGGCTTCCGGGCCGTTCCGCCATCTCCCTTGTGATCTGCTGACGACCGTGTCGCTCTTGCAGGGAACCAAACTTGTGTAATATGGACTCACAGTTCGTTCAGCATATGGCAAATATCCTGCTCAGACCCATTTAAAATGCTAGCTTGCTACCTAAAAGACATCGTATTAATAAGTAGGTTTCTGGTCCAGGAATTTGGGTCAGTCGTAATTTAGAACGTATTTAACTTCAAAGATGCTGTTCGTTGAATATAATATTATAGGATTTTGGCTTACGTTTCATGTGAGACGAGGTCGATAAGTACGGTTTTGCTTTGTATAGCAAATGTAGTACTTAAAACCTACTTGAAGATATTCAGTATACAAACCGGGAAAGGCGAATTAGGTCTACAGAAAAAAAAACAATTAAAAAAGTTGCGTCACTTTTTCAAATAAATCAATCTCGAACTCATTTCTGAGAGCTCCGTCCAAAAATACGTTACACAATCCGCAAATTGAATTCAGAACTCGAATTTCAAAATGGAACTTCGACTACCCTAATTAAGATATAAAAAAAAACTTGTTCAAATCTCCATAAATTAACTCGTTTCTTAATTCAGGAATTAAAAGAAGGCTTTTAGTTGATTAACTTTTCAACGGGCACCGGGGGTACTAGGAGAACATAAATCAAGCATAATACAATTACAGTAATGTTTGATTAAATACGGCTGGTTGGTGCGTCGGGCGGCGAAGTTGGCGGAATGTTGGTACGACCGGTTCCAACGTAGTACCAACATTGTTCTGAGGTGCAGAGGAAATAGTTGAGTTGATTAAAACTTGTTTAGTAATTAGCTGGTGCTGTCGTGTGGTGCATGTTTACATGAGGAATGAAAGTAGTGTGTGTTGTACACATTGATATAAAAACTAAAGATACGGTCGTCCGAACATTTGCTCGACGCGTTCGCCATACAGAGAATCGGTGTAGTCTGCTCGTTAATGTAACCTTGTATAAGCGGCGTGGTATTATCGAGGTATAAAGAACATAAATAAAGCTTTCAATAAAATTTACGACCGCACCCGAAGAGAGCCGATCGTGGACTAGTTCACTTCGGCTTAGGAAAGACCATATTGGGACCACGTTCGAGGCGTCATTTTAACATGCCGTCCGCCCAGTCCTTACGCAGTAATATATAAGTCAATGGTTGTACATGATAATTTTTTGTCTCAAAGGTTTGAATATGTGGTGCATGGAATTTTTTGGCGCGTGACTTTAACCAAAACAACTCTCTTAACTTGTATTGTAACATCAATGTCCTGTCTACGTCATTGAAAGGCCAAAAGAAGAAAGCAACACTGTTTAACGGCACTTCATCACCATCATTCTCTTGCCCTTCTCCCAATCCATTAGGGGTCAGCGCAGCATGTGTTCTTCTTCCATACTTCTCTATTACGAGTCATCTCATCAGATACTTCCCTTCTTGCCATATCATCCTTTACACAGTCCATCCATCGTTTCTTTGGTCTCTATCTATTTTTATACCCCTCCACAATTATCCTCCAAATTTTCCTGACGGAATTTTCCACATTGTTTCACGGTAGTCAGTAAAAAATAAATTTCCCTTTTTTTTTCTTTAGTCATTAGTCATTTATTCACAAACAATAAATTGTATTTGAAATTACATATTAATAAAAAGAAAATTAAATTATATAAAGAGAAAACAAAAAAATAATAATAATAATAAAAATAAGCAATAATACAAAATACAAACAAGCTAAAACATTTCAACATTGCACAAAAACACTAAATACTTATTATAAAAATTCCGCTAAAGTTCTTCAACAGCATATAGACACTTATTCAATAGGAAACTCTTAAGCTGCTTTTTAAAAGAACTTGAGTAAATAGCGCTTTTTAAATGTAAAGGCAACTTATTAAATAATATAACCGATTGGTATCTAGGACTGTGTCTCACAATATTCAGGTTTGGCTGTACCCTGTACCGTAAAATGTCTTGTCTGCGTGTGCCTTCTCTAAGTTGTCGTTCTTCTACTGTCTCATATTCATGTATATATTTGGCCATGTTACTTAGAAGTACAAATACATAAATGCTCGGCACTGTAAGAATATTCAAGTTTTTAAAATGTTCTCGGCAGCTCTCTGTTTGTGGAATACGGATTATTGTGCGAATTGCGCGTTTTTGTAGCACAAAAGCTCTTTTTAGGTTATACTCATAACTATTTCCCCAAAACATTATGCTGTATCTGATTTTGGATTCTACCAACGCGAAATATACCATTTTTAATTGCTTAATACTAATTTCGGTTCTAAGTGACCTTAAAGCATAACATGCGGAACATACTGATGCATTTATAGCATTTAATTCTGCCTTCCAATTTAAATGTTCGTCTATACGTATACCTAAAAATTTAACCTCCTTGACGAGAGCAATTTTCTCATCCTTCAAAACTATCTCTAAGTCGTCCTTATTACGGGCTGTCGTTTTAAATAATATTATGTTAGTCTTAGCAGTGTTTATTAACAATTTGTTTATTGTAAACCACACGTGAAATGCTTGTAAGGCTGTATTTACAGTCTCAGTTAATTTATCTATGTCATTTGCTGCTACTATGGCATTTGTGTCGTCTGCAAAAATAATTATGTCAACGTTAGGTAGAATTGTATTCATGTAATTGATTAAGTCATTAATAAATAAGATAAATAAAACAGGTCCCAATATAGAGCCTTGCGGGACGCCCGTAGCCATCATTACGGTTGCTGATTTGTAAACTTTTTTGGAGCCATCTTTCGTTCTGTCAATTTCTACAAACATTTTTCTATTTTTCAGATATGAAGAGAATAATTTCAAAGCTTCACCTCTAATACCATAATGCATCATTTTTGTAAGAAGTAATTCGTGGTCTATAGTGTCAAATGCGGAACTTAAGTCCAGAAAAATTCCGGCTACTCTCATTTTATTGTTTAATTTTCCTATCACATCATCAAGTAAAGTATAAATGGCGTCAGAAGTGCCAACACCTTTTTGATAGCCAAACTGTCTTTCGTTTAACACTCTATTTACACGCAAGTGAAGTAATAGCCTTTTTTTTATAATTTTTTCAAATATCTTTGACAGTACTGGTAGCAAGGAGATGGGCCTGTAATTTTTGGGATCACTTCTACTACCTTTCTTGTAAACAGGTATTACTTTGGCAACTTTAAGCTGGTCCGGGAAGACAGATTCCTCAATACACTTATTATAAAATATACATAGAGGCTCAGCTAGTATGGAAATATGTTCCTTAATTACGGATATTGGGATCTCATCATAACCACAAGAATACTTGTTTTCCATACTTTTGACTATGGTTGAAACCTCATTTGGCGTGACAGAAGCAATTTTCATTTCATTATTATTTTCGATTGCATACTTTTTAAAAAATTCTATATTTTGGTCTCCTTCTGTTACCCTAGAGATACCTTTGTAGTCAAACTGTTTTGCTAAAATATCAGATATTGCCTCAGGATCCACTACTAGTTGGTCATTTACTTTAAGACGAATTTCAGGTTTAATCGTGTTTTCCTTATTTGTACATTTTCTCACTACTTTCCAAACTTCTTTACTTAGATTTTTAGAATTATTTATTTGCTCCATTATAGCATGTTTTTTAGCCATCACCAGAACCTGTCTATACAGTCTAACATACTTATTTTTATACATTAAGACACTTGAATCTAGATGGTTACCATTACGTGCACATAAGAATCGTTTCATTTTACTTGATGTACGAATTCCCTTAGTAATCCATTTTAACGGCCTATTTTTTTTTAGGCTTATTTTATAATCTTTTTTTCTATAGCTGTTTTGGAATACTTTCTGAAATGTTTTGAGAAATGTATTCATACCCATGCAACTCCAATCTTTTTCACGGATACCCTGTACGAATTGGGCACTATTTTTACTATTAAAAACTCTTTTATTTATGACAATGATCGGATACTTATTTCGCGTGAAATTGCTTACATTATCCAGACGAACATCTGCAGAAATACCTCCATGGCCATCAGCCAAACCATTGTGATCAACTGCACATCCAAGAATACACGAATCGGGCAAGTTAGTAATTATGTTGTCAATACACGAATTACAACTATTACGAATGAAAGTAGCAGAATCGATTTGGGGCCTGAAATTATAACACCTTAGCAAACTGAGAAATTCCATGCGCTTTTTACTATCTACTAGTAGGTCAACATTAAAATCTCCACATATTATAGATTTCCTATTGAATAAGTAATCTAGTAAACTCTCCAATTTTTCTAAAAACACATAAAAATTTTTATCTACAGGATTTCGATAGCAACAGCAAATATACAATCCTGTGCACACATCTTTAACACCACATATTTCAAAACATTCTACTCTGTATAATTTATTTATTGCGTCGACATTTTCTGTTTGCCCATCCATATGTCCCAAGATCAAACTACCTCCTCTTTTTTTAATTTTCCTGGTATTGCATGAGACTAGTTTGTAGTTATCTATATTAAATAAAATTGCTGTGTTGTCGTTCAGAAAATGCTCGCTTAAACATATATAGTCTGGCATTTTATCTAAGGTTTGTACATAAACTTCTAGTTCAGACTTTTTGTTATTAATTCCACAAACATTTTGATAAAATATGTTTAAATTGCTATGTTCGTTTGATACATTATTATTCACGAAAAAAATTTAATGTTGGTACAGACCCCACGGCCGCGGATAGTGATGAATTTGGTTTAGTCTCATCGTCGCATGAGTTTGCCTCCGCTTTATTAACCCTTTTTTTAAAGTAATAGGGTATGGTACCTGCTTTTAAGTGACTCATTTCAGTACTTGCTTGATTGTGTATTGCATTTAAACCACTACAGTTGTTATACTCATATTGGAACAGCTTTATATAATTTTTTAAGTCATGGAAAATAATAACTATTGCTTTATTTGTTACTTTGCCTGTGTATTTGGAAAAATATTCGTGTGTGTATTCTAGATGTCTATTTGTATCAAACGTATACGTATATTTAAAACTCTGGTTGTTAAGATATAGAAGGCGATTAAAAGCTTCTATTCTGGTGTTGAATAAATTAACATTCCATTTTAGCTTAAAGTTAGGAGAACACAAGATAATATTGGTATGCTTTATATGCTCAAGTTTACGTTTCAAGTGATTTACTAATTTCTCATAATTATTTGACACCAAGAAATCTTTTTCACCCAAGAGAATTATACAATAGTCATATAAGCTGTAATTAACCAGTTTTTTTTCTAATGTTTCTAAAAGATCTACAACACCTGCCTTCGGCATACAATAGTGGCAAATTTTGGCTTTCGGAAAAGTACTTTCGGCAATACCTAGTATGTTATTCACATTATTATCACTAATTATACATAATTTATACGAGTTATGATCTATAGAGCTGGAATCGTATAGAGACCTTGTGTCCAATGTGTCCCTTCGTTTAGTGGTGCAGTGGTGCTCTGTGGTTACTTGCGACGGTGGTTCAAACTGTTTATAGCAGACAAGGTTTGAATCTTCTTCAATAGTGGTTGAAACTGAAGGCAGCATTCTGTTTTCGGTCTCTTCATCGGGACTTTGTAGACCATTTTTAAAGTTGAGCCTTGTTCTAATTAGATTATTGCGCTTTATTTTAGCTGATGATGTCCTTTGTTTTGTGCTTGTACATATGTGTGTCAATTTGTCAATTTTTAGTTTGTAGTCAGCGATTTGTTTACATTGAGAACTATTTTCTAACAGTAAGTTCTCTATTTCTGTTTCTGCAATTACCAACTTTTCCTCAAGTTGACCTATTCTATTTTTTAGTTCAATCACTTCGTCATTATGTTTAAAGTACAAGTCAGGGTAGCTTTGGTTAAGATCATTAATTGAGGGTGTCGAAGTAAGTGATGCGTACGCGTACTCGTCTTTATCAGTAAATTCGGCTTCTACCTCCAAAGTATCATTTTTAGAAGTAACTTGTTTAGATTTATTTCTCAACGTTATATTATTAGTGAACGTTACATTTGTCGTTGTAGGAATATTTGTTTCGTTGGCCATTCTCATGCCGTCGACACTGTTTTTTTTACTTGCCATCATATATTTTAGTAGACGACAACTTGCAAATATTCAAAAAGACAAACGCTTGGCAGGATTTGAACTCGAGACACGCGCACACAAGTCACAGTGGTCGCGGTACTCGCTATGTGAACATTAATTTGCACAGTGAAATTGGCGCTCTTATCTCGCTGGCGCGAAAATGTTTAAATTTGAAGCCGTTACACTTGTAGTCTCATATACCTGACATTTCGCAGAAATTTGCACAAAAGTTTTTTAACACTTTATTTATTGTTTTCACTGTTTTTAGTCACTGTATTGGTTAACACGGGGAATAGTTTTTACGATTCACTGTTTGAATTTGGGGTCTATGCTCAGCACTTAAAATTGTTTGTTTGTTGATTGTAAAGTCTTTGTTGTCACTTGAGATTTTGGTCACGATACCACAATATTAGTTTTAAGTTTTTTAACTGTATTGCTGCCCTAAAGTTATGAATAACACTTTCACTTCGTTATTGTCCTTTTGGCTTCACTTTTATCGCAGATATATATTGTATCTCGTGGTAATTATATTTTTAATCAACTTTAAAACACAGATCAATAATTGGGTAAGTGTTCACCTAGTGGCGCCATCTTGCGGTCTTTTTTTGGCGGGTGGAAAATCATCAAACAAACCAATCCCGCTCTTGGGCAGACCGAAAGGGAGTGTCAGACTTCTACTGACAAAAACCACCCATGTTCCTTCTTAGCCCTTCATGTCGGGGCCGCGGTATCTCTTGCGAACAACCCGCAGCCCCGACGGGCAAATAAATTCCCCTTGGACGAAAATATTGACAAACACGGTTTCAATAAGGTAGTAAAAATGGTTTTTACTGTTAAAATGTAGGTACAGACTTAAAAGTCCATTTTGTTCGTTATTATTCATGTCGCGAGTACTTCAAAAAATCGGTGACGCGGTAAAACTTTGTCAGTGTATGCACATTTTCTTTGAAATATTGGACAGTATTTGTAGATAGTAAAGTTAATTTCAGCCTTTTAGCATTTTTATCAATTTCTAGCTGTGTTATGTGGCCTTACTACATTAAATAATTTATTCAGAACAATTTTTTAACAACATCTTGCACCGCATGCCTGATCATCTGCACTTTTTTTTTGGAGGTGGGGAAATCATAAAATGACTTCTCCCGCTTTGAGTAGAGTACACCCATGTTCCTTCCGTCCCTTTGTGTCGAGGCCGTGGAACCTTTTTCGAACAACCCGCAGCCCCGACGGGATCACCTGCGCCTGTGATGATCTTTTCACTTCATGAGTAAACGGGGTTCACTTGGCTGGGGTTTGGGCTTGAACTTTTTGCTATCAATACTAAAGACAGCCACAAAATAGTTTCTTGACTTCTTACGTAGTTTTCTTCTGGTTAAAGTATTGTAAATACACTATTTATTAATCTTACGAAGGTTGAGGAGGTCAGACAGGCAGTCACGCTATCAAAATGCAACCTGTAACACTGGAAGCCGACCCCAACATGGTTGGGAAATGCTAAGCAAATGATGATGTTTTAGAAAGAGACAGGGACAACCTCTATAAAGCTTACCCGCTTTTTAAAAAACTCGATGTCCCATATCGGAGTGTGTGTAAATCACACATCAAAACAACTGTTAGCGCCTCTATCGCTGATTTTGTGGCTCCAACATAGTGTTGTTTCAGCCCTCATAACGAGATTTCGACTTTCAGTATATTTATTGCTTTCAAACGTTCGAAGTTAATAATGAGCGTGTGACTTATGTGTGCGCCTGAGTTATGTCTAAAACGAGTTCTACTTTGAAGTTGTTGACCTAGAAACCTACTGGCCATTATTTTATCATCATCTGCCTAGCCTTCTCCCAACTATGTTTGGCTCGGCCTTCAGTCTATCTGTTTACTTATGAATACCGATATTTTCTTATCTGTTTTTTTTTAAACATTGTCCCACACTATTAATTGCTTCTGTATCGTGGGTGCGTTCACAAACATTTAAACTAACATACACAAATACCCAGACTCGAAACAACTATCTACGTGCGCGGATCGAACCCGCGACACGCAGCGCATTAGTCCAATCGCTCAGCCACTGCACCAACAAACCATGGAGCGACTGCTTATCTGACCCCCACAACCCAGTTAGTACTGGATAAAACGATACCTTTTGGTAAGTCTGGATTTTATACTTAACCCATTGACTTATATATTACTGCGTAAGGAGTGGGCGGACGGCATGTTAAAATGACGCCTCAAACGTGGTCCCAATATAGTCTTTCCTAAGCCGAAGTGAACTAGTCCACGATCGGCTCTCTTCGGGTGCGGTCGTAAATTTTATTAAAAGCTTTATTTATTTTCTTTATACCTCGAAAATACCACGCCGCTTATACAAGGCTACATTAACGAGCAGACTACACCGATTCTCTGTATGGCGAACGCGTCGAGCAAATGTTCGGACGACCGTATCTTTAGTTTTTATATCAATGACTTAACCATTATTTTATGCAGGGTATTAAGGCGCAACCTGGTACCATGACCTAAGGACATGTTTCTGGTTTCTCCGAGTCCAGTTTCTTTTACTGAAATGATGCTTATAGTTGGCGCGATGTTCATAACTCTTTATATTTCCTCTTTTTGTCAAGGGGTAATGTGAACATACACTGTCTCTAAAACTTGTTATCTTTGGCCCTAAAACTTGCTAATACATTACAAGCATGATGGCATAATGAGAAATGCACTTGAACTGTATTGTACACAATCCAGTTCATGTGGATCTCTTGATTATACAGGTAATCTATACATATGTCACCATGTATGATTATGCCCGAAATTTAAGACATATTGAAGTCACGTGAATAAGTGAATTTTACATACAATGGAAGAACAATTCATTCAAGTATTTAAAACTTGGGAAGAAAACAGAGACTCATTCACAAAGATGTTTTTAAAATGCACACTACTAACTCTTTAGTATTACGTGAAACAGAATCAATTTGCAATAAGACAAATGAAAGTTATTTCGCGTAGTTAACAGGTACTTTGACCTAGTATTAGGTAACCCAGTTTTCGTAATTCGGCACTGAGTAAATGCGCGTAAAAATGAACGTTTAACTGGAATTCTACATATACTAAGACCAGGTGTTGACAGCGGCTTCGCCCGCTACAACTCGACGATTATCTTACGGGAAGATAAAATCGGGATAAAACTATCCTATGTGTTAATCCAGGTTATAAACTATCTGTGTACCAAATTTTATCCAAATCCGTTCAGTAGTGTTTGCGTGAAAGAGTAACAAACACACACAATCACACACACAAATTTTCTCCTTTATAATTTTAGTGTGATATGCCGATGGCGTTTTACGTACCTGTAATACATTGTATTTAATACTTCTTCCTTTTTGTGAGATTTCTGGTGTCAGATATTTTATGCTGCCCATGGTCTTCTGACGATGAGATATTTCTCGACGGCATGTAAAGCTAACTTTACATGCCGTCGAGAAATATCTCTCAGGCTTGCTAATTTTGTCGAGACTGCGGGTTGTTCGCAAGGGATACCGCGGCCTCGACATGAAGGGCTAAGAAGGAACGTGGGTGGTTTTTAGTCAGTAGAAGTCTGACACTCCCTTTCGCTCTGCCCAAGAGCGGGAGGGGTTATTTGATGATTTCCCACCCGCCAAAAAAAAAAAAAAAAGGCTTGCTGATTTGGTTACGTCACTATGTTTTCCTTTACCGAAGCAAGTGATAATCGTATATTATCACATAAACTGAAAAATTAGAGGTCTTTGGTCTTTAGGTCTTTCGAACTTGAGACCTATGACCTGTCAGTCCAAGGACCGTGAACGTGGTTTTATTCTGAAACGTAGGTACTATTGTTTCACATTTGAAAACCTCTTCGAGTAGACTACAGGATAAGATTACTTTCTGTCGAGGCTGCGGGTTGTCCGCAAGGGATACCGCGGCCTCGACATGAAGGGCGAAGAAGGAACATGGGTGGTTTTTAGTCAGTAGAAGTCTGACACTCCCTTTCGCTCTGCCCAAGAGCGGGAGGGGTTATTTGATGATTTCCCACCCCCCAATAAAAAAAAAAAAAAAAAGGATAAGATTACTTTTTGTAACCTAAAAATAAATCATAAAGGTACTTCGATAGTTGTCTGATTCGATTATTTTTCTAATCCCCTTTTCATCGCATCACTGATGATATCCCTGTCCTTTCTCAGGTATATTATAATAATATCCTTTTTCAATTACACCTAACCAACCAAAATTACGCAACGAAATCACATTGGAACCGAGAACCGTTGAAAAATGCTCCCACGAGCATTCATATCAAACCAATATCTTAGAATAGAACCACCGACCCAAAAATGCGCTCAGACGACAAAACGATAGAAACATCGGTCAAATACATTTCAATGCGCGTTAACATTATATACAAAGCATATCATTCAATTTGGACAAAAATCAAATCACACCGGAACAGAAATTTTCGGGACCCGAAAAATATATTCCGACGAAAGTCCGATATGATTATTCGTCTTCGGAGAATCCAATAATTCGTTATATTGAAGAAAGTTTCCTTCTTACAAAGTTGCCAGTTCAATATGATTTTCTTTGACCCAGCTCCCGCCAGTATTAGTATTATTCTTCGTTGCCAATATCACGATTGCTTTTCATGCCTAAATGTCAATTTTATTAACTGTTTGTTTTGGCCGATGAAAAGGAATATTAAAGTTGGCAAATCAATGTGTATTTGTGTAAGGAAAGATAAATGTTGCGATGATGGAAAGAGAAAATACTAGAAATAAATAGATAAAATACTTCACGAGGAGCATGTATTTTATAAGGTTTTACTACCATTCGCAAAACAAGCGATATGGACGTGGAGTAGCGGACACCAGCCAGTAATACAAAACAACGGTTTTACTCAAGTCAAAAATTAGACAGAATCATCTCAGCTGCCTATCAAAAAAAAGTCCGTAGTATAGACATTCTGATGATTCGCCTAGCCATTCTACTTTAATTTCTACTGGGATCCACTAATTTCCGTGGTTAAAAAACATCAAACGAAAAAAAAAAAATACAAGCCAGCCACTCGGGTTAAAATGAATATTGAAAATTGAAGAAAGTAGCGTGAACGCACGGGTGAACAGTGATCGGACCAGTGAACGTACGATTGAACTAATGAATGTACTGAAGTTTCACTTAACTTGACTGAATGATTACTCTGGGGACACTGGTTTTATAATCGTTCATGTAGAAGTCGATGTCTTAATGAAAGTCTGTGCATCTAGTTCAAACTAAGATACACACATCAAAAGTGTCTAGGGATCAACATATATTTTTGCAATAACTTTTCTCCTGATTGATATTAATTAAAATTTTCTTTAAGGATTCATCAAATAAAGTGTTTTCGTTTGTCACAGTAACGATAAACCAAGTCACCTTTGCATTAATAAAGAAATTTGCCATTTTCCTAATAAAGGGATTTTTGACATTTGAACCACTAACATTAAAGTTCGAAAAAAAGACTGAAATAACAGTTTTCTTTAAAATTTTATTGGGTAACTTAAACAATTAATAATCCGTGTTTCTACCGCGAACACTAACAACACAAGAACATCGGTTTGGCATACTCAAAATGAGTTCATCCAAATCACGCTGTGGAATGGCCGCCCATGTTCGTTGCAACAACAAAAAAAGGTCTTCTTGCGACTGGATACCCTCCATATTCGGCAGAGCTCTTCTCTGTAGCATATCCCATGCATGCTCAATCGGGTTCAAGTCTGGCGACTGAGCAGGCCAGGGCAGGACATTGATGTTAGCTGCGGCGAGAGTCTGTCTTACAACTCTTGCGGTGTGCGGTCGTGCATTATCATGCATTAACTGAAATAAGGGACCGATTTGCACTTGTAGAGGAACGATGACGTCTGATACAATCGTCTCAGCATAAATTTGAGCGTTGAGGTTGCCTCTGATCCAAATCAACTCAGTTCTTCCGCCGATCCAAATACCCGCCCATACCATGATGGTTCCACCACTATAAGGATGGACTTCCTGGCAGGATTTTAATCGCTGTTGGCGTCCAGGGGTTCTCCAGTGTCGTATACGTCTTGTATCCGGTCTCATACCAAAACGAGACTCATCAGAAAAACACACGAAACGCCATTGTTCTTCTGCCCAATTTCTGTGTTCAAGAGCCCATTGATATCGAATCCTACGATTGTGCATTGCTATAGGTGGTACCCGTAGCGGTCTTCGGGAATGAAGGTTCACTTCATGCAAGCGGTTTCTGACTGTTTGGTCGCTAATTAAGTTCCCTGAAGAGTGATGAAGCCTCACGGCTAACATCATGGCGGTTATTGTTGGAGCTCTTCGAGTTAAGATTTGAATGTATCGGTCTTGTCTCCGTGTGGTGCAGCGATACCGTCCTCCATGGCGCTCAGCCACGGTACCAGTGCTTCGGTAACGTGTCCAAAGTCGACTGATAACACTCTGACTTGTATTCAGAGCTAAAGCCACAGTACGTTGCCGGGAACCAGCTTCTATCATTCCCACGGCTCTGAGCATTTCTTCCCTGCTTAAATGACGTCGCCGCTCCATAATAACGTTGGTTTTAATCAGTAGTAGGAAAACAGTAGCACTAATAATGTCTTCAATGCGTTGTATGTTTTTATAGGGAAAATATTGACAGCTGATTTTCATCTTTTACTCGAATTTGATTCACAGTTCCTGATTCAAATTATGAAATGCACCAAAAAGGATCCATATAAATTTATAAAATTATAAATTTATTACAAAGCCACATCTCAATCTCAAGAAATCCGCATAAAAATGCTTGATCCCTAGACACTTTTGATGTGTGTATTTGGTTAAAATTTGATCTAATTTCAAGTTTTAAATTGAACTATTATCTCTAGAACTATTACACTTGGTTTACTGACATTTATTCATAGAGTTTGTGGTTTTTAGTTTCAACAAAATTAAATAAACTATATTATTAAAACCATTGATATAAAAACTAAAGATACGGTCGTCCGAACATTTGCTCGACGCGTTCGCCATACAGAGAATCAGTGTAGTCTGCTCGTTAATGTAACCTTGTATAAGCGGCGTGGTATTTTCGAGGTATAAAGAACATAAATAAAGCTTTTAATAAAATTTAAGACCGCACCCGAACAGAGCCGATCGTGGACTAGTTCACTTCGGCTTAGGAAAGACAATATTAGGACCACGTTCGAGGCGTCATTTTAACATGCCGTTCGCCCAGTCCTTACGCAGTAATATATAAGTCAATGATTAAAACTGTTTTTTTTTTATTGTTTTTTGGCATAACTGATAACATGTGGGCCTAATGAAGACACATCTCTTCTGAATCTTCTTTAGATCCAAAAAAATCGAAGACATGTGACATCTACCACACTGGCCCATGTAGTGGATTATAGCCCATCCCTCTCCCAGAGAGGAGGCCTGAGTCCCTGCAGTGGGAACATTATAGGTTGATGATGATCAACGAGTCCAGCGCCCAGGTATCGTAACACAACATAGTCCACCTCTTAGACCACGAACAAACATAAACTATCCCCAAACTCCCACATACTCGTAGGCACAAGTACAAGGCCGGTTCAAAAACTCAACAGAGCCGTTTACTTTAAACATTTCGAAGCTACTGCAGAAACAGATTGCCCGTAGGGACGCGGCAATTGTTTCACTTGACTCAGAACTTCTACTGCATAGTGAACAGTTGATGCACGGCTTTGCATTCGCTCGTACACTTTTATTTCTGTTCCCTTTAACATGTAAAATGGGGTTCACAGTTTGGAAGCCTATTTTAGTTTTGGAGCTGGGAAACTGTTGCTTTGGAACAAAAGGGTTCTATGCTTTCCGTAGGTGAATATTTATTGGTGAATCTGTTCAAGACCGAAAGATAAAGTAAAAAAAGAAAAGAATATTAAAAAACCTACCTTTTTTTTATGGTGGGTGGAAAATCATCAAATAACCGCTCCCGCTCTTGGGCAGAGCGGAAGGGAGTGTCAGACTTCTGCTGACTAAAAACCACCCATGTTCCTTCTTACTCTTAGCCCTTCATGTCGAGGCCGCGATATCTCTTGCGAACAACCCGCAGCCCCGACGGGACCTACCTTCAAATCTCGTTCTCTTTTTGCATAGTTAATTTTACTTTATTTTACTAACATAGCAATAAGTTAATGATTAACAATATTGTAATACTGTTCCGATACTCGTTCCAATGAACGTTTAATTATGTAACCAGTGTTTCTCATCCAAGTCAATTATTGTATTCTGTTTTTGAGAAATAAATGTCTTAAACCATAACCATACATCGCGCCTGTGATCACCAAGGGTTAGGCGGAGGTGTACCTAACTAATGGTACACCCATGACTCCGTAGCTGTTACTCAGAAATTCCTGTTGGAGAAACCCAATAACACTTTGCCCGATCGGGGAATCAAACCTCATGCACGGCTATACGCGCTTGTGACGACAAGACCAACGAGGCTGTCAGTAAAGCAGTCTCTAAACAGTATCATGTTATGTAGAATAATGTTTGTTTACGTCAGCACGTGTAAAATATGAACAGTGGGATCAAACCTCTTCATTATTAATATGAAATACTAAATCTACGAGTACATCTTCTTTTGTACATAACAAGCAGCACTTTATATTTCCTTTTACCATTACATGTAAATCTACTTTTAAAACTACCGTCAATAATCTATACAGAGGGAGAAAATATTATTCCGTTCAGTCCAATCGCGCTTTGAGTCGTAGCGGGTAAAAAACTGTCTCAAAGACGTCGGTAAAAGGCTACTCGATAAAGAGTTTGTTATATCGATGTTAGGATGCTCTTTTATAAATTTTGAAGTTTATTATCTTAACACGTTCACTGCGGGACTGAAACTAGCGTTTTTTTGTTTGGTGCGTTAGTGGGCCGATTGGCCTGTTACTTAAACTCTCCGCCCCTGCGTTAAGGGGCTCTTAGACCTAGTAAGGTATCGTTGGATATAAATGACTATCCCTTTTTTTTTTTTTTTTTTTTTTTTTTTTATTGGGACAAGCCCGCCACACTATTCCCAAACCACTGTAACTCCTGTTAGCCAGAATCAACAGTGGCGACCACAAGAAAAGCGCCGAGACAATGAAGCCCGACGAAGTCCCAGGGAAACGATTTAACTGTCTTGGATCCCGCAACGAAATTAATCAGAAAAGAATAGCGGAGGAGTAGGAAAAACATAATTTCCACTTCCCTCCATATCAGCAGGAGACAGAACAGAACAAGGCCAATAGGCATACAGGGACGTATACAACTGGGATAGGCCCAGTTGCCTAGCACCACGGATATTATTGTCATTAATATTACTGGGTCCTAAGTTGTGAGCTGTTATATTTGATTCCAATAATAGGTATGACAAAAATGCTTGAACGCACGGAAATTTGTTCTAGTTTCTACAAGGTCCGTATAGTAAATAACTCCGGATGTAACCCGTACACTATTTAACATAATATTACGTTCATTCTGCCAAAGACTACACTCCCATAAAATGTGATGTGCAGATTGTTCAAATTCGCAGTCAGATGTAGAACATTGACAAAAAGGTGAGTCAACAAGCTTGAAGGAAAACAATTTACTCTTAAAGTTACCATGACCTGTGAGAAATTGGGCAACACAGTGATCCACCTCCAGCCATGTCCTGGCCAGCCGCTCACGAACGGATGGAAAGAACTGATGGAGGTGTCGGCCTTTGATGGAATTATCCCACCTACATTGCCATTCGGACAAAAGTTCCTCCCAGACGTCAGCCTGTGGCTTAAGTAATCTAGCTATTTTAGCACGGTCGCGTTGCGTTAAAAAGTCTGCGTCTGCGGTCTCTCGTGCGCAGTAGTACATTGAAGCACGACGCTGCACTTCAAGATCGACTGGAAGTACCCCTGCCAGTACCGGTAAGGCTTCAGTACTAACCGTCCTATATGCTTTACACAAGAAAATTAAGGCCAACCGCTGGCTTTGAAGCAATTTACGTCGTACCGCTCCTATGGAGGCCCTATCGGCCCAAACTGGTGCCCCGTAGCACATACACCCCAAGTAAGTAGCCCCATAGATCGTCTTCAGAGTTAAAAATGACAAACCCCACGTAGATTTGGATATTCTCGTTAAGGCATAAAAGTTTTTTTTAGCTTTTTCACCGACGGTTTTTATGTGTTCAATAAATGAAAAATTCCTCTCCAAGACAAACCCAAGGTAGCACACGGACTCCTTCTTTTTCACGGGGACGTTATTAAATTTAATACTAGGCCATGATTTAAGATTACCTTTTAAAAGAAGTTGATAAGTTTTGTGTGGTGCAAAGGTCAGACGGTTACGATCGCCCCACTGGGATATTAATTTTAGGCAAGTATCTGCCAAATTTTCGAGTCCAGCCCGAGTACTTGACTGAATGAGCAGCAGGCCGTCGTCCGCGTAACCGGTTAATGAACACCCGCATGGAAGTGGAATCGCGAGGAAGTCATCGAAGCCTACGTTCCATACATACGGACCCATAACCGAACCCTGAGGACATCCCATGGTAAGGGACTTTGACATAGAATGATGTCCGAGTTTTAGTTTCGCGGAACCATTTAAGAAGTACGAGTAAACAAGATTGTATATGTTTTTAGGGCAACCACGAATTTTTAGTTTAAGGAGTAGCATCGGCCACCATGCGTTATCAAAAGCCCCAGAAATATCTAGAAATATCCCAACTACATACTTATGTTCGGATGTATTGACAATTTTCCTGACAGAAAGTGCCGCATCTACGGTAGATTTTCCCACGGTAAAACCGAATTGGTTGTTGTGAAATTTCGGTCCGTCTGGTAGTAAACGTGGAACGATAAGACGCTCCAGGAGTTTCCCCAAAGATGGTAGTAGTGTTATAGGGCGGTAAGACTTAGGGTCGTCCGGTGGCTTGTCGCCACTTTTCGGAATTATTCGTATAAAGCCGCGTCGCCATATACGAGGAAAAACGCCTTCTGCAATACAACGGTTGTAAACACTTAAAATTGCGTCGGCCGCTGTTTTACATGCTTCTATTATCATCCGATTAGATATTTTATCTTCACCTGACGATTTGTTAAGTGGAAGTTTCCTGACAACTTTAATGAATTCGTCAATGGATGGAAGGTCTGACGCTGGTGATTCAGGTGGAACAGCCGCCCACGCCCTGATCTGCTGATGGTAGGCATTGTCATTATCAGGCAAATCATCAGGTATCAAAGTATTTAATAGAACTTCGGTTGTCTCCTCAATACCGGTGGTGTGTTTGTTGTTTACTTTAATGTTTTCGACGAACGCAAGATCAACTGATCGATTTGCTTTGAACTCGTGATACAAAGGAGACCACGGACCTTCTTTATCTAATTTTTCTACTATTTTCCGCAGTAAATTACCTTTAGATTTTTCTACCGATGCTCTGTAGCGGGACTTGGCAACTCTAAACGCATTTAAAGCAGAGGTGAGTGGGTCTCCGGTGACCTTTCGCTTTTTAAGCTTATTTAAATTTCTACGCGCACGGCGATAACTTTTACGTTGTTCGTTTAAGTAGTCACACCACCAATCACATCTACGGATATTGGTCATAGATCCGCGACCAATGGCGATGTCAGCACAGTAAGTGAAGGCGTCTGACATAATTTCAGCACTTTCTTCAGCTGACAGCCCGTCTCGAGTGAAGTCTTTGGTGTTTGACGCAAAAAGCAAGCTAAAGAATTCCCAATTCGCGCCTTTACTTTTATACCTAAAGTTACCAATGATATGTGACGGACCTTGAGTAAACGTCGGAACAAATTCGTACACGATAAGCCGATGATCGCTACATGACGCATCCGGTAGGACACGCCACCTATCCAAACGAACGTCTGCACTAGAAAGTGTGACGTCAATACAAGATTCGCCCATTTGGCTGCAAAAGGTAGGTGGTGCATCTGGGGTATTATGAATCGATAGGTTCATTTCAGCAATGAAATCTTCAACAGCAGAACGTCGGTCGGAATCCGTAGGCCGAACCTTGCCATACCACAGAGACGAGGATGCGTTAACATCCGCCCCAACGATAACTTTACAGCCCGCGAGTGACCGCAAGACATGACGGAGGTTATGTATGTGAGGACCAACAGGGTCTGAATATTGAAAGTAACAGCTCACAACGTAAACTTTATAGAAAGCCGAGGAGACTTCCGCAACGGCACAGTGCGGCGTCATGAGGTTACGCAAAGACGTTACTGTAAAGTTAGAAGAACGCGCCACGTAAATTCCGGCTCGTGATTTTGAATCCAGCTGAACTACTTTATGACGTAAGCGCGCGTTTTGATATTGTTCTTGCACAAGCACTATGTCTAAGCTGTAATCGATAATTAATTTGTCCAGTTCAGAAGTCGCTACTCTGTCGTTGTGGAGATTTAATTGTCCTATGTTTAAACTATCCATTGTTTTAGTAGTTTGTGTTGAGGATTAACTGTTCGAGCTTAACTTTGTAGGTTGTACACTCTGGTGACCCACAACGATGGTCAAATGGTTTTTTAAAACGTTTACAGGCCACGCAAGTTGGTATAAAATTTAAATTGTCCTTATGCGGGCAGTTGTTTGTTTCATGTGCTTCGGAGCAATTTGCACAGGTAGGTGACTTGTTAACGCAGTATTTCTTAACGTGACCGAACTGTTGACAATGTAGACAACGGACTATATCAACGTCGTCATTGAACCGACAAGTCGCCCAATCAATAAATATTTTTTCCTTAGTGGACACCAAATGTTTACGCACGGTGGACTCGATTTCAATACCTATCCACTTGCGACCGTTATCTAAAGAACGCCGACGATAAATTTTAGTGGATTTAATAAAATCATCCTCTTTTATTGGCAGCTCGTCTTGAATATTCTGACGGTATAGCGCGTGCAAAAAAGCATTGTCTTCCATTGAGGATGGCACGTCCTTAACTAGTATACGAGGCTGTCGGCCTTTTGGTTTTTCAAGTCGCAAGCCGGCGGACCTAATAGCGTCGACCGATTGTAATTTCTTAATTTGGCTGTCATTAGCGACACGTAATACGACGCCAGATTTTGCGGTTTTTTTAACGCCTACAATTTGAAACCCGTCGTCACTGGGCTTGATCACCTTCATGAGTGCTTGCTTAGTAGCAGAGGAGGATGAGTAATCGGCTAATCGCTCAGCGGTGGGGTAAGCCACGACACAGGGTACGGGTGCGCGTGAGTCGACAACCGGCGCAGGTTTAGTTTTAGGTAGTCGAAGTTTTAAGGAATCCGCATACGAAACTTTGTTACAGTTACTTGTATTGATATTATTATTTGATTTCATTTTATCCAATTCGCGTTCCGTATTGGCTAATTTCGTTTCATTGGAGGATGATTTTATGGCTAACAAAGAAACGATTGATGTTATGCGCTGAGTCATGTCCATGATGGCTGATTTATTTGCAACATTAATGCGGGAACCTTGGTCATTAACAAGTTCGTTAATTTTTGTTAAATATGCAGACGCCTGAGAAACTAAATCGTAATAGTCGTCATGGCTCACAGTTGGACTGGCACTTAATAACGGCGAAGACTTTTCAATGGAATTGGATGTTTGAAGCCGTTTTGATCTATCGTCGGGCGAAATGTACGTCGGAGACATTTCACTGAACAAACGTTTAGAATTACCGGGTGTGGGTGTTTTATTATTCCGGCGCATTGTTTCTTTCCCGCGGTCCGGGGGTTCGTCGTTTGTGGTCAACATATTATTACTATCCCTTTGTGAAACCTTTGAATTTTTGATACCTACTTATCAATATCGCTAGTAGACGAGTTAGCTGTCACAGTGTTCACCTCGCCCCCGGATCCCGCTATTTATTCAAGAGATATAATGTAAAAATAAGTATAAGGTCTTATGACCTGAAACCGCACTGAATAAGGGGTTTAATCGAGGGATTATTAGTGATGTGAAATAAGTTATCGATACATTGTTTATAATATCATTTATTAAAAAATTACAAATGGGTTTTGTAGAAACATGATAGACAGTACCCTTTCTTACATTCTACACAGAACGATTAAATTTTTTTATTTGCCTCTCGGCTGCTGAGTGTAACTCGCAGCGTTAAGTAGCATCCAGCACACATTCTCCTTTTGTCGCCGTTTTTCTGGAAGGTGTGTTTCGTCTTCAGGACAACATCGTGTTGAAGATCTGAAAGAATAATGTGATTTTAGGCGATTGCATTCTACAAGTAATAGTCTTATAATATGTTATTATTATGCTAACGATACACTCTGTATAGCATTCCAATAACAACAACAATTAAATAATAAAAAGTACTTTTTAATTTTGAGAATTGAGAATTACCAGTACTAGGACTAACGTAAATTGAGCCTCCTTCTTGATTCAAGAGTTGCACTTATCGAGTTTTAGGAGTTTTTTCTAAATCACTTTTCATAGTAGTAACATTCGTGGTATCTTGAGTATATTTGCGTTTTTTAGGAGCGGTAATAAAAAATGTGCTTGCTGTTCCTCTACTTACGTGGTTTGATTTGAGCTCTCGGGTGGTTTTCGACTCGTCTCTTGATCGAAGATTGGTGTCATTAATATCAGAGCTATTTTGCTGAGAGCCATTATTTTTTTGTCTTCATAAAATCTTTACTCCACTTCGACTTATCCTCATTAGAATTTTCACTTTCACTATTTTCTGTTTGCTGAAACGATAATTCTAGAATTTTTCGACATCGTTTATTTATCCGAGGCATTATTACAGTAATTAACAACACATAAACACACACTGACACTCAAATATTATGAATTATGCACTATCGTAATGTACGTGCGCTCCCGCTAATTATGTCACAACACTAGTCGGAAGTAAAAAATGCAATCACCCAGATCAGTGCGGGAGGGGGCAGAAAGACCTTGTAGTCTATGACGGGCCTTTCGACCCTTTCTCCGCAAGGAATAGAAAAAAATATCAATCAGTGTGTTATCGGGCCGGAAAACCTTAGCAAAGTTTTATTACCTTACCGAGTTGACTTTAAGGTCCTAAACTCAAACCTATACTTGTCTCTTTCGTACATTCAGAAATACTCATGCTACAGCTGCCGCACCAGAGTAAAGTACAGCGTTTCTCACCTCCGCACGGAGTGAGAGCACATGCATCGGGTTTTTAGACCTTATATCGCAGTGAACGTGTTAAGTTTCTCTTTAAGTCATCATCATTCGCCTGCCCTTATCTCAAATTATATGGGGTCGACGCACCATGTCTTCTTGATGATACGCTGTCGCACTGTGTATTGCGATGTGCTTGCAATGATAGTCGAATGCTGCCCATAACTAAATTATTGTTTTGAATTTTTTTTTACCTGTGTTTTAGTATTAGCTGGAGGAATTTTGGTGATCCTTAGCTTTTTTTTTTAAATATTTTATTTCAACAAAGTTCCATAATTGAGTGGGTTTAATACAAATGTTCTGCCAAACTGCATGACAGTTTGTCGGCAGTGTTCACGCGAATACAGCTCTTAGTTAAAATAACATTAAGTACTTTATACATCGTAAAGTTAAGGGCAACGCGTAGTTTTGTTATATATATGTAGCTCTAAGGGTAGGTACATCCCCTTATATTTTTAGTGCGGCGTCTGCTCACACAGACGAACGCCACGCCTAAATACACACATACTCGAGCTGCCCAGTTTGTATTCAAAAAGAGACTTACAATTAACTGATCTACACTTCTACAGTACAGCTCGAGTATCCGTATATGTACCCTGGCGTCTATAATACTGCTCATATCGACTAGCCCGCCATGCCAGCTGAAACACGCTCTAAGAAGAAACACCGAATGTAACTCAGAAAACAAAGTCTCTTTGAAAGTCCATAACGTGTTCTAATCTATCAGCCTTTCCATCTATCTAACCAACTCCAATTACTAGTCAATATACAACCCGTTCTCATCTCTCAAGATGTCCCACATAAATCTACGACTATTTGCTTCCGCGTCCACTGTTGTTGAAATAATGCCAGATTTGCGTCCAGCGTCTGCAACCTCTGTTTTTGAGCATTATAAATTGAATATTAGAATATACGGTTCGGAAAAAGAAGTGTTATTTTGAAATATTATTTTTCACAATGGTTCTGTCTTTCCTTGAAAAGTTTTTATGCATATTCTTCCATAGGTACTTCTTTGTATTTCAATAGGATATTTGGCGCACGAGCTGATTGAGGGTTACGCTAAGCTTACCGAGGTTGATCCTGTGGATGGGTTACCATTCATTAGAATATCTAGACCCTTCCGTACCTCATAAAACAAGCTTAACCGTCTATCATAGCGTCATTCGTGGAGACATAATAGGTGTCTTTAATAGACTAAACCGGTGTTCAGATGACTGGAAGTTGAAACCCAAGCTTATCAAGAAATGTTGTGTTACTCAGTAAGTAACCGGGTTGTGGAGGTCAGATAGGAAGGAGTCTCCAATACCGGTAGTCAGCTGTATCCAGTTGGAATTGAAGACGAACCGAAAGTAAAAAGCCTAGTAATTCAACAGCGTCGCAACAAAAAAATATAATGGCGCCTATGAAATGCCTTTATGACAATTACTTCTGGAGATACAATACAAAAATAGCCATTTCTATATTTGGCCTAAGTTGCCCCGACAGCTGAATTCGCAAGTCAAGAACTGGCCACGTCTGTCCGAATCTACGTCATAACATTACTCTCCGGTTTGGAGCTGACTACAACAGAAAATGATACATGTAAATAGCCACAACACAGATAACCAATCCTTGCGTTCACTTCGTACAATTGTTCACGAATAGCTCACTCACTCATTCGATTGCGGTGCACACATTCACGGAGTCACACACGCTACGTAAGTGGTGCTAATGTGTGCGTAGAGGTTGAAGTATGTGTAGAGAGGTGTGATAGTGTGCGTGAGTGAGTGAAGTGTTTTTCCCCGTGGTATGCGTCCAGCCAGCGTGACCCATATACGGCTCGCTGTGGCAACATAAATTATGAGCCTAATTGTTTCCTATATGCCATGTCTATTGTGTCTCCCATTGCATTTATTTAGGGGCTATTTTGCTAAAATGACACTCGGCCATTCCTCTTTTTGTGTAAATAAAAATGATATAGACTTTCAAATTTATTGGATACGATTACGTCACTGGGACTTTAGACTTTGTTGCGTAGAGATATATTTTCTCAATTTAATTTGGAGCGTTTATTTCGTTTTTTTTTTACGTAATGATATGAAAGAGAAAGGAGTAAATGTCACCGTGACGTCTAACAGGGAAGAAGAAAACGTGTTGCACCGACCCCAAATAGAATGGGATAAGGGCAGGAAGATGATGATGATGATTTCGTTTACATGTGATTTTGATTATTTATAAATAGCGTGCTTATAGTTCTCATTCACATATAAATAATCAAAGGTTCAAAATACTTTTGGTACTATATCAGGCTTAACATTAACAGCAAACCTTTACAACAATAGATAATAAAAACGAAGATACAAAAAATAACCAACAAAATAATATTGTATACTCTTCCAAACATCTCCATAATTCGTTTTGAAAGCTAGTTCCACGTCCATAAGAAAATAAAACCACACACGGTATATATTTACTAGTTATTTATGTATGTAAATGGCAATTTCGCGACCTATTTGTCTCCCTTCACTATATATTCCCGCGACGGATCGCCTGACGCTGTTTCCGCCCGCTGCCCCTCGATGGAGTTAAAAGGTCATACTGGAAGGACCTTCATATTTTAGAACTGTAGTTTTTGAAGTACCTGCGATAACAATGCAACGATAGGAGCACTGTGTGGTAATCGGTTGTTGATGCGGAGGAATGAGGAAAATTTCATAAAGAAAGTTTAGAGTGTGAATGTAGATTAAATTAAAGAGATTAGAGGAAGAACAAAAAATCGATGGATGGACTTTATAAAGGATTATATGGTAAGAAAGGAGACGTCTGATGAGACGACGAGTAATACAGAAGACAAAAGAAGAAGACATGCTGCGTCTAACCCAAATAAATTGGGAAAATAGCAAGAGAAAGGTGCTGGACTAGTTCAATTCAACCGGGATAGGATTCTTTTCATGACACATCAACACATACAAGACTCGGGATCAGCTAGTAAAAGTTAATTGGGGTGTTGCCGATCCTGTGTAGTGCATAAAAGTATGATTTGAGCCTAATATTGCAATCAGTCAACTTTATAACAGTTCTCAGCCCAACTTAGAGTCCTTAAACTTGTGCCCAATTTATTTATTTTTTTGTTCTAATTATTGTTTACTGTGTATTCATTTATTGCAGGTTACATACTTTATATAATACATTTTAGAGTCCACTACTCAGAAATATTCGTAGTCAAGCTCCTTTGGTACCAGTAAAATCAAGTTTACGATGCCTAAGAAAGAAAACTATTCTTTTCCTCAGTACTACTTGATACTGGCTGTTGACAATAAAAGAAACGTGGTACCTATATCATAAACAATCTTCAAGTTCATTGACCGCCAGATTATCATTCGCTCACTCCGCTCACAAAAGCCTGTGTCACAGCAGGGACGTTATAAGCTGGATATACATAAAATATAATAAGTATACACCTCAGTTCAACAATACACGAACATTAACTATGTTTTACGAGAATCTATTACACAAAATTATGGTAACATAACATTGTCGGCGAAAACATCGTTCTAAGCGTACTTATTTGTGTCCTTTCCAGTATTTTCCGTGATCATACCCGATTATTATCCTGTTGACGTGTTGTGACCAACAAAGTGATGCATGAGTGTAGTCTGGAATTGTTTTGATACTAACAACCTCTTTTGTTCACTATTTTGGACGCTGTTTTTTTTTTGTTTGTCGGTATGCTGATGTGGAATATAATGGTTTAGAGGTTTGAGTGTCAACTCTTTTTTTTCTCTATCTATTCAATTGTTGTTTAAATGATTTTATTCTTTGTATGGATCGTTTTTAATTTTTTTTAGCCTTGCTTAAAGTTCCGGTAAAATGTTAGGTACACGTCAGGAATGCGGCTGCTCTCGCTCTCTGAAAGAATGCACTGAAGTGTCTGTCAGTCTCCGGTATCTCAAGTTGGTTTGCCATCTGTATGCACCGCGTTCGTTTAACGTGTATTGAGACAACATAGGATACCTCAGATGTAGCTACTTTATAGTGCAAATTCCCAAATAGGTAGAGTAACAAAAGTATATGTTTACGTTCAAGTTTTCCATTACATGTACTAAAATCAATCTCTTATTGTGTCTGTGTAATATACCCGAATTTCTTTTTGCCATCCACTGCAAAACAGCTTCTCCCAAAATGCGCCGTAGTCGCTTAGATTTCTACACCCAGGTTTACTCACAGTGGATCAATACAAAGTCCCTCCAGATCTTTCGCAAATAAATAAATAATATTTAATCTTGAATTTATAACTACTACTACTAAAAGTATTGTAATGTTTTTAGTGGAACTAAATATATTGTTATGTAAACAAGCGAGACGCCTCACTCGCACATAATCTTTCAGAATTAAGATTAAGCGATGTGTGATTAAAATAAAAAGTTTTAAATTAAAAAAAAAAAAAAAACAAAACCCAGCCGCTTCGTCAGTCCACCTGGCTGTAGGGTGTTCCCACACTACCCTCGCTATGACTTGTTTGCATAAAATTATTCACTAGCAATATCAACGAACTTTGACTAAGACACTCTTATCAAAAGCGACTAAGGCACACAATAACTGGCACGTACAATGACCACAAAGATGTTAAAGTTATGATTAGTTGATCATAACCAAGTGTTTGTTGCCAACTTAGTATAGCGTAGTAGCGTGGGAATGCAGGATTACTCCAGGTTAATGAAAAGGACCTTGTTATCTTTAGAGTTCATGACGTGATCGGTCTATTTGTGTATTTTGATTGTTTTAGAACTCTTGAGGTTGTGACTTGGAATCTAGGGACCGATATGACCTTGGTACAGGTCGACTTAGCTTGGAACGGGATCGTGGAAGACGCACTAGTTCCCATAACCTACGTTGCAAATGTGGTAAGGGAGGACCGGCTGGTTTTTAGTTAGTTAAAGTCTGATAAACCCCTCTGCTTGGCCTAGGGTGTAGGATACGTACGAGGATTTACCAAATTAGTAGTAGTCAATAAGGTTACTTTTCTGTAGGTACTAAAAAGGGAAAGGTCTGGCCTGCTTTACCATTTTTTTTTTGGGTAGAGTGGTAGGGAGTGTCAGACTTCTACTGACTAAAAACCACCCATGTTCCTTCTTAGCCCTTTGTGCCGAGGCAGCGGTATATCTTGCGAACAACCCGCAGCCCCGACGGGACCCGCAGCCCCGACGGGACCCGCAGCTCCGCACGATGTGGTTAAAAATTAATGGATTCATTTAAATAAGTAAAAAATGTGTTTTAACGTACGCCAGTGACACTCGCGCCATCAAGACGAATCTAACGACGTATATTTTATTCAAATTCCTTCATCCGTTTAGGAGTTATGAGGGAACAAAGAAACGGACATAGATACAAATAATAATATACACACCGACACAAATACACAAACCTGGTAACACATAACCCTCCTTTTGGGCTTCGCCGCAGTCAGGTAACAATACAAGAATCCTATTTACGTTTTCTTGCTAAATAAACATTTCGTGGCAACAAACACTCCTTTTATAGGTCAAAATTACTTTTTTTGGCATTTACGTCCGAAAGAGATTCTCTTTGATGGTCCTGTTCGACGGAAATGTCGAAAGAGAGCATTTTCATACAGTTTCCTTTATTATTTTGTGTTTTGAATAAAATGTTGACGTTTTGAGATGGCGCTGATTAAAGCAATCTCTGGTTTGAAAAGGATTTTAAGATAAGGCAAAAGTGCTGCTTGATTTTAAATCTGAATAAAGATATTAAGGGGTACAACTGCAATTTAAAAGTGGTTGTACATGACAAACAGGGCATGATTTTAGTCTCACCAACATTAATTTATTTTGAAACGAACTAAAAAATTCGGCGGTGCCATACGATTTCATCGTGAAGGTATTGCACTTGGTGCAGGCACGAGCACAAATATATGTAAGCTATTATTTCACAAGAAAATAGCTTTGAATTTTGCTAATATTTTTTTAAACAAATATCATTTGTGCTCGTGGCTGTGAGCGGTGTACATCAGCTCACTTACGTTTTGCTATTAATTAATTTATGTGCGTAGTGTGTTCACAAAATATCATTCTGTAGTTTTTTCTTCCCCTGCCTTATACATTCACGCTTTTTTTCAAACAAACGTATTTTATTTTTCCTTTCTATCTCTAACAACGATACGAGTGCATTCAAGAACAAAGTGAGGGAATATTTCTTGACCGCCATAAACTAATTACATGAAAAACGTGGTCTTAAAGCTTTTGTTACTGTCTTCTAAAAGTAAAGACGTAATTACATTAATTTGTGAAAAAAAAATGTTTTTATAAAATAAAAAAAAAGAAAGAAAATTGTGTTAATTTGACATTAAAAGCAAAAATACCTTGAAAAATATACAACATAAATACTCAAGTTAGTTCTGACATTGTTAAGTATATATTGATATACCTATATATATATATTGATTAACTGTCTGTGGGCTGTAGATGAAAATCAGCGACAGTTGGTACACCGTTTTTTTTCTGGGGGGTGGGAAATCTTCAAATGACTCCTCCCGCTCTGGGCGGAGCAGAAGGGAGTGTCAGACTTCTACTGACAAAAAACCACCCATGTTCTTTCTTAGCTATTTGTGGCGAGGCCGCGGTATATCTTTCGTACAACCCGCAGCCCCGACGGGAACCTTATACACTTCAAATCAACATACAATCCACACCGTGCTCACAAGTGCACGTAGTAAGCTCGTTCCCTCAAAGCATAGCTATGAATGCTTGTCACTCGATATGGCTTCCAGTCTCACCAAATGCACCTAATACTATCTGACATCCACAACCCAGTTTATACTCGGTAATACAATACCCTTTCGTGAGACCGGTTGTCAGCCTATTAGGCCACTGACTACATGTAACAAGGCACGGAGGACACTTGTTATGTACTGGGTGGTCACCCATCGACTGACCAACCTATTCAAGCGCAGCTTAACCTAAAGATCGACCCGAGTGACAGTTATTATTAAGCCACAAGCTCCTCATACTCCCTATGTAAGTGCGAATATCTCAGAGCTGTCGAAACGTTTCGGCATCAGCAACTATCTCGTACTTCCTTCCTTCGAAGTACATAGTTTGCAGAACAATTTGAAAACGTTCTCTGTTCGTATGTTGAACTATTTTTTGTCGAATAAAACATGACTGCAGAGGGACAAGGACACTCTGGCGAGGAAAGTTTTGGGAATGAATATGCATGGATAAGAGTAGAGAAGAACCAGGGAATGGATGGTGAGTAATAGAGAAGTAAGGAAAAAGATTTGCTGCACCGAACCTATATGAATTTGGAAAAGGACAAGAGAATGATGATGACATAACATAACATAACATCACGCCTGTAATCCCCGATGATGATTCATTTAAATACAGAGATTGTAGGTTCTGTAGTCTTAAAAAAAACTTTTTGTAAACTGCTAATAGTAGTGGTATGACAAACTCCTTGGTCGATTATTTTGGAGTCTGGTAGTCTGCTGGGCTACTGGGTTCTGTTTTTTTACTTTGTTCATCATCTGTTTTAAGAGTAGAAGATAAAACAAGCAATTTTTTTTAAACTGCTTTGTAGTCCGTCTTATGCCACAAATTATTATATGATAGTATCATGCTAATTAAATTAAAATCTTTTGGCCCTATGTAGAACTGACGCTGATCCGGAATATTTAATTCAATTTTGGCAAAATATTGTTTTCTAACAGCACCGTCTAGTCAACGTTATTGAAGCGCCGAAAAAAGAATGCATGTCTGTTTGTCTGTATTCGCAGAATACTTAACTGTATTTGTCTGTTTCCGCCTTTGGTGTGACGCAAGCCTTACCCTTCCCTCTCAGTTGACTCTTTCAAGTTGTATGGGATAACAAACAGCTTATATGCCTTGTTTTTCTTTAATTACGTCAACTTAACGCAAATAAACAGACGTTATAATCTTCCTTGTGTCTTAACGACATATTAGGATTCTTTTACTTATGGGGGGAGTGCCAGGGTACTCCGGAAAACACATTTCAATCAACATACAACCAGACCTGCTCGTTGCCTTGTCGTAAAAAAACTTTAAGAAAATTTAAATTTCGTGGGATATCCTGGCACATTCTCGTTAAGGTCTGTCTTTGACGGTCTCTATTTCATCCGGTGAGCGCTTTCATAGTGTCATTTCTACTTAAGAGGATGTAAGAAAATGTACACCATGCTTCTCATACTCTGTTAAAAGGATTTCTTAATGTGTCTGGTGAGATTACTGCCCAACAGCTTTCGACTTCTTGTAGGTATATTGTATGCGCAATGCAGGATTATCAACAGCTTACAAAATATTGCATCCCGTGCCATTTTTTTTGTTTTTCTCACATTTTGATATGTCAGTATCGTTCCTAACATTCCAGAAAATACCTCAACATCTGAGACTAAATATTATAAGAAAAAAATACATCTTACGAATTCTGAACCGTAACGCAATAAACTCTACGTGACGAGGCAAAAAAATATTTTGCGAAGGAAAAATAATGTTTGTCACTTGTTTTTGAGGCAAGAAGTTATTTTCTGATGAAAAATAAAAGGACAGCTAGAAAAATAGAAACATGTTCACAACAAGCGGAGACAGGGCGTGGGGTAGTATCGGGTGTCGTTGGACACTGGTGTTCTAAGATTAAAACTGGCACTGAACATTCAGTGCCAGTTTTCATGTGAAAGTTTCATGAAAGGTTTCGGAATATAATACCTACGTGAATATTGTATAGGTTGTCTTTCAAATGTCTTGTCAAACAATATGAAAGTAAGCTGTACCTATTATAATTAAAATAAAACTTTTAGATATAGTTCATGGGGTTAGAAAACAGTTAATGTTTGTTAGAAGACAATTTGTACTTGTAAACACGTGTTATCACATTTATCACATATTTCATGATCAGTTTCCGTATCAATGACCGGTTCAGACATATATAATTATGCTTAAACCTCATTATTCATACCAACACTACTACACTATAACCCAATCAAGAACTCAAAAGGCCAATAACATTGCGCATCTCCAAGTTCCCATAATTACTCCTGTTATTTCACCGGTAGTCCTGTGGCCTATAAAGGGTTCCAGCCCATTGGGCAGGCCGCAACGATAAATCACCAATACATTACTCTTGGACCAGGAGACATGTGACGTGTACAGGTAGACAGGGATGGAGGTATAGGAGGGAACGAGAGGGCGATAGTATGTAATATTCTATTCGTTAATTGGGTTGGAGATTGGTTGAAAGCTTTATCGATAGGGTATAGAGTTTTGGAAGGGATGGTATGATAGTTAAATTGTGGCGGAAATGTATGGAAAGTTTAAAAATTAGTGACCAGGGGGTCCAAAATGGCCAGTTTAGCAGATCATAACATGAATTGCGTTAAAAAGCGTAAAATAAAACGTTCATAATAGTAACTGCGTCTGTGACAATTTTACTCATTTTAACGCAATTCATGTTATTTTCCTATTATGATCTATTTTCCTAAAATGGTCACAGACGCAGTTACTATTATGAATGTTTTATTTTACGCTTTTCACGCAATTCATATTGTTATTATGATCTGCTGCTAAAGTGGCCATTTTAGACGCCCAGGAGAAATTAGCACGATTTTTTGTCTAAGTATTGTAACCAATTATTTTTTTAACTCTTTATGTTGGTGAAGTTAATTGGAACATTATTTTGTCAATGTGGTTTCAATTTACCTTTCATCAGTTAGGGTGAGTCCATACTATGTAAAATAACGTTATAAAACAAGAATATTTTTTATACGTAGAGTTAACTTAATAACATGAAACTGTTAACTATATAATAATACATATAACCCCATTTATAAATATTGGTTTACTAACCTTAGGCATAATTTGTACTAATTCCTATTTGAAAATATTTTAAGCAACGAATATTTTGGAAAAGGTTTATAAAGTAGCGAGTTGGCAACATGTGTTATGTGTTTATACCGATACGGGGGACGTTAACCTGTAAGTGGAAGCCTATTAATCTAAATAATGTTTTTAAAGCTATAGGTATAGTAATGCTGAAAACTTTATATTTATCTAGTAGTTAAGTACATAGTATACAGGACATTGTTGCGCATTTTCAGAATTTGGCTGATGTTTTGTATGCAGACTGAAAACGCCATAAGTAGTTTAATTTATTATTGTATTGGCGGCACCACTCTCATCACCCTGAATATCATGGACGTGCTATATACCAGAACTTTTGTCAAATGTTACTTCTAAACGCACCATTTTCCAAGTTTTATCACTGGTTACAAACGACAACCGTGCTGCTACCGAATTAAACAATTTAATTAAACACAAAAATATTCTTAAGCCCATCGCTTCGTCTTGAATCGAACACAACTAAAGAGAAAATAACAAGAAAATCACCATTCCTTTTAATAGAAATACAGTCAGTTCACTCGACTTGCTCCATTGAAAACAATCGAAGCCGACTTGCTGGACGAGCGATTGGCAAAGCGCAGCTTCTGGCAGACAATATGTCTTTTGTCGCTAACTGTACATAGTCGAGCGTTCCATTGTAATGGTAAACTGCGCTAGATTGCGACGCCGACCGACATTGCCCCCTGAGATTATACACCTACTGTGTTCGACTGTACCGCGTAGATAGGTGGAGCGTGCAGTGAGTGTACCCCGAGGACTGTTTGATTGAGGTGTTTAAGGCTCATTAGCTGATTTCAAATTCTCTTTTGTATTTTTACTGCAGCACGTTGACCTCATAGGGAATGGGTAGGCAATGTTGGAACAATTAACGCCCTTTTATTGTAAAATATTAGTTGACTATCATATCAGTAAGTATACCATGGATGGACTACTGTGTGAACGATGATTTGGAGAACGGAGAAGACTGCTGAGATGACGAGTAATATAGAAGTATGGAAGAAGAAGACATGCTGCGCCGACCCCAAATGAATTAGGATAAGGGTAGGAGAATTATGATGATCTTCTGATCACTATAATATAATACTATATATTTTTCTTTAGTGTACTGTACTACTGTTAGAGATGTCAATTGTCTTTGTCAAGCAAACACACTACTCGTCAATTTGCTTGATATAACTTTCAAAGAACGACAGTTGCAAAATACAGATATCTAAAGTTTCAATTTACTTAGCAACACAAATTGCTACATTCTGTTTAAGCCTTTGAAGAATCGAAACGGTTCAATGCACAGTTAGGGAGAGTAACTACATCTGTGCAGTTACTAATCAAGGATACGAGCCAAGCACTGGAATCGTGTAAACGGGTCATAAGGATGCAAGCGATGTGTGCCACGAGTGTTAATACAGTTAGAGACGAAAGCTTCGGCTGCAACGTTGATGGAAGCAAGAACGTTTTGTTTGACTCAAAGGGAAGGCGATGTAAACGTTTGTTTTCGGGTTTCTGGAACATAGTAAAGTCCATTTCACGAAAGAAGTCCCGCGGACAATTGTGGAACTAAATTTAACAGATCGGCCATGTTGTCGTTTGTCGATGTTATCAAGGTGCGTTTGTTGTGGTAGATATATTGTGAGTTTATTATTGGATTAGTGCGTTATAAGGTTTATTTACGATGCCAAAAGTTGTGAAACAACATTATGTCGCGCGACATACAGCGCTGCGTCTGCGGGACTTCTTTCGTGAAATGGACTTTACACCCTAAGTCTTATGCGTGAAGTAAACAGTTGTCAGAATTAGTAGCAATAAGGTTATAATTTATTTCCATTATTTACTGATTGATTATAATAATAATGAAATCTGTACAAGTGTCATCATCTGCCTAGCCTATTCCCAACTATGTTGGGGTCGGCTTAAAGTCTAACCGGATGCAGCTGAATACAAGTATTTTGCGTGGAGCGACTGCCTATCTGACCTCCACAACCCAGTTAATACTGGGTAATACGCATACCCTTTGGTAAGACTGGTTGTCAGACTTTCAGGTCACGTACTGGCTACCTGTAACGACTGCCAAAGACCTTTATTAGGCAGCCGGCAGCAACAGCTTTTTTTAACGTGCTTTCCGAGGGAAATGAATTACAAGGTGCCAAAAAATTCGTCCACATAGCTGTCAATAGGAAGAAGTACACTTCGCATTGGCCCGTTGAATAGCAATGCTGATTCTTTCGCCAAATAATAACCTTAGTGATTATAAGCTTAATAAGATTAGTGATTATAAGCTTAATGATTACTCAAAATACTGGGTGGGGGGTTACCTTTTTACCAGACTGCAAGGAAAGCGTTGTGTTTTTGATGGTTTTGTTACTTTTCGTTTTGAGCTTAAATGCGAGTACAATTTACCTTATTTAGAACGCAAAACTAATATTCCATTACTCAATCATCATTTGTGTACTTCATTGTCTTTACATTAAAACCAGACTTATTATTTGTGTCTATCTGTTGATAACGCAGTTCTTCTGATATAGACTTTGATGGGTCTTCGGTCTTCAGGGAATTCGCTCTGGAAAGTTTATGTAATTTTTCGATAAATCGATAAATACCGATTTATCGAATCGTAAAAACAATGCGTAGTAGGGATAAAACAAAATAGTTTGAAACCCAATCACACGACAAATCAACAATGGTTACAACCGCAAAAATACATCATTAAATGTACATGGCAGGGTGTGAACGCCAACTATTTTCATTATAACATATTATCGAGGGGTCCAAACCTTATTGTGCCACAAACAATAGCCCAGTCGTGCGCACCACTTTAATATGTGGTGTGAATGTGTAAATTTAATGGCAAAGAGATGGTTCGATAAATCTTCGATATTAGCAATTTGCATGCAGTATCGGATCAAACCAGTGATGTATCGGGTTTATTTGCTCATGTAGGTTTCGAAAAGTTTTGGATTAGCAATCGTTTTGATGGTTGTTTTTTGTTTTGTTTTTTGGTTGGTTGATCGTTTTGCTTGTTTTTTTGGTGTTTGGCCGTTGGTACCGGCTGCCATTTATAAATCTTTTACAGTCGTAATAGGCAGTCAGTGGCCTGAAAGTCTTACAACCAATCTTACTAAATGGTATCATATTATTATGACCTAGGTACTGACTAGGTTGTATAGGACAGGTAGGTCGTCGCTCCATATAATATACTGGTATTCAACTGCAACTGCACGTTTCCGTATGGCGTCGGACGTAAAGAATAGCACCATCCCAAATCTTTCCGTGGGTGTCGTAAGAGGCGACTAAGGGACCAGAGAATGGGCAGCAGCGTTCTCTGTGCCTTCGTAACAACCATACTGCGATCGCCAACTCGCCTGCCAAGCGTGGCGATTATGGCAAATCCATTTGGGGTAGGCCTATATCCAGCAGTGGACGTCTTTAGGGCTGAAATGATGATGATGACTCAACTGCATCCGGTTAGTCTGACAGCCGACCGAAACATAGTTGGGAAATGGCTAGGCAGTTGATGAATGGTTTTGATGGTTTTGAGGTGTGGGCATTGTCTCGTAAATGAAGTCGTTGAAGCTTGCGTCGTGTACAAGAGCAAATATATTCTTGGAAATAACAGCATAATTATTATGAAGATCACTTTCGAAGACCCGGACTGATGGAGCACTCAATAATTATGATGAATGTAAAAGTCTAGAAAGAACAGACAAACTAGTTTTTTTTTAATTTAGCCTATTAGTGTTGGGCAAAGGCCTCCCCCATTCCTTTCCAACTCTCCCGGAGTCTAAATCGTCACGCCAGCGTTTCTCGGGCGACGATATTTTTTTAAGTCAGTTTTGTAATACGAAACAGTTTCTTTGAACCCAATATTGATTTGACGGCACGATTGGCGCAGTGGCTGAGAGATTGGACTGCTGCGCTGCGTGTCGCGGGTTCGATCCCCGCACGGAACAAATATTTGTATGGCCTACAGATAGTTGTTTCGGGTCTGGATGTGTTTGTGTATGTCAGTTTAAATGTTTGTAAACGCACCCACGACACAGGAGAAATGCCTAGTGTGGAGCAACGTTTAAAAAAAAAAAAAAAATATTTTTTAAATTATGTCAATAAACAACTTAACGTCAATAAAATCGGTACCGAGGTTCATAAAAGACGATTTACGTATTTCTACGTAAACAATTTTCAATCTAAATGTTCATGCTCAAATAAATTAGAATAAATTTCATAAAATCAGAATAAAAATTTATTGAATTTAATGTTGTTGAATACTGGGAATTTTATCGAGAGCTTCGACCTAATGTCTAATGTATATTCATGATAACGACGTTTTTACAAAATATTGCCCTTAACCAAAAATCATCTCATTCTGTTAGTGTCTGCAAGATACTCGTATAGAATAGGGATGTTCACTGACTTAAAAAAATTACGATTCTAATTAGTCCGTCTGTTAAATTATCTAAAAATATTGGATATTTGTTTTTTGTTTTGTCAAATCAATAAAAATGACAAAGATAAAACGCGTTAAAGATTTGAGTGGGGGGTTGTGACGTCACTCACCGGTAAAAAATGGCATACTAATGTCTTAGAATATGACGTCACACGAGTTTTCAAAGCACTGTATCGTCTTCATTGTTTGTTTACGTGAAAAAAGAAAAAATACGTGTCCAATATTTTTTGGAAATCTATCTGACGGAATAATCAAATTTTTTTAGTTAACTACCCTATTTTAATAGATGTAGTTGTAAATAAAATCAAAACCAGCCCAATGCAAAACCCTCTTCTCATATGGAGTAAGATTCATCACCACACTCGCTCTAGCAAAGCAGATTGACTATTTCAGACTAGATGTTTGAAATCACCATTTATAACTCCAGGTTTCCTCACAATATTTTCCTTCACTGATTTTGAAGATAAGTTTAGAAAGCACCTACATTATGAAATGAAAAATCCACATTGGTTAATTGGTAATTGCTACAGTAGTCGATAACCACCCAGTTTTTTAACTCGAGTTTAACATCATCAGATTCTCACTCCAACATCATCTGCCTAGCTTTTTTCCAAACTGTATTGAAGTTGGCTTCCAGTCTAACCGGATACAGCTGGGTACCAGCATTTCTAAGTGACTGCCTATCTGACCTCCACAATTCAATAATAGGACAAACACAAACTCGGTAATAATATCGAGTTTGTGTAATGATTAATATTGATTTGTGTTGTTGATGTTAATTTGGTATATACAAAAATAATTACAGCCGCATGGGTCGCCATTTACTGTTAAACCGTGCTTACCGACGTTGGCCCGTGGAACCCATCCACGGGCCAACGTCGGTAAGCACGGCGGCTGTAATTATTTTTGTATATACGAAATTATTCATTTTCTTCGTTTTATTCATTCGTTACTTCATCAACTATCATAATATCGCTAAGTAACCCCACCTGTAACAGTATCTACAGAGGTACATCAAAAAGTATTCCGTGTCAAAAACATAAAGTTAAACAAAAATCGACTTTAGAGGCAAACAAAATTCCATGCGGAGTTACAGGCCACTTTGTATTCCGGGCTAGTCAGACAACGTCACACATTCGATAGCAGGTATGTCAAACGTTGAAGACAGATTCGGAATACTGGGACAGTTCATGGTGTAGAGGATTTTTTATGTTTGGCTGTTCCTGGTGTTTTGTCTAGCTGGATTTTGTTCTGATAAGGTTTGTGTTACATAAACCTATAAACATTTATTGAATTTGTCAATAATTCGCTTGTCATTTGGTCAATAGTCTCAAAAGTTTTAATGAAATAATAACCAGATATGATGAAATTGAAAATGTTGGTAAGAGCCAACATAATGCTACGTAGGTAAGTACACTTAATCTCGGTAAATTAAAAAATATTTCACAGGTATAATTTCGATCTCACGTTGTCATCACCAATTCACATTTTACATCAATTTACATAATTTAAATGTTGTAAATGAGATTAAGAGTACTTACCTACGTAGCATTATGTTGGCTCTTACCAACATTTTCAATTTCATCATAATCTGGTTTAGTAGTTTAGCTTACAAAAAATTGCCACTGGATGAACAAACACTATTGTATTATTAAAAACGTACAAAGCTAAACGTTTCTGATACGTTGTAGTTGGGATAATAATAATTTTGGTATCATTAAAAAATAAATCGTATATATGTCGTAGGATAATTTGATACTTCGAATCTTCGCGGAAATCCTAGGGGTTTTGCGAAAACGCGGATAATTAGACATAGTTACCAAAATGGATTAATGGTCACCAAATACGTCGAAAGCAAAAGCTTTTTCAACGCGCGCTCGCTTCGCTCGCATATTAAATAACACTAATATCTTCTGTCCCCGAAGTGCCGGGCCTCCGCCGGCCTCCTTCGTCGGCCTACGGCCCGGTGCCCATGCCGCCCCTAAAAAAATTTTTCGCCTATGTCTAATTATCCGCGTTTTCGCAAAACCCCTAGGATTTCCTAGGATTTCCGCGAAGATTCGAAGTATCAAATTATCCTACGACATATACATAGTACACATTGTACCTACAGCCAGACGCCTTCACTAAATCCTTCAACCCAAATGAGTCTAAACCCGGAACACACACAGAAAAACTTTCCCGATTATTCATACCTCGATAAGACCGCAATATCCGCAGAGCTAACGCTTAAGATCCGCGGGGGACTGACATTTAAACTTGCCGAATTCCTTCCCTAAAGCCCAGCAAGGTCCAACGTTACTCGCCTTATCTACAACGTTGTACATTTACAAAGGTTTTACATATAAATTGCTTCCATAGAAAGCACGGGAGAAAAACTGTGATAGCTCGCATGGGAGAGCCCTTTCTGACGCCCCGTTCCAGACCTAAGGCCATGCGATTTCCCGTCGGGGCTGCGGGTTGTTCGAAAGAGATACCGCGGCCTCGGGGCAAGGGCTATGAAGGAACATGGGTGGTTTTTAGTCAGTAGAAGTCTGACATTCCCTTTCGCTCTGCCCAAGAGCGGGAGGGGTTATTCGATGATTTTCCACCCGCTAAAAAAAAAAAAGGTCATGCGATTTGCGACGCGACTTCCTTTAAGCGCCACGAGCGTTTCACTTGTTCCTTTCGCGTGAGTACCGTCACGTCGCGACGCAGTGATTCGTGCTTGCTCTAAGTAAGGTTTTATGGTGGCTGTACAATCTCAAGGCGGAGAGTAGGTTTACCTGCGAAATGCCACTCACAAAAAAAAAACTTGCCTCGTAATATCACGGCGAGAGTGTGCAGCCATCATATTTTTTTTCACACGTAGTGCCAGTCGCAGTCGCAATACGCGTGTCGTGTGTGCGTAAAGGTCGTGGCCAAGCGATAAAGGCTAGACAAAGACGCTGAGCGGCCAAGATATTTATCGCTTTCGGTTATTTTATTGGAAGTTAGTTTTGGGATTGTCGTGGGGCCGCTCGTTATGCTAAATTGGGGCTGTTGAGTTAATTAAACTCGTTAATTTTAGATTGTAGTCTACTAAGTAAGACCAGTGACAATTTGGTGTTTGCATGGTAATGTTAAATTGTTACCACTTATCTATATATTTAAAAATGAATTGCTGTTCGTTAGTCTCGCTAAAACTCGAGAACGTCTGGACCGATTTGACTAAGTTTAGTCTTGAAATGTTCGTGGAAGTCCAGGGAAGGTTTAAAAGGTGAGAAAGTGGTAGGTAGGTAGGCAGGGTAGTAGGTAGAGTAGTAGGTAGGGTAGTAAGTGGGATAGTAGAGTAGGTATGGTTGGAAGGTAGAGTAGTCGGTAGAGTAGTAGGTAGGGTGGTAGGTAGGGCAGTAGGTGGGTAGGGTAGTCGGTAGAGTAAGAGGTAGGTAGGGTGGTAGGTAGGTAGGGTGGTAGGTAGGTAGGGTGGTAGGTAGGTAGGGTAGTAGGTAGGTAGGTAGGGTAGAAGGTAGGGTAGTAAGTAGGTAGGTAGGGTAGGAGGTAGGGTAGTAGGTAGGTAGGTAGTTGGTAGGAAAAAGAGCATTGCAATGCATAAAAATATTTATTATTAAAATGATTATTTATATTAAAATTATTAAACTTTTTGATGCCGGGTACAGCTAGTTTATATATACATTTACATTCAAACTCACCGCTTTAGCACCTGCTTCGATGCTATCATACCCTTTTTGCTTCGTTGACGTTTATGAATAGCCACAGGTAATAATCACGAAAACAAAGGGTAATTAAAACGAAAAAAAAAGATCTTATTAGACCTGTAATTCCTCAACTACAATAGGTATCCTTAAAACTGGCGCACAGATCTAATCAAAGGACGTCTTTCCTTTTTTAAATAAAACACGGCAAAGGAATTTCAAATAACACAGGCCACCCTTATAACGTCTGTCGCCTAAAAATTAGTCCAACGAACATTAAAATAGGGAATATTTTTTATCAGAATACGCTTGAGTGATTTCTTTAGAACTCACGCTTGAAGAAAGTCAGTCAAAAACCTTTGGTTAGCGTCAAAGACCGCTTTATTTTGGTCACGTAGGCTTCGTTAATTAAAATAATAAATCCGTCATAGAATTAGGACGGGGCAATGTGCCTTTTACTAAGGAAGTGAGTGGTATATTATTATCTGTTGCAGAGTTTTTCTTCTGTTTCAGGAAAATGGAAAGTTTCTGTTGTACTACATACTTTGTTTCCACTACAGGTACTTTGTTGACTCGTCGGGGCTGCGGGTTCTTCGCTAGAGATACCGCGGCCTCGACATGAAGGTGTAGCGACAGCGACATCTATCGCAACACAGGCGAACTAAATTGGCAATTCCTACATCGCGCTATCAACATTATCCGCGACATTAGGCTATATATAAAATCCCGACTTACATATGTCGGGAAGTTAGCCCACCAGACACAACACCCGACGTCTGGTCGGAAGATCCTCCCTTTTCTATGGGGTATGAGGAACTTTACACCCTGTTCCTCATATCCCCAAAAAGGGCTAAGAAGGAACATGGGTGGTTTTTAGTCAGTAGAAGTCTGACACTCCCTTTCGCTCTGCCCAAGAGCGGGAGGGGTTATTTGATGATTTTCCACCCGCCAAAAAAAAAAAAACTTTGTTGAAAGCTACCGTAACTAACAGATGCATCGACACGAGTGATTTCTTTGTAACTATGAAAACGATAGAGGCCCAGTGGTGGCAGCCCCGATGAACAGCGGTGGCCCAGTGGTGGCGGGCCCGACTAACGAACAGTAAGTCGTGGGTTCGAACTCAGGCAGGCGCCTTACTTTGTGTAATTTATTGCATCACCACTGCTCTCAAAACGGTGAAGGAAAACATCGTGAGGAAACCGGCGACATCTACCAACCCGCACTGTGCCCGCGTGGTGGATTATAGCCCAACTCTCTCCTAGAGAGGAGGCCTGAGTCCCTGCAGTGGGAACATTATAGGTTAATGATGATGAAAACGAAATTAGGCTATGTCACCTTCTACCGTAGTGGGAACGCCATCAAATGGCAATGAGACACCGCAACGACACGCCTGCTTGTGATGAAACTATAAAAATGGCGACACATAATAACATAACATAACATCACGCCTGTAATCCCCGAAGGGTTAGGCAGAGGTGTACCTAATAGTACACCCACATTTCGCCAGTTATGTTTAAGTCCCATGTAATAGGGGGCGAGCCTATTGCCATCAACCGGGCACAAATCCAGACTCCGTGGCTGTTACTGATAAATTCCTGATGGAAAAAGCCAATAAAACTTTGCCCGACCGACCCGACGGGAATCGAACCCAGGACCTCATGCAGTCACCTACAGCAGTATTTTCATAGAGCTCTTTCGGTGTTGTATGTCTTTGTCGCTGCGATTCGGCCGACTTCGGTGCTTAATTCATTTGAACAGACTTGAATTGTGTAGATGTCAGAGTTCAATAAGTTATGCGTGTAACCAATTATTTTTTCAATCTCTGACACAATGCTTTTAAGTGCAGTAAATATTCTTGTCTTTATACGGCTGTCAAGGAAGTATCTCTGAAATACGTCGCGTAATTTAATCGGCTGCGTTTTTACCCGACTGCGGTGTAGGTACCTACCCAAAAAGGAGGGTAATTAAAAATAGAATGCAAAAAAAGAAAGAAAGGTAGGTACCTCAAATCATCATCTACCTAGCCTATTCCCAACTATGTTAGGGTCGGCTTCCAGTCTAACCGGATGCAGCTGAATACCAGTATTTTACATAGAGCGACTGCCTATCTGACCTCCACAACCCAGTTAATACTAGGTAATACGATACTCTTTGGTAAGACTGGATGTCAGAATTTCAGGTCACTGACTACCTGTAACGACTGCCAAAGCTCTATATATGGCAGCCGGGACCACCAACTTTCCAACGTGCTTTCCGAGGCACGGAGGAAACTCGGTATGTCGGGCGGTCACCCATCCACAGACTGACCTAGGCAAGCACAGGTAGGTACCTCAAATAACCTCTTAAAATAATTCTTCTCTCGAAGTAGAGGGACAGTGTTGAAAACAGTGAGTGGTCAAATAACTGAACTATCAGGACACGTCATCACACACCTCCCTACCTCCTCTTGCAAAAGGGTATAATACTTCCTAGTTATTCGGTTGTGGAGGTCAGATAGACGGTCCATGAATAAAGTTAGCAAAATATGTAAAACCATTTTGTATTATTTTGTAAGACAATAATGAACCATTTTCCATGCAAATAAAAATCTGGATTCTAAAGTAATAGTATTCACTTGCTTCCGGTAAGACTGGAAGCCGACCCCAGCATTTTTGCTGGGGTCGGCGACTACAAAGAATGCAGCACTCTTACAGATATAAAACAATTAACATAACCACTTTCACGCAATAAATTAAATTAACTATGAAGGTGGAATGTAAAGAAAATTACACGTTCCTTTTGTGAGTTCTCGTTCATTCATCGAGAGCCTCCGTTTAACGAGTCCATCGAGGTAAAATATACAACAAAGAAACTTTGTGCTGTAGTGGGAAGACTATCTCATCCAATTAAGATATATAACAGGTACGGTCAGCAGCAGAAGTAGCTTAACATTTCGGAATTTTAATTATTTGATGTACAGGACTCCAGTTATTATTTTTAATGTTTGAGAGGATTATTCTTTAAAATATTCCTTACTCTTTAATAACTTGTTAGTAACGAGTAATATCTAAAAATATTTTATTAAAACACCTGCTTTGTAACTTTGTGTCGTGTTAATCTACATCTGATGCTGACTGTACCAGGTGCCCATGATAAGTAAAAATGGTTCAGTAGTATGTAGGTTCGAACTTAAACAAGCACACGGAATGAATTATTTCATCAGCACAGCCTTTCAAACAGAGAAGATTGGATTATTAAAAAATTGGTTAGGCCTATCAACAAAAACTCGTAAGCATCTTAACTGGACAACACCGAGTGATGGTTGACGATATGGGAAAAAGAGAAATAGATGAGATTTACTCTCAAAGTTATGATATTTAAGATAGACGATTTTTTGTTTAAGAAAAGAAAGAAGAGAAGAGTTTTTTTAATCAGGTTGACTGCGTCATTTTATCAGTGGTGGCGGATGTAACTGCTCAACGCAAACTCCCGGATCAGTTTCCTAAATTAGCCAAAGTGTTATTGAGTTTAATTTTTATCAATTGGGACTGCACTAAAGCGAAGAAGAGTGAAGTGGCGAAGAGCTTTCAGATTCGATCAATCACAGGAGACACAAGAGATGCGATGTAGATTTCAACCAATGTGATTGGTTTGTTTCCGCACGTGTCTTCTCTTCTTCGCTCCGCTCGAGATCGCGGGCTTAACTCTGGAACTATGTATATGTTTTGAACTTCTCAGAATTACGCGTTACAAGGTTTTGAGTCTCGTTTTCCTACACGTGCAAGGATTATAAACATGTTATGTTTGTTTTGGTTTATATACGTATGTCTAGAAATAATTGATTGTGATTTTTAACCAATTTTGTTGTAAAAATAACCCTTACAGAAAGCTCTGTTATTCTAGAGTTAAATTAAAAATACGCGGAATGAGTTCGGGGGTAGTTAAAATATTACATTAGACAGAGAAATATAAGTCCCTACTAATTAACGGACAAAAGTGTAGGAATTAAAATAGGTCAACAGTATTTGGTAGACTGAATAATATGATTTCGTCAGGAAATTCTAGGAAAATTAATGTTTTTGACTACCTAATTATATTTAACAGACATATTATCCTAATTATGTGTAATTTCTAGTTTTAGAATTCCAGGATAGTTTGAAATTTTTGTTTATTTAAATTACATTTCAGACTAAGCTAATTCCCTTCTACATGAATGTATTTAACTCGCCCTGGACATTTTCCAATGTCCCCAGTGGTCTGATATTGACTCCTACCATAGTACGCGATTTCTCACACCAAAAAAAAGTTGTCGAGTTACTCTTAATTTGATGCTCAGAATGCTTGGTTGACGGATTCATGAAGGGTCCATTCACATCTTGTATACACGTAAAATAATGGATAGAGAGAAAAATATTTACTCAAAACTAAAATGACGAAAAAGTTCACATAACAAAATCTTTCTATATTTTAATTTTAAAAACAATAATGTTCCTTAAAAATTCTCCTAAATCCTATCGGATCCAGTCACTCACAGCGTCCATTGTGGTCGTGGTCAAAGAATGTCAGCGCTTTGTTTCCACAAACCAACAATAAAGCACCCACGGGGCTCTCGCGTCACCGAACATTATTCTCTTTTTTGTCCACACATAGTTCTATGTTGACCACTGGGCTATTTGTGATGCACTGTGGTCGCTGTATGTGGCCTGTGGGTAGCGATTTAGGGTTTCAGTTTATTGATGAACTAAACAGAGTAAACTATAATTACAGCAGTGTTTTTGGGTTTTCTAATAAGAATTTCTCGGTGACATCCACATAGCCCGACTTAAACATAACACACTGGTGAAGTGTGGGTGTGCTATTAGATAAACCTCTGTCCGTCCTTTCGGGGATTACAGGCGTGATGTTATGTCATGTAAACAGCGCATCCGGGATTTTTGTTGCTCGATTTAATTTGAATTTACCGTATTCGCTATGTGACATCAAAATAATCAGAACGTTTGGACTGTTTCGTTAACAAATAAATAGATAGTATTTTTTCTCAAAAACTTACTTGAAAATTGTATTTATCGTTGTATGTGGAATGTGAAAGATTCCAATGACAGGGAGAACAAATACACGCGGGCCTGTGGGGCCTGGGCGGACAGGCCGTGTCGACGGCGACGGCGTGTTCGTGTTCCACGCGCGCCTTAAGGAGATGTCAGCAACATGGAAGGGGCCCGCAAGGGCTGACGCCCGTCGGGGCTGCGGGTTGTTCGCAAAAGATACCGCGCGGCCTTGACATGAAGGGCTAAGAAGGAACATGGGTGGTTTTTAGTCAATAGAAGTCTGACACTCCCTTTCGCTCTGCCCAAGAGCGGGAGGGGTTATTTGATGACTTTCCATCGGCCAAAAAAAAAAAAAAAGGGAGAACAAAATTAAATGCCTTTTAGTTTCGATAAAAGATTTTTTATTCGTCAACATACATCACATATTAATCTAGCTATACTCGTAGAGAGAAAATGAAGTTTCTTTTCCTTTTGGTAAGGTGTGTGTAGTGTAGTGTAAGTTTGTACATTGAAATGGTTTTATGTACAACATTTTCTATAACTACTCCCATGAACTATAAAGAAGAAAAGTTAGCGCAAGTCTTGCGGCCTCTGCAACTTTGTTTACAGTATAATTATGTCTTCAATTTTTATCTTATATTAAATATCTAATTACTACTTAAAGATATACCTTTATACCATACCTACACTAAAAAGCTTATTTTATTCACGCAAAACAGTGAATAAAAAGGCCTTTTATTCACTGTTTTGTTTTTATTCACTATTTTGGTGTTTGAATTTGGAACACAAAAATATATCCGGTCTCTATTTCAATGCTTACACAAACTCCTTGCGCTAAGATTCGAAATTCAAAACTCTTTGGTGCAAATAAATTCTCGAGATTTGATTGGTCGTTATTTGCGACAAGGAGTTTGGCATTAGATTAATAAATATTGTTTCACAAGTTGACCACCCTAATGATAATAATAAGAAAATTACGCTTAATTTCAGTCATTGCTCTAATTTTAATGTCCATTTCAATTAATGTAACAATTCTTATTTCTTGATTAAATTTCTATTTTCGCTTAAATTATGTCTTTTCTCGTAGTCATGATATAAAGTATAGTATGCAACTCCTGAATAAAGTACGAATTTATATCGAGGGCCATGAATCACTCGCGTCGTTCAGGATTCTAACAGTTGAATCACTCGCTGCGTTCGTGATTCAATCATTAGAATCCCTTCACTTGCTCGTGACTCATCTACGGCCCTCGCTTTAAATCAGTCCTTTATTCACTAGTTGCATAATATACTATTTTTTAATCAATTTCCCAAAAAAGAGGACGTTCTCAATTCGATTAGTATGTTTATACCATACCTACTCTAAAAAGCTTATTTTATTCACGCAAAACAGTGAATAAAAAGGCCTTTTATTCACTGTTTTGTTTTTATTCACTATTTTGGTGTTTGAATTTGGAACACAAAAATATATCCGGTCTCTATTTCAATGCTTACACAAACTCCTTGCGCTAAGATTCGAAATTCAAAACTCTTTGGTGCAAATAAATTCTCGAGATTTGATTGGTCGTTATTTGCGACAAGGAGTTTGGCATTAGATTAATAAATATTGTTTCACAAGTTGACCACCCTAATGATAATAATAAGAAAATTACGCTTAATTTCAGTCATTGCTCTAATTTTAATGTCCATTTCAATTAATGTAACAATTCTTATTTCTTGATTAAATTTCTATTTTCGCTTAAATTATGTCTTTTCTCGTAGTCATGATATAAAGTATAGTATGCAACTCCTGAATAAAGTACGAATTTATATCGAGGGCCATGAATCACTCGCGTCGTTCAGGATTCTAACAGTTGAATCACTCGCTGCGTTCGTGATTCAATCATTAGAATCCCTTCACTTGCTCGTGACTCATCTACGGCCCTCGCTTTAAATCAGTCCTTTATTCACTAGTTGCATAATATACTATTTTTTAATCAATTTCCCAAAAAAGAGGACGTTCTCAATTCGATTAGTATGTTTATACCATACCTACTCTAAAAAGCTTATTTTATTCACGCAAAACAGTGAATAAAAAGGCCTTTTATTCACTGTTTTGTTTTTATTCACTATTTTGGTGTTTGAATTTGGAACACAAAAATATATCCGGTCTCTATTTCAATGCTTACACAAACTCCTTGCGCTAAGATTCGAAATTCAAAACTCTTTGGTGCAAATAAATTCTCGAGATTTGATTGGTCGTTATTTGCGACAAGGAGTTTGGCATTAGATTAATAAATATTGTTTCACAAGTTGACCACCCTAATGATAATAATAAGAAAATTACGCTTAATTTCAGTCATTGCTCTAATTTTAATGTCCATTTCAATTAATGTAACAATTCTTATTTCTTGATTAAATTTCTATTTTCGCTTAAATTATGTCTTTTCTCGTAGTCATGATATAAAGTATAGTATGCAACTCCTGAATAAAGTACGAATTTATATCGAGGGCCATGAATCACTCGCGTCGTTCAGGATTCTAACAGTTGAATCACTCGCTGCGTTCGTGATTCAATCATTAGAATCCTTCACTTGTTCGTGACTCATCTACGGCCCTCGCTTTAAATCCGTCCTTTATTCACTAGTTGCATAATATACTATTTTTTTTAAATCTTTTTTTTTCTATGTACTGATTTCGTCGAGATTTTTATTGCGATTCACGTGATTCTTCTTTAGTTTGATGCGGAATAGTTGCCATTTGGTCCCATAAAAAATTAACATAGTTGTTTGGCTAAGTAATTTTAATTTTCTGAACATTTTTTTTAATTTATGAACATTTCTCGTTTGTGTGTTCGTGAATAACTTCGTCGTTTATGAACCAATTTTGATGATTTTTTTTTTGTTGGAAAAAAGATATTTCAAGGGACCTAGTGATGGGATCCCAGATCCAGATCAAAATCGAAGGCAACCCTCAAATTTCATGGGCACGTATTACGTGTTTCGTGCTTTTTTTTTTCATTTCCTGTAAAACCTGGCCTCGCTTTTTGAATAGATTTCCCACAGAATGGAAGATACGAATAAACTGGTTTTGTATAACTTTGTTGGTCGTTTTGTGTACCAAGGGTTATGGTGTTACCTAGTACCTGGGTAGCTGTAGAAGTCAGATAAATATTTGCTCCATCTAAACTACAATTCTGTTGCATCCAGTTAGATTGAAAACTGACCCAACTTATAAAGGACAATGCTAGATAGACGATGAAAACGTTCTGGTATAAAAGTTTCTAACATAAAAATCTTTTTTTTTTTTGCCGCGTCCATGGTACATTTCCACCAATTTCCCCCGTCTTCCTAAACCAAATTCACAGCGATATAATCTTAACACCCACCACAGAAAAACAGCCACATTGTCCCTCAAGTAAAACACGTACATTTTCACACCATCGCAACGCTACACAATGTAACATTATGAAATTGACGCTTTAAAGGTAATTGTGCTCTGCATTGCAGGAAATAATACTGAACAATGTCGCTCGTTCCTCTTTGAGACATTTCTTACAAATTGCCGTTAAGGAATTTTAACTCATTCCTTTTAGCTTTTGTGTTTTTTTTTCATTGAAGTGCAAATTGCGTGAATTTTTGGGCATGGTTCTTTTTTGTTGAAGAATTAATTAACTAGATATTATGGCACCTAGTAATGGGCATTGACTGATTAGATGTCAAAATATGAATGTTGTTGTTTCTTGTAAGTCATTTTAATAATGGTTTGTTCCAAATTAAAACAGACAAAAATACATAAACAAACTGGAAGTTTTTCTATAGACACTAACCAACTACAAGTTGATAATAATCTCATTCCCTTTCAAAAGACAGGAGAGTGATCACGATTAAAACCACCCGAATCAATCTACATACAGGTATTTCAATAAAAACACTAAAACAAATTTTGTTAACAGCGATTTTATGGAACAGTGTAGATTTTTTTACAAAACAGGGTTTCTACAATACCTCAAAAAAAAAAATTTTTTCTTTAAAAAAAAAAAAGAATTTGGAACAATATGACTGCCCTCTAACAAACGCGTTCAATCTATGTGCTAGTGGCGCGGCGTTCGAGGTGTGTGTGTTAATTGAACGCAGTGGAAACGGTGAAGGAAAACATCGTGAGGAAACCGGCATGTCTTAGAACCAAAAATTCGAAGACATGTGACATCTGCCAACCCGCACTGGGCCCGCGTGATGGATTATAGCCCATCCCTCCCCTAGAGAGGAGGCCAAAGTGCCTGCAGTGGGAACATTATAGGCTGATGATGATGATGATGAGTGGAAACTAATTTACTAGATAAGACTACACGATAAAAAGTGTTACCCATAAACAAAAAAAAAAAAAATTTAAAAGGAAAAATCGTACCAACCCATACTGCCCAATCCCTTTTACAGAGAGGTTTGCGCCCCAGCAAATGAATTAAATAAAAGCTTCTAACTTCTTCTACCACTATCACACAGAGGTAACGGCACTAAAAACAAAATTTTATTTAAAAATGGAACAGTAAAAATAACAGCAAAGCGACTAAAAACACATTTCAAACTTTAAAATATTGACATTTTATATATTTACTAGCTGTTCCCGGCATGCGTTGCAATGCCCTTTTTCCTACCTACTACCTGCCTGTGTACCAACTACCTACCTACCTACTACCTCCTACCCTACCTACCTCCTACCCTACCTACCTACTACCCTACCTACCTACTACCCTACCTACCTACCTACTACCCTACCTACCTACTACCCTACCTACCTACTACCCTACCTACCTACCTACTACCCTACCTACTCTACCGACTACCCTACCTACTCTACTATCCTACCTACTCTACTATCCTACTTACTACCCTACCTACTACTCTACCTACTACCCTGCCTACCTACCTACCACTTTCTCACCTTTTAAACCTTCCCTGGACTTCCACGAATAATTCAACACTATAATTAGCCAAATCGGTCCAGCCGTTCTCGAGTTTTAGCGAGACTAACGAACAGCTATTCATTTTTATATAATATAGCTGTACCCCGCGTGCGTTGCAATGCCCTTTTACCTGCCTACGTACCAACTACCTACCACCTACCTGTTACCTACCTACCTACATACTACTAATTTCTCACCTTCTCTGGACTGCTACAAATGTTTCAAAACCAAAATTAGACAAATCGGTCTAGCCGTTCTCTAGTTTTAGCGCGACTAACTAACAGCAATTAATTTTTATATTATACGCAAACACCATTTGAAAAATCATTTTTCTATTGGGAAAGAAACAGTAATTATTTGTGATTATTGTGATAATGTCGTATGGTCTGTTTGAAGTTGTCATTCGTTGACTGAACAACTGAACGTCACTCAATTGTTTTGCCTTCCCGGAACCTCTCCACTAACACTTGAACTTTATAGTACGGTATTAAAGCTCAAATTGATTTGACGTTTTAGTTACAAAACGTTTGTATGGGAAAAAGAAAAGGGCTGTTTTTAGGGCTTTTCCGGCCATTATTCGAATTTTTCTCGCCCTAAAAACCATCCTTGAACTTCAACGAACATTTAAAAAAAAAATCAGCCAAATCGGTCAAGCCGTTTTCATGCCAAGTCGTGACAACGAAAAACGGGTTTCATTTTTATATATATAGATAGATGAACAAAATATGTGACTGGCCATAAACAAAAGCGTTCAATCTATGTGATAGTCGATCGGTATTCGAGGTGTGGATGACGTGGCACCGCATAACATTATTGAGTGCGGGTGGAACTGTGCCGTGGTCGAATTGTTTAGATGATTTGGATTTTTGATGTGGAAATGCAACGGGTATTTAGGTTTATTGTGACGTAGGTAAGGTCTGAAATTGAATGGTTTATGATAATTTTTTTTAAACAGAGTTGTTGGAACTGTTCATGTATTACAAATAGAACTAGCTGATACTCGCGGATTCACCTGCAACAAATTATTCTAAAACCTTCCTCGGGAACCACTCTATCTAGTGGCGAAAACAGCATGAAAATCGGTGCAATAGTTTTTGAGTTTATTGCGAACAGACAGACAGACAAACGCGATGGAGAACTTTGTTTTATAATATGTAGTGATTATAACCATGTGATCGAAATACAGTATACCATTTTCTTTGTCAATTATCCAATAAGAAAGGTATGCAAAAAAACATCATCATCTTTTTCCCCTTGTCCTTTGTTACTAGGGGTCGGCGCAACACGTTTTGCTGTCATCATTTGCTCATTTTTCTTTCATATCATTTCTCACATCATTCATGCAACGTTTCCTTTGGTCTTCTTCTCCATCCATAGGTATGCAAAAAATACACTAGCTTTGAAAGTACAAGAGATATTACTCATGTCGCGATATTATGATCGAAATATACATCTTATTAACACAAAGTAGACTATACTAATAAAACCGCTATGAATTAGATTCTCAGGAAAGACTTTATTCAAAGCATATTTTTTAAACATAATTTGGTATTACCATATTATCTACGTCGTATATGTACACTACAATCAACGATCATTCACCAAAAAACGGTAACAAATTAAAACAATGAAACCAATTAACGGAAGCCAATCGGCGTTCCGCGGTTATCCCGGTAAACGCAGGAGGCGAGCATGCAACCGCGGCTTCCGCAGCAAATTAACATAAAAATCACACGGTAAATGTTGAGTTAAGGCTGCTCTCTCGTAAAAGTTTAAAAATAGCGTGCAGATGAAGCAGCTTTTCACCGGCACTCACAGAGAAATTACATCTGAGAAAAATTGTTAGTATTCTACATGATATGACACGTAATTTGGTTTAGCCATAATTTTTCTATCGGTATCACATAATAAGAAAAAAAATCCACAAAATCACCTCCAAATCGTTGATTTGAACCATTTTACTCCTTCATTTTTTAACAAAACAATATAAAAAAAATATCTACTGCTTTGTAATACAAAGGAAACTAATTTGGTTTTGTTACTTTTTAAAAACATGCATTATTTTAATTATAATAAATTAAAATGCGTCCGTTTAAAGTCCGTGTCTACGGTCGAGAGGGGTAGTTAGCTATGCACAAGGTCATTGGCGTGAATACAAGCCTTAAACGGAAGAATGGAAGCCTACTTCAGTGGAAATGATGATCGAGTTTTCTGTATGTTAAAAGTACGCATGTTGGATATGTATTTGTCTGTTCCGTAAGAGGAATTTAATGGTTCTGTTAAACTTTTCAGTTGTGTGATCATGTCGGCGGTAACCGTTTCAGGGAAAATACTCTTATAACGAGTGAAATCGTCAGATTTGACATGGGACTACTAGATTTTGAGTAATAGTAATCGTTAGATTCGGTTACGTGACGAAAGAGTTCACTGTTTTTGTGTTTGTTGATTATTAATATGACATTCGAATATTATTGTCTCGCTGATTCATAGTCTTCTTCTTTATCGAGTGGAAAAATACTTCTTAGAAATGCTGGTTTCCTCACAATGTTTGCCTTCAACAAAGCAAGTGATAATTATTCTATACGCACATGAATTTCAAAATTCAGAGGTGAGTGTCTTGAGTTCGAACTCGCAACCTACAACTAAGCAGTTTGACGGTAACCACAAGACTTTCACTGCTCATTCATAGTGCAAATGATAAATCGTATCATGCTGAATCTGCGAGTCCACTTTTCTCATTGTAAACATTATTTTCCCCCTCAAGTTCACTGAGGGCACGTCTACAGTTTTAAATCTGTAGTTACATCAGACACAGAAGTGTAAAACCAACGGTGTTATGTTTTTTTAGTATCAATTTATGGTAATTCGCGGTCCACTACTATTAGACCCTCTAGCTTCGTTAGCCAACATTTAAATGCCGTACATTAAAACCATGCTCCACAATCTGCCCACGGGGTGCAGTTAAGGGCTGTAGCACACTGTTAGCGACAACAAAAACACCGCGAAACAACATTAACATAGAAAGAGTGATTTTATAAACCGTGTGCGTGTTGTCTCAGAGAACATGAGGGAATATAGGGTTGACACATCATCTCAGCCAAAAGATGTCACTGCTGGATATAGGCCTCCCCCAGAAGGGGGGATTTGCCATAATCGCCACGCTTGGCAGGTAGGTTGACGATCGCAGTATGGTTGTTACAAAGGCACAGAGAACGCTGCTGCCCATTCTCTGGTAAGTCCCTTAGTCGTGTCTTACGACTTACACCCACCGGAAAATATGGGATGGTGCAATTCTTTACGTCCGACACCATACGGAACTCCGACACCATACGGACGGAGGATTGACACACTGGTGTACAATAGCAAAGGGTGTAATGTTTAGTGAGGCCGTAGATACATTTTCAATATTGGCTCGACTTGTTCAAACAAATCCAGCCCGTGCCTGCCTGGGTTTGAACCCTGGCATATTCTGTAGTATATGTTTTGCTCTCTAAACGGTGAAAAAATATCAAGAGGAAATCGGCGTGTGTATATTTTGAACTCTCTATGTAGATTATTGTCTAGTTATTATACTTTTCACTACGGGGCTATTATTTAACTGAGACCACGGTTGCATTGATAGAACCCTCGCGTGTATAAACACGTGACGACACCACTTGTCTTCCTTGTGTTGTCTTCTAAGGTGGTGTGGTGTGAGGATTCATAGTTAAACAGAAAGCATACAAGAAAATGAAAGGAGGAAAGTTTACAGAAAATTCACGTTTTCTCAAACTTTTCTTTCGCGACAGCCCTAAAAGCCATATAGGTGACAATGATATCTATGTGTGTGTAAACCGTCTATTTTTACGCGTTCCTCCGTAATATTACGTAAGCGTGTCTTTATGGAAAACTAGCTCTGTGACCCTTTTCTTACCGTTTCTGTCGTCAAATAGGACTCATACCATTCCCTTGATGTACACGGATTTCGGGAACTGTTTTTCTCCCAATCTTTGTCTGGCAAATAAGGCTGATAGTTCGTATTTGATTGATAGACTGGTATATTGTTTGGATATGCGTTTTATGGTAGTATAGTGGGTGAATCAGAAAAGTTATGGTTATGTATTAGGTGGTTGTGGTTATTGTTTTGTTTTGTATGAGTTGTCTCAGAAGGAATATGTGTAGTCTTGAACGTCATGTTTACGTATTGGAAATGGTTTTGGTGATCGAAGTTGTCGTTGAAGTTCTAATACAACGTGAGTAATTTTTGGTGGTTTTGACATTTTGATGCAGTTTGCTAGAGAATCGGAGTCGAGCGAAGACGCGTTATTTCAGCTAACCACAGAAACAAGCAACTTTTTATCGTTTCGGTTTAATTTTCTAAACGCCAAGTTTTATTGAGGTATTAAGGCTCCCGTCGGGGCTGCGGGTTGTTCGAATGAGATACTGCGGCCTCGGCACTAAGGGCAAAGAAGGAACATGGGTGGTTTTTAGTCAGTAGAAGTTTGACACTCCCTACCGCTCTGCCCAGAGCGGGAGGAGTCATTTGATGATTTCCCATCCTCCATAAAATAAAAAAAAGGTATCAAGGCTCATGGTTGTGAATAAATTATCTAAAACTTGTTTAAGTAATCTTTCTTTCAGAAAAAAAATAGTTCAATAATTGAATTGAGCAATTCTAATAAACAGCCTAACGTAAAGTACCTGACACGTGTTTCTACTTTCAAATCAAAAGTGATTTAACACACACGAGTGACGGACAGGTTTCAGGTAACGTTACGTGTTAATAGTCACTAAAACACAATTGTGGTAGACCTAAGTCAACCAAAGCCAAAACATGATAAATTAAAACAATTAAGCTAAAATTGTAGTGCACAAACAACAATTACAATTATAGCCCAATTTATCCAGTCACATTTTAATTAGTACCAAAGCGCTGGAGTACTTATATTTCATTCACTTGGCTTATTCCGACACCCGACCGTTTTCAAATAAGCAAGTTGAGTATAAGTCAAACGATTTAGAAAGTAAATTGAGCTCTTAGACCCCCGAAGGGAATGTACGACTTCCAATTTTGTTGGATAATCACGGGTGTGTGAGGGTGAATGTTTGGCAAGCTTTTATTGTTTCTTTTTCTGTTTATGATTTGGAATGTTCAATTAGGTACTATCGCGGGCACTCCCGCCTGACCACCACTAAGCTCATATTTGCTTGCACTTACAACATGAAGCGCTCTCTAGCTCCGCCCCGCCTTTGTATAGAAATAATGAATGAAATACAATACCATTCCACCGCACTGACGAGACCGACGCACGCCGAACGAGAGTTATTGTTATTTTTAAACTGCCATTATTAGAAAAAAAACTTTTACTGAATTTGACTTTCGTTACTAATGGTGCGTGTGTGTTGGTTTGGTAATTGTAAATTAAAAACTCAATGATTTCTGTGAGTAATTTTAAATTTATTATAAGAATCTTATAAAATCCCATGCTATATAACAGGCAATTGTAAGCGTGTTCTATAAATCGGCTTTAACGATTTCGATAAAATTTGAAATAATGGAGCTTTAGGGCGGTGAAACGTTGATCTAGCCAGCGGGCCTAAAATGGCCGCTTTTGCAGAACATAATATGAATGACATTCAAAATTTAAAATTCTTAAAATGGACTTTATGTTTATGAAAATAAAGTCCATTTTAAGAATTTAAACATTTTAATGTGATTCATATTGTTTTTTTTTATTTTGGGACTCAGCTCAGCGATTTGACTGATGTTAAATCCTTGTCCATGCAAAATTATAATTTCATTTCGTTCTTCTTGTATGAGATTTCTGGAAGACATTATGCACAAAATGTTCTAGCACAGGTTCTCAGGAGTCCAATATTATTGCACAGGTTAACGTTTAGTCAATCAAAGGTCAGGTAAGCAGAGCAATGGTCAATGTTCAAAAGGTCCGGGGAGCGCGCCAAAGTTCGTCCGTAAAATTCGCAAAAGGTGTACAGAGGATACGTCACTAAGCTGCGCAGTGCAGATTGCAACTAATTACGTTGACGCTTCTCTAATAGGCCTAAACTTTGAGGGGGCGGGGTTTGGCGCCTACGCATGATTTATGCGAAAAAAATTTTAACTGGGCAGGCGGAAAAGCTTTCGATTGTACCTACGTATTGTTAGAATAGGGATGTTTCCTGACTAAAAAAAATATGATTCTAATTAGTCCGTCCGTTAGATTATCGAAAAATATTGGATACGTATTTTTTGTTTTGTCAAATCAATAAAAATTTACGAAGATAAAACGCGTCAAAGATTTGAGTGGGGGTTTGTGACGTCACTCACCAATAAAAAATGTCATACTAATGTCTTAGAAAACTCGTGTGACGTCACACGAGTTTTCAAAGCATTGTATCGCCTTCATTGTTTGTTTACGTGAAAAAAGAAAAAATACGTGTCCAATATTTTTGGTAATCTATCTGACGGACTAATTAGTTTTTTTGTTAACTACCCTATTTTGTTTTGTTTCTTGTGGTTTCTTAACAAGTGCAACAGTATGGGGTTGGAGTCAGCATAATCTTCATAAACTTGCTAACTTAACTCCGTAACCTAATATCACGCCTACGCCTGTCATCCCCAAAGGGTTAGGCAAAGATGTACCTAAAAGTACACCCACATTTCCCCAGTTATGTCTAAATCCCATGTAATAGGGGGCGAGCTTTATTCCCTTTAACCGGGCCCAAATCCAGACTCCTTGGCTGCTACTGAGAAATGCTCCTCATGAAAAAACCCAATATAACTTTGCCCGACCCGGGAATCGAATCCAGGACCTCATACTTAGAAGTTGCGCTTGCAACCACTAGACCAACGAATTTCCGTAGCTTTATAAAAATAACTGGTTGAGTTTATACTTAATACATATCATCCAGGTACTAGGATACACAGGTACTGGTTAGGCACTCATGAGATTCAAGTTCGGGTACGATATTGGTTACTCAAGTTCCAAGGCTACTAAGCCTTTGGATTTAAGATCTAAGCTTATATAGAAACTCTAGCCTAGAAACTACGAACCGAAACTTGGCACAGTTCAAGAAAAGCTCTACAGCTTCTCTCCTATCCTACTAGTAAAAATAAATAACAATTTCACAAAAGCGACGTCCATCGTCCTAACTCAAAATAACATTATATAACGTCCGCGAGAACCAACTATAATATACATCAACGACCTCTTTTATCTGTTTGTCAAAAAATGAGCAACATTCGTTAAAAATACTCTTCAGAATCCGTAATGACGTATTCCAACTACACAGTAGAGTGTCATGAACGTCTGTATAGTGTATCTGAAACTGTTTATAACCACACCCTTAGGCCCCTCGTTACCCCACTGTGCATTGAAATAGAGTTGTCGAGTATTTTGAACAAAAAAGACTTTTGAAACGACGCCGTAAATATCAACAGATACCGCACAGTGGTTTAGGAAAATTCGCCGGGACAAAATGCGACACGGAAGCGAGTTTCGAAAATGTTGGTAGATAAATTAAAATTTTCGTGCGCTTTTCCTGTGGTGCGTGGTTGTTTTGTTTTTTAATGAAGTCGCTTATGTCATGGGGTGCAGTAAGATAAAACTACGTTTGCTTATAAATATGACTTGCAGTTTTGTTACATGTTTTGTAAAGGACGCTCGCATTTTATTTGAATAATTATTTGTGGTTAGAAAAAGATATCGTAGAACATAATTGTAACCATTTCCGTTTGTTTAACGCAGCTGTTTCTCGACAGACTGTTCCAAATTGGTGTCCTTGGCAGTTCCGCTAACTCAGAAAGGGAATCCAGCGGCACAACATTATTATACATGCGTAACAACTATCAAACAATGGAAGTTATGCAAGTTACTCCTGCACACTTGCCAGCAACTAGAACCAAACCTAATTTCCAAGCTAACTTTACCGTAATCTCATGTGGATTTAGATCTAAACAAGAGTCAACAAAAGATATGAAAGGTCCCATTAAAATAGATGGACAAATTTTAACATAGCGTTCAGTATATCCATGCAAAAAAACCCTGGTTAGACGTACTGAACGCTATGTTAGGTGCAGTAAGATAAAACTACGTTGGCTGTGCGTATATGACTTGCCGTTCTGTAACATATTTTTATAAAAAAAAACCCTGGTTATATCATATTAATTTTATATTAACGTAAATTGTTGGGTAACCAACATTTTTAGTGTGATACACTAACCTAAGTGAGGTTAAAATAAAGTCACCATAACCAATTTGCTGATTTTTTTTCTTGTAAGTGTCTAATGCATTTTTCTTATTTTTTTTGCCATTGTCGTTATTTTGGTGGCCTGAATGATTTCTAAAAGTTTGTCTATCTATTTTAATGGGACCTTATATACCTACCTATATAAATAGTTACCCAACAGCCCTTAGAATAACACAGAACCATTAAGAAAATGTTGTTCTTGCTTACTGCACCCATTAGGCGTATAAAACTATCGTTAATCCTGCCCTTGACCGAAACAAAACCAATTATGCTTTCAATAAATCTCCGAACGTGTCCAATGGTCAACCCACGTAGTTCAGCTTATATCTAACGATTTCCTCCTTCTAAAACTGCACCTTAATCACTAATACATAAGATTGAAAATACGCTATCGTTTACAAAATGAATTATATTTTGTCGTTCTCGTAATTTTATCTACAAAAATGATGTTGCGTAAACAGTGGGCGCTGGAATTTCGTTTTAATGGAATCTTTGAGTTTTTTGTAATTCTTCAGGCCATTTTTGTACTGATAAGGTCGGCGTTCCTTTGACGGTTTAAAATATTTATTTTTGTTGCTAGGGGGAATGTGATGAAATGAAAAATGATAAACATTTCCTGTCTCTGGCATCCAATGTTGATTGGTGATGTTTTAAATTAAAATTTGGGTATTGCGGATGTCAAGTCTTCGCCGCAATGACAGACTGATGTTGCAATATATTTTTAATGGCTTTTGGACATACCGTTTGGTCGTTAACAGCCACAATTTCATTTGGAGCCAATGGTGGATGATTACTATAAATTATATGTACAGTCACCTGCATAATTGCATGGACAATTCAGAAATAAAATCGTGTGAAGCGAGAAATGACTGTACATGGTGTTTAGCTACCACATGCCAAACGTTAAAGCTTACTGGTAGTCAGTTTTTGTGTTATTGTAAAATATTTGTGTTTAGTTATTGTTTAGCGATTACTGTATCCATGTTATTGATTACTATATCCTTGTTATTTATAGAAAAGTACATACAAGTAGTTACATTAAAATATAGATAATATTGCATATGAGAGCTAGATACATGTACCAACAAAGTGCTTTACAGTTTGGTAGAAGTAATTTTTTTTGTAATGTCATTTATTGCACAATTGTTAGGATGTCACCACGAATAAACACTTTTATTTTTTATGTTTTTATTTTGGTATACAATCGTTTCCATTATCACAATTAAAATTAAACTTTGTCCTTAAAAACCAATATCTCAATTGTTTCCTCTTCAAAAAAAATCTTCATCAGATCAAAGCGACCACAAAAACAGATTTTGGGGCCACCGTGTATTTGTTCCAAGATAAGGGGGACAGGAGATAGAGAGGGCGGGGCGGAGGGGGGGGGGCAAAAACAAAGAGTTGCTTATCTTCCCCAGTGAGTTGTAACCGTCAACTAATGTAAATTGATTGCCATGGGCTCTGCAGCTATTGGTTACTATGTCATTGTATTATGTTACTGGCCAGTAGGAAGAGAGTTCGGTAGTTTGAATGTGAATTTGGAATTATATCATTTTAAAATTAACTGTCAAATGGTTATGGTTTTGTACAAAATGGAACCATTTGACAGTTAATCGATGGACACTATGATAGCCACTGACATTTAGAAATATACGCAATAGCCCTGCTGAACATCACTTTAAAGACACTGACATTGTCAATATTCCTTAACTATGATGAGTTTTTGAACGTGGCTTAGATGTATAGAGGTGTGAAGAACACGGTGTGTAGTTCTTCATCCCCCATAGAAAATGGATCCACCCACCTTACGGGTGTCATGTCTGTTAGGCATTACTCTAACAGACATCTAAAAACCCGAGAACAATATTTAGCTGTTCTCGGGTTTTTCTATATAGCCTTAAGTCGCAGATAACTTTATTAACGCGAGTTGAATACGAAACGAACAGTTTTATTAAAACGTATTTTGATTACAATAAAAGTTACATACCACAGAACCAAAACACGTAAAATTAAACCCCAAAACACCTGCACTTAACAAACCACAATCATGTATAAGTGGCACGAGACAATATCAGAACCTTTGTATTGGCGACAATGAGTCCATTCGAAACTATTGACAGACCGAACAATCATCGGCTATGTGACTATGTCAAAGGCATTGACAGGTTGATATCCAATAAATTGGAATGCCTCCGACAACCGCCGACTGCCCCCGAAATCTCCCGAATGATTCCGATACAGCGCTTTGATGTTCGCAGTTCACACCGCTTCCCAACTGTCATTTTATTTGTTACATGTCCAACTTTGTTTGGTTTCTAGTAGAAAATTGTACGGACACGGAATGGCCATTTAAAATATTGGCTGCGGTTTGTTTGTTTCGGACGAAAATTAAAGTTCGGACGTGTTGCTGACGTTGGTTTTATTGCGAATTCGGGGAATTATTTTGTGGTTCTATTAACATATATTTATTTATTAACATATGTTGAGCAGTAGTTTCATTGGTCGATTCGTTTAATATACGCACATTGATATAAAAACTAAAGATACGGTCGTCCGAACATTTGCTCGACGCGTTCGCCATACAGAGAATCGGTGTAGTCTGCTCGTTAACGTAACCTTGTATAAGTGGCGTGGTATTTTCGAGGTATAAAGAACATAAATAAAGCTTTTAATAAAATTTACGACCGCACCCAAAGAGAGTCGATCGTGGACTAGTTCACTTCGGCTTAGGAAAGACCGTTTTGGGACCACGTTCGAGGCGTCATTGTAACATGCGGTCCGCCCAGTCCTTACGCAGTAATACGTATATTAGTCAATGTATACGCAACAATATTTGCTCAGTTAATCATAATTATTTACAGATCTCTTCTAGCTTTTGCCTGCAGTTTCACCTACGTAGGATCAGAAATTATTACTCGTTAAAGAACTGCAGAAATAAAAAGTATCCATTGTCTTAACCCAGCTCATAAAAAGAAAGAAAAAGAGAAATTTGGGACGGTAACCTGGAAACAAATTTAAGAAAAGTTACATCAACACAGTATCTGGTAGTTCTTTTATTGACTCAGTTTTCTAAGTTAAGAACAAAGAAATAATTAAGTTTGTTATTTCAAGCAACTGTACTACACTCTCACCACAAAGGATATCAATATCCAATATAGCTCAGAACCATTACAACAAAATCCGAAACAACACACTTGTGTCCCACGACGTATTACGAAACAACTGCTGGCAAACGTACCGAACTGTGACCAAGGCGTGGTGTCTGAGATTAGCCCCAGTGACAAACGGTTATAACAATGGGAGTAATGCGAGCGGACGTGTAAACCTAGCCTTAGTGGCAGGCTGTAGCCGGCCTTAGACTTAGGTCCGGGCTAAATTGAATTTACGGACGCCGTTCGTAATTAAGATTTGGGATTAAGAGTAATATTTGAACTAGATCGTTTATGGAATATGGAATGGGAGTGGGATATTAAGAGGTTTGGTATTATGACGGTTGTTTATTTTGATAATTGTTTTCTGTTCTGTTAACACACTAATAATATAAATAGGAGCTCGTGGCTTAATAAGAACTGCCACTCGGGTCGATCTGTAGGTAAAGCTGTGCTTGCCTAGGTCGGTCTGTGGATGGGTGACCGCCCGACATACCGAGTTTCCTCTGTGCCTCGGAAAGCACGTTAAGCTGTTGGTTACGGCTGCCATATATAGATCTTTGGCAGTCCTTACAGGTAGTCCGTGACCTGAATGTCTGACAACCAGTCTTACCAAAGGGTATCGTATTACCTAGTATTAACTGGGTTGTGGAGGTCAGATAGGCAGTCGCTCCATGTAAAATACTGGTGTGGCGTAGCTATGTGTAAATAATTGTGATGTGTATATTATTGTATTATTGATTTATAAATATTTTATGTTGTTTAGTTTTTAAGATTTGATATTTATTGTTTTCCTAAATCTTTACATGCGGGCGGACAAGCTAAGCAGGAATTTTGATATGCATACTTTTTGTTGTCGACGCACGCATGTCAAAGATGCCATATAGTTTTTAAGTTTTGAAGTGACGTGGAATCCTTCACTAAGCTGAGACCTAAAATTTTCTCCATTAACCAATTTACCACGTTATAGCGTGAGACCATAGATACATAGTAGGTAGTATCGTGTAGTTGGCAGCCCCGGTAGTTGTTTCTTGCCGCCACGATAGAGGGCGCGCGAGAGTAGTACGCGCCAATGCGCGCGCTTCGAATCAGTGCTCCACGAGACGGCGCCGCGCGGTGTCACGATTTCCCCGCGCTTGCGCCTAATGTATTACTGGGTGATTGTCTTGTTCGACTTGTGTGACTACATACTTACTCAATAAACAGTTATAAACTATAATGCAGTGTTTCAGACCACCCCAATAGCCTACCCAACGCTATAAGTGGCTGCCCAACGTGTGTAGGTATAAAACGCGTAGTGAAAAGTTGGTCCAGTGTTGTGCAACGAACACTACATTAGTGACTATCTGAGACTAAAATTGAACCCTGTGTTGTGTTTCTTCGGCATTATACGAGTAGCGTGTGTGTTATTGTATCGAAAATGCCGCAAACACGGTCTGAAGATCGCTCGAAGTCGAACAGTGATGGCGGCTCGGCCGCACCCACCAACATTACAATGTCTCAAGAGACGCTCGCAAGTTTGCTCAATACTATGCAGCAAACCCAACAAGATTTCTGCCAGCAATTATTACGCGAGGTGCGGTCGTCAACGCCGCATAACGTGTCGGAGGTCCAAGCATCGGGCTTTGCATTTGGCGCGAACGGAAACTTCGCGAAGTGCACGACGCGCTATGGCGGACTCGCCGACGAGTCGTTGGAAAACTTCATAGATGCCGTAATTACCTATAAAGATTGCGTCGCCGTTTCTGACGAAAACGCCCTACGCGGTTTTTCGATGTTGCTGGAGGGGCCTGCTGCAGTATGGTGGCAAGGTATAAAGCGGTCTACCAAGTCGTGGTCGGAAGCTCTGGAACGGATCAAGAGTGCCTTCGGCGACCGCGACCCGCCACACCGACTTTACGTTAAACTGTTCTCGTTGACTCAAGGAGAGGAGCATACCGACTTGTTCATCGCCAAGGTACGCGCGTTGTTGTCCAAGTTCCCAAAGGACGACCTATCGAAAAAGGTGCAACTGGATATGGCGTACGGGGTGCTCGGTCAACGCATTAGGAAGCGTGTATGCAGAGAAAATGTCAACAGTTTCGAAGAGTTATTGCACAAGTGCCGTAACGTGGAAGATTTCCTGAAGGAGGCTAGTCCAGGTCAGGCTAGTAGCTCGTCTCTAGCGAGATCGCGTACGCAGACGAGTACGCGCGTAGTAACGTCGTCGTCGTCGTCGCCGCGGAATGTGCCGGCCGCCGGCGCAGCCGCCGCCACCGAGTCCGCCGAGACAGCTCCCGCCGCCGTCATCAAGGTAAAGAAGCAGTTTTGTACATACTGCAAACGTTCAGGCCACGAAAAGGCTATGTGTGAGAAACTTAAGCGTAATAGTGACAACAATGAAAGCAGTATTGACAGGAACTTACAGCCAAAAAGTGAAGTTAAGTGTTACGGATGTGGTGCCGCGAACGTAATAAAATCGAAGTGTAAAAACTGTTCGGGTCACCAAGCGTTTTATTCAGTTGACAGCACGTCGCATAGCGGAGCCCTAGCTCGCAGCAACGGCCGTTATAAAGCGCGCGAAACCGCCGCCCGCGCCGCAACCGTCCCCGTAGTTCCCGCGTCGCAGGGAGTTTTCCCGCCAACGCGAATGTTTCAAGGACAAGGTAACCCTGCACCTGCCGTGGGTGATTTATGTAATTGTAATGATGAAAATGTTTCGAGTTATAATAACGTTAGTTCGTCCGTTCAAGTTAACCCTACATGTGTCGTAGGAGATTTATGTAACTTTAATGTTGATAAAAATGTTTCGTGTTTCAATAACATTAGCTCGTCCGTTCAAGTTAACCCTACATGTGTCGTAGGAGATTTATGTAACTTTAATGTTGATAAAAATGTTTCGTGTTTCAATAACATTTGCTCGTCCGTTCAAGTTAACCCTACATGTGTCGTAGGAGATTTATGTAACTTTAATGTTGATAAAAGTGTTTCGTGTATTGATTATGCTTGTGTATCTAGTTTAGATGATGGTTATAGTTGTAACTTACCTTTCCGTCGCCCCGTGTTAAATATAAATATTCTGGGAAATTGTGGTACTGCGCTCGTTGATTCTGCAGCTACTAGCTGTATCGCTGGTCACACGCTCTACGCTCTCCTACTCAGGTTAGGACACCCGTTAGTGCCGTCGACGCAAAATGTTAGGTTGGCGGATGGTGTTAGTAGGGAGATGAATGTACTTACCACGGAGGTAAAGGTGACACTACACCATAAAACTGGAGTAGTAAAGTTTTTAATTTTTCCTGAAACTAATAATAATGAAAGCTTATTAGGTATTAATTTCCTTACTTTATTTAACCTTGTATTTAATTTTGGTGAAAGTAAATGGCACTTTGCAGAAAATAATAACCATAAATTCGAAATACAGTTTGAAAAGGTTTCGTCACCTGTATCTTCGTGCGCCGCTTTAGAGGTGCTCCGGGACGATGAGGCGACTTCGCTTACTTCCGAACAACGTCAGGTTCTTGCCAAACTCCTCGTGGAATATGAGGATATCTTTGAGCCAGGGGGAGTCGCGACTCCGTATGCCGAGCACATTATTGATACCGGCGATAACCCCCCTATTGCTGTCCCGCCCTATAGGTTGACGCCTGCAAAGAAAGAGCTTATGCGGGCAGAGCTCGATATGATGTTGGCTGACGGTATAGTCGAGGAGTGTGAGTCCGCTTGGGGATCTCCCGCGCTCTTAGTGCCGAAAGCTAATGGTAAGGTACGTTTTTGTGTTGACTATAGGAAGCTCAATGCGGTTACGAAAACCGACGTCTATCCGATGCCATTGATAGACGAGCTTGTCCAGTCTACAAAAAAACATTGTTTTATGAGTACCCTTGATATGCGCAGTGGGTTTTGGCAGGTTTCTGTCCGTAAACAGGACAGGGACAAAACAGCATTTTTGACGCCGTTTGGTTCGTTTCGTTTTAAGCGTATGCCGTTTGGTTTAAAGAACGCCCCGTCGACGTTCCAGCGTCTCATAGACAGGCTTCGTGCAGGTGCCTCACTGAAAGACGTGACACTGTTAGCGTACCAGGATGATCTCTTGCTGATTTCAGATGGTAGCTTCGAGAAGCATGTCTCAGATCTGCGCGCAGTGTTCGAGAGGTTACGTTTGTTCAAGTTACGCGCGAATAGAGGAAAATGTGTCTTTGCACGAGACAAGGTAAAGTATCTTGGTCATGTCATAACACAGGATGGTGTGTCAGCTGACGAAGATAAAGTCGGTGCAGTCCTGGATATGAAGGCACCCTCAACGCTGCGTCATCTTAGGACCTTCTTACAGACGTGCTCGTGGTTTAGAAAATTTATTCCCAGTTTCTCTGCTGTCGCTGAGCCGCTGACACGCTTACTGAAGAAGAATCAGCCATGGTCATGGGGATCAGACCAGGCTTGTGCCTTTCAAGAGTTGAAGACACGGTTGTCTTCAGCACCGATTCTTGTTCAAGCCGACTATAGTAAGCCATTTGTGTTGAGGACGGATGCTAGCAGCTACGCCATAGGTGCTGTGTTGTTGCAGGGCGAGGGTAAAGACGAACGCCCAATAGAGTACGCTAGCCGTCTGCTCATTCCAGCCGAGAGGAATTACAGCACTACGGAGCGAGAGGCACTCGCTGTTGTGTGGGCTGTCGAACGCTTCAGAGGTTATATCGAAGGTCATGAGGTCATTATAGGTAGCGATCATCAGCCGTTAAAGTGGCTCCTTACTCTGAAATCGCCATCGGGTAGGCTCGTTCGATGGGCTCTTAAACTACAATGTTTTAACATTCAGTTTCAGTATACACCTGGAAAAGCTAATGTGATCGCAGATACACTCAGCCGTCCGCCCTGTAAAGAAGAAGAGAAAAGTCAGTGTGGAATTTGTTCTGTGGTCGTAGACTTACCTGCTAGGAGTCCAGCGGATCTCCGGCGTGCGCAGCTCGATGACCTGGAACTAAAGAAAATTATTAGTGATCTGGAAGATACATCTGATGCTGAGTCTATAGGAGTTAAGCGTTGGTCAGAAAGAGGCTATTTTTTGCAGCAAAGCGTGTTATATAGGTATAATCCTGATGTGGATAGTGAAGAGCCGCAGCTGGTAGTTCCAGCTTCCCTCCGCTCAGAAATTTTGAAGGAGTGTCACGACTCCGACATAGGCGGTCATCATGGAGTCGATAGAACGTACAGTAGGGTCGCTCATGGTTTTTATTTCCCAGGTATGCGCAGGATCATCACAGACTACATCAAGACCTGCACCACCTGTCAAAAGTATAAGTCTTCAAACACGAAGTCATCGGGTCTCTTACAGACTCCTGTTTTAAACCAAAGGGGCGAAGTGTTGGCCGTAGATCTGTTCGGCCCTCTTCCTAAAGGAGACAATAATGAGAAATGGATATTGTTGGTAGAGGACACAGCGACCCGTTGGACCGAGCTGTACGCCTTGAAGGAGGCAACCTCGGAGGTGTGCGCACGTACGTTAATCGAGGAATATTTTCTTCGTTATGGTTTTCCTCGACGCATTGTATCGGACAATGGCGTTCAGTTTGTTTCAGCAGTTATGCAGCAATGTATGTTCATTTTAGGTATAGGTCAAGAGTTGTTACCTTTATACCACCCGTCAGCTAATCCAGCTGAACGTAAAAATAGGGATTTGAAGTTTCAGTTGTCACGTCTAGTTGATACCAACCACTCGTCATGGCCACAGCACCTTCCCGCAATAAGGTTCACCATGAACTCGTCGGTGTGTCAAACTACGGGTGCATCTCCAGCTTACCTCATGTTTGCTAGGGAGCTTCGTTCGCCACTCGACGTGCAGCATGACATTAGGTCGGTTCTTAATAAGGACAATTTTGTTCCACAGATTACGCCCTTTTTGGAGAGTTTTATTAATAGTCTAGTTTCTGTAAGAGAAAGAGTGGAAGCTCAGCAGGATCGTCGCAAGGAATGTGCAGACAAGTCTAAGAAGCCTGCCGAAGTTTTCGAGATTGGAGATCAGGTGCTCTTAAAGTCTCATGTCCTTAGTAATGCAGCTAAGAATATATCTGCTAAGTTCATTCCGAAAAGGGATGGCCCATATGTCATTGCAAAAAGGGTTAGTCCTACAGCCTACTGCCTCGCAGATTTAGATAACCCTGAGGGTATTTTAGGTAAATTTCATGTATCCGAGCTCACGCGTTTTCATTCCCGCGGTGACTCACCTCCTCGTCCCGTGGTCCCAAAAAGAACCAGAGGACGTCCACGAAAGCACGTTTGTCCCGTTTGTTAATTTGTATGTTTTGCGAGTTCGTGAGCGAGGGCGTTCTCACGACTCGAGGGGGAGTGTATAGCGTGAGACCATAGATACATAGTAGGTAGTATCGTGTAGTTGGCAGCCCCGGTAGTTGTTTCTTGCCGCCACGATAGAGGGCGCGCGAGAGTAGTACGCGCCAATGCGCGCGCTTCGAATCAGTGCTCCACGAGACGGCGCCGCGCGGTGTCACGATTTCCCCGCGCTTGCGCCTAATGTATTACTGGGTGATTGTCTTGTTCGACTTGTGTGACTACATACTTACTCAATAAACAGTTATAAACTATAATGCAGTGTTTCAGACCACCCCAATAGCCTACCCAACGCTATAACGTTTAATTCGATTTTACATTTGATTCCTCACCATTTCAATTTCCGTTTTACTCCTTCCATATATTTTGTGCTCTTCGTCTTGAAACTGTATATAATAATAAACTTTCATAACATCTGTTTTTACATGAAGATTTCCTTATCATTCCCTCAAGACCCGCACTAAACTGGTATTCAGCTGCATCCGGTTAGACTGGAATCCGACCCCAACATAGTTGGGAAAAGGCTAGGCAGATGATGATAACACACTGATAATATAACTTATTATTTTATGCTAATACTCTTAGTTTTTTTATATAGCAAGAAGAGTACCAAAAGAAAGATCTATGCTACAATTTAACTATAATTAACAAAACAACATTAAATTTTAAGATACAATCGGGTCTGTTTGTTTGTGTATGTATGTTTAAATGTTTGTAAACGCATCCACGATACAGGAAAAATCTGTGTTAAGCAACGTTTTATAAAAAGAAAAGTAAAACGGACATTTATTATTATTTTTTAAAGTAAACGATAGAATATTATTATTATTGTAGCTAGCCCATGTCCGTTCCACTGCTGAGCAAAGGCTTCCCTCCATTCCTTAAAACGGCCGCGAGTCTGTGCAACTTCCTTCCAATTATCAAGGAAGACGATAGATACATAAAAAAAAATGGCACGTGTTGAAAAATGAATAAATTATTTTACAAACAAGTGCCTACTCGGTTTCTTTGTTACAAAAGAGAAAAGCTTTAATCTAACACCGAATTTTAAGACAAATGGTATCGAATAGATATTTTTAACAGACCAATATTCGCTGATATAAGCACTCAACTGCCTTCTTAAAAAATAATAAAAAGACGCGAGTCGCTCTTAGTCATGTGAATATCTCAAATATAAAGCCTAGTAACTTTATCACCCATATTTATAGTGCCAACTCAAATCCGTATTTGAACTTGGGGCGAACTGTCGTTGTCATGACAACAGAGAGACCTCACCTAGTAAATCAATCCTGGAATTTCTTGGTCGCAATTGGCGGATCTTCGAATAAAGTACTCCCTCCATAAGTCCGTATATATACGTTGCCTCCGACATCAGCCATCCTTTTCAAACCTACTTTACGGGCCTATTTCACGGTGTCCGACCAGCCACTACTTATATACATAGTAAAAAACAATTTGGACGAAATTATCTGTCTAGGAAGTTAACGGGAACTTAATCGTAGGTGATGAAACAAACCCTAAGAATATAATACCAACACAGACACGAGAGCACCAACTCTATTAGACACATCGCTATGGTGTGTATCTGCAACACAGTCAAACGCAGTGATTTGGTCTCGAACAAAACCGTTTCAGATACCTCACTCGACACTTCGCTGCGATATCGCTGCCTGTTCTCTGTGATGTAGTTGCGCCACAGAATCGATTAAAAACAAACGTGGTGCGAAGGGATTCGATTGAATTGCTTGCGGGTTCGATACAAACGCAATGGAATTTTTTGGGTAGACTTTGTGCTGTATAGGCATTGCAGTGGGAACCTGAAAGTTGGTTATGGGGATGATACACAAACGTTGTGATGATTGAGTATGGTGCATACTTTAAGTTAGTTTTTTTCTACAATTAGCACTTAAGCACAATCAAATCTACTTTCTAAAGGAGGTTCTTTAGAAAGTAGATTTATATTGAAAAGTAATTAAGATGATGTCTTTTTACTGAATTGCATCACTGTATTGGCATTAAAGAAAACTAAATCAAGCAAATAAACATATAATGTTCATGTGAATTTACCCTTAAGTCTTGTACCTAAGTAACATGCCAAACAGGGAGATTTGAGAAGTCAATAACTACCTCACTACATCTTACTGTCTTCTAACAATGTCATACTTAAGAGACCGAATACAATTTTGCCGATTTCATTGATTTGCACCCACTCGGATATGCTTTTTACAAGCACAGGGTAGTGTTTATGAGAAACAATTTGAATTATGTATTTAAAATCATTAAACTAATAGAGAAGTATGTAAAATACTGTATTTCTATAAGTATCAATGTTCAACATGAAAGATCATTTCAATTCTGATCTAATAAATAAGCTACTTTATCAATTTTATTTATAGCATCGTATTGGAGGATTCTGTAATGTTGCTATAATTAATATTAAATAAATAAATTTCGCATATGTCACATACAGTCTTAAACAGATAATACTCAAGCCTACCTTCCCTAGCAACAGCACAGTTCGATACAGAAGGCACTAAACGTTCGTCTCTCGTGTCCAATGCCGCAGGTGTTGCTAACTATCGCCTCTCAGCCACTACGCGCGCAATTTATAGTTAATGTGTGGACGCCTTAGTAGTCGCCGTGTCTCGGAATAGGCAGGGGTTCCTAAGGGTGCCGTGAAGTATCGTCGTTGTATAATAATGTAGCTGTATGTTGTAAATTGAGCTCTATAGCAGATACAGCATAGTACATTTTATCTATGATAAGTTTATTGTTTTTTTTAATTACTGCCAAAATCTTTCTGGTTGAAGAAGGACAATTATTGCAATGATTCCCGGTGTCCACCAGTGTTGGCCAATGATATTGTTTTCTTTTAAATATACCGGCTCATCAACATGGGGGACACCGAGAATTATTTTTAAGTTTGTTTCGCTTGCCGCCAGCTTTCGCTTGCAAAGGGAATCATCGAAATTTTGAAAGAGCATCGCCGTTTCAACTCGAGTTGAGGATTATTTCAATGAAGCTCGATACTGCAAGGCATGTCTTAGATCGTATCGTATCGTATCAGTTGATAGGTTCGAGTTAGGTAAGGTATACAGTCGATCTGATGCGGTAGTTATTAGTGCGCTATAACTACGCGCGCAATTTATTAACTAACTACCCGATGCCCGCGGCTTCGCCCGCATGGATGTCGGAACTTAACAAATTATATACTAAACCTTCCTCAAAAGCCGCTCTATCCATTGGTGAAAACAAGATGAAAATCGGTGCAGTATTTTTTGAGTTTATCGCGAACAGACAGACAGAAATTTGACAGGACTTTGTTTTTTAATTTGTTGTGGAAGCTTTAATAAGTCGCTGTGTCTCGGCATAGGCTAGGGTTCCTAAGGGTGCCGTGAAGTACCACCGTTGTATAATTATGTTGGTATCTCTGTAAATTGAGCTCTATAGCAAATATTGCATTATATTGTTATAGAACAATGACTCGTTTACGACAAAATTAACATAACGAGTGCTTTATTAGCGATGTCCTTCAGATATGTCAGGTGCGTAGTATTTGCAACCGACGATCTTGTGTGTAAAATTTTAAGTATTCATGAATGGAGGTGGCTATAAGAGTTTGGGTAGATCAAAGAAAAGATTAATGGACTCTGTGGATGATATGACTTAGACAGGAGGTATGACAAGTAATAGTGAGGTATGGAAGAAGAAGACATGCTGCGCCGATCCCAAATAAATAGGAAATAATAATAATATTTCTTTATTTCAGATATCAGAATCTATACATAATAAAGTGGCACACAATGAAAAACATAACTATTTATCTCAATAACAAACTAAAAATCAAAATTAAAATAAATAAATAAAAATCATAATCAGTATCGAAAAAAAAAACATCATAATCAATATCGAAAAAAAAAACATCATAATCAATATTAAAATCGGACTCAAAAACAAAATTAAAATCAATGTCAAAATTTAAATCAAAAATTACAATCAATGTCAAAAAAATCAAAAATTAAAAACACAATAAATAATAAAATTAGACTCAGAAACAAAATCAATAAATAGGTCAGATCATAATCAGAATTCAAATTAAAAACAAAATAAATAATACTAATCATGACCAATAAATTACTGCACCCGCCCCTGAGTCATTTGCAGTCATTTGCTTAATAAGAACAAGAGATTGATGATGACGAAAGGAAAGAAAAGAAAAAAATATGTATTTATTGTATGTATTTGATGCACATCCGTGTGTTACAATGATATTTGATGGATAAGTATTTTAGCAAAATGCGACAGTGTAGGTAGTCCTATTTTCCATTCAAAATCGTTCGAATATTCGCATCGTTGACGTCACACGTCTCTGATAATTATGTACGTTGATAAATCCTTTAGCTTACACCAATGATTAAACCAGCTCAAAACTAAAGCATATTAATATTTAGTAGGTATTTAGTGAACATTTACGGCATAATATGATTATGATAGATACCAGCAAGCTACAAACTAATTGCGATGAATTGTCATGATCTCTATAATATCCTTTTAATTAGATCATTTCCATACATATTAATAAAACATGCGGATTACACAGAGGTAGATTTAAACGTATTAACATTTAATTTTGGGAGTTACGGAATAACATTTTAGTGAAAAGGTTAATATGTTTTGGTTGTAAATGAATTAAGAGTCACCCTGTCGCAATTTGATATTTATAGCCGTAACCATATATCATCACGTTTTACTCCAGTGTGGTTGGCAGAAACTACGGAACGCCCGCATCTTCAATCCAGACTATTACTAACTTTTTACAGCACATCCACATTTCGTTAGTTATGTTTAAGATCCATGAATTAAGGGGCGAGCCTACTGCCATCAACCGGGCACAAACCAAGACTCTGTAGCCGACCCGGGAATCGAACCCTGAATGTTATGCTCAGCAGTAGCGCTTCTGTCCATGTTCATACATTAAAATGATCAAGAGCCAGTTTGTTTTAATTATTTCATGTACTCTAATTTTCCGATGACCTGGTGAAGGTTGCGGGTACCCGCTGGATGCGAGACGCACGGGACCGGTCAATGTGGCGACACCTGGGGAAGGGCGTCGGGGCTGCGGGTTGTTCGCAAGAGATACCGCGGTCTCGTCCTGAAGGGCTAAGAAGGAACATGGGTGGTTTTTAGTCAGTAGAAGTATGACACTCCCTTTCGCTCTGCCCAAGAGCGGGAGGGGTTATTTAATGATTTTCCACCCACCATAAAAAAAAGGCCTATGTCCAGCAGTGGACGTCTTTTGGTTGAAATGATGACTCTAATTTTAACATTTATTCGGGTGTGAGAGTGAAAGATCAATCGACAATTACAGAACGTTACCCTTTCAATAAAACAATATATTTATTAAATAGCTACATTTCAATAAAACCTCTTCTATATCAGTGAAAACACCTGACTTACCCCACCTCCACAATTTACTCAACGCCTCGAAAATACATAAATCATATCCGCAAAAGTTGTGACTCGACCACTTCAATTTCTCTATAATTTACGTCTTCGCTTGAACGAGTATCTCTATCCGACTGCCCTAGAAAATAAGTGATGGACGTGATGATTTTCGGTTTAAGTATGTGTTTTTTCAAGATAACTTAAAGAATGGTGGCCCCGAATTACGAGCAAAAATATTAATTTGTTTCATCACCACTGCTCTCAAAAACGGTGAAGGAAAATATCATGAGGAAACCACAAACCCGCACTGGGCCCGCGTGGTTGATTGTAGCCCATTCCCTCTTATATAGAGGAGCCCTGTGTCCCAGCAGTCGAAACATTATAAGCTGATTATGCAAAGAAAGTAGTTCTGAAGGTCCCCATGGTTTTTCAAATCATAAAAACCGTGCGACGCATGGGTGATTTGCTGGTTTTATATAATTACTTTCGTGAACAGTAATTATGCTTAAGCACCTCTTGTATTTGGTCGTGACTTTATCTCGATATTCCCTAATTCTCTTCCAACTCAATCAGAGCCATGAATTCATGAGGTTTTATGACTGCATCAGCGAGTGGAGTCCGCATAGCTAAATTTTGGGCCAAAACGATTTGATCGTATAGAAATTTGCCATCGATACGCTAAGAAGAAGATGAGGCTTTGAGCTAGTTCGTAGAATCATCCCAAAATGAGAACTTGCAAATACTATAGTGCTTTGTTCATTTGAAAACAAAAGCGGTGAAACCGACAATAATTAGTTCTTTAAAACAATCGGTAATTGAATAACCAACTTTGTCAGTTGTTATCCAACCACACACTCTCACAACGTGTCATATCAATCATCATAGCTAAACAGAGTACATAATAGAATATATAATATAGGACGTATAATAATATATGTAATACTAACCTATTTCCCCAGTAATGTAAGGCCATTGTTTTCGAAGCTAAGCATCTAGCTCATTCTAGTTTGACACGATAACTGGGACAACCGCTATAGAAACACTAATTAGCCAACGAGATGTGTTGGCGGTTTTAGTTCAAGTACCTACAAGTTGGGAGGGTGTGGAAAAATGAAGCGTTTACGTCGGGAGTATTGAGCTGTGTGGTGTGACCTGGTTAATTAGAAGGAAACTGTAAAGCAAAGGGAGCAACGTGTGTTTTTGCTCACAGCCAATTGGAACGAGTTCCAGTGATGGTCCTTTGGTGTATTTTTGTTTGATTGTATACCTACAGCGTTAGGCCGTAACAAATTGTTTTCAAAATGGCTTGTAATGAAAAAAGCAACCATAAGCAAAGTCAGGGTAATTGATTGTTTACATAAATTGACTAACGACATAAATTGCCCATTTAATAATAAATGATAATAATAATCACCAACTGAGCCAACCAACCAAAGCTGTAATTTTTTGACAGTGGTATGGAATAGCATATAACACTGCAAACTGACGACAAGTGACAATTTGAAAACATAAAAAATCGTACTGTAACTATGATGTTGATCATTTCTATAGTAAAATATTCTCAGTAAAATAAACACAAACCAAGCGTGAATGAATCCAAATACGAAAACACTCAAGTGACAAACTCCCCCAGCCTATAAAATCTTCATAGCATCACCGTCTACTCAGAAAATGCAACACTCCAAACTATGAAGTAAACGTTTGGTGCCAATAAAATCGACAGCACTCGATCACATTGCTCGCAAAATATATTAACGGTGTTCGTATAAAAAGGCTGAGGTCTTATCGGCACGAACCAGCCGTTTGAGGCAGGGTCAGCCGAATAAATATGGATTAACCAGAGGAAATATGAGAGAACATAGCAGGAATAAACCCTTGTTAGCCCTGCAGTACGGTGGCGGTAATATGCCGCGAGTCGGGGAGGTGTTTTCTTTGCAGAAAGATGTGTAGTTGATTGTGATAACATTTGTGATTAGCTGTAAGTAAGGATTTAGTAAATATTCGAAGATATGTGACATCTACCAACCCGCACTGGGCACGCGTGGTTGATTAAATAGCCCATCCCTCTCCTAGAGTGGAGGCCTGAGTCCCTGCAGTGGGAACACTATAGGCTGATGATGAAGGATTTAATAGGCAGACAACATTGTTGCTGTTTCAGGAATAACCTGGTAGAAGCTGGCACATGAGCGTGGAACTTGTGACAAACTAAAAGAGGCCTATAACCCAGCAGTGGGAAGTGAAGTCGGGCTATGGATGATGTTGATGATGAAAGATTTGATAATAGAAGCGTTCATAAGAGCTTTAAACGACTATTAAGTACCGCTGTACCAATGTGTTTTTAACAATCAAGCTGGTGCTCAATCCTTGTCCAGCTCTTTATGCCCCAAAAACTTTCAGAGACCGCTAGTGACCCCATATGTAACTGACAAGGTCGAACAAAAGGCTTAACACGGTCAAGTCGAAGGCTAAATAAATTGGCGGCCTAAAATGTTTTATGAATGGAGTTGTGTAAGCATGCCGACTGATGTAAACCATCTCATCATCTGCCTAACCTTTTCTCAAATATGTTGGGGTCAGCTTCCAGTCTAGCTGGATGCAGCTGAATACTAGTATCTTACCTCCACTGCTAAGTTAGTACTGGGTAATACGATACCCCTTGATGAGACTGCTTGTCAGTCTTTCGGGCCACTGAGTCTTTACAGCTGTAAAGACTCTCAAATAACAGACCTGTAATGACTATCGACTGTAATCTATACCTTCTATTGTGTGATAATTAGCCAGAATGTATCATTTTGTTACTTTTTACACGACTGCCCCAGAAAAAAGAGTGTTATGTTTTTACACGCCTGCCCCAAAAAAAAGAGGTAAAAAAAAGTATTTATGTATGTTTGTTTGTGAGTTTCTTTATTCCACCATAACTTCTAAACGCCTGAACCGATTTTGCAATCGGGGGATTTGTAAAGAATTGATCTTGCGAACTGTCCCCCGACTGCAATAAAAGTTTTAGCTTTCAGTTTTCCACTTTCGAATACATTTACGGGACCTTTTTTTTTTTTTTTTTGGGGGGGTGGGAAATCATCAAATAACCCCTCCCGCTCTTGGGCAGAGCGAAAGGGAGTGTCAGACTTCTACTGACTAAAAACCACCCATGTTCCTTCTTCGCCCTTCATGTCGAGGCCGCGGTATCATTTACGGGACCTTGTTCTCAGTAATCACTGAAATCATTTGACTTGTTTTTTAACTTTTTAGTTTAGTTTTTGACATAGTGTGACATAGTAGGCGTGTTTTTTAATTTTTTAAATTATTAGTTCCTATTCTATTCGTAATTCGTGACTATCACTATCGTTCAACCGAAAGAAAAACGAAACGTCCGCTTCTAAACACAGGCAGCACCCAAACTTCACGATACCGACAACAATACTAAAATTTCTCAAATCTTATTCGCATCAGTCTATAAAAATCTCAATTTTTTGAACTTCAAAATAACGAGGAAAGAACTAACACGAGAGCTTGAAGCGTGAGTTCTTATTCCACCTAGCTAGACGATAAACGCGACACAGAATTATTCGGTTTACTCAGAATCTCACTTGCAATTTGTACAAATGTCAGTAACAAGGACTAAGTTTGAAAGTTGAATTTGTTGAATTTTACCAAGGAGAGGTAGGGTTAACAAAGTCTGTTATGTTTTTGAAATATTGTTATTATGTTTGCAAGTGTTTTTGGAAGTTGCGATTCAAATTGTTTTTTTTTTAGTATAATCAGCATTTATAGGTTCACACTACTGGGACCCAGGCATGTTCTCTATAATCGGGCGTGCACCATAATTCAACAGACGGGCCTAAAGCGGACATGTTGGTTTTCTTATGATATTTTGCTTCTCCGATTTGAGCAGTGCTGATTGTGAAAGACAGTACACAAAGTAAAATGTGTTCTTGGTTTCAAATTCACACACACTTAAATATGGGCCCTAACAACTAGGTCACCAATGTCCCTTAGTTCCTTATACTTCAATAAATTTTGTTTGCGGCAGGCCTTAATTCGGGATCCTAAAAAATCATTGCCACTCCCTAGTCCCAAGCCCATTTTTTGTACAACAAAAAGGACCCTTAAATCAATCCCACCTTCATCACTACCAGTTGATACTCAAGAAAAAGGGATACCCAATAAAATAACTAGCCATACATTCTACTTCCATTCACGACGAAAGCAAGCCAGCCGGCGTAACAACCCGAAACCGACGCTAACGTGTATAAATAAGAGCCCCCAAATTCCCCAATTTATTTTGCGTCACCCCAAACCCGGGTGAGTAAAATATTCTAGTTGATGCCCGTTGGAGCGGCACCGACCACTACAGACCGGATTAGCTTATGTGCTCCTGGTACTAAAAGGATTTTTCTTTTGAATTTTTGGGTTTTTGTATGTCTCTCTTAGGGTTTGTGAATTTTTGAGAGCGTCTGGCGCTGATGCGTCATATTTAACAAAGGAAAAAATTCTGACATAAAGTGTATCAGCATATGAATAAGTCGTTTTTTCTCGGACTTGATATGCTCTGGATGAATGAAACCCGCTCATCTCGTCAAGCATATTTTTCTTGCTTCATTTAGAAGTGTTCCGCACGTAAAGTATCTGATTGTCGTATTTTTTTTTGTAATCGAAATTCCCAAATTAAATACAATACTTTCTTCTCTTACCTTTGACATTTAATCGAATCGACATGACATTTCGAATGTGCTCTTATTATCGTAACCTGCTTCAAAATAATAAAAACATGATCCGATTGGCGGCTGATTGTTGTATCTTGTTATTACCTTAACAAGGTTCAACATCTTACGACAGGAGAATGTTTGTACTGTGTTCACCCACACCCACACATTATTCGCCGTACATATTCGTTTGGATAAAGGCACCCACGTAGTAGATAATCTTGCCGTGGGTGTTATGAATGTAAATCGCTCTCATTGAAGAACTTTTCCACCTTTGTAAGTAAGAATAGCTTTAATAGGTTTTGCTTGTAAGTACTGGATTGCGCTGACGATAGGGCGTTAAACGAGACCACGTACTCAACTTGATCGTCCTAGGTGACCTAGAAAACAATCTTTTTGTCACATAAAACTTGATCAAGATTCGATCAAAAAAATGTTGTTAGGCACACATGCTGCGGATCTAAACTAGGATTCAATTTGCATTTTAAAAACCAAACTAGAGAACGATGACAGTATGAGTCCACGTCCAAAACCGACCAGTTTTCCCTGAGCCTTACATTGACCATTCCCTGTCCCCGAAGGTATTGAGTTACAACAACAGAGGAGGGAAGGGAAGGTCTGTTTATCGTGGATTTAGTTTAGGCACTTTTTACGGACGTTTATCTAGATATACGCAGATAGGTGAGGGACATGTGTGGAATGGATTTCGTATTGAACGTGCATTTTTAGGGTTTCATGGCCATGGGATTCTATTTTCGTAGGTTTGATGGTAATTTCCAGTTTTTTTTTTAAATACTGACTGTCAATCATTCCATTTATTTCGAGTTTTGAGACCAAATTAAAAAAATATGAATTGTCTTTTTTTTAGACTACATTTTGGTGATTCGATATGTTGTAACAGCTGATCAAATCATCACTTACGCCACTTAGCCCGTTTTAGTAACAATTTTCGTAACAACACGAGATCAGAATAAATAAATTAACTGCAACTCTTCACGCTGAGCTGTGTGTTGTCATTAATTAGAAGGATGCAATGAGTTTAATTACATATTTTATAATATGACAAGCTCTTGCCCGCCGTCCGCGTGAAATTATTACAAACATAATTACTTCCATCGTAATTTAATTTTGCACGAAACCTTAATTCTTTTTCTAAAATAATAGTAGCCTAAGTTACTCTTTAAAAGTTACAACCTCATCTATCTGCCAGTATAAATCCAGCTAAAATGAACTAGCCGTTCAGCCGTTTAGTAGATTGGTCGAAATAAACAGACAGACATAAAACTGTGTTTGTGTTACAAACAGGCAGACAGATAGACCAAAACGAGTTTTTTTCCTGATCGTAGATATATATCTACTTTCATAAGGATTCAGTAAAAACCTGTTATTTTGAAATTAAAAACAGAGACAGTTCAATTCTATTTATTTGTTTGTGTAGATTTAGGTTATACCTAATCTCCAAAACGTGTGAGTATACTACATAATATATTTTCATTACTTCTTTACAATCAAAGGACACGTGACGTCACAAAGCACCTGCCAACAGAACCCCAGTGGCTCGCGCTTGACCACTTTCATTTGATATTCCGAATACATCAAACGCTGCCGACAACAGAACAAAATAAAACGTTGTGTATGATATTGACAGGTTGTTTTTAAAAACTCCCTTTTGTGTTAGATTTGTTTCCAATAAAGCCGTGTGATTCTTTTGTAAATATTTCTAAAACTGACTTTTGGTTTGTTTTATTCAATGAATTTTGTGTTTTTATTGAGTTCTTTGATTTCTATAGTGAGATGGTATCGGTTTTGGGCAGATCATTGATTCGTCTGACCGTATAGGTATAATTATCATCATCTGCCTAGCCTTTTCCAAACTATGTTTGGGTCGGCTTTCAGCCTAACTAGATGCAGCTAAATACCAGTTTTTTAATGGTTGTCAGAATTTTGGACCATGAACGACTGTCAAAGATTTTGAATTGACAGCCGAGACCAACGGCTTAACGTGTTTTCCAAAAATCGGTGTTTGTCACCAATCCACGGACCAACCGAGGCAAGTGCGGTTCGACCTAAAGATCGACCCGAACGGCTATTATGAAATAGGCATGAGTTCTTTTTTATTTTAGGATCATCTAAAATTAACCTTCTTTTATTTCTCGAGCTGTTCAACTCTAGCTTCAAATTGTTCACTGATAGAGAAAAAATTGCCCGGACAGACAGACAGATGTACCGCTCCATCCGTCTGTCTGGGCTATTTTTATAATTGCTATAGATAGAAAACAGGTTATTACACCGATTACGTATAACTTACGCAATAATACATTGAGATTTTAACGGTGTAGGTATTATATCAATTGAAACACACATACGTACAGTCAAACAAGCTAATAAGTTACATACCTACAGGTATAGATCTTTATAATTCTAGTACACTGAAAACATTATTTGCAATTTTGATTTATAAAACGTTTCGCACTAAGCGACTGACGTCAAACGCATCAGTCTCTAAATGAATCTGTATAATCTTAAAAGTAAATGAAAGTTAGCTGGTTGTATATATTGGCGCGTGAACGCCGTCGTCGTCAGATCTCACAATATATTGGCTTACACCAATATATTACACACTCACACAATTACACAGTAATTAGGTAACAGCAGGAAGTATTATCACAAGTTTAAAGAAAATAACTTACTCCAAATTAGGGTGTTTATTTCACGATAGGTGAATCAAGAATTACCTTTCTTTCGAAATACAATGTCTTTTATACACAGAAATGGCGGGCTCAACATAACAATATTTCACTTGCAAGGCGGGAGAAATCAAAATAAATACTTAATAATCATTATTCTAGCAGTCATATCAAAATAATTCATAGTATTAAAATAAACAGATATAACAGTATTTTACAAATATCAAACGGGTGTGACAACATAATTCCTTATTAATGAACAAACGGAAATTACAAGTAATTCAAAATAGACGGAAATACGAATACTAGTTCAGTAAATCCAAACATGTCAAATACAAAAACGTTCTACCTTCACGTTAGTTAATCTACATGAGTCAAAATAAAATCATAACTACTCTTGAATAATTAATAATAAACTAATTTAAAATCAACATTATGGTTTAGCGCCCATATATAAAACTTCTACTTAATAGCTTGTTCGACTGTACAAACAAAAAAGCTAACCAAAGAAAAAATTCTACGCTTTGGACCATGTACACTCGTTCTTGGTCAAGTTCTCTATTCTCACCAGCACCCATATCACATCCAAAATAGATCAACGAAATCCAATCATTACCAAGTAATTATTCTCCCGCTATTCATCTTACCAATTGAATTGAGCTCGTCTCCAATCCAAGTTACATTGTTTTCCTTGGTTCACGTGATTGAGTAATTAAGTCCTTTTGTCTTGATTGCTTGTGGGTTGTCCAACATCAAGTCTTTAAGGAATTAGGGACCTTTACAAGTGAAGTACTTCAGACCAGGACGTTAAGTTTAAGAGGAAATAAATAGGAGTTAGGTTTTATTGTGTACTTTGGTTTAGAGGTGGTGTTTGGTTTGAGTGGTTTTGAAGTGGTCAGGGGCAATGATATTAGGAGTACAGAGGGTGGAATTTTTAATTTCAGATGAAGTTAAAAATTCCACCCTCCCCCCAGAACCCCCTAATAACCCCCACCCTCCCTCCCCCTCTCCCCCTTCTTTCGATCCAGATGGAGGGAAAGTTTTATGGCATCAGTTGATAGTGCTATATGGATAAAATCTAATTAAAATCATAAATGAAATGCAAAGAAAGTCATGGAACATACACATATAAATTCAATGGGACAATATTACTTTTAAAGGTAATTTTAAACAATCAAACAGATGTGTTGCTGGGGAGTTTGTTCCGCCACTTCTTCTTTCCAGCAAAAACACTAGGAAGTGTCGAAGGGTGGGCGTTTTGGGGGACTGTCACTTGAAAATAAGTAAAGTAAAGTAAATTTTGACGTTCGAAAAGTGCTGATTATCAGCCTAGTTTGAATAAATGACTTTTGATTTTGATTTTGAATTGAACTTTACTAAAGGGTAAAAACAATTTCAGCTGGTGAAGGTCGCAGGGCACAGCTAGTTTAGAATAAAACAAAATTACATTGTAACTACTGGCTGCCATTCCGTGCGACCATTTATTGCATTACCTCCTTGTCACAAAGCTTTACAAATCTCCGTTGTGAAACAAAGGGACTGAAGATCCAGCAAAGCGTCCTCGCAAGCCACTCTCGAACTTTGGAAGCCTTTGATCTTAGAGTTCCATAGCCACGGACTGTCGCTCACGAAATATTGAAGATTTGGTCATCTAATCAAGAGAATTGTGCATTTTCTTGCTAAAAGATGATTGGCGAATTAATTTTAATTCAATTCATATCATTTGAGTAATTGAATCGTCTTTAATTGGCTTAGTTATGTCGATGGTTGTGGTCGCAAAGAGCTACTGCTGGAGTAATGTGTTCTCAGGGTTGATTCCATGACTGGGAAGAGTCATATTGAAATTTCTCAGAAGCATTGCATAGTATAGATTCGTGTCTGGTTGATGGCAAAAAGGGCTCGATCATTTATACACGGAATTTAAACATTATTGACTAAATACGACTGTACTCAAGATACACCTCTGATTAGCCCTTTAGTCAGTAGAAGTCTGACACTCCCTTTCGCTCTGCCCAAGAGCGGGAGGGGTTATTTGATGGTATCCCTCCCCCCCAAAAAAAAGGGTATAACAGGCATTGTGGTATGTGATGTCCAGTTGACCACATGACTTCCAGTTGTTTCGATCTAAAGTCAATGACTCAATGAATAGACCACTGGTCGTAAGTTTCGTCCAGATTGTCCCGCCATCTTCTACGAGGTCCGCCGCGACGCTTTCTGGCTGTGTCAGGGCTCCAGAAAGTGGCTATTTTTTGCCCACAGCTCATTGGGCATGCAGCAGACGTGCCCAGTCCATTCCCACTTCATCTTAACGGCTTTCTGAGCAACGTCAGTAAATTTTGTCATTTGAAGTTTTAAATTGTTTTACTTATCGATAGATCTGCGTGGTTCATCAAAAAATCTCTCCCGCAATTTTTATGCAAATAAAATCTTGGCCTCGCAAAATAAATTTAGTTTCATCAGGAATATTAAATACCAAAGGCTTTTTCCACTTTGAAATTAAAAATAGTTTTTCTTAACCCTTACAATTTTTCTTACAGATTAAAATTCTTGGAAATTTTGTCTTGATAGTTTTTTTCAGGAGTGTCTTCGTCTCGTTAGCATTTGCTCTGGAGATTTTCCTTATAAACTGCTTCATATTGAAATATCACTCGTCCCTTATGACGTTATGATATGATACCGTCATTTGCAAGCAAGGATATCGGAATCTAAAGAGGTCCTTCTGGGAATTGCATGCGTGGGGGTAAAGGAAGATGGGGGTAATGCAAACCAGGGTTGTTGTTAGGTTAAATTACTTTATGGAAATAAAGTTGAGTTTGTGTAGCAACTTTGTTAAATACTGAATGTTTTGTAAGAGAGCGTGATGGAATATTTATATTCATACACATTTAGTAGTTTTTTTTTTGGGGGGTGGTAAATCATCAAATAACCCCTCCTGCTCTTGGGCAGAGCAAAAGGGAGTGTCAGACTTCTACTGACTAAAAATCACCCACGTTCCTTCTTAGCCTTTATGTCGAGGCCGCGGTATCTCTTGCGAGCAACCCGCAGCCCCGACGGGGGGTATACTATACCTAATGTTCAGTTAGCAACAAGTTATTTATTTACAATATATTTTTGTAGAAACTTATTATCATAAATTAATTGTTACAAATACAAAAAACAACTTTTTCCTCAAATTCGTTTCTGAAACTCTGAATTGTTATTATCAGACTCATGTCGTTGACTGTATCAGATATCACATTAATAGATTTAGAAAACAGAAAAGATATTTGTCTATTTATTGGTAGATTTAGTTCCTGTAACTGTTACTATTGAGAGCAGCGGTGACTCAGTGGCGGCCCTGACTTACGAACAGTAAGTCGTGGGTTCGAACCCAGACAGGCGCATTACTTTGAGTAAAGAGAGAGTGAAGGAAAACATTGTGAGGAAACTGGTATGTTTTAGAAACAAATATTCGAAGACAAGCGTGGTGGATTATAGCCCATCCCTCTCCTAGAGAGGAGGCCTGATGAACTGTATGATTAAACAATTACTTGTTAAATTACTACTTCTACACTGATCTGCGTAGTTCTCATGTGTGATGACCAAGATTATGTCTAGACCTTGAAAGACTATGAGCTCTAAGTTTGTTTCATTAGTTTAAAACAGCGGCCCCATCTCGTTCCAAAATGACGAACAAAAACAACATTTATCATTCCGAGTCAAAAACAAAGCACGCTAAATACCACAAACAATTTGACAAAACATTAATTTTATTATAAGCCCCGTGGTTCAATTAACTGACATGGAAATTATAAAGCTTTATCGTCACATAAACTTGAAACAGAAATGGTAATTAAAGCGTACCTTGTTCCAATTTGAGTAACGAACTTAGGTTGCTGTCCCACAGACAGCGAGGAAACGACTGGCTATTGATAATATAACTTTTTTGCTTCGTCATTACCATCATCATTTAAGCCAAAGACGTCCACTGCTGGACATAGGCCTCCCCCAGGTGTCGCCACATTGACCGGTCCCGTGCGTCGAGACGCACCTGCATCCTGCGGGTCATTTCTTTTCTGCTTAAGAAACGTAAAAATATTGTAGGTCCCGTTCCCGTGTGCTTATAAGAGTAACTTCTTACATACAAACATAAGCTCATGCCTTCTCCCATGGCAGTGGGCAGAAACCACAGAGCGCCAGCTGCTACGATCCTTACATACTTTGGCTCATCCAAGTTCATACATCTATTCATAAGCTGCGTACTGAATGAGCGCTCAGCCTCGCGAGGCATGCGCGCGAGGCTATTCATGCCGTAGGTCAGGACTTGCCTCGCCCGAGGAAAACAAAAAAAAAGTGAAAACGATCTTGTCGTGTGGCATACGGCCGAGGCTGCCTTGCGAGGCTGCACGCTCAGTCAGTACACGGCTATAGACGCACGCTGGTTAGGAGTACTACACCTATCCTTTCTGTTCATCTAAAATGGTTACTTAGACTATCATACTGAACCACTTTCCCAAGGGGAAACATGGGAAGGAAAAAATTGACTACCCATACCAAATATCGCATTGACTGACGCAATTAGTAAGAAGAGACCAACTTTATTGACCTATTTTCGTTACGGAAAGTGGTCCAGTATGATGGTCTGACTACTCACTTTAGTTGGTTCCTACTTCTTTGTGTTGCGCATAATATATTACACTCGGTATATAGATCGGTGATCGCAGGCTGTTTACACCGCCATCGAGCGCTCGTTTGCTGCATCGACAAGAGCAATCAAAATAATCACTCGCTCACCGCATTCGCTTGGCGGGCAGAACTCTCGCGGAGAGACGCATGCTTGGAACATTGGCAAAACTGTAAGTAATCGCCCCTCACTGTCGTGCATTCGCCGCGCCCCAACTCGTTTTTAAAACGTTTAAACGTTTATATTAATTAGCTGACAAAAAATGTTAACAAATTTTGGAAGTCAATAAAAAATTATTTGTAATTATCATTATTGAAATGCGATGACAATAATATCATCATCTGCCATTGGGGTCAGCTTCCAGTCTAACTGGATGCAGCTGAATACCAGTATTTTACATGGAGCGACTGCCTATCTGACCTCCACAACCCAGTTAATACTAGGTTATACGATACTCTTTGGTAAGACTAGATGTCAGAATTTCAGGTCACTGACTACCTGTAACGACTGCCAAAGATCTATATATGGCAGCCGGGACCAACAACTTTACGTGCTTTCCGAGGCACGGAGAAAACTCGGTATGTCGGGCGGTCACCCATCCGCAGACCGACCTAGGCAAGCACAGCTTTACCTAAAGATCGACCCGAGTGGCAGTTCTTATTAAGCCACGAGCTCCTCGACAATGACAATAATATAATAGGGCAAAAATAAAGCAGTCAAGTCAAGTCTAGGTTTGAGACCGGTTTATGGCAATAGGCTAGCCCCTTTTACATGGAACTTGAACATGACCGGCGAAAGGTAGTATATGGTACACCTCTGCCTAATTATGAGTTATAAGATCTACTCATTTGTCGCTCATCGCCGGCGCGCGGCGGTGAGACAGGTGCTTTAAATATTACCAGTAGCTGATCGGACTGAGTCAAAAAAATATGATTCTAATTAGTCCGTCAGTTAGATTATCGAAAAATATTGGATACGTGTTTTTTACACGACTGCCCCAAAAAAAGAGTGTTATGTTTTTAGCGTTCATGTATGTATGTATGTATGTATGTATGTATGTATGTATGTATGTTTGTTTGTGAGTTTCTTTTTGTTTTATCGAATTAATAAAGATTGACGACGACAAAACACGTCAAAGACCATGAGTGGCATTATAATTACGGCAAGCAGATGACCGTTTGCTCACGTTCCATAAAAAGAAGTAGTAAACACCAAACCCGTAATATGACCACAAATGTATCTTTGATAAAGTTTCTTCTTAAAACAAACACCGAGTCTCTTAAGTTTTACCTCAGCCCACGTTTCGACCTTTAAGATACGGAACTCTTAAAACTTTCGCCGTGCACTGTGAGTCTGTGACCTTTAACACAATATGTGACGTAGATACGACACATAGATCATCATAGCCAATACACAATACAATACCATTGTACCACGCGGGCACGCGGCACAAGAATACAGTCGTATAGCAATAAGGAAGCCTTTCCATTGGGGAGCAGCGAGAAAACGGGAAGAACGAGGGATCAGCGTTGCAGTGTGTTCTTTGTCCACGTGTTTTCGTAACGCTTTGCGCCGCTCAGTCTCAAGGGAGGTCAATCAAGCTACATTTTTGCCCAATGTCTGCCGCTGCGGTCAAACGGTGACTGCTGACCGCAACTTAATAGGGCCGTTACAAGCTGTCACTAACAGTAACTGGAAGAAACTTTTATTTGACAAATGACTATTGTAGAATTAAGGAGAGAAATACCGCTGCTAACAAATTAGGATGCTGCATTCAAACGGTATGGACACAGTTCTGCACACATTCTGAGGGTCAATTATTTTTTACTTAAACTTCACGTACAATAGTGGTACATAGGTGGACTTAAACTTAATGCCAAATTCTCTACCAGTCAATCTGAAGTCAAAATTCAATTATAAGAGAGACGAAATTTTTGTTTAAGCACATTTTCGCTCCAATAGGCATGCAGCCTTACATCCTCTATTAATTGAAATCAGGGAAAACATATAAGGCACCGTATTGGATGTGCCATTGTGTCGCCGCATAATAATATGGTGTCGTTTTATTAGTATCGTGGTTTATGTTCTTTCAGACTATAAGCCTTTTTGTTTTGGCGGGTGGAAAATCATCGAATAACCCCTCCCGCTCTTGAGCAGAGCGAAAGGGAGTGTCAGACTTCTACTGACTAAAAACCACCCATGTTCCTTCTTAGCCCTTCATGTCGAGGCCGCGGTATCTCCTGCGAATAACCCGCAACCCCGACGGGATACCGGCATGCCTGAGAGATATATCTTGACGGCATGTACAGCCAAATGAAAACTCTAACACCAGGTTAGGCACTTACCACACAAAGAAGGAAGGAGAATATTTAGTCGACGACCAGTTAAATCGGATGCAGCTGTATAAGTTCTTTATACGAATTGACTGTCTGTTTGGCTTTCATCTACCAGTAACTGGGTAACATGATATCTACTCCTTCGTGAGACTAGCAAAGATTAGAAATACAAATATAAAAAAAAAACTTGAGAGGTGTCAAGGAACACCCGAATGGAACGAAGTTATTGTTATTATTTTTTATTATGTAAAAAAAAAAAAAAGTAGAAATAAAAATATCTGGCTTGCTTTCTATAAGAGAGAGAGAGACAGACAGAGAAACATGCGACGCCGCACAGCTTACAATAGCTTACTATAGCAAAAAGTGTCGTGACAACTTTTTGTAAGAATTTTTTCCGTCTAGCCCCCTTTCACAATAAGGAACTTCGTTCTAATAGTTTTTTTCATTCAGTGATTCACTTAACTGGTTCACACTAGTTGCATTAATTAAAAAAGTTATTGCGATATCACCGATATCCTTTGCCTTCTGCAGGTGAATCTGTCCTCTAGTGAATAGTTTTAATTAAATAACTAATAGGATTATTGGTTAGGCAAGGTATTAAAGCACGGCGGATTATTGCTGGCCAAAATATCAGCGACCGCACCGCTCTGTGGTTTAGTTTGTTTTAACGGAAACCGAGATACATTGCGTTTTATTACCACATGTTATAGTTGCTTGTTTGTTAATAAAGTTCAGGGGTTATTCGATGATTTTCCACCCGCCAAAAAAAAAAGGCATGCTGCTACGCTATCACTGCTTCAATATTGTTGGGAATAGTTTGGGCATTTTAGTTAAGGGAATATTACACTTATCAGTGGGATATTGAAGGCAGTATAATGTCAATAGTCATTTCATCATCATTTCAGCCATAAAACGTCCACTGCTGGACATAGGCTTCCTCCAGGAGGGGGGGGATTTGCCGTAATCGCCACGCTTGGCAGGCGGGTTGGCGATCGCAGTATGGTTGTTACGAAGGCACAGAGAACGCTGCTGCCCATTCTCTGGTAAGTCCCTTAGTCGCCTCTTACGACACCCACGGGAAGATATGGGATGGTGCTATTCGGTGCTTATGGTGCGATTTACTTCCGAAATCATACGGAGCGAGATGTCAATATAATTCCGTAAGAATTAATTAATGTTTACAAAAACCTTCCATCTTTACAAATCCAGTCTTCATTTCAGATTGCTTTGCGGCTAAACTATAACTGTAAGGTACAGAGTTTGAATCCAGCACAAACTATTGCTTGACTTTGAGCATATTTAACTTAGTTCCCGGCTAACGAGAAAACTTTGTTATGCATCACTAATTTTAAAGCTTTTTAAAAAACTCTATGTAACTTACGTAAAAGCATTCATGAAATTTGTGGTAGCAGTCTCATTTCCTAGGTATTATAATAAATAAAATAGTTTTTGTTGGTTGTTTGGTTGTGTTTAACTTATAAAATTTTAAATTTTGGATAGCAAACTTATACAATTTTAAATTCCTAAAACTTTAAGTTTTAGACATTTAAATTGTTATAAGTTTGCTTAAAATATTTTAAGTCGGTTGCATCACATTATCGTATATCAAATAGTGCGTTTAAGTTTAAACGTATTTGAAACATCATTGTGTTTCTGTCAATCATGTCTGCCAATCTGTGAAATGCATTAAGTAAGTTAAAATGCAAGCTGGCCTCAGACCATCGTTTATATGAACAATACTCAAAATATTTTTTCAATTAACTTTTTTTCAAGATGATCATTGGAATGAAACCATAGGATGACTTTTGACTGAACATCATCATCATTCTATTCATTTGAGGCGGCGCAACATGTCTTCTTCTTCCATACCTCTCTGTTTTTACATAAACTGCTGAAAAGAAATATTACCCGTAAATGCCTCTCATTTAATCCTCAAAATATTTTTAACCTATAACCTTCCATCGAGCCCAATATTCCTTAAGCCCATCTTGAAAAGACAAAGAATCAAAGTCCAAAAAAGACCATTACTCCTAAATAAGGCACTCCTAGCCTATATACCTATCTTAATCCGATATCACTTTGTAAAGGAAATACTGTTGACCCGGAAAACCTAACAAATTGCACGTGATCCAAGGTCAAATGAGACTGGTTACCGTTGAGATTCGTCCATTACCTAAATAGCCTGCTCCGCCCGATACGAAACCAATTATGTTTTATATAAATCTTTACAGTACATACATTCGATTGAATTGTTCGGAAAATGTTCCAAAGGATTTCCTTGTACGGACTGTTTTCGTTGATGGATATTTATGGAATTGTTTAATAAAATATTTATGTACAGTCGAGGCTGAACATGGTTATTGAACTGCTAGGTCAAACATAACATGCTCCGTACATGAGACCTTCATTATTTAATACACTTATAATTATGACAACTTAACAAGATGGTATAATTTGTGCTAGGCTGTGCGGGAGACAAATGTATTAAAAAATTGATAACTTTTTTACGTTACCCTAAGATCGGAAAAAAAATGCATATTTTAATTATATATATTCGTGAAAGTACTTTTTTAACGTTGGGATATTACATATTTCATGATATGTCACGCGGACTTACATAGTTTTTCGGCCATCAAGTGCAAGAGTTGTGCATCTCTGCTACACCGGGGTCGCGCCAGCCCTAACACTATTCTTAGACCGTTTGATGATTGGTTCTCCGATCTTGGGACGGTGGATACGACTGCAGGTAGTCAAGTATACATTTCCCAGGATCGGTGAGCCTCACGCAGCTTAATAAATGTTACTAACACTATATTATAAGTTTAAATTGTTACTATCAACTCTCTTTTTCAAGAAACAGAGAAGTATGGAAGAAGAAGACATGCTGCGCCGACCCTAAATGAATTGGGATAAGGGCCAAAGAATGATGACATTGTTACTATCAAGATTGGAAGTGATTCTGAAATAAACGTTTTTCTTTCACTTCTCACACGTTAGGTGCCAATCTCGATCTCTTCAATAATTTAGAGGAGCCACCTTTTTTTTTTTGGAGAGTTGGAAATCATCAAATAACTCCTCCCACTCTGATTTCTATCTGACTTAAAACCACCCATGTTTCTGCTTAGCCCTTTATTTCCGGGGCCGCGGTATCTCTTTCAAATAAGCCGCAGCCCCGGCAGGCGTCGGCCTTTGCTACTGCAATTACAGGAGGCACCTTGGTTATTGTTTAAATACTCCACATATAATGATCACCTTTGTCTATCCATTGATTTAATTTTATTCCCGTGTTCGACTCTCAAAAGAACCTATTAATGGCCTAATAGGGATGGAAACTGAATATATGCATGGAAACTGAAAAAATTAATTGCGTAATAGCTCGTACGAAGCATCGATAGTGGTTGAAAATCTGTCAATGTCACATTATATTTCAAAATAGCTTTACCTCATTGATCAGATTGTGGACATACCATGTACAATCAGCTTTCAACAGCCTTCCTTATTGAAATAATGGTTTGACTCTGATTATTATCTATCTGGAAGCCATCTCCCTAATGGTGATTGATTGTACACGTGTAACATAACAAGCCATTTAATCAGTGATATCGTATGATAGTCATTCTCATTACACCATGATCATGCCAGCGCATTGTACTTAACGTTACACGTTCCTCACAAAATACCCTTTAAGGAAAAGGGGTAGTAAGTAGATTATAAAACGTATAAATATAATAAATAATAAATATTTTATCATTATAACTGAAAAGATAGTATATTAATATATACCTCCTATAGTATAGTATATACCTCCTATGGTATATCCTATAGTATAGAATATCCTGTAGTATAGTATGTACCGAGGGCAAAACGGGTTGACCGATTTGTCTGCTCATAAACTTCCATTCGCAATAACTTTAGTTTAAATATCCGTGATCATGGTGCTTGTAACAGTGCCGAAATATCGGGAACTCGAAACAATCAGTAAACATCGTAAATATCGCTTTTTCTGTATTAATGAAAATTTTAGTGACCACATCAGCTTAAAAACGTATAACCTACTTTAGTAGGTATGCTATTTAGACCTACTTTTGACCAAGTTGTTTCATCAGTCGTTACTTTGTGGAAATCTACGACATTAAAATAAATAAAAAAAAAAAAAAAAAAAAAAAAAATAGTTTATTTGCACCTTCAAATAAGAAATATGGTTTTACAATAATTAAAATAAGCCTTAAGGTGAATGAAGTTGTAAGATACAGTTGCAGCCAATACCTAAGCTAAGACAACTTAATGTCTTGTAATTATAGGTATCAGCGCCCACCCTCGTTATAATATAATGTAATGAAATGAAATTGTGCCTGTATAGTTGGTATGGTAAGTACAAATCCAGAAAAATTGTAATTTGGAACCACTTAGGTGCAAACTAAAACTAAATAAAAAGAAAGAAAGAAAACATAAAAACAAAAAGAAACTTTATAAACCTATAAACGGTATTTTTAGTGTACATGTGCATGTGTGTTTGAGGGTGTTTGAGCGTATAAGTGTGTGCGTGTGTGTTTGTGTGTCAGAGTGCGTGTAGGTGAGTGTGTGTGTGTGTGTGTGTGAGTATGAGTGCATGCGTCTGTATGTATAGTATGCCATAAAAAAGAAACTAAGGATATAAATTAGTGATATTTTTTATTTATTTTTTATTTGATTGATATTGAGTTATATAGGTACGCTTAATAGCTTTTCCGTTTCATCATAGGTGAGTGATAGCAGCCAAGTGATCACATTCTGTCTACACTCTCTTTTTGTCATACAGAAAATTTGTAACTGCTTATTTGCAATGTTGAAAAGTCTAGGGCCTAGAAACATGTTGAATTTTTGAGCAAAACTAGTTCTACATGGTGCAGATTTTAATAGGTCGAAACGTCTGCTCCTAGTAGCCTGTTTTTCAATCAGCGAACTTGTCTTGGCACAGGTATGCTGTCTCATAATTAAGGTTAGCACAAAGAGCTTACGTACAGTTAGTACCTGACATTCCCTGTATAGCTCAGTAGTAGAATAATACCTGGGCTTGAAATAGCTTACCTTTAGCAACGCTCTTTGAGCTCTTTCGGCAATTATGTTATGTGATTTACCAGCACCACCCCAACAAGAAATACAATAGGTTATAACCGCTTGACACAAGGAACAATAAATAATTTTCATAATATTAGCATTTGCTGCATATCTTATTTGTTTAAACACATATATAAGTTTTCTAATCCTATTTGAGAGATTAATTAGATGATTTTTGAAATTAAGATTTTTGTCAAATATGATTCCTAAATATTTAATATATTCAACGGCACAAAGGGAAGGACAAGAACAATTAATAGATTCATTATGGCAGACGTGGGAAATTATATTATATTTAGTTTGAGGCGGCTCACCAGGATTGCGAATAGAGAATGAGATGTATTTGGTTTTCTCGGTATTAAGAGAGAGAAAATTTTGAGCAAGCCATTTTGTGACCAAGTTAAAACCAAATTGTGCTTTTCGAAAAGTTTCACTCCACGAATCACCATGAAATGTCAGGGTAGTATCATCTGCATATGAAATTATTTTACAGTTTTCAATATTTAGTAGTGTGAGATCATTAATATACACTAGAAACAATGTTGGACCTAGTATACTACCCTGTGGCACTCCATGGGTGACAGGTAAGCCAATACTTGTATAGTTGCCAATTTTGACCCTTTGTGTTCTTCCAGATAAATAATCAGATAGTAATTTGAGTTGATTTCCACGGATACCGAGTTGATGTAGCTTGTTAACTAGGGTAGGAATAGAAACCGTGTCAAAAGCTTTCGCTAGATCAAGAAAAATGGTAAGACATTTCTTTTTGTTATCTAAAGTTTTGACAATATGTTCAGTAAAATCACTTAATGCATCTTCTGTGGACTTGCCTGAACGGAAACCAAATTGATGTTTCGAAAGTAAGTTGTATTTTTCTAAATATTGAGTAAGTCTTTTATTAATAATCCTTTCAAAGATTTTCGATAAAGAGGTCAGAATTGAAATAGGTCGATAGTTAGTGACACGGCTTCTATCTCCACCCTTAAAGATAGGTCTTACTACAGATCGTTTGAGTGCTTCAGGAAAAATACCCATCTCTAGGCACTTATTAAAGATATGTGAAAGCGGTCCAATTATATATTTTTTTAATACTTTAAGTACGTCAGATGAGATTCCATCATCACCAGGAGCACAGTTACTTTTTAAACCAATAATTAATTTTTCAATTTCATCTTCATCAGTGTCAAGGAGAACAAGTGAATTGCCAGTTAAAGTCGTGTGACAGTGCGGAACCTTTGTAAAGTCATGTAATCCTGTTGGAGGGTCGATTTTTTTAGCTAAATTTTCGCCAATGGTGGCAAAGAATTCATTTGTAGTATTGACAGCTTGGTGAGGGGTTGACTCTTTCGAAAGAAGATCTAATGAGTTATCTTTTCTAACATTCCTCTTTGTAATATTATTAACAGCTTTCCATATGTTTTTATTATTATTACCAGCTTCAACTAGTAGCCTTTTTTCGTATTCTCGCCTTAACTTATCAATAATCTTATTGTAGAAGTTCCGGTAACGCTTATATGTGATTTCGAGCACTAAATTATCCGGATTTTGTTTAAATTTTTTATGCATACGGTCCTTATTACGAGAACACCTGACAAGTCCTAGGGTCATCCAAGGCTTTAATATTCTAAACCGATTTGATACATTTATAATTGTCGAGTTTATTTGCATTATATGTGTTATTTTGGTTATAAATATATCCATGGCAGTATTTGGGTTGATCGCGTTAAGAATGGATGTAAAATCAATATGCTCACATGCCAGCTTTAGGGCCGGGTAAAATGGTAAATATGTATGTGAGTGTGGGTATAGGTTAGGGTGCATGGCATGCTTTTCCGACATGTGTATATTTTTGCTTGCTGCATCTTACATTCCGGCCTTTAACCTTTTCTTAATTAAAAAAAAAAACACCAAATTAACATACATTTTTATTTAACTACTTTCGACCTGTTTTATAATTTCATTTATACAATTATGCCAGCCGTCAGAATTATTTTTGGTAGATTCCGAAACGTTGCTATTAATGATTTTAAATGATCGAGAAGTGTAGTTTGAAATTACGGCCGCGATTTTATGCACTTTAATACTCTTTCAGTTTACTTCTTAGAGACAAAAAATATACTATTTATCGCTAAGTTTTACTCCAGCGTTCTTGAGACCTTCTTTCAAGACAAACATTTTACTTACGAAGTACCTACCAACTTAAAATACACTTTTCTAGGAATCTTACTGAACTTAGCGTCCTACGCACCTCTTCCTTAACTCAAAGCAGATTTTATCAAATTCTGTTCATTCGACAGAGAGCACTTGAAACGTAATTATTCGGATTATTTGTAACCTGAACTTACTTACATAACTTTTTCTTTTATAAGATATTCAATGGGATTCAATGAATTTAAAATGAGAATTATAATGATTAAATTAATCAATACAACCCTATTGATTAATTTAATCATTATAATTCTATAAATATATACGTGTTACGGTCGCGAATCATATTTGATTCAACACAGTGCCTGACACTGACATAAATTTAGAAAAAATCCCGAATTTTTCGTGCTCGCCTGGCGCTTCCGTTACATGTACAAAAATGCAAGGAGATGGCTCAAGACTTAGATTTGAAAATAGCTTTTACCACATATAAATACATCATGTATTTCAACTTATTTTCATTCCATCGCTTTTCACGTCCTTCCATCCTTTTAACCTACAAACCATCGCAAAATTCCAGTAACTCCCGCTTCCCACAAGGGAAAAATCCATGATAATTCCGAGCTCCAATTTCGCCGATATTCAACACAGTTTACAAATTGTGACTGTCCCTACCAAAGATAAGAAAAGACACGGATATTTCCCGAAGTTTTCCTTCGACGGAGCAAGTCTCTTACTTAATTTATCACGAGGCTTTAGGGTTCCGTACGCCGGAGTAACGTTACATCACAAATTAACTTTTTCCTGTTATGACTTATTAGCTGTTGCTGTTTCCGACTATTGATTAATGTTTGGTGGTTGTTGGAGTCTCATTATACGTGGAAATGATATTTGATGTTTTTGTGGCTGGTAAAGGATTTGTACGTGGTTTGCAGAAATCATTGGGTATAATTATATGGCTATTGCTATTTTATTTATTTCAAGTTATTCTCGCTATCAAATATAATGCGTGGCTTAGATAGTTTTTGTACATGACTTTCGTCGTTAATAACTAAGTTTTAGAACTCCAATTAATCTGTTTTAATTAAACTTACTAAAATACTCCATAATTTGACTAAACTACACTTATATGACTACTATTGAGTTTTAGAAAATACTAACATAATGTCGGACGGAATCTAATAGGAACTGCCACTACGTAAAAATAACGGTAGGTACTATGCAAACCCTACATCGATCTACAGTCTACATTTTCCCGAATCACAAACATGACCCAATAAACATAATATCACATACCTGACTACCCAAGAAATATAGACCGACAAAATTGCCCAGAAACCAATATTTTAGTGTAAGGCTCTTGACCGATTTTTTGCCAAAGTTTCCTCGACAGTAAGTTATGTGTTTTGATGAATTGCACCCCGACACGCGCATACAATCACTCATACCTTCTGTCAAATGTTTCTTTTTATGTTCCCCTGGTGGTAGTGTTTCTATATATTGGTTTTTCTTTAGTGTAAATATATTGCCGAAATAGAAGCCAATCTCTGGAGTAAAATTTATCTAATTCCAGAATTGTTTCAAGGTACAAAGTTGTCGTTATTTATTTAAATAAACACATTTAAACTCGTGGGAATCACACACCCACTGGCGTCTTCTTTGTGTTCTGATCCTTAAAACCTATAAAATTATGTTGAAAATATCATCGCCTTACTTAGTCAGCAGTCGAACGTTATTCATTTGTCATTCATCATTGGAAATCTTCACAGTTATATGTAATGTGTCGTTCCTTTTGTCCTCTTCCTTGGCCTGTTTTATTAAGCATCAGATGCCGAAAGGTGCCCAAAGCCGGGCAAAGGTATCCCTTCAGTGTCGCCGACATTGACCGGTACCATCTGTGTCTCGCATTCAGTGGATCCCCGCAACCTTCACCATTATGCATGTCTAATTAATTGACTACTTGTCTTAGCTAATCAAGTACATTAGCGTCCCACCTGGTTACTGCAAGTGGGTGTAACTGCGGCGATCGGTCCGTCTTATGACGACGACAGGCCGTGTCGACGGCGCGTTGGTGTTCGCAAGGGATACCGCGGCCTCGACATGAAGGGCTAAGAAGGAACATGGGTGGTTTTTAGTCAGTAGAAGTCTGACACTCCCTTTCGATCTGCCCAAGAGCGGGAGGGGTTATTTGATGATTTCAAACCCCCCAAAAAAAAAAAAAAAGTGGGTGTAACTATAAATAAAATCGGGCATGCGTCTTGTAATTGCGTTACGCCGGCGTCGCTTGATGTAATGTAATTGTTTGCGGTCAAAGCGACCCACTGACATAGTAAGGTTGGGCTGCGTGCGAGTAGCGTCTTGAAAAGCGAACAGCGAAGATAAAAATCATACCGAAAATTAATTATATTGGTACACTGCCACCTTTTTGACCCTTATCCAATGATAAACTGTTCTTTCATCTGCCTAGCCTTTCCCAAACTATGTGGGGTTAACTGGATGTAGCTGAATAACAATATTTTACACGAAGCGACTGCCTATTTGACCTCCACAAATACGATATCTATTGGTAAGACTAGATGTTAAACATTCGAGCCACTATAACGTCACAACGTTGACAACGACTGTCACAGATCTACAATTGGCTATTTGACAACTGTTAAAAATTTACGAAAATATTATGTTATTTTAAAGAACTAACACAAATAACACGATGTGTGAAAAAGTAATAAAATCGATCAAAAAATGGCTTAGTTATAATTGATTTTAAATGACGTGCTAGACAAAGACAGCGCTACAGAAATGTGACTTCTTAATTCATACCGCTATAGTTACGTAGTACAAATGGCCGTTTCGCGCGACAAGGATAGAAAATACCCCCACTAAAAACTTCTAAAGCATGTAGCTACTCCATTTTTTATCGATTTTATTACTTTTTTCACACATTGCGTTATTTCTGTTAGTTCTTTGAAATAACACATAACATTTTCATGATTTTTTAACAGTAGTCGAGCAGCCAATTGACAGCCAGGACCATCGGCATAACATGCTTTCTGAGGCACGGAAATCATATCCATCCACTATTATAATTTATATTGTTATTCTGAAGTTTATAAAATATTTTCACAGATAACGACGCAAAAAAGTTTCTATTTCCCAAGAAAAGTGAAATTGTTAATTTGGAGAATTTCTAAGAAAAGCTGATGTAACTCAAGAAAATTCATTCATAACATTGGGCGCCTCATAACTTCTATGCCACTAACTTAGAAAATATGAGGAAGGAAATATCTTAATATATTTTCTAATAAGTCTAACAGGCAAAAAATGTTTCCTTATTTGGCGACTTCCTACATAACACAGGGGTGTGTTATGTAGGAAGTCGCCAAAATAATAACACTTTACTTTATATCATTAAATTGTCAAGACGATTTGCAGACCTTGATGACTAATCACCATAATCATAATCTGCTCAGCCTTTTCCCGACTACATATGTTAAACCGGATGCAGCTGAATACTATTAAAACTAGCGGACATTACGCCCTTTCATCCGTGTAGTTTCCGTTTCCATGGGAATACTGGGATAGAAAGTAGCCTATGTCACCCGGAGATACTGTAGCTTCCCAGCGGTGAAAGAATATTTGAAATAGGTCCAGTAGTTTTTAAGTTACAAAGAAGGACAAAATAAAACTAATTAGTCAGATAGATTTCCAAAAAATATCAAACACATATTTTTTCTTTTTTCACATGAACAAAAAATGAAGACGATCCAGCGCTTCAAAAACTCGTGAACACTTCGAGAACGTCACATCTCAGTACATTTTTTACCTAGAAATGACGCCACAACCACTCATGACTCATGATCTTTGACGCGTTTTATCTTCATTATTCGTCAATTTTTATTAATTTGATAAAACAAAAAAACACGTATCTAATATTTTTCGGTAATCTAACTGACGTACTTATCAGAATCAAATTTTTTTTGACTCAGTCCGATCCCCTATTATTAGCATAGATATGTCCTCCGCAACCCAGGTAACACCTTGATGGCGAGCAAGATGGACACGCATGCTGCGCTGTCCTCAAATAAATTGGGAGAAGAGGAGGAGTATGATAATGATTCACAGTCCTTTCATGCAAAGGCAACTTGGTTCGAATAAATAAACCTGAAAAAGAAAATTACATTGGTTTTAAACAAAATCGTTTAAAAAAAAACGGGAAACGAAAGCTCATTTAAAAACCGCGCCCCCACTTTATCTCGTCGCAAGCATCTGGGTACACGCCACATGACGACGGGTATAGAAATAGAGAAAATACGTCATTGAATTTTGTATCTGTACAATACTCTGCTAAAATCCTGCACAGTTGTATTAGTTGCTAGAACTGATTTAACTTATCTGAACTGTAAGCGCAACTGCTCAGAAAGAGGTCTTAGGTTCGATTCCCGGGTCGAGTAAAGTGTTACTGGCATTTTCTATCATGAATTTCTTAGTAGCTGCAACGGAGTCTGGATTTGTGCCCGGTTGATGACAATAGGCTCACCCCTTATTGAAACCTTTATTACGTCATAAAACTAGAAAACTAAATACCTTATTTAGAAAAAACCGTACTTTTTCAGTAGACTAAGTTTGTTGAAAACAAAACCATTTAAAACCAAAATTTTAAAAGACGGTTTATTCGGTCCGCTCCACACTTTTTCTCACATCTCGGTACTTACCACAGAAAAAAAAGAAAATACGACATTGGAACAAATGTTTCTGTACATTACTCCGCTAAATTGATTTACCGTTCGTATCAGTTGCTAGATTGGGACCGAGTACCAACATATTGAATCAAATGTTATTTACAACAAAATGAGGGAAAATGTCCTTTTTTGCTGATCTTTTATGAAAGTGTGCGAGTTGGTTAGATATTATTTTGTCGTGTGCGAGTTTTTTTATTTATTTGAGAAAGTGACGATCGGGTTTCGGTTCTCACCTTTAGGTTATGCTGAAAGCTGCGGGTTGTTTGCAAGAGATACCGCGACCTCGACATAATGGGCTAAGAAGAAACATGGGTGGTTTTTAGTCAGTACAAGTCTGACACTCCCTTTCGCTCTGCCCAAGAGTGGGAGGGGTTATTTGATGATTTTCTACCAGCTAAAAAAAAAAGGTTATGCTGAAAAAGTTTTTGTCTTCTTAGTCTTGGCATAGCCATCATCTATGTAATTAAATTGTACCTTGTACTTTTGACGGCCACAGTAACATGATTTCCATACACAGAAGTAAAAAAAGGAATAAGTATTGCAAAAATATTCCGTATGGTGTCGGACGACTAAGGGACTTACCAGAGAATGGCCAGCGGCTTATCTGTGCCTTTGTAACAACCGTACTGCGATCGCCAACTCGCCTGCCAAGCGTGGCGATTATGGCAAACCTCTCCCTAAACTGGGGGAGGCCTATGTCCAGCAGTGGACTTCTTTGGGCTGAAATGATGATGATGATGAACGATTGTAAAAATCATGCTTTTTATGTTTGTTTGTGTCCCTGATCTTCTTAACTGGTGTGTGTGTACACACACATCAAAGTGGTTCATAATAAAGAAATTTCAGTGCTATTATGAACTCGTAAAAGCCATGCGATAAAGTAGCGGGTCGCCAGTCACCATAAAACAATTTCATACTTTCTCAAAATAATCAAATAGGTATTAACAATTTACTATTATATGAATTGCGTCAGAACTCGTTACTGAAGTTCAGGTTGTAATTATATCGTTCTATTTCGATTTAACTTACGTAAAACATTTCTTTGTAAACGATTAACAGTATCTCATTGAAATAAATATTGAAACTTTGAATGAATATAAATGCGTAGGCAGGTAGAATTATACGTAGGTATGAAAATTGAATCGTAATACTATAATAGAACTCAAGTATAAATCAATGTATTCCCTTTCAAATTATGAGTGAATGCTATTTAGAATATCAAAAAGGAATAAAGCTTAGATGTAAAATATAATAAAAACACAGCGTGTATTAGAAAGGTACATGTTGTATGAACCTATCTATGCTATGAGTTAGAAGTTGACCTACATAGTCATTGTAACAGGTGTGTTTCTTTACTGTAAGACATTAACTAGCATACATAAAACATAACATAACATCACGCCTGTAATCCCCAAAGGGTTAGGCAGAGGAGTACCTAATAGTACACCCACATTTCGCCAGTTATGTTTAAGTCCCATGTAATAGGGGGCGAGCCTATTGTTATCAACCGGGCACAAATCCAGACTCCGTAGCTGTTACTGATAAATTCCTGATGGAAAAAGCCAATAACACTTAGCAGTGTCCTCATAATAATAAATGATTAGACCAAGACAGTATAGGAATGGCTTCCGGCCACCGTAGGTGCGGACGGTGAGTAATGGGCGTGCTCACCGTCCGTCCGTCCTATGACGATGACAGGCTGTCTCGACGGCGCGTTCGTGTTCCACGCGCTCCCCAAAGAGATGTCAGCCACATTGCAGGGCCGACGCCTGTCGGCGCTGCGGGTTGTTCGAAAAAGATACCGCTGCTCCGGACACGAAGGGCTCAAAATTCCATAACAATTTAAATTGTATTTTCATCGAAGTTTACTCAATTCAGATACCAATAAGTCTTATAATAAGACTGTTTTTGCTTACAAACAAATTAAACTTTTCTAACCAGCATGTATTAATTTGAATCTCCTTCTCCTTGTTTCAGACGCCATAGCGCTTCGGGACGTCCAACTCATAGCACCATCGGCCGTTAAACTCGGGGACACAGTGCTTCTCGGCTGTAAATGGACTCTAGAAGGAAACGAAACGTTATACAGTGTTAAGTGGTACAGAGGGAGGCAGGAATTCTTCAGTTATCTCCCTAAGGAGTATCCGTTTACAAGGATCTTCGCGCAGCCTGGGATTGAAGTTGATGTGAGTAGATTTTGATTATACTTCTGTTGTCATAATATCCCGTCGGGGCTGCGGGTTGTTTGGGAGAGACACCGCGGCCTCGGCACAAGGACTAAGAAGGAATATAGGTGGTTTTTAGTCAGTAGAAGTCTGACACTCCCTACCGCTCTGCCCAGAGCGGGAGGAGTCATTTGATGATTTCCCAACCCAAAAAAAAAAGATATCGGTATGTGAACTGCGCTTCATACTAAACTTGACGTTACGCAAAATCCTGCAATCGTAACCACGACGACCAATCATCAGTCTATAATGTTCCCACTGCAGGGACTCAGGCCTCCTCTCTAGGAGAGAGATGGGCTATAATCCACCACGTGGGCCCAGTGCGGGTTAGTAGATGTCAAATGTCTTCGAATCTTTTGGTTCTAAGACATGCCGTTTTCCTCACGAAAGCTGATCTCTCATCGTGCAGGATGTTCATACAAAGTGAGGTCAAAATTATACTGGATCTGTACACAGCTTGATGTGATGTGTCGCCGGGTGAACAAACAGAATTTTAAATAAAGAAACCCGGTAGTTACCTTCGAGTAGTCTATCAGACATAACATAATGAGTCTGGTCGGAGGAACCTACACTTTTAAAGAAGATTTATTATAGGAATTTACTCCCTGTTTCTCGGTGTGTACCTATATACCGTTATGGAAGCTGTCTCCTAAAACCCAACAATCGAAGACATGTTGAAATATAACCCTGATCCACTCACCTGCCCCAGACAAAAGGCCTGTGTCCCAGAAGCGCCCACATTTAATGTGTAATAGTTTTCACTAAAGCAATACACGTCATAAAAGCTATTCGAATTATAAAAGACATGCTAACTGGAAATCTATTCACTTTCCCTTTTACACATTCATTTCTGTATGGAACGTTTGCCAGCCATACACTAACGCTTTGAGGTAGGAACCTCAAAGCGTTAGTTTATGGCTGCTGAATACCATAGCTGCTTGTACTAGCAGGTTATTACAATATAAAACAAGCGTTTGAATGCTCTTTGTCGATTACAGATTTATGAACCCAACAAAACAAAAAAGCATATTGATCTGTCAAAATGAAAAGAACTGCCACTTTTAGTGAGTTTCGCAATTATCCTGCAGGTTTCCACGCAATGTTTACTTTCATAAGGAAAACTATACAGGGAAAATCGTAACAACCACACAAACTTAAGCATCGTACACTGTAAAAAACTGCGAGGAAACACGAAGTGCAAAAATCAAACTATCAACTTAGTAGCGGATCATAAATATTTGATACAACGTCCCGCAACCTTTAATCCGTAAACCAGCAAAAACACTTAACTCATCTAAGCTACGCTCCGATCGCGACCTCGGAAGATGCGTATTGCGTTAATAGAAACGCGCTCGTCATTTGTTTTTAGTCGCATAAGTATCGTCGGTACGCATGAAGCGTCGCGGTGACTCGTAGCATGTTTCAAGCAACTAACTCATTTGTTTTTCCGTTGTAGCACCACGTGTGTCACTCCGTCCTCTTCGTCGAGGAACGTCGCGACACACCGTTCCTTGCCCTGTCCGACCCTTGCTCGAGCCAGCCCGCGTGGCTGAGCCGGTAGTTTCAAACCAGCCCCTAAATAATGACGACGAGCCTCTCAGATTCAGCCTGTCCCCTTCCTTTCTCCTTCAGCGACGCCCTAAGCCGAGGCTCGTACCCCGCAGGGGTTGCCCTTAGCGTGTAATTGTTTAGTTTGTAAGATTTTGTCCTGGCTGGAGGACTCAAAGCCCTCACAGGATAGTCCGGTTAAGCAGACGACAACCTCCTAGATCGAACTGCGAGATTCCATTCACAAAAAAAATACGTTTGTCACTTGATCGCATAGCTCCTGGCCGAGGGGTTAACCTACATCCGTACCATAATTCGATGACGTTACGTTATCTGCGACAAACTTTTAAGTTAAGTTTAAGTTAAGTTCCAACTTAAGCAATGGCGGTCGGGTATAATAATTTTTCAAATTGTGTTATTTCGCTGAGTCCACTTCTAGTTATTTTAATGAATAACCCGCCCGGATTTTTATGGGTCTGTTGAAAAACTTGGAAGTTTGAGAATTATTTAAAGTGGTTCATCTGTATTTATGGTCGTTGTCGTCTTATTTCTTGCTTTTGTTTAATTGTCAAAGGGGAAAAGAATTTAATGGAGTCCTTGGTTTCGTTTATATGTTCTGAAGCGGTAATTGTCTCATAATCGTCATGATACGAGTAGTAACAGGAAAGAATTTAGCACTGATAAAAATACCCTAGAAAGACATACACTGATCTTATTGGTGACGTCCTTCAGAAAGGACAGGTGCGTAGTACTCCGGCGTGGATAGATGTATGAATGTGGACGAGGCAAAAGGAGCATGTAAGGATCGTAGCAGGTGGAGTTCTGTGGTTTCTGCCTACCCCCATGGGAAAAGGGCGTGAGCTTGTATATGTATATATGTGTGTAGTATATATATATGAAATATTTTTTTCAAAGATGTGTTCAGTAGAAAATACATCTTTGAAATAAAAATATTTTATCAGTAAGTACTAAATTGTACGAAATGCTGCCTTGGCGCTATGTGTCATACTTAAAAAGTGTAATTATGAATATAGTTAGTACTGTGTACCTAATTAGACATTACCTTTCGAACTTTACAAGTGTATCAAATCGAGAGTAAAATAACAGAAACATTATAATTATATTCACAAGAAAATCACGAAAAATATCAATAAAAATAATTCACTAAACATTAGTTTTCGTCATCAAAAATAAATCATGAAAACGATCCAATACGGCTCCACGTGCGTTCTTTAAAAAAAATATAACCACAAAGAAACTAATTAAATTCCTTGCCTTTTCTGGTGAACCAAGGTTGGATTACATCATTAAGAAAATGTTTCGGCTATGTTAAAAAATATTTCTTAATAAAGTTGCCATATCGGTCGTAACATAAAAAATATGGAGAGAATTTTGGTTAAATTTCATCAAATGAAACAAAAAAGATGATGTTGTATGTTGGGTATTATTACCTTTTAATAACCAAACTTGAAATGAATTAAAGTGTCCTTTCTTGAGAGCCTAAAAACAATAGGCGTGGGAGTAGATCGGTTTCTACAGGCCGGTTTTGTACATTTTTAGGGTTCCGTAACCAAATGGCAAAACAAGAACGTCCGTATGTCACAGTCACTTTATTCGGAAACTATTAAAACAACACAGTTTAAACTTGGTAGGTAGATGAATTCTGTGAACCGCTTTACGATTTTTATACAAAAATAAAAAGATTAAGGGGGATTATCTCCCCATACATGGAACTGAGACTAAAAAATACTTTTATCATCAAACCAATTCATGTGGACTGTCACTTGTAAATAAGTAAAGTAAAGTAAATTTTGATGTTCGAAAAGTGCTGATTATCAGTTAGTTTGAACAAATGTCTTTTGATTTTGACTTTTGAGACACTTCCAAAGTGAAAAAACCCCCCCTCTAACTTTTAAACTAATAGAGTAATAAATAAAATAAAAAATATGCTGTAGATCGCAATACAAACTTTCAACCAAAGTTGGTTTGAACTTTGTTAATTATTATTATTGAATATGCTTATCTGTTTCCGCTTTAACCAGAAATACGGCCTGTCGTCGTCATAAGACGAACGGACGGCGAGCTAGCCCATTACTCACCGTCCACAGCCCCACGTCTACGTTGACCGGAAGCCATCACGTGCCCCCCGTCGCCCGGAGCGTCCCGCGGCGGCTGGGACGAGAGGTTTTCTCCCTTTCACGTTCCGCCTCTCCTTCGCTAGCATCACTGCTTCGCAGAAGGAGGTGACGGCTTCCCATTTTTTACTTTACCCTTACCTCATAAAAAATCAAATAGGTTTTATTATAATAGCTCATAGTGTCCCACTACTAGGCAAAGGCCTTTCTCCATTTCTCGCCGCTATCCGCACTCGAAGTTTGAAGCTGGTGAAGGTTCCGGGAATACGCTGGATGTGAGACGCACGGGACCGGTCAATGTGGGGGAGGCCTATGTCCAGCAGTGGACATCTTTCGGCTGAAATGATGATGGTGATTCGCAGTCGAGGTTCTATCTTTCTTAGAACGGTTTAGCTGATGGCTCTTATAATCCTCTTAAAATTCATTTATTCAGATTACCATTAAACAACCAAGTTTTCTACTAAGAAAATTTTCCAAAACATTTTAAAAAGTTCCAAAACAATGCTTACTAAACAGCGTCGTTCCCTCAAACTGCAATTCACAAAAGATTATAACCCTCTAACCACGCCGTAGTTTTTCTCTCCCAGGCCAATTTATTATGCAATCTTCGTCCGTTTACCCGGTTCAGCGGTAGGGACGTACTTGCCGTGTAAAGGAAGCTTAGTGGCCGAGTGTACACAACTAAGGCTAAGAATACCTCGGGAGAGTTGCGGGTAAGTGATGCGATGTATTAGATCAACGTTTGCTGAAAGACATATTTGCTGAAACAAAATAGGGTTATGTCATTTTGTGGGGATATTTTCTTGGCCTCTTTGAAATGGACTTGTGAGTTTAGTGGTTGCAAGCGCGACTGTTTTGAGTTCCTGGGTTTTATAACCAGTTCGGGCAGTAACTGGGGCTACTTTGAAATGTGGATAATTTTTTTTAATGATTAATAATTTTTAAAATTATTAAGTTTTTTTTGTTCCTGAAAAATATTTGAATTTGAAGCTATCTCCGGGGATTGTAGACATAATGTGCATGTGATATTTAAATTAATTAATAAATATTTGTTAAATTGTAAATAGGTATTGTATTTATAAATATTGTATCGGTATTTGCATTCGATCGTACAGACAGATTCAAAGCACAGTCCGAGCTGTCCTCGTAGTATTCGTAGCACTGCTACGGGCTTCTACAGATTTTCGTAGCAATGCTACGCGCTGCTACAGATTTTCGTAGCAACTACACTACGTGTGTAGCACACAGATTCTTATAAAAGCATGTGGAGCGTAGATTGTTTCACGAACTTGCCAAGAATGTTAATTAAATACTTTGTAAATAATTTAGCTTCGTCGGTGTAGTGTTCGGAGGGCCGACTGTATACTTTAATGGTATGGAACTTTTTCTATCCAAGGCGGAAAAAATGTTGTTTAAATAAATGTAGTATCCAATAGATTCGATTGCATTTATTTTTACATTTATGCAATCCCTTCATTTAGAAGTGTCTGCGATACTACATTTTCTCATAACATAATATCACGCCTGTAATCCCCGAAAGATTAGGCATAAATATAAATAACTTTGCCCGACCAGAGAATCGAATCAGAACCTTTACCTCAGCAGTCACGCTTGCGGCCACTATATCAATGAGGCATTCACATACATGTATAAAACATTCAAAGTCACACAGCCCATACTACATATTACTAACTATTATTAACTGAAAATAATATTTATAAAATTCCAAAACATGAACACCAAACGCATCGGATCTCTTTTAACCCATTGCACATTTTTCTAGTTTCGTAGAAAAACGGCAAAATCCTGGAAACGAATCCATGTGTAAAAACGCATGTTTTATATTTCCCTATAATTAAACCAATTGGTGTCCTTGAACTACGGCGCTGATGCTGTGAAAGACAACTAAAGGATTATGTTGAAAGCCCTTTATGGTTTTAGTGGATGTCAGAGTTTTAAAATGAAATTTGTCAGGTTAAACTAAAAAAATACAACAACAAAACAAAAACAATAATCCCATTAAATAGTCACACGAAAGTGATCAAATGCCTCCAATACCATAGCCTGGCCTATTCGCAGTCCGATTTTGTTTAACTACTCCCAATAAACAGGCTTTATAGGCCGTTAACGCACTTTTCATGTTTTATTGTCAACCATTGTTAGGAACATCACTTTACGACTGCCACTAAAAACCTTACCGTTTCATATAAATAAGTAACTGCTGATCTAACATATATTTGTTTATTTTGTTGTAATTTTACGAAGATTTTTACTACACAATTTTTGTAAATTGAGTCTTAATATGTTTTTGGTCGTTACGCCCTTTTTATATTGCATAAACCATAAACTAAGTATTACCAACATCATAATATTCCCTATCCTTGGACACAGGCCTGCTCTCTATGAGAGGGAATGGACTGTCCACCAAACGGTTTCAGTGCGGGTTGAAAGCGGGCAGATTTCATGGTGTTTTCTTCACCTATTATTTATAACATTATCATCAGCCTACAGCAGTCCACTGCGAGGCACAAGCCTCTTCAATGGCACGCCACTGAACTCGATTCTCAGCAACTCTCATTCAGTTGCTACCAATTATTTCCATTATTCTTGTAAATTAAACCTTAATAATGTCTGGTCTTTACGCCTTCTATGTATTGGCCCTTCATTAATTAGTACGCAAAAGTAGGAGTTGAAACGTCGTAAGCGACGAACGCGATTAAGCGCCATTTAGAATGGTATAAAATATTTTATGCATGTGCATGTATTGTGTATCGTGTTCAGAATATAAATGTTGCTGATTGTTGTGAATAAAGGGAGCTTTGCTCTTTGTATTAAAGCTGCTTTCACATGATCGTGAGGCACGATCTTCAGAGCGGTTAATGAAGGCTTAAAATGCGCGTAGAGAGGTCTAGAGCCTGAGAATCTCTGTGCTTAGGTCTTTAGATTCTCGTACAATTATTACTTTTATTATCTCATTTGTGCCTTAAGCCCATGAGCCATAATAATAAAACAGTGGCATAGGTTTGTAACTAAATGAACTTGTAGTTGGGCATCAAAAGTGAGATTGTGGACGGACGACCTTCAAAAGAAAGGTTAAGGACAATACCCTAATACTATGGTATTGTGACGTAGCTAAGTAGAGGTATGTGTCCAGAAATGGTCTGCGGTAGGCAGACTTGAAGATAGGTTGTATCACTCGCTCAACGCTTATCAAGTCCTAGTGGAAGATCATCATCATCAGCATACAGTAGTTCACTGTTGGATATAGCCCTCCTCAATCGGACGCCACTCAACTCGATTCTCAGCAAATCTCATTTAGTTACTAACAATCAGCGAAGATCGTTGCAGAAATGGAATAGAAGATAAGACAGAATTTATTCTCAAATCAGATTTTTTAAATGATCATAGAAAAGGTTGTCAAACTTTTTCAATAATTTGGAATAAGTATCAATTATGGTACATTTCCTTTATGTTCGTTACAATCGCCTTACATACACGTATCGTAATCAACCCTCATTTAAAACACGGACAAGTACATGTGTAACACGAGCCATTCAATTAAGCACCTACCTACCTCGCAATCAAACGCAATCAGTTCTTATGATTTTAACGATGAGACCCGCGTCCATTGCGGCATTAATAGCTCATTCCAAATAAAGACATTGCCTATAAAAAGCAATGTTAACGTAATTGCTAGATATTATCGTATCCAATCAGATAATCTCGTTCCGTTTTACGACATTATTTTTACGTACGGTCTTTGCGAAATTGATTTTTTTTCGGTAGCAATTGAGAAGGGAAATTTTTCGGGAGACGTAATTTGGATGATTGATCGTTTTCTTTTGCAGGTGTTATTTTTTGCTAATTGATTTTTGAAATTAAAAGTTCCCGAGGTCCAGATGATTTAACCATCAAAGAAGGAAAAAACAATAAAACGTTCGGACTTTAGCATTTATTCTGTCACTGGCGTAAATAAGATTTCGCGTTTTTTTAATAGCTACTCTACGTTGAAAAATGTCTTATGGCACAAAATTTAAATTCATTTTCCAAACCCATAAAAGTAGGCACAAAAGTTTTCAAGTGAAAATATCATAAATACGCAATTTAATTGCCGAAATGAGCTTGAGAAAATAAAAAAGAAAAACCTAGAAGCAATAAAAAGGATTTTATTATATTTTACACTCCATGATTTTATGTACTAGATAAGTATTCCCTTAGTGAACCGTGATTTGATTTCAAATCCACTGTTAGACGCGGCTTTTTGTGTCTTGGGACTGAATGGGGACTGAGATAACGAATTCAATTTGTTTTGTAGTCTTTCTTAATCTAAATGTTATTTATAATGTTTTCTTCTGGCTTATTTTATTATGAAACAGGTACTCTTTTGTTTGTTGGGAAGTTGGGTAGTATAATAATCTATGGTTTAGGAGACTAGATTATTAAACTTACATCTTTTAAGATACGTCTATTATTAAACAGTGATTTAATTTATCATGTCTGTGTCCATGATGAAATAATAATGGCCACTTGACTCAATCTTCAGGTTAAGCTGCGTTTGTCTAGGTTGGTCAATCGATGGGTTTCCACCCATTACATACCGAGTTTTCTCCATACCTCGGAAAGTAACGTTGTTGTATCCGGTATGTCATTTGTAGGTCTTTAACAGCCGTAACAGGTAGTTAGGGGTCTTTTTTCTTTTTTGGGCGTGTGAAATCATAAAATAACCCCTGCCGCTCTTGGGCAGAGCGGAAGGGAGTGTCATACTTCTACTGACTAAAAACTACCCATGTTCCTTCTTAGCCCTTGTGCCGGGGTCGCGGTATCTCTTTCGAACAACCCGCAGCCCCGACGGGGTAGTTAGTGGCCTGAAAGTATGACGACCAATCTTACCATATCACCTAGTTTCATATTACCTAGTAAAACACACAACAATAAAACCATATTATCATCATCATCAGCCTATAATGTTCCCACTGCAGGGACTCAGGCCTCCTCCCTAGTAGAGGGATGGGCTGTAATCCTCCACGCGGCCCCAGTGCGGGTTGGTAGATGTCACATGTCTTCGAAGTTTTTGGTGGCCTTCACAAATATAAATTTTCACAAAGTAATGCGCCTGCCTGGGCTCAAATCCACGACTTACTGTTCGTAAGTCAGGGCTGCCACCACTGGGCCACCGCTGCTCTAAACCATAACAGCCGTGTAATATTAAAAAAAAGACGAGTGGCACTGGAGACTGCCGCGGTAAAGCTATTGCATAGCATTTTTTATCAACTTATGCAATTATAATTATTTATTTATTTTATTAATGCAGTATTTTTTTTTCCTTTGTTTTTTTTCTTTGATATTAATTCAAGTTACACTTTGAGCGTGGTGACCGATAAAAAAACAATTTATTTTCTTTTATTAAATAAATGAGTGTTAGGTTTTTTTCGTTACGGAATTTCTGGATTCGGTCCCCACGCTCAAGGCCCGCGATAGAAGCTATGCAATAGCTTAAAAAAATGTCCCAGCATGACGTCAGCATTTCTCTCGACCATGCAAAACCCAGTCAAGGCCGTGGCATGACCTTCAAGTAAACTTTCCTACAATCAAGTTTTACGACAAGATAAGTGGGTAATGTATCATCTTTCCCTGTTTCATCCCGCATCAGCATAACAAGTCCGGGATTATCTATTGTCCAAGTTTTCTTATAGGGCCAAGAGAACGACGAAGTATTTTTTTAGATAAAGAGCTATTCAAATGTGTAATCCAGTGTGGGGCAACGGCTGTTAAATGATTTCTTGTGAAAATCGCATTAATGTATCTCTGTTCTTGGCATGTGATGTGGAGGGATGAAACGCATGACCCCGTCGGGGCTGCGGGTTGTTCGAAAGAGATACCGTGGCCTCGGCGCAAGGGCTAAGAAGGAACATGGGTGGTTTATAGTCAGTGGAAGTCTGACACTCCCTTCCGCTCTGCCCAAGAGAATGAGGGGTTATTCGATGATTTTCCACCCGCCAAAAAAAGGGATGAAACGCATGTAACTAAAATAGTGATGGATATAAATATTGATGGTTGGTGAAGTAGAGGAAGGCCAAAAAAAAGATGGATGTATTGTGTGAGGAATTATACGAAAGAGAAAGGAGTAAATGCCACCGTGACGTCTAACAGAGCAGATAGAAGAAGAAAACGTGTTGCGCCGACCACAAATAGGATGGGATAAGGACAAGAAGATGATGTACTTTGTTCTCAATAATAGCAGCGGTAGTCTAGTGCTGTGACCGATGTATTGCTAAGTCGCAAGTCTCGAGTTAAAACTAGACAGGCAAGTCAGGCATGCCTTTGATTTTTCGAATTTATGTGGGTATTATATAATTATAACTTGCTTTTGTGAAGGAAACATCGTACGGAAATCAGCATGCCTTTTTTTTGTTTGGAGCGTGGGAAATCATCAAATGACTCCTCCCGCTCTAGGCAGAGCGGTAGGAAGTGTCAGGCTTCTACTGACTAAAAACCATCCATGTTCCTTCTTAGACCTTTGTGTCGAGGCCGCGGTATCTCTTTCGAACATCCCGCAGCCCCGACGGGCAAATCAGCATGCCTGAGAGATATTTCTTGACGGCATGTAAATGCCAAGTCAGACGCCCTTTTTTTTTTTTTTTTTTTGGGGGTGGGAAATCATCAAATAACCCCTCCCGCTCTTGGGCAGAGCGAAAGGAAGTGTCAGACTTCTACTGACTAAAAACCACCCATGTTCCTTCTTCGCCCTTCATGTCGAGGCCGCGGTATCCCTTGCGGACAACCCGCAGCCTCGACAAAGTCAGACGCCCTTGGATGCCATAAAAACTTTGACACCAGTTTAAACACGAAAAAGAAAACAGTTTAAAAGAAGAAGACTGTTCTCATTTTACGGGCTTGATGTTATGTTATATATGCAGTAAATAACTCATGCCTTCGAAAACCACGCGAACTCCACATTAATTACAACAAGTATAGCTTCTATATCCATTTAGCAGATAAAGGCATGCACAGCGCAGCACTTCGCAAGATAACTTTTGTCTAATAAGTAGATAAAGTTGCAAACTATCGCGCAACTTTGCAAATTTAATATCGAAACTCATTGGCCCGAAAAACAGGCCGAGGGCTTACGCTATGGTCGAGTAAATGGGTAAGCAGAATACTTTTTACTTAAGTGGATGCCAGGAACTTGACTGTATCGATATTGGGATTTTTTACGGTGAAAAACATGGGTACTATTTTATTTTTTTACTATTCTTAAAGCAAGTAACTGACTGAATGATTTTTTTCATATCGTTTACGACTAAATCAATTTGTGAAGTCTAGATTAGTGGTACAGAGCTTTTAGAAAGCTTGGCAAAATTCATTTATTTATTTATTTAAGGACAACCAATAAATATACTAAAGTTATGTTAAGGTACTCATATTTTCCTACATATTATAGTGTAGCCTTAATTAAAGGCTGCCACGGCATGCATTAAATATAGGAGTAGGAAATGAAATACAAGTTGTTTGGTACACATGTACAGTTAATTGTTACGTAAATCAGACATACAAATACGAATAAAAAAAAATTGATAAAAATAAAATAGAAAAATAAAAGTAAACAAAACAGTTAATATCAGTAGGTGTCCCAAAAAACGTGACTCATAGTTCGCAAAAGACATGTTTTTGACAAGACTTCCAGAAAGCTAGTAAGCAATGTAAAGCAAAGCAGAAAATTATACGCAGAGTTTGAGAGATAATTGGTTTGGTTTCCAGGAAGAGAAATGCAGTCATCACGACTTGTACAAAAGGTGTAAACCCGGGGTTGCAGCGATGATGCAACCATTTTCTTCGAATGTGTTATTATTTCATGAATAAGATTACATTTTACTGCGTAGTGGAGTTAATTATTCGAATTATTCCAGCTAATGCATCAAAATATTATTAATATTTATATTTTATCCATAGGAATCGGCTTACGGTATAAAAATGGCCTCGCTAGGCATTTATTTTACATTGAAAACCGTTTTCTCTTTTTTTTTGGATCACAAAAGGTAGAGAGGGGGGGAATTGATATCCCTCAACCTTTTGCTGATTCAAAACTACGTCGAAACAGCAATAAACATCCCGGAACAATACAGCCCCGTTTACATTTTCATGCCATAAAAATGGCATCGAAAAATATTCATGAATCATCATAAATTGCCGCTAAAACAAACACCGCAAACAAACGTATCAGCATTCCACCAATCGCACCCGAATGATCGAATCATCATATCGAATCCAGATTGTAAACATAACAGCCGTGCGTAGCCGATTATAAATCGAACTCGATTCGAATTGAAACGATTACTGTAACACCTTCATCGTTGTTATTACGTGTTTATTAGATTCGGGTCGGCTTTTGCCCGAAGGTAATAGCCCCGTTTTAATGGGTACCCCGTATAGTGGACGTTATCTTTATCGTAATGTTGTCGTATCGTCCGGTATGACATGGACGGTAAGTGGTAGAATGAGATGAGAAGCTTTCTTGTTGTCTTCATTTGGGAGCGGTTGTTATGATACGGTTTTTGTACGAAGTTGTATCTTTTATACAACTTCGTACAAAAACAAGCAGTAAATTTAGCCCTTTTGGCTAGGATACAATTAAGTAATCTAGCCTATATTTGAGGAAAATGTTGTTTTAGCCAAATAGTATCAGAAAGAGTTGGATTTGTGCCCAGTTGATGACAATAGGCTCGCCCCTTATTACATGGGAAACATAACTGGCGAAAAGAGTGTGACTAATGAGTACACCTCTGTCTTACCCTTGGGGAATTACAGGCGTGATGTTATGATATGTGGCACAGTATCAGAAACTGAAATGTGTTTTATCAGTTCTGTGTGCTGTACTTTAACACACTTGTAGAGGAGCATATAAAATGGAGATAAGCTTTGCCAACGCAATTAATTCAGAAAAGTTTAGGAGAAAAATTATGCAGATGATTGTAACACAGCAAAAATAGCATTAAGGTTTTACTTTCTCCCGTCGGGGCGACGGGTTGTTGGAAAGAGATACCGCGGCCTCAGCGCAAGGGCTAAGAAGGAACATGGGTGGTTTTTAGTCAGTAGAAGTCTGACACTCCCTTCCGCTCTGCCCAAGAGCGGGAGATGATTTGATTTGATGATTTCCCACCCGCCAAAAAAAATTAGGTTTTACTTTCTGAAATTCATTTCAGTTTCGTAGTTTGAGTGATGTTAAAACTTAAAGGACGTTTTCCTAGAACAGCTTAAATAATTAGATGCCAACAACGCTAAAATAAACGTGTTGGTTCAGACTTAATTTTTAACTGTTCTGAACTTGCTTAAATTACTTCTATTGAAACATAATACAAATGTTTTATTTTCAATTGGCACGCTAGTTTCTTCTGCCCTTTAGAGGGTTAACAGACAACTCGTACAATGCTTCAAAAATACGTTCTTTCAGTAAATCGTTGAGTGAAGGTTGGTGTCCTAGACTACTAATCTGGGTGCTCAAACAGCGAGTGCGTATTCTAGCAAGTGCGTATATGAACCCACCGATTCGTTTTATGCACACACAAATTATGCGCTAACATTGTTGTGAACTCTCGAATATGTTGCTCTTGTTCAGTTCCACCGACACAAACATTAGTGCGGCAAACACCGCTGGCTCGTGCGATCGCACCATTAATTTCAAACGTGAAATTAGTGTGTAAGTTCATAATTTTTGCCGACAAGAACTTCCATCAGATATATATACGGCTTGTATCCCAGAGCATATCACAATATATAACCGTGTAAATGTCACTAACAAACACTCATTCCCGTAGATCCGTGAGCACTCAACGCCAAGGATGCTATTCCAAGAACCAAAATCGGCTCAGGATGGCTCACTACACCTGACCACCGGCGTTAAACCAAATTAACAATGTATATACGTCCTAATTATACACAAGGTTGCTTGGAAACCGGGGACGGCTTTATCGAAAGGTTGCATGGGTGATGAAGCTGTTAACGTTGATGGGTCTCTGGGTTTGTGAGGATGATGGAAAAAACGGATTTCTGCTGGTTTGAATTGGATTTTAAAGTAACGATACAGGTTTGGGCTCATGTGTGTATACCAAGATTATGTGTGGACCTTAAAAGAGACTATGACCTCTGAGTTTGTTTCGGATGTTTCTTCTCAGAGTAGTCAGGTACGAAACACCAGCCCCATCTAGTTTTAAAAAACGTGAGTTGTGAAAGTGTTTGTAAAAAACCAATTTGAAAAATAAACAGGTTCAAAGGAGTTCCGTATGGTGTCGGAGTTCCGTATGGTGTCGGAGTTCCGTGTGGTGTCGGAGTTCCGTATGGTGTCGGAGTTCCGTGTGGTGTCGGAGTTCCGTATGGTGTCGGAGTTCTGTATGGTGTCGGACGAAAAGAATAGCACCATCCCATTACTTCCCGTGGATGTCGTAAGAGGCGACTAAAGGACTTACCAGAGAATGGGCAGCAGCGTTCTCTGTGCCTTCGTAACAACCATACTGCCCAACCCGCCTGCCAAGCGTGGCTATGTCCAGCAGTGGACGTCTCATGGCTGGAATGATCATTATAAAGAGTAAATAGTAAGAGTGACTCCGGTCCATCTTCAGGATAAGCCGTGCCTGCCTTGTTTAGGTCCGTAAAAAGGTTCTGTCCAGATGTTCCTTACACCATTCCTTGTCTAATAGTTATTCGAAATCTTTAGAAAAGATTAACTCAAACTATTAATCTTATGACGAGATATTTTCGAAATACCAGTAGGACGGTACTTCAATAAATGAAAATAGGCAAAAACAATTCTGTTTATGGTAAGCTTCTAGAATATCAACCATTACAGATGGCTATACTCCATATCGACTTACTCAATTGATTAAATCTATTTTTAAAGACGAAACTCCCACACGTTTAAGGTCAAAATATCGTATCTCTTATATACAGAGCTCAATTTCTAAATTGTATCAGCCCTAAACGTGGCCGTTATTGGGAAGACATCTGAAATATTTATATACGGTCCGTATCCACGGGGATACGGGTCAACTAAACGCAATCTGTGAAGGTTGCGGTCACTTTATTGAAATGTAACTTTCTGAGAACTTATTGACGCACGATTGGACGCTTTTTTGGGTTCCGTATGTGGCAAGAAGTTATTTCAATTTCGTGTTGTTTAGGGAAGGGTTATTTTTGTGACTTTCTGGTATTTGTTACTACAGTTCGGCGTTACGGGATATTTCAATCAAGTAAGGTATAAGTGTATTAGAGGAAGTTTGAAAGTTGCCAGTTACAGAAAAGCTTAAAGGGAATCGAGTTGTGGTATGGGCATGTGATGAGGTGGAACGAGACGTATGTAACTAAAAGAATGATAAATATATAAGGTTATGGAGAGGGAAGACCAAAGAAAAGATGTATTGATTGTGTTAGGAATGATCTGAAGAAAAATGGAGTACCTAAATACTAGAAGAAGAAAACAGGTTGCACTGACTCCAAATAACATGTGACAAGGATAAGAAGACGATGGAATATTTCAGTCAAGATTTCCATAACTTCCAGTTTTTCCAATTCTTCATATCTGCCTGATATCTCCAATGAGGTTTGTATTGTATTACCACACAGATATACATACATTCATGAAAGATACTAACATTCCTAAGCACTAAACAAACAATGGTCTAACTCAGATACGAAACAGAATTCTGGTATTACCTAAGAGACCTCTTGAGAGCTCTATAGAGGTTCCTCCATTCTACTACTACGAACCGACCAAACATTTGCATAAGGACTTGTAATCTTGTGGTAGGTAAACATTGTTTTCTGGACATACTACCGAAATACGACAGCGAACACGGAACAAGAAAATGTTTGTGTAGTAGAAAAAACAAGACACATGCCATACATGCCTGAACTGACTTCTCATCGGCGAAAGTAATATAAAACTACGGTTCAAACTGTCAACTCGTGTTTAACCTATTTAGAGAATGAGTTAGTATAATCTAATTGGAACGAAGTTCCTTATCGCGCGTTGTGAAAGGGGGCTAGACGGAAAAAATTCTTACGAAAAGTTGTCACGACACTTTTTGCTATAGTAAGCTATTGTAAGCTGTGCGGCGTCGCATGTTTCTCTGTCTGTCTCTCTCTCTCTTATAGAAAGCAAGCCAGATATTTTCATTTCTACATTTTTTTTTTTTTTTTTTTTTTACATAATAAAAAATAATAACAATAACTTCGTTCCATGCGGGTGTTCTTTGACACCTCTCAAGTTTTTTTATTCAAGGTACGAATTAATCGATTCGTTCTAGGCAAGCGTGCTCCCCCTTAAGCTGCATCATCGCTTCACATCAGGCAAGTTAGTGGCCAAACACAAGGCGATTCGATCTTAGATTAATAAAAATAATTCTGTTTCTCTTCTTCCCACATTTAACCTGGCCTGCCTTCAAAGTAAGAGTGAACGGAATGTTCTAGGCACGCTCATTTCATCATAGACCTCAATCATCGCTTTCCATCAGGCGTGATTGAGGTCAAAAGCCACTGAATGAATAAATTTAAGCTTGTTATCAAATAGATCTGTGTGTGATGATGTGAACTAAATGACATGTCCTACATCGTGCAATCAAAGTTATCTGCGAGATTAGCACGTATAGAAAATCCCGACTTACATATGTCGGGCAGTTAGCCCAACAGACACAACACCCGCCTGGTTGGAGGATCCTCCCTTTTCTATGGGCGATGAGGAACTTTACACCCTGTTCCTCATACCCTCCTCCCACAACGCCACCCATTGATGCGGCAGATGGTAAAGTGGCTCTCGCGTTGCCGTTGGCTTGTATTATAATTATGTGTAGGTAGTCCGTAGATTTCTGGCCCACGTACATCGACCAAACGTACGGACAAGTGGTAACAGCAGCGGAGACACAAATCTACAGTGCGGGTCTGTGATCAGACTGCACGACTGATTAAAACTCATCCGCGCGAATAGGCGCGATCGCCGCCTATTCGCGGAACAGGCGCGCTCACCGCCTCTCTCCACAAATCCAATCCATTTCGCCGCCTCCATCCACCACGGTGGTGACCGGCTCTGTGTGTACACCACCTTATTGACATAGAACACGCGGACCAATCAGTACACTCCATGTCGTATGTCCAATAACGTTAATCTAGATAGAACGAACTAAAAGCAGTCTCTATTTTCGAAACGGAATCTAATGAACGAGTCGCATATCCTCTGTCGTAAAAAATATCTAACAATGGACATTCTTCTAGCTACTGAATTTAATGTCTGTTGGGAGAATTCTAGCGAGGTGAATAGAGCTTAAAACTATTACATCAGTGTGCCTGTCTTTCTGATCTTGTGTCTTTTTATTCCGATACAGTGCGGTTTTTTCTGCTGCAGTGGCAGTACGTAGCTGTCAACATTAAGAAGCATCACTAAATGGTAAAGGTTTTAATTTTTTTGACACAGGTTGTTAATGATCTGTTCATGTTCTGTGGCAGAATAACGCATGGTTCCTGAACATCAACACAAAGTTTACTTTAGCTTGTTTCTCCCGTGATCATGGCGCTTGCAATAATGTCAAAATAATAATTATTAGTAAAAATAATTGAACATCATGTAAGATATCCAAATAACAGTGTAAGTTTATGGTTATTCAGTTTATCGTCTGCCCACTGAATGTAACTGTGTTAATCAATTTAAAAATAACCCTGAAAAATACATTAACACTACTTAAACCAAAACTACATTCCTGCCAAAAAAAATGCGTGATGAATGTGTTTCACAAGTTTTCACTGAAATCCTGGGTTTAATTTTACAAAAACAAAGTTCCCAAAGAGACACCCTCATGTCGCATCGATCTCCTTACTTTATTAGCTTTTTCTCGCGGCTTTGTACGCTTGCCTTTTGGGATTACGTGAAATTTTATTGGCCAGACTAGAGACGTGGCGTGATAAGACGAGCCTTAATTGGTTACTGTACCCAAAGGACGGTGACATAGAATTCTTTTGTAACGCAGGAGATTTTGGAAGTTTTTTTTCATTTTAGCAGATAAAGGGTTTTAAGTTTTGAGGTCGTTTGGGCGACTAGGTTAGGCTGCTATGCTTTTCCATGATTGTACCTACTTGTAATAAATTCGATGGTGAGACTAATTTGAGTTTTATCTTACGCTAAAATAACACGCCTATAATCTCCAAAGGTTTAGGCAGAGGTGAACTCTTTACCACTGCTCATCCCAGCCCACGCTGGGCCCGCGTGGTGGATAATAGCCCATTCCCTGTTACAGAGAGGAGGCCAGTGTCCCAGCAGTGGAAACATTATAGGTTAATGATGAAGAACTCAATGTGGGTGTGCTCCTCACATTTCGCCAGTTGTTTAAGTGCCATGTCATCGAGCCATGCCATGCCTTGTACCCGGTTGATGTTAATAGTCTCGCCCTATTAACTCCATGAATTCTACTAAAAAATTCTTGATGGAATCCGGATGGAAATTCAAAATGAAACCGGTTTGAATTAAAAATGTCCTGCTGAACGAAGTGTTAAAAAATTGTTTTGTTACATCAGCGTTACCGAAGTGTCATTGCATGTTAGTGTAAACATGATTGAGTAAGCCTCTATAGACAGCTATAATATAAGGTTATTTAAACTTGTAGCTATCGGCTCATCCGTTTTTATTCATAGCACTATTTAAAAAAATAAGATAGTTGGCAAGTCTTTAACCTAATCACATTATTAAAGTTTCTGGAACCTAAATAGCTATTGTGTCACTTGGGATGAAAGTGGCTATTATTAGATGCTTTAGCTTTGTATCAGTCTCAAATATTATTAGACCCTAAGTTAGAAATAACTTTAGGTAGTCTACATTTTATCATCAACGTTTTATGAGGTAAGTATTAGTCTTATTTACCATCCATTCGGGACAAAGATTTTAATCTTGCTATATCTTTTTTTTTCCGGGTGGAAAATCATCAAATAACCCCTCCCGCTCTTAGGCAGAGCGAAAGGGAGTGTCAGACTTCTACTGACTAAAAACCACCCATGTTCCTTCTTAGCCCTTCATGTCGAAGCCGTGGTATCTCTTGCGAACAACCCGCAGCCCCGACGGGATCTAGCTATATCTTAATGTTTCATCGACAATGACATTCGAAATGTTTCGGTCACTAGTATTAAAAATCATATCTTTCGTTTCATGCAATTTGCAGCTCTCTCTCCCCAGAGCAAACATTGCGATCAAAGCTCTGCCACTGTGAAGGCAGTTCTAACGATGTTAATCTTTAATGCTGGATTATTTTAAGTCAGTCACAAAAAAGATCTCGTTTATTTTTTCACAAATTCTACGAAAAAGTCTCTTAGGACCAAAAAATGTAAATGAACATCGATTTTTCTTGTCCAACGTTTCACGTCATATTTCACAACAGCGAATGCACTTTGGATGGGAACTCGTCTGGCTGTGGCTTGCCAAATCACCTAATATCAGCGCTATGGCATCCGATTCAGTGTACTTTGGGGGAAGCATAGTGTGAAATGTTAGTTCAGACACGAATAAATAGAAAAATAACCAGAATAACGTACGATGAGTCGGGAAGTAAATATTTAGAAAATAGTTAACGTGACGAAAAATACTTTTGTAACACACAATAACATAACATCATGCCTGTAATCCCCGAAGGGTTAGGCAGAGGTGAATGTACACCTATATGTCGCTAGTTATGTGACTTCCAAGTCGTGTTTATTTTCCAGGTAGTTAGTTTTTACTGTGTTTTTGAAAAAAGTTAAATATATTTTTTCCATGACCCAATCACCTTTTTTCTCGCTCTGGGCAGAGCGGTAGGGAGTGTACTAGAAACCACTCATGTTTCTTCTTAGCCCTTTGTGTCGATCTCTTTCGAACAACCCGCAGCCCCGACGAGTGTTGGTCACCTCATCACCTCGCACTGAGCTTGTGGATTACGGTTCATTTTGACTCATAGCGAATAGGTCAGTGTCCAAGCTGTTTACGCAAGAGTATTTGAAACTTCCCCTGATAAAGATTCTTCTACCTCAAATCGAGAACCCTGGTCCTTTGTGCAATTTCCGGCTTTCTTCCAAACCCGGGTAAAACTATATAGTTTTATACATCAACCAAGTTTATATTGAATCTATAAACAAGAGGCAAATACCTACAAGAATTTGAACAAAGAATTTCAAGATTATTATTCTTAGAGGAGACAAAAGTTTTGTTTTCGCAGATACGTCAAGTAAAACAAAGTTAAAAATAAGAACCTATACTTGAAGCGTTTTAAAAGTTTCCTACTGTTGTTCTGAAGTGTAGGGTGTCGGAGATATAAAGGACTTCTTCCAACTCTCGTTTAAATAACAAGCTGAATTGAATCGTGAGACTTCCAACATAAAGTTTGAAATAGCAAAAAAAATCCATTGTATGGATTTATTGCACCAATGTTTTATGTTTTAGTATGCATACAGTTTGATTAGTTTTTCGGTGTTTGTGTGGATTGGGTGTACACTGTATACGTACAGGGTTATTTAAAAAAAAAGTTATTGATGTTTTGTACATAAATTGTGTTTGTTTTTGATGTGATAATCACATAGAAAGGCGTGCATAATACTTAAAGTGGTGAAAAACCTGTACTTTCATGTACTTGTGATGTTATTTTCTGGCTTATTAAAGTAAACAGCCTGAGGTTACTTTTAGCAAATTACCTACGTTGGGCTCAGGAATTTAATAACGTTTGTTTTGGGTCATCGGGGGATGAATGAAAAATGTATTAAAGCGTATTAACTTAGGCCGTTGTTTACTAATCTTTTTTTAGCATTTTCCATCATGTATTTAGGAAAACGTATCTATAGGGCGAAAATTGGTTTTCAAAGCGAACTAAGTTCCAAAACAATCATAAATTTATGACATTGTTGGGCAATTTTCTTGGACAATCTTAAGAAAAACCACGTGTCGAACACGCAACATTACAAAAATTTTCGTATTTAAGCTGCAAAAGCAAAAATAATCCTATTATTTCTATGGCAACATACAATTATCCCAATAAGAATATTTCCCAATACAAATCAGTATTCCGAACTAGTGTAGTAAAATTTTATCGCGCAATAAAAATGGAGTGTTCGAGTTTAGTACGAATATCGACAATCTAAGAAACGAAGGTCCCAACCTTATCCGGAACAACTGACAAAATAAAACGCGACAAAAATCGTAGTAATCTCACTGATTCCGATACAATAGAAATTTTTATTCCGCCGTTCGGAAGAGGAGATTATGAAGCGAGCATCGTTCGAACAATGGGCCGCTCAACTCTTCCTGTCATCAAAGATAATAAAGGGGAAAATATCGTGAGAAATTAAAATGAGCTCGGAGGTTGGTCAGTAAACAAGATGGGGTGGGGACTAGCAATTTTATTTTCCAATGTCGGATCAATAAGAAAAACTGGGACACAGGATATTGCTGGACATTGAAATGGAAAAAAAGTGTTTTAATTACACTCCCGTCGCTTTGAGGATAGCAGACATTGGACTTTTGTTGCGGCCATTGAAGCGTTTATTGGACACTGCTTTTTTTAAATATTTCTGCTGCATTTGTTTTAGTAATTTCTTTATTATTTTTTGCTGTGGAGTGTCTTGAGTCACTAAATTAGGGCCAACTTAATAGGCCACATTCTGTCAGTTTTAGATTCATAGTGGGATGATCTGCTTAAAAACATCGATTAAAGAGAGAGAAATAAGATTGACCTTATTGTAGTACAGAGGAAGAAAACAACAAACTAATAGTTAATTATTTAGTACTTTAATAATGTATGCAATGCATATCTAATGGACTTTATTATTGCTCTTCGCTCTTTTAGACAACTTTTGAATTGGACTGCATAAAAAGACAGTCATTTTTAGCTGTCAGTGTTAACGTAACATCACGCCTGTAATCTCCAAAAGGTGCGCAGGTGTGTAGCTTTACACCCACATTTCGCTTGTCATATTTAAGTACAATGTAATATGGGGCAAGCCTATTACCATTAACCAGGTATAAATCCAGTCTCCGTGGCTATTACTGAGAATTTCCTGATGGAAAACCCTATAACAATTTGTCCGGCCCAGAAATTAAACCCAGGACCAGGCAGTGTGTGTGTCTTGTCATTGTTATGTTTTAAATACCTACTTAGAAATAATAAACACACAGTACAGCAGTTTTTTTTTATTTACGAGTCTTCATATATTGTAAATTGTGTAGAGCAGTGGTGGCCCAGTGGTTGCAGCTCCAACTTACGAAAAGTGAGTCGTGGGTTCGAACCCAGGTAGGCACATTACTTTGTGTAATTTATTTCATCACCACTGCTCTCAAAACGGTGAAGGAAAACATCGTGAGGAAACCGGCATGTTCTAAAACCAAAAAATTCGAAGACATGTGAAATCTGCCAATCCGCACTCACGTGTGGTGGATTATAGCCCATACCTCTCCTAAAGAGGAGGCCTGAGTCCCTGCAGTGGAAACATTATAGGCTGATGATGATGATGATGATATATTGTATTCTAGGGAATCCATTGTAAAGTTGAATTGAAAACCTACATAATTCATTTTAGTTAGAATCACGAAATAAAGTTAATTCCATACACGTGTCTCGTTACATGCCTAGCCAATCGAGTAGCACTCAAAATATAAAATAAATACCCATATAAAAGGCTGTATCATGTACGCCAATATTTAAAGTTTATAGCTCAACAATTCAAATGGGCTTTAGTTTGCGTTTATATTTTAATAAAACCGACTTCAAAAACACAAAAAAGTGAAAAATAACTTTAGCTTCTGAAGTCGGTGACTTTTGTTTGTTTTATTCAGTTTTTTTGTCACCGACTTTAGAAGCAAAAGTTATTTTTCACTTTTTTGTGTTTTTGAAGTCGGTTTTATTTTTTGCAAAAAAGTTTTTTTATTTTTCCATTTTTAGTTGTAATATCCTTTACAAATATTTGATATTCATTAATTTTACGTTGTTAACAATACATGTCACGGTAATAGGCTTATCCGCAATAAAATGGAACTTAACATACCTAACTCTCGAAATCTGGGCGTCCTGTACACATCTGCGTACGCCGTCCGAGCATACAGGCGTGATGGTAAGTTAAGATGTTGCGTAAACAATAAACATCCAAGCGATTGCAGCAATCACGACAGATTTGCCGTCTATTTTTGAAGAGTTCTATTGTATATCTCCGAAGATCAGGATCAGATCTTCACCAAATTTAAATGGGACCACCTCAGGAGTATACTCTTTCAAATAAAAAAAGAATTTTGAGAATCGGTTCACAAATGGAGGAGAAATCAGGTAACATACATAAAAAAAAAAAAAAAAAATACATACACACGAACATATAACCTCCTCCTTTTTTGAAGTCGGTTAATAAATTGACTAAAATGTACGAGTATGCAGTATTTTCAACAAAGAGGAAATGGAAATGCCTGTACCGAAGATTTTAAGAGAGAGATCACTAGATGAATCATAAACAGAGAAAAAATCATCTACTAGGTTTTCGTCTAGGTTAGGTAGGATTCGATCACCGCACGGAACAAATGTTTGTATGGCCTACAGATAGTTGTTTTGGGTCTGAGTATTAGTTTATGTGAGTTTATATGTCTGTGAACGGACCCACGATACAGGAGAAATTCCTAGTGCGGGGCAAACTTAAAAAAAAACCCTGACGGTGCTTGTAACAGCGCCAAAATATCGGAACCACGAAACAAATAGTTAACATGGCAAATATCCCGTTATAAATGTTAATAAATATATTGGGCCCGGCTCCTAGTCTAACCGGATGCACCTGAATACCAGTATTTTATCTGTACCTGACCTCTACAACTCAGTTAGCACTAACTGCGGTACTCAGAGATATTTAATGATTACTTAAGCTGTCACTTAGTAAAGATTTGACATACTTTTGTATGACAAAACTGCCAAAACCTTTACTAAGTGATGGCCTAAGTAATCATTAAAGCTCTCTGAGTGCGGCAGTAAGTAATATAAACCTTTGGTTAGACTGATTGTCAGACTTCTGGCCGCTAACTACCTGTTACGATCATCAAAGATGTACAAATCACTGTCGGGAGTAACGGCTTAATATACTTTCGGGGGCACGGAGGAAACTCCGTATAAAATGGGCGGTCACCCATCTACCTGCCAACCTAAGTAAGCGTGGCTTAAACTGAGGTTTGATTCTAGTGGCTGTAATTATCTAACTAGGAGCTCCTCCAAGTATCCTAGTATATATGAGAGCATAAATGTTGGTTGGGTTAAAGTATACACAGTGTCTATCAAGACACTGTGTATACTTTAAAGTTTACTTCAAGTCATCATCAGCCTATAATGTTCCCACTGCAGGGACTCAGGCCTCCTCTCTAAGAGAGGGATGAGTTTTAATCCACCACGCGGGCCCAGTGCGGATTGGTAGATGTCACATGTCTTCAAAATTTTGGTTCTAAGCCATACCGGTTTCCTCATGATGTTTTCCTTCATCGTTGTGAGAGCAGCGGTGATGATATAAATTACACAAAGTAATGCCCCGCCTGGGTTCGAACCCACGACTTACGTAAGTCGAGGCCGCCACCGCTTAGCTCGCCGTCGGTCCGTCTTATGACGAAGACAGGCCGTGTCGACGGCGCGTTTGTGTTCCACGCGCGCCTCATAGAGATGTCAGCAACATGGAGCTGGCAAGGGCCAACACCCGTCGGGGCTGCGGGTTGTACGAAAGAGATACCGCGGACTCGGCATAAGGGTTAAAAAGGAACATGGGTGGTTTTAGTCAGTAGAAGTCTGACACTCCCTTCCGCTCTGCCCCAGACCGGCAGTGGTTATTTGATGATTTCCCACCCCCCAAAAAAAACTTGGGCCACCGCTTTTTCAAGTATGTCACATGATCTCAGATTTTGGTCCTTCGAGACGCCTTTCGAGAAACATGCGTAATGACCTTGTCATAGTGTGTCGTGTGTCACCCAGATAAATGATCGTCTGTCGCTTATTATTTTTTATGTCTCTTAAACCCCCGGAGCTGATAGGATTGTGGTCATATTAACGAAGGTATGCTGTCAACGTGCGTCGTTTCGAGGATTTCCATAATTTTAATTAAATTAGCTACAATCAGATCTCAGTCACAAAAAGAGCGACTTCGGTCAAGTGTCTTAAAGTACATCTGAAGTTGCCAAAGTGTGTAATGATTTGTGTCGAGTTGGTACTGTTTGATGTCGCATACAGGACGCAGCAGTTTTTTTTTCACGATTTCACAGTTCTTCCCGTGGACCAAAGGTACTTGTGTTCTGTTCCACGGCCTGAAATATGGCCACGCCTTTCTGGTACAGGCTGTATAATACTCTAACAATAATAACACTATATTATAGTGTTTATATTATACCTACCTACTCGTACCTTAAAACAACTGTTATAAATAACAGTATATATTTCCGTCCGTAGATATCGAGATCAACGTCCCAGCAAGTGGTACTCCGCGAGGCGACGCGGGCGCTCGCCGGGAGGTACCGGTGCGAGGTGTCCGCAGACGCGCCCTCCTTCCACACGCAAGTGCGGTCGGCGTACATACACGTTGTTGGTAAGTCATACGAATAAGTTTTAGGTTTCCGCTTTAATAGGATTATTTTGTTATAAACTTATTAAGCTGTAACTTTCCGGTATAAAATGGCTTTGTTAAGCGCGGATACCAAACAAATTTGACTGGCCTGTTGGTCTAGTGGTTAGTGACCCTAACTGCTATGCCGGAGGTCGTGGGTTCGATTCCCACCCAGGACAAATGTTTGTGTGATGAGCACGATCATTTGTTCTGTGTCTGGGTGTAATTTATCTATAATATGTATGTATTTAGAAATATATAAGTATGTTTATCAGTTGTCTAGTACCCAAAACACAAGCTCTGCTTAGCTTGGGACTAGATGGCGTTGTGTGATAGTTGTGGAATATTATTATAAAAAAAAAAAAAAAAAAAAAAAAAATGAATTCATAGTTTCCTAATAATTCATGAAAAAAACACTTTTTGTTTTACTTTTTGATACACACCTTTTTTTTACCTACTACAGTTTTCGGCTCCATAGAAATCTCGTCTGCAGCTCGGGTGTGAATTCGGCTTCGAATGCAATAACAAAGTTTCCCCACTAATATTAAAATGTGAAGAATATTTATGTACAAAAAGCTTCTGTCTATAAATACGAAACTACATATATGAAAGCAATTATTACGTATTCAGGCCATTAAATTGTAATATTCGTACATATTATATTTCAATTGGCCTAATTTATTTTCATTTCATTTTTAATTGTTAACTTTCAACGAGTTATTATGTCGTTAACTTGTGCCTATTTTAATGTGTTCTTCTACCACAATAAACAACAAAAATAGTTAAGTGAGGCACTATGAAATAATAAGGTCAAAACCCTTTAAACTATTTGCCTTATAAGTATAAAAAAGCCTTAATTTTTCCAGTTTTATTTTCATTCTACCCGCTTACTTAATAGTCTATTACAATTTTCTTCTCGCGCAAACAACACTTTGTTCAGTATTCCTTTTTAATTAACTGCGTTGCTTGCAAGTTTTAAGATGCTTTATTATTCTCGAGGGGTCTTCTAGTGCTGACCGCTTTGTCATGTTATTGACAGGAATTTTGTACAATTTATAGTTCGTTCTATGGTCGTTCGTGTATTGGGCTGCGGGTTATTCGCAAGAGGTACCGCGGCCTCGACATAAAGGACTAAGACGGAACATGGGTGGTTTTTAGTCAGTAGAAGTCTGACACTCCCATTCGTTTTGCCCAAGACCGGGATATTTGATGATTTCCCACCCCAAAAAAAAAGAAAAGATAGCTCGTAATACTAAGTAAGAATGATATAGCAAGAAAGGATGTGTTTCATGAGATGACGAGAAACAGAGAAGTATGGAAAAAAATGAAGAAGACATGCTGCGCCGACCCGAAATGAATTTGATAACCTCGAAATACTAAGATATTATAATTTAATGAATGAGTAAATCAATTTCAAAATCTCCACCTCAGCAAGGAAAACCTGCGGTGATTCACAAATAACTCTGCCCTGGTAAATGTGGTGCTGTTCAATAATATAAAAAATGGGGGCAAATCGTGTCCAGCGTGTCCTAATTTTCGTTTACTATAGAAACGGATGGACGCTACCGAAAGCACCAAACTAGTCGTACCCTACCTAAACCACTTCCTAACGTATTAGCTGGGAGCATGAAATGGAACAAACTCCCAGTCAACTGCTTTGCAACTTAATAAATAGTCATATACTAATCATTGTATTTACAAGTACATATTTTGAAAAATACAACTAGGCGACCTAGGTACATAGTAGAAGTTACTATAAATAATGTGCGCTCGAAATACCACTAGCAAATAAAGCCTGTCCAGTAGAAATTTTCCGTCTCGTAAGTAAACATTTTATCCCTGAATCAGCTCAGAAAATAGAACAATCCTCGATAATAAGTACGTAAATAAGGCTTCTTATACAGTAAAGCTTAACGAATAAATTGTATAAATCTTGACACAATTTGTAGGTAATCACATAAACTTGCGAGTAAATTTCGTGGTACCGTAAAAATAGTTGCTATTATCATATACACAAAGCCTATAACTAAAGCTATTGTTGGGGACCTATTTGCATGGTGGAATGGCTGGCCATCGATCCGGCTACCCTCTTAGTTGGCAGAATAAGGATGAAGCAGTAGTTTTACTCAGAAAATTGTGATACGTGGTTAAATTAAGATTCACGGCATGATCAATGTTTGTTAGTTTCTGATCCAAACATTACCTACCCCTTTTTTTATTTTTAAACATAGAAAAGGCCTGTAGGTAATGTTTAAATGCGGACATAATTAATATAGTATGACGTCATAAAACCCAAAAAATTGGCAACAGCCGGACGCTAATATAATAAGCTTCACATCATCACCTTCATCTTTCTTTTCATTTTTGTATTTGTTTTTCATCTATCGCAGCACCATGCTAAGATAGGAGTCTTTTTGGCCTCGCACAGGTCTTCTTTTTGTTATTTAGTTTGAGATTCTTTTTTTATTATTATTTTTGTAGTTCCTGTGCTTGTCCCAAATAAATATTTTCTTTCTTTCTTTCCTGCCCTCGTCACATGGGGTCAGCGCAACACATTTTATTTTCCATTCTCCTCAACCATCCCGCTATCACTGCCATCCAAAACATGAACTGAATCTAATTCAGTTACAGTGGCAATGCCAGTTACTTGTGATAACCATACTGGGCGTCAAAATACTAAGAACGAAAATATACAAATTGTCCTTCTGCATTCCTTCTAATCATGCCTTGGTTTCATAGTACAACGTAAACATGTTGGTTCAACGTTTTATCCACAACCGATGTCCGTTATACAGAAACTCTTCAATATTCAAAGTACATATCGGGAATGAGGGGAACAAAAATAGTATAAGAAACTTTTCGGAGTTAAAAACGCGGTCAGGTGTTCGAAGCAAAATATTTTTTGTGTCGAAAATTGCTGTGTATAATATTAGTATGCTCTAGAAAGGTTTTTTGTGGAAGCTGTAAAGAGCAGGGAGAAAATGTTGATAGGTTATTACTGCTTTTAGGTGTATATTTAGGGCAGTTGATGCGATCGGTGTTATGAATGACCTATTTTCTGGTTGGAAACCAGTTGGTGATGTTTATTATGTTATTTTTGATGTGTGTGTGTGTATGTATGAATCGTTTAATTTTAAACAGTCTTTATTTGTAGTATGGTCAGTATTTTCAGAGATCTGACCAAAAAAAACCACATTTAACCCTTTTGTAATATTGGTTTAGATTAAGATTATATATTGCCTCGTTGGTCTAGTGGTCGCAAGCGCGACTGCTGAGCATGTGGTTCTGGGTTCGATTCCCGAGTCGGGCAAAGTGTTATTGACTTTTTCCATCAGGAATTTATCAGTAACAGCTACGGAGTCTGGATTTGTGCCCGGTTGATGGCAATAGGCTCGCCCCCTATTACATGGGACTTAAACGTAACTGGCGATGCTTCGGGGATTACAGGCGTGATGTTATGTTAAGATTATATAACTGTTGTATTCAGATCTATAACCTTCTCGAATATTAGTAAAGTAACAGCCGTCTAACCCACTATTAAATTCAATTTTGAACCGAGGTGTTGCCCACAACCCGCAATTAAAATCAATTCTAGATGAAAACACAATCGCTACCAAGAGGTGGTCCCATTACCACTGTGGGCTTAGGAAATTCAAAATAGCAGCCCCGAGTCTAGATTTGTGGCCGATTAATGGTAACAGGCTTGCCCCCATTACATGGAGCTTATAACACAAATAGCTAGAGGGTCTGTCATGATAATAAGTTTCACTATAATTTATCGGAATAATTTGATTGGTTTTGCATGCAGAGTAAAAACAGTTGTAGGTTTTAATTTAGTGTCTAATGCTCGCCTGGGTGATGTATGCGTGTGAAATCATCAAATGACTCTTACTGCTCTGGGCAGAGCGGTAGGGAGTGTCAAACTTCTACTGACTACTGACTAAAAACCACCCAAGTTCCTTCTTAGCCCTTTGAGTCGAGGCCGCGGTATCTCTTTCGAACAACCCGCAGTGCCGACGGCGAGTTACTTAGCCCTTAGAATAAAAAAGGCTTGATGTTTTTAAGAGAGCATACGAATACAATGAGTACGGAGAAAGAGACAGATATAAATAGTGGCTTTAAGGTAGCTTTTCAGTTCGTGATTTAACACCCACGACGTCCTGCAAAAATCTGACATAATCTTGGCCGGATTCTCCAGAACAATTCATTTTCCCATTACAATAAAAACTTTATCACAGTATATGAAAGGATTTCAGATAAACGTTCATGTTTAAGTTTACACGATCATGAAATCTCTCGAACAGTATATTCAATGAAAACGGAAAAACATTTGTAAATTATCCGGAATACGAGTTTTTGGCACAAGATGCAGGTATACGAAATGTTTGGGAACTCACTCGGGTTTAAGTGACATTAAAGTGCTTACATCTTTGGATAGCATTAAGAATATTATTGAGTTCGGAAACGAGTTCGAACGGGAAACGGTTCTAAAGCTAGTACTAGGTACACCATTTTGTTACACATATTAATTAGTAAAAATACTAGTATTCTTGGCAGATGGATAACTTTTTGTTGGGAACCACATGCTTTCAGCATCCCACTTTACGTTAGGTTCTTGACTTTACCGTACGACACTCCCTCGTTGTCACTTACCGTGCGCACAGACAGACCAATTAATATTTCACTCAACTAGTCATTATAGTCCTTTATATCAAAAATAAGTTTTCTCACCTAGAGTTTGATACTAAAACAATAGTGATTACATGAAATAATTAAGCGTATTTCAGGACAGACTTGAACATAAGTATTTTTAACAATTCCAGTCTCCCAGATATCATCCAATAGTTAAGAAATATCAATAACAACAGACCGTTTATGGACCATTTATCAAAACGTCACAAGCAAAATGATTATTACAGCAACTTATATAGGTCCTTTTTATAACATGGAGGTCGCAAAATCCTTTAGCAGTTTTTCATCCGGCGGTCAGCCATTCTCCTATTTTTACTGACAAACTCGCTGCGTACAAATTGAAACGTCTTCTTTTGAATATGGTTAATTTAGTGGACTCCGAGGGCGGTTTTTTCCTAAAGTTTTACGTATAAAGTTAGGGAAATAAAATGGTATGGTTGTACGAGAGTGCGGAGTTAGGGAGTGAACACACTATCGATGTCAAGGAGAGGTGGTCAGTAAGTTTTTGACACCTCGTCGGTTTTGTCGTCCCAATTGCTACTACCAACATCCATTAAAAACCAAGTTTCCTCCGTACCTCGGAAAGGACATTAAGCTCTCTTCTTTGGCAGGCGTTACAAGTAGTCTGTGGCCTGAAAATCTGACAACCAGTCTTGCTATTACCAAGAAAATCGTACTATTACCAAATATTAACTGAGTTGTGGAGGTCTGACGTCAAAATAGTTAGGAAAAGGCTAGGCAGACGATGAAATGTGGTCACTCCCTTATATGTAAATGTTTGGTGTTCCAACGTCGAGTTGAATGGTGGTCCTAATATACGGAAAAAGATGAGTGTGGTTTGTATACTGGTCATGTTTCGGCATGGAAATGAAAGAGCGGACAGGCGGCGCGTTTTGATTTGTAAGGCGTAAAGGAATTGGATTACTATGGTGCTTTGTTTTAATTCGTTTTTGCGGTGTGGATTTGAGTGGTGTAAGTCTGTATTAATTTGTTTTTGAACGACGGAATATAAACACATGGTGTGAGGGATATCATGACAATTTTTTTACCAAGTATTCAGATTCTAAACCAAGTAGGGCTAAAATATTTCCTGCCAGGGTTTAAGAATTTGTTCGAAAGAGGTGACTGTTTCGAACAATTTCCTCCTGGAACACAATGAAATAAGAAGGAATGCAGACGGGTCAGTTAGAGTCTGAAACTCCCTTTTGCTCCACCCAGAGCGGGAGGAGCTATTTGATGATATACAATCGCTAAAAAAATCGGTCAACACACAACACAATGCACAATTCTCCTTACATTATGTTTAGCATTAATAGATACCAACTAAGTAATTGACATTCATCATCATCATCAGCATAGGCTGATAATAACGAACGTTCCCACTGCAGGGACTCAGGCCTCCTCTCTAGGAGAGGCATGAATCATAATCCACCACGCGGGCCCAGTGCGGGTTGGTACATGTCACATGTCTTCGATTTTTTTGTTTCCAAGACATGCCAATTCCCTCACGATTTTTTCACCGTTTTGAAAGCTAACTGGGTTGTGAAGGTCAGATAGGCCGTCGCTCCATACAAAATACAGGTATTGAGCTGCATCGGTTTGACTGGAAGCCTTAAATTAACCAAAAATACATCTACAAATACAAGTTTATTATTTAGTTGAATCCGAATGAATGTAATGAAATCAAAACAACACTTTAAAAACAAAATGGCGACTGTTAAACGTCAATATTCTTATTGTGTTTTAGTCCAGTTTTATTTTTAAACTTTCGCCTTTTTCGAAGCGAATTTTATAGGAGATTTTATTAGTAATTTTTCGTTTACAGCCTTTTAAAAACGCCCGGATTGATGTAGCTATAAATTTTGTGGCTACTTTTTAAAGCTGAATTTTATAAGTCCGTTATTCAGGTTGGCTTTTAATGAAAATAAGGTTTTTTTTAGTATCAACCTGTGGTATTCGAGGCAATGGGTTAGTGAGTTATTTACCTGTGGAGTTGTTATTTTAATTTTAATAAAGTGCTGGAAGGTAGCAGTATTTAGATCTGTAATACAAATAGTATTTTATATATTCAAGAGTTGGAAACCACAACAAACTACTCATTGTTCAGAAAGCTGATAATAAGGTTATTTGTGATTGTACGATTCTTTTAACAGACAGAATATTTTAAAGAAAAAGTATTAACATGACTATTAATAAATTCAAATTCAGTAATTAAATGTAAGATTATTATTTATGTATCGACATTTCATTTCCCAAAAATCAAATATTAAAAAATAAACGCCAAAATCTATAAAACAGTCGGGTATACACAAAAACGTGGATAACTTTTAAAATATAATATGAACCAATCTTCGTACGACGTTTATGAATATTTGACCGCGAAGTATATACTCGATTACTATAGGAGTAAACGAGGGAGCCGGAGGGCGTAATCACGTATAGGTATTTTATTACGTTATTTGACCGACCGTGGGTGGGAAAGTAAATTAGCTTGTTGCTCTCTGATGCGGGGGATGTGAGAGAGAAAACTTGGCATTTTCATGGTCTTTTTGTATTGTTTTAGGATCAGAACTAGATAATATTATTACTCGTGTAAGTTTGAGTAAGAAAACTAAGTGGTATTAATTTGATATTGCAACAACAGAATACATGACGACACGGTGACGGCACGGTTGGTGCAGTGGCTGAGCGATTGGACTGCTGGGCTGCGTGTCGCGGGTTCGATCCCCGCACGGAACAAATATTTGTATGGCCTACAGATAGTTGTTTCGGGTCTGGGTATTTGTGTATGTGAGTTTAAATGTTTGTGAACGCACCCACGATACAGGAGAAATTCCTAGTGTGGGGCAACGTTTTTTTTAAAAACAAAACAAAACAAAACATATTAATACATTATTAAACAGTATTTTTGAACTGCACTACATGCTAAGCAAATATATTTATTTAATAAAAGTTTTATTAATCTTTTAGTTTTTTCTATGTTGGGGTTAGCTACCTCCATATTCTACAAATATATAAGTTATATTAGGTGTTAATAACTAGATAACAATAAAGTGACAATACTATCAACTTAAATCAGGAACATGATCTCAGAAAAGTCCTCTCTAATAAAATTGAATCACTCGAAACTAAACCCTATCCGTTGTTCAACACGGAACCCACCCAATAACCCCCACTATGCAAGTACCAAAAACCGATATTAAAAACAATAAATAAAACCTAGCACACAATTTTGACTCGAATAGAACCCTAAAAATTTACGGACAGCCCTTTTTAGCCGAATACAACTTTACGTTGTATGGGATATGAAAATTTTCACCCGAAACCGTAATTGACAATGGTCGGACAAAAGTAATGTCCAGGATTATTTTGGAGCTGTTTTTATGTTCTTTCTTTCTGTTTATCATTTTTAGGTACTTTTTGGCTCGTGTGGTCTGCGAAACGTGTGCGATTTCGAAACTTAAATATCTCGGAACGCGAGATTTCTTTTTTATATAGTACACATTCTTAGATGTGCGATGTGTGACGGAGGAGCTCGTGGCTTAATAAAAACTGCCACTCGGGTCGATCTTTAGGTAAAGCTGTGCTTGCCTAGGTTGGTCTGTGGATGGGTGACCGCCCGACATACCAAGTTTCTTCCGTGCCTCGGAGAGCACGTTAAGCTGTTGGTCCCGGCTGCCATATATAGATCTTTGGCAGTCGTTACAGGTAGTCAGTGACCTGAAATTCTGACATCCAGTCTTACCATAGAGTATCGTATTACCTAGTATTAACTGGGTTGTGGAGGTCAGATAGGCAGTCGCTCCACGTAAAATACTGGTATTTAGCTGCATCCGGTTAGACTGGAAGCTGACCCCAACATAGTTGGGAAAAAGCTAGGCAGATGATGACTCATTCCACATAATAAGAAAGAAGAATAGATTATACAGTTGTTACTAAACCAAAGCATGAGTATTGTTACCGAACGATAAATCTGCAGAATAAAACGAATAATCCGGAAAATACATAAGAAGAACTAAAAATAAATTATTCGTCTCTTCCATTGCACAGAAAAACTCAATCCCTTCTCAACTACTTACATAAAATGCAGCAGAAAAGATCAAAGTAGGGGCCACCGTTTTATACGATAAAAGACCTTCTTTCAGCGAGAACCCTCCCCTCCCGCCCCTATATTTTCTCCTTCAACAAAAAGCCACACAATTAAGTAGCTGTTAATTCCTTATTTTATTTATTTTCCAAGCTATGTTGGACGTCAAGTTCATGCAAAAATAAGCTAGGAGCGAGCAAAATAAGCCGCTTGGTTGCCCGTGAACTGTTCACAATCGAGCCAGCTTTGTTTGTTCGTGTTACGAACGCTGTGTGGTAGTTGACTGTTTTGTAAACATTTTATCAAATAACAGCACAATTTTAGTAACTTGTGAATGTCATTTTGACAGGTTTTAATATTTGTTTATAAAATAGTTTCAGCGATGTCAATTGTTCATTATTGACGGATATTGTAGTTAGGACAGTTCAATATACTTTTGCAAAATGGAAAAAACTAAAGTTCAAATTATAATAAAACTTATCCAAATAGAGTCACAATCTTAGTAATTAAACATAGTCATAATCTAAGTGGAAATCCCAGAAGCATCGCGACGACAACCTGACTTTGACTGTTAAAACCCACTGAATTTTCCCTCGTCTAAATAGATAAATATTTCATAACTTCATCAATACTTTTTACGTCTTGATATTGAATCCAACTTCGCAGAAGTTTATACTCTAAAACTAATATGGAAATACATCAAAATATCATAAAATTCTCGATGAATATTGCTTATCGTAAGATCGCAGCGAAATGTTATTGGTTCAAGAGAGCGTAAGATTCTTTATGCAAGAGGGATTTTTATCGGAACCATTCCTAAGATGTGTTTATCCAGGTGGAAAAAAATTATGGGGTCTTCTGCCAGTTTATGGGGTTATCTTTTCATACTTAAATGGTAATTTAATAAAGTACTTTCACGCTTTTTGTTTGTAACTAAAGATTATTATCAGGAGATAGCGTAAAAAATGTAGATGCTTTGCAATGATGCTCCTATAGATCATTTTACAGTTTAATATTTTAATCGTGTTTTTTTGGTTTTACTATGAATTTTTTGCTGGGACAGATTTTAAAGTTGCAAATCTGTAGTAGTTATGTGAAACACATTAAAACACGTCCATAATCTGCTCTGTTCCACTCCTGCAGGGCTATTTCGTATCTTTTTAAATGTCAGTGGCTATCATAGAGTCCATCAATTAACTGTCAAATGATTAGTTTAGTATACCATAACATAACCATTTGACAGTGAATCGATGGACACTATGATAGCCACTGACATTTAAAAAGATACACAATAGCCCTGCTAGGCAAAGATCTCCATCCATTACTTCTGTGGCGACAGCGACATCTATCGCAACACATGCGAACTAAATTGGCAATTCCTACATCGCGCTATCAACATTATCCGCGACATTAGCCTATATAGAAAATCCCGACTTACATATGTCGGGCAGTTAGCCCACCAGACACAACACCCGTCTGGTCGGAGGATCCTCCCTTTTCTATGGGGGATGAGGAACTTTACACCCTGTTCCTCATTCATCCCCCCAAACTGGTGACCCCGAGCATGAACGTCAGCGCAGCCTTCGTGCAGCTACTTCAAACGTCATCATCACTTCCTCAAGCCTTCGAGCAGCGAGTCATACCGTCAGCCAGCAACCACGGCTTCAAAGGGTATCCTGACCACCAGCATGCAGCGGAAGCGCATACCTGGTCATCACCCTCAGCCTCATCAGCGACCTTGGCACAGCACACTGCACTTCGGCCGGTCAGCAAGCAGAGACGTACTTCTCTCCTGGTCGACGCAGCAGCCAGCCACTACGCAGCAACAGCATCACTCCGACCCACTGGAGCATAATGCAGCATCACCCCGACTCACTGGGGCATCACCGCAAGACAGTTCCGACTCACCGAGAACTACGCGGCATCCGGTTCCGACTCACTGGAACCTTCCACTGGCCTGACAAGCATCAAGACTCAGTCTGCTATCGACCACCGGTCTCGGAGGGGAGTGATGTGGCGACAGCGACATCTATCGCAACACATGCGAACTAAATTGGCAATTCCTACATCGCGCTATCAACATTATCCGCGACATTAGCCTATATAGAAAATCCCGACTTACATATGTCGGGCAGTTAGCCCACCAGACACAACACCCGTCTGGTCGGAGGATCCTCTCTTTTCTATGGGGGATGAGGAACTTTACACCCTGTTCCTCATTCATCCCCCCAAACTTCCATTTCTCACGCAATATAATTAACAGTACAAAAAAACTAAAACAAATCTAAAACTTTTACCAATAAACAGTTACTTACCACAACCCAACCAGCCTTTGCTCTGCTTGAGCCTTTTATTCTTTAGTTTTGTTTTTTTATTCCCCATTCTTCTTACTGTACATGCAAGCGGTCGCAAATCCGATTTGTGTATCTCCAAGCTTTGAATCGGACCACTGGCATTTTAGTTTTAGATAACTTTGTTCTGTTAAAATGTCCGATCGATAGAGACCTGATTTAATCAGACCTAAGTAGGATTTATTTGGTTTGCTACGGATTTGGAATGGCAATTAATTTGGTTGTTTTCTTGTTTTGTAATGCTTTCGTAATAACGTATTAAGGAGGTCAAGGGACCACAAAAGGGAGAAAAGATCGTTACGAAATGTTTGAGAAAGAAATTCTAGTAGATATAATCAAACCGCTTATGGTATAGTAGTAGCAGGATGCTTTTACTGGTTGCCCTGTGAAAATAGAGTTGACTGAGCACAGTGAAGCTACGTCCACGAGGAGGTGGTGATGGCATCTTTGGAGACTGGAGTCGATGGAGGTAGATTGTCAGTCGAAAGGGGTCCAGTAGCCACGCTCCTCGGAAATGAGAGACCGATTGAAGAAGGGGGCACAGTGAATTATGATGCTAAGTCAATAGATTATCCTTAGAGAACGACAAAGATAGATAATACGTAGAAGACAAGACGTAAAGACCCGTCTCTGCCTAAGATTAATAACCCTAGACAAAAATAGCAAGACGGCATTTATGGAGACTCTATTAATATTATCATAATATGTCCAAAGCAAGCACACATTCTGCAGGAGACAGCCTAAGCTAAACAGAGCCTAATAATTCAGCAGATGATATCACAGACGCAGAGAAACCAACTATATTATAGAGGTCACTGAGCAAACTGTATGTTGGTCCAGGTCGCATATATTTTGCACTAAACTAGTACAAAACATGCTGAGTAAAACACGTCCGTACGAACTTACACAATTATAGAAGTATGAAGTATGTTTGTGAGACTGCACTACTCAGGTGTATATGGCGTACCTGAATGCATGACTATGATCTGATTTATAAGTATTTGATGAAAGTATAATCAATGACGACACAGTTGGCGCAGTGGCTGAGTGATTGGACTGCTGCGCTGCGTGTCGCGGGTTCGATCTCCGCACGGAACAAATATTTGTATGGCCTGCAGATAGTTGTTCCGGGTCTGGGTATTTGTGTATGTGAGTTTAAATGTTTGTAAACGCACCCACGATACAGGAGAAATGCCTAGTGTGGGGCAACGTTTAAAAAAAAAAAAAAATGCCAAGTTGAATCAAATTCATATGCAATTACTCTCTTAAGAGAACTAGATAAACAATAAAATATCTGGGAAGGCACGTACTTAAAAGATTTTGATTATTTATCTTTACAATTTTTCTCATTGAAATTGAATACTTAATCTTCAGAAAAACACTTTAAGAGTGACGTAAAATTAGAATATCGGGTTCAAGTATGTAAAAAAAATCTGATAAAAGCTTACAAATTGTGGGTGAAACTACAAATTGGCTTCCGTAATTACGTTTCCCAACCCATTTGTCCCATTGTTATCGAATACTTTTGGATCAAAGTGTAGTTTCAGGATTGAATTGTAACGTTTGAATAGAATGACAATTTAATATTAATAGTACTTTCAAATTCGTGACCCTTAAGTAAAGTAACCATTAAAGTCTCACGAATTTCACCCATTCTAATATTATTAAGCTAGCTAAATACCTCTATTCTTTCATTCCTTACCTCAACTTATCTTGGTTTAAAGCCGCTCAATAAAATAAAGGATAATTTTCTCATTAATCTTCTTCAACAGAGCTACACTCTTGTCAATTCACCTTCTGCCTCTATCTATAGAGAGCAGTTCCTTGACCTACTTTACCGTCCTTCACTTCCTCTTTCAAATCGTGTCAAATATTTAAATAAAGCATAGTATTCTATACACAAGTATTGACAATTCATTGCAATTTATAGGTTAAGGCAGACGATTGATACAATTCAATTTAAGCTTTGAGAGATATTTCCGAGCTGAACAATTAAAATTGACAATTTGAAAGTGTAGTTGTTAGTCTTAAATCTAAAGATTAATAGACCAAATGATTGCTTAAGGAAGAAATGTTCCAACTTTATAGTGAAAATTATGACCTACTTTAAAATGGTATTACTCGTGCCATTAACTTAGAACACACTACTTTCATATATCGTGTTTATTAAGAAACTTTTAACCATGTGAAGTTTTATTCTTCTTTTATATCATACTTCAGTTTTAATAACCTAATAATTCACAAACTCTCAAGTCCAATTCTTATATTCATGTCAAAATCATATTCGTAGACTACGTGACGAATGTCCACACAAGTTTCGCCACAAACAAGCGCCTGTCGGTGAAAAACGTTCCCACTTTTCTAATAAAACGGGAAAACTTTTGTTACTGGTTGTCTGTCATCACAAATCCATGGTTCCCTACCGGAATCTTTTGTAGGGGATTTCTTTTACCCCTTGATTTATGTTGGTATGCGTTTTCCCCTACCATTTATATGGGGAAGCAGGCTTACAGCCCTGTAAGCCTTATTATTAACTCGTTTTATTTCTTCAATTTCCATTTACGAGTTTGATTATAAGGGATGTCTGTTGTCTCGTGTTCGTGATTTTCTTGAGGAACAAAGTTTTTGTATTTCGGTTCCATGATGAATGTTCTTTTGCAAGTTGTTCGGGTTATTCTTCTCTTGGGAACTGTGTTAGCGTATTAAAAGGCTTTGATGCGTACGGCCGTGTTGATGAATGGAACTGGGGTTCGTAGTTGGACTATATATCTTCTATTCTATACATATTATAATAAATCTGTAGAAAAAAAATTTTTGTACATCGAAAATATTTAAAAAAGTATAACCAACAGAACTCATTTCCAGCATTTTTAGAATTTTTGTCTGTTTGTCTGTTTCGATGACTAAGCATCACGTAAACGTTACGAAACCAATGTAGGTAACTTTTATACATAAATATTGTGCGTAACTTGGGGTATTACTTAGTCTTTGTTTCATCGTAATCGGTGATGTCTATCAAAAGATATATTATGAACTAGCTGTGCCCGCGACTTCGTTCGCGTGCTTGTCGGAAACTAAAATGCGTCGCTTAGATAAAAGTACGTTAAATCATTGCCCTGCGTTAACTTACTGACGCTGTAGAAAATAAGAAGAGGGTAATGCAAAGTACTGACTATGTCTAATACTAAAGTTTAGATGGATGGTTGTTTGTTAATCAACCACGTCAGAACGGCCGAACGGATCTTGAAGAAATTTGAAACAGGTACATTATAGGGTACATTACAGGTACATCATATATAACAATTAAGGGGTCCTTTGGGGCCCCTTAATTGTTGCTGACATATCTTTGAGGCACGCGTGGAACACGAACGCGCCAACGACAGTACCTGTCGACTGTCCTTGTCGTTGCCGTCGTCTGCCGGGGCTGACGGTTGTCCGCAAGAGATACCACGGCCCCGAAACACAAAGAGCTAAGAAGAAACGTAGGTGGTTTTTAGTCAGTAGAAGTCTGACACTTTCTTCCGCTCCGCCCAGAGCGGGATGAGTCATTTGATAATTTACGAACCACAAAAAAGGGGGGATTAGAAGCTTTTCGAGAGGTACCTGTACCGAATCTGGGACATCGAATCTGAAATGGAACACCGTCACCTCCTTCTGCGAAGCAGTAATGCTAGCGAAAGAGGTGAACGTAAGAGGGACACAACCCCTCTTCCCAGCCGCCGCGGGAGACGCTCCGGGCATCGGGGACTACGTGATGGCTTCCGGCTACCGTAGGCGCGGGCCTGTGAACGGTGAGTAACGGGCTAGTTAATCGTTTGTCCGTCCTATGACGATGGAGGCGCGTTCGTATTCCACGCGCGCCTCAAAGGGATGTCAGCAACATTGAAGGGGCCCCCAAGGACCGACGCCCGGCGGGGCTGCGGGTTGTTCGAAAGATATACCGCGGCCTCGACACATACTTAGGGCTAACAACACACCACATCTATATAAAGACATGTTTGGCGCAGTGTCTGGACGATTAACAGTAGCACTGCGTGTCGCAGGTTCGATTCCCACACGGTACAAAAAAAATATGTCGTGGAAAAATTTTAATTTAGTTAAAAAAAAATAGTATTTTTATACTGTGTAATTGGTAAATCTTTATTTGTTGACTATTCACAAAACATATGTTTATCTAATAACACCGCGGTTCAGAAAATGACATCAAATGAAGCAGTTTATCTTCGTCTTCGATAGATGGCGTTGTTTTTTGATGCCATTTTCTGAACCGCGGTGTTAGTTAAAAATAATTATGTTCCGTGAATAGTCATCAAATAAAAATTTACTAATTACACAGTATAAAAAAACAATTTATTAGGGTTCCGTAGTCAACAAGGAACCCTTATAGTTTCGCCATGTCCGTCTGTCTGTCTGTCCGTCCGTCCGCACTATTGCTCAAGGGCTCAAGGGCTCTTAGTTCTAGAAAGCAGTAATTTGGCATGAATATACAGATGAGTTACGCCGACAAAGTGGTAATAATAAAACAAAAAAACGGAAAAAAAAATTTATAGGTTATCTTCAGTAGGTACATATAAAAGAGGGGATGATTATTTTTTTCTTGCGAAGCCCATAGTGTGGGGTAGTGGGGGAATAGGTCTTTGAAAAAATTGTGAGTTTGTTCAAACACTTTTTCGATTAAGGGATTTGTTTGTGAAATATTAAGCTATAAAGTGCATTTGTTAGACTCAAGTCTGGCAGCCTAAACCACCACATAAGGGATGTGTGTTTGCGCGTGTGAAAAAAATCATGGTATGGTGGTGGTTTTGGTGGTATATATGGAAAACTATCACAGCTATGTAGGCTGCTCAAGTTTACGAGTAATAGTCGACCAACTTATTGTTAAGAAAAAGACCTTTTGCTTGCTAATATGCTTTAATTTGCACAAGTACACTCTGGATGATCTAACAAGGAATCGTTCTCAATGCCGCTTACAATTGAAAAGTAACATTTTAATCCACCTTCAAAATAACGTTATTTTTTTAGTGTTCTCACAGTAAAAAAATATATTCTAATCTCTATTGAAATTACATCCATAAATTAGTTTAAAAAATAGTTCCAATGACAATTTGTATTCTGACAGTGTTACCACAATAATTATTAACATTCTTTATAAAATCAAATATTTTGTCATAAGACTAAAGAAATCACAACACTCGGCCGTCCGACGGCGTGCTAACTCCGGAGCACGCAACAATCACAACACTAGGACCATTTTACACCAAGATTGAAAATTAATGAAATGAACAAAACAATTTTTTTAAATGAAATTAACTTAAATACAATATACATAATCATCACATTGATACATACATCGTACTGAGTTTGTACATGATTAAAGGAGAGAAATGAGTATTCACAATATATCACTTAAAAACTAAAAATAATATCTAGTTACTAACTATATAAATAACAATTTTTACTTACAACTATTTTTCCTACTCTGAATTATCATTATTCGAAGCGGATGACTCAGATTCTGAACCAGACGATTCGTCAATCCCTAATGATTGGATATGAATCCACGGTCGTATTCTATCGGCAGCTACTACACTTACATATTTTTTTGTATTGAACCCTGGCACATTGACGATTTCGTATCTATCATTACCTAAACATTTTGCTACTTTATATGGACCGATAAATTTAGGGAGTAACTTCTTGCTTTTCCCATCATTATTAAAATTAGTTTTTGTAATTTTCACTAAATCGCCTACAGAATAGGAAACAGCAGGGGCTCTTTTAGAATCATAGATCTCTTTCATACGTTTCTGATTTTTTTCGATATTTTTAGAGGCTTCATTTCTTATTTCATCAATTTTTAAAATAGGTGGGGATAAATCTTCTACCACGACATCAGACTCATTACTATCTAACATGTTTTCGATTGCACCATTCAGTTTAGTGCCGAATAACATTTCAGAGGCACTTTTTTTTGTTGTTGCGTGAATGGTGTTATTGATGCCCCACTGTACTTTACCCAGTTGCTGATCCCAGATGCGTTCGTCTTTGCCAAAACTTTGAGTTGACAAGGCAGTAAGAATTGTCTGGTTGAACCTTTCTGCTTGGCCATTTGCTCGAGGGCAAGCAACTGCGTTTAACACGTGTTTAATACCTTTACTAGCACAAAAATCTCTGAACTGTTTCGAGGTAAAAGCTGTACCACGATCTGAAATTATTCTAGTTGGGGCTCCAAAATCACTAAATAGATTTTCGAGAATTTTGACAACATTTTTGGTTTTAGTGTCTTTTACTGGTCTAGCAAAGAGATATTTTGTAAACGCATCTACTATGGTTAAAATATAATTGTTAGAATGTTTACTACGCACAAATGGTCCCAAATGGTCTATGTGTAGCGTGTGGAATGGTTTTGCAATTTTCTCAATAGGGTGTAAGAGGCCACTGTGTGATTTTGCTGAATTATCTTTGTTAAAAGCACAATCAATACAAGAAGCTACATACTTTTTTACATACCGTCTTAATTTAGGAAACCAATATTGACTTTGAATTCGTTCAAGTGTTTTTGTATAACCAAAATGGCCTAGATCATCGTGGTTGGCCTTACAAATTTGCCACCTTGCATTTTTAGGAATAACTAAACGAATATCATCACCTTGTACTTTTCTGTGTAATGCATTGTTTTTAATCACAAAGTTTTTCTTTATGTCTAAATTATCTTCGTCAAGATTGGGTTTCAAAATTTTGACAATTCTTTGTAGTTCTGGATCACCCATTTGCAACGTAAGTATCCAGTTTTCTGTAGATATACTGAGGACTTTAACTGTGTCAGTTATGCTAGCATCGTTTGAGGGATTCCGGCTTAGAGCATCGGCATGGCTCATTTTACACCCGGGTCGGTATTGAATATGAAAGTCAAATTCACTGATTTGTAGCCACCAGCGTGCAATGCGAGGAATTAAATCCCTTTTAGTCAATGTTGTCTTCAACGCATTACAATCTGTGTATACAGTGAAGTTTAGGCCTAAGAGGTAAGGTCGAAATTTTTTTAGGGAGCAAACTACTGCTAACGTTTCTAGTTCGTATGAATGGAAAAAGCGTTCATCGGGCGTAGTCTGTCGACTGAAATAGGCCACCGGTTTTAAAATTCTAGGATCTGCTTGCCATTGCAGTAAGATCCCTCCCAATCCTAAAGAACTGGCATCAGTGTGTAGCTCAGTATCCAATGTTTGGTTATACAGAGCAAGTATGGGGCGTTCTATTAAATTATTTTTCAGCGCTATGAAGGAGTTATTTTGTTCCTGCTCCCATTTCCATACAGTATTCTTTTTTAGCAAATTGGTAAGGGGCCTAGCAATCTCACCAAATCCTTTTACAAACCTACGGAAGTAGCTGGCTAGTCCTAAAAATTGGCGCACTGTATGAATGTTACTTGGAACAGGAAAGTCCCTGACAGCAATTATCTTTCTTTCACTAGGTTTAATGCCTTCCGCAGAAACTTCATAGCCTAAATATTCTATAGTCCTGTCGAAGAAGCTACATTTGGACAGCTTTAAGGTAAGACCAGCGTCACGAAGTAACCCTAAGATTTCTTCTAACTTTTTTAAACCCTCTTCAATAGTAACAGACGGGATAAGAAGGTCATCCATATACGCAAATACGAAATCGAACCTTCTTGATCCCAACAATCTGTTAATCATCTTTTGAAAGACAGCCGGGGCATTTGCTAGTCCGAACGGCATGCGTTTAAATTCGTAATGACCGTCAGGAGTAACGAACGCAGTAAGGTGACAGCTGTCTTTTCCCATTGGTATTTGATAATACCCGGACGCAAGGTCTAGAGTAATGAAGAACTTATAACCACTCAAATTTGAGATTTGGTCATCAATTAGGGGTAAGGGATATTTATCTTTAACAGTCTTATTATTAAGTGCTCTGTAATCAACGCAAAGTCTAGATTCTCCATTCTTTTTTTTTACTATCAAAATAGGACTAGCATAGCTGGACTCAGATTCCTGTACAATGTCGTTTTTAACTAAATCATCTACTATTTCTCTAACCTTACTACGTTCGTGATGAGATAGTCTGTAGGGCCTGTAAACAACTGGAGTCTTGTCATAAAGCTCTATATTCATTGCAGTTTCATTTGTACAGCCTATCTCACTAAGATTAAGAGCAAAACATTTTCTATATTTTTGCAAAACTTCATAGAGTTTTTCAAAAGTGGACTGATCAATATCTTGTCCAATTTTAATGTCAGATCTATTGAGAGGCATTAGTACTTGAGTATTAGATTCTGAACTGATAGATAAGGTTTTAGTTTCTGTAACGCGATTTACCCTAGCTATCAATGTATCTGCTTGGAATTTTAAAGGAACTGTTGTGAATGAAGTAACAAATACAACTGCTTTGCCGTTATTTACTTTATAACACCCTTGATGTAAGTAATATTCTTGATTTGGATTCATTCGTGTACTTCCATCAATATAGATATCGCCCGAGTAGGGTTCTCTGGTGTAGACTTCCACCAACCCACCTCTGAGTATGGTCATATCTTTCTCGACATATATACTAAGAGTTCGAATTGGTATATCGGTTACTTTAAGCGAAGGAGTATGATAAAAAATCAATTTCTTATTATCTTTCATAACAGTCACAGCAGGTAGTTCGGTGAAATTTTGCCCTATTAAGACTGATGCTGACAAATATTCGTCACCAACCGCCAAGACTACTAATTCGGTCTCGATTTCATCAATTCTAACTTGTACAGTGGATTGAAATTTTGGTTTGGTTATGGAATTACCAAAACCTTTTATTATAGGCAGATTCGAACAAATTTCCTTAAGACGAAGTTCTTTTGCTTTCGAAAACTTAATCAACGTACAGTCACTACCAAAATCAACGTATGCGTCGACCATGGTCCCGTTGATACAAATATTCTTTAAAAACTTGTCGTGCGTAACGGTAATAGTAACGTTAGAATGAGATTGGTGTTTTATGGTTGGACTTTTATCACCATCTGCAGTTCCATTATTGCCAATATTTGAATTGATTTTGAATACCTTTTTGTCAACTGATTGCTGATTGTCTTTGTTGCCATGGGATAATAAAGGTTTTCTATTGCAGTTTTCAGAGTTATGACCTACCCTACCGCATTTAATGCACTTAATTAACGGTTTAGGACAATTATTGTAATTGTGTCCTCGCTCGCGACAGTTAAAGCAAGATGGATCATAGTTCCTATTAGAACTACTAGTTGAAGCTGCATTTTGATTATTTGGAACCCGTGATTCTCTCTTTTTGCTTGAATTAAATGTGGACTGATTTTTAGGAATTTCTTTCGATGTGCCAGGTTGTTGGGAAGCTAAATAGTACAGCAAGTTCTCTGGTTTTTTACATTGGAGAGCTTGCGCACCGTTTCTTATGGAACTATCATTGATTCCATAAATTATGCAATCTACTGCCTTTCGGCCATCAATTTCACACCTACTGAGCAACGCTAACTTGTCATAGAAATAATCTCTTAAAGTTTCATCCGTACGGGACTTTCGGTTAAGCATTTCCTCTAACAGTTTTCCGAAATTTTCTTCACTTGGGAACGCCTTTTTCATTTTAGACTGCCATTTGTTCCAAGAATAATTGAGCGTTGGCAAAGATTCATACCATTTTTTTGCTAACCCACAAAGTTTTTGAAGGGCATAATGAATTGTCTGTTTTTCACTCCAATCATAAATGTTTGCACATTCATTCACTTTCCTTAACCATCGCTCAATACTTTGTGATCTATTATCAGGGTCAAAATCCGGGACTACATTAGTGATTGGAACAGTCTTACTTGAGCCTTTTTGTACTGCTGCTATGATTTTCAGAAGATCATCTGAGGTCAGTCCTTCCATTACGCGCTTAGATTTGACAGGTATCTCATCAATGTCACTGGACGAGGATCTTCGGCGACGCCTTCTAGGAAGCTCTGGCGTAACGCTCTCTACACGCTCTGGGGTGAAGCTTTCATCACGATCTGGGGTGGAGCTGTCCTTCCGTCGACCTGAAAGGTTTTTCAAGCACTTCATATCTCTTTTTTTTTTTCATTTTATATCCTATCTATAATCTTCAAACCAGATCAGTTACTTCAAATACATACTTCCATAATCATTAACTATTTTGAAGACCAAAGGAAGGGTAATTTACTATTGATAAAGGTAATTTCAAATGGTGACTAGGTTCCTATGTAGGTTACTATTAATTCTAAACTGCTGTATCGTTTTAACTCGGTACACATGGCCCAACAGAAGGAACCCTAACAGATTTACTAATAGTACTCCTAGATGTCAAACAAGCTGCACACCTAAATGACATTATTCGTACACTTACACGATGAACTAGCTGCCATACTATTTGTGTACCTATATGACATATTATCTCTGTACCTATACAGGGTGTAAACGAACCCTTCACGCATCCGACAACCAAGCATTCTGTACATCAAACCAAGTACCCCTACACAAAAATTTTTGCTGGGAAATTACTTTTTTTTTTTTTTTTGGGTCGAAAATCACATTTTACGGTAAAACTCAAAGTAGCACTCTTAAAACATTATGCTAGTGGAAGCTTTGAATAGTAAACGGGTCATGGAGGTAATTTAAGTAAAGTTAAAACCTGAAATACTAGTATTTACAAAAACAGCTGTGAAAAATTTGGAACTTTGACCCCCAATATCTCCGCAACTAGGAGGTTCCCAGGTATGGTCTAGAACAAAAAAATGATCGCAGTGGTGGGGAGAACAAATGCCCTTCGTCTGCGTTAAGGGTACTTTTACACCCTTTATATAATTATGCCGAACTATCTGTACACTTATACGAGTATATCATACTAGTTCTACACCTACATGACATTCCAACTGTACACCTACATGGCCATCTCTACGGCATACCCACATGCCCATCTTTACGGCACACCTACATGCCCGTCTCTACAGCACACCTACATGGCTATCTTTACAGCACATCTACATGGCCATCTCTACGGCACACTTACATGTCCGTCTCTACAGCACACCTACATGGCTATCTCTACAGCACACCTACGTGGCTATCTCTACAGCACACCTACGTGGCTATCTCTACAGCACACCTACATGGCTATCTCTACAGCACACCTACATGGCTATCTCTTTATCACACTATCACTGCAGCAAGCCTACATGGCTCATACAACAGCACACCTGCATGGCTTTCTAAAACGCACCGAATGGGCTTACTAAATCCGCATTTACATAGCTACTAACAACACACCTACAAGGTTTTTTTTTTTAAATGACTTAACTTGTAATATCAACACATTTCGTGGGTTCACTATATTTCTTGAGTTTTTTCTTCTAATTTCTTAAAACTCATATTTATTTAATGTCATAATGTATACTTTCTGCACACCTGACTCACGTGAAGTTTTCAACAGTGTAGGCAATTTCATAAATTTCTTGTTATAACTTCCATAGTGTAAACCAATATACATACTTGATTGTCTATTTGATAACCGTCCTCCATATTTTTTTTTTTAAAGCTTACTGCCTCCGTATCTTACTGCAGAAAGTATACGCCATTTTTTAAAAAAAACAACGGAAACATTTTACTTACGATTTTGCTGAGACATGGCTCGTGGTTCTTGTCACTTCTGATTTGTTAAGAAAAAGACCTTTTGCTTGCTAATATGCTTTAATTTGCACAAGTACACTCTGGATGATCTAACAAGGAATCGTTCTCAATGCCGCTTACAATTGAAAAGTAACATTTTAATCCACCTTCAAAATAACGTTATTTTTTTAGTGTTCTCACAGTAAAAAAATATATTCTAATCTCTATTGAAATTACATCCATAAATTAGTTTAAAAAATAGTTCCAATGACAATTTGTATTCTGACAGTGTTACCACAATAATTATTAACATTCTTTATAAAATCAAATATTTTGTCATAAGACTAAAGAAATCACAACATTATGAAATGTACCCATATAAAATATTTTCCTATATGTAATGTATAGGCGGGAGAACAGGTCTTAAAACTGCAAATGTAAGTTTGTTTTATTTTTATAATGAAATTCATAGTTCGGAGGCAGGGTGGTTAATCAGTTTTGTAAGGTCACATATTCTGATGGGCAACTACGGAACCCTACATTATGTGTTGTCCGACATGCACTTGGCCGGTTTTTAAAACTAAATTCAATGAGATATTTTTTTTTGTTCCGTGTGGGAATCAAACCTGCGACACGGAGTGCTACTGTTAATCGTCCAGCCACTGCGTTTGCTGTGCTTTGTACCCTCTTCTTATTTTCTACAGCGTCAATAAGTTATCGCAGGGCAATGATTTAATGTATTTTTATCTAAGCGACGCATTTTAGTTTTCGACAACCGCGCGAACGAAGTCGCGGGCACAGCTAGTGTGTTAATAATATTGGCTAAAGGTAAACAACACTGGTCCTCACTTTATTCATTCTCATCATTGGGTTCGATTCAAAAATCATGAAACGCTAACATCAAGTAATGTAGAAACATAGTACACCCGCAATTCGCTTATTATCTTGAGTCCTATGTAATGCGAGACGAGCCTATTGGCATTAACCGGGCGCAAATCCAACCTACGTAGCTGCTACTGAGAAATTTCGAATAGAAAAATCCAATAAATCTTAGTCCAACCTGGAAAACTCAGGAATTCACGTTCATCAGTTGCCTTTGCAATCAATGAGGAACAAGTACGAGCTATCAAAGTTAGCCTGCGTCTGAATTTTAAAATAACATAAATACAGGGTGTAAATCAATCCATCACACAGCCGTCAACCAAGCGTTCTGTACATCAAACTAAGTACCCCTACGTAAATTTTTTTGAAACTACTGTTTTTTTTTGGGTCAAAAATCACATTTTACGGTAAAACTAGTATTTACAAAAACAGCTGTGAAAAATTTAGAACCTTGACCCCCAATATCTCCGTAACTAGAACGTTCCCAGGTATGCCCCAGGTATGCAGGTGGTAGGTTGCAGGTATGATTCCCGCGGCTTCATCTGCGTGTAACTATGCGATCGCGATCAATAGTAATCTTTTCATCCCCCTTTCAGCCCCTTACAACCCTTTATTCGCATTAAATAGTAGCCTTTGTCTTTTCTCAAACTCTAGACTATCTGTGTACCAAATTTCATTGAAATCGGTTCAGTAGTTTTGGGGTGAAAGTGCGACAGACAGACAGAGTTACTTTCGCGTTTATAATATTATTAGTAAGGATTTTACGAGAAATATCCACACTTCCCATATTCCAGAGTTAGCGTACCAAAAGGATACAGTACCCTAAAAAAACGCTTGTTAAATTCAAATATAAATTGTCCAATTTAAATCCGATGTACGAATGAATGCGGGTTCCCTTTTGATTGGATATAAATGACCTCTCGATGTCAAATTGCCTCGAGGACAGCCATTAAATACGCCAAAAAGGTATTTTATGTTGTATATATTTCTACGCTTGTTAATGAATTTTAAAATATACGGGTAGGAAGACATGTAAGGAATAAATTCAATAGTACAATATCTTGTACCTATTACTATTGAATTTATAAACCCTGTGGAACTTTGCAATCGAGCAAACTTAATTTTAGAATCGTAAGGTTAATGAGCTTTTGGCATGGATTTCAAAGACCGTTATTAAATTATTATAAAGATGTCTGTATCATAATTAATCATGTATGCTAATATTTCGTTTCATGTCTATTTATAGAGTCGATAATATCTTTAAGTTGCTAGAAGTCATTCAAATAACATACCGATATAATTGCAATTAAACATCAAAACAAGTCGTACATCACAGAGCACGATCTGAATACGACAAAATTGCCTTATTATTTATTAAAACACACAAACCGCTTACGAAATTATGCTAATTGACAGCCATTATGAAAATTAAATTCGAATATGGAATCAGCGAAGGCACGAGTGCGCTAATCGTTATTAAATCGATATAAATGATTACTCGAGTAGATGTCAATTCATCGATACTCGAGGGGGACTCGTGCACGCAGAAAATGCACGACGTAAAACTGGAACGATTTATTATTCGACGACGTGCGAATACGTATGCGACTAGTGATGCGAATTTTTACATTTTTTTGTTCCTCGATTTTGCGAAATGCTGTGAACTTGCCAATGTTAGGACTGTGCTGTTACTGTTTCGTAACAAAAAATAACAGAAAAACTTGTTTTTATATCAGTTTCGCTGTTCTGAAAAGCTAAAAGCCATGTGTGTGGTATGAACGAAAGTGCTTGTTCGGAATCACAATTTGTGAAAAAAAGGTTGATTTGCGGTTCCGCTGTTTTGCATCTTCCATGAATGTTGTTATCATGATACCTAGTTTTCCGGGAACGTCAAACGGTTGGTCGGCTCTTCATGTAGCCGGTAAGTAGACCGGCCTATTTAATGGTCAAAGAATCAGCATTACCAGAAGGAACAACTGATTTTCTGGTAATATGGGTATTTTTTGTGCACTAGACTTTATAACTTGGTCATAATTTTTCAGTTGAATATTTAAATCAATTATCCACACAGAAATACAATGTATATTACTATACTACTTTAATACAAAAGTATACTTTCGTGCTCTTTAAAAACTTCTTGAAGAAAACAGAAGAAGGACACACATTTTGTAAAACGAACTATGTTGCCAACTTATAATAAATATGGTCGCGTTCTTATATGCCAACACATCACTAGAGCCGAAAAATATGGTTAAATGATAACAATTTAGTAATATTTAACATTCAAATTACGAGTAATTTATGCGAAATAAGGCCCACCGTAGGTTCGCGGCTCGTAAAATCCAATTGACTCGCGACCCACGATTGAAATCTATTATTGATAGTGAATCCAAAATGGCGACTATTCATTAGTCCCTCGATACGTGGGCCTTTGTACGTATTCGAGTCGAATCGAATCGATTCTGATGACACGAATATTCGATTTCATGTTTGATGAGAATCGAGTGATGTTTACATTATCGTTTTCGAAATTACGTGATAATGTTGTCTAGTGTACTTTAATTTTGTAGTAGTTTTAATACAACTTTGTTTGCTTAGTTGGTTATCACAATGCACATGGTTTTGATGAATACGTGTTTATAATCATCAGCTTAAAGGATTACGGAACTTTAATATTTCAACAGATTTTACCATCATGTACCTAACGTGTTTGTTTTCACGTGCAAACGTGATTATAATATTAACTGGAAACCAGATGAGTTTCAGATTTGTTGATTGAATATGCGATTGAAATGGGGTTTCCTTGAAATCTCTGAGGTAATTCGTAAAAGCAACTTTATACGTTATCAAGAAATAATATAGACTTTTCAGAAGTATTTGTAATAAAACTGAAAACCATCATCATTTCAGCAAAGAAAATCCAACAGTGGGGCTGTTGGGTAAAGGTCTCCCCATTCTTCTACGGCTCTTCTCTGTTCTGTGCATCTCTTATCCATCCGTTTCCAGCGATCGTGACGAAATCTTCAACCGAAAGCGTTTTTAGATTGCCCTGGTTTCTTAGGCCCAGGCTTGGCCACCGTTTGGTGAGAACTCTACTAAATCGCCGCCCAACTGCTCTTTAAGCTTAAAGGTAGCGCAAACTAAACATAAAAGCAGGGACTGTAAGCCATACGGTTAAAAGTCTGAAAGCGGTAACGGTTAAAAGTCAGAAAGCGGTTACGGTTAAGATACCTCAAAAATATACCGGTACCGGTTCAAAACAAAGGTTGAGCTATACCGGTACCTTTATAAATAAAGGTTGGGCTAAACCGTTATTTAACCCTTACACGATTTCGGTACCGAAAAGCATGCGACACGTGGCGAAGCGCGTGTGCGCGGTGGAACACGTTAGAACTTGTGTATTTTGTACATTTTGTTTGCTACTCTTTCACTTATCTCTTTGTTGTGTGTGAGTGGCGAGGCGGTGTGTCGAAGAAAACCCCTATTTATTAAGGTTTAGGTACCGCTACCGATACATTTATAACGGTTACGGTACTTCTACCGAAATATACCGGTGTGCATTTCCAACCTCAAAATTCCGCTACCGAAAAAAATAACGGTATCGAAATATTTCGGTAACCCTTATTTAACGGTATGACGTCATACCGAAATTTAAAGGTTTCGTAATTTTTGGGTAATTCAGTCCCTGCATAAAAGTGGCAAACATTATTTAGCATTATAATATAAAATAAACTCATTAAACTTTAAACAAAAACTGAAACTTGCTAAATGGCTTAAACTATAAGCTCTTAACTTTAAGCAAAAACATACAAACAACTCTAGAAAAACAATTTTCAGGCGGAAAGTAAGCTCATATATTTTCAAACAATGTACAAATCTTTCAGTTCCGACAAACTGGCGCTTTAACTCGACAAGTACCAGGCAGGTGGCGCCACCGGCGTCGCGGGAAGTGGCGGTAACGGCCTACTTCCGGCACGTAGACGCCTCGGGCCTACACACCTTGTTATGTTGGCACTACATGGGTATTAGAACTCTTTTGTTTCGTTTTTGAATGGTGGTCATTCTGTGAATGTTAAGTTGATAAGGATGGATTGTGTTTGATAAGGTTATCAAGGCCTACAAAGACGACTGCTGACCACAGACCGTAATGGTTTATATAATAACCGCAAGCTATCTACCTTTCTTTTGTGAATGGGAAATCATCAAATCACCCCTCCCGCTCTAGGTGCAGCGGAAGGAATGTCAGACTTCTACTGACTAAAACCCACCTATGTTCCTTCTTAGCTCTTTGTGTTCCTGGGCCGCGGTATCTCTTTCGAACAGTCCCGTAGCTGCGGAAAGCTATATTATGGCTCCTGCTGTTTAAATTTAGAACGTGATGACACAAGTCAACTTCGTCAGTAGCAGCATTTCCATTCAATTTCACGATTGTCTTTTGTCAAACAAAAACCGTTCTCAAAGAGTTACGCGTATTGCACGTGTTGTTGCGGTCTATCGTAGTGACTGGAGCGGCTTCGACGCTGTGGTTAGCGGGAGCGGTTCTTTTTGGACGTGTACTTCAAAGTTTGCTTGTGAAGGCAGGCGAAAATGTAAAGCAAAAAAAATATTAGGGGTTGGACCATCAATCAATTAATCAATCTCATGTCAATCGCCTTTTTCTATGCTGCAATGCATAATTGGCTAGAGTGAGAAACAGCAGGAATGCTGTTACACGCGGTAGCACTATCAATGCTATATATCGATCGGTAGCACGCTCTGTTTTTCGATAATTTGAGTCTGATAATTATCTTACTACATGTTTTAAAAATTTAAACATTTTCAGCTTTACTAGTATTGAAAAACAAATTATACACGAAAACATACAGCATCTACATCAACAGACAGACGTATCAAAATATAATTCCCAAATAAATCAATGGAACTGAACCCGAACCGAATTAAGACCCCTATTCATAGTGCTGTCCGCACATGAAATATCGCAAGGCTTCCCACACAGAGCAAAGTTCAGGCCAAATCTTGACCAGTGAGAACGGCCATTTATAATTAATACGCGGATGGAACCAGTGATTTATAATGGGTAAAGTTGTAAAAGGTTAACGACCTTTTGACGGCGTGAATGTTTTATTGTGTTAGGCGAAGTTACGATGTTCTTTAAAGTTCAAAGATTATTTTGAAGGCTTTCAGCTTCGAGTTTCAGTACTTTGGTTTGACTTAAATATAGTTGAGTTTGGTATGAAAATTGATTGAAAATGAAGTGGAAAATAGGTCGTCTTTCCACGCTCGTGTTGTTAGCAGATACTGAATGAACTAGAATTTGATATGTTGAATACACTTACTGCGATATATAGAGTAAATGATATGTAAAGTTGTGCACATTCACGAAGACGAAAAACATTCCGATGCCATGTGTTAAAATCAAGAATTTCAAGACATGTGACATCAGTAGTGGGGCATGATATGCTGATAATCGCGAACCGAAAAACATTGCAGTGGAAGATTTACCATTATGTGGACCGACGATCTGGTGAAGTTTGCAGGAATCCGCTGGATGCGAGTAGCATGATACCGGACAATGAGGCGACACTTAGAGGAGGCCTACGTCCAACAGTGGACGAGTTATGGCTGATATGATGATGATGAATGCTTTACTACGTGCATTCACAAACTATTTAATTGCTTTCCCGTCACAAACTTAACAAACCTGTCATTAAAACGACAAAATCCGATAACTTAAAGTTTCATTTAACTTTAAGTTATCGGATTTTATCATCGTTTGGCCCAGAAAGAATCGTTTTTAAAAAACGTGCGCTCTTCGTGATTTCTCGCAATATGCAAAATTTCAATCGAGAATTCTTCGAAAAGTTTCAAATAAGCGTTTCTCGACTTGCCACGGTTCCCGCGCGCAGTCCGTCAATTTGAGTACCTAGTGTGAAGTTTAGTTCAAAAAGTTTCACAAAGAATAACTTTTCACACGGTATTCTTAAAAGCTTTCTATTGATTCATTTTCTAGACCTTTCTACTGGAAAATAATATACTTTTAGTTGCTGAGTGTTAGTTTTTTTCATATTTTAATACAGTTCCAAAACCTCCAAAGTTTATTTTATGGTCATCCACGTCCGTCCGTCAGTAACGTAATCTTGTGCAAGTTTCACACCGTTTTTTTTTGGGGGGTTTGGGAAATCATCAAATAACCCCTCGCGCTCTGGGCAGCGAAGTGAGCGGTAGGGAGTGTCAGACTTCTACTGACTAAAAACCACCCATGTTCCTTCATAGCCCTTTGTGTCCGGGGCCGCGATATCTTTTTTGAACAACCCCCAGAAAGTTACACAAAAACAATGATTCAGAAAATAAATATGGACTTTATTCCCATATTTTTTCTTTACTTCTTCGATTTTTTCCGTGCACCTTTCATCGAAAATATTTCAGATATCTCAGGACTTATTTATTGTATTCAAAAAAAAAAAATACATACACACGAACATATAACCTCCTCCTTTTTTGAAGTCGGTTAAAAAGAAGAACAATATTTATTGTGAAGTCGACAACATTGAATAAAGACTTCAATATACGAAGGAATGTACGGAAAGCGATTACAGTACCTAGGTACTTATTCTCTACGGCAAGCAATTTACTACTTCACAATGCAATTCCTTTCCTCTTGAACAAGCCTGATGGACAAGATGCTTTTTATAAAACGGGTATCTGAATTGGTTGTAGTCTTGTAGAATATAATCTTCTAGAATATATATTATATTGTATTGAATTGAAGTCTATGTAAAAGAGATTTTTGTTGGTGTATCCAAGGGCCCTTAGTGTTTAGGTTTTTTTATTGTAATGTATTTAAACAGACATTTTAAACACTCAATACATTTTAATAGCAATTTTATTTTAAATGATTTTTGATAAGTGTATTTAGACAGGTAATCTTTGAGTAAAGCTTTTAAGAAAATTTATATTTCGGTTAGAAGTCTGAAGGATTATCATACTTTCAAGGTACGCACAATGATATATAATAAACTACGTTTAATTTGGCTTTGTTATTTTTTTTTTACATAAAGGTTTCAATCTATGCATGAAAGTATAAAACAGATCATCAAGCACAAAAGCGTAATCGCCCTCAAAAAAATAAAAAATAATAATATTTTGTCAAATAAACCGATGCATTTGAAACGAGAATGAAAACAAAAATAAACAAAAAGCAAGCGATACATATTGAATGCGTGTGTCCCACTGCTTGGCGAAACGAGATCGCGCTCAGTTTGAAGCCGCGACGTAGTTAGTGTTGGACCGCTTGTAAAGCCGCAGCGCCCGACCGTTGACCGGAGTATCACGTGGCACTAGAGAGGGCGATATGCGGAAATGCTCGGTAGATTTGAAATGATATCTGTCATGTTTGTGTTAGACTTCAAAATGCAGTGGTTTACTTTATTTACATTACATAATATAACATCACGCCTGTAACGCCCAAAAGGTTCGGCAGAGGCGTACCTCGAAGATACATACATTTCGACGGTTATGTTTAAGTCCCATGTAAAAGGGGGCAAGCCTATTGCCATCAACTGGACTAACTGGTGGAAAACCCAATAACACGTTTTGTACGTCACAAGCAACCATATCACACAGCTATTGTAGTCGGAGACCATTTGCACTATGTCGATAAAAATTGGATTTAAGGTGTATTCCATGTGAACGTAGGTAATATTGGATCGTATATGAAGCCACAGCGACTGAGCTTTGACCGAAATATCACACTGCCTATACCAGATTTCGGGAAAGGTAGTATGGTTGTATGTTGACTTTAGCCAGTTTGCAGCTGACATTATTTTAGAAACGAAGATTTGACACTCCCTTTCACTCTGCCCAAGAGCGGGAGGGGTTATTTGATGATGTCCAACCCCCCCCCCCCCCCCCAAAATGTACTAGCATTTCGCCGTGGGAATAGTTTGTTATTTGGAAGATAAGTGGTGATAATTTATTTTAGATTCCTTTCATGATGTGTCTAACTATGTTGAGGTCGGCTTCCAGTCTAACCGGATGCAGCCGAATACCAGTATTTTACATGGAGCGACTGCCTATCTGAACTCTAACCTAGTTAATACTAGATGATACGATACCCTTTGGTAAGACTGGTTGTTAGACTTTCAGGTCACTTACTACCTGTAACGACTGCAAAAGATCTATATCCATATCTATATCTTCTTCATATCAGATCTATATATAGCAGCCGGGACCAAGAGCGTAACGTGCTTTCCGAGGCACGGAGGTAACTCGGTATATAATGAGTGGTCACCCACAAACAGCCTAAGCGTAAGCGCGGCTTAACCTAAAGATCGACCTGAGTGGTAGTTATTAGATATTAAGCCCCGAGCGAATTAAAAAAACTATTTAACAAAAAAATCCTTTCTCTGATATCATTATTTATTCACAGAAAAAAAACACCTAAATCAACAACATTTCTTAAATAAACACCACGACACGTGTCTTGTTAATTTCGTAGAAATGTGGGATATTAATAAATTTTTCATAACATGTTTCTCTGTGACTGTACGAGAATACGTATGTGGTACGAATTCGGCAAAAACTGTCGCAATGATAAAGTTAATATCTCACACACGTATGGAGCTTATTAGGAGCTACATGCCAAGTAATAATGATGTTTCTTTAAGTGCAGGAAAAATATATTCGCTCTAATGATGGGGCTATTAAGGGAGGCGGCTAATAAAGGTGGGGGGGGGAACTGCTAAGCATGAGGTCCTGGGTACGATTACCGGATCAGGTAAAGTGTTTTTGGGTTTTTCATCAGGAATTTGTCAGTAGAAGCCACGGTGTCTGGATTTGTGCCCGGTTCAAGGCAGTAGGCAAGCCCCCTATTATATGGGACTTAAACATACATGCGGGAGAGATGTTATATATACTTTTTAAAATCGGACTGCATCACTCTTAATGTGTGGTAGTCGTGGTAATTTTTGTTTGGTTTCTCGTTTTTTGAATTATTTGTATGTATTATAATATATATTAGTCTATTTAATTCCATCTTAATATATTATGTATTAGTATGTACCATTTATGTAGGTATATTAATTTATGTTAACAAAATAGTATTCTCCTAACTTATTTTTATTTGTACTCTACCACAGTGCTGTCCTATTTGACCCTAAGGTTGTCTGGTAGATAATGCCTTGTGGCATTAAGTCCGCCTATGTACCACGTTTGTGCATGAAGTTTAAATAAATAAATATATGTTATGTTATTAAAGGAGGGGTCTTGACTTAGCCGTAACGGTCGATTTTCAAGGTTAAGCAACGCTTGCCTAGGACGACTAGTGGATGGGTGACCATCTAGTACATACCCCATTGTGCGTCGTTAAGCCTTTGATCTCGACTGTCATTTGTAGTTAAATTTTTCACAGTGAATTTTTACGCGTCGTTACAAGATCGAAAGTCTGACCGTCAGAATCAGTCTGCCTGCGTTCTAGCGCTTTTCCCAGTTAGGGTTGTGGAGGTCAGATAAACAGTCCCTTTATGTAAAATACTGGTTTTTATGCCTTATTACATTTCTGCATGCGGTAACTCTGAAAGTTGATCTAAATATAGTTGGGAAGAGGTTAGACAGATGATGGTAGGTAGTTATCACTACAGCTTTTATAACCAAGTCCTCGGCCGCGTTTGTCTGTCTGTCTGTTCGCGATAAACTCAACAACTACTGCACCAATTTTCATGCTGTTTTCACCAATGGATAGAGTGGATCTCGAGGAAGGTTTTATTTCAGAATTTGACACGCGGGCAAAACCGAGGGCATCAGCTAGTTAGGTAATCATTTTTACCTTGTTTTCTTCCGGTATACCGGCTGCTTTAACGGAAACACCATAATATAGCTTGTTTACCATTTCTATTAGCCTTTACGGGTTTTCAGGAAATCGAATTACATATAATTATTCAAAACACGTATAACGAGCAGCGTTGGCCCATTGGTGGTGGGCTCGACTTACGAACACAAAAAAGTCGTGGGTTGAACCTAGGCAGACGCATTACTTTGTGTAATTAATTTCATCACCACTGCTCTCAAAACGGTGAAGGAAAACATCGTGAGGAAACCGGCATGTCTTGGAACCAAACATTCAAAAACATGTGACATCTACCAACTCGCACTGGGCCTACGTGGTGGATTATAGCCTATCTCTCTCCTAAAGTGGAGGCCTGAGTCCCTGCAGTGGGAACATTATAGGCTAATGATGATGACAACAAGTATAAAGAAGTATAAATTATTTTCTATAATATATTTGGGGGGTATAAGGTACAGGGTGTAAAGTTCTTCATCCCTCGTAGAAAAGGTAGGATCCTCCGACCAGACGGGTGTTGTGGCTGGTGGGCTAACTGCCCCACATAATGTATGTCGGTATTTTCCATTTATTCGGATAAAGTTGATAGCGCGATGTAGGATTTAGGCAATTAGTTCGCATGTGTTGCGATAGATGTCGCTGTCGCCACAAATTAAAGTTTATGATGAAAATGGATTCTGTTGTATCTATTTAGTATGTACTGCAAAATCGATCTCTAAGAAAATATCACTCTGGAACTGCGGTTTTATATACAAGTTTTACACAATTACTTTGATCACAACGAACGTCACCACCTGCCTAGATTTTTTCCAACTATATTGGGGTCGACTTCCAGTCTTACCGGATTCAGCTCAATACCAGCATTATTGAAGACTAACTTGTGCCAGCAGCTTGGCCCGCGTGGAGTACTATAATTGTCCCACGGATCATACTACCGGGATAAAAAGTATCCTATGTGTTAATCAAGGTTATAAACTATCTGTGTTCTAAATTTCATCCACATCCGTTCAGTAGTTTTTGTGTGAAAGAGTAACAAACATCCATCTATCCATACATACATCCTCACAGACTTTCGCATTTATAATATAGTCGCTCCGTTTAAATTCTGGTGTTCAACTGCATTCGGATATATTGGAAGCCGACCTCAATGTAGTTGGGAAAAGGGTAGGCAGATGATGGAATAATTTCGAACTTCTACGTGACAAAAGCTAGAAAACGATAAAAACAACATTTGTATCTTAGTTTCAAAGCTAAACGTGGCATTGCCAGCCGGCACGCAACATGCTACATAGTCTATGTGTAACATAAGTTGCAACTTGTAACATTTCACCTAAGTTTAATGCGTGCGTCGCAACACTGGCGCCACTGGCGAACTTTGTGCAAGCTGCTGTAATGAGCCAAATGTACGTGATAGTTTTACTAAATATTTGTTTGTTGAATTTCAGCTTACTGTTGTTAGTAGTAAAGTCGTTTGTTGAAGAAAAATATAAATAAAACAATTTATAACATCGGTTTGAGATGAGACAGTGTCAAAGCAATTTCGACATATAATATAATATAAGCCTTGTCAAATTCAGAATCACTTGTTTCGTTTCTCTTTTGTATTTAATTCGGAATTATTATCTGTAAGCTCATTTGATGGAATAATTTATTTTCCTGTATTCCATGGTAAAATTACATAATATTTGTGTTTACTCTGCTTAAGTACTCCGTACATTTATGTTGACATGGCATATGAGGAAGTAGGACTTACCTTAAAAGGTAACAATTTATCTTTTAAGATAACAATGTTGTTAGGCGGTTTGTATCACCTCTCATTGTCTCCAACTGTGCTAGAAAGTAACGAAAGCCGATTTGGAAAACCCTTTTATGTAAAATTGACATGCAATTTGACTAAATGACCTACCTACATAGGTAGGTAGGTCATTTCAATAGGTTGAACCCATACGGGTAGAACCTATTAGATATATCAAAGAAAATAGTAAAATGAATTATTTGAATTAGACAGTCAAGACACTTGTGGAAGTTACAAATTAACGTTATTAGTCCGTCGGATAGATCATGCATATCAAAGGCTACTTTGATTTAGAAGTTTCTCTGCCCTATCGAAAACTGCCTTAAATTCAGTACCATTTTTTAAAATATTCCACACATCCGAGTGTACTATACAAAAAGTCATGACCGTCAAAGTCAGAAACGGTAGAGTATCATGTGCTAGATCCTTACATACTCTTACTAGCTTTGCTCACGTTCTGAAATCTGGTCATAAACGTACCTGACCTTTCTCAAGAACATGACCAATAATATTAGTTTAATTATTTCCTGACTCCTTTTGTCTTGAGATCAGCGGTGGCCCAGTGGTGGCGACCCCGAGTTACGAACAGTAAATCGTGGGATCGAACCCTGGCGCCTACTTTGTGTAATTTATTTCATCACCGCTGCTCTCAATACGGTGAAGGAAAACATGGTGAGGGAACCAGCATGTCATAGAATCAAAAAATCAAAGACATGTGACATCTACCAACCCGAACTGGGCCCGCGTGGTGGATTATAGCACATCCCTCACCTAGAAAGGAGGCCTGAGTCCCTGCAGTGGGAACATTATATGATAAATTATGTATGCATCCTCTCCCTACGTTTCCAACTATCCATAAACCTATTAGCTATTATAAGGTCAAACCCAAAGAGAGTTCTCAAGCAAAAAAAGTCTGACTTCTTACTTAAGTCAACGTATGGTCCACAAAAAAAAAGTGAGGCCTATGTGCGAATCATGTCTCCAGTAATTAGACGATACATTTTCTGTGGAACACATTAACCTAAATGGCCGTATTTTTTGTCCCTCTCCAACGGCCGAGCGAAAAAATAAAGGCAGCTCACATTGTGGTGGAGGAAGCGATTTGCGGTTCAGATACCGACTCGTAAATGTTGTTTTAGTACGTGTGAATTACAGGGGAATTTTATTAAATGGAATAATTTACACACTACATAGATTTTCGCCTTTTTGCCACGGGGCAGTTTAATGGATCTTATGAAGTGAGCAAGTAGGCAGCGTCTGTCTGCAAAGCATGCGCCTGCATAGGCGCACACACACTAAAAAACACTGCAACATGCTTTTCGCTTCGTTCACGATTTAATAATAATTTGAAAATTTACAGAAAACTTAACAATAATAGGAACCATAATCGGACATAAAAAAACAAATTTCAGATAGATTTCCAAAAAATATTGAACACATATTTTTTCTTTTTTCACGTAAACAAAAAATATAGGCGTCGCCGTGCTTCGAAAACTCGTGTGGCGTCACATGTCAGTACATTTTTAACCTACAAGTGACGTCACTAAGCCCTACTCATGATCTTTGGCGCGTTTTATCTTCGTCAATTTTTATTAATTGGATAAAACAAAAAACACGAATCCAATATTTGTCGATAATCTAACTGACGGACTAAACAGAATCATATTTTTTTGGGTCAATCTGATCTCCTATTGGTAGTGGATGCTTAAAAGTAACGTTACGTACCCAAATAAAACTAGCCCTTATTTGGATATCACATCTCTTGGGTTTCCCCATTATTGTATAAAATACCAGATTTTATGTTAGTTACAACATATCAGAAGTAATGACATGTCGTTTATCGAAGTTTATTTAACTTAACCGAAATTATAACAAATATAATTGAATTCATTATGATTATAAAATTAGATTCTTACAAAAATATTTTAATTAAAACGCTTTTCCCACTGTGCACTCACCCTCTTTGCCTTAGCTAATGGTAATTAAATTGAATTTTTGCGGTACAGTGTGTACGCAATGAAATGATAACAATCATGTTTTTTGTTTCAACAAAAAAGAGATATAAATAGGGTAGGAGTATTTTTGGCTGTTTGTTTTAATTTTATAAAAATAAGCGGAATTAACCCTAAAATTAACTGTTGGTAATATGCCCGGAAAATTGTTTTAAAAGCAAGCATGTGAGAAACGTAGGAGTTATTCAACCAATTAAGGGCTTCTGATTGGATTCCTATTAATTCATTTAATAACGCTTATCACACTCACTTAAATTAGATATCTATATACTTTACTTAGCGCACACATTGGCTAAGCATTATTTGTGTCACTGTCAAACTATTAGTGCATGATCGAGACGGAAACATATCTAAGCCGAAGCAAGGCTAACGTTCATTGATCTCGGCTTTATGACCAAACACTACTTACTATACACGAATGTGGTCGAATTTAAGTGACTACGAGGTCTACGTAGTTCAATCGATGACGAATTAGGTGTACATGTCATTACATTTCTAAATGACTAATTTTGTTAGCTTGTGTGTTACCTGTTAAAACAAATGTATGTGTAAATGAATAAATACATTTCATATTTAATACGTATATTTTCTTCGGGGCAAACATGGCTAGATATTGCATAGGATAGAAAGATTTCAGCGGGGGAGGCAATTGCCCAGCGGTGGAAAATATAATCTTGAAAAGTCTGTGTACCTAATAGTTTAATGTGGTCATTCCAACACAACTGACAAAATGTGGGTATTTTAGTACACATCTGCTAAAACCCTTCGAGGTAAACAAGCGTGATGTTAAGTGTCTTTTCTTACAAAGAGACAAGTCTAAAAATAACTCAACCACATTCTTCCTTAACAACGTTCTGAATGCCCAAAGTTTTGCCTATCCCTCCACAAATATACGTATATGTGGATACCATACAACCTACCCTCAAATAGTTCCAACGCACGGCTCACAAACGCAACACAAATTAAATCGGCTACTTGGATTACCAGGGTAAATGGTCCAATTAGTGTTTCGGTGGGTCGACGCTTCGGAGTCAAGACAAACGAGATTGCCTGCTACGGCCACCTGCTTCGCTGTTTACGAAATGGAATTTTGTTTCGTCTTGATTGTGGTCCGCTCTATTTAAGTTGTGACCGGCCGACAATTGGGCGTCTCACCCTAAAATCAGGAATGAATAGAGTCGTGTTCTGTTGTTTAGTACTTAGTTGTTAAGGAAATTCGTTTTGTGATTAGTTTTTGTAATGGTTGAAACACACTTTTTATACAAACGTTTACGCAATGAGCTGTAAAATGCTTTTGATGTGGCCATACAAAATATTTGCCTTATATTTAATAGTAAAAATGTGTATCCATATACATTTTGTTTTTCAGTGTATTTTCCTAAAGACAAGGTATGGTAATATGAACATAATATCAATTGCGTTAAAATTCGTAAAATTGATTATTAATAATAGTAACTGCATCTGTGACCATTTTATGAATTTTAACGCAATTAATTTTTTTTTTATTAGCCTTTTGTGTCCCACTGCTGGGCAAAGGCCTCCCCCATTTCTTTCCAGCTCTCCTGGTGTTGTGCCTTCTCTGGCCAATCAGTCACGAACGAGTCCAAATCGTCACGCAATTCATATTATAATTCTATTATGATCTGCCATTTTCTAGCCCCTGATCTTGTCAACAACCATACCATGTCTTTAGGAAAATACACTGATAAACAAAATGTCACTTGATCCACACGTCCCTCCAAAACAGAACAAACTTTAAAGTTAAACCAACAACGTATGTTTCTATCTACAATTCGAAAACGAACAAAGCACAAATTTAATGCTCCAGGCTTTATCACAATGAAATGAAATGACATAATTGAAAAGCCTATTTGGCGGAAAATTCAGAATGTATGCAACGGTAATTTGCATCGAACATTAGTTCATAGTGGAAGCATGCAAAACGGTATAATTCCCACATTATAATCAACCGCAATTTTGATACTTTAGGAGATTTTACTGGGTACGTAGGTACCCGAGATTATTTGCAGCTGGCATTATGTTGATGAATTAGTGGTAAATTATGAACCACTATCGGTAATGTGAAATGGATACATGGAGAAAATTTTAAAGGTATACATTTTTAAACTGACGTGGTCACTATCATTACCATTGATATTGGGAACTCAAACAAACAGCAAACATAGTAAAAATTCTGTTAGCAATGTTAATGATCAAACTTTGAAAGTTTCCTTTGTATTTAGCAAAATGCTCTTGAACAGCTTTCGCTATAGCGCTAACTCTGCACTTTTGTAAAGAATAGTAGATTTTTCAAGAAAAAAAAATTAAACCTAGGTCTTTCATATAGGCAGCCTAGGCAGGGTGTAGTGAACACTGATTTGCAAACTGTCACCATAAAATTCCATACTCACCAGCGTTGAAATATTTTGTCGCTTTTTAAAAGATTTATTTTCCTTCTTGCAATTCTCCACTTTTCCTCCTGTGATTCATTCAACCCCAGAAAACCCACAGCTAAACATGAAAACCAACTTATGAACTGCTAAAACAACCAAGTCCGGACATTTCTACACATTGCACGCCACGATTTAATTGTACATTTGAAATAACACAACAACGATTAAGAAACTCTATGAAAATTAAAATAATATCAAGCAAGACCTCTCCGTGTCTTTTTGGTAAATGTTATGTTCGGGTTTAAGGGCGCAATTTCCTTTCCTTGTAATTGGGTACTTAAAAACGTTAATGTAACACTAGAATAAGATACTTCTAAGACAATGAGGAAATAGAGATTTTGTGTACAATTATTTGTTTTTGGTTTATCATTAACTTATTATTAAAACTGTACTTCTAGGGCATTTCTTCCTGTGCATTTAATTATATAGATGTAATTAAATGCACATGCAATGGGTTCAAAACCCACCCGTCGGGGCTGCGGGTTGTTCGAAAGAGATACCGCGGCCTCGATACAAAGGGCTAAGAAAGAACATGGGTGGTTTTAAGTTAGTGGAAGTCCTTAGAAGTCCTTCCACTCTGTCCAGAGCGGGAGGGGTTATTTGATGATTTTCCAGCCCCACGAAACAAAAAAAGGTTTCAAAACCCAGGTTGGCAAAGTACTACGTTTTTTTTTTCTTACTCTTGACCTCAATCTTGCCTAAGTGCAGAGATGAGGTCGATGATGGAACAAATTTACCCAGAAGTCACTTGTTACTTGCTTTTTTCCACCTGCAATTTCTTAGTAGCAGCCTGATTGTAGACAATTAAGTATGTGTTCGGTTGATAGCAATAACCTTACGCTCTATGTACGACACTTTATATGACCGACAAAAGTGGGTGTAGGTACTGTAAAAGTGCCATTATTTACTAGTATTTAGTTAGATAATGTAGTTACAGGAGGTAAAGAAAGCAAATTCATTTCCATCGCAAGTTTTACTAGAAATCACGGACATACCAGACCAGTGACAGAAGCAATAGCAAACCATACCAAACGGTACGATTTTGAAACCATTTATCTGACGATTCAGACTAACGATCTTTTAGACTTTGTAGGCGATTTGGAGCGTCACATTTTTCATACGATCTGACTCACAAATTCATAAAATGTTGATACGGAAAAGTTAAAAATGACTCTGCTAAAGTTATGAGGAAAAATCAAATATTATGCGACAAACTAAAAGAAAGCACTGATAATGTAATGTGTGTTGCGATTTTGTCCTAAGGCCTGCTAAGGGCTGCTAAGGGCTGCTAAGGGCTGCGGGTGATCGCAAGAGATACCGCGGCCTCGATATGAAGGGCTAAGAAGGAACATGGGTGGTTTTTAGTCAGTAGAAGTTTGACACTCCCTTTCGCTCTGCCCAAGAGCGGGAGGGGTTATTTGATGAATTCCCAACCCCCAAAAAAAAAAAAAGGCTTCGATCAGAGCCTCGAGCGACGCGGTTTACATCAAGCGACACTCGCACGCCTCACTGGTTTCGCATGTGTGGCAGAATCCAGTAGCTTGTGGCCCGCAGCTATAGTAGAATCGTTGTAAACAAAACAATTGACCCAGTTGACAAAAAAAAAAACGAATTACTCCGTCAGATAGATTTCCAAAAAATTTTGGTCAAATTTTTTTTTCACGTAAACAAACAAATGAAGACAGTGCTTCGAAAAGTCACCTGACGTCACAGTTTGGTACATTTTTAACCAGAAAGTGAAGTAACAAGCCCCCATTCTTGATCTTTGACACGTTTTATTTTCGTAATTTTTTATTAATTTGATAAAACAAAAAACACGTATCCAATATTGTTCGATCATCTAACAGACGTACTGAACAGAATCATATATTTTTTTAGTAAGGAAACATCCCTTTTGTAAACGATATTTATCGCTACCCATACACTGAAAAAAATAAGCAGTAAAAACAATCGAAAAAACATTGAACTGTACTGCTTTAAACAGTAAAATATGAGCCTAACGTTCAAAGCAGTAACTTTTAATGAGCCGAAAACAGTAAAACCTTGACAGTAAATTTCAATGTTTTATGTCGTTAAAAACATTTAACTGTTTAGAACATTAACAAAAAATTACTGTTTTAAACAATAAAATTTTTAAATGTTTAAAACATTAAAAAAAAATATATTTTAATGTTTTAGACATTAAATTTTGTAATTTTTATTAATGTTTGAAACATTAAAAAATTTAATTTTTTTTAATGTTTTAAGCATTAAAAAAAATTACTGTTTAAAACAGTAAAAAATAATGTGCATACACAGTAGCGGATACTGTAAGTGCACAGTTACAGGTAATGTTTAGGATAGTACTTTTGAATGTGCATGCACAGTAGCGGGTAATGAGTTTCACAGTTACATTTAACGAGAAGGATAGTACTTTTAAATTTCCCTGCAGAGTAGCGGGTAATGAATTTCTCAGTTACAATTAACGAGAAGGATAGTACTATTTAATGTGCGTGCACAGTAGCGGATAATGAATTTCACAGTTGCATTTAACGAGAAGGATAGTAATATTTAATGTGCATACACAGTAGCGGATACTGTAAGTGCACAGTTACAGGTAATGTTTACGATAGTACTTTTGAATGTGCATGCACAGTAGCGGGTAATGAGTTTCACAGTTACATTTAACGAGAAGGATAGTAATATTTAATGTGCGTGCACAGTAGCAGGTAATGAATTTCACAGTTGCATTTAACGAGAAGGATAGTACGTTTTAATGTGTATGCACAGTAGCTGGTAATGAGTTTCACAGTTAAAGGTAACGTGAAGGATAGTACTTTTTAATGTGTATGCACAGTAGCTGGTAATGAGTTTCACAGTTAAAGGTAACGTGAAGGATAGTACTTTTTAATGTGTATGCACAGTAGCTGATAATGAGTTTCACAGTTAAAGGTAACGTGAAGGATAGTACTTTATAATGTGTATGCACAGTAGCTGGTAATGAGTTTCACAGTTAAAGGTAACGTGAAGGATAGTACTTTTTAATGTGTATGCACAGTAGCTGGTAATGAGTTTCACAGTTAAGGGTAACGTGATGGATAGTACTTTTTAATGTGCATGCACAGTAGCGGGTAATGAGTTTCACAGTTAAAGGTAACGTGATGGATAGTACTTTTTAATGTGCATGCACAGTAGCGGGTAATGAGTTTCACAGTTAAAGGTAACGTGAAGGATAGTACTTTTTAATGTGTATGCACAGTAGCTGGTAATGAGTTTCACAGTTAAAGGTAATGTGAAGGATAGTACTTTTTAATGTGTATGCACAGTAGCTGGTAATGAGTTTCACAGTTAAAGATAACGTGAAGGATAGTACTTTTTAATGTGCATGCACAGTAGCGGGTAATTAGTTTCACAGTTACAGGTAACGTGAAGGATAGTACTTTTTAATATGCATGCACATTAAAAATTACTATTATTCACGTTACTTGTAACTGGGCACTAACCGTACCCGCAACTGAGCATACACAAAAAATATTATCCTTCACATTACCTGTAACTGTGCACGTACAGTAGCGAGTACTGTACGTGTACAGTAGCAGGTGGCGTGAAATAAAAAAATATGTTCTTTAAGACATTTATTTTAAAATAATCATGCGTATACTAGTAAAATTCTTATATTTTCCACAAAATAAATGGAAAACAAACCAAAATATTTACACCTAGATAATATATAGATAGGTAATAATAATTTAAAGATAGGCTGTTCCATATATTTTGACGAGTTATTGCAAACATACTATTTTAGAGAACAGCTGATTCTTTTTTGCGTGATTCAGGGTTTGGTCTTATAGTAAAAGTTGTGCATAATGATGAGTACAATGACCCCTTCAGAGATTTCGTGTATGAACAGATAGATCTTATATGCACATAGTCAATTCAGTCCAAAATTTAGGTACAATATTTTTAATTAAGAAAATAAAATCCAAAATATTTAGAATAAAGTAAATTAAAACAAGGTTGTAGTCTAAGGGTAATTACTACTGAACTTAGTCTAAAAATAATCATACATATTAAACTTGTAAAATTCTTAAATTTACCACAAAATAAATGGAAAACAAACCCAAATATTTACACTTAGATAATTTAAACATAATCATATTGTATACATATCGTCAATTGTCAACGAGTGTTGTTGTGTTTTTAATACGTTGATCTTTATACCTGACATTTAATTTGAAACCTTTGTTGTGAGTTGTAATCACAACAGTCCAAAATTTAAGTACAATATTTATAATTAAGTAAAATACCAAAACAATATAATATCCAAAATATTTAGAATTAAGTTAATTAAAACAAGGTTCGAGTCAAGTGTAACTGCTACTGAAGTTAGTCTGAAAATAATCATACATATATGATGATGATGATAATAAACTGGTAAAATCCTACATTTACCACAGAATAAATTAATGGAAAACAAACCAAAATATTTACACTTGTTTATCTATTCATACACGAAATTTCTTAAGGGTTCATTGTATCAATAAGAAGAACTTTTACTATTGGACCAAACCATTAATCGCGAAAAAAAATCAGCTGTTCCTTACAATATGTTCGCATTAACTCGTCAAAATGTATGGAACAGCTGATTTGTTTTTCGCCATTCAGGGTTTGGTCCCATAATAAAAGTTGTTCATAATGATGAGTACAATGACCCCTTAAGAAATTTCGTGTATGAACAGATAGACCTTATATGTATACACATAGTCAATTATCAAAGGATAGTCTGCTATAAATTAAATATCCACCTATACTAAATTCAAATACAATACCAATACAACATAATATCCAAAATGCTTAGAATTAAATGAATTAAAAACATTTTTTTTAAACACCTTTTGAAGAAAGGTGGTACTAAAGTTTGAGTCTAAGGGTAATTGCTACTGAACTTAGTCTGCTATAAATTAAATATCCACCTACTTACACTAAATTCAAGTACAATGCCAATACAACATTATATATTCAAAATGCAAAAAAAATAATTATGAATTAAATAAATTACAAACAATTTTGTTTTAAAACACCTTTTGAAGAAAGGTGGTACTAAAGTTTGAGTCTAAGGGTAATTGCTACTGAACTTAGTCTGCTATAAATTAAATATCCACCTACTTACACTAAATTCAAGTACAATGCCAATACAACATTATATATTCAAAATGCAAAAAAAAAAATTATGAATTAAATAAATTACAAACAATTTTGTTTTAAAACACCTTTTGAAGAAAGGTGGTACTAAAGTTTGAGTCTAAGGGTAATTGCTACTGAACTTAGTCTGCTATAAATTAAATATCCACCTACTTACACTAAATTCAAGTACAATGCCAATACAACATTATATATTCAAAATGCAAAAAAAAAAATTATGAATTAAATAAATTACAAACAATTTTGTTTTAAAACACCTTTTGAAGAAAGGTGGTACTAAAGTTTGAGTCTAAGGGTAATTGCTACTGAACTTAGTCTGCTATAAATTAAATATCCACCTACTTACACTAAATTCAAGTACAATGCCAATACAACATTATATATTCAAAATGCAAAAAAAAAAATTATGAATTAAATAAATTACAAACAATTTTGTTTTAAAACACCTTTTGAAGAAAGGTGGTACTAAAGTTTGAGTCTAAGGGTAATTGCTACTGAACTTAGTCTGCTATAAATTAAATATCCACCTACTTACACTAAATTCAAGTACAATGCCAATACAACATTATATAATATTCAAAATGCAAAAAAAAAAAAATAATGAATTAAATAAATTAAAAACAAAATTAATAATAATATAATCAATAACTTGTTCTTACTTTTATTTAACATATTTTTGATTTATTCTATATACAAGGTGTAACATAATAAACGCAAGACCTCTCGTGTGTTGTCACAGACCATGAAACTGAACAACTTTTGTTCTATGACTTTTGGAAATTCATAACTTTTTTTTTAGTTTTACCATACATGTTGATCAGCTGAGCGCGTCAGTTCCTATACAAAGTCCAATTTTTTTTTTGAGAATTTCAAGAACTCTTAGAACAAAAGTTGTTCAGTTTCATGGTCCGAGAGACCACACGGGAGGTCTTGCGTTTATTATGTTACACCTTGTATATCGAGTTTTTAAAATATACTGCATTTCTGTCAAATATTTGTAAGCTGGCTCTTAAAATACTCGTAGTTAATTATTTATTTGGCAACTTACAGCCATTATAAAATGATTTTTATGGAAAAAAACAATAGCATCCTACAGTTTTGTTAATATCTGGGTCATTAACAAGCTTTCACTTCTAGAAAAGAATGAAGGTAATAGAGAGCTATTTCAAATAGGACAACGTAAAGTGACCAAAAACTTTCTAGAAGGAGACAATATTGTATTCAATGTATGGGGCGTCTGAAAATAAAGGTCTTTGAACCAAATGGCAATTTTCTTTTCTTGATGTTTAACTTCATACGCATAGTAATGAAAGTCAAAAAGAATTGTTTGTAACAGAGACCCTGTCAAAATAATCTCTGAGTTATGGTAAATGTACACGTTCTCCACCATTAAAAAAGTCACGTCATTTCGATCACCAATTGGTTCAGTGCAATAAACAAGTATAGAACCTTTCTGGTACCGAAAAGAAGACATTGCAACCCAACTGACACAGCTTACAGTCTTGCTGCCGTCCAAACTGAGAAGAGACTGAATAAGAGTTATTTCAGAATGTACCACCTGCAGTTTTGTAGGTCCCCAAGTTAGAATAGGATCAAGAGAACCTCTTAAAAAAATTTCGTTTAATTTAAGTTGGTGTTTGACAGCTAAGCTTAACGTCACGTTCCTTCTATTAGATGAAGCTCTAGCAGATGTCTTTGCTAACCTGTGTTTCGCTTCGTATCGCATAGATGAAAAAAAAGAAAGTGGGCCAAAATTAATCATGGCATTATGATAGTGCGTAAGATGGTGAAACTTTGGCTTCAGTGCTTCACTAGAGACAAGCAAATACATTTCATTCAGTTGACTAACACAGTCTTGCATGACCATATGAAGACCTTCCCAAACCGAAGTTAACATAGCAAGCTCTAAAACTTCCCTTAACTTTAGGTAAAGTGCCCAGTATGTGTCGCCACCAGGAATCTTGTCTCCTATTAAAATGGAAAAATACCGTATGAAGGTTAACATTTCTGACGCACTCAGGCGAATATTACAGTTTTTGATGTGGATCATAGATAATTCAACGGGCTTATTGCGTGAATCTTGCCCATACTCAAATGTTTTCAACCTAATGTTAAGCAGTTCTAAGGTAAAATATCCAAAACGATTAATGTACTTGTTAAGAACCAGTCCCATGACATATTTGCCAACACCTTCAAGAATATCATGCATAACATCTACTCCAACTTGTTTGAATAGTCTGAAGCCGTCCACCTTTAACCACACACACCTTTCTTTAACACCAGAATTTGCAGGAATACATTCTAAAATATCAGCTTCATAATCGGTATCACATCTTAGGAGGGCATCGTCCGCATGTAATTGAACTTTCATGTCTTCTTTCCTTACGCGACAAATTCTACATGGGTAGTTGGCAGAAAAGCTTTCCACAAAACCGGTAATAGAATGAATGCCTAAATTGTCTCCGATAATTAAAGCCAGTTCAAAATACACAACTCCATCAAAATTTGGAATAACAAATGAGATGCCAGTAGAACTCAGATAATTAAGCTCATCTATTACAGGCTGGAAGATTATATTATTGCCGAATTTTAATCTGTCAGAAGAATGGAATAGCAATGTTAAGAAAATATGAGATAGAACACTACAACGCCAAGGAGGTAGACAAGGGACTGACACATACACGGCACCTAATTTATGAATCCCGGAGTGACTTCCTAAAGCATTTGAAGTCTCATAGTCGTCAAAAAATAAAAACAACGGTATTACATGTTTGCCTAAATGAGCTCTTCTTTTTGATTACCAATAGCGCCCTTGAATAAAGTTTCGAATAACGTTAACATCTTTGTAAAGATCCGCCATGTAATGCAATGTATCAACCAAGACTGTTTCGATGGAAAAAAAACCATATAAGACTTCTCTTAATGGAATCAACTGCATAGCACAAGTAACCGAAGAAAGTACCCGACTACCTCGTAAAGTACTCGACTTGTGACGTTCACCCACTACTACTGCTTTAGGTGGAATATAAGTCCGGCGGCCCTGAAAGTATTTCAATCTACGATACTCCGATAAAAACGGATTGAAGCACGAAGTGATTGCAGTAGACATTGTATGTAGCACTTCTGAAACGGGACTGTTACAAGAAATTTCACCATTATCAGCCATATTCTGCAAGAAGTCTCCTATCAATTGAACCACCGAAGATGACAAAATGCTTAGAAGTTTTTTTATAATTATTTGGACAATATTTCTTGGCAAGTTCACAGACCCATACAAGGATGCTACTAGCAAAGCTAGAGCCATTTCTAAAGAAACGTGACGTAAATCTTGCCTTAAAGGTACTTCTGGTGTTACAACAAAGTTACAAGGATGGGTTTGATTACTAGATTCTTCAGAAGACGAATGATCATTCACGGGCCCAATAAGATCAGAATGACTAATTAGTTCTTGAGAAGGGGAACCGTCAGACTCGACTAAAATTTCCTGATCTGTTGCAGGATATTGTTCGTTTTCTTCAGTTAAATTATAAAGTTGACTTGAATGCTCCCGAAAGTAATGTCTACGAAAGGAATTAAAGAGGTGATACGACCGGAAACAATTGCCTTCTACGCAGTGATATTGTTTAAACCTGTGGTGCTGATGAAAAACTTGATAATGGACTTTTAACGCTCGTACGTTTATGACTACAGTATAACAAATAAAACAGGTAACCATTTTTACTCAGCAGACATACTACAATCACTCAATAAACTTAGGACAGACGACGAAAGTCTGTTTTTTGAAATAAAATTTGCAGGAAACTTGTAAATGGCCCTTTCTAAGAACTGCCAGATGGGTAAACATTCACTAGGATACTCTAAATTAAGAGCCCATATAATTTTAAAACATGTATCAACAGTTTTGCAGATGTTTGGCAATTCGTAGAGAATATCATCAACAACAACGTAACGTGCTATTATATTTTTCAATGGACCTGCAACTATCATATAAGGTTGGATGGTCAATCCCAAAGACTTGTACCTGTTGTGTCGCTTCAATCGCTCTTCCAAGACTTGTCTTTCCTCTTCAACGTGTAAAATAAAGCTTTGACGCACTTCTGCAGCGGAGATTCTCTTCTTTTTTAAGTGAACTGGTCCAATGATGTGGGGAATAAGGAGTAATACAGCGAGAATGCTCGTTTCAGGATCTTGATCTGTCAAGCAACAAGAACAAAAATTAGTTACTGTCATTTTTAATAATCATTTTTAGTAGGTAATCCATGAATTTCACTGATATTTTTAAGTGTCTGGAAATGCATGTTAAATCTACATTACACTATAACATCTACTGTAAGCCCATGAAAATCAATAAGTAGATTGAATTGAATTGATTATTTTGACTTAGAAATTGGCAGGGCTCCGACCAACCAAAATTTTATCTAGACTAGAATGATTCTTTTAATTGAAGCATGGTATTGAAAGAGGTGTCATAAACATGTCGCAGCCAACTGGTTGAAACCGCAAGTCTTTTAGGTGGTAGGCTTAGGCTGTAATAGTCCAGCCAAATAAATGATTGACACGTTAGTTTATTTGCGGGACTATACTACGAGTATAGCAAACTCACCTTGCGCTAGTTTCTTAAGTTCCTCTTCAAATGGTGATCGTCTTGATAAGGTTTTAGATACATTGAGTAATTTGCTCTTTAGTAACGGTAGTTTATCTTCTAATGAATGTTCATTTTGAGGATACCAGTGATTGAAGTCAGCAGTCAGCTGAAATAAAGAGATGTAGTTTGAGAAACCATAAAAGTTTACGACTAAAGTAATACATTAAAACTCATAGCAGTGAAAAAATTTACCAATTCATGCCCCCAAGAGCGCTTCAAACATGAGAATTCTTGGATATAAGACTCTTTTTCATTTGAGAGAACACGTTGCTTCCGATGCTGGTTGGTGCTTTTCCACTTTTCTGCACACAAGGCATAATCATCAGAAGAGCAACGTAACCACTCCAGGCACTCCTCTTCCTCTTGCGTGATGGATATTTTATTATTATGTAAATTAACACTGTTACATGTAGATGTAGACGGTTCTGGAGTTAACGTCTTCTCTAAAGAGCGTCGTGCTCGCGGTTGATACACCTTTTGTCTTCGGTACTTGGCTTTTAAATTTACCACTGCGTCGTAGAGCCGGCCGTGAGCTCGTTGTATTCCAGCTTTTGGTTTGGTGTAATAACAATGTAGATTTTCTGAAGGAAATAACCGTTCTGAAAATGAAAACAACAACAAAATTAATATAAAAACATAAGACCCCAAAAAAAGTTAAATCCATTTAAAGTGCCAGTGAAGCTTACTTACTTATCTCGCTAAGCCAACTTAAATATATATCAGCAGTTACATTTGACCTGGGGTCATGTCTAAGAATTTCCTTTGAAATTACTCGTACTAATATTTTTCTATATTGTTCTCCCAATGTCTTTTCTTGATCATGTTGAAGTATCAATTGACCATCTGGGGTAGTTGCCAAGAGCAAAGCAAGATCCTAAAAACAAAAACATGTCACCCATCGTCTTATATGTATATACAGAATGTTTGGAAGCTAGGTGCAAAGCTCAAAATGCTCCAAATGGTGTGAACTATCACCCCCTTAAGGCGTTGCATCCAGCTTCCAAACACCCTGTATTCTTATATTTGCATAAATTAACTAAACAGTTTTATGTGTATCTTCAAATTCTACCACATATAAAAAAAAACTAGATACTGGAAAGATGTGTTACTCAAAAATGCACAGTGTGGGATAGGACACATGACACAAAAAAGCAATAAAAAAAACCGTCGCAAACAATTAGTTTTTTCTTTTATACCTTGTTTTTTTATTCATGTGAAAATTGTTTCATTTAATTTGTACTTCTGTGTGTTGTGCTATGTCTTTTGTGTGCACTAAATAAACGTTTTATCTATATATCTAAATTAGTTTCATCTTAGAACTTATTATAAATAAGTAATAATAAACCTATTTTCGTTTGTGTACAATATCCAGGGTCACACTGTATTACATAGATACAAGTCGAATTGCTAACTTTTTTTTGAAGTTGGTTAAAAATAGGGGATGGGGAGTTGATATTACCATGTGTACCACCCGGCGACTGGTAGTGGTGATTTTGCAGTACAAATAAAAATAAAACTACATACTTACAAAATTGGCATGTGAAGACACAGACACTGAAGATCGTGATGAGATGCTAGGTGACGCTGGAAGGGATTTGATTGGGCTTGTGGAATTCGGCGTTAGTCCTTCTACAGAGTCTCCATACGTTGAAATTATTTTTTCTAAATAGTCATCAATTTGTGAAGCCTTGCCACTCTGTAATAAACACTTGTAAATAACTATGGAGGTATGTTTTTCTGACCTTAGACATGGAGCTTAGTCAAGGTAAAAACTCAGAAAATATTATCTTTAGAGACTTATTGAGACTGTGTCTTAAATTACCTTTTCAAGCGACACTTTCCAGTCTGAAAGAACTTTATTGAATTTTGCTTGCGGGCCTATTGCAGGAATTAATGCCCTCACTTGCGCATCATCTAATAATCTTAATGCAGACAGGTCTACTTCGTTTTCTAAAAACAGTAAGATAGAAAACTTACAACACTACACATTCTTATTACTGCTTAACACATACACCCTTAGCTTAAAATGTTAAAGCCGTTAACCCTTATATCATTTAAGTGTGTCAATAGTTGCATGCTTTTGTACTAAAGGTTAAAATTGAAATATTTATGTAGGAATGTATATATGTTGGAATGTATTTATTAATGATGTATTATTATGACTGAACGTTCTACGTGCATGCATAGCTTAACTCTGCCCCTAAGGCCGGGAATATACGTCAGTTTTTTACATCGCAGTCTGATCTGGCTTCAGACATTCGGAAACAAAATCCGACATGTATTTCCAGCCCATTTTGATCTGTCTGACCTTGATTTACAGTATTTTTAAGTACAAACAGAAACATTCTTTCGTAGCAAAGACACCATACCCACAACACACTAATCACTACTTAGTATAAAACAAAGTCCTCCGCCGCGTCAGTCTGTCTGTTCGCGATAAACTAACAAGAATAAACGATTTCATGCTGTATTCACCAATGGATAGAGTGATTCTCGAGAAAGTTTTAGTAATAATGTCAAGCGGGCGGGCGAGCCCCGGCTTCAGCTAGTATTGAATAAAGTAGGTACCTCTTGTTTTTATTTACTCCGTCGATAAAACGTCAGTTTTAGGTCAGCGGGTCGTCCTAAGGGCGTATCGCATCATGTCACACTACTCATGAAAAAGAAATTCAATTCAAATTATTACATAATGAAGGGTGAACTGTCTTTGAAGGATACCTACCTAGTACTTTTTGTGCCTTCACAGTAGCGGGTAAAGAATGTCACATTTACATTTAACGAGAAGGCTAGTACATTTTAATGTCAACAGTAGCGACCCATGACCTTTTTTTTCTCAAGATGGGTACGATTACACAATAATTCCGTAGTAAAATCATGATTTATCTCAATATTAAACACATATTACACCTATCATTAGCAAAGTCACACAAAATAACAATTTATAGTTAGACTATTTCATTAACCAAAACCGTTTTTTCTAAAGTTTTCAAATGGAATTTCTTTGAATGTTCAAATTTTTGTGTGGCTAGGTTTATTTTATTCATATAATTTAGAATGAGCTGTCCTTTCGTACGTATTTCCATTTCAGTAACATAACGGTCTCGTGAAATGGTTATACCTAGATAAACCATAACAGTCAAGTACATAACAAAGTTCATGAAATGGCTTACCTCTAAACACATCAATGTATTTTTCAAATCCCCATTCCCTGAGGAGCGTCGCTGTCTTCTCAATCTCGTCATCCATGATAGATACTTCAATTTAATCGAAAACACTGCACCTACTAAAATGTTTATAAGCTCTAGTCTTGGCAGGCACGTACACTATCGGGATTGATCGATCCGAACGTTCTTGAAGTCTTGAAAAACGGTCAAATAATTAAACGGCAAGGAATTCTGCTAATAACCATCAGCAGTATCAATTTTAATACAAAACTATGATACGTTGATATTTCCAGTGCAGGAAATATCAAATAAACGATCACAATGGACGACGACTTGAAAAAGAGTTGTCCTGTGATCCTGTCCGTGTTGCAGGGCACCAAATTCAAATGGAAGAAAATTGAAGAAATAACTATGGCGGCCGGCGCGCCGCGCGCGGGACGTGTAACGGTGTAGCCAACAGTTAAAACTAACTCTCCACCAGATTCAACATCTCAGGGTGCTTACAGAAAGAATGCATTTTTTAAAGTATACGGGCAGGGCAGTACCGATCGATACAGGGTTATGCATATAGAAACAGGTAAATCTGTTCAAAGTGCAATGTCATGATGTCGAGTTCGTCGGACGATGAGTTTTTTCTCCTCGAAAGAGTTCAATATAAAATAAAAAAGGACAGTCGGTGTTTCTAATATCAATAGCAAAAGAAATAAATATGGATCGTATTATCAATTATTCCTAAAATATATAAAGTTCGATGAATCCATGATAATAAATTAGATAATCCTGCCAATATTTTGCCAATTACATTTCTGTTGCTGTGTAATTTGTGTCTTTTGTCCCACAGTGGTGGTTTAGCAAAAACCAATGCTAATAAAACTTCGCAATCCAAATCACCAAACACCACCCGAAAATCACTAACGAAAATCGCCCCTACTCTCATAGTCGCTAAATTTTCCACTAAACCATTTTTTAGTTATTATGAAAGAAAACAATAAGTAATAATAATCATTGGTTTCTTTTATTATCACGTGATAGTAATACTAACAATCAATAAATCAACATACAAATAGTAAATCAACAAGTCAAGATCAGGAACATAAAAAAATATTCAATAACAACAATATTACTTAATTTAACTACTAAAACCGGGTCGAAACCACCAGTTTTAGTGGAAATCCACTAGGTTGGCAACACAAACTGCCGCAACGGACGTGACCATAGAACACATAATACCTAGAACAGGACGTGACGTTTGCCCAAGAAAGAAGCGAGTTTCGACTTGTTTTATTAGACAAACGGTTCTTTTTATTGTCAAGACAGTAATTTTAATCGTTTCAAATTCATCGTAGGTATTGTTTTGTATATGATTGGTTCAATCAAACAGTTCTTTTTAATGTCAAGACAGTAATTTTAATCGTTAGAAATTCATCGTAGGTATAAACAATCAGTTTTCAATTTACCTGCTTAATTAACTCGTTTCCAACAAATAGAAGTTAGGGTTATTTTCAGAGGGGCTCGTAATTAAAAAACGTTCAAATTCAGTCAGTTCAGTCGCAATCTCCTCTCAGCGACCACCAATGTCAAAAATTTATGAAAATTGATTGTACCTATTTACTTACATAAGTAAATAGTTGGTAACGAAAATGATAGGAGTCTCTTTTTAACCGACTTCCAAAAGGAGGCTATCTTCGCCAATTGTGAACCGATTTTGATAATTCTTTTTTTGTTTTGGAGAATATTATTCCGCGGTGGTCCCATTTTATCATGTTTGGTGAAGATCTGATGCTGATCTTCGGAGTTATACAATGGAACTCTTCAATAATAGACAGCAAATCTGCCGTGATCACTGCAATCGCTTGGATATTTATTGTTTACACAACATCATAACATAACATCACGCCTGTATGCTCTGAGGGGGTAAGCAGATGTGTACAGTACACTCAGATTTCGACAGTGTTAGGTATGTTAAGTTCCATTTTATTGGGGATAAGCCTATTACCATGACATGTATTGTTAACGGTTCAATAATGTTTCACCAAAATTCCTTTGTGACCACTATTTTAGTTTTGGGTTTTGGTGAAGATTTAATTCTGATCTGATCTGCGGGGATATACAATGGAACTCTTCAATAATAGACAGCAAATCTGTCGTGATTGCTGCAATCGCTTGGATGTTTATTGTTTATACAACATCATGACGTAACATCACGCCTGTATGATCTGAGGGGTACGCAGATATGTACACCCAGATTTGGACAGTAAGATATTATGTAATGTTCCATTTATTGGGGCTAAACCTATTACCGTGACATGTATTGTTAACAACGTAAAATTAATGAATATCAAATATTTGTAAAGGATATTACAACTAAAAATGGAAAAATAAAAAAACTTTTTTGCAAAAAATAAAACCGACTTCAAAAACACAAAAAAGTGAAAAATAACTTTAGCTTCTGAAGTCGGTGACAAAAAAACTGAATAAAACAAACAAAAGTCACCGACTTCAGAAGCTAAAGTTATTTTTCATTTTTTTGTGTTTTTTTTTCCGTTCAAAAGGTTACTATGGAACCCATAAAGATTCGCCCAGTCCATCTGTCTGTTTTTCCGTATGTTACAGCCATTTTACTTCGAGACTCTTGGCACCACACAGTTGAAATTTATTTAGGTAACCGGTATACAAAAATGATATGAAAATTAAAAAAAAAAAAATTTTCATATTTTCATATCATTATTTACTCTCCATACATGAAACTGAGGGTTGAAAAAATTAACTATGTGGGTGTCGTGTTGTGTAAACTTTCAACGTGGTTTGAATAAGATTTGATATTTAGTTTTTGAGATATTACGAGACTTTTTCGTCAAACTGCAGTGGTAACTTTGTTATTCATTTTAACATACTATTAAATACATTTACTTAAGAATGAGCGTTAAAAATATTGTTATTATAAATATTGTGTCATCATCGTCAGCCAAAAGACGTCCACTGCTGGACATATAGGCCTCCCCTAAAAGGGGGGGTTTGCCATAATCGCCACGCTTATGTACCTAGTATGGTATGGTACGGTAGCATGGTTTTAAAATGCTTATAGAACGCTGCTGTCCATTCTCTAGTAAGTCCCTAGTCGCCTTTTACGTCACCCATATGGGTGGGGAGGGCGGGTTTGCTATTCTTTAAGATGGATGCTCCAGGTTAGCCCGCGATATTCAAATTTTCTTACGTTTTTTGCAATTTGCAGGCCAGTACTAGGTTGTATGTTGATTATTTAAGCAAATTTTAGAACCTGCTACGACGCCATGAAGCTCGCATTTTACATCACATGATCACACACCCACTTTCTGTCACAAATGTCGTCGTCAGTTAGTTTTAATGTGCTATCTGTTAAATTAAATATTTTCTTCGATCAGTTTTAACGATCAAACCATTACAATTTACTGCCACATCACGGGATTTTTTATCGAATGATGATTAGTTAGTTTTAATGTGTGCTATTGGTTAAATTAAATGTTTTATTCGATTAGTTATAGCGATCAAAACATTACAATTTACTGCTACATCACGGTAATTTCGATCGAATCATGATCAGTTACTTTTAATGTTTGCTATTGGTTCAATTTAATGTTTTGTTCGATTAGTTATAACGATCAAAACATTACAATTTACTGCTACATCACGGTAATTTTTATCGAATCATGATCAGCTAGTTTTAATATGTGCTATTGGTTAAATTAAATGATTTAATTCGATTAGTTTTAACGATCAAACCATTACAATTTACTGCCACATCACGTTCACTTTTTGTCGAGTCATGATCAGTTAGTTTTAATGTGCTATCTGTTAAATTAAATGGTTTAATTCGATTCGTTTTAACGATCACACCATTACAATTTACTCGAGTCATGATCAGTTAGTTTTAATGTGCTATCTGTTAGATTAAATGTTTTATTCGATTAGTTTTAACGATCAAACCATTACAATTTACTGCCACATCACGTTAACTTTTTGTCGAATCACGATCAGTTCGTTTTAATGTGCTATCTGTTAAATTAAATGATTTAATTCGATTAGTTTTAACGATCAAACCATTACAATTTACTGTCACATCACGTTAACTTTTTGTCGAGTCATGATCAGTTTGTTTTAATGTGCTATCTGTTAGATTAAATGTTTTATTCGATTAGTTTTACCGATCAAACCATAACAATTTACTGCCACATCACGTTTACTTTTTCTCGAATCATGACCAGTCTGTTTTAATGTGCTATCTGTTAAATTAAATGTTTTATTCGATTAGTCTTAACGATCAAAACCATTACAATTTACTGCCACATCACGTTAACTTTTTGTCGAATCATGATCAGCTAGTTTTAATGTGCTATCTGTTAAATTAAATGTTTTATTCGATTAGTTTTACCGATCAAACCATAACAATTTACTGCCACATCACGTTTACTTTTTGTCGAGTCATGATCAGTTAGTTTTAATGTGCTATCTGTTAAATTAAATGGTTTAATTCGATTCGTTTTAACGATCACACCATTACAATTTACTTGAGTCATGATCAGTTAGTTTTAATGTGCTATCTGTTAGATTAAATGTTTTATTCGATTAGTTTTAACGATCAAACCATTACAATTTACTGCCACATCACGTTAACTTTTTGTCGAATCACGATGAGTTCGTTTTAATGTGCTATCTGTTAAATTAAATGATTTAATTCGATTAGTTTTAACGATCAAACCATTACAATTTACTATCAAATCACGTTAACTTTTTGTCGAGTCGTGATCAGTTAGTTTTAATGTGCTATCTGTTAGATTAAATGTTTTATTCAATTAGTTTTAACGATCAAACCATTACAATTTACTATCAAATCACGTTAACTTTTTGTCGAGTCGTGATCAGTTAGTTTTAATGTGCTATCTGTTAGATTAAATGTTTTATTCGATTAGTTTTAACGATCAAACCATTAAAATTTACTGCCACATCACGTTAACTGTTTCTCGAATAATGCTCAGTCAGTTTTAATGTGCTATCTGTTAAATTAAATGTTCAATCATTAAACGTTACTGTTTTGTTTTTTAATGTTTTACACACATTCCTTTTTACTGTAAAAAGTCAGTAAATCTTAATGTTATAGCTTTAATGTGCGGTAGTAACATTTTATTTTTTTCAGTGTATGAACTGTCGCCAAATAACATATATCAGGCACATCATAATACAGGACCTGGTAACGATAGCTATCGTTAACAATTTCGAGTTTTTTGTTCCGAGTTTTCATTCAATTGTTTTGTCTAGTTAAAACGAGTTGTCAATAGTACATGAAGTGTACTCGTAGAGTTCATCTCATAGTGAAGTACTTGATGACACTGTTACTAGAATATAATAGGGAAATTGACAAAATAAAACATAATTCGTCAGATACATTTCCAAAAATATTGGACACATATTATTTTTTCTTTTTTTACGCAAACAAAAAAATTAAGACGATACAGTGCTTCAAAAACTCGCGTGACGTCACATTTCAGTACACTTTTACTGGCATGTGACGTCACAAGCCCCCACTCATGATCTTTGATGCGTTTTATCCTTCGTCAATTTTTTTTTAGTAATTTGATAAAACAAAAAACACGTAGCCAATATTTTAATAAACAGAACCATAGTTTTTTAAACAGCTAAGTAACATATTTGATATACAATAAAGAACATCCCATCTCATCTAGAACCTAGATTCCAATTTCAAGTGGCAACTGAGTATCCGTTCCTCATTTTCTCCAGCATTTTACACTATCACATCTCAATTGCATCAGAAAATGAATCAAGCAAAAAAGCACCCAAACAGTAATTACACCTAAAGCGAAATTACGAACGGCAACTGTCGACAGTTGGCACTGTCACACATATTTCTTTGCCGTCTAAACTGTCGGCAATTGGCAAGTTCGGGAGTGTTCAAAGATTAGCTTAGTTGGCATAATGCCATTGTGACAGTTGACCTGCACATATTGAGCAGTATATAGTGCTTAGGAGCGAATCGTTGGCCTAGATCTAGATTCACCTAAAGTGGGGGACATTTGATAGTGAAGGATTGAGGGGCGTTTTGTTTGAATTGAGAAAAGATTTGGGTTGTGAAATGGGGTGGGAGTTTTTCTCTCTATGTTCATTAGGCAATGTTTAAGTAGTTATATAGCACATAACATCACGCCTGTAATTCTAGAAAGTTTAGGCAGAGGTATACTTATAGTACATCCTTCGCTAGTTACGTTTAAGTCCCATGTAATAGCGGGTGACCGTATTGACATCAGCTAGGCACAAATCTCGACTCCGTGGCTGATACTAAGAAATTCCTGATAGAAAAATCCAATAGCACTTAGCCCGACTAGGGATTCGAACCCAGAACCTTAGCTCAGCAGTAACGCTTGGGACCACAAGACCTAAGTAGATTTAAGTAGTGACTTAAATGCATCAGTTTTGTTTAATAGTCAATGCTGCGTGTTTTCGGACCACCAGTGACTTTTTTTTGGGTGAATGTCCTTGGTAAGGGAGTAGATACTCCCTCAGTAAAGTAAGTATGTAGATAAAAATGAGAAAATCCATAAATAAAAAAATAAAGGAAACCCAAAAAAAAATCCAATAAATAAAAAAATCCAAAAATAAAAAAAAATAATAAAAAAAAAATTTAAAAAAAATCCTAAAACCATCCATAAATATTTTTTCTTTCTTTTTCTTTCTTTCTTTTCTTTCCATAGTTCAAGTCCATTTCCTCGCACAAAAGAAGGAAAAAAATAAAACGAATAAAAATTCACTTCTAAGAAAATTCCTCAATATTTCACATATCATCAATGTTTAACAAAAACTTCTCTGAATTTCATTATATACGAATGAAATGTTTGAATAAACCTTCTGAACTTTTTAAAATATTCGTCAAAGAAAAACTTAAGCTCAAAGCAATATTACTGCTAAAAATGAATAAAAGAAACGCAGAATATTCAAAGATACTTTCTATTTTGGGTCTTTAACCCCGACTGGAAGAACTTTTGAGTGAATGATTACAGAATAAAATAATTACAGGTTGAAACTAAAAAAAAATTGCTGAAATGTTTATGAAGGCATTAATATATTCAAAAAATCAATGTAAAGATCTTTTAATCATTATCATCATCAGCCTATAATGTTCCCACTACAGGGACTCAGGCCTCCTCTATGGAGAGGGATAAATACACTGCGCCCGCCACGCGGGCCCAGTGCAGACTAGTAGATGTCACATGTCTAACACGAAAATTTTAGAATGTTGTGGTTCTGTGAGAAGACCGAGTAAAAGGATTACTTAATTTAGTATAAATGGCTAATGCTGTACTAAATGTAATAAATAAAATAATTTATGGCTTCGAATTTTTTGGTTCGAAGACATGCCGGTTTCCCTACGATGTTTTCCTTCACCGTTTTGTCATAGTCATCTTTTGTTGTAAAAAAAAACATACAGACGAATTGATAACCTCCTCCTTTTCGGAAGTCGGTTAAAAATGATGAACTATTCGTGTGAAGTGTAAATAATATTATCATTCCCTTGTCCGTGTTTATTAAATTAGCGTTGTGTAGTTGAATGTCCTTTTTGGACAAAAGCTTGCACTGATTGAATGGGTCCACTTAAATTTGTGTGGTGTTTTCTTCAAAAGACCATCTCAGACACTAATCTGCATAGTCTTCATGTGTGTACGACCTATACCAAGATTGTATTACCTTAAAATAGAGTTTGACTTTTTTTTTGGGGGGGTGGGAAATCATCAAATAACCCCTCCAGCTCTTGGGCAGAGCGAAAGTGAGTGTCAGACTTTTACTGACTAAAAACCACCCATGTTCCTTCTTAGCCATTTATGTCGAGGCCGCGGTATATCTTGCGACCAACCCGCAGCAAGAGAGTATGGTCTCCGAGTTTGTTTCGGATGTTTTTTTTCAGAGTAGTCAGGTATAAAACAAGAAACATGTCACTTTAATCATCTATTTTTAAAAAAGTGACTTATATAAACCGATTTGCAAAATAAACATCATTTATCATTCTAAGCATGAGTTTTATATATGTATCTACAAAATATACATAATATAATATCAGATATCCCAGCCCACAGATAACTCATCACACGACCACACTTCTGTAAGCCTAATATATTATACTAAGCGGTTTAGTTCGATTGTCGCGAACTCTGACCACATTCGGAGTGTGGTGGCCAGGGACAATTATCGAGTCTAAATCCTGGGCATTAATAACCTAGATAGCCATGCACTTGACTTGTGGTTAAACGATTGCATAATACTGTCCTCCGCAGCGTTCTAGATTTGTGGGGTTTAGAAAATTATAGATGTGCTCATTTTTTGTTAGGATATGGGAACAATTGGAGAAGTTCTTTTTTATTTTGGTTGTGAAAGGCAGGCTTATTCGGTACACCAACCTTATTTATTTAAGTAAAAATATTAATAATGTTTTCTTAGAAATATATTTTTTTTTCAATTCATAATGAGGGTTGCCCCTCACTAGGAATTGCTCCTGTATCGTGGGTGCATTTACAAACAATGAAACTCACATACACAAAGACACCCAGATCCAAATATTTGTTCCGTGTGGGGATCGAACCCGCGACACGCAGCGCAGCAGTCCAATCGCTGAGCCACTGCGTCAACCGTGCCGTCAAAATTATGTTTAGTTATGCCGCATACGGAACCTAATATGTGGTGTAAGTATTCTATGATCGTAGATGCATGCACCTGACTCTTGATTGAGCACTAGCATAAAACTGCCCGGTACAGCTATTTTTAAAATATTGGAATATTGCGGATTCATTTTCTTTGTGGGAAAACCCGAACTTATCTATACTAACACTATCAAGCCGAAGAGTTTGTTTGTTTGAACGCGATAAACTCAGGAACTACTGGTTGGTTCGGTAGGGAGTGTCAGACTTCTACTCACTAAAAGCACCCATGTTCCTTCTTAGCCCTTTGTATCGAGGCCGCGGTATCTCTTTCGAACAACCCACAGCCTTAGGCCCGGCCTTCGCTTTATCCTTTCTCCTTCCAAACTTCTTTATCTTGTGCGATATCTGGCCACGTTTGCCCCGCAAACTAGATCGGATCGTCACACCAAATCTAAGATACTCGTAGGTAAGGAAAATAAAAAGCATTATCGTGCTCCAATATTAAGTATCTCGTGTCATTTCAATATGAAAGATTAATCAAGCAGTAGTACTAAAACATTTTATAATAAAATATTGTATAATATTCATAACCGGGCTAGGTGACCCCGATAGCACAATATTGTTTTATGTGCGAAGTAAACGGCCGGTGCATATCAATTCAATTTATCGGAGGCTTTTGAAGACATTATGTGCTTTATATAGTGGATAGAATAGTGTGCGCCATCATTTTAACTGAAGATCAAAGATATTTTAGAATCGGCTCTTTAGTACGACTTTTTTACCAAGAATTTGTCAGTAGCAACGGAGAGTCAGGTCATTTGTGTTTTAAGGATAGTTGATTTGTGTAAGGATCATAATGCTGGGATACAAAATATTCTATGTGTTTATCCAGGTTATAAACTATCTCCGTGGTAAAATTCATCTAAATCCGGTCAGTAGTTTTTCGTGTTTTCCATCCTTACAAACTTTCGCATCTAAAAATATTAGTAGGTTGTAACTCGTAACACGCATACGCAGTCAATAATGTTCCCACAGCTGGAGCACAAGACTCCTCTCAATGAGAGGAGAATGGGATATTAATAATCCCACACGCGGGCCCAGTACGGGTTGGTAGATATCACATGTCACGTGAACGTGAACTCGTGAATGTAAGTAAATTTATAAACCTGAATACATACAATCGAAAAATAAAAAGCACTTTTCCTCAAACATTCTAAGCCTGCAATCACAGCGCACAATAATTTCAGCCACATTCCCAAAGTAGACGTCAGAAACAGCGTGCATTTTTCACCAAATTTCCATGAAACTCGTAACAGTATGCGAAGCACGAACTTCCCCAAATGTTATGCTTGGTCAAATGAATTAAAATTCCCATTGCAAGTGGCGAGTGGAATCGTGAGGAAACTGCCGTCACCATGTTTTTCTGTACAAAAATAACAGTTAAAAACGAAACAGCATTATTTTTCCGTGAATGGCAAATTATTTTTGTGACGCATTGTTTTTCTGGAATTCAGTTCAGGTTGTTATTGAATTGGATATTTTCTGTTTAATCAATTTGTTTTAACTTTTCGCATCTTGTGCTTATTTTTGTTATTTATCAAAGAAGATTATTTAATAATATTTTAATATACCTCTGACTGAATCCAATTATAGAAATAAAAGTCGTCTTAATATAAATGACATCCAAAAATATAATACTGTTCTTATAAGATCAACCATACTTAGGGATTCTCTTCACAAAAACCAAACGGCAAGAGATACAAATGTCACATGTGGGCGTAATTTCGGATAAGGTAGCCTACGGGATACATGACCGTTATTGCGTAGCCTTTTCGTAGCACAGTGCTACGAAACGCCTACGAACGCCTACGAAGATCACATACTAAGGAAAATAATTATAACAATAAATAATTTTCTGCCTAACATTTTCACAACTATATTGAAGTCAGTTTCAAGTCAAACCGAATGCAGCTAAATACTTGGCAGTTTACCATGGAACATCTGCCTATCTGATCTCCACACCTCAATTATTGATATCCAAGATTTCTAAGACCTGTATTGCCTGACTTTCGAGCTTCGCACCACTCATAACAAGCGCACGACGGCACGGTTGGCGCAGTTGCTGAAACATTGGACTGCTGCACTGCGTGTCGCGGGTTCGATCCCCGCACGGAACAAATATTTATCTGGGATACAGATAGTTGTTTCAGGTCTGGGTGTGTTTGTGTATGTGAGTTTAAATGTTTGTAAACGCATCCACGATACAGGAGAAATTCCTAGTGTGGGGCAACGTTTTTAAAAAAAATAAAAATAATAATAACGAAGGTTAAAATTCAAAAAAATTAAGTTCAAATGACAAGCTATACCAACGGCTTTCCGACACAGCACATTCCGGCAGTTAACTGTTGGTCACCCATTCACAAACCAGCCTCAACAAAACTAGCTTAACTTAGAGATCAACCCGCGTGTTTGTTATTATTTAGCCACGATCCCCTCATAATATAATAATAACAAAGCCACAGCGAAGCAGTAAACCTAACTTAATACAGCCTTAACTCACGGAATTCTTTGACAAAAGAGTCATACTCATATCTCGAGTGAATATATGGAATAAGAATTACTTATTATCGCTGAATTCGTACGTTTTATGACACCAAAGCTACGCTCCACTTAATACGTACGTAATCTCTTTACGTATAATAAAATATACGTCAGAAGATAATAAGTCAGGTCATCAAAAAGTTTTATAGCACAAATTATTAATGTTTAGCAATGAAAAAGTTTTGATTCGATTTTATGAGAAACCGATCGTGTTTGTTGGTTGGTATAAGCATCGAGATCCGATCAGCAGATAAGATGTTGTAAAAACTTTGTTAATCAGTGTTGTTGTATTAAGTAGACGATTTTTGAAGGGATTTGAACTTAGGAGTAGTCGAAGTTTTTGTAGTATCGTTGTTTGTATTTTTGTAAGGATTTGTTTGGTTTCTGTACTTTCTGAATTTCCTTTAGTTGAATTACTTTTCTTAGCTACGTTTTAGTTTACTCTAAATTGAGTAAGGAGTCGTTTTTTGTACCCATCAATGAAAAAAAATAGTTTTCTCATAATTTTGACGGTTTACGTAAGCGTTATGTAGTTTTTTTTTGGCGGGTCAAATCCCAGAAGTCAAAATCATCGAATCCCGCTCTTGGGCAGAGCGAAAGGGAGTGTCAGACTTCTACTGACTAAAAACCACCCATGTTCCTTCTTAGCCCTTTATGTCGAGGCCGTGGTATCTCTTGCGAACAAGGTACAATGACCCTGAGGTTTATGGTAAACAAAAACTAATCTTGTATAGGAACATTTTGTGGTGCAACCCTACGTCCGTAACGCACATATCACGGAAAGAACGTGTAAAAAAGTGATATTTAAATGAAATGGTTGTGATAAAAACTCTTCAATTTTATTTTCAAATAGAAAAAAATTAATAACACGGTTCATGCCCAAGCCTTTACTGCTCATCATATAAAACTGTTATAACACATAAACCTGTTTTAGTTCCACCACGACACTCTCGACTTTCTACTATAATTTTCTCCATCAATTTTTTCATAACTTCATACAAAAATTCACAACATTGCCATGGGGGTAGGCAGAAACTACAGAACGCCACCTGCTACGATCCTTACACACTCCTTTTGCTTCTTCTACCTTCCATACATTTGGTCATACACGCAGACTAACTAGCGTGCGTAAGTACTTGTCCTTTTTGAAGATGTCCTTGTTTCAGTTTTAATTTTTTTTTTATAAAACGTTGCCCCACACTAGGAATTTCTCCTGTATCGTGGGTGCGTTCACAAACACTTAAACTCACATACACAAATACCCAGACCCGAAACAATTATCTGTAGGTCATACAAATATTTGTTCCGTGCGGGGATCGTACACGCGACACGCAGCGTAGCAGTCCATTGCTTGAGTCACTGCGCTAACCGTGACGTCAAACAACTTCACCGATGAGATCAGTGTAAGTCCTTTTAGGGCGTCTAATCACGGCCCCATAATTATATACGTTTTGTTAGGAACCTTTCATATATCCTCTCAATATTACCAAACCTATTAAAAATATTCTTAATTTTTTTGGCACTACCATTAGTCACTTCACCATTTTTATACTTACCATCATGGCGGTTATAAAACAATTTAACAATACACCATAATTACACGGGACGTGTTAATTGTTCGCGCTAATCACCTGTTATATCCGCATATCCGCACGGTGGTATATCCGCGGGTATCCGCACGACTAACTGTTATTGCTGCTTTAAATGGTTTATTTGCTATGTGCAACAGAATTTATGAGTGTGTCCCAGCACTAGTTGGGTGATTCCTTTTTTCAGTATGCGAATTTTTCGTTAACGAAGTTTTTTCAGGCGGTTATTAAAAGATTTTACGTTTGGAAAAAAACTTGAATTTTAGAAATAAAAATAAAAAAACAGGACAGTATTTAGTTTCCTTGTTTAATTATACCTACTTTTTTTTCAAGAAGTTTTTATAAGAAGACTCAACGGTACAAATATAAGGCTAAAAATAATCAATAACATTCACAGACATAAAAACATCACTCGATAATCCATGACAGACAAGTCTGGAAATAGACAATGACTGCCAAAGTTTCATAGATTCTCATTCTATATTCCACCACATAAATATTCATAAAGAAAAGGGGAGTAAGTATTTTTAGAGGAGAGAAAAGTACACAAAATAATGTACCGCTTTACGCTCCGAAAGCTTTGGGGAAGAGGGGTCGAAGTGGCACCGTCACGATACAATTACCTCCTACGTGCCGATGGGAACTCACTGCTACTGACAACCTTAATAACATTCCACTCCAAACAGAAAACATTTAAAGAAACCCATTAAAAACTATCCAACCAATCCTCATGTAACTTTCGTGATTTTCCTGATTTACTTGATAGACCAATAAATCATACTTTACTACGAAAAATATGAATAAAATTGAATGAATCTGAATAAAGCGAACCGTAAGAAATAATATTTCATTCGAACGCCGATCAGTAGGTACATTTAGATGAGACAGAATAAGTCGTGAGAATAAAAGAGCGAATACTGAATTTATGAATGCAATGAACCGTGAGAGTAGTGACGATGAGGGGGGGAGAGGAAACCGGGGGTACATGCATATTTGATTCTGTCATAAACTCAATTTACAGCTAATCTCATCTCAGATTGTCGAAGAAATAAAATTTCACACGCCGTTGGTTCACTCGTGAATGTAAATAGGGTAGGCGCGAGGACGTGAGTGGGGCACGTCAGTGGCGGGGTAGGGCGCGAGGGTTGCGGGGCAGGGGGGGGAGCGCTAATAAAATATACTCGGCAGAGTTCACGGCTCATTTAGCACGAGACGCCCGCGCCGGCAAGAAGCTCGGCGACAATTTAATATTTCGCCTTTAATTCCGAGCACTAAATTAAGCACCGGCCCGTAATCTCGAGCTGTGCCGTTAAATTTTTGTCCCCGTGATCAGTATCGGCGGGTGATCGATTTTACGGGCCTACCGGTCTCGCGTTTCGTACGGTTGTAACTTTTTAGTGCTCCTTTTATTACGACAAACGATTTTAATCAAGCGAGTTTTTGTTCAGAGCGGACGCCATTAGCGCCCTGGAGTCGGAATAAAATTCCAAGTTAAGTCGCATTCGAGACTCGAGAATTTGCTTTTAACTTCGTTTGATAGGTCGCTTCGGCGGCGTTTAGTGACCTTTACTTTACTCTGTAAAATAAATCTATACAAACTGCTATTTGAATTTTCAATAAAGAATCCGCGGGAGCTCAGTGATTTCGCAGTTAATCGCGGTCTTATTCCGAGTTCCGAGACTTTTCTGTTTTGAAAGGGTCGTGAAAGTCCGATGTGCTGCCAAAGCATCTTTGGAAAGTTTTAAATTCAAGGAAATCACTCGTGAAACTCTCATTCGTGTTTAACTATCCTCAAAAAGCGTAAGAACAAAGTTGAACGAGCGCCGAGCTCCTGCGGCTTGTTCTAAACTAGACTTGTCACAAGAAAAATCTCGTAAACCTTTAACAACAACATCATTAATTTGGTAAAAGTTTCAGGCGATGCTCAATAATAAGAAGAGCCTAACAAGCTTTCTTGTAAACGACGTATAAAACTAGAAATATTTTTATGATTGCTAGCATATGAATATTCAAGTACCTACTCTATATTACATTTCTTCAATGTTTTATTGAATTCCAAGGTTTTATTGAACTTGAAGTGGGGAATTTGAATATTAATGTTTTTTCTATATTATCCATTACGCCACCGTAAGAAGAATTCCAGAATGGATGAAGGAATATTTCATGTTTTATTACATTACTAACATTCATGATTAGCAGAATTTTTATATTAGGACATTGACTTGATAAGTCAACGACCTGCCGAACAACACCGCACCGCACCGCTGTTGTTCTATGATCTCCTCAGTGGCTTGTTTGTCAGCAAACCCAGCGTGGTACACGTGAAACTGCGTTTGTACTTCAAGCTCATTCTTTTCTTCACCTACTCGGGTCGATCATCAGGTTATTTTTTATTTATTTTTTATTTAGGGACAATAAACAGCTACAATATGTGTGAAAGATACAAAAAATAATTTTAAAATTTTAAAATTAACAATATTGCAGCCCACTGCATTATCCGCATATTAACAGCTCAGAATATGATAATGAGTGTCACTAGATAGGCAAAAACAATAATAATAATTACATCACATTAATAACAAAAACAAAAAACAATTTAAAAAGTAAAATATTAATAACATCATGCAAATTAAGGTTAAGCCGCTCTTGCCTTGGTTGGTCCGGGGATGGGTGACCAGCCATTGCATACTAAGTTTCCTTCGTGGAAAGAACGTTAAGCTGTTGCTTCCGGCTGACATTTGTGTGGTCCGAAAGTCTGACAACCATGCAGTCTTACCAAAGGGTATCATATTACCCAATTGTAATTGGGTTGTGGAGGTCAGATTTGCAGTTGTACCAGGTAAAATTTTCTTAGGTATTCAGCTGCATCCGGTTAGACTGGAAGCCGACCCCATCATAATCGGGAAATGGCTAGGCAGATGATGGTGATGGTTTGCATAGTCATGTTTTTGTGTTGACACACAAACACAATATGTACGTGAAACTCACCTAATTTACACTTTTTTTGTCGTAAATCCAACATAATAATAACAAGCTTCCATTGCCAAGTTCAGCAGTGAATCAGATAATGAAAAAGTATCAAAATCAAACGTCCAAAACTCAGAGTTTCAGCTAATTAACATGCCAGAACCCCTCTCCAATCCTAACAAGGAAAATGGAAACTTTATCTAAAATTCGATTTTGGTAGAAATATTCTCATTTTTAAAACTTTCTAGTTTTCTTCAAGGGCTGAGTTCTTCTAAACTTTTCATGGTCTAAGTTCGCTTTCCAAGTTCCTTTTGCAACTGTTTCCACCGAATCGTAATGTGCTTCTAAATTCGTACAAGCCACATATTGTCGGTATTTCGAAAGAATGGTTGTTCGAATTTTCTTTTCTTAAAGTTTAGAATGAAAACAGAAGCTTGTTGGATACATTTTGTCGGCGAATTTCGGAGTTTTCTAACGTCAAAGCAGTTTTATGATTTCACTGAATATTTAGTTTCCATTTTTTAATATTTCTTCAGCGTTTGTTAGAAGACAAGATTTGAATTTGTTATAATTTAATTATCATAGTTTTGAATATTTTAAGACGAAATGGCTTTAAGATTGACTTTAATATCGCGACAAGGCAATTATTTTCTGCAGACTCATTTAAAAAAAAAAAAAACCTTATGCTGAGAAGGTTGTCAAGACTCATATTTGTAAGCTGCGCTAGCTAGCTAGCTACGTTAAAACGAAAGCGTATTCTTTTTAACATATTCGGCATATAAGCTGTATAGAAAAATAGGCTTATAATATATACATTTTTTTTAAACTTTGCCCCACACTAGGAATTTCACCTGTATCGTGGGTGCGTTCACAAACATTTAAACTCACATACTCAAATACCCAGACACGTACAACTATCTGTAGGTCATACAAATATTTGTTCCGTGCGAGGATCGAACCTGCGATACGCAGTGCAGCAGTCCATTGCTTGAGCCACTGCGCCAACCGTGCCGTCAACATAAACAAACAAAGTGCAAGACAAATTGCAGCATAAATAAAGTCTATTCAAGTGTGTTTGTTTTGTAATATGAACAAAAGCGAGCGTCAGAACACACAACTTAATTTCAAAGCCGCATAGAGAAGACGAACCTGCAATCTTGCAATTATCTATGAAATAATAACTTCTGTATTATTGTGTAGTATAGGTAATTTATTTTTTGAGTTTTTAATCCTACTTGTAATCTTGAATAAATTGATTTTTTAACGCAATAAGGGAATCAAAGGCCCCTAGCACACGGCGTATTACGTAGACGACGCGATCTTGAAACGTGTGTCTACGCGCTTGCAACTGCCAACTTCTTGCAACCTTTTGTACGCGCTTCAAACGATTTTCGCATACGCTTCAAGAACACGCGCCTTCGGCGCCGTAGAAAATACGCCGTGTACTAGGGGCCAAAGACATGATACAGACTAACAGTAACGTGAAGATACAACCAGTTTCTTACGAGTATGCTCGCAAACTTTGATTTTAAAGGATAAACGGTTGGTTGAGTGTCCCTCTCCGTTTTCATAAAATACGTTGGCACTACTTTTATTTAAACAAAAAACCCATATATGTGAATAAAATACCAAAAAAGACACACCTCAAAGAAACGTTGCATCCCGGAAGTGTTACAAACACATTACCTCTGCCAGTGTCGTCTCATACAAGTTATGCTGTCGCATTCAAAGAGCTGCTCACAAATTGTTAGCATACACAGCTTACGTTACCAACATAACTAATACTTGCATAACAAAGAAGATTGTGGCTGCATATTTTGTTCCTGTGTGCGGGTTTGTGAAGAATCCTTTTAACAATTTTATTGGGAACTTTTTGAAGGTAGCGTGAATTTTGTTAAGTACCTATTGATTGATTTTTATTTGCGAGGCAGATGTGGGTAGAAAACCATCAAATGAGTCCTTCCGCCCTGGGCGGAGCAAAAGAGAGTGTCAGTCTTCTACTGACTAAAACCATCACCCATGTTTCTTTTTAGCCATTTCGAATAACCCGTAGTCCCGGCAGGCGGCTCTTGCAGGCCACATCAGTGTTGCTGACATCTCTATGAGGCGCGCGTGGAACACGAACGCGCCGTCGACACGGCTTGTCGTCATAAGAGAGAGGTCGCTGCCGCCAATCGCCGCTATCTCTAGGAGGACCTTCATTGACATTATTGGTGACGTTCTTTAGGAAGGTCAGGTGCGGGGTACTTACAATCATCGTACGTGTATGAGCGTGATCAAATACAAGGACTACATACGAATCTATTAAATCATGATGATGTTGGACGAACGCAACACCATTCATTTGGTGATAGGCAAAACGCTCGCTGTACAGTCAGCAGTTCAAATATGTATACACTTAGCCATGCTCAGTAGCAATTTTCACCTAGGTACTGTTTTGATATCATTTTCATGTTACGTAAGAAAACAAATATTTTGGAACCCATATCATCAAAAAGTAGGCCATATCTCAAAGTTACAATCGATAATTCACGAGAAATTCGCGATTTAACTACCAAGTGTATACATATTATTGCTCGCGACTGTACACATATTTTGTTCACGTACTGGCGCCAAAGTGCGATGCCAACAGCTATTTCATTAAACTAAAGGACCGAATCGAACTCTCGTTTGGAAATCACGTTTTAAAACAGCATACCTCATTATTTTAAAAATATTATTATCTTTCGGGGGCGAAAATCTTCGAATAATTCCGTAACAATTACAAAAGATAAGTATGAAGTACAGTTAATTGCGCATTACGTGTGAGTTCTTAAGCCTTGCAGTGCTGATCTGGAGCTGCGTACCAAATTGGCCACGTAATCCCTCTGGCGTGGAGCCCGACATAAATAGGTAGACGGAATTCGATATGGTCGGGATTCTGAGGACGATGACGAAACGGTATGGAAATGATGTGAAAGAAGTTTATACCGGTTGCTAAAGAACATGAAAAATAACAAATTTTAACATAACCATCAGCACTGAATCAGGATATTATAATCGGGAACTCAAAACAAACAGTAAACATGGTAAATATCCCGTTTTCAGTATTAAAGATTATATCAGCGACAATGTCAGTTTCAAAATGTATAATTTTAACCTTACTTGAAAAATGACACAAATAGAAGAGTTCAGTTGAATCAGAAAAAGTATTCGCTTCAGTAAAAAATCGTGCTTTTAAACTGTCACAAACGTCACTATTTGGATCACATTGTAACCCGGTAATGGAGCGTGAGTCCTTACTAGATCTGTACGTTCATACTAAAATTCTACAGGCAGCTTTCAGGCAGTTTTGCTAAGATGTACAAAACCATATTTATTCAGACAATATATCTAGTTTCCAACAAGTGGCACTTTTATATATAGGTTCTTGAGCAATTTGTACCTTATAACCGGTTTCCGTTTAAAATTAGTCCACAAAAGTAGGTCTTAATTCAATGTGGGCTTGATTGTCTGGAAATGAAACCCTGTAATGCCTAGATTAAAGACTTCCCACGCTCTAAGGTAATAATGAAACGACAAATAAAATGTATTTAAAATTAAAAACCCACGTCACTTCCATACTTAATTTTCAATTATTATTCTTTACTTTGTTTGAGGTCGCAAAAGCTTTTAATGAATCATTTCAATAGTCACTGATTAGGAAAACGTAGGTTCTAACAAAAAATACTCCTGTGCTATTTACTTTGAACAAAGGAAATTACACTATGCAATGCGATGCTATAAAACAACATGATTATAGACCCATTGGAGTAGAAATGAATTGTTTTATAAAAACAATTGTTGTTTCATACAAAAGTGTACAAGGCGAAAATGTATAAATAAAACAGTTAATGATATTTAAACAGCTATGAACTATTTTAACGCTGTGGGGCTCAAATCATCATGGTAACAGCTTTGACGTTCATGTCTCTTACGATTTGTCTTCAACTTCGACATGTTTTTGTCGATACCCGACCGACCCTCAGAATGTGTCCCCTCAAATAGCAATCCAGTTAGGCATCGCAGGTTTACCGGCCTGAATAACATCCTCTGCTTCCACTGAAATGTGGCTGAATACCACCCAATTGAGCTGTAAGCGACTGCTTTACGTACTAGAACTGATTTTTACTTACTTTTAGTATGTCCTTTTGGTAATGGTCAAGTGAATTTTAGTCAGAGAGATTTTTCGCTTGAAGTGCTACTGGCTGCATGAGTCTTTAACAAATACAACACTCGTGATCGTGTTCAGTTTTATTAGTGTTTGTCCTTGGACTTCTGGAGCTATCACGGTTAAAAGACTCGGTAAAAACCGTTTGTTATTAATTGTGATCTTTCATAACCCACTTTCAATAGAAAGAAACCAGACCGAATTATTATATCTGTGCCTTTGTGTCCATTTTACTATATTTCCAGTTTCTTTATCGAAGAAAACAGCTTCTAAATTATTTCTTTTTAAATCCACATACCCAAAAATAATCCGTAATCATCCTCAACCGCCTCATCATAACCCAATCAGCTAATGCGATCCCTTTTCCATTCCCAAAAATTTTGCATGCCACCCTCCGACCTCTAATCCAAAGGAAAATAAGCCAGACATTGAAATAGCTAAAAGATTGCAACGCGAAAACGTTTCTTAAACCCGAAACGCACGATTTAACACCAAAGCTTTGGTAGGACGAGTATTTCGGCAGCCGATTGCCCATTACGGAGCGACGATACACGAAATTTCAATAAAACGCAATAGACGATGGTTGCTATAGGGAGCGAGCAAAGGGAGCGAGGGATCGCTAAGCAAGTTTTCTGGTTATCGTTGATAGTTTGACTGGTTCAACGAGGTGAATTTTGTACTTTTTATCTTGTATGGGTACTGTATTTTGTTTATTCTATATATTTTATCCTATTTTTCATCACTCCTTGACGAAACTTTTAACAAGGACATAAAAACTAACTTAAAAACGAATGTAAAATTTCGGATCATTCCCACTAGTTCTATCGTAGGACTGTGCATTAGAACTAATGGGAATGATCCAAAATTTCAACAACTTCCAAGTCGGACTTGCACATGAAGGGTTCCGTACCATTGTAGTAGATATTGAGAACATTTTCCATTTGTTTTTTGCACCATAGACTTCTTATAGGTTATCCTGTAATCTATAAGTGTTGAACTAATTTCTGTATTTTTATCAAGATTTTAGGCTCACTAGTTTCGGAGATAAGGGGAGGGGGGGTGGTCGGACAGATAGACAGACACACGAGTGATACTATAAGGGTTCCGTTTTTTTCCTTTTGAGGTACGGAACCCTATTTACTCCTTGTAAATGACAGCGTGATGATTGACTAGAGAGAATGTCAGGAAAAAACGTGTTGCGCCTACCCCAAATTACATAGGTTAAGGGCAGAAAGATGATGATGATGATGATGGTTTGGTGGAAAGTTTCTGTGTTAACTTAAGTCTAACTAAAATTCATAAAACACTCCGCTCAATTCATATTACCACCAGAAAAAGCCCGTAGAATCTTCAAATTCATGTTGCTTTTAAAAGAGGGGAATTCAAATTGAGTATAAAGTGAGGGGGCTCCAATCAGGGGTAACCGTGATGTCCTGAGGGTTGTTATTTCATGTACTAAAGGCATGATTGAATTCAGCGATCTGGATAGAGGGGTGATATTTTTAATAGACGTAATCTATCAAATGGGGCGTAAAGATACAAAATGGGTAGTTAAGTCTTGTTCAAATTACTGAAATGCACGGGATTAAAAGCTAGTAGATAATATTATAATATATCATCATCTGCGCCTTTTCTCAACTATGTTGGGGTCGGCTTCCAGTCTAACCGGATGCAGCTGAATACCAGTATTTTACATGGAGCGACTGCCTATCTGACAATAATAGATAATATTATATCATAGAACAATAATTATATTCGTGAAATTCAGCCTTAATTTGACCTATTAAACTGAACTCTCAGTAAGCCATATTTTGTGTACATACATAATTACATACTATAATGATAAATACGCTCGTCTGCGCTGTCCACTATACTTAATCTAACATCACACTTGTAATCCCTGAAGGGTAAGGCAAAGGTGTTCCTAATAGTACACACGCATTTCGCCAGGTATGTTCCAATCCCATGTAAACAGGGACGAGCCTATTCCCACCAACCAGCCACAAATCCAGACGCCGTGGCTGTTACTGAGAATTTCCTGATGGAAGATCCAATAACACTTTACCCGGGAAACGAACCCTGGACCTCATGTTACGACCATTACACCAACGAGGCATGAACAACAAACTATACCTTATAAGTACGTAATTTACTAAAAACAATATTTTTAAATTACCATCAATACAAACGTCATAATTACAAAACACAAGAAAACCGCCTTTCAAAACTACCTAACGCCCCTTTTCACAATGTTCCGGCAGCCGGACAACCAACACCAAGTACCCGGTGACGAATGTCCCATACATTTGTCACCGGGTACCCGGCACCGAGTACCCGGAGCGTGTGAAAAGGCACTTATCGTCTACTAATGAATACTTCAAAAAAACTTCTTTTTTTCCACCGCAATTCATTCTTCTAACTAAGTTAACGACTCTAATAGGTTTAGTAGCAAAACTCGCGTGTTTGCAGTTTACTAAACTTGTTTAAAAAAGGACAAAGGACTCACAAAACGGTTCGCGTGTATATAAATCATAAGAGCAATGCCATTCAGTAGCAGTTCGGGACTGAGATATATGCGGCCCGTTATATTTATAGCCGGGCTATCGCCGAAGAAAATTGTCTTTTTCGATCAAAAATGTATAGATAATGTATTGATAGATTGTTTCGTATTGGGTTTTCGCTTTTTATTGGGTGAATATGTATCATATTATGTGATGTATGCGTTTGCTGTTTCGATGTCGGTTTTCGAAGGTTGCTTAAGCTATTCACTTTGCTGGTTATTTGTCATTTAAATCAACTCGCGTGTACAGTACCGCCTGGCATCCAGTACTGGCCAGTTAGAGTTTCCTGGTTTCTATAAGTGATGGCGCTGATCTGAATTTTGCCATTAAAGGAATGCGTTGTTACAATTTAAGCATATATATGCCACGCGCAGCGGCTCCCTGTCGCGACACGTTTACTGACAGCACGCCGATTTGTGTTTCGCATGGTGGCCGCACGCTACACAACTAAAGTTCTGTGGGTGATTACAGTATTTTTTTGTACGACTTACGTCATTTTTCCATGGAGGTAGGCAGAAATCACAGGACGCCACCTGCTACGATTCTTACATACTCCTTTCTCCTCGTCCACATTCATAAATCTGGTCATATATGCACACTTTTTGCAAGAACTACGCACATGTCCTTTCTGTATAAATAATTTTGAAAAACAGTTCAATGGTCTGTCAGTTTGTGACGTATTTTGTTATGACAAATCTGTCAAAAGCACACATCCAGTAACAACTAAACCATTTTGTAAATGACTAAAGTTAGGTCCCCTGGGAAAACGCGTCTTTTCAAACAGTAAACACATAACTATCTACAATAAATTTATCACCACGTATATACCGTGTAGTACGCCTGACATTTATAAACACATAAAATCACACCTTTTAATCCCCGCGGTAAAGGCAGAGGTGTACCTAGCAAGTACACCCTCATTTGCCAGTTATGTTTAAGTCCCATTTAAAAATGGGCGAGCCTACAGCCATCATCCAGGCACAAATTCATACTACGGTGCTGCTATTGAGAAATTCCTGATGGTCGAACCCAGAACCTCATGCTTGGCGGTCGCCTCGCATTCAACCGACACAAAAATCATTTCTTACATAACAAAGTCTGTATTTACCTCTGCAATTGCGTAATTTCCATCATTCTACCCTATTCATTCACATAGCCGATTAGCTATCTTTTATATCTCTTACTTACACAAAAGCCTCTTATCAAAGAGGAAGCTTCACCTGTTATATCATTCGTTCTTTAATTGGGCGTGTTCCCTTTGTAATATGAGTGTAAAGGACTCGACGGCTGTATTTTTCGGGATTTCGGAATTCGCAACGAAGATGAATGATTCTGCTGAATCATTGTGTTGTCTTTTGGAATTTTGTTTATATTCCTCTTTATTTTTGTTTGGTGTTCTTTTAGAGAAAGCTATTTTTTCTAATAGAGTGTTTTTTTACGAGCAGGTCATGTGTGACCTTAGGTGTTTTTTTTTAAGTATTTGGTTTGATGGTTGGTTTGTACACATTTATTGTTTTGCAGAGCCACGGGGCTCTGCAAAACAATAAATATAAAAATATAACAAATATAAATATAAAATATTTTTTTTTTATATTTCTACGTAACTAGCACGGGCTAGTTACGTAGAAATATAAAAAAAAAATATTTTATGTTATACTTTTTTTTATTGCACTTAACCGCAAGAGGAGGGAAAAGAGAGAGAGAGGAGACCTTTGGCCTGGATTGGAGCAATATGCTCACAGTAATACCTTTTTAAATGTAAATAGATGGTGTTGCTAGGGAGTTTGTAGCGCCACTTTTACCCCACTAAAATCAATCAATCAATATTTTATTCTGAACACAAGTATTACAATAAAGATCTTATGAAAACATTCTAGCCGAACTCTATGTCCTACTAATGAAAATAAAATACTTTGAAATGGTAGAAGCTGAAAGGCTGGAATGGTAAGCCTTTAAGGGACTGTCTTCTTCAATGTATACTTTCAAAATAAGCTGATTTTCAGCCTAAAATGAATAAACGAGTTTTTGATTGCATAAACTATGATATAAAACTCATAAGAAAAATCTTACAAAACATTTGTTTACAAACACAATCTTCGCTCTGTAACTCCTATAATAAATCTCATCAATCGTTTCTTTTTGTTACAATTATCTATAATATTCGGCACGAGTTTCCGGGACTATTACTGCAATCAAAGAAACTTGGCCACTTTATCATGTCAGTTCCTGATATAACAGATCAATCCTGATAAACGGAATGAGTGGAAGAAAATCAAGACACAGAGCAAGCGTCCTGTTAGTATGTTTATAGCCTAAATGTTGTCATTTAATGTGGCAAAGTATTGAAAGCGATAGTGCTAACTAGCAATGTCGATATTATTTTGCATAAAAAATGCTTTGAGTAAGACGTCTTTTGCTAAATCTAGCATTTTTAGGTAGGGAAAGATGGACTACAGCTGCTGACTAAGTGACGTGAAGGTCTCACGGTCTAACTCACAATGACGCATCACAAACAGATTCCTGAAAACAATCATCATCATCATCATCATCATTTCAGCCTTAAGACGTCCACTGCTGGACATAGGTCTCCAGCAGAAGAGGGGCATGTGCCATAATCGCCACGCTTGGCAGGCGGATTGGCGATCGCGGTATGGTTTTTTTTTTTTTAACGGTTGTTACGAAGGCACAGAGAACGCTGCTGCCCATTCTCTGGCAAGTCCCTTAGTCGCCTCTTACGTCACCCACGGGAAGATATGGGATGGTGGTATTCTTTACGTCCGACAACATACGGAAAACAAAAAAAAAAACAAACGGCTTATTTATTTAAAGTGCTCGCTTCAGTCGAAACCTTAGCATAAAGATAAATATACAACCATGCAGTGGTGGCTCAGTGGTAGCGGCCCCGACTTACGAACAGTGAGTCGTGGGTTCGAACCCAGTCAGGCGCATTACTTTGTGTAATTTATTTCATCACCACTGCTCTCAAAGGAAAACATCGTGAGGAAACCGGCAAGTCTTAGAACCAAAAAATTCGAAGACATGTGACATCTACCAACCCGCACTCGGCCCGCGTGGTGGATTATAGCCCATCCCTCTCCTAGAGAGGCGGCCTGAGTCCCTGCAGTGGGAGCATTATAGGCTGATGATGATGATGATACAACCATGGACAGATTGTGTGTAGGATGATATGTCTAGAAAGAAGGTGCTTGCTGAGATCTCGTGTAAAAGAAAAAGAGACACATGGAAGAACAGGACATGCGACGCTGACCTCAAAGAAATTGGGATAGCGGCAGAAGAATGGTGATTAATCATCACCGTTTTCAATTACAGAACAAAGATTTTCACACCTTTCAAATATAATCAAACTAATTAATATCTACACAGACAAAAGCCCACATTCCATCTTGCGCTGCATGCCCTGACACCTGCACACTGGACGAACTTATGACTGGATCAGCGAGCGGATTTCACATAGCTGAACATTGGGCCAAATTTATTTAGTGAAGATTTGCCATCGACACGCTAAAAAGATGATCAAAATAATTCGACAAAAAAGATGAACTATTTCAATATCGCTAACACTGAAAACCGGCTATAAACATTGCAACTGAACGTTGAAAGATTTACAATACGACGTGTTCACCACACTTGTAAAAACTCCATCTGCTGTCAGTGTATCTCGGCCCTAACAGGCAGCCAAGCAAAATGAATTGTTGTGGTGCTGCAGGGGATAAGCGGGCAATCTGTCACCGCTTATGCGCAATTTACTCTTATCTTTATCCCCGTAGCGCTATGGTGAAATGTCCTCTGTGACATCGAGCATGGCATTGAGTTTCCTGTGTTGTTGAAATGAAATCAGAGAAAACGTTACAGGTTTTTTGTTAAGTGGATTATTAAATGGTGTAAATAAGTGCTATTTTATAATTCAGTGATATGAAAATAGTTTGGCGTTCGAATGACGTTTTAACAGAGGCACGCTGTTGGTGATTGCTTGAGAAAACCGACTCGAAAATCGCAAAAAAGTGAAAAATAAACTTTAGAAGAAAAATCAGCTTCAGAAGTCGGTGACATTTGTTTGTTTAATTTCGTTTTTTTTTGCCACCAACTTCAGAAGCTGATTTTTCTGATGAAAAAAAACATACAGACGAAGAATTGAGAACCTCCTCCTTTTTGGAAGTCGGTTAAAAAACGATGTTGGTGGAAGTTTCGATTTTGCCCATCCGCCGAAACTTCCTTGTGGAGTTATACGTACAATAATTCATGGTAATCAGATAATTATGTTAATTTAAAACCGTCATCCGACTAAAAATAGTACATCGAACTTTGAACATACTTATAAAATACAGGTAAATTCAATATAGGAACTGAAAATGTGTCTTAAGTGATTAAACTTTTTAATTAAATGTCGTAAAAGTCATTACATAGGACCTTAAAATAATAAGATAAATACACACACAGCTTGTATGTGTGTATCTCTTATTATTTTCAAAGAAAATCAGGCAAGACGTTATGAGAACGTTCTTTAATTAACTAAAATACAAGGCTTAATAATAATCCCGTACAAAAACAGAGTTCCATCTTAGAAACCACAACACAAGCAAAGAGTTAAACCCATACCTAATTTCACTTAACTTTTTCATTATAAATCCTTCCATCCAATTCTACTTCCTCGTATTTGGCGGAAATTAAACCGGGTATAACAAAAACTCTGCAAACTTTCTTTGTCTCAAAACAGTCCTATAAAATGTTTGAGCCGTTCGTTTTGTTGTAACCCTAAAAAAGTTTGTACTATGCAAATGTTTTTATGTAGGGATCGATTGTGATGGGTTCCGTGTCAGTGTACAGTTAGCAGGCTATTTTATTATGGACTGCGACGATAAGAATCGGGTTAAATGTACCGTGTCGCTTGCATAGGGTTAAGTTTTTTGGTATGGTGTATTGTTAGCATGATTTTTATTGATTAGTTCTAGTTTTAGTTTGTTAGCGGTCTGTTGGTTTGGTCTAGTGGTCACACGTTTCACTGCTAAGCATGAGTCATGGGATACCTGGTGAAATGTAGGTGTACATGTCATTAATATACCTTTGCCTTGTTTGTTTTGTGTGAAGTAAGTGAGACCAGTGGTGGCCCAATGGTGGCGGCCCCGACTTACGAACAGTAAGTAGTTCGAACCCAGGCAGGCGCATTACTTTGTGTAATTTAATTCATCATCACTGCTCTCAGAAACGGTGAAGGAAAACATCGTGAGGAAACCGGCATGTCCTAGAACCAAAAAATCGAAGACTTGTGACATCTACCAATCCGCACTGGGCCCGCTTGGTAGATTATAGCCCATTCCCTCCCTGTGTCCCAGCTGTGGGAACATTAATAGGCTGTTGATGATGATGGTGTGTGAAGTAAATTAATTTGGCTCTGTTTTAAGAAAATTACATGTCCTGTAGCCAAACGTTTTAAATTTATTTTATAAGGTGTGTTTTCTCCCGTTGGGGCTGCGGGTTGTTCGCAAGAGATACCGCGGCCTCGACATGAAGGGCTAAGAAGGAACATGGGTGGTTTTTAGTCAGTAGAAGTCCGACACTCGGTTATTCGATGATTTTCCACCCGCCAAAAAAAAAAGTGTGTTTTCTAACATTGTGACAAAAATAAACGTTTTGCCTTGCTTTCAACTCTTCCCGAGTTGACAGTTATTGAAGAAAACCTATACATACAAAAACTCACGCATTTTACCCATGGGTTCGGTGGTTCGTACTACACACCATCTTTTCTGAAGTACCTCGCCTCGTCAGTGTATGTCGTTCCAGGCCGTCCCTCCAGGCGAAATACCGTTTTGTAAGTCGCCTTTTGTTCATCCTCTCCACATGATCATATTACTGAACAACTATGCGGATTAAATGTAGATTATTATTTAATAACTGTCAATTCACAGACTACCAACATTTGCCTCGCAAAACATGCGCCATTAAGAAGCACCTCACTAAGACTTGCCATCATAATTAAACAACACATCGACAATCAGTAATTGCTCAATCCATGCCGCAGAACTAAGCCGGTCGAGAAGTATTGCCTCGCAATGGATTCTGACACTCACTTCCAATCAGTCTTTGAGGCTTTCGCTGCGAGGAAATTGATTATCCACCTTCAAGTTTGATGAAATCCCAGCGAAGGCAATCAATAACTGGGGGCTTTAAGTCGAAAGCGTAGGTTTTCTGTACTACCAGGTTTAGGCGTATGGGATTTTGTTGACTTAGTGGGAATTAAAACGTCCATGCTCGGCATGGGGCAGTTTTTTTTTTGATACTGCTATTCGTCTACTTTTGAACTACGCGTGGGTAGGTTTTGAGTTAACTTTAGGGGAGTGACTGCCTCTTTGGTCTAGTGGTTGCAAGCGCGACTGTTGAGTATGAGGTCCTGGGTGCATTTCCCGGGTCGGGCAAAGTGTTATTACGTTTTTCCATCAGGAATGTCTCAATAGTAGCCACGGAGTCTGGATTTATTGCCGGTAGGCGGTAATAGGCCTGTCCCCTATTGTATGGGATTTAGACATAACTGGCGAAATGGGCGGTATTATTCAATACACGTTTGCTTAATCTTCGGGGTTTAGAGGCGTGATTTTATGTTTTGCGGAGTATACCAAGCAGGCACACGTAAATTTTTCGTTACGGTCAACCATCATTGATTAAATTTAGGCTGAAAATCCACACTTTATCAATATTATACCTTTTCTATATGGATGCAACTATTCATCTAAGTACCTTTCGTTTCGTGACTATATTTTAGAAATTTCATTCCACTATCAGTTACCTTGTTTCTGTTTTTTTCTGGTGGAAAATCATCAAATAACCCCTTCCGCTCTTGGGCAGACCGAAAGGGAGTGTCAGACTTCTACTGACTAAAAACCACCCATGTTCCTTCTTAGCCCTTCATGTCGAGGCCGCGGTATCTCTTGCGAACAACCCGCAGCCCCGACGGGCGTCGGCCCTTGCGGGCCCCTTCCATGTGCTGACATCTCTTTGAGGCGCGCGGGGAACACGAACGCGCCATCGACACGGCCTGTCGTCGTCATAAGACGGACGGACGGCAAGCTAGCCCATTACTCACCGTCCACAGGCCCGCGACTATCAGTTACCTCAAATAATACATTAATAAAAACCTGTGCTCCACACAGAACTATTACTCTCGCAAAATTGCCACAAAGTAACACTAATGTATTCTGTTTCCTTTGTTTCAGGTAAGCAGCTGACACACTTTATCATATTCACGTTAGTTTTCAAGCTAAGTTATGTACGTATATAAAGTATTTCTCCCAAAAACTATTACGAGAACTACGTTGTTAGCAAAGAGTAGTGTAGTAGGCATAGTATGTTAAGTTAGTCTTAATTTATGAGCATTAACTAGTTATAAAAAAACATGATTTGTAGAAATAATGGTAAGTTTTTTAACCGTGAACGAATTTTTAGTGAAATAACAATTGGTAAGTGATAAAATATATATTTGTGTAATTACTCTATCTTTGTAAAATATGTATAAGCATAATACTTATAACATCAGTTTTCTGTCAGTATAAGGATCATCAAAATCGGTCCAGCCATTTCGGAGATTAGCCGAAACAAAAAACAACAGACAAAAATGTAAAATAGATTTTTTGTTGTAAATACAATTATTCAATAAAAAAAACCGTTAATTTTACATAACAAACAGACATTCATATTTTATTTTTTTGTTTAGATTGCAGATGAGTCTAGTGTATTTATGTCTAGTAACTATCTATAAACAACTTTATCACTAAAACACAGCATCATAATATACGAAAAAAAACCTCTTAAACCACTCTTTCCAAGTTTTCTAAGGTGGGACATTCTTTGTCCGCGATATACGTTAAGCTAGGTGTGAAAATGGCCTAATACATAAAAGATCGGCCGATTTGAGTGCGGTCGAGAGTTCGATGGAACCGTGTTAGTTTCTCTTAAGCAGGGATGTTATAAAACTCGGTAACCGTAACCGAAGCTATCGGATATCTGAAATAAAATAAATATCCATAATTGTAACCGTAACTGATATTATAATCTTTTAAAATATGTTTTCAAGTTCTTGGCGGGATATTAGGGGTTTTTAGTTTTAGGGAGGATTTTTTTCGGAGTTAGTAACACCGTGTTTGTTTTGCCCGACCGAGCCATCACTTGTTAGTTGTCAGATTGTCTTGTAAGATTCTAATAACCGTAACCAAAATTATTCGATACTATGGAATAATCCGAAACAACTTCATATCCGTAACCGTATCCGAAACCGGTATATTATAATTCCAAAATCCGTATCCAGATCCGAGATGTCATATCCATAACATCCCTGGAACCGTGTTAGTTTCTCTTAAGACGCGCTCCGCAAATAGCGTCCTCGCCTAGTAATCTCTGTGGGGGCAAAGATCTGAAATGATAGTGTACTTTGTTGAAATATTTTTGGGGTTTCATGGTAAATATGGGTTGTTTAGGTTCAAGGTGTGAGATGGTTTTAGATTATTATGCCTTAAGCAGCAAAGAAGAGGTCGATTATGACCTGGATTAGGACACATAATATGAAGCATTATCATTCGTGGGACCTTTTTCAGCCAAGAAAATTGCAGGAAAAACACTACGTACTCTGAAAAACATTATGCAGCCTTTATCTTAAAAAAATATAAACAAGGATAGCTGCCGTTACAGGTAGTCAGTGACCTGTAAGTCTGACAACCAGTCTTACCAAGAAGTACCGCATAGCCCAGTCTTAACTGGGCGGTGGAGGTCAGATAGGCCTTTGCTTTATGTAAAATACTATATACAGCTGCATTCGGTTAGTATGGAAGCCGAACCAACATAGTTGGGGAAAAGGCTCCATAGGTGATGTTCGAGCAAATATGAATGTAGAAGTGTAGGGAATAAAAATATGTTTTGTAGGAGACTTATCTAGTCTGTTTGCTATTATTTGAGAATTTTCTTTGAGAGAAAATCTTTGAATCCGCTAGCTATAATGCCAAGATTACCCACCCTCGCTTTCTGTACCACCATTGACATCCTTCCAAGTACCTCATAGTTATAATATAACTATCAGTTTTCCACTCACGAACCGGGCACTATTTCATAAACATGGCAATCTGTATCGCCAAACTTGGTACTCGGCTTCCAAAACACAAACTTTGTGCGGAACCCAACGGACATAAATGCCCAACTTTGTTTTATGGCTGCATTTTATTCAATCCTATGACGTCATTCCAAAATCTCGTAGTTTGAGTCAGTGGGGTACTAGGGTATTATGGTAGAAGGTTGTGGGTTAGTAGAGTTAGGGTATTGATTAGCATGTTAAACCTCTATTTTTTTCTTTTTTTTTGATTGTGGGGAGTCACCAAATGGCTCCTCCCGCTCTGGACGGAGCGGAAGGGACTGTCAGACTTCTACTGACTAAAAACCACCCATGTTTCTTCTTAGCCCTTTGAGTACGGGGCCGCGGTAGCTCTTTCGAACAACCTGCAGCCCCGGCAAGTGAAACCTTACGTGCACTATTGTCTGACCGAGCACATTCATTGTCCTGCAACACACAGTTCGGGGAGCTGGCGTCGCACAGACTTCTTAGCGTGCGTTCGTTCACTAGTAAAAACTAGCACCGGAGTCCATCTGTGTCGTTACTGACATGCCATTCAAGTGAACCTTAACATCATAAGCAGAAGACAGAAGTTTGAAATTGATGTTTGGTCGACTTCTGTAAAAGTTGTACAACTGAATGTGTGACTTATCTTCTTCTGTGAAATGCCCCAGCATAGTGTCTATAGCGGTGGGTGGCGGTAGGACCTAGAAAAGAAAGAAAGAAAAGAAATAAAAATTATTTATTGGTCTCACACAGGACAAGAAATTAATAATAAAAGCCGGAAGCCTAATAACCCACAGCCAAGCTGGCACGCTCAGCAGTATTCATAGACGTATTTATTAAATTATTCAGTACCAAACTGCAGACCGGGTCATCCTAATCTCTGATAAGACGTGTTCACAAAATGACCCGTATCCGGGCAAGCCACGGATCAGAGGTCACGTTGTTGGATAAACACATCACTTTAGAGTCAACCTTCTTCTTTCCAGCTAAAACACTAGGAAGTGTCGAAGGGTGGCCGTTTTGGGGGACTGTCTCTTGTAAATAAGTAAAGTAAATTTTGACGTTCGAAAAGTGCTGATTTTCAGCCTAGTTCGAATAAATGACTTTTGATTTTGATTGATTTTGAATGGGTCAACAATATTCTATGGTTTTTTGGGCCAGCCCCAAAAAACCATAGAATATTGTTGCTACCAAAATCAATGGGAAGTGTAGTTTGTACTACGCTCGGTCATTCAAGGCCACATTTAAGATTAATGTTAAAGTACTACAAATATGTTTGTCCAAAAGGACTTCATAATGGACAAGAGCGCAGAAAATACTTGTTCAGTAACTAGCATGCTGTAGGTACTTTTTATAAGCACTAAGCCAAATATAACACTAACATTTTTGCATTTGTAACCCAACAGTGTATCTTGGCAAATCCTCAGAAATAGCTAAAATACAGACACGAAACTCCAAAACATCGCAGATTCAAATTGCCAGCAGCACCGTTCGTTGCCAAGAGTGAGGCTGCAAAGGGAGGGGTAACGAAGGGATTCGGCCGTGTACATAAATCCTTTGATTGACGCACTTAAGCATGGGTTGACCTAGATGGTTCTTGGGCAACGTACGAGGCGTATGGAGGAAATTCGCTCTAAAAGGAGATTCTGAAGTCGGTTCCGCAATATTGAGGTGAATTTAGTTAGACTTTCTAGGAATAGAAAATCTGTTGAAATATTGAATTAAACATAAAACATAAGTTTTAACTGTAAACTTTGGAAACTGACTGTTCTTGACGCTTTAAATATATCAAATTAGGGAAGTTACACGCTGAAAATATAAAGTTTAGGTTTCGTTATATTAAGTTGTTTTTTAGGTCAAAATGTAATGTTTCAGCACTTCAGAAAGATTTTGACACGTTGGGGTTCAAAAAGGCAAATTATGGTTTCAATATAATCTATGTTGATCCATCAAGTGTTAATCATCATCAGTCTACAATGTTCCCACTGCAGGGACTCAGACCTCCTCTCTAGGACTGTCCTGTATGAATAAAATATATAAATTCACCCTAAAATGTTACCGTCTGTAAAGTGTCAATGTGTGTGTAACCTCTGCAGGAATGATGATGCTGAAATATTCACTTGTTTATAATCAGAATCAGAACTTTATTTGATAAGATATAAGAACATTGTTACTAACACAATCAGTTTTGTTGCTCGAATTAAATAATAATTATTTGTTATTATCAGCACGTGTACCACTGCTGCACAACTAATGATTAATATTAAGATTTTATTTTATTTTAGTTTCATAATCCAATGTAATTTTCTAATGTATATTTTTCAATTTCCTATTTAAATCTACCTACCATCCTACTAACATAATTTTATAAGTTCCAATTGTTACTAACCATTATGGATCATGTTATCTGACAATAAGTTATTAATATTAATGTAAAGGTCCTGTTCCTGTATCAAACATTCGTCCAATCCTTTCTTCCAACAAACGAAACAGGAAACAACAAATCCAAAAACACTTTAGAACAAAATTCTTTCCCTTTGAATGTCCTTATTCTATAATACACCTTTAAAAGAGCAAGCACCATTGTACTCGAGATCACAAACAAACGTATCTGTTGTCCAACTTATGAATATTAATACAAGGGAAAAAATTCCATTATCTTTTGCGATGAGGGACCCCTCTTGAATACATTACGGAGAGTTCTAAGTGATATATACTACTTATTATGGCGGTGATGGATATTTTTCTTTGTAGTTAAGACGATTCTTTTGTGGATTTACTTGGAGGCTAATTTTGTTATGAGTTCTTGACTCAATCTTGCTGTGTTTAGCAAGGTCTAGAAGTGCTGGGTTAAGTAAATGTAAAGTGTAGGTACCAACTTGCAACGTGTAGTCAAATAAAATAACTATATACATTATTAAAAGTTATTATGTACAGGAACTAGAAACTATTAAATGCATCTTCGCCTCAATGCTGTATGCTGGTCATGTGCCCAAGAGACAGGTGGCATTGCCACTTTGTATGGCAGCATTTAGCGTCTGACCAATGTAAAAACCAGCCTTTGGATCACGGGATGCGTCAACCAGGCGTTTAGAATGTCAGGTATCAAGAAAAATTAAGTAGTCAAATTGTATAACAATATTTGTGTGAATAACTTTGTCAAACAAAAGTCAGCCGAAGACGGCGAAAATTTTAAAAGAAAATTCAATTCAATCTCATCATTTTAACGAAAGAAAGCAGAACAGTATGCACAAAAGTAATTCAAAGAAAATAAACCACCAATTCATTCAATCTCAAATTATGAAGGGAAATAACTGACCCTGAGAGCCCCCACTAGAATTCCAACCTTATCACTTTCCACCTAAAGTCCGCTTTTCCATGCCACTTGAATTAATAAGCAATAAGTGGGTTGCCCTGGATTACAACTTAATATCAAGTGCCTTATCTTTAGAGAATTTACTTTGTTGTCGCTTATGTACCACCAGGGGTCTCTTGAACCTTTTCAAGCCGTTTTACCTTCTGGGTCTTGAAGTACTTAACCTTACTTATCTAGGTGGAGTCGGCCATAACGACCGTCAGATTATATTTAATTTGGCCGTCAATACACCAGTGTGAACATTTTGGCCGGTAATTTGTGTATGAATATTTGTAGTAAATAGCAATACAATGGGGTAATTGCGTGTCATATACAATTTTAAAGTAAAAACAGTCGCTCGGGCAAATCTTCGGGTTAAGCCGCGCTTGCCTAGGTTAGTCCTCGGATGGATGACCACCAATTATATACCGAGTTTTCTCCGTGTCCTGACTATCATTTGTAGATCTTAAGCAGTTGTTGTTGTTGTGTTGTGTAGTCAGTGGCCTGAAAGTTTGACAACCAGCCTCACCAAGGAATATCGTATAACTTAGTACTAACTGGGTTGTGGAGGTCAGATAGGTGGTCACTCCAGGTAACATGCTGGTATTTAGCTGCACCCAGCTAGACTGGAAGCTGATTCCAACGTAGTTGGAAAATGGCTAAAATAAGAGATAATATAATAATTGTAAAATTATGTTCATTTTGACAATACATTGTTAACGTTATAAAGTAGACGAAGTGTTCAAATATTATGTATCAGGTTATCTTACTATGCTGTGACACTTGACCTCGGTTTACATGAACTTCCCGTTCAATTAGAGATCAGCTTATTTTGGTTACTATAGTTTGATTGGTTGTCGTGATTACCGTTTTTCTTCCTCCTTTATCGAGCATTACTGAAAAAAAATATATTATCGCACATTTCTCGTCAAAGAAATATTCATTGCAACGGAAAATTTACATTGAAAAGCTGAAAAATATGAAAGAATAAAACTGAACGAACGAATTTTCCACAAAAAGGTTCTGTTTAATGTTGTACGATTATTTTAATTTTATACGCTATCCAGGTCAAAAACATAATAAATACGTTTAAATTGAACGTTTGAATGATAATCCGGTTTTAACATATTTTTTTCTTTTTTGAAAATTAAGATAAAGATGCAGAATTTATTGAAAATACTTTGATACAAACTACATTGTAACTGCTTTACGTCCGTCACATCACCTTTTCTCAGATCCAATTGAAAACCAAGGTCGGGCCCTACCTGCTCGGAATTCTAGTGAACTGGGCCAATTTTGTGCAGCTGTGAGATACACAATAATTATCTTATTTTTTTCTTTCTCGATACTTTTTTGCTCCGATGAGGAACATCTTCATGGATGTCCTCCACCCTGGGGCGAGCGTAGGGGTCTGTCAGATTCTAACTGATTTAAAACCACCCCGGTATTTCTTTTTTTTTACACCGGAGATTATGGAAACTAGTGCGGCTTTCACAATAGGGTAGTTAACTAAAAAAATCTAATTAGTCCGTCAGATAGATTTCAAAAAAATATTGAACACGTTTTTTTCTTTTCTCACGTAAACAAACAATGAAGACGATACAGTGCTTTGAAAACTCGTGTGACGTCATATTTTAAGACATTAGTATGACATTTTTTATCGGTGAGTGACGTCACAACCTCTCACTCAAATCTTTGACGCGTTTTAACTTCGTCAATTTTTATTGATTTGATAAAACAAAAAATACGTATCCAATATTTTTCGATAATCTAACAGACGGATTAATTAGAATCATATTTTTTTTAGTCAGTAAACATCCCTATTCCCTGCTATTCTTTCTACATACACCTCATTAACAAGAACAACTATGTCAACACCAAAACATTCATCAACGACGTGATACTCTCAATATTTCCACACAAACATCCTGAACCTGTGAACGAATCGGGTCCCCTGAGACTGTTGCGTGCAACTAACAATTCTTTCGACTTTCGCCTCGTAAATACAGTTAGCAAGTTGGTCAGACGCGGCAAATTTATTAAAAGGAACAAATATAGAGCTAAGAAGTACCGTAATAAGATTTAGTAGTTCACTGTTAACATCTCGGCTAAGTTGGCCGTCATTTTTGTCCCCTCTATCTAGTTAATGGCTGCTTTTATAGAAGAAAGTACGTGAGATCACGTCTTTGTTTTGGTAGAGGAAGAATCAAGATGATATACGTGATACAATATATAATAATATGGTCAATGTTTTTGACGGGTTATGTTTGAAGAAACCATTCTGTTTTTTTATTTAAAAAAAATATATATTTTGAAAATAAAAAAAAATGATTTAGACTTGAACTCTGTTTTATACTTTTTTTAAACATTTGTAACAAACAAAATATTTTTATTTGGTATATGTTAATACTAGCAGCTAACAATCTGTGTACCATATTTTATCCAAATCCGTTCAGCAGTTTTTGCGTGAAAGAGTAACAAACATACACACTCACAATCTTCCGCCTTTATAATATTAGTGTGACAAGCAAAGGTTTTCTTCAGCCTTACATCCACAGTGTAGTTTTTAAAGTTATAAAACCAAGATACAATTACAATATCCACACAATTCTACCCTTTGGTCCAATACGATTCGAAGCTTAATACACCCGGACGATTCCCTACACCCTGTCTAGAACAGGCACCAATATCAAAATCTACATAAATCTCCCTCAATAAAGACAAGATGTTCTCGCCGTAAAAAGTAACAGTACTCATTAAGAATAGATGTTAAAAACGTTTAAATCATCCCAAACGTTTGACGTAATCAAATAAAATCACTGTCTGGATTAAAGGAGCTCCTTGGTTCTTGATTTAACATAATTTGTGCCAAGGAGATTTCGTTTTATTCTTTTCACTGCGTCAGTCTGATTTGTGACGTCAGTCTTTTAAAGTTAAGTCATTAAGCTTAATTGGATTTTGGATGCTGCGGATGTGGTTTCTTTTAATACTGAGTCACATTAATTAAACTGGCAGAACTTGAAAGACATGACTTGCTATCGATTCCCGTTATGATATCGTTTTATCGTCAGGAGCACGGAGTATGGATGGATGAGGACGGACTGAACAGAGAAGAGTGGGAAGAAAAAGGGGAGGCGTATACCCAACAGTGGGTGATTCTGGGGCTGAAATGAAGATGGTGATGGAGAACGATTACACCAGAAGTTTCGCAAGTTAATTTAATGACCTTGACGAGGAGAACTGGTGGCCCAGAAGTAACGTTGAAGGACAACATTGTAAGAGGGCCTCTCAGTTTCAAAGTTTTCCGCATATTTCAGAATCATAAATTCAAAGACATAATTGTGATATTGTCGGGGCTGCGGGTTCCCGTCGGGGCTGCGGGTTCCCGTCGGGGCCGCGGGTTGTTCACAAGAGATACCGCGGCCTCGAAATGAAGGGCTAAGAAGGAACATGGGTGGTTTTTAGTCAGTAGAAGTCTGACACTCCCTTCCGCTCTGCCCAAGAACGGGACCCCTTCTTTGATGATTTTCCACCCACCATAAAAAAGGGCCTCTCATTTCAGAGTTTTCTGCATATTTCAGAATCATAAATTCAAAGACATAATTGTGATATCATCGAATCCACTCTTTGGGCCTCGTGGTAAATTACTACCACTGCCTCCCACAGAGTCATTATTAGCAGCCATCATCTGTAACGTACGGACAACTAGTACACACGGGTCTCAAAAGGTGTTTCCCATGGTTTATGAACCAGAACTACGTTACAAACTTGGGTGGGAGTCTTCTATGAAACCCCACCCAAGCAGATCTTCGATAATTGAAGGCTCCTATTACTTGTAATGTTAATGCAATTTAGGTTTATCGTAATGATTATCTAAATTTCGTAATAATAGGATGTTAATCGGGCTATCGGAATTGCATATCAATGATATTGTATTGTCAACGATTTCATCGAACGCATAATTGAAATTCTATACGGCAATTATTAATTACCAACTGATATTGGGCTGCCATTTTGGATAAACTAACAACAGTATTTTTAGACGTGGACTGAACTTGAGTCAGACTTGACACTGACTATGTAGATACATAGCATACTTAGCTGTCAATATGTCTAATAGGACGGGCCATTAGACATATTAAGAGCTACAGTTTCTTTATAATTTGATATAAACCCCCACTTTTCAATTCAGAATGACATTTCAAACATCTAAAACATTGATTACAGTGACATATGACATCTAAGGCATTGATTAAAGTAAATTGCAACAATGGGTTTGACAAGGACTGCTGATGTAGGAGGCAACTTACATACTTATAATAATAAATAATATAATAAAATAAAAAACGTTTATTCATCTCCACAAATTACATTGTTATGATTGATTTATAAGTTGACAGGTAGTTTGGCAGAAAGTTGTAATTTGTGGGAGATCTGGAGTCTAAAAGTAAGCCTAGGCCTGTATTTTAGAACTCCAGGCCCCCCATCATATATACTTATATGTAGTACCTTATTTAAAGAACCACCAAATGTGCCCAAGTAATTCTAGTATTGATTTGTTTAGTAATGTCTCCCTGTTGTCATGATAACGATCGGACTTGAGTCGATACTATAGATATGGATGTAAATAAATTGCTCATGGTAAAATGATTTTTTTCTTTACTCAATTTATAGCGCTAAAAGTTTTTAAAACGTCATTACGTGTCTGTCATCTTCAAATGATTGTCAGAAGCTTGGCGATGATTTTGTGACCTGTAAAGTATCTGGAAGCCGCTTCCCAACTAAGGTAGGCTCGGCTTCCAGTCCATCCGTATGCAGTTGAATGCCAGTATTTTACATGGATGGACGACTGCCTTTCTGACCTCCACAATCTAGTCAGTACTGGGCAATACGAAATGCGTTGGTAAGAGTTGTCAGAATTTATGGCCACTGACTACTTGTAACGACAGCCAGGATCAACGGCTTAACGTGCTTTCCGAGGTTCATGCACGAACCAACCTAGGCCAGTGCAGTTTAACCTGAAGCGAGTGGCTGTTATAATTTAGCCATGAGGACAATAAAGAAGAACATAAACTTCTCGAACATCAACTCACACCTTTTTTCCCATGGAGATCATTGAAACTTATAAACTTCATCTAAGTTCATACAATTGGGGGTATAAAATGGCCCCTTAACAAAATCATAATAGGAGAATAATATGAATTACGATATAATAGGGTAGTTGACAAAAAAAAATCTTATTAGTCCTTCAAATAGATTTCCAAAAAATATTGGACACGTATTTTTTCTTTTTTCACGTAAACAATAAATGAAGACGATACAGTGCTTCGAAAAGACGCGCGACGTCCTAGTTTGGTACATTTTTTTACCAGAAAGTGACGTCACCAGCCCCCACTCACGAACATTGACACGTTTTGTTTTCGTATTTTTTTATAAATTTGATAAAACAAAAACACGTATCCAATATTTTCCGACAATCTAACGGACGGACTAAACAGAATCATATTTTTTTAAGTCAGTCAACTACCCTAAAAAAATGGTTACAAATTGACAATTCATAATTATTACCTGTGTCTGTCTGATCATGAATTTTAAATTTAATTCTTATTACTGTATTATTATGATTCTGCCAAAGCGGACATTTTAGACCCCCTAGTCATACACGCCCACCAGCACCAGTCCACAAGACCTACGTACCTGACCTTTCTGAAGAACATCACCAATAACTGCTACTCTTCTAACCGCAGACTATAAAGCTTTGTCTTAATCAAAGGACGACTGAATATATTACTTTGAAATGTTATTTCTCGTAGAAACGGCGCCGTCACTGTGGTTACAAGTGATTAATTAATCGATTGATTTATAGCCCCAGCCGTGAGTTTCTTGGATACAAATCAGACCAGAATAAAACTGTTTTTTGGTGAGGAATAGAATAGATTTTATTCGTAGTAAAGGTAATTTCGTGTTGGCTTAATTAAAGGAGGGACAATTGTGCGTAAGAAATTAGGAAAAAGTTGAGATTTTTTTTTTTCTTTTAGTAAATAAATTGAAGGTATTAATAAAAAATAAGGAAAACTGATCTTAATTCTGATATTAACATGACCTACAAAAACTATTTTTTATGAGGTTAGGGTACTTCTAGGAATTGAAATTGACCGACATTAGTTCATCAATATTTTCTTAGACTAAAACCATATGTTTTGACACAAGTGTTTTATTAACGGTGAACACGAAAGATTTTTTTTACGTCCATACCTAAAAGGGTTATATACGGGGACTAAGGAAACTCGATTTTAGCCGATAGAAAATCTCATCGGGTTGAGGCTGATTTCCTAACAAACGTGTTTGGTTTGAAGTATTGCTAATTTCACATAATGTACGAATGTTCTACCATTTTAATTAAAATGTATGAAACTTACGATTTCTTCTAGCTCCTTTTTCCCTACGTGAATATTCTATTCCCTGTTCTTATCGCGCAAGCTAACCACGTAACTATTACGGCTCGAGTTTCAAGTAACAAAGTAAAATGTATTAGAGCGAATAGCTCCCGTGCATTAGCGGTGAAGGCGATAAATGTCCACTTGCCATCAGGGTGCATAGTGAGCGATGCTGCGTGTAGTCAGCAGAGCTCCAAGTGGGGATTTTGTTTTAGCCTGTAAAGCTGTTGAAAATTTTGTAGAGGAAATAATGAAAATTGATTTAAATGAAATATGAAAATATTTGCTAAAATTTATAGAGAACACTTTTAACTAAGGTCAAATGACCACGAAAACGTGATTTTTTATTTGATTTTTTTTTTTTTATTATAATTACAATATTCATTTTCTGATGGCTAGTGAATATAGAAAATCACAAAACTAATACTGACACGTAATTACATGAAAGACGAACTGTAACCAAATAATTTTGGGCGCACTTATTATTGGGTTCAGTTGTAGAAGATTTTAAATTTTACCTCATCTCTTCTTTATCTCTGTTAAGAAACCAGGGTCATAACTAATTGTGCATCATTCTGTCAAAATTATTGGACGTTTTTTAGCTGAAACGAGCTAATTCTAAAACGAACGAAAATAATTCTAGAACAAATAATTTAAAAACCAAACACCTCAAACAAAATCGATAAATCTCGAAACTTGTAAAGAAAAGATCGCCAATAAGTGATAGGCCCATCACCTGTCATTGAGGGTCGGTCCCCGGTTCAATGCGGGCGCACCCTAGTGTAATCCCTACGATTTAACCGCTGCGCTGGCTTGATCCCCTGATTCTCACCGCGGGGGGGAGGAGGGGTGCTGGTAATTAGTTCCTTGTTTGACTGATGAAATTCTTCAGTGCTAAGGAAGGTGAGATAGGAGAGAGATAGTGAGAAGCGTTTTGTTTTAATAAATGAGGAATAGGCTTTAGGGTGCAGGGAAATAGGATGGATTTTCTTTGGCAGTTAACTGTTTAAGAGCAACTCTATCTAATATTTACGAACCGTTACAACGTTTTTTTGGAGTTCACATTCAAGTTCAATATCATCATATTGTTAGTTAATATTTGTGAAATTGTCTGCGGAATAGGTAAGTATTGAAATAATGAAAAATGGCGGTCGGTGTTAGTTCAGAGTATTGCCCTAGATTGCACTAGGATAAAACCGATTTCCTAAATAAAAAGGCATTGTTGGTTTTTCAACGCACAGAGGTGAAATTCCATCGCAATAAATATTATTACTTAATTAGGTATTTATTGTTCAAAAACATTTGACCTCGATTAAGATATTTGTTGACGACATTACCAACGTGAAAATAACCAAGAAAACAAGGTAATATAATACCTCCTACAAGACATTTCTAGACAATAAATCACAATTCTCATACAAACAAGTTATCTATTTAAAGCAGCCATTAAACAAGTCATTTACTTCGTACTCCGCAAAGGCATAATTACTATTACTATGAAATCAGCCCTAAATATACCGCTAAGATAATTAATATTCACAGAGACATAAACGTGACAGGAGCAATCACTCAAGTACGCAGACTGTTGTAGCTTTTACACTAAAACACAGAGTAGCTTACAGCAGAGAGCCCACTTCTGATCACAAACGAAAATTTACCACTTCTGATAACAAATGAAGCCTAGGACATAAGGCCATAAAACTTTATTTGTTTGAAGGTACTGAAAACGTCAGTCAATTATATCTTGTAGGTCAGTTGAATACCAATTTTGCAGATTGGTCAGTAATCCACCATTGTGTGATCTGTCAGTGAATATTATACACTTCCCTTGCGCTAACAAGGGAATAAAGAATATGCAACCTACATCTTCCGGTACTTTGGGTGATATAAAAGTACCAAACAGAAACAGAGAAATGATGGACAAAAGTACTACATACATTTTTTTTTATTTTTTTTTTTTTATTTTTTTTTTTTTTTACATGATATAAATAATAATATACTTTTGGTTGTTACTGTTGTTAGGTACATAAGACGATTATTATAAGTCTAGAGAATTTCTATTACGTAATAAAGTACCTTTTAAACTGACAGCTACATCAAGATATGTTTTTTTAATTCTACTTACTTTACCCATAGAAAACAAAAGTTTCATGCATTATTTTTTCTCTCACTTGTATGAACCTTCTGGATCTATGATACTCTGTGTGAATAAGATTACATAGAACTAGAAACCAGAACTATTCAGCAAACTATCGCCACATAATAATATAGAACTGTTGCATCTTCATTGTAAGTGTAAGAGTGGGAAAGCGAGATGGCAATATGCATAATAATATTCCAATACGTGCGTGATAGAACGAGATAGTTTGTAAAATTCTCAATGCAAACTTAAGAGTGATCTCTCAAGTTTGCATTGAGAATTCTCGATGGTACTTCCAAGTATTTCCAGGTATTTCATAATAAAGTTTTATAATTAATAATTTGATGGTTTGTAATCAGTTCTTGAGAATATTTTATGAGGCACCTTCGCGTGTGAATCGTAAATATGTTATTACGGTAATTTGAAATTTTCATGAACGTATAATAAAACCGACCTCTTACTTTTTATAGTTAAAATTCTTGTTTTATTAAACAAATAAGTTATATTACCATTACTAGTCGAGTGGTTGCAATTAATGGGTATGTAAAATGAACTTTATTTATAGGGCACTACACAACTAAGAAATTATTTTCACGAATTAGCTGGAGTTGAATTAGAACAGCTTTTAGCCAAATAAGAAAAATGGTAGTGTGACAAGATTTCAAATGTGTATGTGGCTCCAAAGACAATGGCCCACCTTCAATCTTGCGCTGCATGCCCTGACACGCACTTGGCGATATAATGACTGCATCAGTGAGCGAGGTTCGCATATTAGCTGAGTTTAAGGCCAAATCTATTAAATGAAAATGTGCTATCGACACTCCTAGACGTAGCAGTAGAATCAACAGTGACTTTGTTTTATCGGATGTTGTATGTTTTGGTATTTATTTCTTGTGAGTACGTTAAATTAGCTACTGAATTACTGGCTTACCCCGTTAATTCTTTCAACAGCTAATTAATTTAATCACTCCTCCCACACGTCAATGTTCCCAACAATGCAACCTCCCACATAAGAACGGTACTGCAATACACTATAATCTAGTGCGACGGACATAGACGAAGCTCAGTCATTAAGCCAGCTCGCTTGCCTGACAAACTGTTTGTTTTAACGCTAAGATATACGAGAAAGAACATCTTTTACGAAGGGAAAGTGGGTTTAAATGTTGTAAAGAAGAAAATAAATATGAAGTTACTTTAAGTCTGTGTTTCTTGAGAGCTAGAGAGATTTTTCTTATAAGGATGGTAAATCATCAAATGACTCTTCCCGCTCTGAACTCCAACAAGTACTGACTAAAACCTATCCGTGTTCCTCCTAATGCCCTTTACGTTCCATGGCCGGGACTCTCGAGCATTTGCTTATTAGCATCAACTTAACACGATTCTATGTATTTTTTAAAAAGAAAAACTTAATTGAGAAGTGAAAATCTATCAGCATCATAGCCCTATGCTCCAATAGAATAGAATAATAATAATTTCAACCAGACACACAATTTAAACTAACCTAACTTAATACTAAATAGTTCGATTGTTCAGTAAATGCACCAGCAATGATTGAGCTGCTAGCATACAGACCTCTCTCAAGTTGACGGTGGAGCTGGCCCGTACTCTGCGGACTAGGGATGTGCCGTGCCTTGTTGGCATAGTCGTGAAGAAGAATAATAATAATTGAAAATCTAATCTAATAATATGCTTGGAAACACTAAATCTTCAGGCAAAAACCAACCTATTGCCAGACTAAAAAGATTTCATCAAAAAAATAAAATTTAGTACATTTATATTTTTTGAAAGCAGTTTAGGCTACAAATCACGCGGCACTTAATCGTGCAACTGTTGAATCGCTAAATGAAATCGTATAAAACCACTAATTCCGGATTTTGCGGATTTGCGGTTTTAATGCCCTGCCTGAAATGGAAAGTGAAATAAAACTGAGGGATTATACTGTTAATGTAGATGACTATCAGAATCTGGCTCCAATGTTGTAGTACTTCGCAATAATTAGTGAGCTAAATAATTGGGTTGAGTTAGACTTATGTTTGCAGTTAATGTACGAGCTTTGTACGAATATTACCTACGAGTACGAACTAGCGTTATTTATTTAATTAAGTTGGGATCCGATTGATTGTTGTCTTAGCAGTAGGCCTGAAGCTTCAACATTCTGGATTTCTGACGCCTTAACTGTCAAAAGTGTCTGTAATTGGTTTTGAACAACAAACTTTACATACTTTCATTATTATTTATAATTTTGTTATAGATATTTTTCTAAATTGATAAAAATCAAATTGATGTTGAGTTTGATCCTTTTAATATAATTATTATTATCAGACTGTACCATGGATTTGTAGTACTTGATGACATAAAAAATATCATTTAGTAGTTGCTACGCCGTAGCATGACGTCATCGCTACGCCAGCTACGATGTCGTAGCTCGTAATCGTACTCTTAAAACTATTATTCCATGGATTAAATCAGTGGGGCTGTTAATAAGAGTTTCACTTTATATTCTACGAGCCACCTTTATATTCTATCATACTCCATAAAACCGTGAAAATTCTAATAAAATCTTGTTTTTGTATTCACCGTAGCCACTACGCCTAAAGACGTAACAAAAATAAAAACAGTTTTCTCTACTCTCTAATAAGTATTCTGGATGTTGTCTGTTTTATTCAATAAAACGATCGAACGACTTTGAGTAAATTCACTTGTACATTATTTATTTCTTCAGATACATTTATTTTTATGCTTTCGATTTGTGTACGAAGTTAATTTAACATTACTTATTGTACATATTAAATTGACTTACTCTGAAAGATCTTGTCTGTGAAACATTTGAATGGAATGTAACTTGAAAATAACGAGATCAGACATAGAGAAAATACTTTTATTTATGACGAAGTCGCAGATCTACCGTTGTCTACATGGTAATAATTTCTTAGAAATACGTACATAGCTTGTGTGTTCGAGACAATACGTGGCAACATAATCTTGTTTTACCTGTTAAGACCTGTTATATTATGAAGTATAGGTACGTAAATATCTACTATAAATGTATAATAAATATTAATGACGTTGGGCTCCTTGAGTTATAAGCCGAGCTACATGAAAATTGAAAATGCTTGCACGGACTGGACTGGTCCACTCAAATCAGTACGGTTCTTTCGTCAAAAGACACTAATCTGCATAGTCTTCATGTGTGTATAACAAGATTATGTCTGTACCTTATAAGAGACCATGACCTCTGATCTTGTTTCGGCTGTTTATTTCCAGAGTAGTCAGGTACAAAACACCGGCCCCATCTTGTTTTAAAAATAAAACGTGTAAAAGTTTTTTTAAAAACTTTTTGCAAAATCAACATCATTCAGGTAGTAGTAATTAGCCCACGCTATGTTATAGAAATGAAAATGTTCACTTATATTTCATGCTTCATGATTTGAATTTCAAGCAATTACACAAAGAATTTAGGTAATCATTATTTCGTGAATTAATAATGATTTGTATTTGATTATATTTTTATATCTACCAATCAAAAAGGTATATCACTATCAGTGTAGCCAATACCCAATATAAACTGATATAAATACGACTAACAAAACAATAATTTAGGCAGAAAATGTCGGCACTGTATAAAATATAAGAAGACAGACATAATATACACACACCATACATAATTTCGCAAGCACGACCTACCGACTATATTGGGACAAAATATCAGTCACACAAAATATTGCCATAAGAAAAATATAAGAGGCTCCAAGAAAGGGTGGGTTTTATTAGGTGCATTATTCGAATTCAGTGATGAGTGTAGTTCAGATGTCGTCTTTATTTACGAATAATCCTCTATATGCGAATAATATTTCTATTTTAGTTTAGCTTTGTTATTTAGCTTTCTTTGATGTTGCTATTGAACATTGTGGTTGAGTTTTGTTCAGTGGATTTAGGTTCAAAAGCTTTATCGTTAGCTAGGTTTTGTGATTTATGAAATAAGATTTGAAATCTATTCTTTGTGGTTTTTTGTCTTGTTTTTCTTGTTAGTCATTTTCGAAGTTAAGCCGATTAGTTTAGAGCATTGTTAGGTAACTGGGCTTCTTTTGAAATGGACAGAACACAACGTAAAATAACAACACGCTAGTCCCCCAAAACTTAGGCAGAGGTGTACCTATTAATACTCTTATACGAGTATCTTCTACATTAAGGTATGTTTAAGTCAACATGTAAACACACACGAGTGCGCTCCCTATGACATCAAACGGGTTCAAACAGTCTGCTTCTTAGAAAATGCTGGCGATAAAACACAATTACACATTTTCCGACCGGGAATTGATTCCAATACATCATATCCAGCAGCGCTTTGCAAAACTTAAGACCCGGTACCCACCAAAGCGGAGACGATCAGAGCGGAGAGGATATGTGCCAAATTAGATTAGTCACAGAAAGGGCGAAAGACCAGATGTAAATATAACAAATGTGATTGGCCGATTTCCGCACACCTCCTCTCGTCGCCGCTCCTCTCCACTATGGTGGATATTGGTCCTTACGACTACTAAGCAACGAAGCAGTAGATTTATATTTATCTTTATATTCTGTTTTGCACCCTAGTCAAGCGTTATGAATTGAATAAAACAGCACATTTTCAGAGTTAGATAAAATATGCTGCAATGCTCATTTTACGTTTTCCGTATCTAATTTATCTCAGCTTCTTCCGTAGATCTATCTTGCTCCAAGACGTTGCAGTCTCTTTGATTCAATAAGGCTGCTCAATAAAAACTCGTCTGCTTGAAAATAAATATAATGCAAGTTGAATCATAGATAATCATTTTATTATTACGCTACGTAAATTTTTAGTTTGTAACTTTTATGTTCGAATTACGTTATATTTATGATGAATGATCAAGCTAATTTGAAACTTATTTTGATAAATTTATGATACTGTTTTCTAATCTTTGTCAAGAAAATACTTATTCCTTTCCTATAGTGCCTGCTGTTGTCAATAAGACCGCTTTCACATTAGAACGTCAGCAGCGCAACAGTAACAACTATAAACAAATTCTAACGGTTTGTTACGGCTGTTCTTATAAAATGTGAGAGAATGTGCTTCTGCCGCGCGACTGTCACACTGCTAACGTCCTAATGTGAAAACGCTCTAATACTAACGCCCGATTTCACCAGCACTAAGCGTCACCTAAATTAACGCCTAAATAAAAATGCCTCTAAATAAATCTTGAATTTTCAATGATGGTTTCAGCGCATTGATTTAAAACAAGAATAGTGAACCTCTAATTTATTTAAAGACTATCGATTATCAGCATTTTCGCAATTATTTTTATTAACGTGTTACCACCTCACAATAATGCAGATATTTAAATTATTGCACATGGTAACATAACAAGTATGACAGTATAATTTCCAGTTCATGGATGATTGATGTCGTTCTTATTACGTCCCCTAAACATTTTTCGTAGAAAGCGATGATTTACGACGTTCCCTTAATTGCAGTTTAATCAACCAATTTTATAATATTGGCAGGCAAATTGGTGATTATTGGGTGATGATTTTATGTTTATGGTTAATGCTTTCACCAATTATCTCCTTTTCAAACCTCAGGATCCGAACCGATAGCCAAAGTAAACCTCTTTAACCCTTCTAAATCTCAGTCAAATAATCCTTAACGTAGCTCGCCTTAAGACACTTGTTCTCCCCGTCACTGCTATATTTATTTTATTTACGTAGTCATTATGTTTTTCCATCAGGAATTTCTCAAAAGCAGCCAGCGTCTGGATTTGTTCTCGGTTGATGGTGCGACTTTAACAAAGCTGGCGACGTGGGTGTACTAATTTGTACACATCTGCCGTACCCTTCAGGAATAATACCCGTGATGTTATGTTATTAAGGTCACACATTCATGGTCCGGCAAGCATTCGTCAAGCTTCTAGACCTACCCGTGCGGCTGTTATCACTGAGCCACAAGCTCTTTGTAATCTAACCAACCTGTACATTAAGCCGTGATAAAAACATCGTGTGAATATCAAAGGTTCACTAAACATTCTTCACTGATATTGTTCAGTGTTCAGTACACTGCCCCGATTTGATATATTATAGTAATACTCTTGAAATTTCAGCTACATTGTAAAGGTTTAATGTTACTTGAAGTCATGTACAATGAGTTATGTCGTGTATCAGTGTTCAAAGTGACTTAATGTAGCCTGTCGCGTGAGAGAAATTGATCTTTAACGTGAACTTTGGAGATTGTGTCAATGAACTCCTTTGAATTAGCTGAAGAGATTCTTTCTTTATCGTGTGGTGTGAGAGAGAGTGCTTTTTTTTTGGGCGGGTGGAAAATCATCAAATAACCCCTCCCGCTCTTGGGCAGACCGAAAGGGAGTGTCAGAATTCTACTGACTAAAAACCACTCATGTTCCTTCTCAGCCCTTCGTTAGAGCCCTTCGTTTAGTGGTCGCAATCACTACTGCGGAGCTTTGGATTTTTTGGATAGAGCTCCAAAGTCTCATGAATTCTCATGAATTTCTCAGTAGTTGCCCGGGCTATACATCTGTCTGGCTATGATTTTTTGGGATTACAGGCATGATGTTAATGTGTTAGTAATTAATTTTTATTTAAATACCGCACAGTTCAAACAGTTTCTTATAAGTACTACTCGAAAAGTAATAATATACATAAATATTTATTTTCTGTACACTAAAAAAAATATCCATTCGCCACGTACGAAATAAAACCTCAGACATTCACAGGTAATGATACCAATTTCAAGCGTACAAAGGAAATTTTCCTCTTCCGCCACGGAAACAACCATTCATAAAGAAAAATAACTTTCAAAAGACATAAAAAATACTACAATTTGCATCACACAAACAAAAAGGCTCTCCTAACCCTAGGAGGGCCGATGAATCAGTGAAAATTTGCCGAAAAATGCTTATACCCAAACATTAGCTTCGAAAATTGTTGCTACTATAAAAAAACGACCGCCATAACGTGTGGGGGTGGAATTATTATAAATCTTCATGATATTACCATAGACCAAGTTAGGGAACTTTGCTCTCTGCCGAAATTCGCTTGGTAAGTGGGCTGTACGTCATCCAGCTCTATATGGTAGCTGTAGGCCAGTACTTCTTGTTTACGATTCCGTATCGCGCGTTAATATTGCCAAGGAGTTCCGAGCTACTTACGAACTTTGGGAGTATCCGCAGGGTTATGTAAAATGTTGTAGGCACATACGCTAATGGTGATGCTAAATTAGGTAACACTTTTGTAAATACCGAAGATAATAATGTGTTTTCATCTATCAATTTTATCTACAGTTACGAACACCAATATGAATACATGCAGCAACGGATAAAAAATGTTTTCCCGAACATGGTATTTTGAACGCCATACTATTACGTAATAGGTTTTATAACAAAGTGAAAACTGTTACTTCAGGAGAAAATCACTTCAGAATAGGGGATCGGACTGAATCAAAAAAAAAAAATCTAATTAGTCCGTCAGTTAGATTATCCAAAAATATTGGATACTTACGTGTTTTTTGTTTTATGAAATTAATAAAAATTGAAGAATATAAAACGCGTCAAAGATCATGAGTGGGGGGGGTTGTGACGTCATTTGTAGGTAAAAAATGTACTGACATGTGACGTTTTCGAGGAGTTCACGAGTTTTCGAAGCACTGTATCGTCTTAATTTTTTGTTTATGTGATAAAATAAAAAAATTGTGTTCAATATGTTTTAGAAAACTATCTGACGGACTAATTAGTTTTTTTTTGTCCGATCCCCTATTTTGCTAAATGTTTAGATATTAACACTAGTGACTGTGCACCAATTTAAATGACTGTCTCCTTAATCTTATGTTCGTTATGTTACTGCTGATCATGAGGACTTGGGTTCTATTCTCAAAACAAGCAAATTACTAAAGGGTTTTTAACGTATAAATAATTTAGTACCAGCCCGGGTGTCTAGAATTGTGCCTAGTAGATGATAATAGATTCGGCCACTTTCACATGGGGGTTAAAGCATACTAACAAAATGGGAGCGATCTTAAATTTATACCTTTGTGTTTTTTTTTTTATGTAAAACATTGCCCCACGCTAGGAATTTGTCCTGTGTCGTGGGTGCGTTTACAAATATTGAAACTCACATACACAAACACACCCAGACCCGAAATAACTATCTGTAGGCCATACAAATATTTGTTCCGTGCGGGGATCGAACCCGCGACACGCAGCGCAGCAGTCCAATCGCTTAGCCACTGCGCCAACCGTGCCGTCAATCCATTGGAGATTACAGACAGTACGTGTTTTATAATGTATTTCTAGCCTAATAGCCACCAACGCTTAGACAAAACAATAACACAGTGAGTTCCCTTAGTAGGGGTCGTGGAACGTTCGTCGCCAACTATTTTTGTGGGGTTACAACTGAGTTATAACGCGAATGTCCCCGTTGAAAGGTAACTGCTAGGTAAAAGTATGTTATTTCTATATTTATACTAAAATAACCCTTATTACGTTGTTTATAACCGAAACGGTTTCGTTGTGCAATGTTTTGGGGTTTTTTTTCCTGTTTAAACGGTTGGGTGTACTATTAGATAATGCTCAGCCTAACCCTCTGGGTATTACAGGCGTGGTGTTATGTAAACGGTAGCTCGTTGGCGTAGTGGTCCTAAGTGCGATTGCTGAGTCATGAGCACGAAGTAAGAATCGCCTTAAAACCAACGACAACCTAAACCCGCTTTACACCAACCATAAACACAGCACTAATCTTTCTAATCACCTAAAAACTGTTTACTAAACCCGACCACACACTTCACGCCAAGACATGACCCAACAAAAAACGAACCCCGGTTCGGAAGCCAATGATTAGCATTGCAAATGCAGGGACAGTTCCCCAGAAAGAGCCGGTCCCTGCATGTAAAATATCTAAGTGATATTTCGGATTTAAATTGCAAAATCGTGTTGGGAATCACTTAAATAAGGCACACATATGTTATGTCGTGGAAATAAGTTTGAGTGCAAGTGTTTGGTCTTACGAGTAAGTATGTACGTGTTGTGGGTTTGAAGGGGCGATTTTATCGATTTTTTTGGTGAAGCTTCGTTTTTTTTATTAATGTGGCGTGGAAGTGCACGTTTAATCATCCTGGTTGTTAATTTTTTTTAAAAAGGTAGCGTTTCGTGTGTTCACAAGCGTGGAAACTGCTCTGAGAGCTTAACTGAGAATTGAAAGTTGTTTATTCATTTATGAACTACTAGCTGTTCCCGGCATGCGTTGCAATGCCCTTTTTCCTACCTACTACCTGCCTGTGTACCAACTACCTACCTACCTACTACCTCCTACCCTACCTACCTACTACCCTACCTACCTACTACCCTACCTACCTACTACCCTACCTACCTACTACCGTACCTACCTTCCTACTACCCTACCTACCTACTACCCTACCTACCTACCTACTACCCTACCTACCTACTACCCGACCTACCTACTACCCTACCTACTTACTACCCTACCTACTACTCTACCGACTACCCTACCTACTCTACTATCCTACTTACTACCCTACCTACTACCCTGCCTACCTACCTTCCACTTTCTCACCTTTTAAACCTTCCCTGGACTTCCACGAATAATTCAACACTATAATTAGCCAAATCGGTCCAGCCGTTCTCGAGTTAACTAACGAACAGCTATTCATTTTTATATAATATAGCTGTACCCCGCGTGCGTTGCAATGCCCTTTTACCTGCCTACGTACCAACTACCTACCACCTACCTACCTACATACTACTAATTTCTCACCTTCTCTGGACTGCCACAAATGTTTCAAAACCAAAATTAGACAAATCGGTCTAGCCGTTCTCTAGTTTTAGCGCGACTAACTAACAGCAATTAATTTTTATATTATACGCAAACACCATTTGAAAAATCATTTTTCTATTGGGAAAGAAACAGTAATTATTTGTGATTATTGTGATAATGTCGTATGGTCTGTTTGAAGTTGTCATTCGTTGACTGAACAACTGAACGTCACTCAATTGTTTTGCCTTCCCGGAACTTCTCCACTAACACTTAAACTTTATAGTACGGTATTAAAGCTCAAATTGATTTGACGTTTTAGTTAGAAAACGTTTGTATGGGAAAAAGAAAAGGGCTGTTTTTAGGGCTTTTCCGGCCATTATTCGAATTTTTCTCGCCGTAAAAACCATCCTTGAACTTCAACGAACATTTAAAAAAAAAAAATCAGCCAAATCGGTCAAGCCGTTTTCATGCCAAGTCGTGACAACGAAAAACGGGTTTCATTTTTATATATATAGATAGATGGAAGCTAAACAAAACGGAATAAAAATTGAGAGTGAAACTGACAGCCAATTACAAGTCTTTACTTAAAAAGAACATACTAGTAAATATGGTGCGAACCACAGCACTGAAAAAAATGCTCACCATTTGGTTGTGAAATAGTCAGGTCGTTATTTCTTCTTACTTGTCAACCAGCAGTGTTCCAAATATACATACTTTTCGTTAGCGGTATGACGGATCGCTTGTCAAACCGATACGAGCAAATTGCAGATGCAGCAATTTACAACTAACATCGAATGATAAAATAACAGCTAAAACTCTCATTTATCGTAATAACGCTAAACGGCTCCCATCGTATAACTTCACCAAGAAATAATAAAGCCACATAACAAAGAGCATGAAATGAAAAATATTTTGTATATCAACTTATATCAAAACCGTGTAACTATAAAGAGATAAATTCGCAAACATTTCTCCTGAATTATAGAAAAATACAGGCCATTATATTCTAGTACCAGCCTTTCTGCAGCTTCCTAGCTCGAAAAGAAACAGACTTGCATGAGATAAATTCCCAAGGAATTTTCTTATACATTCCAACAAAACCCGAGTCTTCATTTTACACTTTACACAGTCTACGTAAGGTTCAATTTGAGAAAGGAATAAAATTGATGGAAACGAACATTTGTCAGTGTGAGGGTAATCTGTTTGTCTGTCAGTGCGTCAACACATCGCTCGCTTGACGCAAAGTCGGTGATTCTTCTTTGTGATACTGATTGACTGGTTGATAAGCGAAATTCTACTTTGATTCGAAAGGCTTACGGTTAGGAATCGCTTGATTGATGTACACAGAAACGACGGACGACAAATTAGAAGTTTGAACAGAGATAAGTGGGTGGGTCTTATTTTAATACGTATTTAAATAAGAATTTGTAATAATGGTAATGGCAGCGGGTCTATTTCTAAAGGCATTGATGTTAAGTGGCATCTATTAAGTTGAAAATTAAGTCGTATTTCGAATGACACAAAGAAAAACTATTATTTAAATGAGAAATAAGGATAAGGCTGAAAAAGATGAGTAAACCAGGGCAGGCATACACTCGGCAGTGGGCGAATGTGGACAGATAGAAGAAAATAAGGAACCGTATCTTTTTAATTACTGTTTTAATACAGTTTCAATGAAAAAAACCCTTTGGAAGTTGTTTCAAAAGGTTGCCTTTTTAATTTTATTTTAACATGTCCTTTAAAAAAATATGTTTTGCGTTCATAGGAAGAACAATGTGATGTTGTATTTAAAATAGTAGAGTGTGTTTTCGTAAAATATTTGAATATGAAAAGTTTCAGGATTTATTTTGCTTATTTTTAAGCCCTGACGCCAATAGAGGTTTGTTAGAAGTTTGACCGCTTTGTATGTGTTACGGTACTGTAGCTCCTAAACGAGTGAACCGATTTGGATACAGTTTGTTTCACTGTATATGGTGTAATAAAGGGTTTCCTGGAATTACTATCTGGAGCTTATTTAATAAAACCGACCCGATATTTTTTTATTTTATTTGGATCTTTTCATTGTCTATCAAATTTAATAGACCGCTCGCTTTCATTTCAACGACAAACCATTTTTAGAAAATGCGGAACTCGAACATTGCAAGCAAATCCCACAAAGACAAAATACTATTAATCTTATAAAACACACGCGCGTCAAAGAATCGCGCGTGACTTTTGCAAATATTTCGTACTCGATTCGCGAGGAAAATGCCGCGAATACAATCGACGGATTTATCGGATAGGTATGCGAAAACTGACAACAGTATAGTTCGGATATTTTATTGTTCTTCGACTACAATGTGTATTAAGCTTTATTGATAACGCAGTGCTTAAACTGGGACAAACCTTATGTGTGTAAATTCTGAAATATATTTCTTCGTTGCGTTTGATGACAAAAAAATTTTAGTAAGCAAAGTAAATAAATCATTAGCAAAATAAAATTAATTTGTTTTTATATACACGGACAAATACCTAAAAATTAAAAATAAAATATCACTTCATCATTAGGGTTACCTTGATTGAAATAGAATTAATAACTTTATGAGTCAAACGAAAATAACTGTCGCTAAAATCACTGTACTTTGTGAAAAACTGCGATTGTCGAACCTGTTGTAATTTATTTAATAGTACCTAAAGTACATAGTCTAGTATTAAGGAAGTTTGTAGTAATTTACTATAATTTCCATACAAGTCTTTCGTAATCCTCAAAAAGAGTAAATCTTTAGCAACCAGAATCCTTTATCCATTCCAAAATTTATCTGCCAACGTTACAAAAAAAAACTAAATTGCATGCCAACATTTTCCCCTCAACCGCGGTACGGCCAGCAAAACAATATCAATTATTAAAACGAACAACGACAAGTTCATCGGTGTTATTTCCCGGGAGTTCGGTTCTCCCGCTCCATTTCACTAGAACTAACCGGGACTGCTATCGGTACGGTTCGTATTGCGGTACAAATTAGACTCATCACTGGTTTTGAATATGGAATGTTGGATTTGAATATGGAATTGTACTTTGTTTTTTTTTAATAGAAATGAGGTGTAGTAATTGTGTTTTGAAAAACTGGACAGTAGTCGTGTGTGTTTAAAAGAAAAAGTAATTCTCCTTTCGACTTTCAATACATTTTAAAAGCTAGCTAGTGGCATTTCATCCGAAAGTTTGCTAGAAACGTTACTGGACATTCTTAATCTATCTACTTTCTATGTAACGTTTACTAACAAAATTCTGTAGCAAAAACCCTAGAACGAGACACGACAAGTTGCAATATACTAATATCAATGCAAGTTCTAGATTTAATCGTATGCTTCAATTTTCACTAATTTTTAACATCCTTGGTTACTTATAGATCAAAATTAGCTGGCGCTAATTAAACGCTCTCATCATATCTATAGTAATACGCCCATTTCTAGACATTGACTCCCCCTCCCAAGTCCCTCCCCTCAGCATCGCCACGTCGGAATCGATCCTGTTCTTTAATATTTGTAAACGCACTTACGCAGCACAAATTCGTAGTGAAGGGCATTTTTTTTTTCTTGGAAAAATAAACTGTAATCCATCGGCTTCCTTCCCAAGAACACAAGCCAATAAATTACTGTTGTATCATAAAACTATCTATCTTCGTAAACCAATACTTCCTAACCATCATACCTCGCCTGTTGTCATTTGATAGTGAACATGAACGTATCATTAAACGTGATAGCCTAACCCTTGTAAATGGTAGAAATTGGGAAAAACCATAAACACGGCGGTTATCTATAATAAACGTTCATGGGAGAATCACGGAAGTTGACCCTTCATAAATACTAGTTTATGACTGCCATACCGGTTTTTTTTATAACAATGAGGCTAGTAACTTTTGCTTAGTTTACTAGCATGTCGGTATAACATTTTGTATTCATATTTATACTCTGATGTATTCAAACAAATACCTTTTTGCCGAATACACCTACATACACTTAGGAAAATTTAAATGCAACGTTCTATTAAAATAACGGTTTTTATTTAGAGATAAGAATTATTTTGGAAAATTACCTCCAAAAAACTATGTTCGTGAAAATGTAAAACGTAAATCAATCAAAATCGCTTCTAAAAGTTGTGTACATGTGCTCGTGACTGCACGTCAGTGTATACAGGCGTCAAATTTAAAAATAAAACACAAAAACTGGGGCCCAAGACACTATATACAAGCGAATATTAAAACCGATATTACTAAATTAAGCTACCATATTGGTCCTCCAACAGTCTGCAACGCAACACCTCATTTTAATTTCGCCGCAAAGCGCAAGCGCTCAATAAAAAAATAATCCTTCCAAAGAAATTCATATCGCGAAAAGTTGCAACGCAATCGTCACGGCCCGCCACAAGCCTTAATAAAAGTGAAGCGGGCTACATATCGATTATCGCAATCGCCGAACCGAAGCAATCGTTGCTATCGCTTCGATAAATCACTCGTTCATACCGAATCGAATATGCTCGCGAGTCGCGAGTAGCGATAAATGATCGCGTGCTGATGCGCTCGTGTGTCCGCGGACTTAGGAAGATTGATGGAGTTTATTGGTAAATATTTTTATTAAAATATTAGGTTAGATTATTTCGGGGTGGTGACAAATTTTATTAAGGGAGGGTGCAGTTTTGATAGCTTATGGCAAGAAGTGCGGAGTGATTCTACATTCAACCAAATAGAAACAAGTTGGTTATCAATTGACTTTTCTGTAAAAAAATCCGTTCCGTACAAGTTTATGAAATGTTTTTAATTATAAAAACACCAGTAACATTAATTTCTTGGTAAAATTAAACTATTTAAAGTATGATAACTAAGTATATTAGAAAAGCTGATACCCGCGGTTTCGCTCGCGTTAATGTCAGTTATGTCGGCTATCGCGAAAAGTAATCTTTTCAACCCCTTTTTTTTTTTTTTTTTGGGGGGTGGGAAATCATCAAATAACCCCTCCCGCTCTTGGGCAGAGCGAAAGGGAGTTTCAGACTTCTACTGACTAAAAACCACCCATGTTCCTTCTTCGCCCTTCATGTCGAGGCCTCGGTATCCCTTGCGGACAACCCGCAGCCTCGACAGGCGTCGGCCCTTGCGGGCCCCTTCCATGTTGCTGACATCTCTTTGAGGCGCGCGTGGAACACGAACGCGCCGTCGACACGGCCTGTTGTCGTCATAAGACGGACGGACGGCGAGCTTAATCTTTTCAACCCCTTACAACCCTTTTTTACGCATTAAAAGCAGCCTCTAGACTATCTGTGTTCCAAATTTCATTGAAATCGGTTCAGTAGTTTTGGCGTGAAAGCGCGACAGACAGACAGACAGAGTTACTTTCGCATTTATAAGATAAAAAAAGGTAAGAAGTTAAGATCAAGATTATTAGTAAAACAAAACATTTTCAAGCAAATGAAAACTTCACCAACAAAAATCCTGAACACCAAACGCCAATAACCAATACCAATAGCCAACACCAACCAAAGTTCGTCCACACAGAAAGGTATGAGCTACAACACTGTCGGCTAGATAAAGCCAGTCGGACCAGCGCGGCAGCGATCCCGATGACAGCTAAGTGACATAATCACAGCTGTCATCGAGTTAACTCGGTTTGAAATCGGAATACCACTCAAGTTATCGATTCGGTTCGAAACTGTAGCTGTAGGTCGACGCTATTGATGGTTGTAATTGGTGCTTACATTTATTTAAAAAATTGCTTATTATGTGCCAAGCGTATATTATTACTATTATTATAGCCTTATAGGGACGTATGTATGTATGTTACTACCAGCTTATGACCGCGACTTTACGCGCGTAGAAGTCGAAAACTAACCGAAGAGAAAGTAGTAAAGGGATAAAAAAGTATGTATGTGTTAATCCTGGCTATAACTATCTATGTAGCAAGTTTCATCCACATTTGTTCAGTACTTTTTACCGTGAAATATAGTAAAACATATCAGAAACTCGCCGTAAGTTTTATTTTGGTGTCCACTTTTACAATATGTCATGGAAAATTACTCATTGTGTTAAGAACAGTTTCAATTTATCGTAAACCATAAGCAGTCAAATATTTAATTGTCTTACCTATTCCCCCATATCTCCAGTGCAAAGTGCACACAGCAGGAAAAAATTATTAAAACGTTTCTGTTTTTTGACAATATAATTTGAGTCATTGATATAAAAACTAAAGATACGGTCGTCCGAACATTTGCTCGACGCGTTCGCCATACAGAGAATCGGTGTAGATTGCTCGTTACTGTAACCTAGTATAAGTGGCGTGTTATTTTCGAGGTATAAAGAACATAAATAAAGCTTTTAATAAAATATACGACTGCACCCGAAGAAAGCCGATCGTGGACTAGTTCACTTCGGCTTAGGAAAGGCCGTTTTGGGACCACGTTCGAGGCGTCATTTTAACATGCCGTCCGCCCAGTCCTTACGCAGTAATATATAAGTCAATGATTTGAGTAGTCCGACTTACTCATACTGCAAATTTTATTTATCGATTCACATGTCATGAGCAACATTTTTACACACGACCTAAATATCGTGATAACTAAGGGTTTTAATCGATGGTATTATTAACGTTGACCCATAAATTTAAAGTTCAAAAATAGCAGAAAACTAAATGCATAAAATAGAATGCTCCCAAAAACCCGGACCTGTAAATCTACAAACTATTTTATGAGGATAGAGCGGCGAATCAATATTATTAATTGAATGTCAATCACCCTGACGAGTGCTGATAGTAACATATAATGGCTTCCACACACAATAGCCCCTCATATGTATGCTTTACTCAAACACACGGTAACTAACATAGTTTGTAGTTTATATTAATTAAGCCATCATTGGTTCCAAACAATGAGTTAATCAGACCCATTCAAAACTGTTTGTTAGTATGTTTCAAATAAATTGAGCGGAAAATGTTTTTCAGCTTCATTTTTACACGTGGAAAACGTATCTTATCTGAGTTGATATTTTCATTTTTCACAAAAACAATTTATTCCCGAAGGCCAACAAAGTATCGGAAATCCCCACAGGGCTGGAAGCCAATAAAATATAGAAGAAGCTTGAAAATCATAATTTTCCGAAATTCGATTAGTTCTCGAGGCCACGCAGTTAGGACAGTAGTTCCAAATAAAATTCTGGTAATCTAAAGTCCAATAAAAACAGAAGAGGAACTACAAATCACTTAAGCTTTTCAATTTCACTCATAACCTGGCACCTGTCCCAAAAAGTCCAATGTAAAATTTTATTTCATTTTCGACAACAGATTTCTTAATAACCTCCCGACCCTCGCATTGTACGCCAACTTGCAAATTAAATTAATCCAGGGCCGGATTCAATATCGTCGCAGATCGGGCCATCAAAGTCGGGCCATAAACCTCTGAGATCACTGGCCCATTGAATTCTCCGGCGAGGCGAAAGTTTTCACTCGCCACAAATGTGTTTTTCTTGTTAGAACTAAGTGTATGGCTATGATTTTAGCGATTTATTGTTGGTTCGCTAGTGTGATAGTATTATTAGTTCTACTTACTAACTAATGATGCTTATTTATTGGCTAAAGCTTGAGTTGAACTTTCATAATTTCAAGAGCACTCTATTTTTTAGATAATGCAGTCTAACAAGTCCGTAGAATAAGCTCAAAGTGATTTGCCTTTTTTTTTTTTGGGGGTGGTAATAAAAATAATCATCAAGTAACCCCTCCCGCTCGAAAGGGAGTGTCAGAATTCTACTGACTAATAACCACCCATGTTCCTTCTTAGCCCTTGTACCGAGGCCGCGGTATCTTTTTCGAACAACCCGCAGCCCCGACGGGAGTTGTTGTGACTTGCCTTGCAAAATCGATCAAAAATTCTAGAACATAATAAACCTGCATATTGTTTTTAACTCTAACTTATCTTAGAAACATATAAATAACATAAGGACGCACCTAAAACAGAAGATTTCAGACAAAATTAGCTTCCATAAACTTGTGATATTTTCCAAGTAAAGCTCATGTTAGTATTAAACTCGTATTGCATTACCACGACATTCACACGTTCATTTCCAATCCCGCCATCAAAACCATCGACCCACCATATCATTCCGCATTACTATTCATAGTTAAAATGTCACACAGAAGTGGCTGTCTGTTGTCACCTCACATATACATCGTATACGCGAATATTACGTGACTCGTAAGTACGTGCGGGTTTCCACGTCAACCATTCCTACGGCGTTTTAAGCTTGATTTGCATAAGTGAGTTTCGGAAGTATGTAGCCGTCAGTTGGTGGAGTATTGTGATTTAACGTCAGAGTTCGTGATGTTGTGGAATATGGCTTTTTGACCTATTGAGTTTCTTTACGTGGAATATATTTGAGTTGGTTTTATGTCAAAACAGAGAGGATGAGGAAGAAAGAACATGGTGGTTTTGCCACGGTGTTTTCATTGTAAAAATTATTGGTATGCTCTAGAACGAAACATTAACATTAATTTAATTGTTTGGTTGTGTATAAATTAGTATTGTACTGTAATTTTTTCATCTGAATTTTTTATTAAGTAATTATAATTTGGCTTTTAATTGTATGTTTTGTTTTTTAATTTTACTATATTCATAATGCAATAATTTATTATTATTTTTATATGAATTTTAATATTTCATTCATGTTTGTATTGTGATTGACAAATGGCAACGGGTGTAAAATTACCGAAATAAATGAATTCATTATTATTATTATTTATAAACATCAACATAACATCACGCCTGTAATTCCGGAAGGGTTAGCCAGTGACGTACTCATTAGAACACTTACATTTCGCCAGTTACGTTTAAGTCTCATGTAATAGAGGACAAGCCTATTGCCATCAACCTGGGAGAAATCCAGACTCCGTGTCTGCTACTGACAAATTCACAAACAACACTTTGCCAAACCTGCAAATCGAACCCAGGACCTCATGCACAGCAGTTCAGCTTGCAACCACTAAACCAAGAAGGCATTGAAGTATACGACATCTATTAACCCGTATTGGGCTCACGTGGAGAATTGTTTCCCACTCTCTCTCACAAAGAGGAGGCCCGTGTCCCAGCAGTGGGAACGCTATTGGCAGGTCATACTATTTAGCACATTTTTTTGCATCTTTTTATATTTGCTTTTGGATTATCTTTAATAAGCACCCACGCTTATAACGAACGGCCTGCCGTTCCACATCTCAAATGTATGTAATGCACCTTAACTTATCGCATTTTCCGTATTTGGCGCACTTCCAAAATATGAAGGTAAACGCGTTTAATATTTTCTTACATCACTAAACATAATAAGGCAGGTATTTCGCATAGCTTTTATTTAGTACCGAAACGAGTACAAGAAAGCTTATTTTGGTACCAAGACCCGGATCGTAGTTTACGGGTATGCTCATTTCACCGCCACATAATAAGATTATTATTTCATATTTAAGCTAGAACCGCTGTAAAATGTCCGCCAGGTGCCAACTTTAGGCAATATTACAGTATCGGCAATACGTTTTTAGGTGAACAGTTTTGTACATACCTACTTATTTATTTGTTACCAAACTAAAGCTGTACCTTTTTTTTTTTTTTTTTTGTAGGGTGGGAAATCATCAAATAACCCCTCCCGCTCTTGGGCAGAGCGAAAGGGAGTGTCAGACTTCTACTGACTAAAAACCACCCATGTTCCTTCTTTGCCCTTCATGTCGAGGCCGCGGTATCCCTTGCGAACAACCCGCAGCCTCGACAGGCGTTGGCCCTTGCGGGCCCCTTCCATGTTGCTGACATCTCTTTGAGGCGCGCGTGGTACACGAACGCGCCGTCGACACGGCCTGTCGTCGTCATAAGACGGACGGACGGCGAGCTTATCCATCACTCACCGTCCACAGGCCCGCGTCTACGGTGGCCGGAAGCCATCACGTGGCCCCCGACGCCCGAATCGCCTCCCGCGAATCAAAAGCTCTACCTCAGTTGCTCTATTTTGAATAAATGATTTAGGGTAATAATCATCCCGTCGGGGCTGCGGGTTGTTCAAAAGAGATACCGCGGCCTCGGCGCAAGGGCTAAGAAGGAACATGGGTGGTTTTTAGTCAGTAGAAGTCTGACACTTCCTTCCGCTCTGCCCAAGAGTGGGAGACCCCTCCCGCTCTTGGGCGCTTATTTGATGATTTTCCACCCGCCAAACAAAAAAAAAGGGTAATAATCATAATTACTGTTCTTTAGATTATTATATTCTCTCGTAAAACCTGTATTGAAGTTATTATTTTATGATTATTCCCTTTAGACTATTAAATACCTTTCTCAGGTGACCATAGAATCGCTCTTTCAGTGATTGACTCATGTCAGCAACATTGGTTATGATTATGAAGTAACTAACCAGACATCACTCATAACAATAAAAACCTTATTGAAACTAGCTTGTGCCAGCGGCTTCGCCCACGCGGAGTTCGATTTGTCCTACGTGATCATACTACCAGGATAAGAAGTATCCTATGTGTTAATCCAGGTTATAAACTATCTGTGTTCTAAATTTCATCCACATCCGTTCAGTTGTTTTTGCGTGGAAGAGTAACAAACATCCATCCATCCATCCATAAATACATCCTCACAAACTTTCGCATTTATAATATTAGTTGGATTATAATAGTATTAAGACCGAGTAAAAGGATTACTTATAATTTAGTGTAAATGGCTTAACCTGTACTAAATGTAATCACTATCACTACATAGTATAAAACAAAGTCACTTTCTCTGTACCTATATCCCTATGTATGCTTAAATCTTTAAAACTACGCAACGGATTTTGATGCGGTTTTTAATAGATAGAGTGATTCAAGAGGAAAGTTTTAGTATATAATTTGACCGACATCCACGCGGGTGAAGCCGCGGGCATCAGTTAGTAATAAATAAATAAATGATTTCTCGTTTCAATATCGACAGCGATAGTTTCCAAAACCTAAACCACCATCACCATTCGACGGCACGGTTGGTGCAGTGGCTGAACGATTGGACTGCTGCGCTGCGTGTCGCGGGTTCGATCCCCGCACGGAACAAATATTTGTATAGCCTACAGATAGTTGTTTCGGGTCTGGGTGTGTTTGTGTATGTGAGTTTCAATGTTTGTGAACGCACCCACGATACAGGAGAAATTCCTAGTGTGGGGCAACGTTTTTTTAAAAAAAAAAAAAAAAAACCATCCTTTTGCCCAACTAAATCGTGAAGGGATTGGTGCTGATTACCAAAATACAAGCTTTTGCCTAGATCGGTTACAGATGTTTAATTATTTTGCAACGTGATAATAGACACAAAAAATTAACCGAAAAGATTTTTTGTAACATTGAAAACTTTTTATTGAATAAACTCATCACATATCTGCACTAATCTTCTTCTTCTTTCTTCTTCTTCTTATATATAAAAATGAAACCCGTTTTCCGTTGTCACGACTTGGCTTGAAAACGGCTTGACCGATTTGGCTGATTTTTTTTTTTAAATGTTCGTTGAAGTTCAAGGATGGTTTTTACGGCGAGAAAAAATCGAATAATGGCCGGAAAAGCCCTAAAAACAGCCCTTTTCTTTTTCCCATACAAACGTTTTCTAACTAAAACGTAAAATCAATTTGAGCTTTAATACCGTACCCATAAAGTTCAAGTGTTAGTGGAGAGGTTCCGGGAAGGCAAAACAATTGAGTGACGTTCAGTTGTTCAGTCAACGAATGACAACTTCAAACAGACCATACGACATTATCACAATAATCACAAATAATTACTGTTTCTTTCCCAATAGAAAAACGATTTTTCAAATGGTGTTTGCGTATAATATAAAAATTAATTGCTGTTAGTTAGTCGCGCTAAAACTAGAGAACGGGTAGACCGATTTGTCTAATTTTGGTTTTGAAACATTTGTGGCAGTCCAGAGAAGGTGAGAAATTAGTAGTATGTAGGTAGGTAGGTAATAGGTAGGTGGTAGGTAGTTGGTACGTAGGCAGGTAAAAGGGCATTGCAACGCACGCGGGGTACAGCTATATTATATAAAAATGAATAGCTGTTCGTTAGTCTCGCTAAAACTCGAGAACAGCTGGACCGATTTGGCTAATTATAGTGTTGAATTATTTGTGGAAGTCCAGGGAAGGTTTAAAAGGTGAGAAAGTGGTAGGTAGGTAGGCAGGGTAGTAGGTAGAGTAGTAGGTAGAGTAGTAGATAGGGTAGTAAGTAGGATAGCAGAGTAGGTAGGGTAGTCGGTAGAGTAGTAGGTAGGGTAGGAGGTAGTAGGTAGGTAGGTAGTTGGTACACAGGCAGGTAGTAGGTAGGAAAAAGGGCATTGCAACGCATGCCGGGAACAGCTAGTAATATTATAAAGAGGAAAGATGTGTTTGTTTGTAACGAATAGGCTCCGAAACTACTGGACCGATTTCAAAAAATCTATCACCGTTGGGAAGCTACACTATCCCCGAGTGACATAGGCTACTTTTTATCTCTGTATTCCCACGGGAACGGGAACTACGTGGGTGAAACCACGTGGCGTCCGCTGGTTTATTATAATCTCAAAACTTGGACCAAAACCAAACACCCATCTACTCAAAGCAGAACACTTCAAAATAATTCCCCGTACGCTAATCTAAACGCGATCGTTCCGCACTTTCGTAACATCATACTGGCTAACGAGGGTTCACCTTCAAGTGATTTTCTTGTAAAATTTTGACATCGCACGTTATAGAGATTACCTCGCTGTAATTATAATTGCGTAATCATGTCTTCCGGCAAATTACTTCACTTTGATATTCATACCCGGTTCGTAGGGGAGTTTTATTGAAATTATGGTGAAGAATTTTGCTTTGTTGTTCAAGGTATTTTTTATGGGGAGTGTTATGTGTTTATCTAAGCTGTTTATGGCAATATATAATATTATAAAGAGGAAAGATTTGTTTGTTTGTTTATAACGAATAGGCTCTGAAACTACTGGACCGATTTCAAAAGCTCTTTCACCGTTGAGAAGCTACACTATCCGCGGGTGACATAGGCTACTTTTTATCCCTGTATCCCACGGGAACGGGAACTACGCGGGTGAAACCGCGTGACGTCCGCTAGTAGCAATATAAAAGGAGAAAGTTCTTAAGAACATTTTAGTAACAGAAGTTTAGGTTTCAGGCACTGCTTCTAAGATGTTTTTGTAGAGAAAAATCTTAATTTAGATTGTCTAAAAATGCAGACCACTAACCGTCAATGATCTTGCGGCTAATTGGGCATAACTCAAATTATTGTTTAATTAAACCCAGTTTCTGTTAAAACTTCTTAACAACGATAGAACAGATAATCTTTAAAACTTTATCGTCTTCTGATATTCTTCTGTAACCAACTTTAAACTTTTCAAACATTAAAGCAAAACGGTACACGAAAAAAAAAACGTTATAACATTTACAAAAATAGCTCGTTTCGAAGCCAAAAGCATTACTTCAATCTAATATTCCGCAATTTAAATATCGCATCACCTTAACGCCCGTACCAGTCGCGTATTATCAAATACCACTTGAACACGGAATTACATGAAGAGAAGAGGAGTAGAAGATATTCTTAAATCAGAAAGTACTATGTAATTAATTTTATTATGAAAACTTCGTGGTGTCCTGTTAACGTTTTCATTTCTACTTAATACATTTTATTAAAAAACATGTGAAATATCTAGAATCGTCTAGGTAAAAGGTTTTAACTATATAAAAATCAATCTCCAATTATCCCGTTCAAGATGAAACATTCTTAACGAGCAGTCAACTCATAACAGAACCGAAAACGCGGTAGATTCCAACACTTTCCTCACCAAAAGCCTTCAGTAACCCTAACCCACCGTCGACGCCTCACGGTCGAAGTAGCATTTCTATTTACGCGTTGCCCGGATTTGAATTACAAAGTCGACCGCGCCTTCGTGTACTTCGCTACCTCGAAATATGAGGTTTGCTAACTAAAGTGCCTGCTGCCTTTGAGTACGGCCCTGGTTTAATAATGCGTCTTATAACGCCTTTAAATTCGGTAAATAGTGAATTATGTCGCTTTGCTCGCGTTTCAGTTCGGGAAATAGGATTAGACTTGCAATGTATATTGCTATTGTGGGTTATTTTATATTGGGTTAGTTTTGTCGCAGTTTTAAATTTGTTGGACTTTTTTATGTTATAATCAATGTAAGTGATCTTTTTCATCAATATTTCAGCCCCAGATATTTACTACTGAAGAAATCTCTCCCAAGAATCCTTACAGCATGTGACCTGTCAAGAGTCAATTGCGGTTTACCACCAATGACCACACCAGGACTTATCTAGACTGGAAATAACGGTTTAACAACATCAACAGTTGGCCTTTTGCTTGTTTAAGCCTCATAGATCATGATCCAATTCATCATCTGCCTAGCCTTTTGCCAACTATGTTGGGGTTGACTTCCAGACTATCCGTATGCAGATGAATACCAGTATTTTACAGAGAGCGACTGTCTTCATGACCTTTCACAACCCATTTTAGTACTGGGTCATATGAAACCCTTTGCTAAATCATGAACTAATTAAATAATGTTATTAAAAATCCAGAGAAACGACCCACAATCTTCTAGATCTGGTACCAAAAACATAACATTCCAATTTCTCTAACAGATTTAATCTTCCACATTCTGTCCTAAATGAATTACTTAAAGTATTTACCTATCCAGAACAGTTTTATTACAAAGCTCTACTGACCTCATAGCTCAACCGCTCACAAAATCCCGTTTCAAATCCTGTGATAGTACCCAGTTAATTTTATAATAGTTTCTAAAGGGATCAGCGGAGGTTTATAAAATGAGTTTCTAATACCTAGGCTTGTTTGCGGGCAGGGAACTAGATTATTCCTGGTTCAGGTTCATGCTAACAAGGGTTACGTGGCAGACGAAGTGTTGAATATTTTACTTTGATAGGGGGCGTTGTTGGAAAATAATTGTGAAAGTGTTTTTGAAAAACAAGATGGTGGGATTAGTTTCAATTTTGAATCTGTCAAATTTTCCTATTCAACCTTAAATCTAATGCCTTAGCGATAAAGTTGAAAATATTTTAATAAATTTGTCATATTGTAGTAGCTTAATGTGCTGGCGTCTGTATGTGTAAGAGCTGTGGATTTTGTGAATAATAAATAAATAAATTATCATCATCATTTCTCTATGAGAGAAAAACTATATAAACCACATTGACTTATATATTACTGCGTAAGGACTGGGCGGAAGGCATGTTAAAATGACGCCTCGAACGTGGTCCCAATATGGTCTTTCCTAAGCCGAAGTGAACTAGTCCACGATCTGCTCTCTTCGGGTGCGGTCGTAAATTTTATAAAAAGCTTTATTTATGTCCTTTATGCCTCGAAAATACCACGCCGCTTATACAAGGTTACATTAACGAGCAGACTACACCGATTCTCTGTATTGCGAACGCGTCGAACAAATGTTCGGACGACCGTATCTTTAGTTTTTATATCAATGATAAACTACCACGCAAGCCCAGTGCGGGTTGGTAGATGTCACATGACTGTCTTCGAATTTTTGGTTCTAGCACATGCTGCTTTCCCCACGAAGTTTTCATTTACCGGGTCCGAAAGCAGTGGTGATGAAATAAATTACACAAAGTAATGCCGGCCTGAGTTTGAACCTACGACTTACTGTTCGTAAGTCGGGGTCGCCACCACTGGGCCGCCGCTGCTCTCAGTTTTACCTACTTTATAGTATTTTGTGAAAGTGGCAACTGATTTTGCCTGCCTAATATATACTAACCTTACCTACAATAAGCTGCTAATTAGCTACATTTTGAGGTCAGTGCAGCTGCCAGTATTATTACGGTTTCTGATTTTGACTACTAAAATACTGACTGCTGTATTTCTAATTAGTACTTCTCCGAACAATGCATGAGAGAACCAAGGACTTTAAAGAACAAAAGAGAATATTTTCATAAAAAAATACACTATAAAGGTAGATCTAAACTGTTTGTAAACACGTTTTTCATATAATAATCACAAAGTAAAAATTATTTATTTTATTTCATTGTGGTTATCGTGAAAACGAGTTTGATTTTCGCTGAATTTTGTCAGTGCTATGACCCTATACGGTCGTTAAATATTTTATAGGAGTGGCAGCAGACATCCAATTAATTAGCAGGTCCTCTCGTCCGATTCAATCAATATTTTAACATTCAATTTATCAATCTCATGCAATTAATTGCTACCTTTCAATTAATTTGTATGCATCGCTTGAAGATGACCTGAGTATCCAATTATCAAGAGTATATTGTCAAATATACATAATTTAATTAAAAGTCATTGGCCAACTTTGTTCTAGACTAGAATCCTGTCCATGAGGTCTTCTTTTTTTGGGGGGGGGGCGGGAAATCATCAAATGACTCCTCCCGCTCTGGCCAGAGCGGTAGGGAGTGTCAGACTTCTACTGACTAAAAACCACCCATGTTTCCTTCTTAGCCCTTTGTGTCGAGGTCGCGATATCTCTTTCGAACAACCCCCATCCATGGGGTTCTAGACTTAATAGTCTAGGACCAATAACACTTTTAAACACCAAAAACACTTTTCCCGGCTTGGGAATCATCCCCGGCCAAAAGTGTTATTCGGGTTTTCCCATCACAATTTTCTCAGTAGCAGTCACGGAGTCTGGATTGCTGCCCGGTTTATGGCAATAGGCTCGCCCTTTATTACATAGGATTTAAACATAATTGCCGAAATATGGGTGTACTAAAGCCTACACCTTTGCCTTATCCTTAGGGGCGATGTTACGTAGAATTTTTTTCAGCCACAAAAACCTAACTTATTTTCTTGTCTTCAGCAAAAATACTAGGAAAAATAAAACGCGGTCCCTCCTTCCCCCATTTCGGTCCTCAACAACCCTCACTAAAGTACAGTCGCTGCCCACTTATCAACTCGACTTAGTGTCTTCTAAACGAAGGACATGTGTCACACGCGCTCTGAGTAAAACGAATGAACTACGCATTATTGCCAAATAAGCAACGGCACAATAATGTATCTTTTCTGGGTATTAGCGGCTTCCCAATGTTTTTGTGTTCGTAGTTTTGTCAGCGCTTTTTGTGACCGACTGTACGGATTTTAAACAAGTTTGGGTTGGGTTACGGCCTTTTTGTTTTATGCTTTGTTGTGTTATTTCATTTATAATTGTGAGAGATTCTGTTATCTGCATCTAGATTGTTCTAATTTTAGGGAAACTTGTGCCTGACAAAACAGGAAAGGAAATTGCAGAAGTTTTTTTTGGTCCTATTTATTGTAATCTTTAAGGTTTTAGTCGCTAAGTTCTTAACATTGATTTGTATGGTGTACTATTAAAGATAGCCTACCTACTGGTGTGACCGTTAAACTTCCAAGTCATAGGTCCCTAGTCCAAACCTAAGACACGCACCTCTGATTCTACGAATGCATGTGCCTGACGAAATTATCACTTGCTAGCATGCCTTTTTTTTGTTGGGGCGGTGGGAAATCATCAAATTCTGGGTAGAGCGAAAGGGAGTGTCAGACTTCTACTGACTAAAAACCACCCATGTTCCTTCTTAGTCCTTTATGTCGAGGCCGCGGTATCTCTTGCGAAGAACCCGCAGCCCCGACGGGAATTTTGCGAGCATGCCTGAGTTCCTCGACGGATGTAAAGCCAAGTCACAGGCCCATGGTTAGCATAAAAACTCTGACACTAGTTTAGACACTAACCACTGGTTAACGAAGATTGATTTGTACTTACATTTTACATTATAGGGTGTAAAAGTACCCTTAACGCAAACGAAAGGCACTTGTTCTCCCCACCACTGCAATCATTTTTTTGTTCTAGACCATACCTAAGAACCCCCTAGTTACGGAGATATTGGGGGTCAAAGTTCCAAATTTTTCACAGCTGCTTTTGTAAATACTAGTTTTACAGGTTATAACTTTACTTAAATAACCTCCATGACCCGTTTATTATTCAAAGCAGCCACTAGCACAATGTTTTAAGAGTGCTACATTGAGTATTACCGTAAAATGTGATTTTTGACCCCAAAAAAAAGTAATTTTCCAGCAAAAATTTTTGCGTAGGGGTACTTAGTTCGATGTACAGAATGCTTGGTTGACGGCTGTGTGATGGGTTGATTTACACCTTGTATAGGTATTGTACATCATATTGTACCAAACGACATTATTCTACACGCAAAAAGAAAAATCCTAAAAGAACGACACGAAAGAAAGCTGCTGAAATAGTAAAATAAATAAGAATAAATGAATTGGTCAGAAATAAGTATTCCGCTTTGCTCGTTAAATTGCTAGCTATGAAAAACTGAGTGGCTCATTATATGGTAATAAAGTGGATTTTAAAGGCAAACGTCTTATTTTCATCAACATCTTGACTTTTGTGCGGGGATTTTCGACGATCCAAATTAAAATTTCACGGTCGTAAAGAATAATGAAGAGTTCTTTTTGTGATTTTGGGACTTCAAGGATTTGGTTCTTGTGTATGCTTGTGTATTGGAGTAGGTACTAGCTTTGAATGTTTGTTATATTTTCATGATATTTTTATAGTGTCTGTATTGTATTGTATTTTATAACGGGCTGGTGACCTCAAGTCCACGTCCGACGCGCGTTTTTTGCGTTAATGTCTAAGTAGCATAGATTGAAATTCAAAGACCATCATCAACACCTTGTCAAGCCTACGTCGGGTTGGATTCCAGATTAATATTATCAAACTGGCAAGTATGAGTTTATATGAGCGACTGGATATCAGTCATCACACCATAACATGATACCTATAATCCCCGAAGGGGTACGTATTTGAATATCGAAGATTAAAATACCTACGCTTAAAATATCGATGTTCAAAACATCGAAAATGGAAATATCGAAAGACCATAAAACCGAAACATAAAATATCGAAAGTTTATATTATCGAATGGTTAAATAACCTACGTCCAATACATCTAAAATCTAAATATCTACAAAAGTTACATCGAAATACAGATTATCGAATGTCCTAAATATCGAAGTACAAACTATCGAACGTCCTAAATATCGATGGGTACATATATTATTTGAACATTGAAAATTGATGTATGAATTAGTATGAGAGGAAAAAGGTTGCTTCTGCAACGTCTTTTAACGCCCGCCGCCGCAGCTGAGACTGGCCGGCGAAGCCGGCCAACAAGCCGAAGCTGCGGAGGTGAGCGTTTAGATCATCTGCGACGTTAAGCTCGCGTGGGACTGCCGGAGCCCTGCAGCGCCGGAGCCGTGACAGAAGCCATGCTTGCTTGCATGTTGCATGTATGCTGCAAGCTTGTTTGCTAGATGGTAATCAGTTACTAGGTGGGTTACAAAAAAAAAACAAGGAAAACCTCATGTAATGTAGGTACTTTAATTATTTTTACATAATAAAAACCCAAAATAAAACACATTTGTACGCAAATGTACAATATAACCACTGCGATCATTTTTTTGTTCTAGACCATACCTGGGAACCCCCTAGTTAAGGAGATATTGGGGGTCAAAGTTACAAATTTTTCCCCAAAAAAAAAAACGTTTCCTAGCAAAATTTTTTGCGTAGGGGTACTTAGTTTGATGTACAGAATGCTTCGTTAACGTCTGTGTGATGGGTTGATTTACACCCTGTATAATTTTTTTTCGGTATTTTAACTAGTAGGTATTTTGAACGTAGATATTATGAACTTAGGCATAATGTCATTCGATATTTTGAATCATTCGAAATTTTAATCATTCGGAATTTTAATTTTCGATGTTTTAAGCGTAGGTATAACAATTTTCGACATTTTGATACAATCGATATTTAAATTTTCGATGTTTTGAACATCGATATTTTAAGCGTAGGTATTTTAATCTTCGATATTCAAATACGTACCCCCCCGAAGAGTTAGGCAGAGGTGAACCAATGGCCAAATGGTGGAATGGTGGGTGTACAGCCACATTACATGTTATGTTTAAGTGCCTTGTAATAGAGGACAAGCCTATTGCCATCAACCAGGCACACATCCACTCTCTGTGGCTACTACTGAGAAATTATTGATGGAAAAATCCAGTAACATTTTGCTCGACCCGGGAATCGAACCCAGGACCTCGACATGAAGGGCGAAGAAGGAACATGGGTGGTTTTTAGTCAGTAGAAGTCTGACACTCCCTTTCGCTCTGCCCAAGAGCGGGAGGGGTTATTTGATGATTTCCCACCCCCCAAAAAAAAAAAAAAAGAAAAAAAAGGACCTCGGACACTGTGACCACTAGACCAACGAGAAGCTATTAAAACCATTATGTCTATAGGCTAATACAAATTATACCTAACAAGGTTTTCCCAAAAATATCCATAATGCTAATATAAAACAGACTATTTAAATTTCAACTCACGAATATGAGTGTGAAATATGGTAGGATCTACGATCAACGGGTGGACGTGAGACCGTACTGATAGGCGGAACCTTTACAAAAGGAACTAATAGGTCTCTATGTATGTATGGGATTTTGTGTCGGTTTTATTTTTTACTAGCTGATGCCCGCGGCTTCACCCGCGTGGATGTCGGTCAAATTATATACTAAAACCTTCCTCTTGAATCACTCTATCAAACCGCTTCATAATCCGTTGCGTAGTTAAAGATTTAAGCATACATAGGGACGGACAGACAGCGAAAGCGACTTTGCTTTATACTATGTAGTGATAGTGATATGTAGTGACAGTGATTAGTGTCAGGACATCAAGGCACCTGTCTGCCTTTTGAAAATTAATATTACAGTTAGCCTGTATTACCCCTCCGCTAGGCAAAGACCTCACACCTTCAATATTTCGATGTAGGTCCAATATAGACCACTGGTCGTTGATTCTGTGCAGCTCGTCGCGCCATCTCCGGCGAAATTTTCGGCTTCTGTCTGTGTCAGGGCTCCATAACGTGGTTATTTTGGCCCGCAGTTCGGCAGGCATAAGGTAGACCAGCCCAGTCCCACTTCAACTTGGCGGCTTTCAAAAGAAAATCTAATAAAAGTGATCAAATTATTATTTGCATTGTTCTTATACTAAAAAGACAAAACCTAATAATTATAATTAAATTACACATTTTCTATAGCTGCAAAAATATATCCGTCTTAGAGAAAGATTCCATTGAAAATCTGCCTAAAAGTTTACTCCGCTCCTGAAAATAAACGTGGATATATCTGTTTCAGAAGATATACGTAACTACATCAACACAATATAAAACAAAACACTCTTCACTCATAAACCAATTCATTCCTACATCGGAAACATTGAGGATTTTCGCTTTATTTATTTCGCCGTATCTATAAACCATTTTTACTCAATCCTACATGTACCTACCTCTTACATAATAGATTCATCCTAAGTCCTTGCATCCGGGTGAATTTGTTTCCCTGAAAAGAAACCTTTGTGGGGTTTTACGTGTTCTCAGTAGATCGTAATGCTTGTATTATTTCGGATTGTTTTGTTTGTATGTACGATTACCCCTGTCGAGTTTCGGGGACAATGTTCCGTGAGCACTTCAGTTCTGATGTATATTTTTAATGATTTCGGATATGGCGTAGATGTTGCGACATTTGGTTGTCCGGACCAGAGTTAAAATTTGAGTTTAATATATGAAACACGAAAGTTAACGACATAAACATCAGACGCAACTGCTGAACATGAGGCATTGGGTTCCATTCCCGGGTCGGGCAAACTATTATTGGGGTTTACTATGATACAAATAGGTAGCAAAATCTTTATTGTATTTTCACAGAATGTTGATTCCAGAAGCTGATAATCACTTTAAAATACTGTCCCATTTCATTTGAATTTTTAAATTCTAATTTATGTCAACACAAATTTGTCCCTATGGGCGCGAAAATTCTCGCAATTAAAAGGGTCTGTCCCAGTTTAACCCTCTGGGTCTTTTTAACTCATTCACAAAACGTCCCTTATTTTGAAGATTTAAATAACTACGGAGTTTTAATAGCTTTCGTTATAAAGCAGAATAAACAAGGACGATCATGTTAATTTATTGCCATTAGAGTGTTGTAAATAAATTAGTTGTTCATGTTCTAACTAACCGTGGTTGGTCTGTGTATGGGTTACCGCCCATTACATACCGAGTTTCCTCCGTGCCTCGTAAAGCACGTTAAACTGTTGGTCCCGGCTGCCATATATAGATCTTTAACAGTCATTACAGGTAGTCAGTGCTGGAAGTCAGACAACCAGTCTTACCAAAGGGTATCGTATTAACCAGTATTAACTGGGTTGTGAAGCTCAGATAGGCAGCATCGCTAGATGTAAAATACTGCAGATACTCGGCTGCATCCGGTTAGACTGGCCAAGAAAAGGCTAGGCAGATGGTGATTTTCTAACTAACCGTAAGCTTATTTGAGGGAATAAGTAACCCTGTCGAGGCTCCGGGTTTCCGGATACCGCGGCCTCGACATGAAGGGCTAAGAAGGAACATGGGTGGTTTTTAGTCAGCAGAAGTCTGACACTCCCTTTCGCTCTGCCCAAGAGCAAGAGGGGTTATTTGATGATTTCCCACCCCCCCAAAAAAAAAAAAAAGGGAATAAGTAATCGAGTCTACATCCATACTTAGGATTAGCCATGTGTCCTTTTACCATCTATCAAGAGTATTTAATGCGCATTTTGTAGTTAACTCTTCATCTTCTTTTTTTTTATAGACCAGCTCTAGAATTTTCTCCCTCCTGAATCGTGGTTGTGTTTACAAATATTTAAACTCACATACACAAACAGTTAGACCCGGATCAACTTGTTAGTTGTTTTAATGAATAATATGTGATATATTGCGCACTAGTTAATGGCTCAGCTACTGCGCCAATGTCAACTCATCATGACCGTCAATCATCACCAGACTCATCATCATAAGACTATGATCACAAGACTGTAACTATGATCATCATCATAGTTACATGTTACATTCATAATGGCGGCTGAAGTATTCTGCGGGTCTCGTCGGGGCTGCGGGTTGTTCGCAAGAGATACCGCGGCCTCGACATAAAGGGTTAAGAAGGAACATGGGTGGTTTTTAGTCAGTAGAAGTCTGACACTCCCTTTCGCTCTGCCCAAGAGCGGGAGAGGTTATTCGATGATTTCCCACCCGCCAAAAAAAAAAAAGAAAAGTATTTTGGTAAAAATGTCCGTCAAAGTCTACATCGACGTTCTAAAAATAACTTCAAACAAAACACAGCACAACGCAATCATACCGCTCCACACTCGAAAAATTCACGCTTCACAAAAACCCAGCCGCCATAATCATACATGAAGGACAAACATTACCAATTCACTCTCGAACACTATGTGTAACGAAAAAAAAAACGATTCCTTCGTTCCGCGTCACTTGTCATGCTTCGCAAAAAAGTAAAACATTGCCTCTTGAATCCAACGAACTGGCAAAGTCAATACACTCAACGCGACGGCAAAGCTAGGCTAACGAGCCCATCACTTGGGAGTCATGGCAAATATTATTTCGAAACGGAACGTAGATTGAAAAACTTGAGTGTATTTAAGTTTTCCCGTCTTTTGTTTCTGAGTGGATGGCGGTTTAGTTCTTAATCTGGATTAGGGGTGGATATGTATGGGTTTGGTGGAAGAACAATGAAAAATCCATATTGTTTCAAGTGGTTTTATGTTTTTTTAAGCTATTGCATAGCTTCTATCGCGGGCCTTGAGCGTGGGGACCGAATCCAGAAATTCCGTAACGAAAATAAAAACCTAACACCCCCCACTTGACAAATTGACACTTGACAATGACTTTTTGAAATATCAATTTATATATAATACTGCTATAAAGATAACCAAAATGTTGGGGAAATGTAGTATTTATACTTACACTTTTATTAATCATCCTCATCTTTTATAAAATATTAAATCTTATAATTTTTCAATGTTTACTTTTCATCTGACATTACGTCAGTTGTCAAGATGTCATTTACTTTTTCTTCTAATTTGTGTCATAGTTTTTCTTAGTGGTTGGAACTACGAAGGTAACATTTGATTTATATAATTTAATTCATTTTTATTAATATGTTAGCTCAAATAATGTAATTTATTGATAATTTCTATTAATAGTATCTTATCTTACGCTTATAAAATTAACTAACACGCTCAAAAACTCTTTTTTTTTATAAAGAAGAAAAACATAAAGTGCTAAAAAGAAAAAGAAATTGTGAACGTCAAAGGGCATATTATCAGCGTCAGAAAAATTTGAAGAAAAATGAAGAAAAAAAAAAATAGTACCAAAAACAAATTCTGAACGTCAAAGGGAATTTCGTCAACGTAAAGCAGAAAAATCCTACGTGGATATTTAATTTGATTTAATAATATTTAAAAACAAATTGTAATATATGCCTCAATATTATTTAACATTACGAAGAAAAAAAACAAAGGAGAAAAAATACTGCATTAATAAAATTATTATAATTGCATAAGTTGATAAAAAATGCTATGCAATAGCTTTACCGCGGCAGTCTCCGAGTGCCACACGTTTTTTTTATTAAATGGGATCATCATATTATAAGACTCGGAGATAAGAAATAACCCATTATAATTATGTTTTATTAGTTGGAATTGGGCACACAATTATGCATTTGAGACCGTCATCATGTTCCTACCCTTTTTTTTTTTTGGCGGGTGGAAAATCATCAAATAACCCCTCCCGCTCTGGGCAGAGCGAAAGGAAGTGTCAGACTTCTACTGACTAAAAACTACCCATGTTCCTGCTTAGCCCTTGCGCCGAGGCCGCGGTAACTCTTTCGAACAATCCACAGTCCAAGCGGGCGTGGGCCCTTACGGGCCCCTTCCATGTTGCTGACATCTCTTGAGGTGCGCGTGGAGCACGAATGCGCCATCGATAATGTCTGTCGTCGTCATAAGACGGACGGACGGCGAGCTAGCCCATTACTTACCGTCCACAGGCCCGCGTCTACGGTGGCCGGAAGCGAACACGTGGCCCCCGACGCCCGGAGCGTCTCCCGCGACGGCTGGGACGAGAGGTTCTCTCCCTCTCACGTTCCGCCACCTCCTTTGCTAGCATCACTGCTTCGCAGAAGGAGGCGACGTCGTCCCATTCCTCCTCGCTCCGGACCATGGCTTGCACCAGGGCCGGACGCGAGAAGTCGCCGCCACTGATAGCCGAACACGGCGGGGCTCCGCCCAAGCGGGGCAGACCTCCACGGTGTGCTCCACCATGTCCTTCGGCCGATCCTCACAATGGTAACATCCGGGCGGTTCCTCCCGCTTGATTTGGTGCAGGTACCTCCCGAAACAACCGTGTCCGATGAGGACCTGCGTCAGGCGGAATCACCTTCCTACCCTTGTGATCAATTTCCTCTGTCAACCGTCACGCTATCATTTTATCCTGTTTCTTTAATATCATTGCTCACAAAACTAATCCATCGTTTCCTTGGTCTTCCTCTCCCTCTCTTCATCCACCATTTATATTCATCACCCTTTTAGTCAAATTATGCAATTACGCATTCATTCTTTATGATCAGTTTTTTTTTTGCATCACTTTCATATCGAAATTATTTAAAAACTGCTCTGCAGTAAGCCTTGCCTTTGTACCATCATCGTAGGTTTTCGGCCTAAATAATTCTAAAAGATGGAATATTCATATAAACTTGAACCCGATGTAACACACTCGACTCAACCTAAATAACTTCATAATCCTCAGAGACGGGACTTCAAAGCCCCAAATTATAATCCAGATCAACAGATATGCGAGTAAATAGTTTCGATTCTTAGGTCCAAACTAATAAGGTCTAATTCCCAACATCTGTTTTTTAATAACAACTCGATGCCAACTTTCATAATATGATTTAAATACATTTCTCAGTCTAGACGTATTTAGTTCAAAGTTTGCTATGAAAATAACATAAATTAAAAAAAAAATTAAAAAAAATAAAAAAATTTAGGGTTTAAATCTGTAAATAAGTAAACCTTTTGACGATCGATAGGTCTATACAAACTATTTATATCATAAATAAAAATAAGTATGTCTGTCTCTTACCTTTTCTCGCTTCAACGACTTGACGAATTTAAATGAAATCTGGCACACGGCGGAAAGATGAACTACGACAATAAAATCAAAATCAAAACATTTAATTCAAGTAGGCCAGTTACAGGCACTTTTGAATAATCGAACAAATACTAAATAAACTAAGCTACAGTCCCAGTCAAAAGGCATAATAACTGTGAGTGTACTGTAGTTGCCCATTTCAAAGCGTTGGTCTCATTAGAAGAACGCCAAGAAACTCCATGGACACTCTTTTAAATCAAAATATTGTTACAAAACTTTGGTTACATCATTCATGTTGAGATAGAATATTATGTGAGAATGGTGCAGCAAGATGTGTGTCCACAGTAAAGTCAAAAACCAACGATTCAAAAATAAAATAATAATTCAAACAAGCCGTGGCAGCTAAGAGGTGACCAGTCACAACTGACAGCACCCGTTCACGAGCATGACAATAGATATTTTTATTCCGATATATTTAATTTTCTTTAAGAGGATTTTCGACCAGCATGTGAGTGAAAATGGCCACGGAGTCTACATTTGTGCCCGATTGATGGAATTAGGCCTACCTATTACATGGGGCTTAAACAGCTAAATGCGGGTGTCCTAAGTACACCTTTGGCTAACCCTTGGAGGATTACAAGCGTGATGTTATGTTATGCGAGTGAAGCTGTGATTCTGTTGTGTGAGTGGAAATTATGTTTTTCCTACTCCTCCGCTATACTTTTCTGATTAATTTCGTTGCGGGATCCAAGACAGTTAAATCGTTTCCCTGGGACTTCGTCGAGCTTCATTGTCTCGGCGCTTTTCTTGTGGTCGCCACTGTTGATTCTGGCTAACAGGAGTTACAGTGGTTTGGGAATAGTGTGGCGGGCTTGTCCCATTTAAAAAAAAAAAAAAAAAAGCTGTGATTCTATATTATAATAATTTATGTTTAGTTTGGTGAGCAATGCTAATACCCAATTATTTAATACATCTAGTCTCTAAATGCTTACAGATTAGCATTAATAAATATCATTAGGTTTTATGCGATAAATTAACAATTATTTGTCGGAATATTATGTATTTCGGTTGCTTGTGAATGCTTGAAATTGACTGGAATATTATCCTATACATCTATTAAAATATAGCTTATGATCTATATAGACTTATTGAAATTAGGTAAGTATTTCTGTTTATTTTTTGTAAATAAATTACAATTTTTTTATTAGCAAACCATTTGAAATTATAGAAGTCACTTTGCGTCAGCAATGAAGAGTTTATCTTGGCTTGTTTTGCTAATTTATTATTTGAGTTCTTTCTAACAAATAATACGTAGAGGACTGGTCAAAGTCTATGACGGCACGGTTGGCGCAGTGGCTGAGCGATTGGACTGCTGCGCTGCGTGTCGCGGGTTCGATCCCCGCACCGAACAAATATTTGTATGGCCTGCAGATAGTTGTTTCGGGTCTGGGTGTGTTTGTGTATGTGAGTTTAAGTGTTTGTAAACGCACCCGCGATACAGGAGAAATTCCTAGTGTGGGGCAACGTTTTTTTAAAAAGAAAAGAAAAGAAAAGAAAGTTATGAACAGAACATCCAAGAACTAAATTCAAAACTCAAGCAAACAAATGGATCCTTAAAATCTGAATGTTTTCTTCGAGTTGCTTTCAGTTCTCATATTTCTTGCAACCACTGTTCTTTCCATAAAACTTACTATATTCAGAAGTCTTAAAACTCAACCAGTACAAATATCGAAGCAGAAAATAAATATCTACCGACATCACTCCATCACGACGCCCAAACCTGAAAGTTTCAAGTCAACCAAAGTTATTTATTTTTCATCGCGAAACACGAAATCTGCGGTTGACACTAAAAGGCGCTGAACAACAGGGTCGTGATTGGAAACTTCGTACAATCTAATTGAATTCTTGAAAAGTAAGGGAACGAGGATTACTTAAAACATTTTTTTATAAATTTTGTTCGGAGAGACATCAAAGGAGTTTTACATTGATGGAATCGTTAGATGAATTTTTGTGAGGAAGGTGTCGATTTCAGGGTGGTTTACATAAATACATTACAGCCAGCCTTTAATCTTTCCCTTAGAATGGGCTATAATCCACCACGCCGCGCCCGGCCCAATGCGGAATGAATGTAATATTGTAAAATTTTAACACAACCCTTATTCAAACTGTGACTTAAGATTGAATTCAGATATAGATTTAAGTCCAAGCATGCCTCAGTGGGTATTGAAAAAACTAGGTCACAAGATAGATACAGCATTCTTTACTGAACACTGTGACACAACTCCTTTACAATATTGTTAAATGTCTGACACGTCATCAGTCACCTCCTTTCTTCCCATGTCAATCCTCACACATTGATAAAGCTTCCTTTTTTCCACTAGGTTTTGGAAGACAGACTGAAGTTTTTCAATAACACTCCAAAAAATAACCTCGAATAAAGAAGAAAAACGTAGAATTTTGATAGTTCATCATCCGCAAAGAACAACTCGTTTCAAACTTCAACTCTTTCAAGTTTTACGGACTGAACAACTAATTCACTTTATTTTCTACAATTCTTATAACTGGCTGGGAATCTTGGAAATGTTCAATGTTTTGTTTTTTTTATTGATCGAGTTCAAGGAAGTTATTGAAGAAGAGGTTTCTTTCTATTTATGATGAGTTCCACCCGTAGTGAGTGGAAACAGAAAAGTTTTCAATTGCCTTCTTTTGAATAATACAGGCTAGTTACGTAGTAAATAAGTGCACGTAAGTTTCAAGTGTAACGGAAGGCTTCTAGGGGACGATTTTACTTTATTTTACTCAGAAAAAGTAATGTATCTCAGTCTTTAACATAAATGATAAAAGACATTGAAGTATGTTGATGTATATGAGATTTCCAATCTAACCTAATGGTGCCATAATAATTTTATAAGCAATTTTAATACTTTGTATTTTATCTAATTAGCTATTCGCGACGTAATTTATGAATTCGAAGGACATTATCAATGTTAAGATAACCGTAAGTACATCAAAGATAAAATAAATAACAACCTATTAAACCTAAAACAGAACTACACAACAAAGTAAAACATTTATTTTAATTTATTTTCCGGACAGGGAGAGTTGGCGGTTTTCCTTATATGCCATAAGCAATCATCTGTAGAGGAGGGTCTCACGAATACGTGAGAGGACTCACTCTAACGTTACCGCCGTACTCGCCTCTAAAGCTGGGAGGTATAGGTGAAATCACTTGACTGAAGACCGGTAACTGACAGATAACAAAGAGGTATAAACAGGAAGTTGCTTTTATTTTTGGACTTTATAGAACAGTGACTGTTGCCTGTACATTTGTCTGTGTATCTTTTATATGTCGCAGTTTTAATAAAAGTTTTGTAAGTAAGTGTTTGTTTAGGAGCAGCGGTGACACAGTGGTGGCGGCGCCGACTTACAAACAGTTATAAGTCGTGGGTTGAACCTAGGCAGGCGTATTACTTTGTGTAATTTATTTCATGACCACTGCTCTCAAAATGGTGGAGGAAACCGGCATGTCTTAGAACCAAAAAAGTTACAGTGGTTTGGGAATAGTGTGGCGGGCTTGTCCCATAAAAAAAAAAAAAAAAACCAAAAAATTCGAAAACATGTGACATTTACCAACCCGCATTGGGCCCACGTTGTGGATTATAGCCCATCCCTCTCCGTGAGAGTAGGCCTGAGACCCTGCAGTGGGAACATTAAAGGCTGATGATGATGATGATAACATAAAATATGGATAATTATGTCTCTATTATATGATAATGGTCTGAAATTATGTTATTGTATAATTAATTTTCTTCACTTATACCGTTTAAATACAATATTAGAATAATATTTCCTTTTTACCACTGAAATAAAACATACAGAGAGTTAAAGTTCATAAATAACCATTAATTTGTAGATGTTATCGTGGTCCTACGGTACTAAATTTCGGGTAAAAGATTATAACGTAATTTGGAAAGGTTTTACTTAATTTTATAACAGATTAGATTGTGTTCCAGCAGGAAATATATGTTTTAGATTTGTTAAATATATGTTTTAGAATAATAATTTCGTCAGTAGACGGACATTTTAATGTTTATTTAAATTGGTATTTGGATAAGTCCCTCATGGTTTGAACTTACTTGTACTAACTCAGTCCAAAAGGGACACATAGAAATCGCGATCAAAGCATTCCGTAGTTCAGTCTGTGTGTGCGTGATTTTTAATTTATCCGCCATTGTTGTCTTTGCATGTTAATGCATAAAATTAAAATGTCTATTTGTAATTTCAAAGTAACAGGTTTTTACTAAAAGCATATGAAAGAAGATACGATACTTATTAAAAAAACCCAATTTATATTTGGTCTGTCTCTCTCGAAACGGCAAGACCGAATTTAGTGACAGAGCTGATGTTTATTTATTTATGTTGTAAGAAGTAACTTTGGCTACTTTATTTGTGGAAAATAATAAAAGTTCAGTGCACAAAATGAAAATTCTTGAAATTGTGAACATAGCCTGATTAAAACAGGGAAGTCATATTTTTAAATAATAATATATTTATTTATATTTTAATCAATTGACGCTGTCAAAGTCGCGAGCAACGGCTATCCGTTGCCGTTGCCGTTGACTTTGACAGCGTCAATTGATTAAAATATAAATAAAATATATATATATATCTAATATGGCAAAAATATGAAATATATATCTAATATGCACTTTGTCAGGTCTCTTGTAAAAGATCCCCATGTGGTTAGCTTTTTATAAACCTACTATTCAACCATTGTTTTACAGAGAATGTTACACTTTATTCCCAAATAACAACCATTTTTCTTTAAGATACTGATCCGAACGCCCAAAGCCAGTGCCTATGTCTTTGTTTTATTCCCTTTAGCAGACTTAACAGAATAAATTAGCATAACATCATTTACAAAAGTTTTCATAATTCATTGGTTGTATCACTCTAAGCTAAGGATTATAAAGTAAGCCTTACGTAACCTGATATTGTGACAAAAACTGCTTAATTGCCTGTGTCCAGTAGATTTATGAAATTTTCACAGAATGTATATTTATGTTGCCAATATAACAACTAAGCATACGCGAGTCTGACCCGCATTTGGCCGCTTTTTTAATCTTTAAACACTTTGTGTACTAATAATGTCATCACCCCATTTTGACCTAGGCCTCATTCGATTTCTGACAAGGACGTGGTTCACCTAATCCCAGTTCAGGCCATCAGTTTTATTCACCATGGTATTACGTATTAACCATCATTCTCCTGCCTTTATTTCAATTAATTTGGGGTCAGCGCAGCATGTATTTTCTTCCATACTTCTCTATTACTCGTCATCTCAGCAATTACCTCCATTCTAGCTAAATTATCCTTCACATAGTCTTCTTTGGGCTTCCTCTACTCTTATAATCTACATTCATACTCAACATTTTCCTTGCTGCATTTTCCTTATTCCTCCGCATCACATGTTCACACCACCATAATCAAATATCACACAACTTTTCAGTCACCGGTGCCATTTTCTGACTTCCTTTTAAGTACTCATTTCTTATGCTACGCAACAGTATAACGTACGCAAACATCAATATATAATATTTATACGATCTAAACATCCGAAAACAATAAACAAAAGGGTAACCTCGTATTGAATTAATATTTACTATCCAAACAACAGCAAATTACCGACATAAGTTTACACAAACATACGGAATTGTTATGCAACACGCAACGCAACATGTTACGCAACATGTTTGTATTATAATAGGCGGTAGACGTCGGCAACGTTAATACTTCGACCTTAGCCGGGAGCACGTATGTTTGCAGATTTACTTTACAAGTTTAGACCTAACGGAGATATGAAGGCAGATTATGTACGAAATGGATTCTCGGAATTCGGGATTTGGGGAATAAAATGTGTCTTTGTGGGTTTTCGTTTGACATTATGAGGTATTTTCCCCACTTTGTTGTTGGTTAGTTTCTGGAGTAGTTTTTTCGTAACGACTGGTAAAGAACAATATTCATATTTATAACAGCGTAAATTAACCTGATATAAAAGAGAGTATATACATAGTAACGTACTTAATTATTACTCAATACTTTACTTACCCACCGTGTTTCCCAGTTACTGTACTGTGGATGTCTGAACAAAAGCTTATCTAGCAGTCCATTCAGCGAGATCTAGTTACAATGGAAGCCGCCGCCAACATAGTCGGGAAAAGACTAGGCAGGTGTGCGTGTAATGTCTTATATCTTATAATTACCTACCGTATCAAGTTCAGTCAACCACACTATCAATAATTGGCTCAAGATAGGTCGCACCACAAGCCGGGATTAATTACAACGAACAGAAGAAGGTATCCACAACACAATAGAACCACGTTACACGTCATCTAATTACCGAAATCAAATAAAGTATCCTAATCATATAACCAAGTAACTAGCCTAATCCCTTAACGAACTAAAATCAAATTGAGTTAATTTAATAAACTTTATTCCCCGGGATTCGTGTCACATTCGTACCTCGGGGGCCTAAATAATTCTCCGGGGGCCTAAATAATTCTCCGGGGGCCTGGGGTACTCCCCATATTTCATCTTACTTATAATTGCGAGCGTTTAGATCGCTATAATTGGTAGCTTGGGGGCTCAAACGATTTCTAGATTGCAGAAACATGTTATCAATTGTTATTTGTTGTGTGTTGTGTTATTAAGAAAATGTTTTGAATCAATTATTTTGTTGTTTTCGTAGAGGTTCTGTGTTATGACTAGTTTACGGGAAACTATTATATAGTGAGGTGTGTTTTGAATTGTAGAGTAAATATTTGGTACACAAAACATGAACCGTCGTGCTCTAGAACTGAATGAACAGAAGAAAAACTTTTTAGAATTAAAACACTAAATTAACGATATAAAACCTCGCATAAAATCCACATAGGTTTGGGTAGAGGTGTGTAATGTCCTACACAAAGGATTTTATTAATTTTATAAATAAGGACTCCGTTTAAATTATTTTTCAAGGATTTTTTACACCGTGTGGATTATTGAGACAAAACTGGAAATTATAATTATTGTTGTTTCTGAACTTCCTGGTACTCTATGTTATCTTAAAACAAGATTCTAACCCTCTTCCTCCTTGTCCACAGAACTACCACCAGATAAGCCAACGATAAAGGCGGAGAAAGGATGGTACGCATCAGGTGACTCCCTCAGAGCACAGTGTTCATCACCACCAGCTGACCCGCCAGCCAATCTCACGTGGCTGCTAAATGGAAGAGATGTGAGTATCCTGTGTTTTTGAGAATAATTTACCAACGTGTCCACACCGTACTAAGGTCGCACAAAATGCTAGCTCACCGTCCGTCCGTCTTATGACGACGACAGGCCGTGTGGACGGCGCGTTCATGTTCCTCACGCGCCTCAAAGAGATGTCAGCAACATTACAGGGGCCCGCATGGAACCGACGCCAGCCGGGGGTTGTTCGAAAGAGATACCACGGCCCCGGGTACAAAGGGCTAAGAAGGAACATGGGTGGTTTTAGTCAGTAGAAGTCTGACACTCCCTTCCGCTCCGACCAAAGCGGGAGGAGTCATTTGATGATTTACTAACCTCCAAAAAAAAAATGTCGCGCAAAATATGTTCAAACTGAGAAATAAAGAAAAAAGATGTATTTAGAAGAGTAACATAACATCACATTTTATACAAAGTCAGGTAAGATTTTAGGCATGAGTGACAAAGACAATTAGCTAGCAATTAGCTTCCTAAGTCTTACCTGTTAAGGTAAAATGTATGTTTTAATGAATAACATAATTAAAAAAATATTAACAAAACAGAAACGCAATATTTTTTTTAACGCAATCGTAGTCGACGGCGAATCGAAAAAACAAAACAATTATTTATTAAAAGGTCATCATAAGAAAAAGAAAGGCAAAGTAAATAATATAAAGTTTGATAAAAAACCATAAAGTCAATTCGCGTATAAATACGCGAATTGACTTTATGGTTTTTTAAACGATTAAAATCTAGTCGTAATATCATTTCTGTGCCAATCCGTGTCAGAAATCTAGTTAAACTAGAGGGATTTTTGATAGATTGAAGAACATAGATTACAATGTGATCGTTCTTTAAATACGGGAACCGGCCTTTATTTACTTGTAGGGTTCCGTACCCAAAGGGTAAAAACGGGACCCTATTACTAAGACTTCGCTGTCTGTCCGTCTGTCTGTCACCAGGCTGTATCTCAAAAACCGCGATAGACACTTGAAATTTTCACAAATAATTTATTTCTGTTGCCGCTAAAACAACAAATATTAAAAACAAAAAATATTAAAAGACGGGAGTCTTTTAATATTTAATATTATAAGAGAGTAGAGAGAGAGAGTTTATTTTTTATTATATATATATATTTTTTTTTTTTAATATTTATTTTATTTTGTTTTACATACAACAAACGCGATTTTTTTGAGTTTTGGGTATGGAACCCTTCATGTGCGAGTCTGGCTCGCATTTGGCCAGTTTTTTAAACTTCTGTTTAACTTTTCAAGTTTTTTATTATGAGCCTGACGTGTCCCACTGCAGGGCAAAGGCCTCTTTAAATTATAACACCAATCTGCTTGTTCTTTGTGAGTGGACCAAGATTATGTCTGAATCTGAAAAGAGATAATTACATCTACATTTTTCTTTCGGCTGCTTTTTCTCAAAGTTGTCAAGAACGAAACACCGCTGCACCAGCCCCACCTATTTAAAAAAAATACGTGCAAAAGTGTTTAAAGGAACCCATTAGCAAAATAAACACCATTTATGTTTACGTATAGTCAAGTACGTGGAGTACTTGATACAACCTAAACAATTTATATTGAATACAGTAATCCAATTTGACTTGAACGTTGGAGGTAGGTCTTGAAAAAACGTTGAAATTGACAGGTTGTTTCCTTACTTCTAATACAGACATCTAGGATCATTTTCCTCTGCTTAAAATAAATTGGCTTTTGTCGGTGATGATAAATTAATATACCTCCCACTGGTTATGTAATTACATACATAAACATGCATCAACATACATAAAAAAACATAAACTCACACCTTTTTTCATGGGGGTAGGCAGAAACCACAAAACGCCATCTGCTACTATCCTTACACACTCGTTTCAAACATCTGCAGAGCTATTGCGTATATTTTTAAATGTCAGTGGCTATCACAGTGACCATCGATTAACTGTCAAATGGTTCCATTTTGTACCAAACCGTATCCAATTGACAGTTAATCGATGGACACTATGATAGCCACTGACATTTAAAAAGATACGCAATAGCCCTGCTAGTCATACATACTTACTGAAGAACCTCACCAATGAGGTCAGTATATGTTTTTTTAGAGAGTCCCCTCCCGGCGTTCCACTCGTTGTGAAATTGTATAATTTTTTAGATTCTTTTTAAAATAAAAGGCAGAGAACAAAAATAAGATGCTTGTCTCCCCCAAGGTTCTTGTCGGTGCTTCGTAACAAGAACAAAGTTTTATGCTGGACTTTGTTTGCAGGCGTCTTTTTATTTTAAACGCAATTTATTGTGTAATTTAAAAAATTTGTATTTTTAGTAATATTAATGACCAGTACTGTCTGATTTTGACGGGCTATGATTAAAAGGCAATTTTTGTATAGAAAGTTCCCATTTAACCAATTTTCGAGTTCCACGTGGGCGACAGCATTGGTAAAAGCTATAGTTATAAAAATACAAGCCATAAGCCTATTATTTTACGAGTGCATAGATAAACTTAAATACGTCTGTTAATTAAACACTAAGATGGAATCGCATAAATACAAGAATTACTGCGGTACTCAGACATACTTAATGATTACTTAAGCTGTCACTTGGTAAAGATTTGACATACTTTTGTATGAAAAAACTGTCAAAACTTTTACTTAGTGATGGCCTAAGTAATCATAAAAGCTCTCTGAATGCAGCAGTTATACTAGATCAAATTCACCAATACTTAAAATGCTACGACGTAGCTCATGCGATGACGTCACTGCTGCACCAGCTACGCTGTCGTAGTACCGACGTGCTACGAGCTACGTTTTGCCACTGTTCTTCTGTTAGAAGTGCATTTTGTCTGCAAGCAATGACTATAAACCTATGGTGCCTATATGTATATAGATGTTTTTGTTCACACCACCGTTCAGTTGTCTGTCAGGTGAATATAGATAGTCTTGTGTATTGTTTTACATGGATCTAGGATCTAGGATTACTGATACTGTCTACGTCTGAGAATTATTTGATATTGTTAAGGTATTAGTATCGCTTCTCAGAACCGATGCAGCAATGCTATCAATACCCAAACAAGACATCTACAACTGAAACAAAAGCTACATGTTGTAGTTGTAGTTTTCGTAGGTATGTGTAATTGTGTATGCAGAATGGTTATTTTGGCTCTTGTAAGAAGGGCGTTGTAAGTAAATAATTTATTGAGAAGTGATCAGTTGAAATTATATTGAAAAGTGTGTTGCTGTCTTTGTATACAGGGTTACTGGTAACTCGAGTTTTTGCTTGTAGGACGTCATAATTTAAAATTTTGTGGCTTAATTTTCTACCGGAGGAGCTCGTGGCTTAATCATAACTGCCACTCGGGTCGATCTTTAGGTTAAGCCGCGCTTCCCTAGGTTGGTTTGTGGATGGGTGACCACCTATTACATACCAAGTTTCCTCCGTGCCTCGGAAAGCACGTTAAGCTGTTGGTCCCGGATGCCACATCTTTGGCAGTCGTTACAGGTAGTCAGTGACCTGAAAGTCTGACAGTCTTACCAAAGGGTATCGTATTACCCAGTATTAACTGGGTTGTGGAGGTCAGATAGGCAGTCGCTCCATGTAAAATACTGGTATTCAGCTGCATCCGGTTAGACTGGAAGCCGACCCCAACATAGTTTGGAAAAGGCTAGGCAGATGATGAATTTTCTACCGGAATTAGTAGCTTTTGAGCTAATTTCTTGGAAAAACTCCTAGAACGTTTCTAAGTCTTGCAATCTTCGTCTGAATATAAAAATATCACGTGCCACTATGTCCGTAGACACTAATCTTCGAAACCACCCAATCAATTTGAATGATTTTGGCGATATTTGTGGATGGTTCCAGCTAAAACCAAGATAGTTTTGAACCCATTAAGTAGCGCTGTTGATAATACATAACAGCCGTGCGAGACGCCTCACTAGTATAAATATAAAACTTCTTTTATTAGTACCAAGGCACCAACAACGTAAAGGAGATCCGTCCCAAATCTCGCCATCCCTCAAGCCCTCCAATAAACGTCACTGTGATGACGTCATAATACCAGCTCGTTAGCGCCGCCATCAGCGTGCATCCTTCGCGACGCCAAGTTAATTAATGAGCAATGAATCACCGACGTTAGCATCGATCGTGTTGTGTGTAACCGCTGCTTTAGTTATGAGCGCCTGGTAACATACTGGGTAGTTGACTAATATTAGTCCAGACTAAAATACTCCACGTACTCCTCTTGTGATACAAAATATTGTAGAAATACAGGGTGTAAATCAACCCATCACACAGCCGTCACCCAAGCATTCTGTACATCAAACTAAGTAGCCCTGCGCAAAAATTTTGATGAGAAACGACTTTTTTTGTTGGGGTCGAAAATCACATTTTACGGTAAAACTCAAAGTAGCACTCTTAAAACATTGTGCTAGTGGATGCTTGAATAGTAAACGGGTCATGGAGGTAATTTAAGTAAATTTATATCCTGAAAAACTAGTATTTACAAAAACAACTGTAAAAAATTTGAAACTTTAACCCCCAATATATCTCCGTAACTAGGGGGTTCCCAGGCATAGTTTAGAACAAAAAAATGATCGCAGTGGTGGGAAGAACAAGTGACCTTCGTTTGCGTTAAGGGTACTTTTACACCCTATATAATTATAAGCACGCGAAACACACACATTATTTTTTTAGTTTCTTTTAATTTTTTATTGTTTGTATATGTTTTCAAAGTTAAGAACTTTAATAAATGTTGGTTGGTGGGTCAATGACCGCCATTGCGATCTTAACTGGCAGCAACTATACCTGGCTAAGTAGCTAATATGTTTACACAACATGGCTTTTTGTCGCACCATTCTTACCGATATTCAAGAACAATACATATCTCCAGAAAACTTGACAGTAAACACAACATACCAACAATAATGAAATCAATTTGTGCTGTACCGACGTCACACTTCGTCGCTGTTACGTCGCGTCGCTTGATAAATGACTCCGAACAACTAGTTCGCTTGTTCTATCTCATTCTTCTGTTTCAATGTTTATTTTTCTATGTGAAATATTACCTTTATTTTATTCTTCTTCTATATATTTTTGGATTGGGCAAAATAGTGTTGTCTTGTAGGAATATTCTGGAATTTGTGGCCGCGTTTTTATATAAGAATTCTTCAGCGCTATCGGGAACAAAAGTAACTATACATACGAATGTTTTAATGCGAAAACTACTCTGTTATACTGTTACCTGTAACCGTAATGGCTTAACGGATATTGTTGGAATTTGGTACGCAGAACAGAACCAGGCAATTTTGTAGGCCCAGAAGGAGATGGCGTGACGAACTGGACTCTTTTCAAAAGGATTGGGCTCAAACAGCCATAGACAGAAATAAATGGAAAGAGGGAAGTGAGGCTTTTGAGTGTCAGACTTCTACTGACTAAAAACCACCCATGTTCCTTCTTAGCCCTTGCGCCGGGGCCGCGGTATCTCTTTCGAACAACCCACAGCCCCGAGGGAAGGGAGGCCTTCGCCCTACAGTGAAACACATCAGGCTCATAATAATAACAATTGACACGCAGGTTCACCATGACCTGTGTTAGAAAATGGTATACGGTTTTTCATTAAGGGTCCTCTCTCGAAAAAGCTTAAAAACAGCGTGCAGATGAAGCAGTTTTTCACCGGCACTTACAGAGAAATTAGATCTGAGAAAAATTGTTAGTAATCTACATGATATGACACGTAATTTGGTTTAGCCATAATTTTTGTATTGGTATCACATAATAAGAAAAAAAATCCACAAAATCACCTCCAAATCGTTGAATGGAACCATTTTACTCCTTCATTTTTTAACAAAATAATATAAAAAAAATATCTACTGCTTTGAAATACAAAGGAAAATAATTTGGTTTTCTTACTTTTTAAAAACATGTATTATTTTAATTATAATAAATGAAAAATGCGTCCGTTTAAAGTCCGTATCTACGACCGAGAGGGGTAGTTTGTATGCACAAGGTCATTGGCGTGAATACAAGCCTTAATATAGTAGATAGGTACGAGTACGCATACCCTGTTTAGGACTGGGTTAGGTTTGGGATTTTTACATACGTTTAGCTGTAGATTTTCCTACACACATATGGATTAATTTTTTATTTTTAGTACAGACTTCAACCGTTTTGCTACAAACATTATATCGCTCTCATTTCTCAAGTAATTAATTTGCTTTTGTTCGATAAGTAATTATTTTGTATATCTATAAGCCAGATGAGATTAAAATGTTCTTTTCTAAATATCTATCTTAAGAAGTAATTATCAAGATAAGATATTGTCTGGTCGAATGAGTTTGTAATTGAATGTCACTCAATATGATTAATGTTTGAGATTTGATGCAGTCATTCATTTCGTATCAAGATTACTCCATCTCAAATTCGATAATAGGATTAAATGTTCATTTTCACATCATTCAATCTTTATTTCACTGTTATAATATTATTTGGTAAATTAAATCGTGGTAGTTTTGTTTTGAGAGACGTTGCGTTGGAAGGCCTCCCACTAGGTGGACCGATGACCTGGTGAAGGTTGCGGGGATCCGTTGGATGCGAGACGCACGGGACCGGTCAATGTGGCGACACTTAGGGGAGGCCTATGTCCAGCAGTGGACGGCTAAAATGATGATGATGATGAGTTTTGTCTAGATGGTCATTATATGTAAGTGTGATGTACCGTTAAATTAAAATTGGTTTACAGCATAGCTTGTTGATTTATTCATTTAAGTTTCTACTTACTTGTGCCATTACAGGATAACCCTGTACGATAAATGCGCCTTAATTTATCCAATTTATATAATTTATTTATTTAACTTAAAAGATGATACTTGTAACTACATATAACATAAATCACGCCTGTAATCCCAGAAGGGTAAGGCAGAGATGTACCCATGAGTACACCCACATATTTTCGCCAGTTATATTTATGTCCCATGTAATAATAGGGGGCGAGCCAATAGGAGATCGGACAAAAAAAAACTAATTAGTCCGTCAGATAGATTTCCAAAAAATATTGAACACATATTTTTTCTTTTTTCACATAAATAAAAAATGAAGACGATACAGTGCTTCAAAAAGTCGTGAACTCCTCGAAAACGTCACATGTCAGTACATTTTTCACCTACGAATGACGTCACAACCCCCACTCATGATTTTTGACGCGTTTTATCTTCGTAAATTTTTATTAATTTGAAAAAGCAAAAAACACGTATCCAATATTTTTCGATAATCTAACTGACGGACTAATTAGAATCAAATTTTTTGACTCAGTTCGATCCCCTATTGCCATCAAAAGGGCACAACTATCTATTCTACCGCAAACTATCTATCTATCTTGTGGATTCAGTCAGAGAACAACAGGATAAGTCCGTCTCACTATACTATAAGGTTAAGCGTACGGAGTAAACGCGGTTGATACATTATTCATCACACAATTGTATAGCACACATAGTGATCTAAGTTTATTTTCAATATGAAATTGATTGTTGGATTTGTACCCGGTTGATGGTACCTACTAGGCTCTCTCTATTACAAAAAATATGGGTGTACTAATGGGCACACTTCTGTCTAACTCTTTGATGATGAAAGGCGTGATGTTGTGTTATTTTATGAAGTTGAAAAAGCCCCCTTATTTATAAAAAACACTGGCAAAATGCGGGTGTATCAAGGGACATAACCACCGATCCCTTTGGGGATTACAGGCGTGATTATATTTTGTGTAATTCAAAGACATATACCAACATGCACTGGGTACGCGTGGTGGATTATAGCCCACCCCTCTCCTAGAGAGGAGGTCTGAGTCCCTGCAGTGGGAACATTATAGGCTGATGATGATGTTGACGATAAAAGTAGGTAAACATTTTCCATGTGCTAGTAGTAGTTATTTGAACAGTTAGCAAATGAAATTCGATCATACCGAGTCTTTTACAGTGCTCTCTAACAATATGTCGGAGTTCGAACGAATTGAATCGAATGGGAACTAAATATTGAGTTCGCCTTCAGCGGAGTGGGATTTCACTGCTCAAATATTGATGTACCTCAGTTGATGTTATCGGTTGGATTAAACGTGCAGTTTAAGTTGTAAGGCTGGCTTTGAATAGTTTAGGATATGTGTTATAGTATTTAATTTTATTGCGATTTAGGGTTTAACGTGCCTGTCGGGGCTGTGGGTTGTTCGGAAGAGATACCGCGGCCCTGGACACAAAGGGCGAAGCAGGAACATGGGTGTTTTTGAGTCAGTAGAAGTCTGACAGGGAGCAGTCAATTTATGATTCCAATCAATCAAAAATCAAAAAAATCAATTCAATTTTCAATTTTTGATTTGATTTTTGATTTTTTTGTTTTTTTTTTACTCTTGATAACGATTTACAAATCGGCTACAAATCCAAGAACTCAAATCAGCTCTAATCTATTAACTCAATTTTACTTTATTAATGTCCTTTAGGTCTTCTTCTTCTCGAATCGATTACTCAGTTTATTTTTTTTAAAACGTTGCCCCTCACTAGGAATTTCTCCTGTATCGTGGGTACGTTCACAAACATTTCAATTCACATACACAAATACCCAGACCAGGATCAACTATCTGTAGGCCATACAAATATTTGTTCCGTGCGGGGATCTAACCCGCGACACGCAGCGCAGCAGTCCATTGCTTGAGCCACTGCGCCAACCACAGAACAGATAAAACGCCAATCGTGCCGTCAAGATTGTGTCCGACAAGTACGTATCAACTTGGACCGGTCTGTTGTTTCCATCACTGAAGTCCGTGAGCGGGCAGTTAGTTGTGCACGATGGGCAAGAAAGATGGTGTGGCATATCCTGTATTGGGGCTTCAGACTCGCATTGTATAAGAGACTAGCGGACGTCACGCGGTTTCACCCGCGTAGTTCCCGTTCCCGTGGGAATACAGGGATAAAAAGTAGCCTATGTCACCTGGGGATAGTGTAGCTTCCCAGTGGTGAAAGAATTTTTGAAATCGGTCCAGTAGTTTCGGAGCCTATTCGTTACAAACAAACAAACAAATATTTCCTCTTTATAATATTAGTGTAGATGAGTCGGAACAATTTCCTTTAGATAAAACAGTTATTTGGGTTACCTGTCGAAATATTTATTGGTTCAATAACACCATTCAATCGTGAAGAACAGACTCCATCAAATCGGTCACCAAGATCCCTCTGGCAGAATATGCTTGCCATGCGGCCAATAGAGATCGGTGGACGAGGATCACGAAGGTAGCGACTGCAGTTGTGGACTCCCACCACAACAACCACTCCGTTAAGCGTAAACGACTAAGAACCACCACCGTTTCTGTACCATGAAGTACATATTGACTACATCAAGTGACATTTTGCATGCGACAAAGACATGAGATCGAGCCACTGTAAATCGTGTCGCAAGTCACAAAATGCCAGCAGCTTTGCCCGCTACAAGTCGATAAATATCCCACGGGAAGATAAAATTGGGATAATAACTATCATATGTGTTAATTTAGGTTAAAAACTATCTGTGTACCAAATTTTATCCAAATCCGTTCAGTAGTTTTTGCGTGAAAGAGTAACAAACATCCATCCATTCATACATCCTCACAAACTTTCGTATTTAAAATATTAGTAGGATAATATTATATATAGTGTGACAACTAAACGACCTCTAGACGAATCACATTTCATTTCAATAGACGCTGCCATCTTGACTTAAGTTTTAGTAATACCTACATAATTATATTCTTGCACCACGCAAACCTGCTTTAGCTTCTAAAATTAGATTTAATAATAACCAAAAACGTTTACACGTGTTTCTTCTTCACCTTTGTATAAGGGAACATATCCGCAGGCAAGATTCCTTTCAAAATATAGCTCACTTACTTCGTATAAGTCTAAACTGAATTTTAAAAGCGTGTAGTACTGCTTGCAAAGTAGTTCGCCTCGTAAGTGAATATCGGTTGCGGCTGTAGATAGTTGTTACCATTAACATGAACTATATTGCGTACTTATCTCCTGAAGTTGCCGGTTTAGAGCAACTTTTAAGCAGGCATGTAGAGGCTGAGGGGTATTAAGTGATCATTTTAAGATAAGTACTGTTATAAAAAATTGTAGTTTCATAATGGCTGTCTTTTCTCTTTTGCATGAACATAGAGAGAAAGAGTAATACTCATTATAAAAAACTTTAACTATGATAAACGTGTTCATGACACGTTGTTTTGCCAACGTTGTTGTAAATCTGTTTAGTTATTTGTTTTGTTTGCTGCCACACTTAAATGGGACTGGGCAGGACATGTCTGTCGCATGCCGAACGAGCTGTGGGCCCGTAAAGCTCAGGAATGGTGCCCTGAAACAGTTACACGAGGTCGTGGTAGACCACGAAGGAGATGGCGGGACGAACTGGATGTCTTCCTTGAGAATTGGAGAGACGTTGCACAGAATCGTGACTGTTGGAAAGAATGGAGGGAGGCCTTTGCTCAGCAGTGGGACAACATAGGCTAGCTATAATAATAATAATATTTGTTTTGTTGTTGTTTTGTGGCTCTACAGCACACCATCATTCTTTTTGTTGTTGTTTTGTGGCTCCGCAGCACAGCATCATGCTGAGTGGTAACCTAGGCTTCACGTCGCATTCATGACGTGCAAGCTAGCAACTTGTTTGTATAGTCCTTGTATTTATTTATAAACATTATGTAATGCGTTTTATTTTTATTCTGTATTGTTTCTTTTTTTGTCGTTTTGTATGCTCGGCATGTCCTTGTGCCAAATAAATATTTTTTCTATCTTTATTCCTCTAACGAGCTTTGTGATCTCAATAAACACATTCTTGGGGTATCGCCCTTATCCTGGCATCAACAGTTGCCATTGATTTAGTACAATAATTATGATTCTAGAGACACAGCTAAAAAAAAACGGTTCTTTAGTTTTTCTCCCCTCATATTCTTAGAAGTTACGCCATGATGCAAGCTCCTTCAGCAGAAATGCTTGAATAATAGTTTTGAAACAAAAATAACCAAATAAATCATTCTTTCCCACATTCCCATTTTGAAAACTATTTTTGTCCACAAACAACCGTCAGTAAAACTCGTTCAATTAAAAAATGCTGAGAATTGAACGTCAAATATTTTAGTATGGATTTTTAAACGGTCGGTATACAAAGAACTTTTGCTCTGAGTACGAGAAAAACAAGCTTAGGCGACGATGCGACGTCCGAGTTCTCGATAAAGTGATCCGAGCGCACAAATAGTAGGTCGGTAGTTTGTCCGTGGAAATATTCAGTTTTTTGAAAATTATTTTCATACGAAATTGTTTGATCGCTAGCTTTTGGCTTTAGACTCTTGTCTATTGTTGGTATTCCTGTATGCAGTTAAAGGTCCATTACATTTTTGAAAAATATTTCTTTGTTCTAGTATTCCTTTGCAGTTTGTTTGTCAATTTGTGAGCCAGTTGGACAACCAGGGTACTGTTTTCCTATCCTTGACAGATACCTTTATGGATTAAACGACAAACTGACTCCGCAATCTTATCAAAGTGATCTTTGCTACGCGATTGTAGTTCAAATACCATTTATTTGTTCAGAAACAACGTTCACTTTGGTTAACACTCGACCCTGTGAAATTAAACTGTTTTCTGACGATAGAAAATATGTTGAAGTAGAACCAGGCTTACCAAGCGAGTCATCACTTAGTCCACTGTTCTAGTGAACACGACGCGGCATACGCTGGCAGAGGATGTCGTATGTGAGAAACTGACCTCCGCGTTCATCCCGGGGCGAAGGACATTCATGGGGGTTCCTCATGGAAAAAAAATCTTACCAAGCGAACCATTACGATAAAATAAAAACGTTAAACACTTTAAACAAGACATCTATATTACCCATCGATATCACTAATCAATTATAAAATAACGACCAGCAAATGTTTAAGTACGGGCTTGAAACGGTAACAAACGGTTGGTACACAATGAACTGCGAGAGCAGAGGTAAACAAGCTTAGGCAACGTCAAGAATTTCCTATAAAGTGAGCTAGAAGTAGTAGGTAGTGACAGTATCTTGTAGAAATTCAGAGAGGCACTTGTGCCTTGTAAAAAAGGGATGCTTACTGACTTAAAAAAAATATGATTATAATTAGTCCGTCTGTTAGATTATCGAAAAATATTGGATACGTATTTTTTGTTTTATCAAATCAATAAAAATTGACGAAGATAAAACGCGTCAAATATTTGAGTGGGAGGTTGTGACGTCACTCACCGGTAAAAAATGTCATACTAATGTCATACTGAGAAAATGACGTCACACGAGTTTTCAAAGCACTGTATAGTCTTCATTGTTTGTTTACGTGAATAAATAAAAAATACATGTCCATTATTTTTTGGAAATCTATCTGACGGACTAATTAGAATTTTTATGTTAACTACCCTAATATGTGCGAAATAACGAGTGAGTATAAGATCATCTAAAAAGGGCTCACTATGCGTAGATGTGAGGCTATTGAAAAAGCGGAGATATTTCTGGGGCTCACATTCAACTAATTGGTTAAAGTTCCTCAAGCCATCCACCAGACCACTCACCATCTTTACTAGTCTGTTTTTATAAGTGAAGTCTTGTAATTGGCTGTCAGTTACACTAACAATTTTGTATTCTGTTTTGTCTAGCTGTATATAAGTCTTCCATAGATGAAAATAAAAAATTGCAGCTGCACCTACTGCTCTATTTCATAAATTATCTATGGAAGTGAAAAGATGCTCTAAAATTTCTGTAAACAACACTAGAAAAATAAAAGAACAATGCTACAATGAGTGCTGTGCAGCTGTGTGCTACAATGAGTTTCTACAGATCTCCTAGTAAAAGTGTACACTTCGGTATGATTGAAACAAAATTGAGTGCTTTCATGGATGATCCATGAAAGCACTGAATTTTGGTTACAATATTATTGTTAACAGACATTAAAAAAAACTTAAGTAACATAATTATTATGACAAGTTGCGATGAGAGAAGATAATCTAACCACGAATAAGCTTTGTACAAATGCACAAAGACTATAATAATTATAACAAAAGTTATAAAAGTTTAATTCTTACTTTCCTCTATGGAGAACTCTGCAGTGTTCTTCAAACCGAAGATTGCCGAAGCGCATACATTTACTGGCTCAACTGTACTGCTCTTTAAAAATAAAACAAAAGGCTGGAAACACAATACTTCCATAAGTATACTTACTTCTCTTCTATAATTGGCTGCATTTTTCTTAGTGCGTTGTTTTTTATTCTACTAGTTACTGCCGGACCGAGAGTCGAGCAATACTTCTTCAATTGCTTCGTACTCTTACAAATAATGAGTTAGACCAACAACTATTATTAGTTGATAGCGGAAAAGTATTGTACTTTGAAAATGTTCAATTGTTCAGCCTTGAGATAAAATGTTGAAGAAGGTTTAATGTTGTCACACTAATATTATAAAGGCGAAAGTTTGTGAGTACATATTTGTTACTCTTTCACGCAAAAACTACTAACCAGATTTGGATAAAATTTGGTACACAGATAGTTTATAACCTGAATTAACACATAGGATAGTTTTTATCCCGATTTTATCTTCCCGTGGGTAATTTTCGAGTTGTAGCGGGCGAAGCCGCTGGCAACACCTAGTTAGTTATATTTATTTTATTTTATTTGATTTTTATTGGTTCACCAACAATTGTTCACACAGGTTTTATGTTAAATGTAACATGCAAAAATTTAAATGCAACAGTGCAACAATCACTTATAAGTAAACTCCGCATGCATAAAATGATGTAACCGGAGGGCTAAGATGAAGAGACAAAACATTTAAAAACATAGCTAAAACATAATTTAGATATCTCATGCAAGTACAACTGCTGATCTCCAGGTCAGGCAAAGTGTTATTGGGTTTTTCCATCAGGAATTTCTCAGTAGCGGCTACGGAGTCTGTATTCATGCTCGGTTGATGGAAATAGGCTCGCCCCCTAATACATGGGACTTAAACATAACTGGCAATATATGGGTGTACTGCTGGGTACACCTCTGCCAAACCCTGCGGGGGTTACAGGCGTGATATTATGTATGCATATTTTAGACCGGAAAATCTATGGTCAATGTTATGTAATATGGTATGTATGGTAAATGTTTGAACGTCGTTGTTAATACGAAACAATTTGATACAATATTCACAAAGCAAATCTCGTAACGGAAGGTTCCAGGAACTCCTTTACATCGTGATTCCCAAAATCTACACCATATTTGCCATACGATAAAAAAACTAATTAGTCTGTCAGATAGATTTCCAAAAAATATTGAACACATTTTTTTCTTTTTTCACCTAAACAAAAAATTAAGACGATACAGTGCTTCGAAAACTCGTGAACTCCTTGAAAACGTCATAATTATGTCAGTACATTTGTTACATACAAGTTACGTCACAAACCTCCACTCATGATCTTTGACGCGTTTTATCTTCGTAAATTTATATTAATTTGATAAAAAAATTGGTTGCCTGTAAAGTCGGTATACGGGCGAAAGTTTTACGTGACAACGAAAATAGAAGCGCAAGACATGAACCGGTGTGTATGCCTATCTCTCTCACTCTCTCTCTCTCGCTCTGGACGCGTGCCTCTCACTCGCTCTCATTGTGAGCGCATAACGTGAGCGGAGCGTAACGCAGTTTCTTGAAGTGTCACCCGGCAAACCAATTTATAAGACGTTGTCACGTCAACAAAGAACACGTATCGAAGATATTTCGTTAATCTAACTGACGGACTAAACAGAATCATATTATTTTGAGTCGGTCCGATCCCCTATTTAAAACAAAAAGCAAACATCAAAAATAACGTCCGGGGATATATCCTTCATCAAAATTGACGTGACGGCATAAAAATATTAATTAACCACCCACTTCTCATCAACCTTCCTCAAAATGAAATGGACGTCCAGAAATTATTGTTACATACACGTAATTGTATTTTAATTCGGCAAGCTTCGGAGATACTCGGGTGATAAACCCGGCCTATTTAATAAACCTTTCAACCCTTTATCGCGATGGGAGTATGGACTCCCTTCGGGGGTCCTTTGTGCCGTTTATGTCACTTTGTTTGACAACCTTCCACGATTTAGGTTGAATTTCTGACGCTTCTATGATAAATGTTTGGCACAAGTTTTCCCTGGGCTTTGCGAATGGATTAAAACGGACGCGTTTTAGTTTATATGTCATTGTTGTTTGTGTAACGTGGGCTATCCATCTATTAATTATTCTTGGTTTGATTTATTACTAATGTCAGAGGACGGAGGATAGAACCTAAGATGATGTCAAAAGTAAAACGCAAGGAACTAAATTTGTAAAAAAATATTGAGATAATTATACCATCACGCTTGTGATCCCCGAAGGCTAAGGCAGAGGTGGTTAGTACACCTACATGTGTTTAAGTCCCATGTAAATATAGTGTGCAAGCCTATTGCCTAACAATATTCTAGCTACACTGGCGGACAAAATTGATGGGCCATTTATTAGGCATTGGGCGGGTAGACATGTGCGCGGAGACGTCCATGTCGCCAATTAAAATACTTTTGTAATTTATTATTTACTAACAATAGGTTAAGTTTACTAACACTTTATGGATCTATGGTCTGAATTAAATAAATAAATTAAATTAAATTAAATTGCCATCAACTGGACACGAATTCTGACAGTGGCTGCTACTGTGAAATTCCTGACAGAAAAACGCAATGACACTTTGCCCAACCTGGGATTTGAACCCATGCCCGTGCATGAGCACAGCAGTCACGCTTGTAACCACTGGATCAACGAGAATTATTGCGAATGAAACAAAACTCAAATATTGAATTAATAGATCCTTTGCTATCGGGATATTTACCATGTTTAAAAACTTATAATAGATTCTTTGTCAGCATATTTAGAATTCACATGCACAAATGCCAGTTTTATCCCTCTGTATAATAATTGAGATTTCTATTGGTAACCCCAAAAATAACCATATTCTGTACATGTTCTGTACTGCACTGATTCACCTCTAACAGAACATACGTCTATATCATCTTAATAAACATACCACAGCACTCAAACCTTCTCACCGTAAGTAAGTTGAACTCCAAAATCCATCATACGTCCCCTGCACCCAATAACGCTCCGACCTGTCAGTCAGCCCACCTTGTTATGATCCGTCCCAACATAATGGCGGAAATGTAATTAAATGTCAGATTGTACCTGGATCAAAGGCTTAGCTAAACCCATTACGGAGCGCTCACGCACATTTTGTTTCAGATCCGTTCGGATCCGTTACCACAGTAGACGTATATGTATTTAGTACAGTGTTTCAAGTAAGAACATAATATTGTGGTTAGAATTAGCTAACACACTTACGCAAAGCATAATCAGCATATTTAATGTTCTGACTGCTGGAATGTGTCAGAACATTAAATAGGTTTTTCTCTATGAGACGAACTGGGTTGAAATCTATCAAGCGGGCCCCGTGAAATGCCGAATTTTTGGCTAGCTAGAACATAAGGCAGCGCTGATGAAATAAATTACACAAAGTACTGGGTTTTAAGCTGTGGTGCCGTTTCCACAGACCCACAACTGTTTTTAAACTTGCAAAGCGTTTACACAATTAATATGCATTCTTCTCGTAGCAGGTTACTCGTGAGTAAACCGGGTCTGTCGCATCGGGACAAAAGTGGTATCGTTTTCCATGTGCAATTCAGCATAATAAAATGTTTAGTGGACAACCCTAAAAGCAAGGGTGAGACTGGCGCGAGTTTTAGCGTACGCTCTAACACTCGCGTTTGATTTCATGAAAAGGGTCAGGTTGAGTTACTGGTTATCTCTACACTGTGACGTAACCAAGCAAAGAACGGAGTACGGAAGTTGTTAACCAACGCGACGTATTTGATAAAAGGATGTGTGTCGTATTAACTATATTCATTAGGAGTTTTTAATTAATAGGTTGAAGGGATACTTTTAAGGCTCGAGTAGTCAAAGGCCCTTTTACCTCCGTACTAGCAGACGTACTGTGGTTTATGAGTCGAACTCAGCTCTTCTCCGTCACGTGTATTATGCGCACAGTCCAGTGTGGAACTATCTGCCGGTATCAATGTTCCGTCTGCCTTCAAAGCGACGACACGACGACACGGTTCGACGGCATGGCTGGTGCAGTGGCTGAGAGATTGGACTGCTGCGCACGCACGGAACAATTATTTGTATGGCCTACAGATAGTTGTTTCGGATCTGGGTGTGTTGTGTATGTGAGTTTAAATGTTTGTAAACGCACCCACGATACAGGAGAAATTCCTAGTGTGGGGCAATCTTTTTTTTTTTAAAAAGCAAGAGTGAACAGGCATCTTCTGGGCACGCTTGTTCCATCATAGACCTCACCCATCGCTTTCCAACCAATTGACGTCAAGAATAGGTCAGTTAAGCAATTAAAAAAAGGTTCAAAGTTGTCAAAAGAATGGTTTACCAGGTTTTGAAAATCCACGTAGGTATGTATTTTTATGTGTTGCCAGTCGGTTGGTCAAAGCAGAACGTTGTCTTCCTAATAAAGTTCGACGAAACGTTTTCACTAAAACTATAGGTTATTTCTTAAAGTTTGTTAGGAAAAAACGTAACGATTATTTCTTAGAGTTTGTAAGGAAAAACGAATATCAGTGCCATAGGACACGTTTTGTTCCCCAGTTTATACTGGGGTAGAAAAAGTAAGCGATGGCCGTGTCATCATCATAATCGTACACCTGCCCTCATCTGAATATATAATTTTTTTTTTTATTATTATTTTTTTTTTTCATTTACATATTTATTTATTTATACTTGGGGTCGGAGCACCATTCCTTCTAATTCCATAATTTTCTATTACTCGTCATCTCAGCAGTAACTGCCTTTCTAACCATATCATCCGTCACCCAGTACATTCATTGTTTCTGTGGTCTGTGCAAAAACCAAAAATATTTTATCGCCCTTTAAAAAATGTCAAGAGTTTTGAAGACGGAAGGGAATTATTTTCCTTCATGGTTTTGAAACCTATGTATTTATATAAAGTAATATTTTGCTATAAATACCTTCTTTATACATGCCAATTATTATACCAATCAATTCAATTCCTAGTTGATATTTTGCGAAAACAAACTAAAGACAGTTTTCAAAACTAGTTACAAATACACAGAACATCCACAGTAAGTAACTACTTGAAATGTACAAGCACCCTCGGACAATAAAACTCCTTTATCGTTAAATAGCAGCTTTTAGAAACTTTGTTAGGCAAATAAAAGTTGGCACTTTAAAACACAGTTCCTTTTGTCTTAGCATCGTAGGAACAAACACTTTTAAACGTGTTATTTTATTAGTTCAAGCGAAGTTTATATTAAGATTGTTAACTTGGTTTGTTTTGTTTTTAATTGGGTAGTCATTAATTAAAATGTAGGGAGTTTTGTTTATTTTTATGGGAAGATGGAGTGGGTATGAGTAACTAGAGTGATACCTAAGGCTTTTTCAACTAGAGGGCGTAGACAAGTGGCATTCATTTTCAAAGCTGACCAGCATACATCATCTGCCTAGCCTTTTCCCAACTATGTTGGGGTCGGCTTCCGGATGCAGCTGAATACCAGTATTTTACATGGAGCGACTGCCTATCTGATCCACAACCCAGCTAATACTAGGTAATACGATACCCTTTGGTAAGACTGGTTGTCAGAGTTTCAGGTCACTGACTACCTGTAACGACTGCCAAAGATCTATATATGGCAGCTGGAACCAACAGCTTCACGTGCTTTCCGAGGCACGGAGGTAACTCGGTATGTCGGGCAGTCATTCATCCACAGACCGACCTAGGCAAGCACAGCTTTACCTAAAGATCGACCCGAGTGGCAGTTCTTATTAAGCCACGAGCTCCTAAAGCTGACCAGCGTACCTGAGAGATATTTCATGACGACATGTAAAGTCAAGTCAGAGGCCTATGAGAGGCCATAAAAAAATCGACAACCATCCAAATACACAGACCAGTATTTCGGTAGCTTATTCGAAACATTTTTGAACATTTTTATCGCTGCTAGAGTGTCTAGGCCTTTTTTTTTGGAGGTTGGGAAATCATAGAATGACTCCTCCACCTCTGGGCAGAGCGGTAAGGAGTGTCAGAATTCTACTGACTAAAAACCACCCATGTTCCTTCTTAGACCTTTGTGTCGAGGCCGCGGTATCTCTTTCGAACAAACCCTCACTTTCCCGTCGGGGCTGCGGGTATTTCAACAAAACTGCAATTTATTTATATTTATTTTTTAGTAACATATCAATAACCTGATGTGGTTACTCTAACGTCAACCGCTAACTATCCAAAACTGAATACAAATCTCTTCGTACAAAAACCTGTGTACCCTGTGTGGGTTTTGTATTCCCCTGGCGCGGTCCAACGTGTTGCATTATTCCGCCATTCCCTCAGGTTTGCGTCTGACTTTATAGAATTACTTATTCGATATGTGTCGCAGAAGCAGCGTGAATTATTGTCTTGTTTACACCCCAGGGCTGCCAGTTCCAATTATGGAATGGACTCGAACCTGGAATTGTTTTATTCGTCCTCTCTGCTGGATGGGATTTAGGGCTGTCATCATTTCGGTTTGCGTATGTAAATGTGGGGAAATCGGCAAAATATGCTACCACGTCATTTGTTGGTTGAATGGTCGCAAGCACCACTGATGCGTATGAGGCCCTCATCTCTCATGTCTCTCGTTAATTTCTTAGTAGCAGCCACGGGGCCTGGATTTATGCCTGGTTGATGGCAATAGGCTCGACCCCTATTACATGGCGGCCCCGACTGACGAACAGTAAGTCGTGCGTTCGAACCCAGGCAGGCGCATTACATTGTGTTATATATTTCATCACCACCGCTCTCAAAACTGTGAAGGAAAACATCGTGAGGAAACCGACATGTCTAAGAACCAAAAAATTCGAAGACACATGTGACATCTATCAAACCGCACTGGGCCCGCGTGGTGGATTATAACCCATCACTCTCCGAGAGAGGAGGCCTGAGTCCCTGCAGCGGGAACATTATAGGCTGATGATGAAACATGACGGGCAAAATGTGGTGTACTCGTGTAGATTACAGGCGTATGTTGATATAAATTACTGAATTACTGGAAGTATTGAGACTGGTTGATCTTTTTTTTTTTGGCGGGTGGCAAATCATCAAATAACCCCTCCCGCTCTTGGGCAGATCGAAAGGGAGTGTCAGACTTCTACAGAGTAAAAACCAGTCATGTTCCTTCTTAGCCCTTTATGTCGAGGCCGCGGTATCTCTTGCGAACAACCCGCAGCCCCGACGGGTGATTGACTGATCTTGATTAACCTTTCGTATGCCGTGTAATGAGACACAATTAAAAAGCCATAGTCTAAAAATGTTCCTATGAACTAGAACTACCAGTGGTTTCATTTATTGTCGTATTGTCGGCACCACCCAGTATACATATACTCCTAATGTACCAAGTTCATTAAACCGTTTTCCCATCGTGTGAAAATCGGCATGTTCTAGAACCATATATTCGAAGACTTTTATTCTATTTATTTGTGAAAACATGTATGATATAACAGATTAATCCAAGCTATTCCTTAGTTAAAGAAACATTTTTACGATAAGGAATAATAAAAAATAACAAAAAAAAAACATCTTTCACGCATCTTCTCACAAAAAACCCAATTGAGGAACTGTGCATGCATACGGAACAGATGGAGACTCCACCAAGGGCACGCCACGATAGTGGCGGTAAGTCCCCTCTTTGAGGAGTGGCTGGAGAGGCGCCACGGCGCCCTCACCTTCCGTCTGACGCAGGTACTCACCGGACACGGTTGTTTCGGGAGGTAATCAGGCAGGAGGAAACGCCCGGATGCCACCATTGCGAGGATCGGCCGGAGGACACGGTGGAGCACACTGTGGAGGTGTGTCCCGCTTGGGCGGAGCCCCGCCGTGTTCTCGTAGCGGCGATCGGCGGCGGCGACCTCTCGCGTCCGGCCCTGGTGCAAGCCATGGTCCGGGGCGAGGAGGAATGGGACGCCGTCGCCTCCTTCTGCGAAGCAGTGATGCTAGCGAAGGAGGTGGCGGAACGTGAGAGGGAGAGAACCTCTCGTCCCAGCCGCCGCGGGAGGCGCTCCGGGCGTCGGGGGCCACGTGATGGCTTCCGGCCACCGTAGACGCGGGCCTGTGAACGGTGAGTGATGGGTAAGCTCGCCGTCCGTCCGTCTTATGACGACGACAGGCCGTGTCGACGGCGCGTTCGTGTTCCACGCGCGCCTCAAAGAGATGTCAGCAACATGGAAGGGGCCCGCAAGGGCCGACGCCTGTCGAGGCTGCGGGTTGTCCGCAAGGGATACCGAGGCCTCGACATGAAGGGCGAAGAAGGAACATGGGTGGTTTTTAGTCAGTAGAAGTGTGACACTCTCTTTCGCTCTGCCCAAGAGCGGGAGGGGTTATTTGATGATTTCCCACCCCCCAAAAAAAAAAAAAAAAATGGAGACTCCACCAACTTGCACTGCACCCGAGTAACGGATTAGGGCAAACTCTTTCTCAGTAAAGACGCATGTGTCCAACCAGCATTTTTTTTTTAAACGTTGCCCCACAATAGGAATTTCTCCTGTATCGTGGTTGCGTTCACAAACATTTAAACTCACATGCACAAACACTCAGACCCGAAACGACTATCTGTATGCCATACAAATATTTGTTCCGTGCGAGGATCGAACCCGCGACACGCAACGCAGTAGTCAATTGCGTCAACCGTGTCGTCGAAACAATATAGGCTGGTTGTGTCTGCATATGCACTAAAAATAAAAAATAAATGGAAAAAACATGACGAACAACAAAAAGGTCAACTAAATTCATCTTATATTTAAAAATAATGTTTGTTGGTTCGAAAAATATATTTCTTTTTCATCTATGGACGAAGTTATCTTAAGACCATTTTACAAAAAAATAATTGTATTATTCGAACGAAGATTTTCCCAGTTTTCTTGATAAGACCTTCTGAGTAAACCAATTAAATATCTATTGATGAAACATTTTCTGCTTTAGATCTTAACTTTTATAATATAACTTCCTTTATTGAAAACAAAATAATAAATACGTTACTACCTACTGATTCTTCCGAGAACTCCTGAAATGATTTTTGTTACAAATAGAAACAATTCCGAGAACGAATTGTACTCCAACGTATTAATAATGAAACAAATTGTTTTTGATAATTGAGGTATACGTACTAAGTGCCTACGCAATAATAATTACTGATTTCTGCTTTTGATCTTCGCTTAATTAAAAAAGATCGGCTATGTTTTTTTTTTCAGAATACCAGGAAATAATATTTTACAGAGAAGTTTATGTAAATCAAGCATGGCGTAGGATATTTATACTAGCTTTTACCCGCAAATTCGCCCGCGTGGACGTCAAAAACTATACAAATTATATTATATACCTTCCTCGAGAACCACTCTATCTATTGGAGAAAACAGCATGGAATTCGGTGCAATCGTTTTTGAGTTTATCGCGAACAGACAGACAGACAGACGCGGCGGAGGACTTTGTTTTATAATATGTAGTGATGATTAGCTGCTAGCGACCCTGCCCTCTTTCGAATCACGTGTACCATGTTCGTACAACATCATCATGCCTATAATGTTCCTACTGCTGGGACTCAGGCCTCCTCTCTAGGCGAGAGGAGGCCTGAGTCCCTGCACCAGTCTATATATTATCCACCAAGTGGAGTCAGTGCGGGTTGGTAGATGTCACAAGTCTTCGAATTTATGGTTCTAGGACATGCCGGTTTCCTCACGATGTTTTCTTTCACCGTTTTGAAATAAATTACACAAATTAATGCGGCTGCCTGGGTTCGAACTCACGACGTACTGTTCCTAAGTCGAGGCTGCCACCACTAGGCCACCGCTGCTCTCGAAACGCTGCTATGTTCGTACTCGTTTATTTTTTTGTTTTTTTTTATACAAGGTGCGTTTTTGCCGCCTCGTCAAAATACAGGAAATTGACATAAAATATACAAATACTCAATTTAAATTACGGGTCGATTTCAACACAATCAGTTCAGTTAAAAACTTTGAAATCCACTTGCAAGAATTTATCACTAACTAGGAAGTAAAATAAAAACTTTTAAACTGATATGATCACTATCATTATCATATACACTGAAAATGGGATATTTACCATGTTTTTTTGTTTTTCCGTGATTTGTTTAGTTTTTCGGCGAATTTATCCATGCGTACTTACTTATACATTATGCTAGCAATACCGATATAACAGGAACTCAAAACAAACAGTGAACAACATCATATGTTGATGGTAAAACTAAAGCTCATACATACATACATAAACTCACGCCCTTTTCCCATGGGGGTAGGCAGAACCCACAGAACGCCACTTGCTACGATCCTTACATACTCCTTTTGCCTCGTCCACATTCATACATCTGGTCATACACGCACGCCGGTTACGAGTACTACGCACCTGTCCTTTCAGAAGAACGGCACCAATAAGATCAGTGTATGTCTTTCTAGGGCGTCCCCTCCCGGCATTACCACAAAGCTCATAATAACAAAAAAAAACATAGTTTATAAAGCAACCATTTTCCAAGTAAACTAAACAACCCCCTGCTAACTAACCTGTCTGAACAAGTAACCGCGGTTCTATATTTCTTACATTTTAAACCACTGCTTCATTAAAATGTATTCATAAAACCCGTGTCACATTTTTTAGACTTATCTAGGTCTAGTTAATAAATTTTAAATGTATACGACGAGTTTAAATAAGGACGGATGTGACATAGAATAGAGTTATAAGTAAGACAATTGGATACTTTGTGAAACGGTGCCATGAAAAGTGTTTGTTATGTTTGAAAATTGAATGACATTAGATTGTATTCAAATTTTAACAACGAAATCGGGGGAAATGAAGCCTGATTGATTGAAAGTATGGAATTACCTCGTGATACTATAAAATTAGTGTAAGAAAATGGTCTCCCATTAGCTTGAAAAATTTGTTACGTAATGTCGTGTTGTGCCGACCCCAAATAGAATGGGGCAGGGAGACGATGATGTCATGAATACAGCCAGAACACAACTATTAGTTCCGGTTGTAACCAGTATATAGGTAACTATCAGTCAGATAGGCAATTGCTTGGTGTAAAATGATGGTATTTAGGTGCATCCGATTAAGTTGGAAGCCAACCCTAGCATAGTTAGGCTTGCTAGGCAGTGAATGCTATCATCAATATAATAATCTTAATCTCTTTCTCCTCGTAAATGTCAACGAAATTAAACAAAATTCTAAACGATTAATTAAAATCTGATCAAAATGAGAGCAATGCGATACCACCCGGATAGCATAACATGAAAATTCCCAAAACATTTCCCGCAATAAATTATTTGAACACCACACCAACAGTTACGGGTAACACCTCCTTTTTCCAACGTTGCCCCACTGCTAATTTCTCTGTGGCAAAGGTACAAAAGTCATGTATGAGAAATTTATTCAGCTTGCGTCCGTGGGTGCCTCTTTGTGTTGCTAATTCCATTTTATTCTTTTCTATTCTGATGTCATTTACCTCGGGGGCATGTCGTTATAATATTCAACGGGATCTTGGTAAAATCCTGTGTAGGATCTTTTTTTGTACTCTTTTGATGAATTGCCGTTTTTTGTTTGCTATTTGGCGGTGTTAATTGTGTTAAGAAGTTTTTTTTTGGTGCTTTTATTAGAATTTGCTTGGAACTTTTTAGGTATTTTTTAAATTTGTTTATCCTCTCCCTCTGAAGATATGTAATGATTAATGGTGTATTTGTATTACAAACTAGAACTGTATCGCATCATTGGTTTTTCTTTTTGATTTATTTTTCAAAGTTCGTAAAATAACAATGAAACTTACATTAAATAAATAAAATATTACAATAGATATTTTGCAAACCAACTTTAAAATATAGACCATACTCTATAAAAAAACTTCTGAGAACTTCTTCTGCTTAAAAACATTTTAGATGGCTTTTGTCATGGTAGCACCCATACACAACGACCTACCTACATTAAAACTTTTATAAATAATCGACTTATTTTCGTTTGATACATCGAAAAAATATCGCGTACCTAAACATCAAAGTAAATAAACATTATATTTTCAAACAAATAATATCGGAACACTTCGTCGACTGTCCGATATTTTTCGACGTGCCCAAAAAATGGGAAGTTTTTCTTTCTTATAAAAATTGACAACGTATTTATTGTATCGTACTTTCAACAAAGCGGGCATCGGTCAATATTTTCTCAATTTAAGTTTGTCCAAGTAAATATGATTTTTAAAATAGAATGACGTGAAGACTTTTCTTTATTTATTTTTTCGATAAAATATAGGGACAGTTTCTGGCTGATTTGACAACACTGTTCACATCTGCGGTAAATATTTACTCACCGGACAGCGTGACAGAATTTAAATAATCTCAAACACTGACCACAGACTAAGCAGAAAATTATATTGTCATTATTAATACAAACTTTAAGCATCATCATCTGCCTAGCGTTTTCCCAACTATGTTGGGGTCGGCTTCCAGTCTAATCGGATGTAGGCAGTAGTTATTAAGCACTTTATCGACTTTTCAATTGTCAAGGCTTCGTTCAGAAAATTGAAGCTAGTTAGACACTCATTACTAAATACATTTTGTATTTTAAACATTTGCTTTTAAATTCAGAAAAATAAATACATTTTCAATAACGCGTATAGCGCGTATGCCCATTTAATACATGTGCCAGTGTCACGCTGACCGCATCACGCTTCCAACACACGCGTGCCACCGAGACAGGACAGTTTACTATAAAAGAACAAAAATCCTTCGTGCACGTCACACGCGCCGAATTAAACAGCGCATAGCAGAACAAATCTATAGTAGCGTTTGCGACCGCGACGTGGAGGAAATTCTAAATTGATATTTTGACCGGAAAACTGTCGCGGTCGTAACAAACTGTACACACAAATCCAGACCACGTGACTGCTGCTGACGGAAATCCCCAATAACACTTTGCTTGACCTGGGAATCGATGGATCTCATACACAGCAGTCGTGCTTGCGACCACTAGACTAACGAGGCAGTCGATATAACGAGGCAATACGATATCATCATTTCACATAAGTTTGGTTATTGCACTGCCACATCTCCCACGATTAAACAACGGTTTTACTTTTCAAAGGCTTCATCAACTTTCTATAAACGCATCACGGAGTTTTTGCATGACAACATGTCAGCAATAGTTCACGCTAAAGGAACCTTTTCATCACGTTAGTCCCGTCGATTCACGCGGTGCACGGTGGAACAAAACTGCCTCTATAAACCAAAAAGTGGTAACTCTCAAACCTAAGTTTCGAGTAAACAGTATTCCCTTACACGTATCCAGATAATTATTAGTTACGTAATATTGTTAAAACGGCGTTCCCTATCGCACGTTATCGCTCTGATTTGTTTGCGAGCTAAGGGGCTAGACGGAAAAATGTGTAACAATGACAAACGACACCAAAACCCAACATCTTTAAGCAGTGCTTTTTGTGGCACTTTTCGATCACTTAAAAAATTAAAACTATTTTCAATCGATTCAGTTTGCCGTGAATTTTAAGAATATTCAAAAATATATTACAACATTTTTAACGTTTACCTTTTTATTAATATACATTTTTGATCGGTCAGTTTGGTGCGAGATGATCCAAGCTGTCAGGTGCAAAAACTCGAAATCTTGTTTTTACCGCTTTTTGGCTTACGTGGGCTTTAGTGGTCGCGACGCACGTGGAGAAATTGTTAAAATGCGGTTCAGGAATACATTTTTTATTGTTTTGGTAGCGTTTTGACTTGTATATTTTGCGTTTTGCAGCAAACAATACCAATGTAACAAACTATATTGATTGAAGAAACCGAAGGATTTATATTTATGTGTAACAAAAAAAACGCAAGAAAAATATAATGGATATTCCTGTAGAATTTTTTTTTTTTTTTCGTTTTATTCTTTGAAATACTGAAGAAAAGAAAAATAAAATCATTTACCTAAGATGAACTTCTTAAAAGATTAGCCACTACAATAATAGTATTGCAAATACGAGTAAATTATGCTTCAATATTTTTCATCAAGGCTGCTGCTATAAACAAGGTTAGAACCTTGTTTATAGTTGACGTTACTTCCATTAAAAGATTATGAAATTCCTTATTTATTTATTTAAACTTCATGTACAAAAGTGGTACTTACGCGGACTTAATGCCACAAGGTATTCTCATTATACCTTATTTTACCTTTGGGATGAATACAACAACATTGGGTACGAAATATCTAATGTTATAAATTAAATTCTGATATCCAGTAAACTTTACAACAAATTGTAAAAATTAAAATTACCAGTTTTATTGAAAATAAATAAAATTACTAGAAAAAAAGGCAATGAAAACAGACTATGCATGTGTTAATTATAAAATGGTTTTATTTTATTTTTTTGTTTTACTATTTGATATTCTATTCGCGAAAGCGGTTCATGTGCCAATAAATTATACTAATCCTATTAAAATCGCTTTCTACCGAAACCAACAAGAATAAAAGAGCTTGGACCAATATTTTCTCAATCGAATCTGTAAGGTAGGCAGGTTTATCAGTACTACCCAGAATCTTTCCAATTAGGTATACCCAATTCCAAATATACTTAACAATCTCGTTAATCCCAAATAAATTGGACAAGCTGGAATGGATTACCGATAATAGGAGATGTGTTACAGTCTTTACTTTTATATTAACTGAAGGGTGGGACTTTGTTTTTAGATTCCAATAGAAAAACGTATTTTAGAAGGATGGAGCAGACAGATGTGTTGCTGGGGAGTTTGTTCCGCCACTTCTTCTTTCCAGCAAAAACACTAGGAAGTGTCGATGTGGGCGTTTTGGGGAACTGTCTCTTGTAAATAACACATAACACACATAACATCACGCCTGTAATCCCCGAAGGGTTAGGCCGAGGTGCACCTAATAGTACACCCACATTCCGCCAGTTATGTTTAAGTTCCATGTAATAGGGGGCGAGCCTATTGTCATCAACCGGGCACAAATACAGACTCCGTAGCTGTTACTGATAAATTCCTGATAGAAAAAGCCAATAACACTTTGCCCGACCCGGGAATCGAACCCAGACCTCATCAAGTTATATTCGTGATGTTATGTTTTGTACCTAGACGTAATATTGGAGTAGGATTAGAAAATTTCGAAATAGTTTTTTTTTTGTTTTCGACAATGTGTCATAAGTTTCTACAGCTGCAGAGAAACAACAACACAAACAACAATGTTTGTAAACACACCCACGATACAGGAGAAATTCCTAGTGTGGGGCAACGTTTTATAAAAACAACAACAAACATAGTGGACACCGGACGTACAGTCGTGGTCTTTTCCGCCTGCCCAGTTAACAATTTTTTCGCATAAATTATGCGTAGGCGCCAAACCCCGCCCCCTCAAAGTTTAGGTCTATTAGAGAAGCGTCAACGTAATTAGTTGCAATCTGCACTGCGCAGCTTAATGACGTATCCTCGGTACACCTTTTGCGAATTTTACGGACGAACTTTGGCGCGCTTACCGGACCTTTTGAACATTGACCATTGCTCTGCTTACCTGACCTTTGATTGACTAAACGTTAACCTGTGCAATAATATTGGACTCCTGAGAACCTGTGCTAGAACATTTTGTGCATAATGTCTTCCAGAAATCTCATACAAGAAGAACGAAATGATTTATAATTTTGCATGGACAAGGATTTAACATCAGTTAAATCGCTGAGCTGAGTCCCAAAATAAAAAAAAACAATATGAATCACGTTAAAATGTTTAAATTCTTAAAATGGACTTAATAGTCATAAACATAAAGTCCATTTTAAGAATTTTAAATTTTTAACGTGATTCATATTATGTTCTGCAAAAAAGCCATTTTAGACCCGCTGGCTAGATCAACGTTTCACCCCCCTAAAGCCCCATTACTTCAAATTTTATCGAAATCGTTAAAGCCGATTTAGAGAACACGCTTACAATTGCCTGTTAAATAGCATGGGATTTTATAAGATTCTTATAATAAATTTAAAATTACTCACAGAAATCATTGAGTTTTTAATTTACAATTACCAAACCAACACACACGCACCATTAGTAACGAAAGTCAAATTCAGTTAAAGTTTTTTTTCTAATAATGGCAGTTTGAAAATAACAATAACTCTCGTTCGGCGTGCGTCGGACTCGTCAGTGCGGTGGAACGGTATTGTATTTCATTCATTATTTCTATACAAAGGCGGGGCGGAGCTAGAGAGCGCTTCATGTTGTAAGTACAAGTAAATACGAGCTTAGTGGTGGTCAGGCGGGAGTGTCCACGATAGTACCTACATATTAAGCAGAGCGCACCAACTGACTTTTAAATATAGCTCCTGATTGGTCATAAAACTCTTATAATAAATAACCTTTGTCTACAAAATCCACTAATTAAGTTTGAACAACCAATCACCGCACTGGATACCACTCAGGTGATGAATTTGGTCCAATCGAACCTTCGCGTTGGTGGAATTTTTAATAATATTTAGTTATTAAAAGCTTTTATTTTTTAACTATCAGACTCGACGATGGCACGTGCTTGATTTTTCGTGAAATGAATAAAATATCACTGTTTTAATAATTTGACGAGAATTCTACTACTACACAATTTAATAATTATGCACAAAAATATATCTCTGGAGGTAGAATTTGTATACGCGCGATCCGTGATAGATTTCTAAAAAATGATAATTTAGAATTGGGTAACTTTTAAAACTTACTTCTTAAAATGTTGTACTAAATCACGCCTGTAAGGCCCTAAGGGCTAGGCAGAGATCTAGCCCACTTAAAACCCAAATAAAAGCAATAATAACACGAACCTTATCACCAATAAACCACCAACTACGAAAAACTTCACACCCAAATTAATAAATCCGCGAATCATTTTTCACTTCGTGGTTCATTACTGCTTCCAATGGAAGCTACATAAATACTATCATAGTAAAACAGCAATGGATGACAAAACAATGTTTCACGGCACAGTAGGCTCTTGGAACTGAAATTTATGAGCCAATTGGACGTAATAGGCATCCGATGACAGTTCCGTTCATAATAAACCCCAACATTGCTCGCTTGATAACTAGTGATGTATTTACTAGTTATCGATAAATATTTGTCGATAAATGATAATGGGCAATAATGATGTTTTTAGTGGATTAGTAAATGATGAGTTATAGGGTATTCATTTTGTTGTTGAGCAGAATTATTTCTGGCAGTTTTTCTTTTGCGATGATGTTTTCCTGTTCTAATGACTACATTAATTTGTTTTCATTAGAACAGGAAAACATCGTTTTTCTTTAATGTTATCTTTATTTAGTGTGCGAGTGTTTTTATTAAAATATGAATTTAGCGTAGAAATAGATTGGGCACTTGAAGGGTTCAGTACCATTGTAGTAAATATCGAGAAATTTTGCATGCTATTTTAGCACCATTGACTTCTTATAGGTTTTCCTGTAATCTTTATAGATTAGACACTTATGTGTTGAACTAATATCTGTTTTTTTCATCATTTTAGGCTTATAGGAGATAAGGGGGTGGGGGGCATGGTCGGACAAACAGACCCACGAGTTATCCTATAAGGATTCTATTTTGGATTAATGTATAGTAGTGTAATTAATTAACGAATTCGTTCTAAAAATGTCATACCATGAACGTTTGAGCCCAGTAAAGAATACGGTTGGTTTTTCTTACTGGCACTTTGGACTACTTATTTGAGAGAGACAACGTAAACCCACATAAAATAAAGGCATTTGGGCATAAAATGCAATCGAATCTTTTAAATGTGCAATATCTCACATAAAATTCTACTTTCTGCACAAAATTGGTAATATAAAAATGGTTTATAACGAAAATGAGATTCTTAAAGTTTATCGATAAAGGTGTGTAGCCCATCTCTATCGGTAGAGCATTCTGTCCGCAATGAGCGATGTAACGCTCAATCATCGTGTCGTCTCTATCGCCGCTATCTAGAGATGCCTGGACTCTATATAACGTTGACTGATCACCGTCTAGTCTTAGTTGTAAAGGGGTTTTTATTCTATCACCCTATATTATATATATATATTAATAATAATATTAGGCTTTTGCCCAGCAGTGGGACAATATAGGCTGAGAAAAAAAAATATAAAATCGAAAATTTGTGTGTGATTGTCACATGTTTGTTACACTTTCACGCAAAAACTACTGAATGGATTTGGATAAAATTTGGTACAAATATAGTTTATAACCTGGATTAACATATAGGATAGTTTTTATCCCAATGTTATCTTCCTGTGGGATAATTTTCGAGTTGTAGCGGGCGAAGCCGCTGGCAACACTTCGTTGTAGATAAATATGGGTTTGAAGGAGAATGTGGTTTGGGCGAAGAGAGATTTTTAAAGGAGAGCCGTACTATTCCTCCAAGAAATATTATGTTTTTTCTTGCTTAAAAAGGAGGAAAGATAGTGAGGACAAAAATGGAGCTACGGTCACCGACTCTGTTAGATTATGGTATCTTTCGGAGTTCGATGTCCGCAGTCGGTCCGCTTACTCTTGTCCGTACGAACTCAGGTTCGTACAAGCTCAGGCTTGTGAATTGGGGAAAATATAAAAATGAAATGCGTCAAACGTCAGTCTCTTTTATGGATGTCTTAATGTAATAATGATACCAAGCTAAAAGTGTAAGAAGAAAAACCATACAAGAATATTCAAATTCAAATTAAATTCTTTCAAGCATACAAATTCCAACCTTAAACACTACGACGTAAACACTATTCAAATAATATAGCACCTTTAACTAAAGCACAGACAGACGCCCTCTAATCTCTAATAACATTCAAACTAACGCCCTCTACCTGCCACCGAGCAAAAACAAAGGCGAAACTTTGAGACCATAATTAAAATGGAACCATTAGTAACGCTGACTGACGATTCTGTATATTATAACAAGTTTGAACCAATTAATTCTTCTATAACTACTTATTGAACAAAGTTTTAATTTAAAACTACGTACAGGTAGGGTTGACCTACGTTTGTATTTTTTCCGGACTAGTCCGGAGACTAACTCGGTGGCAGAACGATTAGGATTGTGAAATATAAGACACAGCTGGAAAAAAAATCTGGGGTGTCCGATAGCAAGATTAGTAGGTGATATTGTTAACTTCAAGCTCGAGGAATAGACCTGTATGAGGCATAAGAACATGTGGATTGGCATAAAATAAGGCCTAAACAAAGCAGTAGGTAAACTCAGATAAACTCTATGAGATCTGTCACCAAGATCCCTTTGGCAGCATGTCTCACCATACGTCATAAAATAGAGACCAGTGAAAAAGGATCGTGAAGGCAGCGACTTGACAAAAAAAACTAATTAGTCCGTCAGATAGATTTCCAAAATATTTTATACACATATTTATTCTTTTTTACGTAAAAAAAAATAAAGACGAAACAGTGCTGCGAAAAGTCGTGTGACGTCGCATAAAAGTACATTTTTTATTGAAAAATGAAGTCACAAGCCCCTACTCATGATCTTTGACGCGTTTTACCTTCGTTATTTTTTATTAATTTGACAAAAAAATAAACACGTATCCAATACTTTTCGATAATCTAACTGATGAACTAAACATAATCATATTTATTTGGTCAGGAAACATCCCTATTGTTGGCAACCCCCAACGAAGAAGAATACTCAAAAGAAAGAGAAGTTTTCCTCGTTTTTTTTATGGAACTGGTAACCCTACGTAAAGGACTCTAGGCAAAGTATGTTGGGCCGTTACGTCAACTTGATAGTTAATTAAAACTAGCAAAGTTTCCTTTCATATTTTAGACGATAGTGGTTACATTATACTTATAGCTACTTATGTATTACATAGTTTACACTCCAGTAAAATGGAACCTTCATGAAGTAATTAATGCTTTCAGAAAAAAGATTTCGACGACTTAGTATTGGTTATCATTCCTTCTAGGATAGAGGGGAGTGTTAAGAAAATATTACCTTTTATTAGGGGGTATATACGGGGTATTGCTATAAACCGGACACAAATCCAGACTTCATGGGCGCTACTGAGAAATGTCTGATTGAAAGACCCAATAACAATTTGTCCAACCCGGGTATCAAACCTAAGACCTCATGCTCAGCAGCCGCGACAACGACCACTATACCGACGAGGCAGTCTGTATGTGTGACATCTATAAAAATAAAAATTCACATCCAGATAAATTACTGTTGATTTATTTATTGTTTAAACCAGTGCTTTTCACAAACTGGTTTGACCAACGATAAAGAGTAAAACGTTCATTTAATTTTATTACACATCGAATAATAATTTAATGCAAAATTTTCCCATGTTTTACGCGAAAATTCCTTTTAATCCTTTCCGATAACTTAGCAAAAGCTTTAAGCGATTAAAAATGAATTGATAACCATCATAATTATTTTAATATTTTCTGGAACTTGGCGAACCTGTTTAAAATAAACCATTTGTTTATTTTAAAAAAAGAACCACACTTAATTTAAAACGTATCCCTTTTTCCACAGATCCAAGGCAAGCCAATAATACAGCAGAGAATTCTGCCAAGTCCTGTTGTGTCAATCGACGCCCCCCACACCTTCAGGAGTACATTGACTCCTGTCGATGACCACAACAACATCATATTCAGCCCATGGAAGGCGTTTGGGCCCTTTGTCGACACTATACAGGTACGAAATATTTTTACACAAAAATACTAAAAAATTACAAAAATTGCGGACAGGAATTCCACTTTGATTGGCTTAACAAAAAAATGTGTAGTTAAAAAATGTGGTTGAAAATCTTCTTTTTCCGCGGAATTTTTTGTAAACACCTGTTACTGGTCAAATAAAAACTAACTGGAAAAAATAGTATATTGTGTGACAAGGGTTGAAACAAGATGATTTCTGACGAGGGCGAGAGTTGACTGCCCGAGCAAAGCGAGGTCTGTCATCGCCCTGGTCTGAAATCGTCTTTGTTTCATCCCGTGCCACACACTATATTTTTCATATCACATGGAATGAAACAACGAGTGTTGATTTCTGTAGCCAGTCGAAGTAAGACTATTTCAGGCAAATAGCGCATTAATATCTTATTGACCACAATTTGACGACAGCTGTCAGACGATTATGATTTTATTCGATTTTGTTTAAAATAAACAAATGAGATTCTGACAGGCTGGAAATAAAGAAATAAATGAATGTGCAGAAACTGGTCTGAAATTATCTTGTTTCACTGGCAAAACAGAGATCAAAACTCGCTGTTTTAATGCATGTGATATGAAAAGAATATAAACAATTAACTTGTTTATATTTCAAGTCATGGACCAATTTCACGAATGTAACTAAGTGCTACGAGTATCAGCCATTCCAAGTTTGGAATGGCTGATACTCGTACAGTCACAGTTGTGTTCAAGGGCAAAAAGATCCCGTCGGAAGGCAAAGATCTACATAAATAATCCCTTTCCGTCTATTGCAAGTAAATCTTTTATCTTGAATAAGCTCATTAAGAAATACTTGAAAATTAAATAACATCAAATAATAATGAGGATTCGGAGATGAAGAGCTTACGTAGATAATAGGAAAATAATCTTGTTTAAAAACATTTGTTTTGGTTGGACAATATAAGATATTTAAGAATATAAGAAGATTTTTTAGTCACCGTCCAAATTTTTTTAGGTTAGGAAAAAAATCGATACGTAAAATTTTCATAGTAAATCATTTTCTCGAAAGAATTATCCGCTCTCCGTGAAACGTGATATTGTGATGTGATATCTCAATATTTTTGTATTGAGTGATACTAAAAGAAAAAACACGTATTCAATGATTTTCGCCAAAGATCAGAATTTGGCCGGTGACTCATCTTGTATAAGTCATTGAGCGCAGTGGAATAATGTTTTTGATCCCAATTTCATTCGAAGAATTGGGTTGTGAAATCGCATAATTTAAATTATGTTATGCCAACTGAGCCCGCGTGCTGAATTTCGGCCCACACCCTCTTATAAAGAGGAATCCTGTGAGTTGGCTGTGAGAGCTATAAGCACTGATTCTATCAAACTAATACTGATCTATACTGAAGTTTTTCAAGTAAAAATATGCCATCTGGTATAACCGCTCAAAACGGGCTTGTTATACGAGTATGTGCATAATAATATATGCATGCTCAGCTTTTGGAAAAAATAGCTGTTTTCTTGATTTTGTGTACGGTATTGAATTCGTGATAACATTTACACCTTGATTTTAATACAGCCACGTTTTAACACCCAATTTAAGAGTAGCTATGTTTGCTTTTTTGCTTGATCACTTGAAATTAATTGGCCTTATAAATGTTAACCACCAAAACCCACCGAAATATATCCCTTTTTTTTATTGTGGTTGGAAAATCATCAAATAACCCCTCCCGCTCTTGGGCAGAGCAAAAGGGAATGTCAGACTTCTACTGACTAAAAACCACCCATGTTCCTTCTTAGCTCTTCATGTAGAGGCCGCGGTATCTCTTGTGAACAACCCGCAGCCCCGACGGGCATCTGGTATAATCCCTCGGTTGTCTTTAAAGACAACGACGGGGACAGAAATAGTTCTGTCACTCAAAATCTTGGCAATTCTCATGGGTGGGAACCTTAATAAACCTCATCTTAAATCCATCCTAAAACAACTAAAGTTTATCGAACAATCGGCTTAAGATTACCAAAATTGATATTTTCTATAGAAAACAGAAACCTTCACAGCAAATATTGCTCTCTAATTGGTTTTTGACGTTGATTAATGAAATGATGTGATGAAGCGTGCTCGCTCCCCAATCGTCTCACTGCCGTGAACATATTCATTAAAGAGGGTGAAATTGTAGTATTTTGGCAACGGTTTGCGTGGTGTAAACAAAAATTATTGTTGTTTCTTGGCTATAAATTTGTTTGAACGGTTTGTAATAAATTTTGTTTATTTTAACGCAAATGAGGAGAAACTTATGTTGTTGGTGGTCTGAAATAGACTGAGCTGATTAGCTTCGAAACATGATGCACACAAACACAAACATGCTGGTTCTGTTTCTACATGGCAAACCAAAAGTTACATCGAACATAGCAGCGTACTAACGAATGTTATTAATGTTGAGTTGGTTTAGTAGCTTATGTTTAGGTACTCGAAAAGTTTCAGTTAACCGTCGTGCCATCATCATCAGCCTATAATGTTCCCACTGCAGGGACTCAGACCTCCTCTCTAGGAGATGTCACATGTCTTCGGATTTTTTTGGTTCTAAGTTTCCTCACGATGGAAAACTCCTTCATGATGAAATAAATTACACAAAGTGATGCGCCTGGATTCGAACCCACGACTTACTGTTTGTAAGTCGGGGCCGCAACCACTGGGCCACCACTGCTCTAAAAGCGTGTAATTTGTAGTGTACATGGCGCCCGTAATCTTCGAAATGTTCAGCAGAAGTGTCCCTACAATTTATTCACCAGTTATTTTTTATGTGCGTGTGGTGTGAGGGCCCGTTTGTTAAAACTCTGTAAAAATGTGCTTAGGATTTAGTGAACATTCCCCAATAATTGTGAAAGTTGGAATCAGATTTTGTGAAAGTCATATAAGCGAGTTATTGACTGAAAAGTTGGGCCCTCAGTTCTCACATAGAGGATTGAGGGCCCGCCTGTACCTGAAAAACTATGTACACTACAGAAAAAGTCTTTATGCCCAAATCTTACCTAAAGCCGAACAAAATTTGTGAAAACAAGATATTATCGCAAAACACTGTCACTGTAGGGGCCAGTAGTTGTCGGCACCGTACACTATCACTATTGTTGATGTTGGTTTAGTCGCGGAGTTTACAGAAAGAACCACAAGTATAGTTTCAAAGTTATATTAAAGTTAACAAGTTAAGAGTGGTAGCGATTCTTTCTCTTGACAAGTGGTTAGTTCCACAGTAATTGTCAGACTCGCTCTGCCTAGCGTGAAAAGTTATAATTATAGCGTAATATTTGTGACGCACGCCATCAAAGTAGGTTGCTGCGGTAGCAAAGTAAATGTACGGTTGATGAGACCGTACAGTCATACTTTGTAAATCTTCGTTCAAAATGGGCCCTCAATTCTCATACACGTAAAAGTTTGTCACGCAAATAAAATGAATCTATTAACTTACAGTTACTGTTTGAAATCCTATTAGCTACTAAATAAATTGTGAAAATTTGTGAAAGCAAGAACAGATCACCACTTCTTGTTGTTTGAAAGTTATGACCCTGATAAAAATCGGGCCCTCAGTCCTCCATTTTTTTGTATTCTTTTTGTTACTCCTAACGTATGAAAGATAAGCCAAATACAAAATTGTCTCTTTTTGTGAAAAAAATTGTGCAACAAATTCGATACCAGAAAGAAATTAAAAGACCCTTTATTGTATATGAAAATCGAATTTTATTTTTCCTTTCTGAATTAGCAAATAGGGTGACCACAATTTATTTTTCATTACTCGTACTCTGAAAGTAGTTTTTTAATTTTTTGCCATTCATGTACATCAATATCAAACGAGAATTATGAATTGGCCGATTCCTCTGAGTCTATGAAGGATTCAACGGATTCAGTAGTCGTTGTGCTGTCTGATGGAGGGTTTGTATCGACATCGCTATTGGCGAGGGTTTCTGTAATTAAAGTACGGCGATGCCGTAAGAATGACATGTGCAGAGCTTTTGCAGACATTCTTCCATTAATTTCCCGAGACATTTCCATAAATATGGGATTGTTATATTTGATGTCTATTTCCTGCAGATCAGCGATATATTTTGTTCTTCTATAACAACAGATGGTATGCGTCCTCTTGGCATGGTTATGGGTAACTGTTGGGGGAAAAAAAATACTCTATTATATTGTTGAATACAATTTCCGTTATCAATAGGTTGGAAGATCGTACTCAAGTTTACTTTAAAAACTGTACAATTTATAAATAAGTGGAATTGAATTAAACAATTCTTAGGGTGACTATTTAAGTAGACAAGCGCTAATAGATCATTCATGTTAATAAATAAAATGAAATAAAATACAATAAATTATATAAATATAATAGGTTAGGAACCTACTTATACAATTATGAGTATGTATCAAAACAAACTTACTGTGAAGATTTATTATTAATACCTGGAATATTATCGTATTTTTATTATATCAAAGATTGTTACAATAATATTATTTTCGTTACTATGGTAATCAGTCTTATATATTAATATTAACAGAAAAAATGTACCTACATAATGCAAACTTCTTAAATTGAATTATAAGAAGTTTGCATTACGTACTTTGCAACAGCAGAAGGAACTAAAACATCAGTATCGCCACTAACAAAGTATAATAAAATGAGGGTAAATCAAAATCAATAAAACATTTATTTCAAGTAAAAGAAAAAGCTAAAATGAAATTATTGTCACCCCACCCGCGACTGTCACAATGACACACATACACAATAGAAAAATTGCTGATTTCAGTATCTGTTAAAATTTGTTGTTTCATCGTAATTCTTATTAGTAACAAATAAAAACAATTTGTTGCACAATTTTTTTCACAAAAAGAGACAGTTTTATATTTGGCTTTTTTTCATACGTTAGGAGTAACAAAAAGAATACAAAAAAATGGAGGACTGAGGGCCCGATTTTTATCAGGGTCATAACTTTCAAACAACAAGAAGTGGTGATCTGTTCTTGCTTTCACAAATTTTCACAATTTATTTAGTAGCTAATAGGATTTCAAACAGTAGCTGTAAGTTAATGGATTAATTTTATTTGCGTGACAAAGTTTTACGTGTATGAGGATTGAGGGCCCATTTTGAACGAAGATTTACAAAGTATGACAGTGTTTTGCGATAATATCTTGTTTTCACAAATTTTGTTCGGCATTAGGTAAGATTTGGGCATAAAGACTTTTTCTGTAGTGTACATAGTTTTTCAGGTACAGGCGGGCCCTCAATCCTCTATGTGAGAACTGAGGGCCCAACTTTTCAGTCAATAACTCGCTTATATGACTTTCACAAAATCTGATTCCAACTTTCACAATTGTTTGGGAATGTTCACTAAATCCTAAGCACATTTTTACAGAGTTTTAACAAACGGGCCCTCACACCACACGCACATTATTTTTTTCAAGCGTTATGTCATAGTAAATGCCCTTTTCATCAAGCACAAATCTAGAATACGAACCGCTTCTGAAAATTTCCTAATAGCAAAACTCTTTAACACCTGGAAGTCGAACCCAGGACGTCGTAAAATGGACCTTTTATAATAGTAACTAAAGGGACCATTTTAGACCACCAGATCTCACATTACTTTTCTTCTGTTACTAGGAGGGTGAACTCCTGCCAAGTCAAGACACGGTCGTGTTACCATCGCCCAGGCATCACGACTCTTCAATAGATGAAGACGCCACGGATCCGATGCCTACCGCAGAGACATCCAATAAGGTATGCAAAATTAAAATTATTATTATTTCCTTTATTTAGCTGTGTACATATTGTGTATACTTTTACATAATTTCCTAAAAAAAACAACAAAAAACACATTAAAAAATATAAAAATAGTAGTCCACCGGTATTGGGATCAGGACCAAGCTACCGACGGTCAGGGCAGCCCTGACGAAGTTCCTTTCTCTGGAGAAAGGCACTTCCTAACAATACGAGCCGTGTCCAAGAATACTGCTCTCTCTATCAAGCCCCTGATCCAGCCGCCTAACGAGAGTCTCCTTAGGTGTTGGTTGAGGCTAGGTTGAAACGACAATCGGGATAATTATCGCTCAGTTCACGTCCCACATGTCGACAACCTCGCGAGCCAAATCAGGATATTTCATTTGGCTCATTTTTACTTACATCTATATATAAAAGAAAATCGTGTTAGTTACACTATTTATAACTCAAGAACGGCTGAACCGATTTGGCTGAAAATTGGGAGGTAGCTAAGAACCAGGAGAAGGACATAGGATACTTTTTATTCCGTTCCCGTCGTTCCCGTGGGACGTGACATAAAACGTGGTATAACAAAACGCAACTGACAGAATAACAAAATACAACTCAGTCAAAATAAAAGTCAGCGGTTCATTTGTTAAAAATGTTATAACAAAACGCAACTGACAGCTGACCATATTTAAAAAAAAAAATTGACCGGTTGATGCATTTGTTTAAAGTTTCTAATATTATGTTGGTGTGCCGATATCATTAATAACAATACCATGCTGGGACAAAAAAAAATTGGCCAATAAAGAATCATTGATTTAATAGATTTTTTTATTTACAATTTTATCCTAATTTAAAAAAATTAAAAATCTGCTCATTTATTGCCTCTAAGGCGGAACAAAGTTCGCGGGGTCAGCTAGTGTTTAATAATTGTTACATTAAATACAGAACTTCGTAATTTGCACAAACTCTGAATAGTATCATGTTTAATTTTAACATGAAAATGAATGCACCCGCATCATTTTCATCCAAATCCAATATTGCACCAGACAGCAGATGCTAATTTTCGAACAGTTTTTAAATTGTATTTATTTTCATTACTATTGTATTCAAAATGGGATAGCTTACAAAATTAGCACTCAAGAAATTGCCCGTCGGCGCTGCGGGTTGTTCGAAAGAGATACCGCGGCCTCGACACAAAGGGCTAAGAAGGAACAGGGGTAGTTTTTAGTCAGTAAAAGTCTGACACTCCCTTCCGCTCTGCCCAGAGCGGGAGAGGTTATTTGAAGATTTCCCAAAACCCAAAAAAAAAAAAAAGATACTTTTGCATGACGATTGATTTGGCTAAGGTGCTTCTAAACGGGTTATACTTCCCCGGCAACGCGTGGCTGTACTATTGGCATGTATTGCTCGGCCCTCTTGAAAATATTGCCGGCTACATGTGAAAATGCTTCAACATCATCATCAGCCTATAATGTTCCCACTGCAGGGACTCAGACCTAGGAGGACCCTAGGAGAGGGATGGGCTATAATCCACCACGTGGACCCGGTCCGGGTTGGCAGATGTCACATGTCTTCGAATTTTTTGGTTCTGAGACATGCCGGTTTCCTCACGGTGATTTCCTTCACCGTTTTGAGAGCAGTGAAAATGCTTACTATACCAAATATGTGTGGTTATATGGCCGGGCCATTACTGTAATATTGCATAGTTTGGCTGACTATTGTATTACAGCCACATATTGCAGAAAACTACTGCCCGTTTAAAAGCACCTTTAGACACGGAGTAATCCACTTAGAAAATCTTCAAATGACTCCTCCCGCTCTGGGCGAAGCGAAACGGAGTGTCAGACTTCTACTAACTAAAAACCACCCATGTTCCTTCTTACCCCTTTGTGTTCGGAGCCGCGGTATCTCTTTCGAACAACCCGTAGCCACGGTAAACGTCGGCCCTTGTGGCCCCTGCAATGTTACTAACATCTCTTTGAAGCGTATCTCACTTACGTCCTTTATATGTCCAGGTGGCATCAATAAGCCAGCTGTCCTTCATGGTGCGTCCGGACAGCTTCGAGCGGGGACAGCTGCGGCTGACCTGCATCTCCACAGTTCACTCGGTGTACAGTGAGCAAGCCGAGCTGGTCATCAATGAGGAGCGGCCGCAGATCGCTTCGGTCCTTGGGACTAGGGACGCAGCGGGAGGTAAGAGATAGTCTAGTTTGTATACCGGTATTTTGCCTCTGCAATCCAAAAGCTGCCATGTTCTTAGGAGAATAAAGAGTTGTTACTTCAGAGGATTGTCAATGGATGTCACATATTAACCAACCTACATATCTACTTAAATTACATGTAACTGACACAGTTGACTGTGAAATGACTTTGGTATGAAATTATGTAGTCAGTTAAAAATTAGAGACGTTTAAAGGGGTTATTGCTGCGATGTCAGTGAGGCCATATTGAAAAAAATACTATTATGTTATAACTAGCTTGTGCCAGCGGCTTCGCCCGCTACAACTCGAAAATTATCCCACGGGAAGATAAAATCGGGATAAAAACTATCCTATGTGTTAATCCAGGGTATAACCTATCTACATACCAAATTTCAACCAAATCGGTCCAGCCGTTTATGCGTGAAAGAGTAACAAACATCCACACATCCATTCTCACAAACTTTTACATTTATAATATTAGTAGGATTGCCAAGTTTGACGTTTGACATTCATTTCGTTTCGAAGAAAAACGTCTCAATTTGCACATAATTAAACTGACCCATTGAAATAATAGTTTTGTAAAACATCCATTCCTGAAAAAGCGGCCAAGTATCATTCCACTACAAAAGAAATAAACACCAATCAACATCGCACAAATTATCAAGTCATTAGTAACGAGCAATTGCTTCCACAGGTAGAGAACACGCTGTAAAAGTTAATCCAAACTCAATATCAGAAAAGCAATAAAATGGTGAAATAAATGCGATAAATACTATTATTACTGAACGTGGAAAACACTCCGATTCGTATAAATCATCGCTTTTATCGAAGCATTTAAAACGTTTTTCGACATTAATCACGAGCGAATCGAAAGCTTTCACGGCTCGTCACGGTCCAATAAACAACATTATGCAGTACCTGAAATCGGCAACTGGAAATATACTAGAAAATTGGCCTCATTCAACACGAACAGGCCAAGCCAATATTATCCATGAAGTATTTGAGGCTCTTTGGTATCTCGGCTGACTAGAGAATCCCTAAGAATTTTTATTTCTTAGTGTAAACACAACGTTTGAATATGTAGAATGCAAACCAATCCCACTCTACAATTCAAATATTTGCAGCAGCCGACTCGAACTGCAATTTGCCACGAGAAGTTTTCCAGAACGATGCATCTTGGCAAATATATGAAAAATGTTAAAAAACATTGTAAACATAATTATTTTGTTGATGGAAACTATTCTTAGGGAGTATGTGAGCTTTTGCGGCGAAGATTGCAAATAGCTCCGCTATAATCAAAGTACACACTTATTTGAAAACGCTTAAGATAGTTCAAACATCGCTTTAAGTTTACCAGCATGTGCTAGGAAAATTGCGGTCTCTGAAGTAAAATTGATTAATTAAGTTCCATGTTTCTCTACGTTTAAGAAGCTGAACAATTATTGTCAGCATTGGTTAACTATAAGTACCTAGATATGAATGGATTCGGATTACGTTAGAACTAAGAAAGTATAAGTTTAGGGAGACGTTTCTGACAAGCAACATTTCTTAATGAAACCCAAGTTCATCATCATTCTCTTGTCCTTATCCCAATATATTTGAGGTCGCTACAGAATGTCCTTTTCTTTTTCTTCTTTGACATGTCCATTAAACACACCTTTACCATGACAACCGATTTCCACAAAACTTTTCGGGCACCTGTGCCGCATTCAGACTTACCCTGATGTTCCTACTCAAATTTTATTTTAACCAATCGTGTGACACAATACACCAAGTTAACATTCCGTTGTTATCAAGACCCATCACCAAGTTTCACTAAAAACATAAGCTACGCAAACTTTAAAATACTTCACAACACCTCAAACAGATTCCCTCTAAAGTGAAAACCACTCCTATTCAGATTCACTCTAAACATCGACATTGGTGTTCGTCAATACCCGGGTATTAACAGTTCAGGGAACGCAGAATCGGCAAATCCTTCTATATGTAGGCAATCACTCAAATATTTGCCAGTGTTGGCATCTAGTATAAGTCTGTTTGTCGACTGCGAGCGTTCCAGTCCACTAGGCAAAGGTAATGTTTAGCGTTCACTGCGTTGTAGTCTCGTGTTTGTTTGCGGGCAAATAGTTCCGATCTACCGTCATCCCGGATTATCGTTTATTTGCATGTATGGGACTTGCGTTGTAGGTATGTCGGTGTTCTTTTTTTCGTGTGGTTAGTGCTTCTGGTGTCGAGAGTTTTTTTAAGGCCTTACAACCAGTTGTACCAAGGGGTATCGTGTTCCCGTCGGGGCTGCGGGTTGTTCGAAAGAGATACAGCGGCCTCGGCGCAAGAGCTAAGAAGGAACATGGCTGGTTTTTAGTCAGTAGAACTCTGACACTCCCTTTCGGTCTGCCCTCTTGGGCAGGATTTGATGATTTTCTACCCGACAAATGAAAAACCGGCCAAGAGCGTGTCGGGCCACGCTCAGTGTAGGGTTCCGTAGATAATAAAATATTATGTAAACGAAGTTAAAAAAAAAATACGGGCAAATGAAACTTGACCTCTGGATTGTATAGGCGCTCATACGATTCAGGGACCAAATTATATTGGTTAACTGCAGTTTCCATCTGTTGTTTCCATCCAAGTTCAAAATAATTTTCCTAGAAAGTCCTTATAAAGTTCTACTTTTCAGATTTTTTTCGTATTTTCTAAACTTATGGTTCAAAAGTTAGAGGGGGGGGGACGCTTTGTTTTTTACTTTTGGAGCGATTATTTCCGAAATTATTGACATTATCAAAAAATGATTTTAGTAAACCCCTATTCATTTTTAAATACCTTTCCAACAATATATCACACATTAGGGTTAAAATTAAAAAAAAAAACACTTCCCACTTTACATATAGGGGGGCTACCCTAATAAAACATTTTTTTCCAATTTTTATTTTAGCACTTTGTCGGCGTGATTGATACACATATTGGTCCCAAATTTCAGCTTTCTAGTGCTAACGGTCACAGAGATTAAGCGAGGACGGACAGACAGACAGACATGGCGAAACTATAAGGGTTCCTAGTTGACTACGGAACCCTAAAAAGGGGGTATCTTGTTTCCCAGTACTAACTGTTAGGCTAGGATTAAAGAGGCTAGAAATAGTAGTTTTTCAGAAACAAAGATGCAGTTTTAGTTTTCATCAAAATCGGATCCGATACTAATAATAATAATTTATTTATTTACTGCTTTCAATATTTTGATTTGGCCATCCTGAACGACTTGAAACAATCAGCCTGAACATACATCCTTACTAATATTATAAATGCGAAAGTAACTGTGTCTGTCTGTCTGTCTGTCGCGCTTTCACGCCAAAACTACTGAACCGATTTAAATGAAATTTAGTACACACACAGTAGAGCCTAAGAAAGGACATAGGCTACTTTTTAATGCGAAAAAAGGGTTGTAAGGGTTTGAAAGGGCCAGTCGAGGCTGCGGATTGTTCGCAAGGGATACCGCGGCCTCGACATGAAGGGCTGAGAAGGAAAATGGGTGGTTTTTAGTCAGTAGAAGTCTGACACTCCCTTTCGCTCTGCTCAAGAGCGGGACGGGTTATTTGACGATTTCCCACCCCCCCAAAAAAAAAAAAGGGTTTGAAAGGGCCCGTCGGAGCTGTGGGTTGTTCGAAAAAGATACCGCGGTCTCAGCACAAGGGCTAAGAAGGAACATGGGTGGTTTTTAGTCAGTAGAACTCTAACACTCCCTTCCGCTCTGCCCAGGGCGGAAGGGGTTATTTGATGAACCGCAAAAAAAAAAGATTTGAAAGGGATGAAAAGATTACTTTCGCTCGCGATAACCGACAACCACGCGTTCAAAACCGCGGGTATCAGCTAGTCTTCTATATAAACCTAGGCTATGTATCAGCAATACAATTTTAAATCCAATGTAAACAAAGCAAGTATCAACAAAGTTGATAGTTGTTGCGGTCGGCCGTCAACATTGACAACTCGCGCCCGCGCAACTAATTGAATTGTCGAGGTGTTCGCAATAGTTTACAAACTGCAAACTTCGTTACAGCATAGTTTCATTACCAATTTACTTCGTAATTGATTCTGGGAACGGATAAAAATTTAAAATTTTAGAATTGGATTTGAAAGGGAAATATGACAGAGATTTTTAAATAACTTTAAATTATCTACCTCTAACCCCCACCTGTCTTATAATATGCTTTTATTTTATTTGGGTACTGTTAATATTTTTGGGTAAATATATAAAACTTATTGTTCAATACGATATTTTTGTACCAAACACTTCCTTAGGTCAACTTTGCCCCCGTCGGTGCTGCGGGTTGTTTGCAAGAGATACCGCAGCCTCGACATAAAGGGCTAAGAAGGAACATGGGTGGTTTTTAGTCAGTAGAAGTTTGACACTCCCTTTCGCTCTGCCCAAGAGCGGGAGGGGTTATTCGATGATTTTCCACCCCCAAAAAAAAAAGGTCAACTTTACCGCTTTTAAAGTGTCTTGTCATTGCGATTGAGCATCTTTGCCGCTGCGATTTACGATTACGTTCGTCTTGGTAATTGTCTTATTTACCTATACTTTCTTTTATCAGCCATTTCATTTCTCAAAACAGTTTTTATTGTCAAAACTGTGCTCCTTGAGTTTTTCATAGTGACTTTCTCATCCAGTCTTTGACTCATCCAACAAGATCAATAACAATAATTTTCACGGACTATAAAAACGAATGGAGCCACTTATTTTCATGCTTATTTCTTTAAACAAACAACTTTTCTTGAATGTCTAGACGTCGTTCTCAAAATACAGAAATACAAACGAACGAAAATCGGAACAAAGTATTTATGTATCGAATGTTACCGTTGAACTTATACAGGGTGAAGTTTTAAACAGGCTGTCCTAAAAATACTGATATAAAGAAGATACATAGAAAGAAGGTTGAAAAAAACAGCTGAAATTTTATACTATGAAATTCATTCTAACTCAATTGCATGTATTTTTGACTTAGAAATTGAAATTATACGCCCAGTTTTAGACTATAGGACTAGGATTATTAATATATAATGTCACTTCATTCTATTAGCGACATCGATGATGAAAGATTTAAAGTCCTTGGTTACTATAAAGTTTTTGTCAAAATAGAATACAAAAAGCTTAAACCGTGTTTTTTTTTTTTTTTGGTGGGTGGGAAATCATCAAATAACCCCTCCCGCTCTTGAGTACAGCAAAAGGGAGTGTCAGACTTCTACTGACTAAAAACCACCCATGTTCCTTGTTAGTCCTTCATGTCGTGGCCGCGGAATCTCTTGCGAAGAACCCGCAGCCAAATGCTTGAACCCTCTTGGAATCACTAGAACGTGCCAGCCAATAATACTTTTTCACGAAGAAAAGACAAATGCAGGTTTTATCATACTAAGTTTAGCATAGTGATCCGTGTTCAAAACCTCATCATGTATCCGGTGCATAGATTTCAATGTCTAGACAGAATACATTAAGACAGTCGTTCAGTGATTATCGGAGCTATTCAATATCGAGCGCAGACAGTAAATTGTGCATTCTAGAAATTATTGGTTGTTGCCTTTCTAGTTAGTCGAGTCTTTTCGGTTCTTTTACTTAAAAAGTTACTAGCTAGATAAAAAATAAATAAAATGTACAAAACATGTTTAGAAATATGTCTTACGCTAGCAGAACAATCAAAATGCTCAACACAAAGTTGAGCAGTAGTTGAGAGTAGTGTTTAGGTCACCAAGATACAGGCTGTGCCTAGTTTGGAACCCGCTGTTAATCCTGTGAGTTAAATTCTTTTTTTTTTTTAAATGAGGCAACTTCCATGGCAACACAGGGTGCGGACGGTGACACTCCGGTTGTTTTTCAGGTAGTGACGTCATAAAGTAACAGTAAAATTAACGATCGAGCATACTAATGCTTTGATGTTTTGATCACGTTTTAAAAGTTTGTAAGATTTTAGGGGAATAGGGCAAAACATTTCATGTATTTTAAAATTCAAAAATAGGTATGTTTACTTTCATAAATGTTTTAATTTCTTATTTTAATTTGAAAATGTCTTTGGTATACGTATATGCCCCTTTCGGATTGGAAAAGATTTTGTGTTTCATCATCATCTGCCTAGCCTTTTCCCAACTATGTTGGAGTCGGCTTCCAGTCTAACCGGATGCAGCTGAATACCAGTATTTTACATGGAGCGACTGCCTATCTGACCTCCACAACCCAGTTAATACTAGGTAATACGATACTCTTTGGTAAGACTGGATGTCAGAATTTCAGGTTACTGACTACCTGTAACGACTGCCAAAGATCTATATATGGCAGCCGGGACCAACAGCTTTACGTGCTTTCCGAGGCACGGCGGAAACTCGGTATGTCGGGCGGTCACTCATCCACAGACCGACCTAGGCAAGCACAGCTTTACCTAAAGATCGACCCGAGTGGCAGTTCTTATTAAGCCACGAGCTCCTCAAGGTTTTGTGTTTAATATATCTGTTGGCCATTGTATCCTGAAATAAATGATGTTATGTTGAAGTCAAAGGTAAATTAACTCTGAAGGAACTGCAAGCACATGCTTTTAGTTCTAAAGTAGTTTTTATTGTTATAGTTTTTGTTCAAAGGAAACTGTTTAGTGTTGAATAGCGTGGCAAATGACAGTAGAAATAAGTTTCAGCTTCGTTGACTCTTGCAGTTCGTGTTTCAATAACGAGTTGCCTTTAAATAATAAGTTGAAGAATAAAATATTCTTGATGGCAGTGGAAAGGTTTTTTATCTGAGCATTTGAATATTTTTATAGGAGTCAGGTTGAAAGGGCTGCGGGTTGTTCGCAAGAGATACTGCGGCCTCGACATGAAGGGCTAAGAAGGAACATGGGTGGTTTTTAGTCAGTAGAAGTCTGACACTCCCTCTCGCTCTGCCCATCTGTGTTATTTGATGATTTCCCACCCCACAAAAAAAAAGTCAGGTTGAAAGCTGCTTAGAAAGTTATCATCCGCTTAGCTTTTCCCAATAGGTTAGGGTCGGCTTCCTGTCTAATGTGATGCAGCTGAATACCAGAATTTCACACATGGAGCAACAGCCTTTCTGACCTTCAAGTTAGTACCAGGTAATACGATACTCCTTGGTAAGAATCTGGTTGTTAAACTTTTGGGCCTCTGTCTACCTGGAACGACCGTCAAAGAACAACAAATACCAGCAGAGACCAACGGCTTGGCATAATTTCCATAGCTTGGAAGAAACTCGGTGTGTATTGGGTGGTCACCCATTCACGGACCAACGTAGGCAAGCGCGGCTTAATCAACCGAGCGGCAGTTCTTATAATACAGGGTGGTTCCGACAATACGACAATAAATGAAACCACTGGTAGTTCTAGTTCATAGGAACATTTTTAAACTCAAATAAATCCTAACACCTTCGTGGTGCCGACGATACGACAACAAACTACCTAAATGTCTTTGCCAAATTCTTTTGTTACATTTTATTTCCACTCGTTAATCGGTGCAAATTATTCCTAAGGTTAGTAAACCAATATTTGTTTGTAAATTGTAATGTATTTCGTTAACAGTTTTATGCTACCTAGTTTAATTGTTTTTTTTTTATTTTTTTTTATTTTGGTAGTAAAACTTTTTTGATAGTTTAATAATGTTTCTATGGACTAGAACTACCAGTGGTTTCATTAATTTATTGTCGCATTGTCGGCACCACCCTATACAGGGTGTAAACGAACCCTTCACGCATCCGTCAACCAAGCATTCTGTACATCAAACTAAGTACCCCTATGCAAAAATTTTTGCTGGTAAATGACTTTTTTTTGGGGTCAAAAATCACATTTTTTTTCACACGGTAAAACTCAAAGTAGCACTCTTAAAACATTGTGCTAGTGGATGCTTTGAATAGTAAACGGGTCATGCATGGAGGTAATTTAAGTAAAGTTAAAACCTGAAATACTAGTATTTACAAAAACAGCTGTGAAAAACTTGGAACTTTGACCCCCAATATCTCCGTAACTAGGAGGTTCCCAGGTATGGTCTAGAACAAAAAAATTATCGCAGTGGTGAGGAAAACAAATGCCTTTCATTTGCGTTAAGGGTACTTTTACACCCTATATATCCATTTAGCTAGTTAGAAAGACAATTATTCTGATGTAATTGGTCAATATTATTTCTGAAAATATGTAATGCTATTTATCCATCAAATTCGTCTTATTTGCTCACTCCAGAAAGGACTTCTCTTCAGTTTAATAAAGCGCTAATAGCATTCCAGCATTACACTAAATTCCTATTTAACCAAAAAACATTAAGAAACAAAGTAAACTAATCTCAAACAGAGTAGAAAAACGTGTAAAGCAATGAAATAATTATGTTTAATTTACGATAAAACGTTAAAAAAAGAAAAAACAATAATTAAATATTCATTACGAGGAATTATCGCGTTTTCTTTCTTTTCGACGAAAATTCGCGAAAGCCTTGGCACTTTTTTGTTAAGTGAGATACGTCAGATTACAGGGCTCAGGTAGGTTTTATCGATATCGATATTGCATTTATTACCACCTTTATTTTACATATTATTGATGATACGTACATAAATAATGCTTTTAACGTCTTTTAGAGCAATAACTTTAAATTGAGTTTACATTCAAGTTTTTTCTTCAAAAGATTTTGTGTTATTCAATAGCTTGTTCAATTTGCTTGTTACATACACTATCATCAATATAATTATGTCATAAGGAATGAATTTATATAATACTTCAAGCACAAAGTACAGAGGCGGACTTTATGTCGTAGGCATTTTGTAACAGTCAACTTTTGGGTGATACGAAGACAAGCAGTGCTAGGTGTATCTCCGTAAATAATTAAAATTGAATACTAAGATAAACTAAAAAACTATATAAAATACTAAAAATAACTGCAAGAATCTTTTCTTTTTTTTAAATAATGTTGTGGTTTTTTCCAATATCGTAAGTACGTTAACAAATATGTAGGAACATGGCCCTTATCAGCGGTATTAATTGGATCCATGATCTCAATTACCAAGTTGTACATTGTAGGTAGGCGTGGATTGTCGGGCGAAGAAAATAGGGACACTAGTTCACTAGCACAAAATCACTTTTATTCCTTTTAAAATATTCACCAAGTAATAACCGATAAAATAAAATAACAAAATAGATATAGCACAAGTAAGACACTCCACCGAGCGCGTAGCACGCCTGTGCGATCTCGACCGAATCTCAAACCATACTGCCCGTAAGTCGTCGCCCCACCGCCCGCTAGCGCTCGGTGTTGTGTCAGAGTGTCGTGTGATCGGATGTGACGTAGCTGACATAGATAAGTCATGTTCACGACACTCTTAAACTAACAGCGACATCTATTAAATCTAACTAAAACTAATTTTAATATTAAAGCGCCGTCACGGCCAGACTGACATTCGCACGTCCTCGTGCGTCTCCATTCTCTTAAGTCACCGGTTGCCCATCGTTCTTTATAGAGAATAAAACTGGTAGATACATTACTCTGTACGCTCGTCCTATCCTGACATGATGACATTTAGGGACGCACACACGTAAAGCGATTACGTTTGACCTCCTGCAAACTAATACTGGCTCAGGCGTCCCTTCGGCCAGCCATCATCTCCTATGATGACGTGGCCCGGACAACCTAGCCCTCGACTAGTCATAATCTCATATGACGACACCTAACTCAGAGAGCGACAGCGTCCCTTCGACCAGTCATCATCTCATATGACAACATGGACCGGACAACTGGCTCTTTTCCTGTCATCTCGTATGACTACACGTAACTCAAAGAGCGACAGCGTCCCTTCGACCAGTCATCATCTCATATGACAACATGGACCGGACAACTGGCTCTTTTCCTGTCATCTCGTATGACTACACGTAACTCAAAGAGTGACAGCGTCCCTTCGACCAGTCATCATCTCATATGACAACATGGACCGGACAACTGGCTCTTTTCCTGTCATCTCATATGACTACACCTCAATTGATCTCACAGCCTCTCAGACTAGACGATCAGTGCAATAATATGATCCGGAACATCGGCCTATCTAAGCCAGTCCCTTAGATCACACTACTACACACACCCTACTATATGATCCGGAACATCGGCCTGCATAAGCCAGTTCCTTAGATCATACAACTATACACACCCTACTATATGACCCGGAACATCGGCCTGAATAAGCCAGTTCCTTAGATCACGCTAAACACACCCTAGGACGTCGACTCACATGAGCCAGCCCCTAAAATTTCCCTCACTCAGTTAAGTTAATCTCGCAGAATGTAGCAATGTTACCTTTAATTAAGTTTCTTCACTCTCGGAGGCCGCGAGGGTTCCAGAGCTAGCGGTCAACGTACGTGAACCACACATCGACAAGGTATCACTAAGCTGTCATCACCAGATGATACCCACTCCACTCCCCGATCGTAGACCGCCGTCTCGGCCTCCTTCTCATTATTATTAAGTAACGCGGTAGCTATCGCTACCAGACCGTCTTGACCCCCGGGTACTAAACGCAGATTTTCGTGTGCATATTTTTACGTTCGATTAGGCCCATCAATATTTTTTAAGTCATACCAATCAATTTCTACAACCTTGGTAATTAAGAATGGACCTTTGAATTTTCTGTGAAACTTTATCTGATTGCGCTCGTTATTTCTTATAAAAACATACTCGCCTACAGAGAATGGCTTCAACATTGATGAGGCTAAGTATCTGCGAGTCACACTTGACTACATTATTATCTCAGTTACCCGTGAGATATACAAGTTCGTTACATTTCAATTATTTTTTTTTTTTAAATTGGGACAAGCCCAAGACCTATCATAGCTACACGCCTCTAATCCGCGAAAGGCTAAGCTGTGGTACACCACTACTTTCACTGGGTAGGTACAAGCCCGCCACACCACTCTTAAACCACTGCAACTCCTGCAAGCCAGAATCAACAGCGGCGACCACAAGAAAAGCGCCGAGACAATGAAGCCCGACGAAGTCCCAAAGAAACGATCCAACTGTCTTGGATCCCGCAACGAAACCAATCAGAAAAGAATAGCTGGGGAGCAGGAGAAACAACTTCCTCCCCCCTACATATCAGCAGAAGACAGAACAGAACAAGGCTAACAGGCACACAGTACAACCGGGACAAGCCCAGCACCACGGGGATTACTGTCATCAATACCACTGCGTCCCAAGTTGTGAGCCGTTATACCTGACTCCAACAATAGGCACGACAAAAATGCTTGAACGCACGGAAACCCGTTTTAGTTTCTACAACCACACTCGCATAAAATATGATGTGCCTGATTGTTCATTTTCGCAGCCAGATGCAGAACATTGAAAAAAGGTGAGGCAACAAGCCTGAAGGAAAACAATTTACTACCAATTTGCCCGCGAGAAATTGGGCAACACAGCGATCTAACGCCAGCCACGTCCTGGCCAGCCGCCCACGAACAGAGGGAAAGAACTGGTGGAGGCGCCGGCCCTTGACAGAACTATCTCACCCACACTGCCACTCAGACAAAAGCTCCTCCCAGACGCCAGTCTGTGGTCCCAGTAATCCAGCCATTTCAGCACGGTCACGCTGCATCAACAAGTCTGCGGCCGCAGCCCCTCGCGCGCAGCAGCACATTGAACCACGGCGCCGCACCTCAAGATCGACCGGAAGCACCCCTGCCAGTACCGGCAAGGCTTCAGTACCAACCGTCCTACACGCTCCACACAAGAAAATCAAGGCAAACCGCTGGCTTTGAAGTAATTTACGTCGTACCGCCCCTATGGTGGCCCTATCGGCCCACACTGGTGCCCCGTAGCACACACATCCCAAGCAAGCAGCCCCATAGATATTTCCTAGAGTTAAAAATGACAAACCCCACGCAGACCTGGACACTCTCGTTAAGGCATAAAAGCCCCCTTTAGCTTTTTCAGCGACGGCCTCCATGTGTTCTATGAATGAAAAACTCCTCCCCAAGACAAACCCAAGGCAGCACTCGGACCGCTTCCCTTTAACGGGAACGCTATTAAACCCAATACTAGGCCATGATTTAAGATTACCTTTGAAAAGAAGTTGACAAGTTTCGTGCGGTGAAGGTCAGACGGTTACGATCACCCCACCGGGATATTCAATTTAGGCAAGTGTCAGCCAAACTTTCGAGTCCAGCCCGAGCACTTGACTGCACGAGCTGCAGGCCGTCGTCCGCGCAACCGGTTTACGTACAGCCGCATGGAAGTGGAATCGCGAGGAAGTCACGAAAGCCTACGCTCCATACATACGGACCCACAACCGAACCCTGAGGACATCCTATGGTAAGGGACCCCGACATAGAATGATGTCAGAGTTCGTTATTGTACCTGGTAGCCGACTAGCCAAGTTGGAAGTCACCAATAAACAGGCGGAACCACTACCAAAAAGAAAAGGAACGAACTCACCCGGTCGTAGTAATGGTGCCGGTTGCCAGCCCTCACTCACACAGGTAGACCTCCCTGTCAGCCGGTTTCTCGTTGCCTCCTTTGTGGTCGGACACGCTGGTGCAACGTGCTTTTGTTGACCACAAAGGTAACAAGTGACAGGGCGCGGATGCACTTGCATCTCCATAGGCTGCTCAGCTGTCTTCGTAGTTGCCTTAGCAACAGGCTCTTTGCGGCGTTTGCGAGAGTCCATGGCTCGATGAACTGATATACCACAATGATAACAGTTTGAGTAAGACGTGGTTCATTGTAGCGACTTCTTTACACTTCACCTCACCTCACTTCACTTCCCTTCACTTCTCTTACTTCCCTTCACTGCATTTCACTGTATTTCACAACATATAACCACATACCACTAAATTTCACTACACGTCACTGACAAAATACCTTGGAGAACCCGTAGCAACTGAGATCTGGTAGATACGTTACAAGAATGCAGCTCTCGTCGTATCATACCATCCTTTTGGCATAGCACCGAAGTTACAAACTCCGTGATGACGTCTTCTGACATTTCCGTGCAAGGGATACGCTCTATCTTGCTCCAGACACGTGTTGCAGCTTCACTCTTTCGTACCGAGTTGGAATCCTAATATCTCGTCGAAGTAGTCCTGCGGTAACATAGGTTTATCAAATTGTGCAAAAAGCAATTATTCCTTTATTTGCCTCCAGGGTAACTGTGAAGTTTGTAATTCGATGCCCGTTATCTCAGAGCATGTGCAAGCACTCGCAAAAGTTCTGCACCATTTAGGTTCCTGCTATTTACTACTATTTCCGTTATCCTGCACCAACCTTTTATGACCGCATCAGTAGCATCAGGATCAAACCGTATCAATCGCGCAGTTGCGTTGAAATTTGACGTTTGCAGTTGAGCGGTTGCCAGGAGTGATAACAAAGTCTCCATATCTCGCAATAGGTAAGGCGTTGGCGGGGTACTACACCGTGTCCGTTATTTTCTTCAGGTCTTTGCCCTTCGAATCCCACTTCTGATGTAGGAACATGGCCCTTATCAGCGGTATTAATTGGATCCATGATCTCAATTACCAAGTTGTACATTGTAGGTAGGCGTGGATTGTCGGGCGAAGAAAATAGGGACACTAGTTCACTAGCACAAAATCACTTTTATTCCTTTTAAAATATTCACCAAGTAATAACCGATAAAATAAAATAACAAAATAGATATAGCACAAGTAAGACACTCCACCGAGCGCGTAGCACGCCTGTGCGATCTCGACCGAATCTCAAACCATACTGCCCGTAAGTCGTCGCCCCACCGCCCGCTAGCGCTCGGTGTTGTGTCAGAGTGTCGTGTGATCGGATGTGACGTAGCTGACATAGATAAGTCATGTTCACGACACTCTTAAACTAACAGCGACATCTATTAAATCTAACTAAAACTAATTTTAATATTAAAGCGCCGTCAAATATTTAAACTCACATACACAAGCCCTACTAGAGCATGCAAATGTTTGTCCCAAAACGAACTCGTGAAACGCATCGCAGCGCAGCGGTCTAGTAGTTTTTCACAACACAAAAAACCACGTCATAGTCATTACTATCTGAAACCTTAAATGCTTCATCATCAGCTGCCTAGCCTTTTCCCAACTATGTTAGGTTCGGCTTCCAGTCTAACTGGATGCACCTAAATACCAGTATTTTACATGGAGCGACTGCCTATCTGACCTCTCGACTACCTGTAACGATCGCCAAAGATCTGTATATCAACAGCGTGACGTGCTTTCCGAGGCACGGAACCTAAAACCTTAAATGCTTATGAACTCTTTTTATACTTCTAGTTTCAAAGAAACAATTTAACTGCCTTGGATCCCGCAACGGAATTAATTATACCATCTACGTTTATGGTGTTAACCACAATTTGACCAGAGGTTGAAAACATGTTGACTTTGGAAACTTATCGATCTTTTTTCAACACAGTCCCACCTCTAGTTGAAGCTACCCATTAACGCTATTACGCTAATGATTCGCCGGAGTAGGACGCCCCCCTAATTACAAAACAAAGCTTTTTAATAAAGATATTTATTTTAACCGTCCAGTACCCACTTCTAGGCGCCGCCAACTTTGACTTTTGGATTGTTTTTTATCGATGATCCAGTAACTTAATTAGCTCTTCGAGATATATTAAGTGTCAAAGTTGTTATTCATAAACACTTTATGAATAATAACATTGAATTAGTTAAGAGTAATTTTCCAGAAAGAGTTGAGCTAATTAGAATAACTCCTAAACATTAATATATAAAATAATATTTATTTCTGTAACTTGATGTTTCGTACAAAAAATGGTGGTTGCGTTGTAAAGAAGCAAAAATGTGTTCGATATTTTAATTAAAGGTTTCTGCATTAAACACGTTCTTTCTCTGGTATCCCATTGTACCTGACAACTTTGAGATGAAATAGCCAAAAAATACACACGGTCTCTTTTAAAGTCCTGGCATAAATCAAGTCTTATGTGGGCTATGCAAAAAAGTGTCTGAGATGGTCTTTTGAAGAAAGACACACAGATTAGAGTAGACCTGTTCAGTCAGTGCGAGCATTTGTCAATTATTGTGTATCTCGAGTCGACTTGAAACCAATACATCTAACACTCCAATATGGAATATCAAAAAAAGATCACTACCTACATAGCTGACTAGCCATCAGCAATAAAAACCCAATTAAAACCCAGTCATAATTCAACAAAAACTCATTTCTAAATTGAACAATAAATTCCAAATTCAAACAAAAGTCATGGCCGCCATTAAAAACGAAAAAAAAGTAGTTGTAGCTTTGTAACCCTGCAAATGCGCTCCTCCGAAAAATAAAAAAAAAACAATTGCCTCGCACCGCTCATATATAACCCAGACAATAGTTACAAGAAATATATGAGCCATATTAACAATACACGCAGACATTTTTATACATTTTTGTTCTACCAGCACCGACGCGCTTAAACGGAAGCAATAACCTAACAGCCCGGACGTTTACGCCATTTTATTCATATAAACCGGCAATAATGCCAGTGTTTGCATAGCGAGATATAAAAATTATTCAATTTTTGTTTGTGGATTTTTTTTCACACTTCATCTGACATGTTGATTGTCAAGTTGCGTTGTTAAATGAGAGATTTTATTGTTGAAGCGGTAAAAACGGGATGTTAAATGGTTAATGTGAAAATATTTTTTGTTGTCATGTTTTAATGGCCTGTTACTGTTGAGCCTAACTTTTTATTTATGGGCAGCAGACAAAACCGTCATGTGAATTTATTGACCTCATCAAAAACGATGCAAAATTGTCACGTAACATTGTCACGTATAAGTAAGGTTAAAAGTTACGGTAAAAGTTTTACTAAACTTGTTGATTGATTGATTTACACACATTCAAAGGCGAATGTGTGTAAATGTTTTATTTTAAAATAAATGATTCTTAAATTAATTATTTTTTGTCAAGCATTATAAAGTGACGCTTAGACCAAACTTGTTTATTAAAACACTCGGTTGTGAATAACCTTGAAAACTCAAGACCTACGTTACGTATTTTAAGCCAAGCAACGTTTTGTATAGGTATCTATCTACTTAAATCGTCGATATTGTTTAATAAAATTCAAGAAGAAAATTCTTCTTTACAGCATACAGGAATGTGTATAGGTAACAAAAGCCATACCTAACAAAATTAATCTGTGGCTCAACCAATAAAATAACTTAAATATTATACCAGTCAATTAATAAATATATTGGTACTACATTGTACAATTTCAGAAATCTGTTCGAAATGTTTTGAATATGATTTTGACAGTTCTCTAAGTTCATCAAAGTAGAACTGAAATCTGAAAGTAGAAAGAATCTGTAATCCTAATCACTTATTCATAATAAGATTTATTTGCTTCTTTTCAAAGAGCATGAAATAAATCTTTTAATAAATGATTAATGTTTTCAAACATACAACATTTCATGCTTGAATGTCTTATGATCCACCGGGTGATCATAAGGACGCTCGAAAACTTAATATACTTAATTTTCTGTGTCGAGTCGCATTATCACTAGATAAATCACTTTGACGTTTTTCATTTGAATGAAACCTTTTGAGTAACAAACTTGTGATTAAGTCTAGACATTTCTCGTTTCTTTTAAATAAAAGCAATGTGGGACATGACCCTTGAAGAATGGTTTATAAAATTGCAATAGTCTTGTTGCTCCTAGTATAACTAACCTATAATGTTCCCACTGCTGGGACACAGGTCTCGCCTCTATGATTTAGTGCCATAGTAATTCCTACACAGAGAGGGACGGGATCATTATAGTTAGTACCCAAAATATTGATAGTAACCCAGACATGTACGCTAATAGGCAAATATACAAAAAAATATTCTTAGGTTTTGACTTAAATAGCAGTTATTATATAACAGATATAAACAACATTACATCATATAACTCATATCAAAGGAGATTTAACTTTTAACATAATATAGTTTTGGTTTTTGTCACGTACTATAACATATTCAAACTGCCATCACAACACAGATTTCTAAGAAAAACAAATTCCAAGGCTATATCTCAAACATCACCGGAGACTTTTAATCTAAAACGCTCTATAAATAAACGAAAAACTAAATCAACGCAAGCCCAGGAAAGTCGTGAAAATTAACTTTTTCAACCGCTTGCGAAGTGCTTGCTCGATGCACTCTGAATAATTAATAAAACGTGCATTACTTTTATTTACGGCGCTGAGAGGGTTATGCCTGCATAATAGGTTCAAAGATAATGTCTATAAGAACCGTTTTGCATATTTCAGCAGCACTATAAGGCAGCGACGTAACTTTGTACCAGCGCTCGACGTCAGTTTATTTTCTTTATTTCTTTAGTAAGTTCGTTTACAAAGGTTTTGATGGGTTGGGTTCAGTTGAAATGTCTATTTAATATTCAAGGAACTATGGCTTTGTTTTGGAAGATTTGTGATTGAGTTTTAAATTCGGTTATTTTAAACTCCAAATGCGATTTATTTCACCACCGCCTTCCACAAGAGAATCACTGATTGACATCATCATCATTCTATTGTCCTTACTTAAATTCATTTGGGGTCGGCAGTATGTTTTCCTCTTCAAATTTCTATGTTAATCGTCATCTTATCAAACACCTCCTTTCTTGCCATATCAGTTTTGACATGGGCCTATATTTTTACCAAAGATATAACCGACCCCATCACGTTTAACCAAACCGCACCCAATAATTAATGATTTACAGATTAATCACTATTTATGCTAATGGCGGAACATCTACGTACCAGAGAGTCAATTTGCACAGCCAGCCGCTTACAGTTCTAACTGATGTGGCAATAATACAGTGATGTAGCAATGATAGAATGACATAGCAGTATCGGAAATCATATAATTTTGTCATTCACTATCATTATGTACTGAAATTATTGTTATTTCATTTGCTGTTAATGGAAGTCGTTGAAATTTACACACATCAAAAGTGTCTAGGGATCAACATATATTTTTGCAATAACTTTTCTCCTGATTGATATTAATTAAAATTTTCTTTAAGGATTCATCAAATAAAGTGTTTTCGTTTGTCACAGTAACGATAAACCAAGTCACCTTTGCATTAATAAAGAAATTTGCCATTTTCCTAATAAAGGGATTTTTGACATTTGAACCACTAACATTAAAGTTCGAAAAAAAGACTGAAATAACAGTTTTCTTTAAAATTTTATTGGGTAACTTAAACAATTAATAATCCGTGTTTCTACCGCGAACACTAACAACACAAGAACATCGGTTTGGCATACTCAAAATGAGTTCATCCAAATCACGCTGTGGAATGGCCGCCCATGTTCGTTGCAACAACAAAAAAAGGTCTTCTTGCGACTGGATACCCTCCATATTCGGCAGAGCTCTTCTCTGTAGCATATCCCATGCATGCTCAATCGGGTTCAAGTCTGGCGACTGAGCAGGCCAGGGCAGGACATTGATGTTAGCTGCGGCGAGAGTCTGTCTTACAACTCTTGCGGTGTGCGGTCGTGCATTATCATGCATTAACTGAAATAAGGGACCGATTTGCACTTGTAGAGGAACGATGACGTCTGATACAATCGTCTCAGCATAAATTTGAGCGTTGAGGTTGCCTCTGATCCAAATCAACTCAGTTCTTCCGCCGATCCAAATACCCGCCCATACCATGATGGTTCCACCACTATAAGGATGGACTTCCTGGCAGGATTTTAATCGCTGTTGGCGTCCAGGGGTTCTCCAGTGTCGTATACGTCTTGTATCCGGTCTCATACCAAAACGAGACTCATCAGAAAAGCACACGAAACGCCATTGTTCTTCTGCCCAATTTCTGTGTTCAAGAGCCCATTGATATCGAATCCTACGATTGTGCATTGCTATAGGTGGTACCCGTAGCGGTCTTCGGGAATGAAGGTTCACTTCATGCAAGCGGTTTCTGACTGTTTGGTCGCTAATTAAGTTCCCTGAAGAGTGATGAAGCCTCACGGCTAACATCATGGCGGTTATTGTTGGAGCTCTTCGAGTTAAGATTTGAATGTATCGGTCTTGTCTCCGTGTGGTGCAGCGATACCGTCCTCCATGGCGCTCAGCCACGGTACCAGTGCTTCGGTAACGTGTCCAAAGTCGACTGATAACACTCTGACTTGTATTCAGAGCTAAAGCCACAGTACGTTGCCGGGAACCAGCTTCTATCATTCCCACGGCTCTGAGCATTTCTTCCCTGCTTAAATGACGTCGCCGCTCTATAATAACGTTGGTTTTAATCAGTAGTAGGGAAACAGTAGCACTAATAATGTCTTTAATGCGTTGTATGTTTTTATAGGGAAAATATTGACAGCTGATTTTCATCTTTTACTCGAATTTGATTTGCAGTTCCTGATTCAAATTATGAAATGCACCAAAAAGGATCCATATAAATTTATAAAATCATAAATTTATTACAAAGCCACATCTCAATCTCAAGAAATCCGCATAAAAATGCTTGATCCCTAGACACTTTTGATGTGTGTATTTTACGTTAGTTGTTATTATTTAAAAATGATTTAATTTAGAAACACATTTTGTCGTGGATTTGGCTGCAAAACAACGGCAATATCTGAGGTTTCTCTGATCCCGTCGGGGCTGCGGGCTGTTCGAAAGAGATACCGCGGCCTCGACACAAAGGGCTAATAAGAAACATGGGTGGTTTTTAGTCAGTAGAAGTCTGACACTCCCTACCGCTGTGCCTATAGCGGGTGGAGTTATTTGATGATTTTCCACCTTCCAAAAAAAAAAGGGGAGAAATCTTATAGTAAAATCTAACCTACAAAAATCTACACAAACAAAGAATAACAGACGTAACAACAGTAGCAAACTCCTGTATCAAAACAAAATATTACCAAATTATACACGGATCCTTACAAATACTAGTCTCACTTTTACCAATACCACTTACAAATACAAACAGGCAAGCACACATCGCAATGTGAGCTCTTACATTACCATATTCTAGTCCGCAGGTTTCGTTTCCATCCCGCGATAGATTCCCACGATTCCCACTAGTGTTTGACTTTGAAACTACTAATATTATATTGAAATTTAATGGGATTTGAGAAACTAGATCTGCAGTTCTGCATTCTATTAGGTGATGCGCGTGTTTGCTTTGTTGTTACTTAGTTTATATTGGGAATAGATTATGTATGTATGGAATAGTTTGTGGTGTTATCGATTGTTAGTGAAGAATGAATGACGTGTGTTATTCTACAAATCAGTAGACTAAACAAAAGACATGTACTTTTGTATAATTTAACTAATAAAATACTACATAAATTACGTTCGAATATATCGAAAACTGCTGATTTATGGTATAAAACAACACAGTCGGCAACAACCGACAAACAATATTAAGCTCTTTAAGTGTGGCCCAAAAATAGTACCTTGTAGTAATACATATTAATATTAGTATCTTTTTTGCAGCTTAAATTGTTTACCTTGATATTTACACAAAAAATACTTTTTATAAACTTAACTACAAAACTTGGTTACAAAACCATCTGCTAAAACGCTTCCGAACAAAATGCCAGCATGACATACACAATCAAACGCTCAATGTAAAACAGTTTAACTAACATTCGACAAATCCCACCGAGAATTAATTTCCGATGTGGATGATAATGAACAGGCTGCACGGGTCATTTGCATCGATATACCGATGTCGTTCATCGAAATGAGCGCACACTGCAAATTTGCCGAACTAGCCCGCAAAACCAGTGTGAATTGAGGCCTGCTGCAGTTGTTACTACATGATACAGAGAATTGTTTGTGCTTTTGTTAGGGAATTTCATATTTTCGAGTGCATTTTGGTGTGTAATATAGTTTTCTGTTTATGTGTTGGATGGTTTGTTTTAAAACAGTTCCTGGCTAAATTAACTATTAATTAAATTTACAAACAAGGTTTTTGTTCTCAATTAAATACTAGAATACAGAACCAGTCTTACCACTCTTACCTAGTATTAACTGGGTTGTGGAGGTCTGATAGGCAGTCGTTCCATGTAAAATACTGGTATTCAGCTGCATCCGGTTAGACTGGAAGCCGACGCCGACATAGTTGGGAAGAGGCTAGGCAGATGATGATAACTTATAATAACTTCACCATAACGTGTATTTTGATAAATGCACACAGGCTGATGCCTAGCCTTTTCTCAACAACGTTGGGGTCGGCTTCCAGTCTAACCGCATGCAACTGAATTGCGCCTATAATGATCATTCTGAAACAATAAAGATAAAAAATCAAGCAAAGTTTTCATTGCGATTTCAGAATATCGACAGCCCTATCCAGTACGCGCCAGTAGAAATCAGTTTGAGCCGGATATTGCACGTGCATTGTTGTAAAATTCATACAGGCATATTTACTTTTTGCATTTAAAGAGCGTGATTGATATCCGCTGCTGGAGGTTATGTAACTGGCAATTAGATTTAATGGCATTTCAGTTTCCAATATATTAATACCGAGTGTGTTTTGTATGGAATAACGGTTCGGTTAGGTAAAGGTATGAAGTTTAATTTTTGAACCACGATCATAGAAAGAAGACCAGAGAAAGAATGGATGGACTGTGTTAAGAATGGTATGGCAAGAAAAGAGGTGTCTCATGAGATGACGAGAAACAGAGAAGTATGGAAGAAGAAGACATGCTGCGCCGACCCCAAATTAATTGGGATAAGGGCAAGAGAATGATGATGATTATCGTTCATAGGTTGATTGCCAGTAACTTTTCCGTAGTATAATAATTTATAATTACAAAATAATAAGTATGTTCCGTAGTATGCAATTCTTACCAAAATAATTATGTTTCTAAGAGAATGAATACCTTTAACAAATAAAACAAAGATTCAACAAAAGAAACTCTCTAGGAAACAGAGTAACTAAAAGAGGAGTAAACTGGAACATCCCTAGCGACCTTCACATAGCTCTCGAGTAGAAGGAACTGCGCACAATGACGGGCACATTGCGAACACGTAGGTAATTGCATGACATTGCAACTGCCTCCCCCGATATTGAACAACCAGAGCTTTGGTGTTACGCTTTAAGTAATTTTGATTTTCATGCAGATTTTGATGGAGATTTTGTAGCTGTGTGATGTGTTGTGGTTTTGGTTAAAAATTGATGATCTATAACACATCATGCTTGGGGCTGACTTTTGAAATTGTGAACGATATGGAAGCATTCAATAATAATAGTTCTCTGACAGTTTTCAGTCACGGCGGCCTATCTCATGAAAGATTTGTTATATAAGATAATAAAGTGCACAGACACAGATGCATTCTTTCTTTTCTCACTCTCATTTTCCGATGGAACGGTAATTTGGCACGAACACGAGTCCTCAATATCAAGTACAATTTGAATGTACTGTAATACAGTACCCTAAGAAAGCTTGTTCCTTTTCCTTCTGAAAATAGGCACTGTCCTTTTATTTAATATTTTTGTTGGACAGCTAAGCTGTTTTGGCCCCCTTTCCTACACATTATTTTCCCTTTCTATGTCTTTTGTATCCTCAAGTGAGGTCAATGGCCCTCATGTCTTTCCAAAAATAAAAGGTTACACATAGAAATAATAAAGATTTTCTTGCTACACATCGTTTATAGAACATACCACTTTGTAAGTCAAACCGCAATCTTTGTTTTTGCTGAATCAGCTAGGGTGAGAATATATCAGACTTGAAGGATGAATGTCCGAATAGAAATAGAAGAAGAGATTAATTAAAATTCAGTCTAAGTTCACTTTTTTTACACTGGGGACAGGCATGCGAACGTAAATTATTTTATGAAGCTGTACTAGACGTTAACAAATAGTTTGTGATTTATTACAGCCCAGAATCACAAACTGCTTAGTATAGGAGTACCTTTTCTTTAAGAAACAAAAACGTTGCCTCACCCTAGGAATTTCTCTTGTATCGTGGGTACGTTCACAGACATTTAAACTCACATGCACAAATACCTAGATGCGAAACAACTGTCTGTAGGTCATACAAATATTTTTTTCAGTGCGGGGATCGAACATGCGACACGTAGCGCAGCAGTCAACTGTTTGAGCCACAGCGCCAGCCGTGCCGTCGTTCTTCTGCCATACTTCCCAGTTCTAAGCGTACAAATCGAAGTCATCGATTCAGGGAGAAGAATCGTCCCTCATTCAGTTTTTTCCATGAATAAGAGGTACCTCTTTCATCGTGATCTCATTTCTAAGGCCAACAGTAACAGTATATTGGAAAGCGGATTTTTGGTCGAAGACCATAATAAACCCTCTTGGAATTATTTCAAATAAGAAGTTTTTCACAAATGAATTCTTTATACAGTAGACGGAAGGTATGCAAAGGGCAGTCTTAACCACAACTCGTGAACTTACAAATAAGGCTGGGCCAGACTGGATTGGTAGTTTGTGCATTTGTGATGTGTAGAGAGCCGATTACATTACTCGCAAATGCACATTTGTTCATGTATGTATTTTGCATATTATCTGTCTTTTTTAGGGTTCCGTAGTAAACAAGAAACCCTTACAGTTTCGCCATGTTCGTCCGTCTGTCTGTCTGTCCGCGCTATAGCTCAAAGACTCGAAGTACTAGAAAGCTATAATTGGGCATGAAATACAGATGAGTACGCCAACAAAGTGGTAAAAAAAACCCCAAAAATAAATTAACTTGAAAGTTACAAAATAAAAACAACGCAAGGTATTAAGACAAAAATATTCAGGCTATAACGTTTGTAACAGCTGGAACCCCAAATCTTTTTTCTATAAGGGGCAGTGAGTTGTAACCTAGTATGCGGTCTCAATGCGGGTCGGTTAGAAAACAACACTTCCACCACACCAAAAAACAAAAAAAGAATTCCGCTGGTTCCAAATACAAAAATAAAAACAAAATCTTTTCCGCAACACCAAAACATTTTAGCCGCCAATAAAAGTGCAAGTGCCAACAAGGCAGCGCAATTTGTCATGGTATCTCGTGACGTGACAACTGACAGTCATAGCCTCGCAAAACCCGTGACAAGTGACAGTCATGACCGCGTAAGACCGTGTTAGTTGTCACGCTCCCACTCTAGCTGGTAACAGCTCTAATATAGGCCGTGCAAGACAGCTTGACGGGTTTGGTACTACTGTATGTTGAGGGGACTATAAAATTGTGGTATTTTTATGGGATTTGAACAAGCAGAAGAGTTATTTAGGTTTAAATGAAATTTCACCTACAGTAGATAACAAAAACAACTATTTTTTTGGAGGGTGGGAAATCATCAGTGTCAGACTTCTACTGACTAAAAACCACCCATGTTCCTTCTTAGCCCTTTGTGTCGAGGCCGCGGTACCTCTCGATACCTAACTATCTTCCCGCGGTACCTATCTATCTTTCGAACAACCTGAAGCCCCGAAGGGACAAAAACAACTCCTTAACTAGCATTTCTTAGTAACTATTATTTTCTGTCTATATTTTACAATGCTATTATTTATTTTTGAATGAAATTGACTAGGAAGTGAATTTCTTAAGAGTAACATAACATCACGCCAGTAATCCCGGAAGGGAGAGCATAGGGGTACCCACATTTCGCTAGTTATGTTTAAGTCCCATATAATTGGAGGCGACCCTATTGCCATCAACCGGGCAGAAAACCTGACTCCGTAGCCGCTAATGAGAAATTTTCTTTACAATAATAATAAAAAATTAAAATGAGTGTTACATCCAATTTTAGCTACACGACAAAAGATCCTTGTATAAAAGGAGTTAAAAATATAGTATCATATGTAGGTACTTGTAGTAGTTTGAAAATATAATAAAGCATAGACCGTGATTCCTAATCCAATAATGAGGAAGTACAGTCTAACAAATCTGAGGACATAAAAAACAAAATACGATCTCGAATACTTTCTTAGACATAAAACTTCTCCAAGATAAGAGATATAACTTAGATAATTCTTTCTATTAACCTTCAACATCGCTACTTCTGAGAAAATATTACTCACATAATTTTGCTGACTTCCGTCAAAATAATATAATCGTCGCTAAGAATGGATAAAGTACATCTTACATAGTACATACGAGTACATCCCATCTTTGATATATCCAGAGATAAGGTATAGAATTATAACCCGTAAGTTACATTAACCCTTGACTTTAATGACTACCATAGGGTTGTACTGTGCATGATTCTGACGATAGGTGAAAATAAGACTGTCATCTTTTTTTTTCGTTACACCATCACTGATTCATAACTTTTAACAATATCTGACTATTTCATTTGACCGCCAAAAGATTTCGCTACACTTTCACAATTTTTTACCATTTTAGCGCCAAAATAACAGAATAAGCGAAGAACAGAATGTAGGACTATGAAACACTTTACCATTAATGACTTTTATTGGTTGTCAAAATTTGTTTTTAACAGTTTTGTGTACAAAACTGTGGATGGGTATAAGAGTAGAAGAAAACCTAAAAAACGATGGATGGACCGCGTGAAGGATGATAATTATCGCTAGAGAGGAGGTTACTGATGAGATGACGTGTAATAGAGAAGTATGGAAGAAGAAGAATTGCCGCTCCGACCACAAATGAATTAGGATAGAGGGATGATGATTGGTTGGCAAAATTGGAGGATTATAACCCTGTTTAATTTAAACATAACTGGCAAAATGTGGGTGTACTATTTCAAAACATTGACTCATATAAACCCACAAAATTAAATAATTATAACGATACATTCGCAATCCTCCCTGTGACCCTTATAATTGTAATTAAACAAAAGAAAAAAACGAACTAAAATTCATTTTAAATGAAAATGTTGAGATAATAAAAACAGAAATCGAATCTGAAAACAGTGTCGAAGTGACTGATAATAAAAAAAAGTGTTTATTTCTCACCACAAGCCAAAAAAATAGAATTTATACACAAGCAGTAGCAGTATTCAGGATAAGTTTTACAGTATAATTATATAAAACTCAAAAGTAGCTACGATAAGGATGTGCTCTAGAAGATTATTTCAAAGTCAACATCCTCTTAATGAATCAAACGGGGAACCTGAAGCGATCCCAAACCCAATAAGAGCACATTTACTAATCTAATTTATACGGAGATGCTCCTATATTTTTCTAATACAGTAATATTCTCAGATTGCGCCATACTTCCCTCAAAATATTATCATATAAGCCCAATAATATTTTATCGTGAGAGCCTAAATAATACGTCGGCAACATTTGGTGGTTATATTGTTACGTGGGGGCCGTTATATACCGACCATCGGATATGTGCGAGGCCAAAGGGGCCGTGTAATGAAAAGTTTTGTATTTAGGCTCGATAATGTCTCAATATGTACCGTCGTGTTACATAGTTTTCATTCCAAAAGGAAATTTAACTTAATAACTGCGGTACTCAGGAATATTTAATGATTACTTAAAGCGTCACTTAGTAAAGATTTGACAGACATTTGTATGACAAAACTGTCAAAACCTTTACTAAATGATGGCCTAAGTAATCATTGAAGCTCTCTGAGTGCGGCAGTTAGACTCGTTTACTTACAATTTCATTAATTCCTTAGTTAAATCGGTAAATTCTTTTATTCCTACCCATGAAAATGTGTAGAAAAATTTTAGGCGCCAAAATAAGCAGCCAAACCAACTTTGATTATAACCTTTTTTTAGAATAGATTAAAAACAAATTTTCGTAAGCAGCCAGTTTGGAGGCGAAGCGAAACTTTTTACCTCATCCAACTTTAATAGCATTAGGCTTTCATAATCTGTAATTAATTTATATTCAGTGTATTCCGAAGTACGTTTTATCTTTCGCGGGAATTAAAGGTTTAAACCCCTAGCCGGGAAAAAAGAATGTTGTCGCTTTTCGAAACTTGGAGAAAAAAAGACGGAGCCTGAATAAAAATCACTACATTTGTCACAGCATAAGAATTGGAATTAGACAAATTCGTCCGTTAAATTAAGGCCATTCCGGATGGAGAACGGAATTCGATTTGGGGTAAATCTCCCACCCGGCTGGGGAAATGGGGAATTTTCCTTTACCGCGAGTTATGTTTCGGCGGTCGGGATTTTAGTTAAAAAAATATTTATTTGTTACAATATTAATTTAATTACTTAATACAGGATATTGAGCTGGTGGCTAGTGTAAGACTGAATATAATACAAAAGAAAAACAAGTATCTCTGATTTCCAGTAAATGCATAGTTGCAATACGATGCATGGTGACGGTGGCTGTATACTCAGCGTAAACGTGTGTTACGAGGAGTTAACTCCTCCCTCCATAAGATAGAAGCAACTCTTGCTTCTGGCGGCGTCCGCGCTGCCCTTGGTGTCCTCCGGGGTGTTCTTTCTCTTCCACTGATACAGCTTCCAGGATGCTGCGGCAACCAGTAGTATGTAGAGGATGATTGTGTTCCAGCTGGGTGTAGCGGCTATGATTGGCCAACTATCTTCTTCTGGCACGGAGATGTCGCTTGCCTTATTGATAAGTTCATGGATGCTGTCTAGTGAGATGTCTTCTAGTTGGAGTTCGTATTGTATCGATTCTGGGACTTGATGTTGCTCGGGTAAGGGTATAACCTCGTTGATGACGACTGTGTCGGTGTGAGATCGCAATGTCTTATTCATGACGACCATCTGGCAATCTTCTGTTATTGTAGCGAGATGAATCCCAGATAGCTTCTTGTAGTCTGTCTTGGTGTTGCATTGAGTTTTGGTGACTTCGTCTTCTGTCAGGACAAGTAGCCAGTTGTTGTCCCCGATCTTCTGAACTTTTCCTCTTCTTAAGTTCATCTTAGCGTGGGTGCAATTCGCTGGGCGATGTTGGATGAGTGATAGTATGCAGTCATCTGTGTCTTCGATTCTTCTGGTGTCGAGGAGCTTGCAGAGCTGGGTGTTGTCGGTCAGTGGCTGACAATCTTCTTCCAGGTAAGCGTACTCATCATTACCAAGTGCTAGGTATTTGGATTTGGGGATAATAGTTAGGTTGTTTTTATTTGGGATTGAATAAAGGTGGATAAGGTCGAATGTTTTTGGGGTAATTGAAGGGATTTCGAGAATAAAGTTAACTGAATGTTCTGTGCTGTAAGCTTTGACTTTAATTGACTTCTCTATCCTGTATATGTTACTAATGCTAATACTAGCTACTGGTTTAAACAAAAATATATTTTCTAAGTTTCTTAGCTCTTCTATTAGATTCTGAGAGCTTATAATACTAGGATGCATGGTGCCCATCTGAGCAAAAGTCATCGCATCTTCTAATATCGTTAACCTATCTAAAATTATCTGTAGACTAAAATCTATCTGTACGTAAATATCTAAGAAATGTAAATGGTTAGATAAGTCGTTGGAATTATTAGTAACATTTTGCAATAAACTAGCCAAATGTTTCTGATTATTGTTTAATTTTGTTAACTGTTTACTGAACTCATCTATTGTATTATGTGCTAATACTAAGGATTTCTTTTGTGAATCCTGAACGTTTTTAACCCTGTTCTGAATTTTAAAGATTTCTTCTTCAAACTTAGCTGCATCTTCGTGGTCGAGGTTACCTGTGATAGACTTAACGACTGTACCTAATCCATCTATAAGACCACGTCGCTTTCTAACTTGCGGCGTTAAAAACTTAATCTTCTTACCTATAATGCTAAGACTATATTCTATTTGATTCCTAAACGTTTTATGTAAATCTCCCGATGCTGTATTCTCGGCGTTTTTCGTGCTTGCATAAAGAGACATCAATTGGGTAGATGTAAGTTGCAGATTGGTAATATTGTAAACGCAAGCAAGGCTAAAGTAGTTGTCCTGTTTAAGGAGTTGACCTTGCTTTAGGAGAAGGATACCGTTGTCATTATCTACGTGGGTAATGGTAACGGTTGCTGTTGTGTTGAGCACGATGGCTCCTGCGATGAAGGTCCTGCAACAAGATGAGGCCTCCGTAGTAGCTTGAAGTGAACCCTAATGGACTTAGAATTTGGATGGTTACCTATTATTTCAGCCACGTTATTTGGGTGAAGGTGTATAATTTTGTATGGTCCTTTGAAGACTGGCTTCGTTTTGTCACTGCGCGCTGACTTTGCTACCTGTTTATAGACAGTTTCACCTACCTTGAATTTAATTTCTTCTGCATCTTGGTTACGTTTAGCAATCACCTGCTCCTTGTTTTTGGACATGTGTGCAGCAATGCACTCCTGAACTGCCTCTGCATTGGCACGATGCTTAATAACATAGTCCTGGTAAAATTCTTTTGGATAATATAACTCTAATGGGTTTCTGGACGCTGTGTGTCCGAATAATAACTCGTGAGGTGTATAATCTGTTGCCGAATGGATAGCGTTGTTGTATGCTATTATTGAGTACTTCATGATTAGCTGTATAGGGTCATCTTTGTTGGTCATTCTTTGTATTCTAATTATCTCAGCTAGGGTAGAGTGTAAACGTTCAATAGGGGAGTTAGAATTTGGATTATAGGGGGTTGTAAAATGTATGTGAATATTATGTAGGGCACATATTTCTTTAATAACATCGTTATCGAACTTAGTGTCTGAATCTGTGGTTATTTTGTTCGGTAAGCCTAACACGGAGAAAATGTTTAATAATGCTTCAGCTATATGGACGCTGCTGCATGCTGTTAGTTGAACCGCTTGTGCGTATTTAGAGAAGTTGTCAATTATTGTAAGGAACGTTGTGCCTCCGGTTGAATAAAGGTCCATAAATATATGTTCCATCGGTTTTCGAGGTGTATCGGTTATAGCTAAAGGTGGTTTAAGAGGGTTGCGTTCGTATTTAGATTTCAAACAGGTGTCGCATTGATTAACGAAACTTTGAATGGTAAGGAGCATGTTTGGCCAATGATAATTTCTGTGCAACTGCTTGTACGTTTCCTGAATACCACGGTGAACAGTCTTACCTTCGTGATACTTCTTAATTAACTCTTGTTGTTCAGGTTTGTTTTCTACTAGAGTTACGCGTGTTGTGCATTTAAGTAGCTTGGGGCCTCTCTCATTAAATATTGTTGTGTATACCCTAGAAAAGGCATGGTATAATTCTTCATTATAAAAATAGCAATGGAATATACGATCAGCAATAGTGTGTTCTTTAAGAAATTTAATTATCTCGGACTCTGTATCATTAACTGGGATAAAGACATCTTTTATAACTACTTTTGAGTTAGTGGATCTGTTATCTACTCTATACGTGGAACCGGGCGTTGATCTAATATGAAACTGTTTCAACTGTCTATCAATAGCGTCTGTAATTATGGGTATGCCTTTACTTTCGTTATCAGGCTGTGTATGTCTTGTAGACACTAGTTCGGATTCGGCTGACACTATACTCATACTATCCGTACCCATATGAGATTCGGGAATGCTTGGGTTTTGTAATTGTATGTTTTCATCAGGTGCTACTATGTCTATTTGATTTTCGGCTTCTCTACGTGCATTTTCGAATATTCTATTAATTATCTCCTCATCTTCGTTATCATCTAAATTAACCACTAGAGAGTCGACACTACCATGGAAGATTTTAACACGTGATAGAGCGTCTGCGTTAGTATTTTGACGACCTTTCTTGTATATAACTTTATAATCGTATTCCGAGAGTTTTAAACGCCATCTAGTTAATTTAGAGTTAGGATCTTTTAATGACATTAGCCAGGTGAGAGGCCTGTGGTCTGTGTAGATAATAAACTTTCTACCATAGAGGTAGGGTCTGAAATATTTAATTGCCCATACTATGGCGAGTAGCTCCTTCTCTATTGTAGAGTAACGAGATTCAGTATCTGACAGTGTTCTGGATGCGAATGCTACTGGTTTGTCCGATCCTACTATTCCTTGGGATAACACCGCACCTAATGCTACATCTGATGCATCGGTGGTGAGGATGAAGGGCTCATCGAAATTCGGATACTGTAGTATTGGGGCGTTAGTCAAGATCTGTTTACACTTATTGAATGCTTCTAAGAACTCTGGGGAGTGTGTTACTTTACTATTTTTCTTTAGGCAAAGAGTCATTGGTTTTGTGAGTTTGGCAAAATCTTTTATAAATTTTCTGTAGTAACCGACTAAACCAAGGAAGGTTTTTATTTCCTTCTGAGACTTTGGTAGGGGGAAGTTAATTACGGCTTTTATCTTGTCATTGTTTGGTTTTAAACCTTCGTCTGTTAGTTCATGTCCTAAGAAGTTAACCTGTTTTTGTAAAAATTGTGATTTATCTAGCTGAATCTTTAGATTATGTTGTTTGAATCTATCGAATACCTGTTTTAATTTTTCCATGTGTTGCTGCAGGGACGTAGATGTTATTATTACGTCGTCTAAGTATGTATAAACATTTTCTAAGCCTCTTAATATATGGTCCATAAGTCTTTGAAATGTACTTGGGGCATTTTTGAGACCAAAGGGCATTCGAAGGAACTCATAGTGTCCTCGTTCTGTGGTAAATGCGGTTTTTTCAATATCATTTGGGTGCATTTCCACTTGGTGATAACCGCTAGCAAGGTCTAGGGTAGTGAAGTATTGTGCTCGTCCTAATCTATCTAATATATCATGAATGTTTGGTAAGGGGTATTTATCTTCAACGATACGATCGTTGAGACGTCTGTAATCTATTACAAGCCTCCATTTGACGTTACCTGAGGAATCGGGCTTCTTGGGTACAATATGTACGGGACATGACCAAGGGGATATGCTCTCTCGCACGATACCTTGCTGAAGGAGCTTGTCTACTTGTTTGCGAATTTCTTCTCGTTGTTGAGGAGCCTGTCTGTAACTACGTACGAAAACTGGTGTATTGTCACTTAATCTAAGCTCGTGTTTAACGGCATGTGTAAAAGTAAGTGGTATTTCTTCCGCATAAAACAAATCCCTGTACTGATAGCATAACCGGGTTATTTCGCGCTTTTCTTCTTCGTTTAGATGATCTGTATTGATTTTTTTTAGGTTTTCGTTTAATGTTTGGTCCATGTTAGTTTTAACTTGTATGGTATTAATATCGTGATTATCTTTTTCGTTAATTTTGGGAAACTCTTCTAATTCAATTGACGGCTTAAATGGAATGCATTTCTTCTGGTCACTATGATTAATTACCGATGTTTTAAAAGAACCGTTTGTAACGTTTACTATAGCTGCTGGGGACATAAGACCATCTGACCAGATTAAATCGTCGTGAAGGTATTGTCCATCTAGGTAGTTAGTTTTTACTTTTACAATCTTTTCGCATCTGGGTTCTATACTTATCTTTTGGGGTGGAGAACTAAAGTGTATTGGTATTTCCGCTGTAGATGTACGTAGAATATTATTATTTAAATCTATGTTACTCTTTAATTTTTGCAGAAGGTCAATTCCGATAAGACCTTTATATTTAGGATCAAAGTCAAATATTAGAAATTTATGTGTTATATCGCTATTAAACGCGGGAGGTAAAGGAAGATAAACTACCTTGTCGTGAACTGATGAGCTGTGTGCTGTATTAATTTGGAAGGGTTCTGTTTCTACGCAGTACTCAAATATAGTGCCTGCAACTACGTCAGTTGCTATAGTTGAATGGCTGGCCCCTGTATCTAAAAGAAACTTACCGTCAAACTCTGGTAGTATTATGTACGGTAAATATTTCTTGGTCTGGAAATTTATCGAAACTAGGTCTGGCTGTCTCGGTTGGTGTCCAAGGTAAAATCCTGGTTAGCACCTACCTCTTGTTCGTTCACGGTTGCATTCGGTTCGAACGATATGCCGTTACCGTCTGGTACATTGTCGTAGAGTCCCATGTCACTGGGTCCTGGTTGATCTTGTGTGGCCATCTGAATTGGAATGTAGTACAACTGCTGAGCGAACTGTGGTTTTTCTGGCTTACCTGCCGTACGCATTGTGACGTCCGATGATACTGGCGTGGGAACCACCTGTTTTGGAATGTTGGGTTGATTCCTAAAGTTACCTGAACCATTTGGTCTAGAGTTACCTGATGCTGGTCTGGCTTTCCAGGGTAATGCGGATTGTACCCATTGTTGACGCTGTTCGGGGGTCATATTATTTTGTTGCGGTACAAAATTTTGTGGCGGAATAATAAAGCCTGGTACGAATGGGTTAGCTGTATTACGGATGGGATTATTATTGCCTGGTTGTTTAGGTAACTCCTTTGGCTTTGCTTGTGACGTTGAAGGATTATTATTAATATAGTTACCTCTATTATATGCAAGCCTAGCCTCTTCTTGTCTAGCCGCTATAATAGCTTCTTCGAAGGTCTCTGGTTTTGCGATTCGAACGCCCAACGAGACGTGGAAGTCTAACTGGTTTATATACTGTTCAATAACCATCTTTTCGTAATAAGATTTATTACCATGCTCTCCTACGGAATACAGAGTATCTAACAGCTCACGGAGGCGTTTGCCGAAGCTTTCGGCGTCTTCTCCTTTAGACTTACGCACTCGCGTTAGCTCCTGCATAACTTGTATCTCGTTTCGTGGTTCGCCAAGTCGCCTAATTAACGCGTTTTTAACTGATGGCCATGAGTTTAAGTAGCCTTCATACGCTATTGCGTCTATGGCTGGACCACCAAGCCTACTTTTAATTAAACAAATAAATGCTGGGTGTGCACGATCTGCCTCGGAAGTTAACTGTAATAAGTTTTCTACTTCCCTAATATAATAATTAAGTAATTTAGGATTACCATCATATCTTGGCATTAAATCTGCTATTAGTTTGTAAGGTTTATAGTTAGCATCATAATCCCTGAGCGACATTGTTTTACTGTAGCTTTACTGCCTAGTGGCGCTTAACGCAAAACAATAGAGGTGTCAAATTAAACACTTGGAATTTACTCGTGGAATATTTACGCTACTTATTATAATTATGTGGATGCCCACTGCGATTTTAGCTTATAGACAGACACACAGATTAACACAAAAATACACAAATAAAAAAAATTGACAGGAAATAGAGCAAGGACACTTGGTAAATAAGAGCACTTACCAAAACAGCCACTGCATCTCCCGTCGGTCGAGTCTCGGCCAGCACAGCTTCCTCCAATTCTCCGGAGAATTATCCCGATGACCGTAGAGGTGTCCGACCGCGCGATAGGTTCTTTGTAGACCGCGATAGAACGATTTGAGAACCGTCACTCTTAAGATGAAGAGTTGGATTCGATCTTAGAGCGTCGCGATCCTACCGACTGCGCCAGTTATGTTTCGGCGGTCGGGATTTTAGTTAAAAAAATATTTATTTGTTACAATATTAATTTAATTACTTAATACAGGATATTGAGCTGGTGGCTAGTGTAAGACTGAATATAATACAAAAGAAAAACAAGTATCTCTGATTTCCAGTAAATGCATAGTTGCAATACGATGCATGGTGACGGTGGCTGTATACTCAGCGTAAACGTGTGTTACGAGGAGTTAACACACCCTCGCGAACTTAAGCGATGCTCGGGATCGCACGTGATTGGATAAAATAGAAAGTGTATTTACTTCTAATTTGATTTTAAATTGGATACAAATGGATGGCGATTTTTTTACTTAATCCGCCAAAGAACGAGCGCCCTGAGTAAATTATTTGGCTTAGAGACTCGAGACGTGAAAATTAAATCGATCAATCGTGGACCGTATTCGAATAAACAGTACTTTCAGTTCACTGATAAATATTTAAACAGCTTTTCAATTAAGTCCAGACTAAGTAATACTCTAAAGTACATCGTGAAATTACATTTTAAAAAAGGGAATTGAATATTTTTACTCAGCTACCTATTTGATATTCCTACATTAACATAGCAGTAAAAAGTATGAAATGAGTGTGAATAAATTATTTAATCATTTCAGCTGTATGTACTGTTATGACGTAGGCAACCATTGCATTATTCCATTGCTAGATTTTTTTTTGCGTATTTCAGTTGCTACTCTGTCCATTGCTCGCAGTCAGTATTTTAACTTTTATCCTTTATTTTCTTTAACATTCTCAAACTTATGCATACAAATACAGCTATTATTATAACTTCTCTAACTGCGGTACCTACTCAGAGATATTTAATGATTACTTAAGCCGTCATTTAGTAGAGATTTGACGTACTTTTGTATGACAAAACTATCAAAACCTTTGCTAAGTGATGACCTAAGTAATCATTAAAGCTCTCTGAGTGCGGCAGTAACTCTCAAATTAAGTTAAACATACATCACGATCGCTACCGCTTGTACCTTACACGCGCACAATTCACTCAGGCCTAAAGTTTTAAGTCAATTATTTTTTTGTCTTCAGTGGATACCTTCCCACGCTTTACTCATTATCTTTGACAGTAATTTCTGTTTCGAGAAACTCGATAATTAGAGGAAGTTACATTTATTGGATATTCAGGCCCTACCTACTTTTATAGGATGAATAGACGGATTACTTGTTCACGACGTCTAATAGAAGTTCAAGGATCAACATCTAAAATGCTCCTAAGCTCCGATAATCTAATTCTAATTAATTGATCAAATAATGATGCTTTTACGATAGGAAGAAGAACATGAAACGGCATGAGAAGCTTTTGATGAACAGCAAGAGATTTATAAAACCAAACGTGTTATTTCAAAATCATAGCCTTTTCCATACAAGTAATTTTCAACATGAGTTAAAAAAATAGAGTAAAGGCACCCGTCCACACCTACACTCATGCAATTGTGCAAACTACACGCAAGTGGCTATGGACAGTGGACACGTAATAAATGATTTGATTTGATTACATTTTTTGATTTTTTATGCATCTCTTGAACATGACCGAAGGTGTTCCTAGGATTCCGACGTTTGGCTCCCAGACTGGAGCGGGCGGCGGCTGCCTTTAGGTGGCTCCTGCCCAATCTGGGGAGGCCAAACGCCTCCTGCCGGAGGCTCTATGCGGGGATCGTGCGGTCCATGGCCCTTTACGGGGCCCCGGTGTGGGCGAGTGCTTTGAGGAAGCGGGCCGCCCACTACCTGAACGCGCCCCAAAAGGTGATGGCCGTAAGGCTAGTCCGTGGGTACCGCACGATCTCCCGCGAGGCGGCGAACCTCCTCGCCGGATTGCCGCCGTGGGATCTAGAGGCGATAGTCCTCGCGCGCCTGCATGAATGGCGCGCTGAGGCGCTGCACCGGGGGGTCACTCCGTTGCCACGGCAAATTGCTGCGCAGCGGACAGACCTCCGGTGCGATCTCATGGCGGCATGGAGACAGCGACTGTCGCAACCCCGTGCAGGGCACGCCACGATAGTGGCGGTAAGTCCCCTCTTTGAGGAGTGGCTGGAGAGGCGCCACGGCGCCCTCACCTTCCGTCTGACGCAGGTACTCACCGGACACGGTTGTTTCGGGAGGTACCTGCACCAAATCAGGCGGGAGGAAACGCCCGGTTGTCACCATTGTGAGGATCGGCCGGAGGACACGGTGGAGCACACCGTGGAGGTGTGTCCCGCTTGGGCGGAGCCCCGCCGTGTTCTCGTAGCGGCGATCGGCGGCGGCGACCTCTCGCGTCCGGCCCTGGTGCAAGCCATGGTCCGGGGCGAGGAGGAATGGGACGCCGTCGCCTCCTTCTGCGAAGCAGTGATGCTAGCGAAGGAGGTGGCGGAACGTGAAAGGGAGAGAACCTCTCGTCCCAGCCGCCGCGGGAGGCGCTCCGGGCGTCGGGGGCCACGTGATGGCTTCCGGCCACCGTAGACGCGGGCCTGTGGACGGTGAGTGATGGGTAAGCTCGCCGTCCGTCCGTCTTATGACGACAACAGGCCGTGACGACGGCGCGTTCGTGTTCAAGAGAGAAAGAGAAAGAGATGTCAGCAACACGGAAGGGGCCCACAAGGGCCGACGCCTGTCGAGGCTGCGGGATGTCCGCAAGGGATACCGAGGGCTCGACATGAAGGGCGAAGAAGGAACATGGGTGGTTTTTAGTCAGTAGAAGTCTGACACTCCCTCTCGCTCTGCCCAAGAGCGGGAGGGGTTATTTGATGATTTCCCACCCCCCAAAAAAAAAAAAAAAAGGTGTTCCTAGGATGAACGCGAATCGCACTGTTTAACGAGAGAACATTATAACTTGCACTCGAACTGCTACCTTACTGTTCGCGAACATGTCCAAAGGTGTTCATACTATGTTGCTAAGATGTACGCTAAGCGCAGTGGTCGTGCACGTACACAAGTGTGAACCCGTATTTATGTATAGTACTCAACGAATGGGAAGCGCCTAATAAAAAGCCACGAGCAATATACAGCACTACTGAACAAGTAACATAAAACTGTGGTTAATTAAACTTTAACGGCTTGATTCCATGTTCTAATATTATGTTTAACAACAGAACACACACAATTATACCTATCACTTGACTTTATGGTCGGTGATAACATCTAAAACTTCGCTTTATCATTATCATCATCTCAGCCAAAAGACGTCCACTGCTGGACATAGGTCTTTCCCAGAAGGGCGGGATTTGCCATAATCGCCACGCTCGGCAGGCGGGTTGGCGATCGCAGTATGGTTGTTACGAAGGCACAGAGAACGCTGCTGCCCATTCTGTGGTAAGTCCCTTAGTTGCCTCTTACGACACCCACGGGAAGATATGGGATGGTGCTATTCTTTACGTCCGACACCATACGGAACGTTAGGATTTGATAAATAGGATACGCTATTATTTATGTAAAAAATATTTTGCACGTCCTTTGCAAGTTTTAAACATGACTGTATGCAATGCAGAACAATAACATGGTTTGTTAATCATCATGATCTGCCTAACCTTTTCTCAACTAAGTTGAGGTTGGCTTCCAATCTAACCCTATTCAGATGAATACTAGTATTTTACATGGAACGACTCCTTCTCTGACCTCAACAACTTAGTATGGTAAGACTGGTGGTCAGACTTTCAGTCCACTGACCACCTGTAAGTACTATCAAAGATGGACCAACAGCGGTCCTCTATCCACGGACCAACATAAGCAAGCATGGCTAACCTATACAACTACCTGCCGGGCTATTACGTATCTTTTTAAATGTCAGTGGCTATCATAGTGTCCATCAATTAACTGTCAAATGGTTATGGTTTTAGTACAAAATGGAATCATTTGACAGTTAATCGATGGACACTATGATAGCCACTGACATTTAAAAAGATACGCAATAACTCTGCTGAGCGGCTGTTATTATTAAGCCACCAGCTCCTCCTCCCAAAATGGTTTGTTAATGTATTTTGTCAATTAATGTAGGAGAATTTGCCCGTAGCTTTGTCCATTATTATTTCTTGCAAAAGCGTTAATTATTTTTGTTGTTATCCTAAATGTTTAACGAAGCGAATCATTCTACCTTATGGCTGAAACTAGCCAAAAACTACATCGTTGTTTTTACACTATACAATACGTAAGCGGATATTCCTTACGTCTCTGCATTATGCATAACGTACCATGTATAAATAAACTAGAGCAGTGGTGGCCCAGTGGTTGCGGCCCCGAACTTACGAACAGTAAGTCGTGGGTTCAAACCCAGGCGGGCGTATTACTTTGTGTGATTTATTTCATCACTACTACTCTCAAAACGGTGAAGGAAAACATCGTGAAGAAACCGGCATGTCTTAGAACCAAAAATTCGAAGACATATGACATCTACCAGCCCGCACTGGGCACGCGTGGTGGATTATATAGCCCGTCCCTCTCCTAGAGAGGAGGCCTGAGTCCCTGCAGTGGGAACATTATAAACTGATGATGATGATAAATAAACTAGTATACTCACCTTTTAACCCTTCAATCGATTTCTTGAAATTCCGCGCTTTAGCCAGGGTAAGTAATAAGTATAAACTAAATAAATTAGTGTAAAAACTAGCGAAATGTTTACAAAAGTAGGTTATAAGTATAGGATTCGATCCCGGTCGATTTTTCTGATCCCGGGACTTCGGGATTATCTACAGTTAAACCCGGGATAGTCCCGGGATTGTATTGGTAATGGAAAGTTGTAACAAAAAACAGTAAAACCTATCTAAATCAATTTTTTATTGATCTTATAATTTTGTAAGGACAATTATAAGGACATAGAATACTTATATAAGTTTTAAATTTTCAAAAAGGCGGTTAAACAAAATTATACTTTCTTATAAAATAAACAAACTAGGCACTTTTGTAAATTATTTATGAAACTAACAATAAACTTCAAAAAATCAACTTGTTAAGACTTATTTTAATAAACTATAAAAATACTATGTGCTAACGAGATCAATGTTTAAAAGTACCTACATATATTTTAAAATTAAATTGACCAGAAACTTTAAACCACGAAAATAAAATCTAAGGAATAACAACCTTAAAACCATCCAAAGTCAAGCATACTTCTCAATTTGTTGCACAAATATGAAGATGTATCAATTCCGAAAATCCCGGGATTAATTAAATTTGATCCCGAAAATTTTGGGACTAAAATATGACCGAAATCCCGGGATCGAATCCTCTAGTTATAAGTAGTGCTGTTTCCCTACATTTGTAGCTTAGTAACTTCTCGACAATAGCAATGGCTTAGTATGCCACTAGGGATGTGGGATGTCAATACCAGGAACTGGCTTTTATAGAATTTTGATAGAAAACAAAATAGACAACGGCAATAATTTTGCTTGGATTGTAAAGTAGTGTTTTAGGTAGCTGTCAGTTGCATCGTGTCTGTTTTAGATGGGGGTAGCGTGTTCACCAATGTAGTTGAATTATTTTAAGAGCTAATTGATTGGTGGCAAGATTTTATGGCAATAATAACTTATTTCCATAAAAAATTGTCACATTTGTACATAGTGTTGATCACTTTTCTTTGATCCTACAAAGAGTCAAATAATTTAATCAATAATATAACATATACGATCTGTTTTGGAATTCCATCCAATTAACTACTAATAGAAGTAAATAAGAGATAAATTATTCACAATATATTGTTGTTACTATTTTGGCTTTATTTGTAAATTCCACGTTCGTTACGTCGACAATAGTATGAATAATATTGAGCGATAATGTTTTGTTATGTTTGAGCTTATTTACATAATTCTGGTACATGGAGTATACGCATTATTAGTCCAAAATAATAGATTACAGTCACGTGTAACAATGGTATTAGTTTGCATTATTGCTTGATGTACTAATCATGTACTAGAATATAATTGATAACTGTCTGATTAATTAACAATCACTTATGATGATTTACGCTTACACGTTTTATAATAAATTAACGATAAAATGGCTCTTCATAATATGTATAACGTAATCCTTTATTTGCTTATACGTGTTGCATTCAAGGGGTTGTTCGCAAGAGATACCGCGGCTTCGACATGAACGGCTAAGAAGGAATATGGGTGGTTTTTAGTCAGTAGAAGTCTGACACTCTCTTTCGCTCTGCCCAAGAGCGGGAGGGGTTATTTGAGGATTTTCTATCCGCCAAAAAAAAATAGGTGTTCATGTATACTAGGACAAAAATAAAAGTCTTAGTAAAAACGACTCAACATTACATAAATGTTCCCACTAAGCACCAAGACAAGTTAACCAAGTGGTAATGAACGAACACGTTGCAATCGATTGGTTTGCAACGTTGATTGCCTCACTATTTTTAGTAAGTTCAATCAATATTTTGTTGTATTGTTAGCTTAAGCCACCCAAACACAATAAAATAATAACACTACTGGTATCGGTACCTGTAACGCTTTTTCACTACGGTATTGGTATCGGTACCTGTAACGCTTTTTCACATCACTAGAGCAATAGACGTTTGAATCTTGGACATATTCCAAAGCATTTCAGTTTTATCCCCGATGTCTCGGCGGGGCATAAATTAAACGGTTTCAAACAAATACAGTTATGTCCTGTTGTTCAACTCGAATTAAGGCTATATTTATACTCATTGGGGTTGTTATACCAAGTGTGACTATAAAAGTTTGGATGCGGAGTAATATTTTCTATAAAATGGTATCTAGTATAGTATTCTGCCTACCCTCATAGGAAAATGCCGTGAATTTACATCTGTATGTAGTATTTTGACTTTAATCCTAAAGAAGGGGTTTGAAAATTTATTTCAGATTGAAGTAATAAAATATGAGGTGTTTTTCGGTGGAATTGCTACAAATAGTACGCTAGAACCTCTTGCTTATCTGATAATGATTCATCATCTGCCTAGCCTTTTCCCAACTATGTTGGGGTCGGCTTCCAGTCTAACCGGATGCAGCTAAATACCAGTATTTTACATGGAGCGACTGCCTATCTGACCTCCACAACCCAGTTAATACTAGGTAATACGATACTCTTTGGTAAGACTGGATGTCAAAATTTCAGGTCACTGACTACCTGTAACGACTGCCAAAGATCTATTATGGCAGCCGGGACCAACAGCTTTACGTGCTTTCCGAGGCACGGAGGAAACTCGGTATGTCGGGCGGTCACCCATCCACAGACCGACCTAGGCAAGCACAGCATTACCTAAAGAACAACCCGAGTGGCAGTTCTTATTAAGCCACGAGCTCCTCATAATGATTGTGTAATTGATAAATAAACAAACCCTTGCCTTCCAAAGGCCAAAATCCAAATAGGTATACACTATACATCCTTAGAAAGAACATTTATACCTTTCGTTTTCGTGTGGTTAGTGGCTAACCTGGTGTCAGAGTTTTTATGAAGCCCACAGACCTCTGGCTTAAATATATCTCAAGGTTAGGTATAGTATAATCAAGGGTATACGATCCTACTATATATATATAGCTAGTACCTTATAAAGAACATTTATTCCTTTTGGATTTGGTTAGTGGCTAATCTGGTGTCAGAGTTTTTATGAAGCCCACGGACCTCTGGCTTAAATATCTCTCAAGGTTAGGTATAGTATAATCAAGGGTATACGATCCTACTACATAATATATATAAATATCCTATCCTACTATAATAATTATAAGTTTGTAAGTATGGATGGATGTTTGTTACTCTTTCACGCAAAAACTACTGAACGGATTTGGATAAAATTTGGTAAACAGATAGTTTATAACCTGGATTAACACATAGAATAGTTTCTATCCCGATTGTATCTTCCCGTGGGATAATTTTTGAGTTGTAGCGGGCGAAGCCGCTGGCAACACCCAGTCTTTAATATTGTTTTTTTTGCAAACAATCCTAAAAGCAAACAACACTTATTTAATGTTAACCGACTTTTACCGACTAGACGACATACGTAACCGCGTACAGCATTTCAACACTAATTAAACTAGTTAGAACCAGAAAGGCCAATTTGTTTTGCTATATAAACAAGTTGTCTCTCCACAGGACTTCTAAAGACTCGTTCATATTAGACGACATTAGGATATACATAGCTTAATAAATATACTTATACGTTCTACGATTATATTGAAGCTTGCCAGGAAATAATATTAAGCAGAAGTGCCATACTTACGTACCCATTATTTGGAAATCTATGATAATAATACAAGTTTCATAGTGGGTTTGAGCAAAATTATTAGCATTAAACGGGGATTCCGAAGCTTTTTTAAGAAAAAAATATGTTTCTTTGTCGCTGAGACGTGATGTGCATACAAATTGCAAAAAAACAACAATAAACGGGACGGATCAAAAGTTGTTGTGTAGTTTGCATATTGTAACTGTGACAAACATAATGCCCCACAGCACGCTGGTTTTCAGTGGTCACCTGATAAATACCAATTGCTGATCTAAGGAATAAAGCCAGGATCCCATACATAGCAATAGAAATTATGTATAATAGTGAAGAGTCTTGCCAAAGAAGAACTGATTGCAACACAGATCGTGTCTCAATCCTGCAATCAAACATGAGATTTTTACAACACAACATTGTAAACGATTTTTACTTAATTGCATCCAGGATATTCTCGTTATGGTAGCAATGACATTGTCTTAGGAGCGTGGAGCGTGGCACAAACAAAGAGAGTCCTGTACCTAGCAGTGTTCTTACCAAAGGGTATCGTATTACCTAGTACTTACTAAATTGTAGAGGTCAGATAGGCAGTTGCTCCATGTAAAATACAGGTATTCAGCTGCATTCGGTTAGACTGGATGCCGACGCCAAAATATTTGAGAAAAGGCTAGGCAGATGATGACGCAGCAGTGGGTGAAGTCCGGCTGATGATGATGAGACAATATTAGATATTCTGCCTTTTATTAAAATGCCAACTTACAAGTGTGGACTAAGCCTAATGTCGTAGAATGATGATAAATACACTTTTGTTTTAATACAAGGCAAATATTTTAAGACTTCTAGTTGTTACTTTAAATAGTTGAAAAGTTTCGTTTCATGCTCAGAATAATGCTGGACAGTTTGAACAAGATAATCGTGTTGAAACATTTAGTATTTATGGAAGTATCTTACTTAAATATTAAGGAAATATTATTAGTATAATAAAGGCCTACTATTCAAAAGCTATTGCCCTCAGATTGTTTGAATCTTTGCTTCACACGTCTTCTTTTGTCACATCCTTGATTGTGATAAGAACTCCAGAATATGGAATTACAGATGAAAGACCATTTGTATAAGTACACAGATTATTAAAAAGTAAGAAAACACTGGTATATGCCTATAGTAAGGCTAATAACTCACATACAAAGAAGAAAGAAAAAAAATTGTGTTTATTTGGCAAAAATTAAAATCATGGAGGCATTATTTTCAATTTTGCTTTGAAATCCGATTAAGACTTTTACCGTCTACACGACATACGTAATCAGCGCACAGCACTTCAACACTAATTAAACTATTTAGAACCACAACAGCCAACCTGTTTAGTTATACGATTTTTATCTAGCATCCCTCAATGGAATTGTTCCAAACCTAACGAAAATTTTCTGTCTCGATACTGGTATAAAACTTTAGACCCAACATTTTTAATGCCTGAAAGCTAAGCCTACAAACCTAGGACACTGATAGAACGCCTTCTTGGCTTATCCCATCGATCCTGGCAATACATCAAGGGGACACTAAAGCCAGCTATACATCAACACGTCCTGATCCAACGTATCGTTTGACATCGAAAAAGTAATATGTCTCCTCAAGCTGTATATAAAACCTTAGCGAAATGAAACGGGTCCGCTATCAAGCTGCGGCCCGTCAATCTTATTGTCATTCAATTTGAATTTCCGCTTAGGACCGGTTTTTTGTGAGGCCTTACTAGAGGCCAGGAGAGCAGCGGGGTCGAGCTTTGATCGAAATTAAAGTTAGGTCTAATAATTATTGTCTACACCCACGGTCATCATATTAAAACGATATTAATATTTAAAAAGGTTATTAAAAACACTTCTACCTGTTATTTTTTTTAAAACCCTTAATTACAAACTGACTTCATCTTTGGTCGATCTTCCTATCTGTCAAGAAACAGCCGAAACCAACTTAGTTCACAGTGTCATCAAAATAATTACGCCTATATGTAGTGATTCTACGACAGCAATTATAATAATATGTGTACTGGGATAGCAATATAAAAAAAACTGTTTCATAAAAAACACGCGTAGAGACTAAATGAAAATTCATCATCGATACCCTATTTTGACATTTTACTAAAAATACAATATCTCGTGCTACAAAATATAAATATTTGAAAGTATCAGTAAATTATTTCACAACAACACATTATTGCTAACCCAAGCTCAAAATTACACATCACTCAACCCAGTTTCAGGCACCTTCAATCTTCCTTTCCGCAACCGCTAAATTCGTGGCCCAACATCCAGTCTACCCGAGCGCCGAGGCCGAGAAAAACCTAACATTTGTCACTGCATCGGAATCTGTTGAATTAGACGCTTCAAGGGTTCCCCCGGATGGGAATTTGAGCTTATTTTTTGTTTCTGCTCCATATTATAGAACATTCCAGAACATTCCCAGCGTAATGGCGTTGCTGTATCGCAATAACGTATCTGAAACGACGGTACGATGCTTTTTTTCTCGCTTTACGATTTTTAGTTGATGGCTTGATATGATTCGGTTTAAGGCGGGTATTACTTACGGTTCGGAGTTTCGTTGCTTTCTGAATATTAACTTCGGATTTAGAGGAAAGGGTTCGGAAATTTTAACGGTTTTCGCTTCGATTTATGTTAATATTTTTTTGTTGTTCTATTATTCGTTTCTGTGGATGATTCATTGGGTTTAATGGGTTTATTCGGTACTTTATTTTTTCCTCCTTATGGACAATTAGTAAAAAAAAGGGATAAGTTTAACTTATTACGTGTTTGGAAAGTCAGGGATATTATCTTACCGTGACCAGAATTATAAAAAAAATGTGTCCTCCAGCTCTTTGAAAAGACTTGCGAGGGAGTTTGTTAGGCTTCTTCTTCATCCCTGCTAAAATACTGCTATTATCTAAGAGTGAGCGTTTTGGGAGGTAATTTTGACGTTCGACTAGTTCTGATACTCACTGCCGCACTCAGAGAGCTATAATGATTACTTAGCCCATCACTTAGTAAGGGTTTTGACACTTTTGTCATACAAAAGTATGTCAAAAATTTACTAAGTAACGGCTTAAGTAATCATTAAATATCTCTGAGTACCGCAGTCAGGTTCATTCGACTTAATAATTTTTTTTTACAAATGTTTCTTTTTAATGTTTCTGTAACCTCAATTTAATATGCTAATCCTACTCGTAAACAAACAAACATAAGATAAAACTCTTCAGACTACTCGGTCCTGGGTCCATCAACACGGGACCCTTGACTAAGACGAATGGTGTCTTCCCTTAGACATGGGGAACGTCGAACCAACGCCTGTGACAGCTTACACGTTCGGGAAAAGGATTGTGGCGTGTAGAAATTAATGAGTTGTTGTGTTTCTGTAATATGGGGTAAAATTTATGTAACTAGGTTGTGGAAGTCAGATAGATAATCACTCTCGGCGGCGGCGACCTCTCGCGTCCGGCCCTGGTGCAAGCCATGGTCCAAGGGCCGACTCCCGTCGGGGCTGCAGATTGTTCGCAAGAGATACTGTGGTCTCGGCACAAGGGCTAAGAAGGAACATGGGTGGTTTTTAGAGAAGAGCGCGCAAGAGCGGGAGGGGTTATTTGATGATTTTCCACCAACCAAAAAAAATAAATAAAGATAGTCACTCCATGTTAAATACCAGTACTTTTATTTTTATTTTTTTTTAATTTCTTTTATTTACTATAAGGGGTTTTTATCCACACGGATATGCCAACCCCATCGTACCTTATGAACTAAATATAAACATATATGGGATATTACTATGTATTAGAAGGGAATCACTGATTCGACTTCCTCACTAAGCCACACAACCTCTTTGCAATTGCAGATGTAGGGTTTGCTAAAATGTTTTGTACTAGTCCAACGTCTAGACCCTTTTCCAATGGACCTAGACAGAAACCACAGAACACTACTTGCTACGATCCTTACATACTCCTTTTGCCTCGTCCACATTCATACATCTGGTCATACACGCACGCCGGTTACGAGTACTACGCACCTGTCCTTTCTGAAGAACGGCACCAATAAGATCAGTGTATATCTTTCTAGGGCGTCCCCTTCCGGCGTTACCACTCACATCTACCTTTACCATCAATTCATCTAGTGTGGTTCACCCTTTTTTTTTTTATGGTGGGTGGAAAATCATCAAATGACCCCTCCCGCTCTTGGGCAGAGCGGAAGGGAGTGTCAGACTTCTACTGACTAAAAACCACCCATGTTCCTTCTTAGCCCTTCATGTCGAGGCCGCGGTATCTGCGAACAACCTGCAGTCCCGACGGGCGGCCGGACGGCCCTTGCGGGCCCCTTCCATGTTGCTGACATCTCTTTGAGGTGCGCGTGCAACACGAACGCGCCGTCGACACGGCCTGTCGTCGTCATAAGACGGACGGACGGCGAGCTTACCCATCACTCACCGTCCACAGGCCCGCGTCTACGGTGGCCGGAAGCCATCACGCGGCCCCCGACGCTCGGAACGCCCCCCGCGGCGGCTGGGACGAGAGGGTTCTCTCCCTCTCACGTTTTGCCACTTCCTTCGTTAGCATAACTGCTTCGCAGAAGGAAGCGACGGCGTCCCATTCCTCTTCGCCCCGGACCATGGCATGCACTCTTGTCACAAAGCAGTACTCCTGAACACTGCACGCATAGTTGGGCTGTTCCTCTCAGTGCAGCCCTGACTACCGGTAACTTAGACCTTGTCCTTGTTTTCACATTTCTTATTGTTTTGTATACTTTTGTTTTAAAAATGTATAAATTAAATTCAACTTTATAATAATCTACCGGCAGATATCAGGAACACATCTTCTTTTAACGTATTCAAAGCTAAACTCAAGCAGTACGTCATTGTCAACATAAAATTATTGAGTTAACGGTCTATACCTTTATATTAAGCTAGTCTTTAAACCAACATGTCAACATCGTACCTACCTACATTAAGATAATAAAACTGTTAGCTGCTGGACTACATGTTACCCTAGTTATGTGTTTATTCGTTAAGTGAACAATGTATGTTCTTTTAGAATAAATAAATAATCTTTTAACCCAAATGAATAAAAGAATAACACCAGCCATTATCAACAGATGTATAATTTTCTCAGCATGCATGCTGGTACTGGTCTTACGCAATCTAACAATTAACTGAGCTCCTATTTACTTTAGTAAATGAAAACCTCTCCATAATCCCTAGTAATGAATTAATCAGTAACTTATCCATCAAGCTTATCACCCTCTTTCACAGACAACCGCTTTCATTATAATTACTTTATTTTTAATACCTTTTATAGCACTTTTTACACGAGCCCAAACTTTTGGTAACAAACAAAAGCTTAGTAAAGCTTGTAAAAAGGAAAATTTCGTAATGAGTCGATACTTAAAATGGAATTTAATAAACTAAGTGATGTCTTGCAGGATTTTTTACCTTTTACACTAAGCTGGTAGATTTTTTTCCGTGGTTATACCAAGTTCCAGAGTGTCGTAATCGGTTGTCGTGGTATATGATCCGGAGGAATGAGGTCGTAGTATGGCCATGTGATGCCAAGGAATGAGGTGGTGAGGAGGAGTGGAGGGAGATAAGAGTAGAGGAAGACTAAAAACGGATGGACGGGAAAAGGATGATATGGCAAGAAAGGAGGTGTCTGATGAAATGACGAGTAATAGAGAAGTATGGAAGAAGAAGAAATGCTGCGCCGACCCCAAATTAATGTGGATAAGGGCAAGAGAATGATGTACAAAACTACAAAGTTCCAGGTAAAAATGACGTTGAATTCTTCAACTAGTTCTGGGTATAACATAACACTAAACTAAAATTGGTTAATCAGTTTGGGTGCTACGATGTGTGTGTGGCACACTCCTATAAAACTTCTCTTTTTTCGTCGAGGGCTAAATACTAGCTATCAAAATCAACTTCATTCATAAATAAATTCATTCAAGCACTTACTAAATGGCTGGCTGATAAATCTGCTGCAGTAAACAGAAACACAAAACGAAGTGGGCAAAACGACCAGTCATCCAAAATTAAAATTATTTTCATTTGGCAACATTTTTAATCGGGTCATCATGATAATAAGCAAACTGTTCTATTTAATTGAGTTTCTATTGCTTGTTTTAAAAAACTACTTAAATATTGAAATAAGTTGTAGTACTTAGTTCTACTCTTCGCGGAGAGTTTTCCTTTGAAAAACAATTAATTAAGGCTCCATATTTAATGACCCAAAATCTGGGCTAAGTAATTAGATAAAAAACTACTAGATAAAAGTTGATGTCCCGAGCTATCAATCAATTACACTTTGAGGTTCCTGGGCCCTTTCCAAAATCCACGACAAAAAGTTTTCGAAAGTTTTGTGCCTATCCTTACTTACTCATCATCTACCTAGCCTTTTCCCAACTATGTTGGGTTCGGCTTCCAGTCTAACCGGATGCAGCTGAGTACCAGTATTTTACATGAAGCGACTGCCTATCTGACCTCCACAACCCAGTTAATCTAGGTAATGCGATACTCTTTTGTAGGACTGGATGTCAGAATTTCAGGTCACTACCTGTAACGACTGCCAAAGATCTATATATGGCAGCCGGGACCAACAGCTTAACGTGCTTTCCGAGGCACGGAGGAAACTCGGTATGTCGAGCGGTCACCCATCCACAGACCGACCTAGGCAAGCACAGCTTTACCTAAAGATCGACCCGAGTGGCAGTTCTTCTTAAGCCACGAGCTCCTCTTCTCTCTCTTCTTCTCCTATCCTTACTGACTATATATTCGAATAAGTCGAACATACGGTATAATGGTATGGTACACTTTTATCAAGAATTCTGTTCTCTAAACATTCTATCGTTTACATTTTTCATCAGTTCTGAAAAAACTGCTTTTCCAGTTAAAAGTATATACTTACCTCTTAGAATCCTCTCCTACAGCGACTTTTTGTAGCGATGCTGTTGCGCGTTCGCATCGATACATTCACGATGCGGTCGCTAGCTGTTTGACCTCGCAAAAGTCGCCGTGGGCGAGGGCCCTATGTTAGGGGCTAGAATTTTGTACTGAAAATTCATGGTAAAAGTTTTGTTAAACGATGTCCCTTAGGCTCCTGTGTATTTTTAAAAGAAGATACGACTATACGAAAAGAGGTTAAACTTAAATTCGGCTCATAGCCAGAAGAAAAAGAAATGCTAATAATAATAGCAGGTAATAATAACTATTAACGTTTTCCATGAAACCCCAAAAACTACCGTGATAAAAAAAACATTTCTCGCATAAACGACTATTAAACAATTTGAGTTCCACGAACATTATGCATATTAAATCCGATTCAATTTGCGCGTCACTTCATTAGTGATGGTCGCTTGAAAGTATAACGAACCGTAGTCAGTTTGGAATGTTTTATTATTAATACAGTCATGTTCAGTTTTATTCTAGCATATTTTTATTTACCTCGGTGAGGATATTAACAACTCGAACACTGGCAGGCGCATTTTTTATGTAATTTATTTCATCACCGCTGCTCTTAAAACGGTGAAGGAAAACATCGTGAGGAAACCGACATGCCTTAGGCGCAGGCCACACATAAGTGGCGTCGGGCGCGGACGTGGCGCGGGCGGCTCCCTATTCCAATCAAATTTTATACCAAGTGCATAGAAATAAATCGCAATTTAGGATACACGAAATTTCGTGGCTCGGGGGTGGATATGACGCGCTATTTCGGAACCCGCGTATCCTAAATTGCGCTTTATTTCTATGCACTTGGTATAAAATTTGAATGGAATAGGAAGCCACCCGCGCCATGTCCGCGCCCGACGCCATTTATGTGTGCCCTGCGCCTTAGAACCAAAAAATTACTACTATAGATTACTTCTCCACTTTAGAATCTCTCTTCGAATCTATTTCCTCAGAACACAAACATCTCATAGTCATGGGTGATTTTAATACTGACCTTTTCAAAGATAACCCTAGATCACGTAGGCTGAGTGCGATCCTGGAGTCGTTGAGTCTGTCACTCCTTAAACTTAGTCCAACTCATCATAATGTTGGCTCAAGCGATTCCTGGCTCGACCTTATGCTGGCTTCTTCTGCGGATCTCGTTGCCAACCATGGTCAGATCGCTGCGCCTGGTTTATCCAAACACGATCTGATTTATTTATCCTACAAAATTAAACCCCCTAAGCAGCGGCCTGCCATTGTTTTTATCCGGAATTTTGCGAGATTGGACAAAGATCAACTCAATAGTGATGCACAAGGCCTTGATTGGGTTGATATCGCCCAGTCATTTTCAGTGGATCAGAAAGTGGATATTTTTAATAGATATGTGCTCCAGCTCATTGACACGCATGCGCCACTGAGGGCTGTTCGTGTCAAGCGCCCCCCTGCCCCATGGATAACCCCTGAGGTTCGGAAGGCAATGAGACGACGTGACCGGGCTTTTGGAAGATATAGGCGAGACCGCAGTGGAGAGCACTGGGATCTGTATAAGTTGACTAGAAACCGCTGCAACCAGATGGTAAGAGCATCTAAACGCCGATACATTTGTGAAAATGTCCTCAACTGTTCACCGGCTGATATTTGGAAGTTCCTAAAGTCTCTTGGTATAGCAAAATCACCCTCCAGTGTTGTATCTCTTAATCTGCCTTTAAATGATCTTAATAAACACTTTTCAACATCTTCTACACTTGCGGTTGACGTTAAGAATACAACTATACTTGATATTACTTCCAAGCCAATGTTTCCTCCAGACTCTTTTTCATTCTCCCCCGTGACTAACGCTGAGGTCCTTAAATATTTCAACTCAATTAAATCTAAAGCGGTGGGTTGTGATGGTGTCGGTCGTACCATGTTATCGTTTATGATTGAGAACTTGATTCCAATTATTACCCACATCGTCAATTCATCTCTACAGACTGGTGTATTTCCTGCAATTTGGCGTAAGGCTTACATTATTCCTCTTCCTAAAATTTCCAATCCTAGTTTAGCCAATCACTTCAGGCCAATCTCCATTCTCCCTTTCCTTTCCACAATCCTAGAAGCAATCGCCCTTAATCAAATGTCCACCTACGTTTTTAAAAATAACCTGGTGTCCAGTTTCCAATCCGGGTTTCGGCCTGGTTACAGCACAGCCTCAGCTCTACTTAAAGTCACTGAAGATATTAGGGATGGTCTGGAGAATTCGAGGTTAACGGTCCTGGTTTTAATAGACTTTTCCAATGCTTTTAATACCATTGATCACGACATTCTTCTGGCCATACTGTCACAAATTGGGGTCTCATCGTTGTCACGGGATTGGTTTTCATCTTATCTTCGCGGTCGCCAGCAGGCGGTGCGTGCTGATCAGAATTGCTCTGACTGGTGCGACCTGGTAACTGGTGTTCCACAAGGCGGTATACTCTCTCCTCTCTTATTTTCTTTATTTATAAACTCTCTTACTGCTATCCTCAAATGCTCTTACCATCTGTACGCTGATGACTTGCAACTGTACGCACAATCAGACATTGCCAATCTTGATAATTGCATTTCAACACTCAATGCTGATCTTCGTACTATCTCAGAATGGTCTGGCAAATTTGGGGTGTCTGTTAACGTCGAAAAATGCCAGGCCATCCTCATTGGTAGCTCGTACTATTTGAGGAATGTGAGCACTAGCCAACTTGTGCCACTGATATACGAGAACTCCGTCATTTCTCTTTCACCTCACGTAAAGGACTTGGGTTTTTACATTGACAGCAGTTTGAGTTGGGACAAACACGTCGCTCAGGTGAGTCAGAAAGTCACGTTCTCACTGCGGTCTCTCTATAGATTCAAGCATTTTCTTCCATCTAGCACGAAACTCACTTTGGTTCAGTCCCTTGTGATTCCCATTATTGACTATGCTGATGTTTGTTATTCTGATATATCCCAGGAACTTCTAAATAAATTGGATCGTCTTCTCAATAATTGTATTCGTTTTGTTTTTGGCCTTCGTAAATACGATCATATTTCTTCCTTCCGTTCTCAGCTTAAATGGCTGCCTATTCGACTCAGGAGGTCCCTCAGATCTCTCTGCATGCTTTTCTCGATTATGAACGATCCACGTGCTCCCGTTTACTTAAAATCTTATTTCAAAGTGTTGGGCAGTTGTCATACTCGTAGTCTTCGAGCTTCCAATAACCTCATTCTCCAAATTCCTTCACACCGCACCTGTTTTTTGTCAAATTCTTTCTCTATCTCATCTATAAAGCTCTGGAACGCGCTACCTCTTGGTATTAAAAAAGCTGAAAGCAAATTCACTTTTAAAAGGAAAGTTCGTAGCCACTATTTAAATCAGACCAAATAGCCTTTAATTATTATAAGTCGAGTCATAAGTAATTGCCTGTTAAGTTTTTCGTTTTGTTTTTGGTATTTGTTAAATATTTATTAGTTTATTTTATTTTTATATGTGTATTAGTATTAATATAAGTATATACTTTTTATTCTATTAAAGTTGACATTGTTTTTTTTTTAGTTATTTTGTAACCTACCACAATGTTGTCTTGATTAACCCTAAGGTTGACTGGTAGAGAATGCCTTGTGGCATTAAGTCCGCCTATGTATCATAATTGTGCATAAAGTTTAAATAAATAAATAAATAAAAAATTCGAAGACATGTGACATCTACCAACCCGCACTGGGCCCGCGTGGTGGATCCCTCTCCTAGAGAGGAGGCCTGAGTCCCTGCAGTGGGAACATTATAGGCTAATGATGATGATGATAAACAACTTTGGATGCTTATTTAATAAGATTCATATCAAATTTATAATTGTGGAGTAAAACATCCCACTACCTTAAAACACAATAGGTTTATTTTAAGGCAGTCCGTGAGACTGGAGTATTATTTCCCATGGCATGTGAGTTAGTTCATCATCTGCCTAGCCTTTTCCCAACTATGTTGGTGCCGGCTTGCAGTCTAACCGGATGCAGGTGAATACCAGTATTTTACACGGAGCGACTAGTTTCCTGACCTCCATCCCCCGGTTAGTACTAGCCGAAACGATACCTTTTGGTAAGATTTTTGTCAGACTTAAGATGGCTGAATGGATGTCTGGAGATGTAACATTAATGTCATTTTGGATTCTCAGACGCAATACCTTACAAAACTCAACCAAGTCTAGAGACCAGAATCTTACAGTCGTCCTAACAGAGTTTACGCGTTTGCGACCCATTATAGACCATAGGATATTATTTTGTTTTGACCACTAAACGGATTACCTATTTTTTTTCAATTTAAACATGGACTTGAATGTCATAATAAATTGCTGAAAACCGCTATAAGCTATATTACTATCAATTATTAATAGTTCTTAAATAACATTATTAGAACTTTAATTATGGCCCTATTGAAACTCAAACACCAAAAAAAATTGATTAAAATTATTTCCGTTTCATTTCTGTACTCTGGTATTCATGTGATTCCATTCAATTTCAAATTCATTTATGAATTGTGTGTGTTAAATGATTAATTGAAATTTGTAACGAAAATCGAATAATGAAACGAAAATCCCTACAATGAAAAATTCAAAATTCATCTAGTCGACGTACTTTTGTTGAAGTGTCGTCTAGTTCCATTGGGATTGAAAGTCCATTAGGAATAGGGTAGTTGACAAAAAAATCTAATAAGTCCGTTAGATAGATTTTCAAGAAATATTGGACATGTTTTTTTTACTATTTTTACGTAAACAATAAATGAAGATAGAAAAGTCGCACGACGTCACAGTTTGGTACATTTTTTACCAGAATGTGACGTCACCAGCCCCCACTCACGATCTTGGACACGTGTTATTTTTGTATTTTTTTATTGATTTGATGAAACAAAAAACACGTATCCAATATTTTTCGATAATCTAACTGACGGACTAAACAGAATCATATTTTTTTTAGTCAGTCAACTACTCTATTCTGTTTTTTTTTATGATCTCGCGTCGATCGACCGCACCTGTATTGATTGGTCCATGAATGAGATACTCCCCATTGTATACCGAGTTCCCTACGTGCCGCGGTAAGCTCGTTTAGCCCTTAATCGGTTATTTGTAGATCTTCGATACAGGGGAGGAGTACCAGAGTGGCCCGAAAGTCTGACAACCAGTCATACATGACCCAGCTCTAAATGAGCTGTAGAGGTCATGTAGGCAGATCTAGTTAGACTGGAAGCTGTCCCCGACATAGCTGGAAAAAGGCTAGGCAGATAACGATGATCACCGTTCACCTTTTGCATCTCTAGTACGTAGTAGCAATGAATTACAACATAATAATATACTATTATTTATAATGAAAACGGGATATTTACCATGTTTACTTATTGTTTCGAGTGGCCGATATTTCGGCGCTGCGCGCTGTTACAACGCGGCAGGCAACAGGCGCGGCACCATGATCAGGAAAAACTATATAATAAACTAAATAATAATTTAAAATCTTTTATAATAATAATATAACCAGCAATTCCGTATGGTGTCGGACGTAAAGAATAGCACCATCCCAAATCTACCCGTGGGTGTCGTAAGAGGTGACTAAGGGACTTACTAGAGTATGTCAGCAGCGTTCTCTGTGCCTTTGTAACAACCATACTGCGATCGCCAACCCGCCTGCCAAGCGTGGCGATTATGGCAAATCTCCCCCTCCCCCCCTTCTGGGGGAGGCCTATGTCTTATGGCTGAAATGATGATGACGAACCAGCAATTTGACACAACATAACGTCATATCTCATTCCTTTCCTCCAAAGGGTTAGGCAGAGTTGTAAATTTTATTCAGTAGGTATTACACCCACATTTCGTTAGCTATGTTTTAAGTCCCATGTAATAGGGGGCGAGCCTATTGTCATCAATCTGAGAAAAAGCCCGATGGGAAAATTTAATAACACTTTTCTCGACCTGGGAATTGATTCCAAGACCTCATACTCAGCCAGCCCCCTTGCGACCACTAGACCAACTTATTTTAACCTACTTATTTTTATTCTAGTCAGTTACACAGAATGAAATGTACGAATTTTGATAAGTTAATTGCTAATTAGTATAAAAGTTGAAGCGCCGTTGCTGACATTAACTTCAGAACAGACAAAACAATTATTGTATTAGTAGAAGTTTTCGCAGTATTTGTGTATAAAAGTAAATGTTCGTAGTACAGTCTGTAGTCTGTATCCAGCATTATCTGACCCCCACTTCTCAGGTCAATTTGTCCTCTTCTTCTCTATAAGAGGGGTCAGGTAATGCTGGGTACAGACTGTGCTAACACTTGCCTGGATGTTATGCTGACTTTTCAGTGTTTCTGTTTGACTTCGAGATGTTTGAAAGTTAAATTAATGTTGATAACGTTTGTCTTTTGTGAAAGATTTCAGTCTGTTCTTAGAGCTAGAGATTTATACTTTGTTGTAGATATTATAATATGGTGGGTAATATAAACATAATGTAGGGTTCCGTAGTTGCCCATCAAAATATATGAACTTATTAAACTGATTAACCACCCTGCCTACCTGCCTCCGAACGATGATTTTTATTGTAAAAAATAAAACAAACTTACATTTGCAGTTTTGAGACCTGCGCTCCGATACATTTTGTATAGGAAAATATTTCATACAAGTACATTTTATAAGTTGGACGACTATTACTCGTAAACTTGTAAAGTCTACTTAGCTGTGATAGTTTTCCTTTTATTTTCGTTATATGCTACTAACATGAATTTTTCACACGCCCAAACACAACCCGCATAGGTGGTTTAGGGCTTGTTTACGGAGAGGCGAGGCGTCGCGCGGCGCGTGCGGCGGCGCGGCCTGCACTAAATTCAAACATATGGCGTTGTATGAGTGCGTTTACGGAGAAGCGATTATATATCGAAAAATATTGTTAGATTTTACTTTGAAATCGATTATCCGGATTTTCGATTATACGGACTACCCTAACTAACTTTGGTTTTAATTAATTCGGATAAACGGATTCTACTGTATTTGACACAGATTGTCATACGGATTGTCATTTAAATCACATCTACTTACCATCCATATGCCTTAAAGAGTCGCCGCGGGCGCCGCGGCGGGCACCGTCACGCGTCCCGCCCCGCGTCTCTATGAACAACATCGTATATTGCCATGCGTTTGTGTTTACGCGTGCGATGATATCTGTTGCTGCACGCGCCGCTTCTCCGTAAACACAAAAAATCTCTCGCGCGCGAGACGCCACGCCGCCGCACGCGCCGGCCGACGCCCCGCGTGTCCATAAACAAGCACTTAGGTTGCCAGGTTGCCACACTTGAGTCTAACAAAAATTTTCACTTTAAAGCTTAATATTTCACAAACGAATCCCTGAATAAAAAAACTGTTTGAGCAAACGAGCAATATTTTTTGAAGACCTATCCATCGACATCCCACACAATGAACTTCGCGAGAAAAAAAAATCATCCCCTTTTAAATGTGAAGGTAGGTACTAAAAATTACCTAAAACTAATAATTTTCAATATTTTACTTAAGCACTTTGTCGGCGTAACTCACTTGTATATTCATGCCATGTTACAGCTTTCTAGGTAAAACGCGGTAATGTCACGGACTTCTGATTGGAATTGAAAAAATATTTTTATGATGGATAGTCGATTAAATTAAAGTTGTGCGGGCCTAGTTTTTTATATAGATAACATTAGGGCTTTTATTATAATTCACCTCCCGCACTGCAGAAACTTTGTTTGGTGTAAAATCGCCGATAATTCCAATCTCTGTTTGCGAGCAATTCACGTCTAGATTCTGGGTCAAAACAGCCACCAATGATTCCTCACTGTGATTCTTCGATGCCGGAGATCACAATACACATGAAAGAGGTTCGTAAAGTACTTCAGAGCCTAGACGTGAATAAGGCTAGTGGTCCGGACGGCATACCGGCAAGGGTCTTAAGGAACTGTGCGCCTGAGTTGTCTCCAGTGTTGACACGCTTGTACCGCCTCTCTCTAAAAACCAGAACGGTGCCGGAATCCTGGAAGGTTGCTAATGTACAACCAGTACCCAAGAAGGGTAGTCGTGCCGACCCCTGTAACTATCGACCAATCGCCATCACCTCCATACTTTGTAAAGTAATGGAAAGGGTACTCAACGGTAAGCTGCTGGCGCACCTTGAAGTAAACGACCTACTCAGCGACCGTCAGTATGGTTTTCGCCGGGGGCGGTCAACTGGGGATCTTCTGGTGTTTGCTACGCACTGCTGGGGCGAGGCCATCGAGAAACACGGCGAAGCTCTTGCCGTGTCGCTGGACATCTCGAAGGCTTTCGACAGGGTATGGCACGCAAGTTTGTTGAGCAAACTTCCAGCATACGGCATTCCCGCTGACTTTTGCTGCTGGATATCTGACTTCCTGAGTGAACGGTCGATCCGAGTGGTCATTGATGGCTGCTCCTCCGACCTTATGGCTATCCATGCCGGAGTTCCTCAGGGGTCTGTTCTCTCCGCGACACTTTTCCTGCTACACATCAATGACCTCCTTGTTCCTGGTATTGTTGGGTACGCGGATGACAGCACTGTCATGGAGAGCTATACATCTAGTGCAAAAGCCGGCGGTGATGAAGTACGTTCATTGAGAGAGGCCATGGTAGAGCGCACGAATTCAGCCTTAAGTCTTGTCTCCAAGTGGGGTGACGAGAATCTGGTTGATTTCAACGCCACCAAAACGCAAGTGTGTCTGTTCACCGCCAAAAGGAGTCCGTTTGATCTGGCCCCTACTTTCCGGAGTGCATCTGTACAAGTCACGGACAGTCTCGAGCTCCTTGGCACGAAGTTGAGCGCAAATCTGAACTTCGGCGCCTACATTGAGTCAAAAGCTCAAACTGCGGCAAAAAAGCTGGGCATCCTAAACAAGGTTAAGCGATACTTCAAGCCTGGACAGCTTTCAATATTATATAAAGCTCAAGTCCGGTCCGGCATGGAGTATTGCTGTCACCTTTGGGATGGCTCAGCCAAATACCAACTTGCCACACTCGACTCTGTAGAGCGCAGAGCCAGGAGACTAATTGGTGACGCTAAGCTGGTTGCCAAGCTACATAGCCTGGCCCACCGCCGCAAAGTCGCTTGTCTGTCGGTCTTCTACAGACTGTACTTCGGAGAGTGTGCGCAGGAACTCCACGGGCTGATTCCACCATCTCCCTTCTTCCATCGGGAGACTAGGCGTACTGCAGGTTATCACCCATACCTAGTCGATGTTCCACACATTCGAACGAAGCGCTTTGCTAAGTCCTTTATTATGCGCACAGCCAAGGAGTGGAACTCCCTGCCTGCGTCGGTTTTCCCGAGTTCATATAACCCTAATCTATTTAAGTCGCGAGTAAATAGGCTTCTTCTGGGTAAGCTCGTTCCATCGTCGACCTCATCTTTGCCCTTAGGGTAAGATTGAGGTCAAGAGCAAGCCCATTATAAATAAAAAAAAAAAAAAAAAAAACCCAATAATTCTTGTCCACTTGCATGGCCACATAAGATATATTATTTCGCATTTGTCTTTGTCGCTTTGTCTTGATTTCCAGGTAGATCCCATCTAATCTACAGTAATTAAGTCTGTGGCGTATCGGTGATTTAGTTCCGATACTACGCCGCGCGCCTATTATTAATCTTCCGGCAGATTGAAGACGGAATTGAGACGTTCTGTGGTTCAGGAGCTTCAAATAACTAGTGCTACAGGACTATGGACATAGATTCGTGTTTGCAAACACTAATAATATAGTAGTAATATCAACCAGAGACTGTCTTGTCGAACGCCAAAGGCATTGAACAAAGGGATATTGAGATGCTTTGATATATGAACGTGTGTTGCGTAATTCGGAGTTTACATTGTAAGCATCTAACACTAATAAGATATTTGTAGCATTTTCAGCGCTTTAACAGTGATGTGGGGATGATGACATGATGCCACAGGACGCTGTTGGGTTGGTGTCGATTCGTGAAAAAAAAAAAAAAAAAATTTAAAAACAAAATGGCGTATTAGTTCCTTCCGTGTCAGTGCACCCAATAATCAATGTGTGAAGAAAAGTGGACAACATCATACTTTATAATCAATTATAATCAGCCTATAATGTTTCCACTGCTGGGACACAGGCCTCCTCTCTATGACAAGGAATGAGGTATAAGTCACAAGTCTTCGATTTTCTGGTGCTAGGACATGGCGATGTTTTCCTTCACCGTTTGATATCAACAGTAAACATAAATAATGTTGTACCTGTTCCACGAATAAGGTTTGAAATGAACTTTTACAATCACCATGTTCCTTTCAGATCTCCATAGAAAAGGTTGAAAAGTTTAATGAAACCTATTTCGATATCGAACTTGTACAATTAAGCAGATCTGTTCAACCTTCCAACCTACGCAATTACAGGCACAAAATTTCAATTTCAACATAAATAATAACACGACAACCAATCATTTGAAATTGGACCTTCTAACTCGGTGCGAAGTAACATTTTTCATTGGAACTGTTATAAATTCTGTGCCAAAGTTATTGTAGCCGTTTGTTTATAAAACAAACAAAAGCGGGAACTTATCGGGAATAAATGAGAGCAATCGGTTAAACTGTGATCGTAAACAAGGTGGGTTCGTAACTCGAGTGTGGGGTGCTCGGGTACCCAGGAACTTGCTTTGTAAATTAAAAATTGTAGTAAATTGGTTTTGTGAGTTGTGTGTCGCCTACGTTTCTTTGTTTTGTGGAGCGAGCGATTGTGCAAAGGTTTCGAGTGCTTTGTGTGTGAACGTAGACTTATTTGTGCACGTATTCCGAGGCGTTCGATGTTTCCTTTGTGAGAGGCCATCGAATTATTTGACTAATTGTCAAATAACAGCTGGGTTTGACGTTTTAGTATTCCGATGTTTGGCAGTGCCGTAGTGCTTATTATTTTCGAAATTCTGTTTTGATGTCACAAGCATTGGTATACCATACATCGACACACTTTGCACAGATAGATTTTATATAAAATTCATCAAGATACAACAAAGGGGTTTGAACTTTTTTGTATGGAAGCTGGCATATCGACCCACCGCCATTTTGATTTTTTTTTCGAAATCGCGTCCCACGATGAAAGTGGTATGTATGGATAGAAGACATATAAACGATCAAAACATGTCATGGACCATGGTACCTCAAAGTGTCACGTTATCGAGATATTTGAAGGTAAAGATCGACATATGAGTACAATGACCACACAAAAATAGACCTTTTACGTGTCTATAGGCGTTGATTATTATTATTACTGTTTATTGAAAGAAAGTTTGAATTGAAAGACATTACATACTACTAGGAGCACGAAAAAACTATTATTTGACATAACATAGCGTTTTATTGCGATGCGAGGCAATTTTCTCGTGCGTATAATAATAATCAACCTGTAAACTATTATTTAGATACAATTTAACGCCTATACACGTAGTAAGGCTATTTAAAAAAATATTTAATGATTGTCGTTGTACTCATTTGTCGATCTTTACCTTCAAATATCTCGGTAATGTGACACTTTGGGGTACCGTGTTACTGGACATTTTTTGTTCGTCTAAATGGCTTCTATCCATACATACTATTTTTTTTCGTAAGCCGCGATTTCGAAAAAATAAACAAAATGGCGGCCAGGTTGATATGCCACATCCCTTTTGTTGAAAACCTATTTTAGTAGTAAATTCACACAAAATAATAAAATGATGGATACTGCTAGATTATCGTATAACTACCTCACTTGCGGCTCGGGTGTGAATTCCCCCTCGACTGCAATCACAAATTCCTTATTCACTATGATTTCCAATATCAACCACACTCCGTACTCCACCCACACCTTCAATCATAACCTTCCATGTTCAAAAAACAAGGAGGCATCCTCGACCCTTACAAGTGTCAAGTAGATCCGGAAACTTCGAAGATTATCGCTGGCGAACTTTTTGAAACTTTTAATAATGTAAGTGAAAAAAAAAAACTTGGGCAATAATTCAAGTGCTGTGGTACAGGTGTTTGTAACGGCCCCCAAATGATTCAGTCGTGAACTTGTAAAGTGTTCAAATTTTTCTACTTGAACTTTTTAAGGCTTTATTAGGTGAAAAGGTCTTCAATAATTGGTTTTGTTGTGCTTTGTTTTAATGCGTCCAGCAGGGCTATTGCGTATCTTTTTAAATGTCAGTGGCTATCATAGTCTCCATCGATTAACTGTCAAATGGTTATGGTTTGGTACAAAATGGAACCATTTGACAGTTAATCGATGGGCACTATGATAACCACTGACATTTAAAAAGATACGCAATAGCCCTGTAGGTCGGAACCTATGGGTCGAACATTTTTATTTTTCGTTATTAAAGAATACATGTTAATCGTGAGGAAACCGGCATGTCTTAGAACCAAAAAGTTCGAAGACATGTGATATCTACTAACCCGCACTGGGCCCGCGTGGTGAATTATCCCTCTCCTAGAGAGGAGGCCGGAGTCCCGGCAATGGGAACATTATAGGCTGATGATGATGATGATGACAGTAGTTAACAGACCAATATGTTAGCATTGGTCCAGAAAAGAGTGGCTTCCTAGTACATGAAACCATCCAATTTTTTCCTTTACCAGCATCCTCGAATTGGTTGTTTTCTTCCACTTGGGTTCACTTTTCAATACAAAGGTGTTATGCAATATAAAACATACATTCATAATTTGAAAATCGAAATCACTGGCAAATATTGCCATTTCAAGCCCAAAAAACCCTCAACTTGGCAACAGTTCGAGGGTGAATTATAAAAAACAACCGTTTCCGTGTTACTTCCCTGGCTTCCTTCCATTTCCATTAGTAGATGTTTAGCCAAAGTGTTTCCCAAACTTGCTGCCATTAGGAACAGTCCTTTTTGTCTTTGCCTCCAAAACTTTTTTTTCATTTGCTGGATCCCCCTCTTTGGCTGTTAAGTGGATTTTTTCTTGCGCAAGTTGAGGAATGACTAGCAAATAAGTTTTAGTGGTAATTACTATATCGCTGTGATTGTTTTTAAGACATGTTTTTAGGGCCAGATATATTAGAATTCCTGTTTTCCCATTAATTATTAAGAAAAGGATAACAATCTAGATTTTAGCTAGATGATTCAGAAAATGTTTCTGCTTGAAGTTTGTGTTCGCCAGTGTGTAGGATTTTAAGGAATCTGTCAGATTCATCTTGGCTAAATCACGACCATTTGTAAATACAAAACTGCCTTTATATCTTTAAAAAATGTACATGTGAATGCTAGACTGTATACGTTTACAGCGTTTAACACATTAGATGGGTGGGTTATGAAACCAGACATAATAATATAAAAAATTACACCAAACCACTTGGGCATTTATTGCAAGGTTGTGAGGCTAGGCTAGCAAAGGGCTTAAAATATAGCATACATTAAAGATAAGCAAAAGAGTAGGTACCAAGTACCAAGAAAACTTGCAAAATACAAAAACACAGTTTCCTTTCCAAGCGAAACAACAATTTATGTCAAAATTATCTGGTCGACCTCCACAAGGTGCTCTTTGTGCCTAAAATGTAATAGTTTCCCTTCTAACGATAGGCCGGCTCAAAGACCGAGCTGTTTACCCGGCTACCTACCCCCCGTCCCGCCATTTTAACGTTATAATACCCTTTATAATTCAGCCGTTAGGTGCTAGTCTTTTATTCATCAGGCGACTAGCCTACCCGGTTAGGGCCGTATGTCTTAATATTGTCTCCAAATACGGGATAAAGGTTACATCGTCTTATCTTATTATGTTTCTAGGAACTGGACAATTTTTTTTTCAGCAAAAACGGTGTAACTAGAGTTTGTGACATAGGGTTTTATCACGAGACCAATGGGCTACCATGGTGTCATAAAGCAGTTTAGTAGGTTTTATTGTCCTTCTAGTGTGAGAAAGTGACAGTAGGTACACTGGGATAAAATTAAAATAATAACTGCGGCTTTAAGACGTCATGGTAAGATTCTAAAATAATTCGGCCTTTTCACATGCAGAATTCATTACAATAGTTTCATAAGTCATTTATTTCGGAACAATATACATTGTGTAGAAATTTGTAAAATCAAAAATTGAAATAAAACAGTAAGTACCTACTATTAAAACATTACAATCAGAAACATGTCTAAACAAGATAACACAAAACCAATCATATTAATTTATTTAGAAATAACAGACTAATTCCTATCAATAATACATTCCGCTTAAAATCAATAATAATAATACAAAAAACCGGCCAAGAGCGTGTCGGGCCACGTTCAGTGTAGGGTTCCGTAGATAATAAAATATTATGTAAACGAAGTTAAAAAAAAAATACTGGCAAATGAAACTTGACCTCTGGATTGTATAGGCGCTCATACGATTCAGGGACCAAATTATATTGGTTAACTGCAGTTTCCATCTGTTGTTTCCATCCAAGTTCAAAATAATTTTCCTAGAAAGTCCTTATAAAGTTCTACTTTTCAGATTTTTTTCGTATTTTCTAAACTTATGGTTCAAAAGTTAGAGGGGGGGGACACTTTGTTTTTTACTTTTGGAGCGATTATTTCCGAAATTATTGACATTATCAAAAAATGATTTTAGTAAACCCCTATTCATTTTTAAATACCTTTCCAACAATATATCACACATTAGGGTTAAAATTAAAAAAAAAAAACACTTCCCACTTTACATATAGGGGGGCTACCCTAATAAAACATTTTTTTCCAATTTTTATTTTAGCACTTTGTCGGCGTGATTGATACACATACTGGTCCCAAATTTCTTTCGCTTTCTTTAGCTTTCTAGTGCTAACGGTCACAGAGATTAAGCGAGGACGGACAGACGGACAGACAGACAGACAGACAGACAGACAGACATGGCGAAACTATAAGGGTTCCTAGTTGACTACGGAACCCTAAAAAGAAAACAATTTCCACAAAACAAAAGGAAAAACGAAAATCTAATTGTTGTAAAAAGATTGAAAATAGTAGTACTTATGTCATCTTATTTTTTGTGAATAATCAATAAAAATAAATGTCAAATAAAAATTCATTCAAATTCGTCAATCCCACCATTTATTATTACAAAAGTTGTACCGATTGGGTACCTATTATGTAGTTTTTATCTTGGATGGAGGATATACTAATCTGCTTACAATGCAAAATGGAATTTCTCAGTAGCAGCCACCGACATTAAGTTTGTGAAAAGTTGTTAGCAAAAGGCTCAACCCCAAGCGCGACTGCTGAGTATGAGGTCCTTGGTTCGATTCCCGGGTCGGGCAAAGTGTTATTGGCTTTTTCCATCAGGAATTTATCAGTAACAGCTACGGAGTCTGGATTTGTGCCCGGTTGATGGCAATAGGCTCGCCCCCTATTACATGGGACTTAAACATAACTGGTGAAATGTGGGTGTACTATTAGGTACACCTCTGCCTAACCTTTTGGGGATTACAGGCGTGATGTTATGTTATGTAATAGTTCTGACTTTTGTATCATCATTATATTATTATCATTGATAAAAAGTCACTTTGCCCTTAGCTCAGTTTTCTTTCAAAATACCTGTATGTTTATTTTCGTTTTAACTAGCTAGTTAGGAAAAACATACCTAAATAATATAGACAAACGTTACAAATTGGGCTATATTTTTTATTCCTTTGCCATTTTTATAGAACCCTCCTTCGTTTTGTTTCTTTAATTTTTTTCCTTCCATAACGTAATTAATTCACAAATAGAATTTTCATTACTTTGTAAAAAGAACATTTGAGTTATTACTTTTCTTATTCGTTTGGCCGAATCTTGACTTTTAAATAGTTTTTTTTGTGGAATAAATTAGAGCTATCAAGTTCTACCTATGGTTTTCCAGTTTTGTTTGAATCGCATTCATGTTACTGTTGAATATCTTTTTAGTATTAAAGTTTTCTTGCAAGTTTGAAGGTATATATTATGCATTGCATAAACAGCCTTTAATATTGTCACTACTGGGACACAGGCCTCTTCTCTTTGAGAGGGAATGGGATATAATCCACCACGTGGACCAAGTACGGGTTGGAAGAAATCTCGTGTTTTCGAATGTTTGGTTTCTTGGAAATGTTGGTTCCCGGGATCACGATGTTTTCCTTAAGGTGGCAAAATCCTATTTTTGATCTTTTACAATTTGTAATCTACTATCTTACGTGTTTCCTCTTTTACCGCAGGTTGCTTTATTCACGATTTATACTATGTATTAGTATGTTTCTCGCCAGACAATCTATATTCTAAACAACTATTTATCAAATCAAACCTCCAAAGTTCTAAGCGACGTACCTAAGCGACATACCTAAGTCAATGTTCCACGCAAGGAAGAAGAGTAATGAGCGGAGATTCCTGCGTTTACGTCGCCACATAACCTGGAACAATAACATCGCATGATTTATGTGCAGCTTCAGTAGTACTGTAGTACTGCCTCCGCATTGGGTGATAGAGAACATACTTAGGTAACGCTATGCCAAGGATGAGGTATATTGTTGTTTATATTAGGTACTACTTACTGAAGCGCGTTTCTTTGAATTATAATATATTATATTATAGCATAATATATTATAGCATTTTTGTACTGATATTTTTCGTCAACTACACTTGGGAGCAAATAAATCGAGCCACTACCTTTTTTCACGTAAAATGGTAAATATTTTTGGTAATATGGAACGTATCAATTCGAACTATATATCGCCTAAAAGTTTAGTTAATAACCTTTACAATGAGGGTAAATTATTGAATAATAACCTTATTGAATGATAAATTATTGGCTCTGCAAGAAAAATGGTAATTTTGATAGAAAATTTAGTAGGGCTAAAACAGTCCATAAAAACAATAAAAAACAAAATTATTGCAAAAAAAATATTCTTAATAACTGGTATTACCCCCTCGTGCCCTGATACATTCTTGTAGCCTATTAGTCATCGATCTGATCAGCGTTACGATGACATATTGTGGTATGTTCTCCCACTCTTCAAGCACAGCGACTTTAAGCTCGGGAATGGATGAAACAGCGGGAACCCTGGCTCGGACTCTCCGTTTTAGCTCGTCCCATAGGTGTTCGATCGGGTTCAAATCGGGACTTCGTGCTGGCCATACCATTTGTTGAATCCCGATCGCAGACAAGTATTCCGTAACGATCTGCGCGGTATGAGGTCTCGCATTGTCATGCATAAACAAGAAATTTTCTCCGACAAAACCAGCATACGGCATTACGTGGTTTTCAAGAATGTCAGTTATGTATCGGTCAGCTGTTAATCCACGTCTACCACTGCCATCGTTGGCGGGGTCGACGAAGACAAGTTCCGTTTTTCCGTCTAGAGAAATTCCTCCCCACACCATACAAGAACCACCACCAAAACTCACAGTTTCTCGAATGCAACATTGGGCAAATCTTTCACCAGGACGTCTATACACTCGGTTTCTCCCGTCATTGCTAAAAAGACAGATTCTTGACTCGTCAGAAAACAAAACTGACCTCCAGTCTTCTAACGTCCAATTAATGTGTTCTCGAGCAAACTCCAAGCGAGATCGGCGATGAGCTACAGTCAATTTTGGGCCAGTTGCTGGTTTGTGTGATGTTAAATTTCGTTCTTTTAGTCTTCGTCTCACTGTCCACCTACTGATTGAGACTCCTCGAACGTCACGTAACGCTTGCTGTAGCTGAACAGCATTAAGTCCACGGTCGCGCAACGAATTGGTTGTAATAAAGCGGTCGTCACGTTCTGTTGTTGCCCGTGGTCGGCCAGTTCCAGGTCGCCGAACAAAAGCACCAGTCTCCAGATACCTGCGGTATACCCGCTGTACCTTTGAACGACTCAAATGAAGTCTGCGTGCCACTTCACGTTGTCCGTGTCCAACCTCAAGTAAAGCTACAACTTGGGCAGCTTCCGTCGGTGTAGTATCCATTTTATCAGGTTATTTTGATTACACAGACACAGATAAAGACAACAATAACAAGTAATATGGGTATGATTAACAAAAACCTCAAATTTAATCTTTTCTTAACAGAGTACAATAAAAATGTCATAAGCAAATTAAATGCGATAATTTTATTCTACCCTTTAAACTTTAATTTAAATAAAAAAAAAATGAAATTTTGACAACTAACTACCCTCTTTGTAAAGGTTATTAAATACCCTTTTAGGCGATATATGTTTCGAATCGATGCGTTCCATAATACCAAAAATAATTACCATAATGCGTGAAAAAGGAAGTGGCTCGATTTATTTGCTCCCAAGTGTATTCAAGAAAAGATGATCTTACAATGTCTATTGTAATTAAAAGTTGTTTTGTTTCATGTTAAAAGTTTCACGATGGTCGTGTTTTCAAATTAAATTAGTGACAAAACAAAACACAAAAGACTAAAAACTAATACTTATTTTTACTTGGTATATATTGTCCGTCTTTGAATCAGCACTCCTCCATTTTATAATACGAGGAACAAAATCGGTCAAAACGTGTGACATAACTAAGTTTCTGTCACACAGCGCAGTGCATACTAAACATCGAACGTATATATTACTATACTAGCTGTTCCCGGCATGCGTTGCAATGCCCTTTTTAGGGTTCCGTAGTCAACTAGGAACCCTTATAGTTTCGCCATGTCTGTCTGTCTGTCTGTCTGTCCGTCCTCGCTTAATCTCTGTGACCGTTAGCACTAGAAAGCTGAAATTTGGGACCAATATGTGTATCAATCACGCCGACAAAGTGCTAAAATAAAAATTGGAAAAAAATGTTTTATTAGGGTAGCCCCCCTATATGTAAAGTGGGAAGTGTTTTTTTTTTTAATTTTAACCCTAATGTGTGATATATTGTTGGAAAGGTATTTAAAAATGAATAGGGGTTTACTAAAATCATTTTTTGATAATGTCAATAATTTCGGAAATAATCGCTCCAAAAGTAAAAAACAAAGCGTCCCCCCCCCTCTAACTTTTGAACCATAAGTTTAGAAAATACGAAAAAAATCTGAAAAGTAGAACTTTATAAGGACTTTCTAGGAAAATTATTTTGAACTTGGATGGAAACAACAGATGGAAACTGCAGCTAACCAATATAATTTGGTCCCTGAATCGTATGAGCGCCTATACAATCCAGAGGTCAAGTTTCATTTGCCCGTATTTTTTTTTTAACTTCGTTTACATAATATTTTATTATCTACGGAACCCTACACTGAGCGTGGCCCGACACGCTCTTGGCCGGTTTTTTCCTACCTACTACCTGCCTGTGTACCAACTACCTACCTACCTACTACCTCCTAGCCTACCTACCTACTACCCTACCTACCTCCCTACTACCCTACCTACCTACTACCCTACCTACCTACTACCCTACCTACCTACTACCCGACCCACCTACTACCCTACCTACTCTACTATCCTACTTACTACCCTACCTACTACTCTACCTACTACCCTGCCTACCTACCTACCACTTTCTCAAAACCTCCTTTTAAACCTTCCCTGGACTTTCACAAATAATTCAACACTATAATTAGCCAAATCGGTCCAGCCGTTCTCGAGTTTTAGCGAGACTAACGAACAGCTATTCATTTTTATATATGTAATATAGCTGTACCCCGCGTGCGTTGCAATGCCCTTTTACCTGCCTACGTACCAACTACCTACCACCTACCTATTACCTACCTACCTACATACTACTAATTTCTCACCTTTTCTGGACTGCCACAAATGTTTCAAAACCAAAATTAGACAAATCGGTCTAGCCGTTCTCTAGTTTTAGCGCGACTAACTAACAGCAATTAATTTTTATATTATACGCAAACACCATTTGAAAAATCATTTTTCTATTGGGAAAGAAACAGTAATTATTTGTGATTATTGTGATAATGTCGTATGGTCTGTTTGAAGTTGTCATTCGTTGACTGAACAACTGAACGTCACTCAATTGTTTTGCCTTCCCGGAACCTCTCCACTAACACTTGAACTTTATGGGTACGGTATTAAAGCTCAAATTGATTTTACGTTTTAGTTAGAAAACGTTTGTATGGGAAAAAGAAAAGGGCTGTTTTTAGGGCTTTTCCGGCCATTATTCGATTTTTTCTCGCCGTAAGAACCATCCTTGAACTTCAACGAACATTTAAAAAAAAAAATCAGCCAAATCGGTCAAGCCGTTTTCATGCCAAGTCGTGACAACGGAAAACGGGTTTCATTTTTATATATATAGATATATAATAATATATAAAAGTGTCTTATATTTGTCGCCATTTGAACGTAGTTATTTATACAATAGTCATCCGTCGTTCCGTATGGTGTCGGACGTAAAGAATAGCACCATCCCATATCTTCCCGTGGGTGACGTAAGAGGCGACTATGTGACTTACCAGAGAATGGGCAGCAGCGTTCTCTGTACCTTCGTAATAACCATACTGCGATCGCCAACCCGCCTGCCAAGCGTGACGATTATGGCAAATCCCCCCCTCTGGGGGAGGCCTATGTCCAGCAGTGAAGATGATGATTTATACAACCGTCTGTGTAAGTTTAGAAATAAAAAAGGAAGATAGATACTTATTTGTGTTTTGTGAGGCTGCCACTCCATTTCTAGTCTAGTCTCTTTAAAATAAAATGCAACTAAGTGACTGAAATAATTACTTAAATCACCAGCGTTTGGGCAGAATTGTCAAGGAAGAAAAACTGGCAAACTATAAATAGTGCGGTTGTTTCCTTTGGTGTTTGATAATGATGGCAGAAATTGGTAAACATTTGTAAAAATATTTCTGTAAATTGTATTAAAAAAACAAGATGGCGTGTTATAATTCTGATTATAAATCTAAACGCCATAAGATCCATCCCCCTTTGCAAACGTTGTCCAGTTTACCAATATTATTTTAATGTAAATCTTCATACATGAATCACGTGACGTAAGCTAAATCTGTAGCTTCTATCTGTACCAAAGACTGTCAAACACGTGTCGTCGTTAAACGACAGTTAATCTTAGTTTAACGCGAGCGTGCCCTCGATGCTGGTATAATTACAAGTCATGCACTTGCATAAATGTGGCGTATTTGCCTCATCTCGTGATGAACCAGCTGCTTTTGGTTTTTGGGAACTTTTCGCTGGAATGTAGATTAGTATTTTAACGTTAAATAGGAGTTCCTAGAATTTTTCGGGTCGGTCTTTAAGTTAATCCGTGCTTACCTATGTTGGTCCGTTGGTCGACGGTTCTGCCTGTCTGACGTCCACATTAAGGGGATGAAAACGCATATTTATTTTTTATGTTTGCGCATGTTTGTTACAACCACAGTCACAAAATTATACAATTTAATTACATTCAAATACTATTAGCCAATAACATTAATTAGGTATAAACAGATTAAATGCGACGGCACGGTTGGCGCAGTGGTTAAGCAATTGGACTGCTGCGCTGCGTGTCGCGGGTTCGATCCCCGCACGGAACAAATATTTGTATGGCCTGCAGATAGTTGTTTCGGGTCTGGGTATTTGTGTATATGACTTTATATGTTTGTGAACGCACCCACGATACAGGAGAAAATCCTAGAGTGGGGCAACGCTTTATAAAAAAAAAGTAAAAAATACCAGTGGGTAACATATTTTTTTAATTGCAAAACGAAATACAATGGCATTCAAAACAATAGGTAAAATTTACAAAACATTTCCATTTTGAAAACTTATTTCATCACAATTAATCACAAAACGAAAATGATTCCACTGAAAGCTGTCTAGCCCTCATTCCACTGATTTACGTGCCAATATCGTATATCGTTTCTTAGACGCCGAAATAACTGAATAATTAGTCGAAAACACCCGCGGCGCTAAAAGCAAATAAGTTTTGTAATAAATTATAATAAAAGTGTAACCTGAAACTCCATTATTCAGCCGTAGAGCAGTATCTGGCTGATAAAGGCGAGCCCAGATAAAGCCACTTTTAAATGAATAATCTTTTGTTTGGGGTAAAAATTATAATTGAATTTACAGGTTTAACGTGACTTACCTTGGTTTTCTTTTTCTTTTGTAAATAAGATTGAAGTGAGATTAGGTGGGTCATGTCTGTAAAATACATCAGGAATGATGCAGTACTCGTAGGTGTCAGAAGACGGGCCACATCGCTGAGAGGGGCCTACAAAACGCTAACGTGACGATTTAGAGGTATTTCTGACTGAAAACTACATAGAGAGAAGAATGCAACGTTGTGGTAGACACCATTGCCAAAAATAAATTTAACGAAAAACGGACATCAGCAACCCTTACATGCCATGGCAGATGTGCATTTACACAGAAATATTTCATCAAAACACATAAAAAAACATAAAGTCTGTAACCCCCGAAGGGTTAGGCAGAGGCGTACCTAATAGTACACTCACATTTGGCCAGTTATGTTTAAGTCCCATGTAATAGAGGGCGAGCCTATTGCCATCAACCAGGCACAAATCCAGACTCCGTAGCTGTTACTGATAAATTCCTGATGGAAAAAGCCAATAACACTTTGCCCGACCCGGGAATCAAACATAGGACCTCATGCTCAGCAGTCGCACTTGCGACCACTAGACCAACGAGGCATCATAAGGAAAATAATAACTTGTAACGCCTACCCCATTAAAAAAATTAACACCTAACATAACCGTTTACGAGCCCCTTTAAAGCTCTTAAAATAACATGACTTTTTAAGAAGGCTTAAGATGTAAACTCAACATTAAGATTTCACCAAGACTTATTAGCTAAAAGCGTCAGGTAATTAAAATTATTTATTATACTTTCAACAAGGCGTCGTCGCCTTCGTCTTAACGAATTGATCATCTGGCCCTTCTTTATCCTTGGAATAATAATACTTTGGTTGTATTTTCCTGCCTATTGCTGTGCAGCGCATAATCTCATAATTTACCGCGCAAATGTATGCGTCTAACCTTGTCGTTCACGAATAACATTCCGAACTCTTGTAACTAATAAGTGTGAACGTGTCAACTTGTGTATACTGTGAATAAACAATTTTGTCAACCTAACGGCTCATTTACGGAGACGCGGGGCGTCGCGCGGCGCGTGCAGAAGGCTCGTCTCGAGTTCGGGAGGTACCTGCACCGAATCAGGAAACGCCCGTATGTCACCATTGTGAGGATCGGCCGGAGGACACGGTGGAGCACACCGTGGAGGTTTGCCCCGCTTGGGCGGAGCCCCGCCGTGTTCTCGTAGCGGCGGTCGGCGGCGGCGGCCTCTCGCGTCCGGCCCTGGTGCAAGCCATGGTCCGGAGCGAGGAGGAATGGGACGCCGTCGCCTCCTTCTGCGAAGCAGTTATCCTAGCGAAGGAGGTGGCGGAACGTGAGAGGGAGAGAACCTCTCGTCCCAGCTGCCGCGGGAGGCGCTCCGGGCGTCGGGGGCCACGTAATGGCTTCCGGCCACCGTAGACGCGGGCCGTGTCGACGGCGCGTTCGTGTTCCACGCGCGCCTCAAAGAGATGTCAGCAACAAGGAAGGGGCCCGCAAGGGCCGACGCCCGTCGGGGCTTCGGATTGTTAGCAAGAGATACCGCGGCCTCGACATGAAGGGCTAAGAAGGAACATGGGTGGTTTTTAGTCAGTAGAAGTCTGACACTCCCTTTCGCTCTGCCCAAGAGCGGGAGGGGTTATTTGATGATTTCCTACCACCAAAAAAAAAAAAAAAGGCTCGTCCCGAGCTTTTTTATTTATTTACTGAGAGGCGCGTCCACTGCAACGAATGCTGCATTATAAAATAACGAGCGAAAAATCGGTTCTCGTAAAATCGACGTTTGAAATCGTTAACATTTTCTTACATCGCCATGTGTTTGAATTAAAAACGCACAACGCGCCGCTCGACGCCCCGCGTGTCCATAAATGAGGCCTAAGACCGTTTTTTACGTTCCCTGAAACCTCTTAGGTACAAATACCCAGTTATCCAAATCTGGTATGGTAATTTGCTAAGATTAGCTGTCTCGGAGAAAACTGTTTTTGAATAACCACTGCTGTAGGAAGAACTGGGAAGGGTTGAAACTCTAAACTATGTAAATGGTGCAAAAATATTCATTTTCTTGCAGGCCGCCCACTTCCCTCTCACATGCATAAAGTGCAGCTGTTTCAATGAAACTTACATTATAACCCAAATATTACACGATACGTGTCTCACCCCTCTACGAATCTTCTGGTGAGAATATTTATGGGGTGATACATTCTAGACAAGATCTGGTTTGTATGAAAATGAATGAAAAATAAATATTTTTGCATAAAATTTTCCATACCCATAATTCACAAAACCCTGCAACACCCAACTTTAAATCCTGTCTAAACACCCCCAATTCAAAATCCACGTTAAATTGAATTAAGACATAACGATAAAAGTGTAATTACCATAAAAACTGCGTGTAGATAAATGGGCGAGTCCGGGGGTGGAACGGGGAGGGCGGGGGTGGATCGCATAATTATGTACGAGCCTTTCATCTTGCCCCATAATTATGTTTGAGGGTCGCGAATAGTGGAATGTATTACGGATAATGTTCTGGCTGATCCTTTTAAGCCAATTTATGAAAACCGGTGTTTTGGTGAGGTCGTAAGTCAGTTTTTTTATGTCCTTTAGAGAAGAGTATTAAAATCAACCTTGAATGTTCCCACTGCTGGGATAAGGAGTGGTAATTCACCACGCAAGTCTAGAGTACGATGTCATTCATGGTTTTTTCATTGTTTTCAGGATATGGTCTTCTTAGCGTGTCGATGGCAAATCATCACTAAATAAATTAAATAAATTTGACCCAATATTCAGCTATGCGAACTCTGCTAGCTGATGCTGCTGGGCATGCAGCGCAAGATGGAAGGTGGGCCATTGTCTGTGGGGATACGCCGCATACACACTTGAGATTTGAACCGTCCATGAACCCCCAACTAAAGAGACTGTCTTCGCTACGGCCGACTTGGGTTCGGAGTCTATTTAGTGATTTTCAAGGTCGGCCACAGCAAAGTATGTCTGGGTGGAAGGCTTCAGACGGCTCGATTAAGCCGCCAGGGGGCTTAAGCAGGTCTTGCCAGAGCTCACGTCTTGCTGTGTATTGGTGATGAAATAAATATCATAAAGTTAGGTTAAGTCCGAACCAACCTTCAACGTGCGAGTTGCGCCTAACTAGTCTGGTCCGATAACCGTAGGTCACCGTGGGCCACCGAAGGGTCGCCATTTCTAGAAACAATAGAACAGTCTTAAGTTGTTGAGATCATCGTCGTCATCATTCGCCTGCCCTTTTTTTTTGGCGTGGGAAATCATCAAATAACCCCTTCCGCTCCTCTGGGCAGAGAGAAAGGGAGTGTCAGACTTCTACTGACTAAAAACCACTCATGTTTCTTCTTAGCCCTTGCGCCGAAGCCGCGGTATCTCTTTTGAACAACCCGCAGCCCCAATGGGATCATTCGCCTGCTCTTACCTCAATTTATTCGGAGTCAGCGCAGCATGTCTTCCTCTTCCGTACTCCTTATTACTCGTCATCTCATTAGAGACCTCCTTTCTTCTCAGATTATAGACACAATAATTTTCAAAAAATATTCTGTGACCAAGGTTGGGAAACGATACCAGGGCCGTCCAAAAATGCGAGAGTGAGAAATGGATAGATGAGGGATGCGCAGAACAGAACAGAGTGGTTTGGCAGAAGAAAGGGGAGGCCTACCGGTGGGTGATTTAGGGTTGAAATGGTGATGATACTGTGGGGAGTGACTGTGGGCTTTTATTAATTATAAACTGAGATCAGGAGTTCAGACGGACTAAGCTAAGTCGTCACTAATAATTTCTTTATCACCCAAAATCTTAAAATCCAATGAACTTAAACACGTTTAAGACAGATTAACAAAGTTCAAAATAAAATCAAACCGAAATTTCATTCAAAAATTTTAATAGAATCTTCAGCAAGTCACGCAAAATTAAGGTCTAAAACTGTATATAATTCTATTATTTTCTTAATACTTAAACATTTTAATTTGGAATGACTATCAAAAGCTATTTTAATCTGGAATAATTAAAAGGGATTTCATCAAATTCATTGGTTTCTAGAAGATAAATAAGATTTTATTAAATCTGCTGGATCCAGATTATGATTGATCTTTTGGTTTAATCTTAGATAATAAAAATCAGCGATACTTAGACATTATTTATTATCGTATGCCTAGCCTTTTCCCAATGATGTATGTTGTGGTTGGCTTCTAGTTAAACTGGAGGCACCTGATTTCCCCGTCGGGGCTGCGGGTCCCGTCGGGGCTGCGGGTCCCGTCGGGGCTGCGGGTCCCGTCGGGGCTGCGGGTCCCGTCGGGGCTGCAGGTCCCATTGGAGCTGCGGGTTCGCAAGAGATACCGCGGCCTCGACATGAAGGGCTAAGAAGGAACATGGGTGGTTTTTAGTCAGTAGAAGTCTGACACTCCCTTTCGCTTTGCCCAAGAGCGGGAGGGGTTATTTGAAGATTTTCCATCCGCCCAAAAAAAAAACGCAGCTGAATACCATTATTTTACATAGAATAACTGCATATCTGACATCCACAATCCAATTAGTACTGGGTAATTCAATACCCTTTGATGAGACTGGTTGATATTCCTTTCCTAAATAGATGAATGTTAAAAATCGTTGCTTAGTCTTTTCATCTTCAGTGTATTTAAGGATTTTTTGTGAAACTTCTAGACCCAGCTGTTTAGTGAGTGAATTAATTAATGATGAAAAGATGATGTTTTTGCCACCGTAATGAATCGAATAACTGATAAATATCCATGGTAATTTAATGCTGGATACCGTAAACACCACACGGAACATAAAAACCCCTTAAAAACAATCAAATCATCATAATAACTCAATCAGTCAACCATCCTAACCCCAAACCACAGGTAAAAAATCACTTCAAAATTCATAACCCAAAAATGTTTAAGCACAAAATTTTTATAGGAGCGTAATTCCGGCCGTATTTTAAACGGGTCTATAAATTAACTGAGCACAATACATGGTGGATAAATCGTTGTCACATAAGAATGTCGCTATGGGACGTTGGGAAGGGTGGGGGAAGGTGGGAAGTAATAACTGGGGTACTCTGGGACACCGCAGTTAGCTCCGCGACTTGTTATTGCGTTGCATTATTTATGTGTGTGTGACAAGCTTTAGTTGAGTGGTTGGAATTCTGGTGGAATGGATAGGGTTAAGTGGTAAAGGTGGTTTGGATTGTTATGGGAAAGTGGCGGTATTGTTAGCTTTTGACATATTAGTCGTAAATTGATACCTCATTACATTACATTTAGAGTACCGGTGGCCCAGTGGTGTCGGCCCCGACTTACGAACAGAGGGTCGTGGGTTCCCGTCGGGGCTGCGGGTTGTTCCCAAGAGATACCGCGGCCTCGACATGAAGGGCTAAGAAGGAACATGGGTGGTTTTTAGTCAGTAGAATTCTGACACTCCCTTTCGCTCTGCCCAAGAGCGGGAGGGGTTATTTGATGATTTTCCACCCGCCCAAAAAAAAAAGGGGTCGTGGGTTCGAACCCAGGCAGGTGCATTACTTTGTGTAATTTATTTCATAACCGCTGCTCTCAAAACGGTGAAGGGAAACATCGTGAGGAAACCGATATGTCTTTGAACCAAATAATTCGAAGACATGTGACATAATAACAACCCGCACTGGGCCCGTATGGTAGATTACAGCCCATCCCTCCCCTAGAGAGGAGGCCTGAGTCCCTGCAGTGGGAACATTATAGGCTGATGATGATCACATATAATGACAAGTAGGTCATGAAGTAATATAATATATGCGCCTGTAATCCCCGAAGGGCTAGGCCTAATAGTATCTACACCTACATTTTGCCAGTTATATGTAAGTCCCATGTGATTACATAGGACTTATACAGGGTGGTGCCGACAATACGATAATAAATTAAACCACTGGTAGTTCTAGTGCATAGGAACATTATTAAACTATCAAATTAATCTTAACACCAAAATAAAAAAAATCAATAAAACTAAGTAGCATAAAACTGTAAACGAAATACATTACAATTTACAAACAAATATTGGTTTACTAACCTTAGGAATAATTTGCACCGATTAACATGTGGAAATAAAATGTAACAAACGAATTTGGCTAAGATATTTAGGTAGGTTATTGTCGTATCGTCGGCACCAGTCGTATTGTCGGGACCACCCTGTATATAGCCGAGCCTATTATCATCAACCAGGCATAAATCCAAACCTATTGATATGAAAAAAAATTCAACCACAACAGGGATCGGACTGAGTCAAAAAATATTAGTCCGTCAGTTAGATTATCGAAAAATATTGGATACGTGTTTTTTGTTTTATCAAATTAATCAAAATTGACGAAGATAAAACGCGTCAAAGATCATGAGTGGGGGGTTGTGACGTCATTTGTAGATAAAAAATGTACTAACATGTGACATTTTCGAGGAGTTCACGAGTTTTCGAAGCACTGTATCGTCTTCATTTTTTGTTTATGTGAAAAAAGAAAAAATATGTGTTCAATATAAGTATTTTGGAAATCTATCTCACGGACTAATTAGTTTTTTTTGTCCGATCTCTTATTTGGCCGACTTTGAATCGAACACGGGACCTCATGCTCAGTAGTCGTACTTGTGATCACTAGACGAACGACGTAGTCAAGGAGTAAATAGGCAGTAATAGGTAGTGACGGCACGTTTGGCGCAGTGGCTAAGCGATTGGACTGCTGCGCTGCGTGTCGCGGGTTCGATCCCCGCACGGAACAAATATTTGTATGGCCTACAGATAGTTGTTTCGGGTCTGGGTGTGTTTGTGTATGTGAGTTTATATGTTTGTAAACGCACCCACAATACAAGAAAAGTTCCTAGTGTGGGAGCAACGTATTGAAAAAAAAAAAAGATGTTGTACATTATTCTGCAAAAAATGAACAGAACTTTTGGGTAAGTTTTTGAAATAGTTTATTTTCTTGGAAACATCCAGAATAACCTTTACAAACATTCTTGCATTTAAGGTGAAGCCTATTTCTTGATGCCAGAAATATTTTTCGATTATTATACATGTTTTGTTGGCAAACAGGACGAGCTCGTGGCTTAATAAGAACTGCCACTAAAGCTGTGCTTGCCTAGGTCGGTCTGTAGATGGGTGACCGCCCGACATACTGAGTTTTCTCCGTGCCTCGGAAAGCACGTTAAGCTGTTGGTCCCGGCTGCCATATATAGATCTTTGGCAGTCGTTACAGGTAGTCAATGACCTGAAATTCTGACATCCAGTCTTACCAAAGAGTATAGTATTACCTAGTTTCAACTGGGTTGTGGAGGTCAGATAGGCAGTCGCTCCATGTAAAATACTGGTATTCAGCTGCATCCAGTTAGACTGGAAGCCGACCCCAACATACTTGGGAAAAGGCTAGGCAGATAATAATGTTGGCAAACAGATAGATTTAGAAATAGATCGACAAATCAATAATTAGATTAAAAGCGATAATTTGACAGTCGTTACAGTCATAGGAACCTGCAAGTCTGACAACCAGTCTTACCAAGGGGTATCTTATTACCCAGTATTCATCTGCATCTGGTTAGATTGGAAGCCAACCCCAATAAACTTAATAGACCCCAAAAAAGCTAGACAAATGATCATTTTAGATACACAAAAGTTACATTGAAAATGTTTCTGTCTTATATCTATGTTATCCTTAATTAACTTTTTCATTGTGTTACAAAGAAATTACAGTGCCAGTTGTCAGATTAAACACGTCTACGAGTTTTGTAGGAAGCTGGGGGCTAATTAATATTTAGTAGGATTTCTGTTAGGATTGAGTTATAAAGTAGAACTTTGGTAATAAATTGTACATTCTAGCTTGTAGTTTTTTCGTGGAATTTACATTTTATTCTGTTTGTAAGTTTATTTATTAAATAGAATTGTTCCAGAAAGGATCTTCAATGAAAAAAAATATATTTGTGTGTCATATTAATAACACGATGACCTGATCATACCCATAGACCTAACATGATGACCTGGTGAAGGTTGCGGGGATCCGCTGGATGCGAGACGCACGGGACCGGTCAATGTGGCGACACTTAGGGGAGGCCTATGTCCAGCAGTGGACGTCTTTCGGCTGAAATGATGATGATTAATAACACGTCCTGGGTTCGATTTCCGGTTCGGGCAAAGTGTTATTTTGTTTGTCCATCTGGAATTCCTCAATAGCAGCTACGGAGTCGGCATGTGTGCCCGATTGATGGTAACAGGCTCGCCCCCTTTTATATGGAACTTAAACAAAAGAGGCGAAAAATGGGTGTTCTACTAGATACATCTCTGCCTAGCTATTCGGGGGTTACAGGTGTGATGTTATAACATAATCATGAGTGAAAAATGACCATCTAAATACCTGAATATAGTTCAAACATTGCCCTTCAATAAAATTAAAAATTCATTTAGTATCTCACAAAGTAAAACGAACAAAAAAGCCAACCTGTCACGGGCAGGCTCTAGCAAAAGTCTTTGAGTAATAAATAAAATAAAAAAAACTGATTGATGTTGAAAGACAAAGACTTTGAAAGTTTCCCTTTCAAAATAAAATACGGGGAGTAACGTATAATATATCTCACTTTAACTTGAACTAAAGTAACGTACTTAATTTATTCATCTGTTTTCAAATGTTTCACAAAGGCGGCGAGGCATAAGAAAATATTTTTATCAAGTTTCTAGTGAAAACGAAATGAACAATTTTCATTATTGATGTGCGGACTTTTGAGAGAAATGTAAAATATTTTTAATTTCGTCTCTTGACCTGTTTTTGTTTTATTCAATCTTGTCTTTGTTTTATAATAGAGAAAAAAATATTATTCTGAGCCGTTTTTATTTTGTATTAAAATAGAAAACCATGTTTTTTCAGTTTAATTTGTAATTGTGTTATTAGAAAACAAACATCATGCCTGCGAGCTATTATTATTCTTGATATTTCGTTTATTTATTCAGCCTCACATTTTTTATATATTTACATTAATAAAATATATATAAACATGGTTTTCGCCGGTGTCGGGAGCAGGCAGGAGTTACCGGTGGTAATAGCTTCAGAGACAGGAACCTCCTCACAATGAGAACCGTATCGAGGAGTACTGTTTTAGGAATCAGGCTCTTGATCCAACCGCCTAAAAAGAGCATCCTCTACGTCAATCGGCACAGTGATTGCCAAGTTCACACTCCACATGTCACCAACCTCACATCCTATGCTTGAACACAGTAAAAAATACATTTCAGAATGCCAACATAGAAAGAACCTGAACATCCACTTAAGGGAACCAATCGATCGTAAAGTAATTAGTCGAAGCAAATTCTCGCTGTTTAACAAAAAAAAGCGCTTAATTAATCACAAGAGCTTTACTAAGCAGAAAAGAACTTACAAGAAGTTTCCCCGAAGAAATATTTGAGTTTATACTTAAGGTACTGGTCCTACTGCAAGCGAGGAAGTGATGACTAGAGGCAGAACATCTTCTTGCCAAATTAAATAAAAATTGGAGAAAATTCGTAACAAAATATCTAGGCTTATGATTCCACGCAGATACTTATACTATAGCTTTACGAAGTATGAGGATTCCTAGATTTGAAAGTTTATCTTGTTGCTTATGCAATTGAGATCTTACGAATAAAGGATAAGACTCAATACTCTTTTCATTTTGATATTTCTATGCACACATAAAGAGTGCAACTTATAAACATCGGTTCAACTCAACTCCAGCAGTTCACAATTATTGCTGCTTGTTTATCATCACTATAAAATGAGATGAGTTGTAACTGATCCGAAGAAATGCTTAAAAGCCTTTAAGCATATTCGCTTTAGCGCCAGTCGTATCCTTTAAAACAATCCAAATAAAACATCGTTGCTGTTCAGCTTTACATTTAAATCGCTGCTTGCTTACGATGTGACCCCTACCTTACATTGGAAAAGGAATTGATCAGGTAGAGGAACCAAATCGATCCCTGTTCACACTATGCTCAACCTCAAGATATAAGATGAGATAAAACCGTTTTCATGGCTGAACAATCGTATTTGCATAATGATTAGATCTACTTTAAACTCGCTACTCGCTGACAACGTGACGCCAGCCTTACATTGTCCTGTGCCTGATCGGTCCATGTTTACACTATGCTCAAGATATAAGATGAGATAAAACCGTATTTATGGCAAAGGAATCGTATTTTCTTTTATCATAAACCGTTTTGTTATTTGTTGTGGTTTGTTGTTTGCCATAGATATTGTTGATATTGTTGACGTAATCTGCAGTTGTGGTTCGGTTGGCTTATTTTTTCAAAATGCCTCTAAGCTGGGCTAATTGTGTAACCCAATACAAAGCTTTTAATTGTTTTCAGTATTGTTGACTTCGAATTAATACGAATTGCGATACAAAATGTTGGGAGAGCAGCGGTGGCCCAGTGGTAACAGCCCTGACTAACAAACAGTAAGTCGTGGGTTCGAACCCAGGCAGGCGCAATACTTTTTGTAATGTACTCCACCGCTGGTCTCAAAACGCCTATGAAAAACATCGTGAGAAAACCGGTATATCTTAGAACCCAAAAATTCGAAGACATGTGCATTTACCAACCGGCACTGGGCCCGCGTGGTGGATTATAGCCCATCCCTCTCCTAGAGAGGAGGCTTGAGTCCCTGTAGTGGGAACATTATAGGCTGATGATGATGATGTGATAGATAATGCTTTGGATGTGGCTGGCACAAGAACTTGGAGCTTGGCACAAGCCAAGAGTGACCTATACACAGCAGTTGGACTGGGGATGATGATGATGATGATGATACGCTCTACTCTATAAACAGACTCATCACCATCATCTTCCTGCCCTTATTCCATTCTATTTGGGGTCTGTGCAACACTTTTTCTTCTTCCATTCTTCCCTGTTTGACGTCACGGTGGCATTTACTAACTTTTTTTTTTTTGGTGGGTGGAAAATCATCAAATAACCCTTCCCGCTCTTTGGCAGAGCGAAAGGAAGTGTCAGACTTCTACTGACTAAAAACCACCTATGTTCCTTCTTAGCCCTTTTTTTTGGGTGGGTGGAAAATCATCAAATAACCCCTCCCGCTCTGGGCAGAGCGAAAGGTAGTGTCAGACTTCTACTGACTAAAAACCACCCATGTTCCTTCTTAGCTCTTGCGCCGAGGCCGCGGTATCTCTTTCGAACAACCCGCAGCCCCGACGGGGGCATTTACTCCCTTACTCTATAAGCAGTCTAATATCGTGTTTTTAGCTAGTTTTATTTCGTTAAATTTTGTGATAATCGTGATAATAATAATTATAATCTACTCATCCTGGAAATATACATACATCAGTAGAAACTAGATAGATCACTGTTAATATGTTTTGCACGCAGTCTAAATAACAGTTTTAAGTAAATTAACAAAATTAAAGATTAATAAAATATAAAAGTAAACAAGAGAAACACTTAAAAATAAGACATGCATAAAAATTTGTCGCGTACGAGGCCAAAAGACTATGGGTACTATATTTCAGCATGGTGCTGTAATATTTTTGATAAATGTCACAGTACTGGTATTCTGATACGGCTCCATTTTTTTTTGGAGGCTGGTAAATTATCAATAGACTCCTCCCGCTCTGGGCGGAGTGGTAGGGAGTGTCAGACTTCTACTGACTAAAAACCACCCATGTTCCCTCTTAGCCTTTTGTGTCTGGGGCCACGGTTTCTCTTTCGAACAACCCATGCAAACACTCAACAATATCTACTCGATAGCCGTTTTCTCGTGACATAACGTTATAAGCCAGAAGCCCAATCCATCAGAACAAAACCGCTTACACCTACCATACCCTTTCTTTTTGGTTCCGGTCTGGGCAAGCGAAAGGTAGTGTCAGACTTCTACTGACTAAAAACCACCCATGTTCCTTCTTACCCCTTTGCGTTGAGGCCGCGGTATATTTTTCAAACAACCCGCAGCCCCGACGGGGACTCAGTTACCCTAAATCTTCTATAAACGATGCACCCTTCACAATATCATTAAATTCTGCTTATCCGAAACATCGCGAACTGGCCTGTGTCAATAGCGTCCAACGACCACCCATTTGTTATACGGAATTCTGTTTTCGATGTTGATAAAAAGCCGGGGTTCTGATCGATAAAGATATTGTGACGTCGACAGAGGTCACTTTAGGGTTGGTACGAAAGAAAATACTGAAAAAAAGAGTTTATTTGTGTGTTAATTTTGATTCGTACTCGTATACCAACAAAGGCCTACTTAATTTTACGCAGTCACGAAGTCTGAATTCGTGTCCGGCCGGTTTTTTTAAGAGGCTGAGAAATCATCAAATGACATGATGATGTCAGACTTCTACTGATTAAAAACCACCCATGTTCCTTCTTAGCCCTTTATGTCGAGGCCGCGGTATCTCTTTCGAACAACCCGTAGATCCGACGGGCGTCGGCCCTTGCCCCCCTTCCATGTTGCTGACATCTCTTTGAGGCGGGCGTGGAACACGAACGCGCCGTTGACACGGCCTGTCGTCGTCATAAGACGGACGGACGGCGAGCTAGATATTTTCACCCCCTATGACATTGAATTTAAACGTAACTGGTGAAACGCGGGAAAACCTACTATACCGTACACCACTGCATAACCCTACGGGAATTACAAGCATTATGACATATCTTCTGTTGTTTTACAGATTTTTAGAAAATGTCGTACAATTTTCGAGTTACTTTTCAAAGAATTTTGGGGGGGAAACTTATCCTTTAGTTGATAAAACTTTCATGAAATTGTTTTCACATTAAAGCAGCATGCTGTTTTTTAAACTTTCAAGAGTCTCAAAAATAATATTTATCAAAATAAAATAACGAAAATCAAAAGTTATCATAATCCAATATGGATGTCCAAATATGGCATCCCTAACTGGTCACGATATTCCACCAAGGGGACGGACCTCAGTCACCCTGCTCCTAATACGCTTTTTCTAGCCCCAAATCTATTGTTCATTTGATCTAGTTTATTAAATAAAGATCCTTTTGGTAACATGTGGTTTGGGAAAAAGTAATATTACGCTGTCCACTGTCCGTCGCGTCTGTGGCAGTTTTTGCATTCGCCCAATTTTAACGCTCTGTATATTTTTTGGGGAATTATTTTCTTTCTGCTATGATTTTCGGTGAACTCAATTTTGATTTAGTTTTGATGCACAGTTCAATGAAAGAGATGATTGATTTTTTGCACATCAAATGAAACTATGTTGAATTAAATTGTTTGTAATATCACCCTTTTGAAACACTGGAATAGGTAATATTATTTACTAAATGAAAGAAAAAATTGTGCCTTATTGTAACCTAAAAAAAAATCCGCCTAAACATACTTACATACATTTTACAAACATGCATTGCAAGTTAAATAAAAGCTTTTAAAATCATAAACATTTTGCTATCCAACAGTGTACCTGAAATAGGTAGGTCAGTTATATTTATTCAAATTCAGATTTCCAAGTCTACTGACTACAAAACACTGCTTTATTTTCTCAAACAAAATTCTGACTTTCTCCACGACTTCCCCGAATATCGAAATTATTACCAAACCTCGTATCTTCTTCTACTTACGATGTACCATTCGTGTATTTACTAACAATATCAAATATTATGTTCACCGTATTGTTATTCCGAGCCGATGCCGGAATATTTTTGGGTACATCATGTGTTTTCTGTACACAAAATATTGGAAAATAAAAAGGGATTTTTGCTACAGAAAGTAAATAAGGTATTGGATAATTATTAAGGGAAAGTTGTTCCAATTAGTTTGTTGATTAGCCGTCTCATGTCTTTGTTACGGATTACAGTAACATCGGTAATTTTGAATTAGAACATTTAGCTTAATGTCGTCGATACGTAGAATTCTGTGACTGTGACTAATTTAATTTATCACAGTAATCGAACTTACTGCGAAATGATTAACTACGTGAGTTCCTAATTACGAAAGCTTTACGTGAAGGCAAGGTGTGTCGAGAGAGAGAGAGTTAGAGAGTCGCTTCGCCAAAACCAAATCTGGCAGACATCAATTTTATTCCATGGACTAAAGGTACATCTTTAGTCCATGGAATAAAATTTATGTCTGCCAGATTTGGTTTTGAAAAATAATGAGATTTATGTTTATTCGAGAAAGGATTAGACATAATTATCTCACCATTCTTCTAACCTTAATAAGTATTTGCGCCCGGCTCAGCATGTTTTGTTCTTCTAAACTTTTCTACATTATTTATTAATAGAAAAATGAATCCTAAGTTAACAAACGTTCAGAAATATATTAAAATCCAATTTACTAACATTTGCCCCGAATATTCTGTTTACCTACTAACATTATTTTTAAGTATTACTACTAACCAAATTATGGATCAATGTTGTCTGAAATAAATAAATTATTATTATTATTATTATTTATTTCGAATCGTCAGATAGACAGACAATTATTTTTTATGGTAATATCCCCACAACTCACAATATTTCATGCCCACATCCTGCAAGACTAAATAAATCCCTTCATAAGCTGTGTTTTTTATGCTCAATTTTTTTTTTCTTCCTCAGGTCCAGTAGCAGCATCGTTGCTGCTTGTTCTAGTCAGCAATACTTTTGCTATGCGGGACGTCATATTTAGGTAAGTCAAATGCTTGACACACTCATGTAACATCTTTTTTTTTTGGAGCCTGGGAAATCATCAAATGACTCCTCTCGCTCTGGGCGGAGCAGTAGGGAGTGTCAGACTTCTACTGACTAAAAACTACCCATGTTCCTTCTTAACCCTTTGTGGCCGAGGCCGCGTTATCACTTTCGACAAAACCCGCAGCCACGACAGGGCATTGTAACATCTTAAGGACGAATTTCACCTATGAAATTGAACTGGACGCCTTCAGCACATCTTCTGGCCAACCATAACCTCAGCTGTATAGTTTTATTCTTACAGAAGTGTGGAAGAGAGATAGAGCTAGACGTATTGTATAACTCCATCTTTTTCTCACACTGAAGTGACATTAAAGTTGTGCCGAAAATGTGATTTGCTTTCGTTTTGTCATTATGGTACGAAATTTAACACTTGACAGCTTTTGAACGTAGATTTGATGTTCCGTGAACATCTGTTTCCCTGATTGCAAAGCTATGAATTTTTTTCGTTATTTTTATTCCAAAGCCTGTATTATTTTTTCTGAGAAAGAAAGTGGAAAAATACACTGAACTTGTAATAAAATAAAGATAGGTATTTATTATTTATTTCTTATCACGAAATCGTATTTTGTGATATTAAAACCAACTTAATTAACTTTAACACAATTATGTTTCCCTGCGAGATTGTTATTCATAAAAACATAAAACATTTTTAAACAAAATATTCCACTTATTAATTTCGCCTCTTTATTTCCAGAAATATCCTGCGATGATGTCTGGCTTCGGACGACTGGAATGCTCCGATGTATATGTAAATAAGAGGGAATTTTAAATATAATTAACTGAGTTTTAAGTTAATTAATAAAAATATGGTAATTTAGGTAACCGTTACACGTATACGGGACTGTCAGTTACACGCGTGGTGTTTTAATTTTATTTTATAAACAGTAAATTAAAGACAGTAAAGAAAAAAATCTGTTGTTCTATACATTTTGGCTGTGTAGAGGATTTAAGGTTAAACAGCAGCATTTCCGTTTTTTTAATTTTACTGACGAAAATTTGCTACACGGGACTGTGCTAATTCATGGTAAGAGTTTGAGTTGGCATCATCATCAGCCAGAAGACGTCCACTGCTGGACAAAGGCCTCCCCCCCATAGAACGGCAACCTGTCGCTTGCATCCACCGAATGCCATCGACTATAAAATTGGCATACTCAGTGTATATTCAGATGAAAGAGATTTTTTTCTCTGGATTAAGAGACATGAAGGTCTTCATCATGAAAATAACAAAACTAAACTCTATAACATACATTGAAGATGTGAAAAAGGCTTAACTGTTACAAGCCAGTCTACGACTAAATCTCAGCAAATCCTTGCAGTTAGAGCTAATGCTTAATGTGTTTATGTATAACAACATTACAATAATGCTCAAACCATGCAATTATCTTTAAACCAATCAGAGTATAGATAATGATATGATCTGGAGCTATACTGGTATATTTAATGTTCTAAGGGGACAACACTTCCACATGAAATTTATTCCAGGTACTTTTATTAAGGCTGTCACTCCATTTAGCGGGGGGCGTCTCTTGACAATTTGACATAATATGACTAAGACTAGGTGCCTAACATGACTTCTTATAGCAGTCTTTTTTGTTTCTTACTTCAGTGTGGAAAAGAGATAGACGTACACGTCCTGTATAGCTCCAGCTCTTTCCCTCACTGAGAAATATTGCTTTGAAACGTAGTGCTTCTTTCAATTTAAAAACCCCATTATAAAAGTCGAATTGTAAAACTATAAACTATTTTATTTTGACATCGCATACAACGAATGTTTCAAGTCTAAATAATTTATAGTTTTTTTTTATAAACATGTGTTTATTAATTTATGTAGAAATATGAAAAGCCACGTAATTAAGGAATGTATATAGTTATGTAATATATAAGTGGTAATAAATTCATGGATGTCCTTGTAATAAATTGTGTGATCCGTAGAATATAGTAGATAAATATTAGCCAAAATTAAATTTAAAGTGTAATTTATCACTTGATGTGAAGTAACGTGTCACATATAAGGACATGAACACACAACGCAACTCTTGCAGACTACCTAAGACTGCAAAATAGTTGCGCAACTTTAATTTAAGAATTAAATTTTTATTTTGTACAAAAATATGTGTAGCTATCCTGTCACTCTTCATTGAGCTTAGATAAAACTTACTTACAAAATGTTTAATGAATAAATATGATTAATTGTATCCCGCCAAGGATAAGAAAAAATGTAATATAAAATAATTGGAAATCTTAAAACTCATGCAGGTACTAAAGACATCTATTGTAAAAATGTTTTCTAAGAGTATAAGACCTATTGAGAATCTTTTAAGCGAGAGTCCTACATTTTTAAACAAAGTAAATTTAAATATTATTATTTGTAAGACACGATTTATTTATATAATTTTGCCTAATTTTGCAATCGTTATAAAAAGTCTATCTCATGGTCTTTGTAGTGATATTTAGATTGCCACCCTTATGAATTATCTATTAATTAGAAAACCCCAACAGAAACTCGCAAACTGTACTTGCCTTTGCAAAATACCTTAAAACATTATTGAGGAAAAATTAAACCGTATTGTATTTTAAATTACTAAAATGGACGTAAATAAAAAACTGGCAGTTAGAAAAACCAATTTACACATTTTTATTATTTTCATCAAAATTATTTTGCCCGGTTTGTGAACACGCTTTGTCTTCATCAATAAACAAGGACTCGCCTCGAATAATTTATTAATTTGTTTAATTGCCATTAATTAAACAAATTAATATTTGATACCTCAGACATTACCTCCAGATAAATTTTAGAGAATTGTAATTTTCGCATCATGATGGTTTCTTGTATAATGAAACCTGCTCGTGTATTTGCAAGTGAAGCAGTAATTATTTTGAACAAAATTAAATTGCTGAACAAAATACGTTTCAAAGACTGGATTCTTCTCGAATACGAGTTTCAGAAGCGTTCCAAACGTCTTAATTCAAAGTTAACGCGAATTCAAGTAAGCATTATGTCTTATAATAAATCTCGAAACACGCAAAATATGCCCAAGAGTAACTTGTAAACTTGCCAAGTTTAACATTAGCATAAAAATGCCAAAAAACTTCTGAACGCTGATAAAATCTTTTTGTACGCTTAAAATAAAATAATATATTATCGTGACTGTAACTTGGAAAAGTGTTGCGTGTTCGAAATTAGGCTTGCTACACACCTCGCCACTGATAACTAAAAAATCTCTTAGAATAATATTATGTATGATGAGGCTTATGATCGTGTTGTTTGGCGCCAACAAATAAGTTGATGTTTGCGCAATCATAATATTGAAATTGAGAAATATGATTGATAGAAGTGATCGATTTAACCGAACTTAATCTAAGTAGGAAAAATAAAAAATCGTTTTGTTGAATCAATCACTTGTTTCAAATAATAAATTATCTTACTACATAAGTAAATACATCAAAAGATCACCTTAAATAAAGATAATTGTATGTATTAAAATGATGTAGACAATATTAAATTCGTGTAAGAAATCTATTGAAAATAAACATTGATAAATTAATGAATTGTTAGTGAAACGTGTCTCTGAAATATTTGTTTATATGGAAGTTTTATTTATAATATAGCTATTAGAAATAGTGATTATTTCGTTAATATAAATTTTATACGATGAAGTTTCATGTTCTACCGTTGATTTGCTCAATGATGTTGTCATTTTCATTTGATGAAGTCTGTTAAATAAATTATATAAATAATATATTTTCCTTGTTTTATTGCCATATCCCTAGCAATTTCGAATATCTATAATAACCTCAGTGTTACATTAAGCATTGACGGCATGGTTGGCGCAATGGGTGAGCGATTGACTCGTGCACTGTGTGTTGCGAGTTCGATCCCCGCATAGAACAGATATTACAAATATTTTGTTCTGAGTCTGACTTTTTGTGTATGTCAACTTAAATGTCACTAAACGCACCCATCATACAGGACAAATTCCTAGTGTGAGGCAACATTAAAACCCGTCGGGGCTACGGGTTATTCGAAAGAAATACCGCGGCCTCAACACAAAAGGGCTAAGAAGGAACATGGGTGGTTTTAAGTCAGTAGAAGTCTGACACTCCCTACCGCTCTGCCCAGGGAGGAGTCATTTGATAATTTCCCACCCTCCAAAAAAAGGCAACATTAAAAAGAAAAAATCCTAAAGTTTTACACCGTTTTTACAGTTTCCACCAAAAACAAATTGTGAAAACTTGTCAAAAAGTAATAGTAATACCGATGTTCAATTAAGTTTACACGCCAACTAATAATGATAATTATAAATTCTAACAAGACAACTAAATACCTTACTAATTAAAATCAAAAGCTATGTCATTAAATCTCGACACAAATGTGACCCTCATTAGTTTTATAACATTCGCGTAAATTAGGACACAGACACGCTATTAGTGACAACTGTGCTAGTAAATGTGATCATTAATTCTCCTAGGGAACACAAATATTATTATTATAATTTCTACAACACATAATTTACTACACTACAATTTGAAGATATTACAACATAAAAAACAAATAATTAAAAAAATTAAAAAACACGCCTGCCATGACAAAAAGTAAACTAAAAAATAAAAAACAAGTCAAACGAATTCAGTGATGAAAACTAAAACTTTTATTGCAGTCGGGGGACAGTTCGGTGGAACAATTCTTTACAGGTCCCCCGACTGCAATAAAAGTTTTAGTTTTCATCACTGAATTCGTTTGACTTGTTTTTTATTTTTTAGTTTACTTTTTGTCATGGCAGGCGTGTTTTTTAATTTTTTTAATTATTTGTTTTTTATTTCATATCTTTTAGTGATATATCGGTATTTTGACCTATAACCAATATGGCACGATATATTTGTTTATTTTTCAGGAAAGCAATGTCGCGCTAAGGATAATGCGATACTAAATCAATATTTTTTTATGGATACTAACTTTGAAATCTGAGGTGATTTAGTTCTTGTAGTGACACGTAAATTAGGAAACTTCTTAACTGTATTAGGCGTCTTGATGGACAATTAAGTAAAAGACGTAGATGAGCATTTGAAGCGAGACAGAACGGAAAAGGAACAGGACGGATGCGCGAGCGAAGCGAGCGCGAAATTTTTTGTACACTTTTTATAGATTAAGAATTGGAGGTGGGAGGGGAGGGAATATATTGTCATCGGGAGGGAAGAGGATAAAGGACTGTTTCACTTGGTTTCAAGAAGAGAACTGCTTATTACTCTTATCATGATTGACATTAATCCTGCAATTTCGGAATCAAGCGCCTAAGACGGAGGTTTGGAAGATGCGACTGATACCTTCTCGATCTGTAAAAGTGTACCATTCTGACCTTATCTTGTAAGGGGTAAATTGATTAACACTACTAGACGTAATGATTTACTTAATTATAATAATTATGTTTATGTTAGTACTGAGTTTTATCATTGCCTCGGAAAGCACGTTAAGATCTTAAATTTACACATCACCGTCAGGGTGGCTTTATTCATCTTTGACAGTCGTCTAACGTAGTCAGTGGCTCGAAAGTCTGACAAGCAGTCTTATCAAGGAGTATCGTATTACCCGGTACTAGTTGGGTTGTTTAGTGTGCAGGTCAAAAAGTAGTCGCTCCATGTAAAATACCGGTTTTCAGCTGCATCTATTAGTTAGACTGGAAGCGGACTCCAACATACACCTATGTTAACGGATAACGTGGATCAAAAATTAAATGCGAATTGCCAAATCTCATTTTAGCTTCACGAAGCTCAAAATGTACTAAGTAATCTGAGTCAAAAGGGACTTGGGTTATTCCTGTTCAGGCCGTTTTTAGTTTTTATTGTTTTTATAGATTGGGGGGGGGGGGGGGTGAATTGTTCATATAGGTTACTGAGTTTGTTGTATGTAATAAAATGTGTTTTTTTCATTTCTTAGGATTCCGATCGGCAAAATCGGAACCCTAATAATATTGTTTTCCGTCTGTCTGTCCGTATGCCTATGCGTCAGACAAGACCCTGTTCCTCAGGAACGTGTGAAATGATCGGAATGACTTAATTGCGTAATTTATACCTACAAACATTTTTCATTTCATGTAGGTATCTATTTTTAAACAATTTACGCTGAATTTTATATATACGTGAAATTTACATACAATGCTAAGAACTATGAATATTTTATTAACATTATAAGAAATTCAAGTGTAGTGCCAAACAGTTTAAGTATAGTAGGTACCAAAAAACCTTTACAGATCCCTTGGTGTGTGGGTTCAACTCGCACTTGGCCGGTTTTTTTAAACTATTGTTTTATAAAATTATAACACACGTAATGCTTTATTCATTTGTGTTAGTTATAAGTTTCAAGTTGAATCTCGCAGTCAGATTTTTCACTACCAAAATCTACCCTGATCTTTTTTTTCTACCCTTTAAGGGAGGGAGGGGGTTTGATTTGGAAAATTCTATAATTGCAAATTGTATGATTTTCTTAAATTTATATTTTTGCCATGTTTCAAGTAAATTGATTCACGCATACTGACTTTTCATACAAACTTAAAAACCATTTAGGTGCCGTCGTAGATGGATTTGGGAGTTGTAACCTAGCCAGTTTTATTTCTTTCATTACAGAGAATCTATTGATATGTAGCTTATTCGTATCGAATCCCGGGTTTAAAATGTCACCATTTCATTTGCCGAGTAGTATTACTAGTAAACAATAGATATTGAATACTACTGTGCTATATTTTTGTAATCTACTTAACAAGTTCTAGACGATGATTATATTTTTCATTGAAATTTCAATCAAAACAAATTAAAAGTTCTTTTTATTTCTAAATCATGGCCACCCTATTATGTTTTTTGATATTTTCTCTAGCCTATGTTACCCGGGGTGACGCAATGAATCTAACGATACCACATACATCAAAATCGGTTCAGGCGTTTGGAAGTTATGGTGGAATAAAGAAACTCACAAACAAACATACATACATAAATACATACATACATACATACATACATGAACGCTAAAAACATAACACTCTTTTTTTTGGGGCAGTCGTGTAATAATACGAATGCGAAGACGTCGACATCGAGATCTTTTATTGAAAAAAATGATACAAATAAGATTTCAGGTTTGTATTGATGAAAAAAATGATACAAATAAGATTTCAGGTTTGTATTGCATAAGCAACATTGCACTTATAATATTCCCAATGCTGGGACACAGGCCTTCGCTCTATGAGACTATGAGAGGGTATGGGCTATAATTCACTACGCGGCGGGCCCAGTGCGGGTTGGGTCTTCGGTTTTTTGGTTCTAGGACATGCCGGTTTTCTCACGATGTTTTCTTCCGTTTTGAGATCACATTCTGACCAAAAAAAATTACACAAAGTAATGCGCCTCCCCAAATTCGAACCCACGACTTAATGCTACGAGCATTAAGTTGGGTTTTTGTCATATCGAACCACCTGAAACGGCTGACAAAGATCTACAAATAATGAGCAACGGCTTGACTGAAACACTTAATGCAATTATAACTACCCATCCACGGATCAACCTCACCAAGAGTTACTTAACTTAGAAGCTATTATTATAACCACAACACAAAATCAAAAAGTAATTTATTCAAACTAGGCTGATAATCAGCACTTTTCGAACGTCAAAATTGACTTTACTTAATTACAAGAGACAGTCCCCCAAAACGCCCACCCTTCGACACTTCCTAGTGTTTTAGCAGGAAAAAAGAAGTGGCGGAACAAACTCCCCAGCAACACATCTGTCGGTTAGGTTAAAAGAACCAGACTCGATACACGAAAACACTAATTCTAACCACCTGCGACAAAAACAAATGAAAATCTTCACCTCAGTAAAAAGTAAACAAAAACGTTTTCGCAGATAGCCGAGTATAAAATCTTACACGAATCTCCTGTAGACGTCTGCTCACAAATATTGCCTAGTGGAATTACAGGTATAACAGCTGGAATTACAGTTATTACAGCTGGAATAACAGGTGTAATACCGTGGATGTAACGGTAGATTATGCTGTGTTGACAGACACTGTTAGGTTTTCTGGACCAGTTTTTTGGTTGGGCTAATGTTTTTGTTTGTGTTCTATGTATAAAGTACATGGAAGTCTCATCCTTGTGTTAGATTATTGTGTTCTTGAGATTACGAGTTTTATATCTACAAAAATCTACTAATAGGAAGAAAAAGTGTTTCAAGGGATTTGCAAAAAAAAACAATGGAGGAGTCATTGGTCAACTGGTTCCACTCGGAGTAGACCCATGAGATTACTCGAACAAATCTCATTTTTAATTGGTTTTTTCATAGTTTTATTGTGGGTCCAGTTGCAAGCGGGTCCAGTTGACAAAGACTCGTATTAATCATAATTTTTTTGATGATTTATGAACCTTAAAAGAATAGATACCATTGTTAATTATTTTTTTTGTTTTTAGTACAAATAAGTATTTTAGTTACCTACCATACCTTTATATAACATACTTACTCGCAGGATGATAGACACAAGCCACAATCTGTGAGCCACAATAACCCACAGACCACAAAACTAATTAGTATGGAAAACCAAACCATAATCAGATTTCAAATATCAGTCGTCGACTCGGTTTCGATAAATGATATCGGTCTCGGTCTAGATTTCGGTTTCGCCTTGAATTTCAAACTTCGGTAATTGAATATGACTTAAGAGGGAACAGGATTTAAGAGGAATTTGAAATAAAGGTAGGTGTCTGAAAAAGTATTGCCGTTGGGCTGCGTGATTCACAATATTTTTGACGAGGCAGGTTTCTGACTGATTGGCCAGAGAAGGAAAAACACCGGGAGGAATGAGAGAGATTATTGTCCAGCTATGAGCGGACTAATAAAAAAAGCTCTTTTTATCATGGAATAAACTTTAATATTTTAACAATCATTGGAAAATGTATAACCAAATCATTGACCTACTTCACCGTACAAAATATTTGTTTAATATGACGTCATCGTATAGAAGGGTCAACGGCACATGAACCTTGATATTATATAAGGATCTTTTCCTTTGAATGGGGCCCTCATTACTTCCCTAGAGTATCGGAAAAGGGGATTCTAGTGGGTCGAATGTGAACACATTTATCAGCAAGGAAAAATATCTTACTTTTATGAATCGAAGGAAAAAATCAGCATGGTAATTTACTGTATTGCACTTGAGAAGGGCTTTGGAGGATAAATTGCACTTAGGTCAGTCAATCTGTGGATGGGGTTCAGCAGGGTAATGATGGAACATAATTTCAGCAGTAATGTTTAAATTTCTACAGTTCAAAAACTTTTATTATGTTATTTACGTCGATGCACAGGCGGAGAGAGCAGCGGTGGCCCAGTAGTAGTCCTGACTTACGTACTGTTAGTCGTGGGTTCAAATCCAGACAGGCGCATAACTTTGTGTAATTTATTTCATCACCAATGCTTTTAAAACGGTAAAGAAAAAAACGTTAGGAAACCGGCATGTCTTAGAACCATAAAATTCTAAGACATGTGACATCTGCCAAACCGCACCGGGCCCGCGTGGTGGATTATAGCCCATCCCTCTCCTAGAGAGGAGGCCTGAGTCCCTGCAGTGGGAACATTATAGGGAACATTATTATTATAACATTATGATGATGATGACAGGCGGATTTTTGGAATCAATGCAGCAATGAATTTGAAATTTCTTTTAAAATCCTACAGTGTCTTGTTGAAAGTATGCAACTAGGTCTGACCTTAGACCGAAACGACTCGACTCTGTGCTTAGTTTATCCATCGAAATATTGTTTTTCTACAATGGGCACGCAGTCTTTGATACAGATACTGAATTACAGAACAGGGGGTCTGAAATGGCCACTTTAGCAGATCATAATAGAATCATAATATGAATTGCGTCTGTGACTAATTTAACTGCGTCTGTGACTAATTTAAAAAAAAAACTCAATTCATATTATTTTCCTAATAAGATCTTCTGTATAGTGGCCATTTTAGACCCCCAGATAGCTCTGTCGTTTGCCTCATTCAAGTCCTGAAGGTTGTGTTTAGTTGTGCACGACGGGCAAGAAAGTAGGTGTTGGGGCTCCACACTCGCATTGTATCCGAGATGGGTCGTTGTCACGTCTTAGCATCGGCAGAAAAACTACCGCCTAGTCACGAACTGCAGTGTCCGATATGGAAATCTTTGAACTGCGTACACAAGTTGGAGAGATGGGGAATAAACGACACATGTCAGGTATTCAGACTAATATAACGAAGAACAAAGATGTAGTGAGAAAAATTGAAAAGAGTATGCTAAGGTGGTTCGGTCATGTGGAGAGGATGAATGAAAGGTATTCACAAGGCAGATGTGAGTGGCAACGCTGGGAGGGAACGCCCTAGAAAGACATACACTGATCTTATTGATGACGTTCTTCAGAAAGGACAGATGCGTAGTACTCGTAACAGACGCGCGTGTATGACTAAATGTATGAATGTGGACGAGGCAAAAGGAGTATGTAAGGATTGTTGCAAGTGGCGTTCTGTGGTTTCTGCCTACCCACATGGGAGAAGGGCGTGAGTTTATGTATGTATGCATGTGTGTATAACATCATAATCATAACTCACATACAGGGTGTGTAGCAACCCATTACACGGCCGTCAACCAAGCATTCTGTACATCAAAGTAAGTACTCCTACGCAAAAATTTATGCTGGGAAACGACTTTTTTTTTGGGGTCAAAAATCAGTTTTTACGCTAAAACTCAATGTAGCACTCTTAAAACACGATGTTTTAAGAGTGCGGCTAGTGGATGTTTTGAATAGTACACGAGTCATGGAGCTAATTTAAGTAAAGTTATAACCTGAAAAACTAGTATTTACAAAAACTGCTGTGAAAAAATTCAAACTTTGACCCCAATATCGCCGTAACAAGGGGGTTCCCAGGTATGGTATAGAATAAAAAAAATATTGCAGTGGTGGGAACAAGTGCCCTTTTTTTTGGGGGGGGGTTGGGAAATCATCAAATAACCCCTCCCGCTCTTGGCCAGAGCGAAAGGGAGTGTCAGACTTCTACTGACTAAAAACCACCCATGTTCCTTCTTAGCCCTTCATGTCGAGGCCGCGGTATCTCTTGCGAACAACCCGTAGCCCCGACGGGGGAACAAGTGCCCTTCGTTTGCGTTAAGAGTACTTTTACACCCTTTATAATTCCCAAAAGGTTAGTCAGCGGTGTACCTAATAGTACACTCACATTTCGCCAGTGTGATGAGGGGTGAGCCTATTGCCATCAAATGGGCACAAATTCAGATTCCGTGGCTGCTACTGAGAAATTCTTGATGGAAAATCCAATAACATTTTGCTCGACCCGGAAATCGAACCTAGGCCCTCATGCTACGACCACTGGACTAAGGAGACAGTCTTCGGGCTAATATAACACCATAACACACCTTTTTAGACTTCTACTGACTAAAAACCACCCATGTTCCTTCTTAGCCCTTGCACCGAGGCCGCGGTATCTGTTTTGAACAATCCGCAGCCCCGACGGGACCCGCAGGCCCGAAGGGACCCCGCAGCCCCGACGGGATCATAACACACCTGTAATTATCTGAGCTAATCTGTAACCAATACATGGTATCTCACGAATTACGCGCGAAGAAAGTGATCTTGTCTTTCAACTTAACAAATAATTAAACGAAAAACACAAGCAACACCAGGGAAAAACACTACACAACAATTTAAATTACGTTAAGGAATCCTTAACACGAGATTGTAGGGCATGTACACACTTAAAATTAAGAGACTTCGCCCCGTAACCGGAATACACGATTCAACTATCCAGCATAACCTGAACCATACGTTCAGTGACAATGTTTGCTGCGAAGGTTTAAGATATAGTGGTGTAAGTGGGTGGTAGATTATAATAAATGTAAATTTTAACGTTTGTATGAAGTCATTTTACTTTGTTGCTCGTTAACTTTTGTGACTAAACTAGTGACATGTTAGGTTTATATTAACGTTACCATAAAGTTATAGATTTGTCCGTGATTATGGGATCAAATATCACAGCCACATTCACAACGACTTCCCTTAAGTGATCTGATTCCCTTATAAAAGTCTATGGTTTGATAAATATAGCCCTTTCGGTAATACGTAACGGCAATAATTTCAATCAGCACCAACAAGATTAGTCTGTAATTTGGCTATTTTAGACAAGCTCAATCAATGGGCAGTCGTTATTGTTGCCATTGCGGTAATAACCTAGATGCTGGTCCAGGCGCTTGTGCCAGCTTGTGGCACAAGAGCATGGAGCTTGGCACAAACAAAGAGAGGTCTATACCCAGGAATGGGTGAAGTTGGACTACGCATGATGATGATAATGACACTCAATCGCCTCTCTGACAAGAAATACCCACCTGTTATGGGGCCATAACACCGACCTTTTATACGATATCTATTATTAATTATTACCGTAAAGAAAAAGATAAAAAATACTAGAAGGGAGATTTTTTTCAACCAAAACCAGGTCACTTGAGTTCCATAAAAACGACCATAATAATTATGAGAAAATGAAAATGAAAAATAATAATTAAAAAAATGATTTTCTCGGAGCAGAAAATAACTACCTACTGTAAGGATTACGGAGTTCCAAGTCCTTAAGTCAAAACGAGCATCTGGTCCTTGAGCCACTATACTCGTACAAACATAGTAGAGGAAGCTCACATCACGGCTTGTAAACGTGTTTACAGTGGCACGAGTCAAGGCATACCGCGTGCCTCCCCGCTTGATGCTCCCGTTCGTGATAGTGTATTTGATGCTTTCTTATTTGACACTTTTTTATGTACAATTTTGTTCTTTTTCTTTATGTGGCAAGTGATATTAATATCGCATGGCATCGTTATTAAAAGAATGTTATTAAAGTGTAAAGTGTCATATTTTGAAAAATAAATATTACTATTATTGGTCACCAGTTAAGTTTGTCTCTGAAATTTGAGGATTTTTGACTGTTCTCTTGACTGTAATGAGCAATAAACTCGTGCTAAATCAATGGTAGTGTTTTCGTATTTATTTTCTCAACTAATTGCGTTTCAAGCTCTTTTCTGTGGGTCTAATAAACATGTAAGTATATTATATTTAAAAGAGATTCTGCTTTGCACTACAGTTTAGCCCAACATGTTGTTCGTGTCTACATCAATTTACTTTCATTTATTCCGTACAAATTGCATTCAGCTAACTAGCTTGTACTTTTAAAATTACACAGATACATTAAGCGACTAACGTCAAACGCTGTATCGTTTAACATCAGTCGCAACCCTTAATTTGGAAATGTGCCTTTAAAGATACAGCAACTTTAAAAAAATCTGTAACATTATATATTCATATTTTTTTGAATCGATCGATTTGATCTTAAAGATTTATTCAGCGCATCACTAGAAAACATAAGTCTGTTGCATTTTGAACGACTGGACATCCCTATTTACGTCAAACTCGAAAAATGCCGAGCACGAGGAGCAACAAAGCTGTAAGTTTTATTGATTTCTTTTATTTTTTACATGTAACAGTGCCAGTTTTTTGTTAAATCATATGTATATTGATATATACGAACGATCTAAATGAAAATCTAGTATAGAAATGTATTTTCCAAGCTGTGATATGTTTTCAAACTTCAACGTGCCTTTAAAGATACTTTGCCAAAGAGCTGACTAAGTAGTGAATTACAACATTGTGCTTTAAAAGTTACATTGCCAAGGACCCTCATAAGTAATGTTTTATTACAATGTGTCTTTAAAGTTACTTTGCCAAAAGTTAACCAAGTATCGCATGTTTTGTATCTTATGGTGTTTACATAAAAAATCGTAATCAGACGTATGTGAGACGGGCGTATATAAGGGGTTAGGGGGTCCCCCATTGATATTAAGAATGCGAGATTTAGATTTTTAGTACAAACCTAAATCCGCCCCCCCCCATCGGCATGAAGTACCGAGGCACCCCCCCCCCCCCAAGTCGACGGGGGACCCCCCTTAAGCTATAGCTACGTTCGTGCATGGTGTTCAGTTTGCTTGGGTTTCGGTTTGGTTGCATGTGTTGCTTTTTTTTGTAGGTACTCCAACGAGCTAGGTCTAAGCGCATTTTAGCGTTGATCCCTGCAAGGAATTCACAATCAGATGACAGTGACACGACAGACTGTGAAGAAATTAACATAACTCCATCAGAAGATGAGACCTACTGTAGTTCCTCAACGCCTTCTCTAGATTCTTCTTTAGATCGGATGAACCTACTCGACAGTTTTTTTTTTTTTTTTTTTCCTTATCCTAGTGTTCATCAAAACGATGGACCCTAATCTTATTACAATCTAGCCTTATATATAGACTAATAAGTAATTTAATTATAACTTAAACTGTTAAAAATATTGTCTTTACGTATTAAGAATGTGTCCATTGGCACTTTTCTTATTGTCTCTATTAAGGGGAATACACTTTATCTTGTGTTTTATTGGTAACACTTGTGCTACATTTCACTAATCACTAACACGAGCACTAAACACTAACTCGAACGGTTTTGTTCTTTTTAGTCTTCTCACTATGTCCGTGTGATCGAGAAGCTGGATTGCCTCGACGTTCACATGCTGATGAAGTCTCTTGTCGTGAGCTTCTGCGGATTTTTGAATCACTTTATCGATGAACTCAACGTTTAGGTCCCGATGGAGGTCATCATTTCGTACGTACCAGGGTGCATTTACAATTTCCCGTAGTACTTTGTTCTGGAATCGTTGAATGATTAATGCATTTGTCTGTTTGGTGCAGCCCCACAGCTGAATACCATAAGTCCAAACTGGCATCAGGACTTGTCTGTATAGTAACAGTTTGTTCTGCACGGACAGCACGGAGTTTCTTCCAAGCAGCCAATACATTCTTTTGAACCGTAGGTCGAGTTCATCTTTTTTCTTCTTCACGTGAGTTTTCCAGCGTAGCTTTGCATCAAGGGTCATACCGAGATACTTGGCTGTATTCTCATAAGGTATTTGGTTGTTATTAATATAAACTGGAAAATACTGTTGCTTTTTGTTGGTAAAGTTTATATGTACGGATTTGGATTCATTTAATTTAATCCTCCATTTTTTGGTCCAGTCATAAACTTGATTAACAGCCATTTGAACCTTTTCTACTGCTTCTTCGTGGCTGTTTCCAACGGCCATTATGGCTGTATCATCAGCAAAGGTCCCAATGGTATTGTTTTCGGATTCGGGTATATCGCAAGTATATAGTAGGTACAGGACCGGACCTAACACACTTCCTTGCGGTACACCAGCGTTTATTGGTTTAAATTCTGAATAAGTATCTTCTTGTCTTATTCTAAAGACTCTGTTTAAAATGTAAGTTTCCAATATGTCTGCAAACGGTTTCGGTAGCAGGCTGTTTAATTTATGAATAAGGCCTTCATGCCAAACTTTATCAAATGCTTGGGCTACGTCTAGAAAGACAGTAGAACAAACTTGTTTGTTTTCCAACGCGTTTTCTATTACGTTTGTGATTCTGTGCACTTGATCGATCGTTGAGTGTTTTTCTCGAAAACCAAACTGGTGCTCAGGTATAATGTTCCTGTTATCAATGAAAGGTTTAAGGCGTTTGAGTAGTAGCTTTTCGAACAGCTTTGACATTATTGGTAGCAGGGAAATAGGTCTGTATGATGTTGTTTCGTGAGCCGGTTTCCCAGGCTTTGCTATCATTATTACTTCAGCAACTTTCCATAACTCTGGTACATATTTAAGCCTCAATGCGGCATTAATAAGGGTTGTTAACTTAACCAGACCCTTTCTTGGTAAGTTATGAAGAATTTCCCCTGTTATTAAATCGTAACCTGGTGCTTTCTTTGGGCTTATTTTCTGCTTTATTTCTCGTGCAACTTCTCTCGGTGTTACTAGTTTTATGGCATCTATATGATCTGGCATCACTTTATTAACCAGAGTGTGGTCTTCAATGGTTTCCCCCTCGTTTGGTTGAAAGATGTTTTCTAGGTGTTCTGCAAACCTCATGGCTTTTTGCTCATTAGTTCGTGCCCATTGACCGTTTTCACACTTGATGGGAGGGATTTGGGCTATCGGCCTCTTTAGATACTTAGTAGCCTTCCAAAGGGAGTAGTTTGTCCTTTGGTCGTTACTTAGTTTCTGAAGGTAGGTTTTGGTTGAGTCGTCTTTGTAGTCCTGGATTAGTCTTCTTAGTTTTTTTGTAAGTCTGTTTAGTACTCTTTTGTCATCAGGACACCTAGATTGATGCCACATTTTTCTTTGCCTTCTTTTTTCCATAATGAGCTGCTTGATTCTGAAGGGGAAGATGTTTCCCTTCGTTCTTTTGTTGAAGTCAGGTGTATTTTCCCACGCTGCTTGTTGGATGTGAATAATAAACTTCTCAACTTCGATGTTTAGATGTTCTGGGGTTTTTAATGGAACTTTAAGGTCTATTTGATCATTCAATCTGACCTTAAAGCTCTCCCAGTCCGTAAACTTATTAACAAGAGTGAAACTGTTTTCTTTATACAGAATACTCTCGCTAATTTCTAAATAAATTGCAGAGTGATCCGAGTTCAAGTCATAGCTTTGTTCCGTTTTTATATAGCTATTTGATAGGCCTTTAGTTACGAAAAAATCTATTAAGTCTGGGATTTTATTGGGATCTGTTGGCCAATAAGTGGGCTTTCCAGTAGATGTAACGTCACATTTTAGTTCTTTTATGGCACTCAGTAATTCTTTGCCTTTAGTAGTTGTTAGTCTGGAACCCCAATACGTATTTTTAGCATTGAAGTCACCTCCTAAGATAAATCTATTACCAAGGCGGGCTAGAAAAGACGTATAGCGATCTTTTTTTATCATGTACCGTGGTGGACAGTAGATGGCACACACGGTTAAGGGGTATTTTTTGGTTTGAAGACAAATTGCCACTGCTTGAATATCTTTCTCTTCGTATTTTAACATTTCATAGTGCTGCAAATTATCTTTAACAATAACGGCACTTCCGCCTCTTGCAGTATTGCCTGGGTGTAGCGCATGGAATACTTTGTATCCTTTGAATTTAATGTGACATTGTTTTGTGAAGTGTGTTTCTGATACAAGGCAAACATCAATTTTTTCAATTTCTAGCACAACTTGCAACTCATTCTGATGTTTCTGTAACCCATTTGAGTTCCACGCCATAAGTTTAAGTGTAGTATTCATTTTTTGGTTTTTAGGGTAGCATTTATGTTGCTATTTTCAATTTTTTTTAATCTCTCGTCGAATGATGACATTAACTTTAAGATTTCATCTAACTTTTTGTTGCTGTTCATATCTGTCAAGGGCGCTTTCGCAATACCTGTTATAGTCGCTTGAGCGTATGAAATGTTTTTAGTTGTTGTTTGCATCGCGCTTTGGCTTGGTTTGGACTTGCTAGCGTCATCTTTTCGGGTAGGTGCACTTTGTTGAGGATTTAAATTTCCTCCTTTCGTTTTTTTTAGTCTTATCTGCTGTATTTCTTTAGCTACAATACATCCCCTGTAGTTAGCCGGATGTGGGGCTCCACAGTGGACGCATTTTGGCTTCTCTTCTTTCGGTTTTCTGCAATCCTTGGTGAGATGTTTACCTGTACATTTTACGCACCTCGGTTCTTTAGAGCAGTACTTTTGAGTATGGCCGTACGCCTGGCATCTTTTGCATTGTGGTACCAGTTTTGTTGATTTTACCGGTTGTATCTCCACATTACATCCTAAAATATGTTTAATATTGAAAATTTTATTGGTTTCCTCATCATTTGAGAATGATAACATGAACATATTGAGTGGCTCTTTAGTTTTCCAGCTCAATTTGTTGACTGCTTCTAAAATTTTGTAGCCTTTGCTGCGCAAGTCTTCGACTACTCTTTCTGGAATGCATGTGAAATGCAATTTTTTTGCCATAACTCTTATTGGCCTTTCTTGCTTGTTCTCATATGAGTGCCAAAGACAGTTGTTATCGGAAAGGGCTTTAGAGATTACTCTATACGATTCTTCGTTTTTAGCATTTACCTTTACGGTATCTCCATTCATCATTTTGATGGTGAACGTGTCAGCTGATTGACTTTCACATAGAAAATCGAAGAATTTTTGATAATCCTGAATACCATCTACAACAATAGGTGGTGGCAGAGGAATTTTAAGGACTTTTTCATTACCTCTATTCACGTCTCTTCCGTGTTCATTTTGAGTAAGTTGGGAGAGGTGGGCAGGAGAAGTGTTCAATTTTCTTTTCTTCCTGCTCTTTTGCCTTATCCACCCTGTTTCTCGAGCGAGTTCTTCTTCGTCTGTTGCATATTCAACAGGTGGTGGAGAAGTCTCAGTGGCGGTTGATGCTGATTTGGCTGCGTTTTCCGCTTGAAGTTTCAGCTGTTGCTGGAGGTTTTCTATTTGACTTTTTAGGTCATTTATGTTCTTTTGGAGCTTTAGACGCTCATTTTTCTCTTCACAATAATACTTGTACAACAGATGTTCCGTCTCTGTTTTTAAGGCCACTTTGGTATTACCCGGTGTATCCTGTTTCGATTCCATTGTAAATTTTAAGCCAGTATTAACTTGGCCTTAACAATAATATTTGCCGTCAGCCGTCAGCATTACGCAATAACTAGGTCATTGCGATGCAGCCGTCTTGGCGACGTTGTTTTGATGCGTAAGCACTAACACTGTGGTACGCGCGCGATCGCATGCAACACAACTGTTCTCAGCGAAAATCGAACGCGAACGACACTCGACAGTGATGGATCTGAACATGATGCACCTATGTCTCCGGCATTGCAAAACGCCCCCACTATTTCTATCACAAAAGATTTGCCTTCCTCTTCTATGATGCAAGATATACCTTTTTCTCCAGTGTTACAAGCAGTATTTCCTTCTGAAAACGAAACCGATTACAACTCAATACCATCATTATCTTCAATTCCACTATTACCTTCACCAGCAGTACAGTCACCCTTCAGCTTGCAACCGACTCCAAACACATCTCAACACCTGCAAAAACAGATAACCACAAGATCTGTAAGGCGTGAACGAAACAACCGCCCTCGTTTAGTGGCGAAAAGAATTAAGCGCATACCTATAGATTTCAAATGGAAAAAGACACGCTTTATTCACGGGGCGACTGTTGAAGCAATGCCATTTTCTCATCCACCTGCTGAGCTACCGTCACCTCGTCAATACTTCGCATTATTCTTTTCCGACGAAATAATAAGCGATATTGTAACCCAGACCAACATGTATTCAGTACAAAAAATAGGACGTTCCATCAATGTAACTGCGAAAGATATTGAACAATTCGTTGCTATCCATGTTATTATGGGAGTAGTTAGAATGCCATGCTATTTAGATTACTGGAGCACACAATTAAGATATGCACCTGTTGCAGATATAATGTCATTAAAAAAGTACCAATTAATTCGCAGATATATACATTTTGTTGATAGCAATGAAGAAAGTTTGGATAGGTTTCAAAAGGTCCGACCTGTTGTTGAAAAAGTTCGCCTAAACTGCTTGCTTTCGGCTGAAGAAGAAAATCAATTCAGTATTGATGAGATGACTCTTCCTTACAAAGGTAAAAATTAAAAAACACGCCTGCCATGACAAAAAGTAAACTAAAAAAAAAAAACAAGTCAAAGGAATTCAGCGATGAATGGGAGCAAGATCCCGTAAATGTATTCGAAAATGGAAAACTGAAATCTAAAACTTTTATTGCAGTCGGGGAACAGTTCGGTGGAACAATTCTTTACAGGTCCCCCGACTGCAATAAAAGTTTTAGATTTCAGTTTTCCATTTTCGAATACATTTACGGGATCTTGCTCCCATTCATCGCTGAATTCCTTTGACTTGTTTTTTTTTTTTAGTTTACTTTTTGTCATGGCAGGCGTGTTTTTTAATTTTTTAAATTATTTGTTTTTTATTTCATATCTTTTAGTGATATATCGATATTTTTTCGCCATGTTTCTAGTAAATTGATTCACACATACTGACTTTTCATACAAACTTAAAAACCATTTAGGTGCCGTCGTGGATGGATTTGGGAGTTGTAACCTAGCCAGTTTTATTTCTTTCATTACAGAGAATCTATTGATATGTAGCTTATTCGTATCGAATCCCGGGTTTAAAATGTCACCATATCATTTGTTAAGTAGTATTACTAGAAAACACTAGATATTGAATACTACTGTGGTATATTTTTGTAATCTACTTAATAAGTTCTAGACGATGATTATATTTTTCATTTAAATTTCAATAAAAACAAATTAAAAGTTATTTTTATTTCTAAACCATGGCCACCCTATTATGTTATTTGATATTTTCTCTAGCCTATGTTACCCGGGATGACGTAACGAATCTAACGATACCACATACGTCAAAATCGGTTCAGGCGTTTAGAAGTTATGGTGGAATAAAGAAACTCACAAACAAACATACATACATACATACATACATACATACATACATACATACATACATGAACGCTAAAAACATAACACTCTTTTTTTTGGGGCAGTCGTGTAAAAAGGCTGGCAATCGTCGTCAATACAATGCGAAGAAACCTAAGAAGTGGGGCTTCAAAGCATTTGTCAGATCCGGTGTGTCGGGTTACATTTACGATTTTTTGCTATATGGTGGCGACGATACGTTTCGCAACATACAATTTACGGATAGAGAAGAAACTTTGGGTTTTGGAGGTAAAGTAGTTGTGGCACTGTGTCAATCTATCAAAAACAGACCGTGTTTTGTATACTTTGATAACTATTATACGTCCCTAGAGCTGGTGGTTTATTTGAGAAATGAGCTGGGAATATTTAGCCTCGGTACCATCAAATCGAACCGTTTACGTGGATGCCAAAATGTAATAGACGACGATAAAAAAATGAAAAAAAAAGGCCGCGGTTCATTTTCTCAAATTGTCTGCAACGAAAATAAAATTGCCGTTGTCAAGTGGTTCGACAACAAACCGGTCACTTTAGTAAGCTCATTTGCAGATTCCTATCCAGTTACCAAAATAAAGAGATATTCAAAGGACCACAAAGCCAAAATAGATATCGATTGTCCCAAAGTCGTCAGACATTATAATACACACATGGGGGGCGTAGATTTATCTGACATGCTGATAGCCTTATATAGAACTCAAATGAAAACCAGAAGATGGTACATGGGCATTTTTGCCCAAATTCTAGATATAAGTATAAATAACGGTTGGTTATTGTATCGACGACATTGTGCACTAAAAAATGTAAAGAAAGTGTTGAGTTTGAAAGACTTTCGATGTCACATTTACTTCTCACTAATTTCCCAAGAAGTGGTAGAAAGGTCTGATGTAGCGGTACCTAGCCTGAAAATAAAGAAACCGGTTAAATCCCGGCCAATAGATGAGATAAGGTATGACGGTATGGGTCATCTGCCTAACCTTGAAAGTAGAGGACGTTGCAGGGTATGCAAAGATGGACAGTCCACTGTGATGTGCATTAAATGTAATGTGCGGTTATGTCTGACGAAAAAACGAAACTGTTTCTACGATTTTCATGTGAAAAAATAAAAATTTAAGCATTTTTTGTCATTTCAACAAAAAATTTAAGCGTTCTTTGTTATTTTAAATAAAAATTTTAACATTTTTTGTCATTTTAAATAAAATATTAAGCATTTTTTGTCATTTTATTTCAGAACCCTGATTTGGTATTGTATCTTTTTTGACACACTTCCAAAAGACTATACATTCCTCCGTATTTGGCAATGTGTCAAAAAAGACACATATGATTTTCGCGTAATTACTGAAAAATGATTTTTTTCAGTATTTTTTTGTATTCCCTTACATCTCAAATAATCGGTATATAAACATTTTTTTATAAAATTTGATAAAAATGGTGCTTGCCAAATTAAGGGTTAATGCAAAACGCTTTATAAAACAAAATTCAATCAATACTTTCAGAGTACTAGAATTATAAAGATTACTGCCTGTATACTTATTAGCTTGTTCGACCTATACTGTTCAGCCCAAATTATACACAAAAAATCCAGTACCAAACGCAAAAACATAACCGCGATAAAACTTCCGAAAGCACGCAAAAGAAGGATGGAAATATTCGTATATTTTCGTATATTCTTTCATTTGTTACGTGACTAACGCCACTCAAAGGAGCTTATTACGTTTGACAGGATCCGTGTTCGGCCTGCGAGCTCTGTTTATTTACTCGAACTCGCGTGAGATTTACACGTTTCATGTAAACGGACTTGGTTTAGTGGGCTTAGGAAGGATTGGTCCTAGAGGTGGAGGAGGAAATTGGGTATCGACTGTTCTTTAAGTTTGTTCGTAAGGCGTAAAGGCAGCGGTTTTGCACCTTTTTTGCGGGTTCTGTAATAAATATTACGTACCGATTCGATTAATAGTGGAGCAAATTATACTCGTACTAGCTGATGCCCGCGGCTTCGCCCGCGTGGATGTCGGTCAAATTATATACTAAAGCCTTCCTCGAGAACCACTCTCTCCATTAGTGTAAACAGAAATGACTGAATGAATGAATGAACATGAAAATCGGTGCAGTAGTTTTTGAGTTTATCGCGAACAGACAGACAGACATTGTTTTATAATAATTATGTAGTGATAACTTTTCAATCTAATTCGTCTTTCGGGGTCTCTTTTATTACTGAATGAAGGTTAGCTATCAGTTCCAAAAAAAACTTCTTTACCTTTATGGGGTGCAGCACACCACAGTTAATTTGTGCATTTTGGTCATCCAGGACTTTAAAAACAAAACACCGTGTTTGCGCAGTAGCTGGAGCGGTTGGTGCAGTAGCTGAGCATTTGACTGTTGCGCAGCATGTCGCGGGTTCGATCCCCGCGCCACACTCATATATTTGGATGGTTTAGAGATAGCTGTTCCGGAGCTAGTTTTCGATGTGAGTTTAAATATTATTCCTAGAGTGGGGCAACAATTTAAATAAAAAAAGTAGAGATATCACCATTTAAATGGTTTCAAAACACCACTACAGCGCTAGTTTCAAAAGTGATGAATAGCATTTCATACGGTAGCTATCGTGATGCAGTATTCGTCACAAAACATGAGTTTTGCTGTTGTGAAATGGTTATAAAAAGTCTGTGCAACATTTCTGAATAATGCTTCACATAACAGCAAAACTGAAGACTATAATGATAAAATTGTTAGTATCTATGTACCATAGAGAACAGCTATGACAATAAATTAGTCTATTGAAAAACACAAAGCGTGTCTTATTAGGTTATGAGCCCAAGCACTTAAAAATATATTTCAATAGACTAATTTATTGTCATAGTTGTTCTCTATGGTATATAGATAGCGTAACCTTTTTGTTATATACAAACAAAAGTGTACTAAGCTGAGTGGTTTGACTGCGCCGTTTGTCTAGCCAGTAGATGCCACTTATACTCGTACATAACTGGCGAAAGATGGGTGCACTTATAGGTACTCCTCTGTCTCACTTCGATGATGCTATTTTTATGAGTTTTGCTTTGCACCACCCTTAGTTTTTTTTTTGGGGGGGTTGGGAAATCGTTAAATAACCCCTCCCGCACTTGGGCAGAGCGGAAGGGAGTGTCTGACTTCTACTGACTAAAAACCACCCATGTTCCTTCTTAGCCCTTGTGCCGAGGCCGCGGTTTTCTTGCGAACAACCCGCAGCCCCGACGGGAGTTGGCCCTTGCGGGCCCCTTCCATGTTGCTGATATCTCTTTGAAGCGCGCGTAGAACACGAACGCGCCGTCGACACGGCCTGTCGTCGTCATAAGACGGACGGATGGCGAGCTTTGCTTACCACCCTGGCTTTGACAATGCCCTAACCAAATCAAAACCCACATGTTATGCATGGACCGCTTCTTTGATCTAGTGGCTGACCCGCTACTGCTAAGCCTGAGGTCTTAGGTCTAATTACCAGGTTGGACAAAATAGCAGCATTCATTCCTCAGTAGCACCTGATCCTAGAGTTTAAGATTAATGCGTCCCGAAGGCCATAAACTTGCTTCCTATTACACATAACTGGCGAAACGTGGCTAAATTATAGGTAAACATTCTCTGCTCACCTTTATGGGTAATATAGACGTAATAAAAAAAAATCTAATTAGTCGGTCAGATAGATTACCAAAAAATATTGGACACGTATTTTTTCTTTTCTCACGTAAAAAAACAATGAAGACGATACAGTGCTTTGAAAACTCGTGTGACGTCATATTCTAAGACATTAGTACGACATATTTACCGGTGAGTGACGTCACAACCCCCACTCAAATCTTTGACGCGTTTTATCTTCGTCAATTTTTATTGATTTGATAAAACAAACAATACGCATACAATATTTTTCGACAATCTAACAGACGGACTAATTAGAATCATATTTTTTCTAGTCAGTAAACATCCCTATTCTGTTTGTCCTCGAACAAATTTTCCCCACATACTACTGAAACTCACATACTGTTCAAACTCCTATCTATACTTCACAGTTAACAAAACTTCATAACGGCCCTTTATATTGATTCCAAAACTACGAAGTTCACTTTAAACCATTCACATTCAAACTCATTACAGAAACTCTAATATAACTTTAAAAGTATCTCGTTTCACTTGGTACTTACTTACCTTGAGAGCTCTCTGCTAATCTATGCAAAGAAAATTCTATAGATTTTCAATATCCTGAAAGAACTCTTTGGTGGAAGTTTAAGGAGTTATTCGGTAATATTTTAGAGTTATGAATGTGTTTGTTTGTCGGATTTATGCTGTTATTCGTTGGTGGTGGAAAAGTGCCTTCGGTTTTGGTATAAGCAGGTGTTGAAAAAACAAATGAAGATTCATGTAAAAATCATCACCATCTTCTAGCTAGGCATGTTACGTAAAGTAAAAAGTTGCTTATGATAAAATTAACAATAGATAATTTTGCAATATTGGTACTAATACATTAAAATGTTTAAACGCCAAAAACTCGAAGGCTTTTTTCAAGTTCCCCCTTCTCAAGTTTTTTTTAAGCTTGAAAAGCTGCAGTAAAGCTCATCAAATAACATTACGTGAAGTTATTCTTCCACAGAGCTGGATTTGTATTTTTTTCGTCATCACTGGAAACAACCACACACAACTTACTAATTCATGAATATTCAGCCGTCTAGTAATTCCCAGAAACATACATTCCCTTACCCTAAATAATGTTATAACGTTCAAACATAAATAAAATAAACGGAACACTTTTGTCGAGCGTTAAAATCCAGTTTCACTGTTTCCCACATCCAACAGAAAAGGTACCTTTAAAAAAGAAACAATTGCCGCTTTCAGTGAAATTGCCTTTTTTCTACGACAAACACTAAGAATACAAATGAAAAATTTATCTAGTCTTTTTAGTAACACCTACTTGAAACTAATACTGATTGTAGTTTACTTTTTTTTGTTCGGTCTATTTATTTAGTGCCGTGTTCTTTTGTTTCTTAATTTAGATTTGTATGGATTTTTGGACCCTTTTCAAGGACAATTAGGTTTAATCTTGTATAAATATTGGGTTAAACTTTTTTTTCTTTCATTCGATTTATGAAGTGTGCTTGTGTCTTCATGTTGACTTTAAAAGAATTAAGGGTGAGGCCAAACGAGCGTAATTTTGTGAGTCGTGAGTCGCAGAAAGTCTGCCCGGCAGAAATTCAATTGGGATCCAGACGAGAATCAAATAGGACTTTTTTATGAAAGCTAATGCAGCAGAATTTCTGCGACCGAAATTCTGCGACTCACGACTCACAAAATTACGCTCGTATGGCCTCACCCTTAGATGTATCATATTTTATTTATTTTCCAGAATCGTCTAACACAACATAGTATTACATCACGCCTGTAATCGCCAAAGACGACGGCAGACGTGTACGCATTAGTACACATTTCGCCAATTATAGGTGGCGTCCCATGAATAGGTGGCGAGCCTATTACCATCGAGCAGGCTCAAATCCAGACTTCATGTCTGTTACTGACAAAATATTGATGAATAACCCAATAACATTTTGCCCGACCGGGGAATCGAACCCAGCACCTCATACACAGCAGTCGCGTTTACGACCACTACACCACAGTCACATAAATCAGTCCTTCATTATATCAAAATGTTGACCTCTCTAACTTCTACAAATTTCTTTTATATATTTTTTCCTTGTTTACACTAAGTTCGTTTAATGTGACTTTGTTAATGTTGCCCATTTTACTTCAAGACTATAGTTTCCCGAACCGTATAAAATGTTATTTCGTACCAACTAAGTACTGTTTTGAACTCTCTTGGATGGCTCTCCAGAAATTATTTGTCGTATTTTCGATAGAAAATATAGGAAGGCGTTGAAAATTGTTGTTGTTCAGATAAATTGTAGTATTTATGTTTTTCTGAGAAAAATAAAGACCTTGCTAAATTATTTGTGCGAATTGCTGTTGTTAACTTGTAACTTATCAAATATATTTGATTTGTTAACCAGAAAGAAAACCGTTAAAGTATGAAGTCTGTACACTCCAGGATTTCAATGAAGCAAACGACAGAGCTATCCAAGTATCCAGTTACTGGTTGGACAGAATTCGAAAAGAAGAAGAACGGTTAAAATATTACTGTCCACTTCTGAGTACAATCATGATGTTATAATAAAGAATACAAAGTGTTGAGCAACCAAAGATTCATTCGTAGAGCACGTTTGAGAATCTCGTTTTCTTGTTACGGTGTTACAGCTGGGTAAAGTTTTTTAATTTAAATTCGTGTTGCCCCAGGACAATGCAATGTTACATTGTAGTTGACGGCCAACTTTTGGGAAGCTTTGTTCACTCGTAAAACATTGATTTGCTACGAATATAACTTGTAACAAGAATGGTTAAAAATATTGTGAGGAGTGTACAGTAGCCTATTTACAAGGTTACAAATATACAAATAATACAAACCCGACCTTAGTTTGTATGTGAGATCAGATTAATCCGGATTCACGTATATCTTGATTAGGCTCCATGTAAAATACTGGTATTCAGCTGCTTCCGGTTAACCTGGAAGTAGACCTCAGGATAGTTGGGAAAAGCTTAGGCAGATGATGGTAGCTTAATTGGCCATCGTCGTGTACCAACTCGCCATCACATCTTTTAATAATATCTAAAAATGTGGCTTAGGAATTTACATCTTTATAAAGTCGCATTATTTTTCAATCTTGCATTTATTGTAAACCCTCATTACTGATAGATAATAGAGGCGTGAAAATTCTGTGCCCGCAGTCTCTTTTAAATCATTAAAAAGTTAGTGCGATAAACCATAGTCTGCTGTAGAAAGACAGAAAAAAGTTTAAATTGATTTAGGCGTTTGAACGTTTCGGCCTAATTTGTTTAGATTGTTATAATTTTATCTTAGCTTATTTTCTTTTGAAGTTTAGTGAGAAATTAAGGCTTAGTTATTAACTTAGTAATGTTTTTTCTTGCAGAAAACTCTTTTAGGTATAGACAATTTATTTTCAAAAGAAAAATGGAAAGACGGTATACCATCATCATCATCGTTATGATCATCACCATTTCAGCCAAAAGACATCCACAGCTGGACATAGGGCCCCCCAAGTTTCGCCACATTCACTAGTTCCATCTGTTAGTTGCGGTGTTTTATACTAATTGTGATTTCGGAAACGTTTGTAAACGTTTAGATGAATCTGTTGAACGAAAAAATAAAAACGATAAAAGGTTTAGCCACTCTGTTTTTTTAAAAACCAACCGAAGTAATTTTTTAAATGAAACGAAAGCTGGCCAGTGTTAATTCGAACAGCAAACCTCAATGAAACACAATGTAATTTTATAATTGACCACCGCGTTGATTTTGACAATTTACTCACCGTTTACACTGGATGAAAATTTTAAAAATAAATATTGGACGTACAAAAACAAACATTGTCCATGCGCTCTCGTTGACGTAAATTACATAAATTGCATAAATCGTTTCGTGTGTTTGGCGCCAACTGCATGAATAAATAAACGTAAAAATTGATTTTCGATAAATTAATGAATTTATGACGACAATAAAAAAAAAAAATTGGGTCGATTTTTCTTTATAGTGCACGCAGCCCCAGACGTAGACGCAGCGTTGGTAGGCCTCCCACCAGGTGGACCGACGACATCATGAGAGTCGCGGGCAACCGGTGGATGCAAACGGCAGGCTGCCGTTCTTTATGGCGTTCTATGGGGAAGACCTTTGTCCAGCAGTGGACGTCTTATGGCTGATGATGATGATAGTGAATGGATGAACTAATCGTTATATTAAATCAGTTTATTGCATACATGTTGAACAGGGGTTGAAATAAAATTCAATTAAAAGTTTCAAACATGCAAAACAAAGGGCTAAAAAGGAAACCTCAAAAAAAAAGTGTCAGTTTGATTGACAAGTGATTTTTCGGGCGGTTCATTTGTATAACTGGAAATATATCAGTGGAAGCTGAATCTTCTGTCGGCCAGAATAACGTTAAAAGTTCCTAGTGTACGAATTCACGACCACTTACATGTATAGGTACATGTTATTGTTAGTGGTCGTGAATTCGTGATTGGATACCTCTACTCAAGCCTTCGAGCAATACAGGCGCGATGTAATTCAACATATTTTATTAACCAAACAAAAAACACCCAATAGCAAACAGAACTGTCTCCCAGCGACCTAAAACTCGAAAGCCATACCTTTCAATTAACAAATAAGTCTGGCTATAAGTAATAATTACTTGTAGCCCTATATATCACGATTTATAACGACAGCCGAGTGTAAGTGAAGGAAATACGCGAGTTAAGGGCAAAGTTCTCCGGCCTCCGAGGGCAAAAACTCACGGTAACGACCGTCGACGTATCAGGGAACATACTACGGAGTAGGTAGACACAGAGTACAGGACATCTGCTGTACTGGTTGTAAGGGATATTCGCGAGTGAACTTTTACTATGCCAACCAACTTGTGTCATTAGTGTTTATAATACATTATTTACATACATACCATATTGTTTTTGTTATATTTTATTTTATTTCTGTGAACGTGGCGTCACCTGGGGCCCTATCAGAATACCTGCGCTGTGACATTTGTCAAAAATGTTGCAGCACCATGCTGAGATAGTGGCCTTTTGGCCTCGTACGGGACTTATTTTAATTCTGTTTTATTTTTTAAGTGTTTCTCTTGTTTTCTTTTTTGACAATTTTTTATTATTAATTTCTTGTCCTGTGTGAGACCAATAAATACTTTTTCTTTCTTTCTTTCATTCAGTGGACCGATGTAGCGAAGATCTGGTGAAGGTTGTGGGGATTCGTTGGATGCCAGAAGCATGGGACCAGTTAATGTGGCGGCACTTCGGGCCGGCCTATGTTGAGCAATGGCCGTCTTTCGGCTGAAATGATGGATCATTCTCAGTAGATACATTGGATGATGATGAGACCTATTTAGCACAGAAATTCTTCGTCACATTAAAAAAAATCATGAGACTCGTGGCTAACAACAACAGCCAGGTTCGATCTTCAAGATTTAAACAACGCTTGACAAATTCAAACCGTAATCATCATGACATACCAATACCGCTCCATGCCTTGAAAAGCACCTTATGCCGTTGGGCCACCTAAGTAGATGTTGAAATCAGCAGCGATTACATGCACTGTGGTGGGTAGTTGAGATGGTACCTTTGCGTATCATATGACCAATCAAGTTATACAAAATCAGTTTATGCGTTTCTCTCATTGTTTGGGAAATCTGTGTAAAGCGAGGCCATGTTATACTGGACATTATAGCTTGATGTGTACGTGTAGGCGTCTGTTTTCTTTCCTTGTATGGAACGGACCTTCTGTACCTGTCTAATTTGTGCCCATACAGGCTGTACACCGTAAATTACGGAAAAACGCAATTCTTTTTTCTTTGTCAAAGATAAGTTCCACTTTGGATATATCCACGAGTGGTTCTGTGAAAATTGTTAAGTTGAATTTTATTGATAGACTAGCTGACCCACGCAACTTCGTCCGCGTCACATAATATAGCTTATAAAGGTTCGATAAATCGACTATCCAACATATTAAATTGAGTTAAATCGTACTCGTAACAAACAAAAAATCTTACCTTTCCTCTTTATACTATACCTATTAGTTTAGATTGGCTTCGATTATATTATTAAAGTAACAATTACTATAGGTATCTCTTACTGTATAATATACAGTAACACCTTGTACTTGTAAACATTATGGTGCAGTAAATATTTTAAATTTGAATTTCTCCGGAGCCCCCAGAGGCCAGAATCCCCACGTATGAATGACTGCCACGCGCTTAATTATTTTGTCGCCCGTATATTTTTACATTGCGATATCTTCTAAGATATTTGTTTAAACTGTATAGAGTAAAAGGCACAAATATTCTATATTAAATTTTCGTGCTAACAAACACATTTTTATAGATATAGATTAATACCATATGGGTTAAAAAAGCTTCGCAAAATATCATTATTTTTAACCTAACATTTAATTATTAAAAAATGGATACAGTGAGTCAATCTTAAAAGATTAACATAATGCTATCGCGGACTTTTTTTAGAACTTTTAAAGGGGAACAATTTCTTCATACACAGTATTTACGTAACTTAAACCGTTTTCGCAGCGCACGCAACGGAAGCTCTCAAAAAGGAATAGCTTTTCCCGTTTTTGCAACATTATTCATTTATGCTCCGCTCCTATTGATCGTAGCGTGATGTTATATAGCCTAAAGCCTTCCTCGATAAATGGACTATCCAGCACTAAAAGAATTTTTCAATTCCAACCAGTAGTTCCAGAGTTTACCCCGTTCAAACAAACAAACTCTTCAGCTTTATAATATTACTAGCTGACCCACGCAACTTCGTCCGCGTCACATAATATAGCTTATAACCTTTCTCGATAAATCGACTATCCAACATATTAAATTGAGTTAAATTGTACTCGTAACAAACAAAAAATCTTACCTTACCTCTTTATAATACTTATTAGTTTAGATTGGCTTCGATTATATGATTAAACTAACAACTACTATAGGTATCTCTTACTGTTTAATATACAGTAACACCTTGTACTTGTAAACATTATGGTGTAGTAAATATTTTGAATTTGAATTTCTCCAGAGCCCCCAGAGCCCAGAATCCCAACGTATCTACCGCACCGGACCGAATGACTGCCACGCGCTTAATTATTTTGTCGCGCGTATATTTGTACATTGCGATATCTTCTAAGATATTGGTTTAAACTGTATAGAATAAAAGGCACAAATATTCTATATTAAATTTCCGTGCTAACAAACACATTTATATAGATATAGATTAATACCATATGGGTTAAATAAGCTTCGCAAAATATCATTATTTTTAACCTAACATTTAATTATTAAAAAATGGTTACAGTGAGTCAATCTTAAAAGATAAACATATGCTATCGCGGACTTTTTTTTAGAACTTTTAAAGAGGAACAATCCCTTCATACATGGTATTTACGTAACTTAAACTGTTTTCGCAGCGCACGCAACGGAATCTCTCAAAAAGTAATATCTTTTACCGTTTTTGCAACATTTTTCATTTATGCTCCACTCCTATTGATCGTAGCGTGATGTTATGTAGCCTAAAGCCTTCCTCGATAAATGGACTATCCAACTCTAAAAGAATTTTTCAATTCCAACCAGAAGTCCCTGAGTTTACCGCGTTCAAACAAACAAACAAACAAACAAACTCTTCAGCTTTATAATATTAGTATAGAAGTATAGATATAAGTATAAGTATAAGTATAGATAAGTATAGATTTTAATTATAGAATCTATCGGTCACTACTTTTGTTCCAGTGATCGTAATCGTGACTGCTGAGCGTGGTCCTCGGTTCAATTCCCGGGTTAGGCAAATTAGTGTCCCGTCGGGCTGCGGATTATTCGAAAGAGATACCGCGGCCTCGGCACAAGGGCTAATAAGGAATATGGGTGGTTTTTAGTCAGTAGATTAAGTCTGACACTCCCTACCGCTCTGCCCAGAGCGGGAGGAGTCATTTGATGGTTTACAACCTCCCAACAAAAAAAAAATTGACAAATTAGTTTTGGGTTTTTCCTTCGGGAACTTCTCAGTAGCCACGTAGTTTGGATTTACCTAGGAGGTAGTCAAATCACAATGCAATTAACAGAAATTAAAATAAGTTGCTATTTAATTTTTTTTTCGTCACACAAGATTATGACCTTACGAACATGAGTAAGTCATGTTCGTAAGGTCATGTCTTGGTTACATTACTGTAATGTAACCAAGAAATAAGTTGACATCCCTAATTCGACTCCTGTCAAAAACGTTATCTATCATTACTAGGGCCGTGTCTGATTACGATTATTCACCTAATTGGCTAACATTACGGAAGTTATTGACAATAGTCTGTGACTAGTTACGTGTGCAGTACATCGGTAGGGTAATGTGGTGTGTTATTAAGGTAATGTCATTGGAATTACGATTTTTTTAACTAATTTTAGCATTGTGGTCTAATGGCTTATTTTATTTGAAATTGTACTAAAGATACCTACAAACCGATGCTATAAAATATTTAAATGATTTAAAACACAACATCTCACCAGTCATTTTTTTTTATTTTGTTTAAAAACGTTGCCCCACACTAGGAATTTCTCCTGTATCGTGGGTGCGTTCACAAACATTTAAACTCACATACACAATCACACCTAGACCCGAAACAACTATCTGTAGGCCATACAAATAGTTGTTCCGTGCGGGGATCGAACCCGCGACACGCAGCGCAGCAGTCCAATCGCTAAGCCACTGCGCCAACCGTGCCGTCGAATTGATTTGTGCCCGATTTATTTGAACTGTGTGTATTTGATAAATGAAATATAAATGGCAAAATGTGGGTGTCTTCTTAGGTATACCTCTGCCTAAGCCTTCGAGGAATAGAAACGTGATGTTATTGTCATCATTTTAATCGTCCCTCAATGAGTTTTATACTCTTAAATCCTTTCCGTCATAGGTTACCTTACCAAGACAAGTAATATGTCTAAGGCGTATCTATCATTACACAATGACGCCTAGGGCAGCGTGTCTGATTACGATTATTCACCTAATTGGCTAACGTGACGGAAGGTGGCGACAATAGTCTGTGATTAGTTACGTGTGCAGTACATTGATAGGGTAATGTGGTGTGGTATGTCATTTGTATTACGATTTCATGACATAATTTCATGAATTTCAAAACAGATGGTTTACAATATTTAAATGCTTTAAAATATCACATTACACTAGGCCCCAGGAAAGGTTAGGCACAGGTTATGTCAGTTCAACGTTTTTTTTTTTTTTGGGGTGTGAAATCATCAGAATAACCCCTCCCGCTCTGGGCAAATCGAAAGGGAGTGTCAGACTTCTACTGACTAAAAATGTTCCTTCTTAGCCCTTTGTGTCGAGGCCGCGGTATCTCTTTCGAACAACTTGCATCCCCGACGGGAGGCCAGTTCAACCTCATTTCGCCCTTTATGATTAAGCCTCAACAGGAGGTGAACCATAGGAGGCACAACTTTCGAGTCCGAGAACTAACTTAACAAGAAATTCTATAGTAATAATTCCACTTCTTTTCCTTGCTCTGGATTCTCAAACTAAGTTAGAAAATAAATACGATTGTCACTATACTTTGATACGTGCTGACAAAATAAGTGTATATAACCGTAATAAAAATTCAAATAATATATACATCCATTTTGTGAATGAGTAACGTGACAAAAAGTCATGACGACGAAACGTTACAACAGTGATCACAAAGTAACTTCTAATAAATAAAATCATTCTTTGAGGAATTATCCCTTCGCACTAACTCTCATTTACACGAACCAAATGAATCGAACACACTCCTTACTAAAAAGATTGACTCGCTCAAGCCTACCTAACAGTCAACATTTATCTTCAATTCCCCACATTTTTACTAAAACCTATACCTTTCCCAAATAAAAAAACTCTTCAATTCGATAGGTTATCGGCAAACACTAAAGCAGTAATGGAATATTATTTTTCCATCTTCTTCGCGATAAAGATGTTTAGCATCCCTGCTACCATCACTTTCCGTCAGTATTGAGGCAGTCTTGGATCCGTTAACGGCTTTGTAATGGTGTTTTTATGATTTTTTTTTTCACCATGAACAGTGCCTAAAGCTCTATTGTTCACGCAGCGTGATTTATTCGAACTTAGTCGGGCTTGACGCAGAGTGTCTGATTTGCAAAATGTTATGTTGGAACAAAAGTAGGTACGATTCGGAGAATGTCCGGTTTTTTAATGAGTTTTATAAATGTTCGATGTGGGCTAACAATCTAATTAAATAATTGTGCTTAAGTATGAACCTGCTATTTTCAAATTAATTAATTTAAATTATGAACATAGCACCACGCCTGTAATTCCTGAAGGGTTATGGGTGGTGTACCTAATAATACACTAACATTTCGCCATTTATGTTTCCATGTCCCATTTAATAGGTACAAATCCAGACACAGTGGCTACTATTGAGAAATTCCTAACAAAAAAACTCAATATCACTCTGTCCGTCCTGGAAATCGAAGCGCTTGCGACCTAATTTTGAAGTATTACCGCGCTCCCTTACAGTCAACCACTTTGGTGAAAAATCGTTGACTGCCAGTGTTTTCGATTGTACGCAGACATTCCGCTAATCGTTCCTTTTTTTTTAACATGATGTTTTGCAAATCGGACGTTCTGCATCAAGAACATTTATCCCGTCAGAGATGTATGAGGTGTTTAGAGATCCGCCAAAGTGGATTTAAACGCGTTCTCTGTGAAATGATGGCAGTTTATTACCCAGAATGACATGGGGAGCGGACTTGATGTTCTGACTTATGACGTTTTGTTTATTTGAGTATGTGCCTGGTTTTCGGGTATGGGGCATTTGTGATGCGAAGGAATGAAGAAAATGTTGTGAGAAAAATGTTGAGTATGAATGTAGATGGCTATAAGAGTAGAGGAAGACCAAAAAAACAATGGATGGACTGTGTGAAGGATGATATGGCTTGAAAGGCGGTGACTGCTGACATGACGAGAAATAGAGAAGGATGGAAGAAGAAGACACGTTGCGCCGACCCCAAATAAATTGGGATAAGTGCAGGAGTGGTCGCGGCCCAGACTTACGAACAGTGAGTCGTGGGTTCGAACCCAGTCAGCCGCATTACTTTGTGTAATTTATTTTATCACCACTGCTCTCAAAACGGTGAAGGAAAACATCGTGAGGAAACCAAACCAAACTAGAACCAAAAATTCAAAGACATGTGATATCTACCAATCCGCACTGGGCCTGCGTGGTGGATGATAGCCCATCCCTCTCCTAGAGAGTAGGCCTGACTCCCTGCAGTGGGAACATTATAGGCTGATGATGATGAAGTGCAGGATAATGATGATGTGCTTATTCGGGTATAAATTTGCGGGATATTATAATGACTGTACTTTTCATTGTGTGTGTTTTATCAACTGTCTAGCTTTTTACGAGTCGACTTTCAGCCTGTTAAATACGAGTATTTTACTTGAAAGTATAGGGGTAATGAAGAACAGGGTGTAATTTTCATAATCCCTAAGGGAGCATCCTACGACCAGACGGGTTTTGAGTCTGGGCAATAGTTATGGTCGGGTCGATGCTAATAAATATGAACGTCTTCTTCTTATCGTGTGGGCAGTAAGGTCGACCCCACACACCATAATGTCAGAGTTTCTAAACCGCCTCTAGGGCCTCTGACATGGTTTGACGACCGTCATTTGGCAGACAACCGACAAATGGATTTATCGTATACAAAAGACTGCAAGCGGAATCGTAAGGGTGCATTAATCAGCAGTAGCCCAATATTAAGAACACCCAAAATACAGCAAGTAATAGAAACCCAATCTGTACCACAAAGCTCCATTAAAAACCAATTGGAACTACATCCTTGTGTGCCCACATCTGCAATGATAATCAAATTCAGATCTCCCTAAAAATGTTTTAACAAAGCTATTGTTCACACAAACATAAAACTCTTTTATATCAATCGACGATAAACCAGCACAATTTATAACAATATGATTTTTACTGTCAATTCATTGCGAATACGTAAATATGTTGGCAATAAATTTTATTGCTCGTTGCCATTCGTTTCTGTTTTATTGTCCTGTTAGTTTCGGTGCTCATAAACTGTTCTAGAAGGGCTGATACTTTTCACTACTATTCTTCTATACAGGGACACATTTGTGGTTAAAGCCACATTGACACAGGCGGTTTTTAAACGCGGCGTTTTTTTTACCAGTCACTGGATTTTCTACTCTACTTCGGAGGAGCTCGTAGCTTAACAATAACTGCCACTCGGGTCGATCTTTATGTTAAACCGCGCATGCCTAGGTTGGTCTGTGGATGGGTGACCGTCCATTACATACCGAGTTTCCTCCATGCCTCGGATAGCACGTTAAGCTGTTGGTCCCGGCTGCTATAAATAGATCTTTGGCAGTCGTTACAGGTAGGCAGTTACTTGAAAGTCTGACAATCATTCTTACGAGTAACTATGGGTATTGTATTACCTAGTTTTAACTGGGTTGTGGCGGTCAGATAGGCCGTCGCTCCATGTAAAATATTGGTATTCAGCTGCATCCGATAGACTGGGAGCCGACCCCAACATAGTTGGGAAAAGGCTAGGCAGATGATGACTGGATTTTCTACTGTATCTTGACTCGTGTATTGGAGCGTATCCGTAACGCGTTTAGACGTGCTGTTAAGTTCAACTCTCAAACCAAACGTTTAAAATCCAGTGCGTGTTAAAAAAACGTAACGTTAAAAAAGCGTTCGTGCAACATGGACTAAAGCAGACAGGGCTTGTGAAAACTCATTCCGCCATTTGTACACCAACTGGCTTTGGTAAATGTTTGCTTGGCTCGATATTGCAAGCCACATGACGCTTTTTGCCTCCACTCTAGCCACCAACGGCTGTTTGAAATCATGTCCTGTTTACAGAGATAACTTTCCTCTCGAATGCCTCGGTTACATTAGTCGTTGGAATGTTTTGCGTGCGAAGGCAGGGTAACTAATTTGTGGGAGATGCGTTATGTACTTTGTTCTGGTTGATATTGTTGTTTCTGAAGGTAAGCGTTGACACTTAAAATATTCTGGGCCTGTTAGATTATAAAATTAAAAGAAGTCGGTTAATTAAATAGGTACATTTATTTCAGACCAACTAATTGTCACAAGCTTCTTGATGAAAACTTTACATTACCATATTATTATATCTGTAATTCTGTTACACAAACAATTGATTTATTTATATACATATCATCACATCGTTGTAAAGCAATTCGAGAGTTAAATCTGATTATTTTTGATCGAATAGTAAATCTCATTGGCAGCATACTTAAATACAAAGCCTCTTGACAGTTTTATGAACAAAGTTTGATTAAAAAAAAAAAAAAATAAAATTTGATTGCACGTCAAAACTGACACAAGTTGACTCGTTACCCCTGGTAATAAAAATTAATCCGTTTGTTATAAGTATTCTACTGTCTGCTCTTTGCTTTACCTGCTTACAACAAATTAGCACTTAAGAGATTATAATAAAATAAAAATATTAACGTTCTAACTTTATATAAGCGTACAATACTCTTCCTAACATGGATGCAAGCCAGGACTCGTTGGCTAGTGCAAAGCCTATAGAGGAAGTTTTCTTTGCACCTGTAATTGAAGAGTCTTCTGAATCAGATGAATTAGATTCACTGATGGGCTACAGTGCACCAGGGTTTGAAGACAGCCCTAAGATGAAATTGTTCAAGAAGGGTCTCTATAGTCCTGGAAGCGGGGAAATATGCGCCAAGTATATAGCTATGTCAGCTAGCTCCGTGTTAAGGCATGCTTATTATGATTATCCAGCTGTTACAGATCCGGGCATTGAAAAAGCACTGCTTATGCCAGGTTTGTACTCTTATGTCTTCTCCTTCTATATATAAAATTCTCGTGTCACAGTGTTAGTTGCCATATTCCTCGGAAACGGCTTGACCGATTTATATGAAACTTTATATGTATACTAGTTTGTGCCAGCGGCTTCGCCCGCGTGGAGTTCGATTATTGTCCCACTTGATCATACTACCGGGATACGAAGTATCCTATGTGCCCTTTATAAGGTAAAGGGAATATATTTCCCACCATATTTTTCACCTCAAAAATTAAATTATTTGTTCCTGTTACGCATTCTATGATTTTACAGAGATTATTTAAAGATTTATCAATAACTCATTAAATATTCAAAAAACACAAAAAAGTAAAAAAAAACTGACGTTTTATTTTCTACCAATTATACCTATGCCTATTTGACCTTATTTTCCGAGTGCCAGATCGTTATGCCTTATAAAGGGTTAACCCTTTCAGGTTATAAACTATCTGTGTTCTAAATTTCATCCACATCCATTCAGTATTTTTTGCGTGAAAGAGTAACAAACATCTATCCATACATACATACATTTTCTTAAACTTTCGCATTTATAATCTTTGTAGGATAGGATTCGGTAGGTCTGAGAATCGTCGTGATCTATTTTTCATACCTCTAAGTGATAAGGGTGGTCCACCAAACATTTTTTTAGTCATACATTAAAATGTACCGGAACAAAGTCACGGGGCTCGTGGCTTAATAAGAACTGCCACTCGGGTCGATCTTTAGGTAAAGCTGTGCTTGCCTAGGTCGGTCTGTGGATGGGTGACCGCCCGACATACCGAGTTTCCTCCGTGCCTCGGAAAGCACGTTAAGCTGTTGGTCCCGGCTGCCATATATAGATCTTTAGAAGTCGTTACAGGTAGTCAGTGACCTGAAATTCTGACATCCAGTCTTACCAAAGAGTATCGTATTACCTAGTATTAACTGGGTTGTGGAGGTCAGATAGGCAGTCGCTCCATGTAAAATACTGGTACTCAGCTGCATCCGGTTAGACTGGAAGCCGACCCCAACATAGTTGGGAAAAAGGCTAGGCAGATGATGAACAAAGTCACGGGCATCATTCAAAAAATATCAGTCTGTTACTATCGCCGTGTTGGGCAAAAGTCTCTTCTCATAGAGTGAAGGCCAAGCATTGATCACCACGCTTACTCTAGCCGGGTTGGCGATTTCAGACTTATTATTATTACAAGTCCAGGTTTCCTCACAGATGTTTTTCTTCGCCGATGTCTGTGATGTCCAAAATAAACTTAGAAAGTACCTACATATGAATTGAAAAGTACATTGGTATTGGTAAATTCTCTTTGGTAGGTACTTACCCAGATTTAAACCCACAATCTCAGGCATGAGAAGCGACGACAATTCTGTATGTATGTTACCTATTTACGTCCTATTATGTAAAAGATTTAAATACAATTTGTCAGAAGCATAGACTAGGTTTTCCGTTAGGATGTGGGCTTACATAAAAATAAAACTTAAATTCCAACCTTCACGAAACGGATGACAAAAGCTTTGTAGGTCTATCAGACAATTAATTAAATACTTATCGATTTCAGAGGAAATAAAATATTATGGTGATGATGGACAAGAACTATACCTAGATTTATGTAAGGAAATGAAATTAATTCCAGTGAGAATTTTCCATAGGGGATTGATAACAGATACAATCGATTTAAGAGTAAGTATGAATATTTTTATAAATTTTAGGGTTCCGTTATTATAGTTTCGCCATGTTCGTTTATCCCCTACCTAATCAAAGTTTGACAATGTCACTTTTGGACTATTTCTAGAAATAACTTCAGGTATCTTACACCACTTCCATTCCCTTAGGGCTAGGACGTTCAAGAACACAGAAGGAACCTGATGAAATTTCGACCTAGCGATGTGAACAGGGCAATGATTTGTGTCAGCGTTGGCTGCAAAAGACGATTACATATTATTAGGTTTATATTATATTACCAGGACCTGGTGAAGGTTGCGGGGATCCGCTGGATGCGAGGCACACGGGACCGGTCAATGTGGCGACACTTAGGGGAGGCCTGTGTCCAGCAGTGAACGTCTTTCGGCTGAAATGATGATGATGATATTATCTATTTAATCTTTTTTAAGTGTGGGACAGAGAAAAAACTAAACGTTCAGTATACCTCTATCTCTTTCTGACACTGAAGAAGAGAAAGGGTAGACCCAGGGTACAGTTCTACTTATCTAATTTCAGTATTATGGTATTAACCCAAGAGGCATGAGAGCCATGTGTATGGCCTTAGAACGCAACAGATTTGTGAAACGTTTCGACTTGACGGGTAATTACTTGGACCATATAGACGCATCCTATCATCTTGGTGTAATGCTTGGCTACAACAATGTTATAAAGGAACTAGTGTTGAACAAATGCTAGTAAGTAGCTACTCTATCATAAATCTTTAACATAGATAACAAAGAGGTATTTCCCGAAAGTTTTGGTAGAACTGTGTCATTGTATACCTACCGAAATATTTTTTTATTGAGACAAACCCGGCACACTATACCGAAATCTACAAGTCATCAGTTTTGTTTTTTGAAACAAAATATAACGCCAGTATTTCCTAGAAGTGAGCCATTATCGTCAACTGGGAATAAATCCACTCCGGGATATCTCCCAGATTTTTTTATTGTGTAATAACTTACTTTCTGTAAAACCTCAATAACGCTATTACCTGAGTGGAAGGTCAAACCAAGACCTCTTGCTGAGCAGAATAAGCTCTAGTGGTTGCAAGTGATCATGAGATCAGCGAGGCAGTTCATATCACTGTCTGTCTTTGTGGCCGAAAAGTTCATGATTGGCGACCACGAATAGGTGCAACCTTGGAAGAGGAACCATTTACGTGCTTAAGGCTGCAGGAAATCGTGGAACAACAAGTGCAGAGCGCGACCGGCCAAAACTTTTGCTTTTTTTTCTTTATAAATATTTTTTTTATTGCCATAAAAACAAGCTATAAAAAAATATGAGACCCTGGCTTGAGTGCTTGGTTAGATTACCTGTATTTCAGGAGCCAAAACCTCCTCTCACCTCCGTGGTTCGACGTTTGTGATAAATCGGGAATACAAAGATTATCTGAATGCAAACTTTAGGCAATACAAATATTATAAATATCTTGCAGCATCGGAGCTAAATATATACGTAGAGTTCTACATGAACTCAGCAGTACTACCCTTGATGTCTTAGATTTGTCCGAAAATAATTTAAAGGATGAAGGTTTCCCGATCCTCACCGAACAAATTATGCTTGGGGGCGTTATTAGAAGGTATGTTTTCTTAATATAAAGAATTTTTCTCATGATTTTCCTACCCCTATCCCATGTTATTCGGGGGCGGCGCAACAAGTTTTTTTCTTTCATTCTGCCCTGTCAGCATCCATCTTTTCTTTGGTCTTCTTCTCCCTCTCCATCCATCTACAGTTATATTCATCACTCATTTCGTCACATGCGATCATCCCTCTTCATTACATGCCCATCTCACGATAGTCGATTCCCTATTCAACTTTTCTGCAATTTTTAAACTTCCGCTCCTTGGGGCGCTGTCAGAATATCAGCGCTGTGACATTTGTTCAAAAATGCTGCAGCACCATGCTGAGATAGTGGCCTTTTGGCCTCGTACGGGACCTATTTTGATTCTGTTTTATTTTTTAAGTGTTTCTCTTGTTTTTTATTTTGTCATCTTTTTTATTATTAATTTCTCGTCCTGTGTGAGACCAATAAATACTTTTTCTTTCTTTCTATAATATACTCGTTCCTTACTTTATCCTCAACAACCTACCTCAACATTGTCATCTCCACTACATGCAATATTTTTTTATCATACATACAGTACGACAGACCTAATCACGGACTTGTATATCGACGCTTGAAAGGCAAAAATTACCAAGTGACATTTTCGGAGCGCTCGAGTTTAGACTTAACTCCCTCGCTTTGCTCGGGATGAAAAAAAATACACAGGGCATGAGAAGCGTTTAAGGGTCTGAAAGAATAGCAGATGACCCCTCCAGTCAACCATCTCAATTTGGCACACGAAGCACCAAACACCATATTACATATGATTATAATATATATCATATTATTGCATGTTGTGTGTTTTTTAGATTATACTTAAGGAACAATCACTTGACAAGTGTTTGCCTATCGTTGCTGGCTGAAGTAATTGAGTTCCATGACCACACGACGCATTTGGACATCTCTTGGAACAATTTCTATACGAAAGCAGGTATTTTAAAAGATCTTAATGTTATTAAACTGCTTATTATATGCTGAATAGTTTTAATCCTGCCCATTCTCAAATTATTTGGCATTGGTCTTTTACAAAAGTTAGGTCTTTTTGAAATACCAATAAAATTATATTTTGAACAAATTCTCTTATATATATCATAAGAGGCCTTTGTCCCGTACACAATAACAAGCTAATATTTTTATGTAAAACCCGTTTTTATTTCGTGATGTTAAAAGTAATGAAAGTTGGCAATAAAATTGTTGGGGCGGACGTGCACATGGCCGTTTAGAGACGTCCAGGGGCTCAAACTTTCAGCTAGCCATCTCATCCGCGATGGTATCTCATAAATATTTAACACAACGCCAGTTCAACGCAACACTTTATTTTCAACGTGTATTTGACGCGTATTTCACGCTCATATATTATATAATTTGCATATGCGGGGATGAAAAACTGTGATGTCAATCAAAGCGTGTTTTTTTTGTGCTTGTCCAAATTGGATAAAACGAAATTTGGAAGCGTAAAGCGTTGAAATATTTAGGCTTTGTCAGATTTTTGTAGAACTGAATGATTTTGTTACGAGTATATGGGAGAGAAATAAAAGTATAATTTAATAAACCAGGAATTACAACGTAACTATCGTCGTAACTGACAAAAAGCACACACACAAAAACTAACTTTTTGGGTGCAGTATTAGAAACAAATTTTATATTCCTAGTTATAACACCTACGAGCCTAATAACAGCTCCAAGTACATCTATTATTTTTCAGTATTCCTGAACACGGAGAGTATTTTGGCGGACAACAGCGTGTATGGGCAATACACACTGTTGTCATAAAACTGGGTTCATCAAAAAGCTTTTTTTTTTGGCGGGAGGAAAAGCACCAAATAACCCCTCCCGCTCTTGGGCAGAGCGAAAGGGAGTGTCAGACTTCTACTGACTAAAAACCACCCATGTTCCTTTTTAGCCCTTTATGTCGAGGCCGCAGTATCTTTTGCGAACAACCCGCACCCACGGCTATAACTAGGGCTTGATGATCCCAGCTTTATAACAAACCCGTCATCAGAACATACTCACCTATTAACTAACCCCTAATTTTCCACTATCAGGACCAATCCAGTTGATCCGTGCCCTGCGCCATAGTAAAGTACTCGAAGAATTAAACTTTTCCTACACCTCTCTTTGTGTGGGGATTGAAATCGGCGCACTCTTGCGCATACCAACCTTGAAGGTGCTGGATCTTAGTAATAATAGGTAATGTAACATAACATCACGCCTGTAATCCCCGAAGGGTTAGTCAGAGGTGTACCTAATGGTACACCCACATTTCGCCAGTTATGTTTAAGTCCCATGCAATAGGGGGCGAGCCTTGCCATCAACCGGGCACAAATCCAGACTCCGTGGCTGCTACTGCGAGATTTTCGATGAAAAAATCCAATAACACTTTGCCCGACCCGGGAATTGAACCCAGGATTTCATGCTCAGCAGTCGCACTTGCGATCACTCGACCAAGCCAATCTTAATACCATGCTACTTTATTTAAACGTTAATCACGATCACTACATATTATAAAACAAAGTCCTCCCGCGGCGTCTGTCTGACTGTCGGTTCGCGATAAACTCAAAAACTACTTCATCGATTTTCAAGCTGATTTCACCAATGGGTAGAGTGATTTTCGAGGAAGGTTTTACTGTATAATTTGTTTGCGGGTGAAGCCGCGGGCATCAGCTAGTCAGCCATAAAGGCGGGTCGACACCTGCACACGTGCACGAACGGTGCAGATCGCCTGCATCTTAGGAGCAGCAGTGGAGATCTTTCCGCTGATGATGGGAGTTAACTGGTACAAGATTTTGACTTTTCCGATCTATATACAGGGTGTAAACGAACCCTTCACAAATCCATCAACCAAACATTATGTACATCAAACTAATTACCCCTACGCAAAAAATTATTGCTGGGAAACGACTTTTTTTCTTGGGGTGAAAAATCTAATTTTACGGTAAAACTCAAAATAGCACTAAAACATTGCGCTTGTGGATGCTTTGAATAGTAAACGGGACATAGAAGTAATTTAAGGTAGCTGTTTATTTAAATATTCGTTTTTCAGTAACCTGAAAAACTAGTATTAAATAAAACAGCTGAGTAAAATTTTAAACTTTGACCCACAATATTTCAGTAACTACCGTTCCCAGGTATAATCTGTTACAAAAAAAAAAATCGCAGTGATGGGGAAAACAAGTAGGTACATTTCGGCTCGCTAAGGGTACTTTTACACTCTTTATGTAGTTGGTTAGTTCTGTAATAGGTACTCTGTCAATCATTCATCATAAAGCCGGTTGTCAGTTCCTCCAGTTTCCAAGTCGATGTTTATTACCACAATTGAAAACGTCGTTTCTCGATTGAAACTGACAGTTTCATAGATTATCACCATCATTACAAACTCAGTTCCTTATCATAGTGCCCATGGTATATAGTTACACTGGAATTAAGGGTTGCTACATACTTATAAACATGGACACTCACGCAGGAGGCTGTGTACAGATTGAGAGTTGCACAGAGAGCCACGGAGCGTTCCATGCTCGGCATAAAACTAATAAATCGAGTTCCTAACGTCGAAATCCGAAAACATACAAAGGTTTTCAATATTGGAAATCGCGTTACGGAACGCAAATGGAGTGGGGCAGGACACCTAGCAAGGGGTAGTAGTAACAGGTGGACTAAGGCTGTCACCGAGTGGCGTCCAAGATCTGGCAAAAGAAGTGTGGGTCGTCCGGCGACGAGATGGGCAGACGACATAGTTGCTATAAGGGGGCAAAACCTGGATAAGGCTGGCATAGGACCGTTAAGATTGGCACAAGAAAAGAGAGGCCCGTACCCGGCAGGGGGAGAATTTGAGCTGTGGATTATGATGACATACTTATTCGGGCTGGGATATTCGGTTCAGCAGTATATACGCTGCCGAATAACAGCCACAACTGTTGATATTCTATTTTATTCATTTTAAATAAATTCCACTCGGCATCTGCCATGGCTGAATCATGTTCGGGTTAGCGCGGAACGAGCCGATTTAAACCGAGCGCGGAATCTAGCCTATCCAAACATGTAGGTATGTAGCCAGCCTTACGAAGACTCACGAGATCCGTTTCCCTATTAAGTGCAAATGAGATACAATTATGTCTATTTCCAGCGACTCAGACACTTGATTACCTGAGAGGGTAAATAAGGACATTAAAAGAGTGACGCTTCAAATGGTGCTCGTAAATTATAGTCACTTTGGGTTTCCTGACCTAAATTGAAGATGAAATTTTTAAGAATGGTTGGTTTTTGCGCGGTAATAATCAGGATGTCAGCTAAACCCCCGGTGTTTACGTGACGAACAACGTGACATTAGCGTGTCGAGTTTTCGCCGTAGTCTTATCTTTAGGCAAAGGGATACTTGACTTTAACTGGGTTATGCAAGGAATGGTCAATTGCTCATTAATGCGCAGTTTTTCAAGACACTCCATTCACATTATCCGCTTGCCCGTTTTCACAAATGGTCTAGTGATCACAAGCGCGATTGTAGAGCACGGGTCCTATATTTGATTTCCAGGTCGGGCAAAGTTTTATTGGGTTTCCCCATTAGGAATTTCTCAGTAGCAACCACGGAATCTGGATATGTACATTTTGGCAATATACGGCAAAATGTGGGTGTATGTTCTATTAGTTCTACACTTCTGCCCAAAGCAAATGGAATTACAGGCGTGTTGTTTTAAAAACCTTAATAGTATTGCAGTAGTGAGCTGAGCAATGGACATTTAGCAGTGCGTGATAACATAATAATATATGGTTCGATTTATATATTTCACGACACGATGCAAGAAATGCTTCAGTAATCCATCGGAGAACGTTCCGATCTCAATTTTAAAGATGATAGCTTATCCTTAAGCAAGCATGTGATTTACAAAGATATTTTACTTCATAGACTATCAACGTCTGCAGCTAAAATCATAGCCAAAAACCTTGCCCTGGCGACGAGTTTGCACACTATAGACGTATCCTGTAATCCATTCACTCCACTGGATGCATGGCAATTACTAACCAAAATGGAAGATGAGGCAGTCAAGGTCAAGGAACTTTTTATGAATTTTATTGAAGTTAACAAAGAATTTGCCCAGGTCAGTATAGTACTCATCATTTCAGCCATAAAACGTCCACTGCTGGACATAGGCCTCCCTCAGAAGGGGGGGATTTGCCATAATCGCCACGCTTGGCAGGCGGGTTGGCGATAGCAGTATGGTTGTTACGAAGGCATAGGGAATGCTGCTGCCCATTCTCTGGTAAGTCCCTGAGTCGCCTCTTACGACACCCAACCAGGGAAGATATGGGATGGTGCTATTCTTTACGTCCGACACCATAGTACTTAACACTTTAATTTATTTAAGAGAAAAACGTGTTGCGCCGACCCCAAATGACATCGGAAAAGGGCAAGAAGATGATGAGTGTGTCTAGAAAGTTCTAGAAGCTCAAAATTTAGTAACATCAAGGATGATTTTATAAAAACCATTATCTATGTGGTAGGTTGCACTTCCATCAGAGATGTGCGAGGATGCGTTGCAAGTAATGTGTTTATTACGAACCAATAGCAGTTCAAGTGAAGGACTTTGCGGAGCGAGGTTTTTGTATTATTCCAAACAAGGGAAAGCTGTGTGGCGAGTTATGTGTGCGAAGGACGGACGCGTACGAAAAAAATGCTGTTACTAGGCGGTGTTTGTCAGAGATAGATGTATAGTATAAAGAAAACATGAATCACTGGAAAAAAAGACTTCTATATTAATCTATTTGCGATGAAGAACAGACGCAACCACGCTCCGCATGACATACCACGCCGAACCTCGCAAATCTCTGATGGAAACGCTCACACCAATCTACAGCCTCGCTCCGCCTCAGAATGATGTACTGTATCCATAAAACAACAATATAATTTATTTCAGAAAATAATTGAAGTAAGGGCTTTACCATTCAGACAAGACACTGTAATAACCCACGGCCATGTCCTCGGAAACTATACGTTGTCTTCGAAGGACATGAAGGTCATATGTTTGAAGCAACTTGTGCGGATCACGACGAAGAAACCGAAAAAGGGTGCAACCGTGCCACCACCGGATTTCTTGTGAGTAGATTCTTGTTCTGTAACCACGACGATGACGAGGTGAAAGACGTGGTCATGTGAATAGTCGCGTACTGACTGACCGCGCAGCCTCGTGAGGCATGCACGTGAGGCAATATATGTGGTCGGTCAGGACGTGCCTCGCCCAAAGAAAACAAAGAAAATATTAAAATGATCGTGTCGCGCCCGGTTGGCATACGCCCGAGGCTGGCTCGCAAGGCTGCACGCTCAGTCAGTTCGCCGCTAATCAGCATCAGGTGTAGTTTCTGTGTAGCGCTGTGGGAAAAACATAACACTTCTTCTTTTGGGCAGTCGTGTAAAAAAGCGCAAGTAAATCATCAAATCATTCCAAGGAAACTGTCTGATTGTCACCGGCTTTAATTTTCTTAACCACTATAGCTAAATTCCTGCCTAAAACGTTTTACTTGTAGCCTCTACCATATTAAACAATAAAAAAGACAACCGGAGCTCCTAGTACGTGACTCCATCTTGCACCTATTTACTTTTTAAACGACTTTTAAAAAAAAGTAGAGGCTATGACTGTAAGTACATGCGACCAGCATCTTTTTATGACAAAGAATATTTTTCTGTTTTGATGAGGTGTTGGTGTCCTAAAAATTAAAACAAAGCATTTCTTTCGTTTTAAAAGAAGTTTTGACCCAGTGGCTATGTTTCCAACTGCCGTGTGATTGCCTTTGTGTACTATTTCACCACCACTGCTTTTAATACGGTGAAGGAAAACATCGTAAGGAAACCAGCACGACTTAAAACCAAAACTTCGAAGACATTTGACGTCTACCAACCCGCACTGGACAAGCGTGACTACGCATGTCCGGGCCTATGTCTTAGCAAACAATATATTTAAGACTAATTCTGCTCGTGCCTTGTCTTCAACCCTTTCAGAGTTCATATACTGGATCTTCACAAGAGTGGGCGTACGCAAATCGAAATACCTGAGTTCCAAGTGCTCTTGAAACACGCTGGGGCTCCAGTCGAGGAAGATTTCATAGTCGGGTTATCCAAAACCTTTCCAGGACCAAAAGGCGAATCTAAACTCAAACCAATTAATCTTGAGAGTAGGTGAAGAATAAACTGTATCACGTTATTGTTCTATGGTTCTCTAAGGTCCTCTATGGTGATCGCAAGATCTGCTGCTAAACATGAGGTTCTAAATTCGATTCGGATCGGGTAGCATTGCTGTGGTTTTCAACAAGATTCATTTTATTTTCCAAAGTGAAAAATCACAGTTTACACTAGGAATCAGTGTGATATAAAAAGGGGTTTAAGAGGTGTTTAAAGTAAAAACTAAGTTTGAACTTTCACCACCGATATCTCTCCGTAACTATGTAGAGGGTTCCTAAATATTTATCAGGACCAAAAAATTATTGCAATGACGGACAGGGACGTCAAGCACTCCAGGTCTTTTTAGACCCATTATGGTAGTCATAAAAGGTGATGGATATAAATGTTGATGGTTGGAGAGGGAGAAGAAGGCCAACGAAAAGATGGATGGATTGTGTGAGGAATGATATGAAAGAGAAAAGAATAAATGCCACCGTGAAGTCTAACAGGGAAGAATGGAAGAAGAAAACGTGTTGTGCTGACCCCAAATACAATGGGATAAGGGCAGGAAGATGATGATGATGATGGTAGTCATACATGCTACAGTGTACCTGAACAGGTACAGCTGCTTCTTGAGGAAACCTGGCAGGTACGCCCTAGCGTGGCTACCTTAATGGTTGTTACCCAGTCGCTTCCTCAATGAGACGAGGTGGAGTATTCATGTGTGGCGACAGTGACATCTATGGATGAGGAACTTTACACCCTGTTCCTCATACCCTTAAACACACATGTACAAACATGCATGTTTTTTCTTACAGTGTTAGTTGACTACATACACCGGCTCTACCCTCAGAAGGTGCCGACTCCAATGCCACCGCCTACCTTAGAACCACCACCAGTAGAACCTAAGAAAGGCGGGAAGAAAAAGGGGAAAAAATGAAAATGTGATGTTGTTTTTTAACTTTTCCGTCGTTATTATTTTACATGGAATCTTTAATTCTTCTCTGTCAAAGAGGAGGCCTGTGTCACAACAGTGGAAACTTTATAGACTGAATTTAGTATGTTATGTTTATTTATTTTTAAGATTAATTGTTTTGTCGAAAGTTTGATTTTAATTGAATTTTTCATTGAAATGTTATTATTGCCTACTTTTAATTGAATTAAAATATTTTTCTTTTGTTAATAAACATGAAAATGTATTTTTTTTCAAAAACGCCCTATCACAAAGGTTACTGCTTATTGGAAAAGATGCATAGAAATTATTAGAGTCTATCCTCTTCACCCACTTCCACATCAATTAATAATATTCAAAGAATGCCAAAGATTAGCTACAGATTTAGTAATACTTATAGAACTTAAACATAACTGGCAAAATGTGGGTGTACCAATATACACCTCTGCCTAACCCTTCGGGGATTACAGGCGTGATGTTATGTGGTTACGACCCTGACTTACGAACAGTAAGTCGTGGGTTGAACCCAGGTATGTGCATTTCTTTGTGTAATTTATTTCATGACCACTGCTCTCGAAACGGCGAAGGGAAACATCGTGAGGAAACCGGCATGTCCTAGAACCAAAATAATACGAAGGCATGTGACATCTACCAAGTTGCACTGGTCCTGCGTGGTGGATTATAGCCCATCCCTCTCCTAGAGAGGAGGCCTGAGTCCCTGCAGTAGGAACATTATAGGCTGATGATGATGATGACTATCAATGTTCCATCAAAACTGTAGTTGTTGTAGTGTACTTCACGGTATATCTGAGACAACATTATGCTTTATTTAGTAAGAAACAGTTATCTAAATGATTTACTTTATAGAGAGGAAGTAAAAACATTAAGGAACATAAAGGGTTCTCATTTTATTTGCATTTTTTTTATACTGCGCTCTATAAATGACTCCTTCTAAATCATGCACTGCTCTCATATAATATACATGGTGGTTTCTCCGAAACAGCCTGTATACCAGTGTTCGTAATTATACAATGCACGCCTAACTAGAGATTTCAACGTCCAAACACAGTTGAAGCTACGGACAACAGTTAATTATTCCGACACGAGTACACGACCCAACAACGCACATCTGCACTTATCAACCACGGACGTCGATAGTAGGGGAGAAGCCGTGGGAGATCGACCTTCACCCATCAGATATTGATGAGACAAATTTTTTATCAAATAATAATATAACTTATTAACAAACATGAATTTTTATAAATTTTCTTTCGTCACCATATAGACCTTTTTTTTTTTTTTTGGCGGGTGGAATATCATCAAATAACCCCTCCCGCTCTTGGGCAGAGCGAAATGGAGTGTCAGACTTCTACTGACTAAAAACCACCCATGTTCCTTCTTAGCCCTTGCGCCGAGGCCGCGGTATCTCTTTCGAACAACCCGCAGCCCCGACGAAGCCTTTAATTACCTTAAAATTAATTTAATTAAAAATAGCTATGTAAACTTTTCGATAGGTAAGTTATCATAGGCATGTGTATTAATAAATTATGTTTGATAAAAATATGTCTCATCAAGTTATCTGGTGGGTGAAGGTCGATCTCCACCGGCTCTTAGACTACAAAGCGAAAGTGCAACTAGCCAAGCGTACAGTTTTGAAAACACGCCTCCACGCCATCGCCCTCTAGCGGAAACTGATTGCATATGACATGACGTAACAGGCTGTGGACAGCTCACGGTGACGTCACTTCTACGCTTCGATGTCACGTGACCACAGCAAAGGCACTCAAATTGCTTTGAGGTACTCCAATTAGTATCCAATTGATAGCTACTTTTGGATAATTAGTTTATTGTGTGTATGGGTATCGTGTGTTGTTATTGAGATAAGTGGGTTTGGTTTTAGTAGCTGGTTTGTTTGGCTGTATATGCTTGTTTTAAGCATTTTAGGATTTATTTTCTTATCTCATTGACAGTGGGAATAAATTGTAACTTAAGGCAAGTAACTTTATCTCTTTGACATTTATTGAAATTGATTATACCCCTAATTAATACTGACATGCATGTACCTATTTCTTAATATTAATTTTATTACTAATGTGAAAGTTTACATAATTTTATATAATTCTACCACTCGAAGATATCTCAAAAGTTAAATTGGTGTTAAAGTAAAGACAGTGTTAATTAAATATATTTGTACCTCTCTGGTCAAAACATAGAAGATCTGCCTATCTGTAACATCATTATTGTAATTTGACCTATGTTTACAAATAAAGCATTCTGATTCTGAAAAATGTTTGAGGAAAAATACCAATATTATAAGTCCTCGAGCGTCCTTATGAGCACCCGGTGGATCATAAGACATTCAAGCAATGTTAGCGGACGTTCAAGAGGATAAAGAGGTTTTTTTGTAAGTTTGTATGTTGGGGGTAATCTTCGGAAGTACTCATTTAATTCCAAAAATTCTTTCAGTATAGGGAAGCTATATTGCCCCAGAGTGTCGTAGGCATTTACAACGTTTTTGTGCGTTAATCTCTGTAAGCAACGGGAATATAAGCTGCTAGCAAAACCTATAGTCCGGTCAATTTAGACCGAAAAATGAGAGTGAAGTTACATAAAGTCCCAACAAGCTGAATTTCTGTGAAGTTGTTCAAAACATAATTATAAACAATGTCTAGAAGTTCCCCATCATTCCCCTGTAAGGAAAAAAAATTATTCAAGATCAAAGGTCAAAAAAATGAGTTTTTCGCGATTTTCAGCAAAACGGTAAGTTTTATCATAAAAGTACCTCAGACAAAAATTGTAGATCATAAAATTATCTATAAAAATGTATCAATACTTTTTTTCTTACGAGCCACCGTTTCTGAGATATAAAGATTCAAAAAGTTATAAAAGTTGTTATCGTCATAATATGCACACGTTTCCACGCCACCTATGAGGTAGTGTACTTAGCGCGTTTTTTTTAACGTGGTTTCCCCAGTAGGCCTACTCCACGGGTCAGTTGTGATCCTGTTTAATGTAAAACTATTGCAAAATAACGGAAATTTTCAAAGATTGGGAAAGATAAAAGCGATGTAAATGAAAAAAAAGTGTTGAAGTTTATTCGTCTTATTCGTAATTTTCAAATTCTTGTTCTTCTACTTGATCTTCTTCTTGTTCTTCTTCTCCTGTTTCTTCTTCATCTTCATTTTGGATGCAAGTAAATTGCGTCAATAGCGATGTATCGCATGATACTTCGTCGGAGTCAAACGAATCCTCCATTGTTTGTGATTCAATATTAGAGCACGACCGGCCTTGACAATTTGTGCATGCCAAAGAACAAGACAGTCCGACTTTTTTGCAACCACATTTAGCACTGCATCCCTTTTTGCAGTTGCAAAAAATAGTGTTCAGCAGTTTTTCCGGCGCAGGTGGAAGTAAAGTTTGAACTGGCTCTAATATATTGTTGACCAACTTCCAACCCCAGTCTGTAGGGTCTAGCTGATAACCAAGCCACACTTGAACTTGGTAATATACTCGAAAAAGATGTTGGTAATAACTTCTTGTTGAGTTGAATCACTCTTTTTAAAAACATTGAATTAAACCTTGTTTTTCAAACATTTTGAAAACTGCTGTTTTACCCCTCCTGTAAAATGCAGATGTCGTATCACAGCCAGTTATTGCGTGTAAAAATAATACATGATCTTTACACTTTACTAAAGTAAATAAACTTTTTGATGAAAAAAAAACAGCAGTTTTCAAAATGTTTGAAAAACAAGATTTAATTCAATGTTTTTAAAAAGAGTGATTCAACTCAACAAGAAGTTATTACCAACGGCATCCGCTTTCTTCTTTCTATGTACGGAGCTCCTAAAAAAACTACCTGTTTAGATAAGCATCGATAATTATGCATGTTTCGTTAAAAATACTAAAAATAAAAAACAAGTTCAATTAGCTTGTCTTCCTCCAACCTGAGTTGCTGCTCACCAACATCTTTTTCGAGTATATTACCAAGTTCAAGTGTGGCTTGGTTATCAGCTAGACCCTACAGACTGGGGTTGGAAGTTGGTCAACAATATATTAGAGCCAGTTCAAACTTTACTTCCACCTGCGCCGGAAAAACTGCTGAACACTATTTTTTGCAACTGCAAAAAGGGATGCAGTGCTAAATGTGGTTGCAAAAAAGTCGGACTGTCTTGTTCTTTGGCATGCACAAATTGTCAAGGCCGGTCGTGCTCTAATATTGAATCACAAACAATGGAGGATTCGTTTGACTCCGACGAAGTATCATGCGATACATCGCTATTGACGCAATTTACTTGCATCCAAAATGAAGATGAAGAAGAAGCAGGAGAAGAAGAACAAGAAGAAGATCAAGAAGAAGAACAAGAATTTGAAACTTACGAATAAGACGAATAAACTTCAACACTTTTTTTTCATTTACATCGCTTTTATCTTTCCCAATCTTTGAAAATTTCCGTTATTTTGCAATAGGTTTACATTAAACAGGATCACAACTGACCCGTGGAGTAGGCCTACTGGGGAAACCACGTTAAAAAAAACGCGCTAAGTACACTACCTCATAGGTGGCGTGGAAACGTGTGCATATTATGACGATAACAACTTTTATAACTTTTTGAATCTTTATATCTCAGAAACGGTGGCTCGTAAGAAAAAAAGTATTGATACATTTTTATAGATAATTTTATGATCTACAATTTTTGTCTGAGGTACTTTTATGATAAAACTTACCGTTTTGCTGAAAATCGCGAAAAACTCATTTTTTTGACCTTTGATCTTGAATAATTTTTTTTCCTTACAGGGGAATGATGGGGAACTTCTAGACATTGTTTATAATTATGTTTTGAACAACTTCACAGAAATTCAGCTTGTTGGGACTTTATGTAACTTCGAATGTCTAAATTGACCGGACTACTATTGCCAATAATATGTCTTAAAAATAATGCAACATTGAAATTGCTGCTGTTGACTACTTTGAGATGTGAATATTTGTTTTACTATATATTGAATAACAATTGGATGACCATATCAAATCAGAAAGCCCGAGTGCCTAAATTAAAAAAAATATTAATATTTCCTTACTCTTAAAAGGTGAATAACAAAATCAACACTTATCTTACATAACAGCAGGAACAAGTGAAATACCGCGCACAGAAGCCGTTAGTTTTAATTTGCGACGTAAGTGCATGCCGCCTTAAAAGATTAAAGACTAGACGCTGCGGCTCTAATTACTTTCGGTACAAGTGGGCCAGAAGATCCTTGGGTACTGGGACCGTTTGTACTATGGTTTGTGTTTGTTTGTATTTATTTATTATCGTGCATCGTCAAAATCTCTTGTAGATAAGTAACACAGCCACTGGCAGCACTGCGTGAAGGTAGGCGCAGAGGTAATTATTTTCCATAGCCCACTTGCTTGTACATGTCCTTACATATAGGGTGTAAAAGTATCCTTAACGCAAACGAAGGGCACTTGATCTCCCTACCACTGCAATCAATTTTTTGTTCAAGACCATACCTGGGAACCCCCTAGTTACGGAGATATTGGTGGTCAAAGTTCCAAATTTTTCATAGCTGTTTTTGTAAATACTAGTTTTTCAGGTTATAACTTTATTTAAATTACCCCCATGACCCGTTTACTATTCAAAGCATCCACTAACACAATGTTTTAACAGAGCACAATGTTTTACCGTAAAATGTGATTTTTGACCCAAAAAAAATGTCGTTTCCCTGCAAACATTTTTGCGTAAGGGTATTTAGTTTGATGTACAGAATGCTTGGTTGACAGCTGTGTGATGGGTTGATTTACACCCTGTATACCAAAAACTTATGAACACTAGTAACCCCGCAACTAACGTGGACCAAAAGTTCGAAAAGTCGTACCACCAATACAAAAGATGACTCTAATAGCAAGCAAAAAGAACAATGTTATCCTCTTATGCTATTAGAATCAATGTTGTTTCATAAATTCTGGCACCCAGTCGCACTAACCCTAATTACCAAACGAAAACAACCTCACACAAAATCTACCTTTTTTACCCGACTTCCAAAAAGGAGGAGGTACTCAATTCGTCTGTATGTTTTTCCTGTAAAGCGTACACAAACTGCTTATCCCTTAAGGTTGATGCGACAAGTCGTATGTTAAATAAAATAGGATTCGCGGCAGTAACAAAATAATGTCTATTTACTGAGTAACCATGATTAAAATCACCAAAACAACCGTCTCAATTCATATAAGTCTCTTGAGTGACTATTTGATGAAAAAGGCATTCTTAAGACTTATATAAACTGAGACGGTTGTATTGGTGATTTTAATCATTACTACTCTGTAAATATAATAGACATTTGTTACCACCGCGAATCCTATTTTCTATTAAATTCGTATTTCCCGGGCTACCTTGTTACATCAACCTTAACAAAACCTCTCCTTAAGTATAATCCTGTCTAGTCCAAGGTAACAGTATAATCATAGCTAGTTTGCTTCGCGTCAATGGAGGTAGTTGACCAATCTGTCTCGTCTAGATGGCCGTTGATTGGCTACCCGGATGGCGCGTTGTGGACACTGTCAATTAAGTTTGTGCACTTAATCAACATTATGCTTGGCTTGCAGACATTGTACCTACACTGTGGTCTTGTGTGTGCTTACTGGTTCGATGGATGAAGCTTGTGGATAATAAACTTGTGCTACTATACAATGGAGCAAAATGGAGGAGGCCTTTACCCGTCCATATTCAGTACTAAATGAAAATTGCAAAAATTTTTTTTTTAAATGAATTTTTTTTTATATAAATTTATATTATTAATGTATATAGAATTATTAATTATTACGAATTATTGAATATTGGGAATTATGGATTATTTAATTATCATTTAAGAAAGAAACTTACAAACGTTATTACTTTATTTATTATGCGAATTGTAACATGATAATTCTTATTTAAATTGTAATATTTTGTTATTTTATACCTGCACGTTATATGTATTTTAAATAAGTCATTCATTATGGAAATAAAGAGGGTATATTATTATTATTATACTATACAATATAGTTGGAGAACGCTGGCGTGGGAGAAAACCGCATGGAAAGGAGAGTGGAAAGCTATGGGGGAGGCTTGTGGCGACAGCGACATCTATCGCAACACATGCGAACTAATTGGAAAAATCCTACATTGCGCTATCAACTTTATCCGCGACATTAGCCTATATAGAAAATCCCGACTTACATATGTCGGGCAGTTAGCCCACCAGACAACACCCGTCTGGTCGGAGGATCCTACATTTTCTATGGGGGATGAGGAACTTTACAACCTGTTCCTCAGCCCCCCAAAGGCCATTGCATATATATAACAGTGGGATAATATAGGCTATGAAAATTATATTAGGAATAGGTAAGAAACAATGGATGTAAGTTGATATGGGTAGAAATAAAATAAATTAATAATAGAGAAGTATGGAAAAACATTTACTGCTTCGACCTCAAATTAATTGGGTTAAGCGCATGAATGATGGTGATATTGATGAGTTAATATGTTGGTAACGACTATCTAAACAAAACACATTTTAATTTTGTGATTGCTTTAATATTTGATGATTCTTTTTGTGTTTTGCACAGAATGAGAAGTTCAAATCTATCGTAACAAAGTAAAACAAAAAGTTAAGTAAAAAAGGGACTGGTTGAAAAGTTCAAATAAATTGCATTTCATTTCATGTCGTTAGTTTCCTAAACAATGAAAGACAATTATTATTGCCATCATTATTGTGCTATAACAGCGTTTCATAGTCGTCTATCAAAATTATTTTGTAGAAATAATATAAAGTCATATAATAAATAAACCCATTTCACATAACAACATTCCATGTACTGTAATAACTTCATAGAAATACATTTTTGATACTTGTTTACCAAAAAACCCTCGCAAACATCAAGATAAACACGCTATAAGAATATAAACATTCAAATCGTAAAGTATCTTCTTTTTTTAGTATTATAAAGCTATTTCTTTCCCCACATTTAACTAAAACGAGCTGCGAAAGGAACATAAAGTCCCAAGATATTTTTAACAGTAAACTCCGAAACTGTATTATTTTCATAAAAATGTGAGATTCACTTTAAAAATTTAAATAAATGCTAAAGAATTTTAACGAGTTAGTATGAGATAGACTGCTTTAAACTCGCTAGTGAGCTGCTAGGAGTAATTATACGGGGACTGCTCTTAATGCGGTACTGTAAATTGTTTCATCACAGTTACTCTCAAGACTGGAGACTGCCACATAGGTATAGAGGTGTAGTGGTCGCGAAAAGGTAGTTAACTAAAAAAATCTAATTAGTCCGTCAGATAGATTTCCAAAAAATATTGAACACGTATATTTTTTTTTTTTCACGAAAACAAACAATGATAACGATACAGTGTTTTGAAAACTCGTCTGAAGTCATATTTTAAGACATTAGTATGGCATTTTTTACCGGTGAGTGACGTCACAACACCCCACTCAAATCTTTGACGCGTTTTATCTTCTTCATTTTTTATTGATTTGATAAAATAAAAATACGTATCCAATATTTTTCGATAATCTAACAGACGGACTAGTCAGATTGCTGTGTATGAGGTCTTGGGTTTGATTCCCAGGTCAGGCAGTGCTATTGGGTTTTTCTATCTGGAATTTCTCAGGAGCAGGCACGGAGGCTAGAAATGTGCCCGGTTGATGGCAATAGGCTCGCCCCCTATTACATGGAACTTAAACATAACTGGCGGAATGTGGTAACCTTTTTTTTTTGGCGAGTGGAAGCTGGAAATGTGCCCTGTTGATGGCCATAGGCTCACCCCCTATTAAATGGGACTTAACCATAACTGGCGAAATGTGGGTGTACCAATAGGTACCCCTCTGCTTAACCCTTCGGGAATTAAAGGTGTGATGTTGTGTTATGTATAATAATAATAATTTATTTGACACAAAAAAGCACACATAAATGGAAAATACAAAATCAATGTTCACATAAAACCAAATAAATGATCAATATGTCATTGTGTTTGTTGAAGACACCTAACAATCTACACCAGTCTTTCGTGATGGACTACGGTCCACTTCCTCTCACAGAGTGAAAGGCCTGTGGCCTCAGTGGTGGGTCAGTGGGCATTGCACTCTTAATGGGGTAAAAACTGAACGTAATCTGTACCTCAGTCTGCTTCAATTAACGGCTGCTATCACTTTAACTGAGGTACCGAAAAGAGCGGACATTATGGTAGGTAGGTATTTGAATATTTGGTTTTTTTACGTGGTGATTGTCCTGTTGTAAGTTGCCTGTCTTGTTGTGGCAAGCGGGACTGCTTAGCATGAGGTACGGGGTTCAAATCCCAGGCCGGGCAAAGTGCTAATTTCCCTCAATAATTTTTTAGCAACCACGGAGTCTGGATTTATGCCCGGTTGATGGCAATAGGCTCGTCCCCTGTTACATAGGACTTAAATATTACTGACAAATATGGGTGTGCTTTTATTAGATACACCACTGCCAAACTCTTCAGGGATTACCGGCGTGATGTTATGTGTTATGTATTTTCTCTTCAATAACAGTATTTTTTTTGTTGTTTCTTTACAGCGTAATAGTTTTTATTTGAACTAAATCTTTTACGATGATTATTATATTTAAATATATCTGCTAAAGCCAAGCACGAACATTCCGAATGCCTGAATTCAATCTTTTTCACTATCAGTATAAACATATTAACCATTTTCTTTACCGCTCCCCTAGGGGCCGCATACCTATAGCTATTTATTGTACACAGGAAATTAAGCCCTTTGTCGTTCATTCGTCTGGCTTTTAAGATTCCTTTTTGCTTGTACCTATGCCACGGAAACTGCCACTTCCCGGTAATATTGCTTACATTGCTAATGGACATAATTGAAATATAGACTCTGGTGGAAGCTGAATATGGGTTGTTTTCCTGTGTTTAGTGACGTGTTGCATATTCTTTTCCTGATGGTGGAAGTCCAGTGCATCACCGTAGAGATACGACCCGCTGTTGTGCACTTAAAAGAAGATATTTAGGGTTAGTACTCAATACGCTGAGCCGTAAGGCGTAGGGTATTTATTTATCGGATAATTTTAATTTTTCGTATTATTTGTGTTTTATAACACGCTGTATCTTTTATAAAATAATTTAATGATAAGTCAAAAAAAACTCATTATTAAAGTTCTACAAAAAATAAAAATATTGCCCATAACGTAGACATAATTATATTTTTAAATTACTATTTATTTTTCCGATTCTATACTATCTCACTGGTTAGTTGGTCTGTTGTCCACGATCCTACAAGCTATGAAGCTAGCTTAGAACTTTTTAAATATTTTTTTGTTACCTTAATCTTTCCCACTCCTGGGTCCTCCCCCATACCTTCTACATTCCTCGTTGTCACGCCTCTTCCCGCCAAATAACGAGAAAGCCACAGCTTAGAACTAATTTAAATTTTTTCCTCAATTTTCCTTCGATCTGTCAACCCTACACTACTCCTGCGCTGCACGGACGCAAGTGACTGGGCTCATTTTTCAGTTCAGTGCACATTACTGCCCACGACTGTACAAACAACATTAAACTTTTTATCTGCGACTGTACCTGTCTGTTTGCCAGTATAAACTCCATCTGGGAAGATTCATTCACATTATTTATTCGTGTTTTATTTTTTTATGTTATTTTATACACAGTTTTTGGAGGAAAAATGTGGTCAAAAAGGAGGGAATCTATATATAAAGAGGTATTCATGATTAAAAGGGGCGTGGCTCATCGCTAAGAAATAATAGCCGTCTTATCATTTTCATCAGCTGATGATGATAATGCTTGGCATATGCCAAGCCTTTTCCCAACTTATAACATGGCAAGACCTGTGGGAGGTATATGACATTTAGTAATCCAATGGACCCGCGTGTTGAATTTCAGCCTTGCCATAACGTGTCTGACCCAGCTATCGAAACATAATCTATAGGCTTATTATGTTAATTCTGATCACCTAGTTAAAAGTACTGAGTCCGGGACGAACTGAGTTTGACGTTTTTCTCGTCACGCTCGTTCCATTGGTCAAGAGCAGGCCTATTTAAGAATGAAAAAAACATCTGATATTTTTCAGTACCTACCAGCCCGGAGTTTGGATTAGTTCCCGATTGACGGCAATTGGGGCATCCCATATTATATGGAACTTAAAGATAACTGGCAAATAAAGGTGTAGAATACGTACACTTCTGCCTCACACTTCTCGGATAACAAGCATCATATTTAGTTACAAAATTAATACAATATTCCACCAAGGCTTAACACCAATATTATAACTTAATATTAGTTCTACCCTTCACCGTCCAATTGATAATATCATTCATAATTCGGGCCGGGATCGAATTTTATGTAATGGTGGAAGGTTGGTGTAAATTCTGAGCGCGGTCGCGGTGGCTATTGGAAGCACTCGTGTCACCTCGCAGTACGGGAGAGTAGTGTGGATGAGACCGGCCGTTACTTAATGATTTTGAACTTTATTTGAGACTATGATTTGCACGCTTATTTTATGTCTAAAGGTGTACCTACATAACACAATCTATCAAAACTTGTTTAAAGTTTTCTAAGGTTGGAATATTGTTGTTAAGCTGGTTTTGTGAATTCCTCCCATTTTTGAATATTAGACAATATTTAAAAATGGGAAGATTTTTTTGAAGTTAAATTAAATGTGACACACATATCCCAATTATCTATGAGCATTCCTAGACTTAAACGATGATGCAATGTGATGAGATGGGATCGCAAAATGAAGTAACATTTAGAAGAGAATTACTTAAGTGAAGTAGAAAATTTTAAATTATTCAGTTTTTCCAGCATGAAAAACTAAGTTTCTACCCGACTGTGGCGACTGTGGTGTTGTTTAAAGGGTTATTCTCCAGAAGTGCCTGAAATTTCAGATTATTACCAAATTAATGAACAAAAAATCAATTGACGACACGGTTGGCGCAGTGGCTGAGCGATTGGACTGCTGCGCTGCGTGTCGCGGGTTCGATCCCCGCACGAAACAAATATTTGTTTGGCCTACAGATAGTTGTTCCGGGTCTGGGTATTCGTGTATGTGAGTTTAAATGTTTGTAAAGGCACCCACGATACAGGAGAAATTCCTAGTGTGGGGCAACGTTTTTTAAAAAAGAGAAAGAGAAGAGAGAATTCCTCGATTAATCGAAACTGTTTCTAATATATTTGATGAAGCTATACTAAACAGTACTGTCTTTTATTTAAAACAAACAGTAACCTATAGTAGGTGTAGATATTAATAGGACAATGTATTTGAAAATTGCCAGCGTTGAAATTGAAAACTTTACCTTTTAAAACGCACAATTTCATTTGAAATCGTCGTCCTCTTCTTCTATTACATAATATTTGCATGTTGTCCTGCCCCACATTCATCTTGAAACTTCAAAGCGACCTAAAAATCAAACATAACATGTTGAACGTCTTCAAATAAACATGTTTTCGTGTGTGCAGACTGTCAAACATTGTTTGGCAAACATGTTCGCGGCGCACTTAGTATGATAAAGCAAATATTTTAATGGAAATGTGACTGCGCAATTCATGTCTCGTGAGTACTTTTCATGTCTGAAACATTCTTAGTTTAATGTTGTTTAAAGTGTTTATGTTTATTTAATTTCAATATGAAATTGAGAGAGTAGTGTTTCCCGTCGGGGCTGCGGGTTATTCGAAAGAGATACCGCGGCCTCGGCGCAAGGGCTAAGAAGGAACATGGGTGGTTTTTAGTCAGTAGAAGTCTGACACTCCCTTTCGCTCTGCCCAAGAGCGGGAGGGGTTATTCGATGATTTCCCACCCGCCAAAAAAAAAGGGCTAAGAAGGAACATGGGTGGTTTTTAGTCAGTAGAAGTCTGACACTCCCTTTCGCTCTGCCCATGAGTGGGAGCAGTTATTTGATGATTTTTCAAAAAAAGAGGGTAGTGTTTGTGTTGGTCTTGTTTTCTTTTTTGTAATGAATAAGATACTTAATTCGGTAGTTTTCTCTTACATAAGTTTAGTGCCTAAACTGGTGTCAGACTTGTTATGCCACTCATGAGCTTCTGGCTTGACTTAACATGCCACCGAAAAATACGACTCAGACGTACTGGATTCCTCACGATGTTTTTCTTCACTCACCAAAGCAAGTAATAATTATGTACACAATACGCACATGAATCCGAAAGATATTTAGTTCGAACTTGAAACCCAATGGTCTTGGCAATTTAAGTTTGCTCTAAAATGATTAATACCCCCTTTACTATCGTAGATTTTGTGTACCCGACACTTGAAAACGACTTGCACGTTGTAAGTTGCACGTCGTCGTCGTCGTCGTGTTGACGACGACGACGACGTACAACTTTCGTTTTATTTACCTTTCTTGTATTTTTTTATAAATTTGTTGTAGGGTGCTTCCCTAACATAAGTAATGTCAATGCAGATGTAAAATGTCAAATTTAAACTTAAATGCAGAAAATGTCAGTGAATGCTCAACGGGATGAAACTAAATAAAAATGCAAGTAGTCCGACTCAAACCACGTCTAATTGAACACTTAAAATGTAATATACATGAAATGCATAGAACAATGCAGTATGTCAGTGTCAATGCACTGCCAAATGTAGGTCGCGTCCAAAGTGCAAATACGCGAGCCTACTGGTTAACTTATTGTAATAAATATATTTTAAAACCCATGTACGTGCACCGTACAATTGTTGTGTTGCTTTTTTATTGTCTTTTTGTATGCTCGTCATGTTTCTGCGACAATTTTTTTTTTCTTTTTTTTCTTTCTACTTGAGAAATCGTTACTATTTATTTATTGTATGAATGTAATATAAATTAATCTAATAATTACAAAACCGCATAAAATATATTTTATAGATTAAAAGAATTAATGTTATATGTTTGATGTAGATATTAGAATGCCAAAATTTCAAAATCTATCTACCCAGTATCTAATTTTCTTGACTTCATGAAACTTCAGAAGCAACACTTAATAAACCACAGATTTACAATATAACCAAGTAACTACATCTGCGTTAATGAGCCCTAAAGTGATATCACGCAAACCAAGCATGTAAGTCAATTTTCCGGCCCCCTAGCCGTAAACAGAGTCCGTAATGGATGGTGAATTTGGCTTCCACGGTAATTATCTGGCCCTGGACCTTAATTACCTAATACGGTTCGTATTTAGGTCTGATGTAATTATTATGCACTAGGTTTTGTTTGAGCAGTGGTGGCCCAGTGGTTGTGGCCTCAACTTACGAACAGTAAGTCGTGAGTTCGAACCCAGGCAAGCGCATTACTTTGAGTAATTTATTTCATCACCACTGCTCTCAAAACGGTAGTGGAAAACATCGTGAGGAAACGTGCATGGATCAGAAACGAAAAATTCGAAAACATATGACATCTATCAACCCGCACACATTTATAATATAATATTTATATTAGTTAGGATTGTATTTTTTATATCGGACACGAAAGAAAACACCACATATATTTTTTTTTTATTTTTTTTATATTGCTTGGGAAACTTGCAGCTAATACGAACAGTATTCCTAAGTGATATGAATTTGAAGGCCTTTTACAAGATAATATATCTTAATCTCGTGTTATAAATCATAAGAAATACCTTCAACCGATGTTTCGGTGTTAAGTATTTTAACAATTTAATAAAGCCTCTTAGAAGAAGCAGTAATTAGAGTGAAAGTCAGTCATTAAAGTTCTTGCTATCATTAAGGCACCTCGCACAATGTCTTGTGTTGCCTAAATTGAGTCTGGAGTACTTTACCACGTTTTTATAGAACTTGTTACAATATTCGCCCAAGAATTTTTTAACAATGATGATTAAGTTTTTCGGGTTGGATATGGAGGTCAGGGTGCAGCCGTTGCGGGCCTGCGGACGGTGAGTAATAGGCTCGCTTGCCGAAGACAGGCCGTGTCGACGGCGCGTTCGTGTTCCACGCGCGCCTCAAAGAGATGTCAGCAACATGGAAGGGGCCCGCAAGGGCCGACGCCCGTTGGGGCTGCGGGTTGTTCGCAAGAAATACCGCAGCCTCGACATGAACGGCTAAGAAAGAACTTGAGTGATTTTTAGTCAGTAGAAGTCTGACACTCCCTTTCGCTATGCCCAAGAGCGGGAGGGGTTATTTGATGATTTTCCACCCTATTTTATTATAATTAAAATAATACATGTTTTTAAAAAGTAAAAAAACCAAATTATTTTCCTTTGTATTGCAAAGCAGAAGATATTTTTTTATATTGTTTTGTTAAAAAATGAAGGAGTAAATTGATTCAACTCAACGATTTGGAGGTGATTTTGTGGATTTTTTTTCTTATTATGTGATACCGACAGAAAAATTATGATTATACCTAATTACGTTTCATATCATGTAGATTACTAACAATTTTTCTCAGAAGTAAATTCCATGTAAGTGCCGGTGAAAAACTGCTTCATCTGCACGCTGTTTTTAAGCTTTTTCGAGAGAGCAGCCTTAAAATTACTTTTACTCTCGTAATCAGTTTGACTTGTTCATAGATACAGGTGTAAGTAATCCCCCGGTCTTATCCTCACTAAGTAAACGAAGACGGTACGTATATCCACAGTAACACCTCGGCCTCACCCGCCGGCGGCCACCAGACATTATTTATACCCCGCCGGCGCCCTAACGTGACATATTTTAAAGCGACCGTTTTAATAAGTCGCCTTTAACCTGCCACTTTTGGTTCGTAGATTTAATAGAAGAGACTACGTGGCCACGCATTTGGATGAGAGTTGTGAATTAAAATGGGTCAGATTGTGTTTTATTTTGGGGGAACCGAAGAACCCTGGATTTGATGAGTTGGTGCTAGTCATGGACTGCCTCATTGGTCTAGTGGTCGCAAGCGTGACTGCGGAGCATGAGGTCATAAGTTCGATTCTCTGGTCGAGCAAAGTGATATTGAATTTCTCCATCAAGAATTTCTCAGTAACAGCCACGGATTAGTGCCATGTTGATGGCCATAGGCTCGGCTTATATTACATCGGATTTAAACATAACTGGCAAAGTATGGGTGCACTATTAAATACACATCTGTCTAACCCTTCGGGGATTACAGGCGCGATGTTGTATGTTATGATCCTTGTAATCTCATATTTTGAGATTCTGGTAGGGCTGCGTAAGTGGCATAATTCTTAGATTTCCATAATAATAAATCGTTTTGTGTAGTTTATTGTGTAGATGCATAAAATGCTTCAAAAATCGCGCTTATTCGTGTATCTGTATGTTTTTAGCAATCGTTTTCAGAACGAAATGATCAACGATCTTCTGAACGGCAATCTCACAGGGTCAAAGGTCGCTGTAACTTAATAACTTGAGTCGCATATTCCGCCAGTAAGCTATCTTCTCGTATTCGGCTGGGTCCTGTAAACTACGGAGTTTTACAGCCGGGCTGTGCCCGTCTATTTCCTACGAATGTCGCTTCCGAATCGGATCTCCCCACGGAATATTCGGTACAGATAAAATAAATTCAGATTCCAGTTTTATTCTACTCCGTGGACGGTCCCTGGCCGGCGGCGCCTATATAACTTGCGAGGATTACCCTCGCCACCTCCTAAAATCTAAAGCTAGTGGCATCTGCAACTAATTGATGTGTTCTCCGAGGAATAAAAACTGCACGATTAGGACCCTGATAAAGGTAGCCTTGTTTATCACCCACAGTTACAAACTTCGTTTTTGCCCTGAAATTGTTTATACCCGAAATGGTGCGTGCAATTTTCGGCCACCCAATAAAATATACAGAAATGTTGAGAATTTTCATCTTCCGAAACAGGTTGAATCACTTTTGTTTTCAACTTTCCCGAAGTTCGAGTTGATAATTTAGGGTAGGAGTGTTGGCCGCTCGCTAAATCTTGTACACACGCGACCTATAGCCGGCCCGATGATTTACAAGGCAATAAAGTTTTTAATTTCAAGTGGAAACATTCCATTATCGCAGTTTCGTTTTTAATAAGTGAGGGTCGGAGGTGGACGGCCAATTCCGCTGTGAAATTGAAAAAGTTAAACGACAACATCTAGTACAATTGGTTTTGGGTCGATAGTACCGAACTCATATCGAGAGCGGCTAGCTGAGTTATCTACCGGTTTATAGAAAACGTCGAACGATTATGGAAATTCAACAAAACTGGGATAAATGTAATAAGTTTAGGGTACATTTAGTTATTTCGGTTGGTATTGATCCGGTGGCTAAAATTGGAATGGTGTGTTTCAAACTTTCAGTGGTTTGTTTGGGATTCTGAATGTCTATTAAACCCTTTCTTTACACACCTAGCTACGGATGGTACGGTCATACAACTCGTTATTATTAACATGGAAATGATTAACTATTTTCAACGAGTAGACACCGATCTGTAGGGCTATTGCTTATCTTTTTAAATGTCAGTGGCTATCATAGTGTCCATCGAATAACTGTCAAGTGGTTATGGTTTGGTACAAAATGGAACCATTTGACAGTTAACTGTCAAATGGTTCCATTTTCATCAATTAATTGATGGATACTATGATAGCCACTGACATTTAAAAAGATACGCAATAGCCCTGCTGTAGATATTGGAATAGAAAATACTGAAAAAGAACATTTTTAGAGATTTCTTTTTAAATGTTTAATTGAAGAGAGATAGATATCGATATGTCCAGCAGCGGACGTCTTTTGGCTGAGATGATGATGAGGTTTAGAAGCAAGGAAAATCTTCAATACAATTCCACATTAATTAATAATAATTGACGAAAACAAAAAATAACAACAAAATACAACACTTCGACCTACTCGACCCCATAAAGGTAGACCTCCATACCTTTTCTACCTACAGACCCAAAAACAAAGTTGTCGGTAGCATCAGCTGATGATTTTCCCACGAAAGTTGTAAAACTTAAATGGCGGAAACGCTTTGCTTAATAGACAAGGGGCTGTAAACGTGTTATATCTACAAATCTAATAGAATACTGCTGCAAAATTTTGTAAAAACAACTTTCAGAATTTTTTTGGGATATCCGTAGCACTTTGTTTAAACACGTGATGAGAGGTTTCCCAGAAAAAGAGACAATTAATAACCATTGCCTTCATTACTAGGTTTTGCTGTGATTCATATGGATATTCGAGGAAGGCTTCCCAGTAGGTAGACCGATAACCTAGGTAGGTTCCGGGAATACGAAGGATGCGAGACGCACGGGGCCGGTCAATGTGGCGATAGCTGGGGGAGGCCTATGTCCAGCAGTGGACGTCTTTCGACTGAAATGATGATAATTTATGGCTAAACTATCTTTTCATAAAATTGACACAATAAAGTGTGTTTGCGAATACGAAGAACCATCACGAACGCAGGTATGACAATGCCCCGTCGGGGCTGCGGGTTGTTCGCAAGAGATACCGCGGCCTCGACATGAAGGGCTAAGAAGGAACATGGGTCGTTTTTAGTCAGTAGAAGTCTGACACTCCCTTTCGCTGTGCCCAAGAGCGGGAGGGGTTATTTGATGATTTTCCACCCACCATAAAAAAAAAGGGATGACAATATGCCAACAAAATACACGTAACATCTTGAAACACATAAAAACTGGCAAGCAGTTATTCGTGAACCTTGCCAGTTACAAAGTGTATCAGTGTGTAGTGACCTCATGCTTACATGAGGTCCTAAGTTCGATTCACAAGTCGGGCCAATTGCTATAAGGTTTTTTGAACAGAGATTTCTCAGAAGCAGGCCTATTACAACTAGGACTTTAGACATATACTAAGTTGGTTGCGCTAGTCCGACTCGCGCTTTGCCGGTTATTCTTAGCATGTCCACAGCAATTTAAACTGAGTGGACACAACATTTATTTAATAATTTAAGCGTTAATGGGTTTCCATCAAAAATATTCCAGCTTACCAGCCATGGAGTCTGGATCTGTGCCTGATATTACATGAGACTAAAAACAACTGGTGGAATGTGTCACGTGTACTATATAATAATGTAGGTACACTTCTCCTTAACTATTCTATGCTATGTTAAAATAATTAAGTGCGAAAATAATGACAAAATAATAACAGATAACGTTAAAATTCTCTATGAAACTACTGACTACGAATTACAAGCATTAACTAGACACGAAAACTAGTTCAAACAGATTGATTCAGAATATCGTCACATCTCAAGATTACGTTGTATCTAAGTGTGTCACTACCGAACAAACTTGCTTAAACTTGTTCCAATACATGAGGAAAATTCAACTTTACGTGGCGAAAATAAGGTTCAGGATAGAAGGTTGATTCCAAGTGATTATTCGTTAATAATTCTGGAGTGGACCTCTAGGGTTAAGGGTAAGCTGGTTATGTTACCCTGAGGGAATCGGGAGTGACTGATTTCTATCGCAACGGCCCAATCCTGATAGCTTTTGTTGCCTGCCGGATTATTTTTTTAGGCTGCCCGGTTTTAATCCAATATAGTTCTCGGATACACTTTGAATTTGGAAAATTTGATTCTGCTCGATACGAAGAATAGTATTATTTTATTTAAAATTCTCGGAAACTTGAGCTGTATTATTTCTTCCGAATTTTTGAATCTATTTTTTTTTTTACTCAAATGCGTTTTGTTTTTGTTATGTGATTTTTTAATATATTCTCTCTTTGCATTGGGTGGTTTCTTCTTTGCTTCATTTTCTGTCTAGTTTTTCATAGACTGTGTTATTTTAGCCTTAAATACACCTCAATTACGTAACTTTGGGATTTCGCAGTCATAGTCTGGATTTGTGCCCAGTTGATGCCAGTAGGCTCGCTATTAAATCTGATTTAAACAAAACTGGTGAAATGTGTTATGTTATGAATGTTATTATTCGAAGGAAAGATACTCTCAATCTTTTGCTGAATCTTTTTTGTTTGAAAAATTCGTCTGTAGGTTTGTTTGAGAAATTCTACAAGTTTAAAACGCAACAAAATGTGTGTTGTTGAATTGGCAAAATGAAATAATAATACATAATAATAAAAAATAAAATGTTCCTTGCCGTTGTTAGTGTGTTACTTAATTGTCTCAACAAATTTAATGAAATGAAAATATCTCATCGACACGAGAAGAATTTGTCCATTGCTTATGTGCTTAGTTACAAAAAATACTTACCAATATTGACATTTTACATGTATAATTAACACATAACATAACATAACATCACGCCTGTAATCCCCGAAGGGTTAGTCAGAGGTGTACCTAATAGTACACCCACATTTCGCCAGTTGTGTTTAAGTCCCATGTAATAGGGCGAGCCTATTGCCATCAACCGGGCACAAATCCAGACTCCGTAGCTGTTACTGATAAATTCCTAAGGGAAAAAGCCAATAACACTTTGCCTAACCCGGGAATCGAACCCAGGACCTCATGCTCAACAGTCACAACACAACAACAACAACATCAACAACATGTATAATTGTCATTGATAAAAGCCCAGTTAAACAAAACTAAACTTATTATTATTGTCCGTGGTGATTTACTGTGTTTCTGCTCAAATTCTAAACAACGTAACTGACACATAATCAATTACAAAATCTTCAACAATACTCTCAAAAATGCTCTCATTCTAAAATCAGATAAAAGTTTCGAACACCTTCACAAATTCAATAAATCAACATCGAGAAAATCAAATAACATAACAAAGTTGTAGTGCAGATAACAGGAAACAAAGACTTGTTGGATGTTAAGGTGAATGCGACAAGGTACCCGCGAAAAACGAGTTTTCTTACGTTTTTTGCAATTTGCCGGTCAGTGTCAGGTTGTATCTACCCTAATATTATAAAGAGGAAAGATTTGTTTGTTTGTTTGTTACTAATAGGCTCCGAAACTACTGGACCGATTTCAAAAATTCTTTCACCGTTGGGAAGCTACACTATCCCCGAGTGACATAGGCTACTTTTTATCCTTGTATTCCCACGAGAACGGAAACTACGCGGGTGAAACCGTGTGACGTCCGCTAGTGTTAAATAAAATAGGATTCACGACTGTAACAAAATGTGACTTTACTAAGTAAAAATTATTAAAATCACCGATACAACCCTTTTTGGTTAAGAGTGGGAAATAATCAAAATTAAATGACTCCTCCCGCTCAATACAACCCTCACAGTTCATCAAACAGTCACTCAAGAGACCTTTATGACCCGTCGGGGCTGCGGGTTGTTCGAAAGAGATACCGCGGCCTCGGCACAAGGGCTAAGAAGGAACATGGATGGTTTTTAGTCAATAGAAGTCTGACACTACCTTCCGCTCTGCCTAAGAGCGAGAGGGGTTATTTGAAGATTTCCCACCCCCAAAAAAAAAATATAGACATTTGTTACTGCCGCGAATCTTATTTTATTTAACATGCAACCTGACACTGACCGGGAAATTGCGAAAAACGTAAGAGAATTCGAATTTCGCGGGCTACCTTGTCGCCTTCACCTTAAGGAACATCCACGGTGTCCCAGCGAATCCCTAGGGTCGTCCCTGCAGCAACAAGTTATGGATGATAAACGCTTTTGTTGGCACATCCCACATCGGATGGGTTCTTTTGTTTGTTTAATTTACAGGATTTCTCGGATTCGTGTGCGTATTGTAGGTATAATTATCACTTCGGGGAAGGAAAACTTCGTTAAGAAACCAGCTTGCCTGAGAGATATTTCTTGATGGCATGTAAAGCCAAGTCAACGGCTCTTGACTACAGCTCTGACAAAGAAAGAAAGAATCTACAGGAAGGAACTACTAGGAATTTAGTGACAAAATTGATCCAATTCCTCACGTGTATGAGATGGGAACCGTTACTGAATTTTGTAATAGGGGATCGGACTGAAAAAATATGATTCTAATTAATCCGTCAGTTAGATTATCGAAAAATATTGTTTTTTGTTTTATCAAATTAATAAAAATTGACGAAGATAAATCGCGTCAAAGATCATGAGTGGGGGGGGTTGTGACGTCATTTGTAGGTAAATAAACAAATAATTTAAAAAATTAAAAAACACGCCTGCCATGACAAAAAGTAAACTAAAAAAAATAAAAAACAAGCCAAAGGAATTCAGCGATGAATGGGAGCAAGGTCCCGTAAATGTATTCGAAAATGGAAAACTGAAATCTAAAACTTTTATTGCAGTCGGGGAACAGTTCGGTGGAACAATTCTTTACAGGTCCCCCGACTGCAATAAAAGTTTTAGATTTCAGATTTCCATTTTCGAATACATTTACGGGACCTTGCTCCCATTCATCGCTGAATTCCTTTGGCTTGTTTTTTATTTTTTTTAGTTTACTTTTTGTCATGGCAGGCGTGTTTTTTAATTTTTTAAATTATTTGTTTATTATTTCATATCTTTTAGTGATATATCGATATTTTTTCGCCATGTTTCTAGTAAATTGATTCACACATACTGACTTTTCATACAAACTTAAAAACCATTTAGGTGCCGTCGTGGATGGATTTGGGAGTTGTAACCTAGCCAGTTTTATTTCTTTCATTACAGGGAATCTATTGATATGTAGCTTATTCGTATCGAATCCCGGGTTTAAAATGTCACCATATCATTTGTTAAGTAGTATTACTAGAAAACACTAGATATTGAATACTACTGTGGTATATTTTTGTAATCTACTTAATAAGTTCTAGACGATGATTATATTTTTCATTGAAATTTCAATAAAAACAAATTAAAAGTTATTTTTATTTCTAAACCATGGCCACCCTATTATGTTTTTTGATATTTTCTCTAGCCTATGTTACCCGGGATGACGTAACAAATCTAACGATACCACATACATCAAAATCGGTTCAGGCGTTTAGAAGTTATGGTGGAATAAAGAAACTCACAAACAAACATACATACATACATACATACATGAACGCTAAAAACATAACACTCTTTTTTTTGGGGCAGTCGTGTAAAAATGTACTGACATGTGACGTTTTCAAAGAGTTCACGAGTTTTCGAAGCACTGTATTTTGTCTTAAATTTTTTGTTTATGTGAAAAAATCTAAAATATGTGTTCAATATTTTTCGGAAATCTATCTTTTTTTTAAAAAAAAAAAAAAACGTTGCCCCACACTAGGAATTTGTCCTGTATCGTGGGTGCGTTCACAAACATTTAAACTCACATACACAACCAAACACCCAGACCCGAAACAATTATCTGTAAATCATACAAAATTTTGTTCTGACGGACTAATTAGTTTTTTATTGTCCGATCCCCTATTTAAATGTTTTTTTTCGAAAATGTGGAAGAAATATTCTGGAAGTCGAAATGTATTTCGCTCGAAGCTACTATGTGTCGGATACGCAGGTCGACGATGACGCTGAAGTACAATTTAGTTATGTTTTGCATAATTTATATTTTGTTGTAATTATTTCCTTTAGACATCATTAGAACTATGTAAGCATTGTGTATGAACACATGCTTACATATTTCTTAACACAACATAATAAAATATGAAAAAAGGTGATTCGCCGGTGTCGGGAGCATAGTCCAACCTACCTGTGTTTTAGGCTCCAGAGACAGCAAACTTCTCACAAATATCAAGGAAACTACATTTTATACATCCTATTTACGTTACTATAGGTAAGAGTTTCACGCAAACGGTGTCCCGCCGGTACATCGCTAGTTTACGCGCAAGATGCTGCGGATTAGCCCGGCCCCACTAAATTGTGCGATCTAACCGAGTTACAGTTCCGCCGTATATTCTGTTTAAACTTCCGGTTAAATTAACTCGCCGTTTGCGTTGCTTGAGCTATGGAGTTTCTAATTATTTTGCTAGTACCGTGTATTTGTTTTTCTTGCTTTATTAGTCAGTGGTACCCAGTTGCCTTTGGAGATCAGATAGGTCGCCTCATATAAAATACTGGTATTCTGCGGTTAGACAATATATTCATTGGGAAAAGGATACATCATCAGCATCAGCATCAGCTGTAATGTTCCCACTGCAGGGACTCAGGCCTCCTCTTTAGGAGACGGATGGACATGTCTTCGAATTTATTGGTTCTAAGTCATGCCGGTTTCCTCACGATGCTTTCCTTCATCGACGACTTACGAACAGGCTACCAGGGCCCCTAGTCTGCTATTCAATCGTGTCAGAATGGTCTATCAGTGATCTCATAATTGTTGATTTTGACAACACCAAACTTGTCAAAATCAACAATTATGAGATCACTGATAGACCATTCTGACACTATTGAATAGCAGACTCGGGGCCCAGCTCGTTGCAAGAATTCCATGGGTAATTGTTGATTTACACAACACCAAACTTGCCAAAATCAACAATTATGAGATCACTGATATACCATTCTGACACTATTGAATAGCAGACTCGGGGCCCAGGGCTTCCGCTGCTCAACATGCAAATGAAGTCTGTATTAACTTTACAAGTAAAAAAACAATTACAATCACAAAAAACCTTCAACTTCATACACCTTTACCACTTATTCCACAAACAGAGAAGAATAAAACCGTATACAGCCACACTTCATTACGAGTTCCCACAGTTTGTTAGTTCGGGACTTAAAGAAAAAAAATAAAACGTTTCATTTGTCTGTCTTCCCGGGACGGTCGTAAAATCTGAGGAAAAAGAATTATGACTCTGTTCACCTTTTTTTTTTGGAAATTTTCATCACCCAAGGATGTGCTTATTTATGCTAGCGAAGGAGGTGGCGGAACGTGAGGGGGAGAAAACCTGTCGTCTCAGCCGTCGCAGGAGACGCTCCGGGCGTCGGGAGCCACGCGATGGCTTCCGGCCACCGTAGACGCGGGCCTATGGACGGTGAGTAATGGGCTAGCTCACCATCCGTCCGACTTTTGACGACGACAGGCCGTGTCGACGGCGCGTTCGTGTTCCACGCGTGCAAGGGCCGACGCCCGTCGGAGCTGCGGGTTGTTCGCAAGAGATACCGCCGCCTCGACAGTTAGTCAGTAGATGTCTGACACTCCCTTTCGCTCTGCCCAGAGCAGGACGAGTCATTTGATGATTTCCCACCATAAAAAAAAAATAAAAAAAATATAGGATGTGCTTAACTGCTTATGTTGTATTGCCTATTATAATGAGTGCTAATTTTGTGGTTAGGTATTTGGATTCTAATCCAAATAACGCTAACCACAAAATTAGCCACAAAATTGATGTTTGCTATTCATACACGGATGTTTATTGACGTCATGTTTTTCCTCCTTACCCACTTGGTTTCTTTATATTTAATAATAATATAATAATAATGTTTTATTTAAAGACTACTATTACTTAGTTACTGCCAGTTTTGTGCTTCAGACGAATGCAACTGTTCTCTTGATAATCACTTTCACTACATAATCATCACTACATAGTATAAAACAAAGTCGCTTTCTCTGTCCCTATATCCCTATGTATGCTTAATTATGTATGATTTTGATGCGGTTTTTTTTAATAGAAAGAGTGATTCAAGAGGAAGGTTTTAGTATATAATTTGACCGACATCCGCGCGGGTGAAGCCGCGGGCATCAGCTAGTATATTATAAAACAAAGTCCTCCGCCGCGTCTGCCTGTCTGTCTATTCGCGATAAACTCAAAAACTACTGCACCGATTTTCATGCTGGTTTCACCAATGGATAGAGTGGTTCTCGAGGAAGGTATTAGTATATAATTAACCAATATCCGTGCGGGCAAAGCCGCGGGCATCAGCTAGTTTAATATATTATTTTCCTTCTCACCGTTTTCGGTCAGAGCGGCCAATCTTAGCGGAGATAAGACATCGGCGGTTCGGGAGATATTATAGAAGGCACAGGTGCGCTCTGTATTATTTTACTCATAGTTGGATGGTACCGCGCAATTTAACACCACCGGAGAGAGACCAACGGCTTAAGGTACCTTCCAAACCAATAGCACTTTTTGCCCTACACGAAATCGAACACAGACCTCATGCCGAGCCCGTCGGGGCTGTTCGCAAGAGATACCGCGGCCTCGAGATGAAGGGCTTAGAAGGAACATGGGTGGTTTTTTAGTCAGTAGAAGTCTGACACTCCCTTTTGCTACCCAAGAGCGGAAAAAAAAGACCTCATGCCGAGCAGTTACTATATAGGCATTCAGTTTTAAGAGCTGGATATACGCCACTGACAATTCACCCTCCCGCATCCGAGTTATTGGGCGCCCGAGGGGTAGTAGCTACGCGATTTACGAGTAGCGAATACGTTAAAAAAATCCATATAAATTGTTAAGAAAAAAAAAGTTATTCGCAAAAATAAGCCAAAGGTGCATGATTTTTTAAAATATATTGATGGCAATAAAAAGATCCTATGATTGATGGCTTAGGAGAAAAATGGTAGTTAGTTACAAAAAGAGAGGCTACTTTGCATATTGATGTTTATATTTTATTTTTATGTTTTTGAAGCAAACAGGACATGCTCTAGATTGTGTGTTGTATAATTATATTATTTTTTTTTTTTAATCCGGTAATGGTTGCACAAAAAAAAGCTTCTAATGTATCCTAAATAAGGCCAATTCACGTATATCCACGCCTTAAATGGTTGCAAAAACATAAACTCCTTTGAAAACATTTACCACCATTCAAAGCTCTCTAAATCCCAAAACTGCCAAAATAATAATAGTTTTACAAACAAAATTAAATAACAGAACAGAAAGTTCTAGTTCCCCGTACTCAGTTCGGTACAGTAAGTCCCAAATTCGCGATGTTGCAATGATGTAAATACGAGGTGCGCTACAACTGCCAGCGTACTATAGCCGCTATGGCCGTCCGCTTTATTTATTTCGTTTCGGTGCACATTGCCAGTATTGATTCAAGGATGCTCCTGGTAAAAAAGCTGAGACAAAAAAAGGGAAATAATTGTGGAGACTTCAGAAAACTGTTGTGCCATTTTTATAACAATGGTTCGGCGTATTCCTGAAGGAGCTTGTGGCAAAAAAATAATCCCTTTTTTTTTGGGGGTGGGAAATCATCAAATAACCCCTCCCGCTTGTCCCGAGTGTCAGACTTCTACTGACCAAAAACCACCCATGTTCCTTCTTAGCCCTTCATGTCGAGGCCGCGGTATCTCTTGCGAACAACCCGCAGCCCCGACGGGAACAACCCGCAGCCCCGACGGGGGTAATAATAATAATAACCCCTCGGTTCAATTTTCAGGTAAAGTCGTGCTTGCTTATGTTGGTCCGTGGATGGGTGACCAGTGACCACCCATTAGATACCGAGTTTCCTCCGTACTTCGGAAAGCACGCTACGCGTTGGTTCCGACCATGTCCCGACTGACAATTGTAGATCTTTGACAGTTGTCGCAGGAAGTCGCGGCCCGAAAGTCTGACAACCAGTCCTAACAAGTGATGTCGTATTCTCTTTGTATTCGTATTCTTCGTTACTGAAGGTCGTGTCCCTGATGAAAGTCCTTCATAGATCTTACAATTTGTCTCCATTTATCTCGATGTTCGGCTTTCCTTAGAGCAGTTGTAGCAGAGAGTCCAGTGAGTGCGGTAACTTGGACACACCAACGGTTAGGTGATCGGCCGCGAGGTCTCTTTCCTTTGATCTTGCCCACCACGATTAATTTGTCCAGGTCATCCGACGGGCAATGTGACCGAAATACCCAAGAATACGCTGGAAGCACATCGTTGAGAGTCTAGTTCTTATTTGGAGCTGAGCGAGTATAGATTTGTTTTGCGGTCCATGGTATGTGGAGCATTCTTCTCCAACACCACATCTCAAAAGCGCAATTTTTTCCCCGGTCTCTTGCTCTAATAGTTCATGTCTCTGATACGTACAGAAATATTGATGTCGTATTAGCCAGTACTACTAGGTTAAGGAGGTCAGATAGGCAGTAGCTCCATATAAAATGCAGGTATTCAACTGCATTCTGTTAGACTGGAAGCCTGCTCCACAGTTGGAAAAGGGCTAGGCAAATAATTATGCTTTCAGGCCGGTTCCAGACGATGTGATCGTTGTGTTCAATGAACCTAAACTCGTGGGCATGAGACTACAAGGGGTGCTTGTCGGTTTTCTGAAAAAAAAATTGGTTTGCTTATAAATGCGACGATCGCATATTTCTTTAGGACGCTGTGTCAGAAAGCGATAGTGATTTGTTTTTATGCTTGTAGGCAAATAAAATCCATTTCCTACGTGCTTAATATGCCTAGGTATCAAAAGTATAAGAAAATATTGTTGTCAGAAGATCAGTCGGCGACGAGCGAGACGTGTTGAGTGGAAAATTCTATAAGAGAGAGAGAGAGAGAGAGAGACGACGCGCTTTGACAGTAGCTGTGGGAAAACCAAATGTAAGAAGCGGCTTACAGCATGCCACGAGGCACCACAGAGTAAACATTACATTTTCACAATATGACCTAGTTTTATATATAAACCCTGTATAATGAGAGATCCACATAATAATATACTGGCCGTGCATGGCTTGATTGGCCGTCGTGGGTTCTAATAAAAAAGAAACAAGTTTCACAGCAAAGAAAGAAAGAAAGAAAAATATTTATGTGTCGCAGAAACATGACGAGCATACAATGAGACAATAAAAAAAGCAAAAGGTAACACATACAACAAATAACAATTTAAAAAAAAATACAATAAGCAAGGAAAATAAAACGAAAGCACCACGTCGTGACTGCGACAAGCAAGTTACCACTCAACATGATGCTGTGCTATGGGGTCAAATTGAGGTATATAAATAACCAGTCGGGGCTGCAGGTCCCGTCGGGGCTGTGGGTTGTCCCGTCGGGGCTGCGGGTTGTTCGAAAGAGATACCGATACAAAGGGCTAAGAAGGAACATTGGTGGTTTTTAGTCAGTAGAAGTCTGACACTTTGAAGATTCCCACTCACAAAAAAAAAGTATTTAAATAAGAAAATAAAATAAACAGTGCTTGAAATATAAAATACTACAATTATTATGAGATTAAATAATAATTACAAAAAAAAATACCAAAGGTATGATTTTCATGCTTAATAGAACAAACATTTTACAAACAATATCATTGATGAGTTTTATTTCAAAGCTCATCGTTTGTAGTCGCGAACGGGACGAGGGTTTTGAAAAGTTGCAAAAAATACTCAAATACACCTGAACTTTTATCAGCCCTAGTCTATATGTTTGTGTTCGCAATAAACATGCCTCTAACCTGTAAACCATTTAGGTAAGTGTTTTATGCAGACTGAACTTCCATTTAGATATTGAAAACTTGTCTGGACCAACGGGTTGAGATCAGTATACATGGAGATTTTTAGCAATAAATTAGCTCATTGATTGGTTTTGAGCTGGAAATGTATGGTTTTAGAAAATAATTTATTTTTGTAGTATACATTTATGAGACACAGTTTGTTAACTTCGTCAAAAATACCCATACCGACTGAAACTGTGTACTGATTTCCAAAATAATTTAAAGCATAATTTTTTATTCGTTTTTAAAGAACTCAAACTCAAAGCATTTATTTCAGTCAGACCATGACAAGCACTTTTGAATGTCAAAAAACGATGGTATAGTCCCAGTCACAAGGTACATTAACATATAAGAGAAAGAAAGAAAGAAGGAAAAAAAACATATTTATTTAGCACATGCCACAAGTGCACACAACAAACAATAAAAATATAAAAGAAACTAAATAACTAAACTGAAAAAAACAAGTGTGTGCATCTCACGGTTGCGCCAAATAGGACCAGTTCAGCAAAATGCCGATGCGATTCAAAATGCCGATGCATATGAATGTACTGTAATTGCCAATTCTAAACCGCAGATCTCTATGGAGAAGATTTATGGCATGTTAAATTATTAACAAGCTAAGAAAAATTCGTAATTTCATTAAAATATACATACAATTTCCATACATATTTTTTACATATGAAAAGTCAGTGCTAAATTCACGTAACCCAAATTTTCTCGAAACTCGTCTACATCAGTATTACAAGGCCACAATGTCTGAATATTGCAATAATCTTAAGTAAACCAAGTTCTTTCGAAGTCAAAGTTTCCCTTTACATAACTTCGTCGAATACCGCGGTAATAGCTGACGCGTGACTTTTTAGTTTCAACTTGCTTTAGAAATATTACTGATTGAAATGGTTTCTGGTTATACGTGGCTTACGTGGTTCTTTTTACTTTAATCTTTACTAAACTTTTTAGTAATGTTACGTGGTTGGAAGCTCGTGGCTTAATAAGAACGGACACTGGGGTCGATCTTTAGGTTAAGCTGCGCCTGCCTAGGTTGGTCTGTGGATGGGTGACCGCCCATTACATACCGAGTTTCCTCCGTGCCTCGGAAAGCACATTAAGCTGGTCCCGGCTGCCATATATAGATCTTCGGCAGTCGTTACAGGTAGTCAGTGGCCTGAAAGTCTGACACCCAGTCTTACCAAAGGGTATTGTATTACCTCGTATTAACTGGGTTGTGGAGGTTAGATAGGCAGTCGCTCCATGTAAAATACTGGTATTCAGCTGCATCTGGTTAGACTGGAATCCGACCCCAACATAGTAGGGAAAAGGCTAGGCAGATGATGATGCGTGGTTGGAATATGGGTCGAAGATTTTTCGACCGATATTTTCTACTTCATAGAAAAACTCGTCTTCTATTGGGTCCAAAACTACCCTATCTTTCAAACTGAATTAACCTATATAAATTTACAAAAATAAAACATTGAAATCCGTTTGGTGGTTTCAGAGATTAACGTGTAAGAACATAGTGACACATGATTTTTAACCGACTTCAAAAAAGGAGGAGGTTATATGTTCGTGTGTATGTATTTTTTTTTTTTTTTTTTTTTATGTATGTTACCTGATTTCTCCTCCATTTGTGAACCGATTCTCAAAATTCTTTTTTTATTTGAAAGAGTATACTCCTGAGGTGGTCCCATTTAAATTTGGTGAAGATCTGATCCTGATCTTCGGAGATATACAATAGAACTCTTCAAAAATAGACGGCAAATCTGTCGTGATTGCTGCAATCGCTTGGATGTTTATTGTTTATACAACATCATGACGTAACATCACGCCTGTATGATCTGAGGGGGTACGCAGATGTGTACACCCAGATTTGGACAGTAAGATATTATGTAATGTTCCATTTATTGGGGATAAATAAAACCTATTATATGTTTGGGAACAACTAAAAATGGAAAAATAAAAAACTTTTTTGCAAAAAATAAAACCGACTTCGAAAACACAAAAAAATGAAAAACACAAAAAAGTGAAAAATAAACTTTACAAGAAAAAGCAGCTTCTGAAGTCGGTGGCAAAGAAAACGAAATCAAACAAACAAAATGTCACCGACTTCAGAAGCTGCTTTTTCTTGTGAAGTTTATTTTTCACTTTTTTGTGTTTTTGTGTTTTTCATTTTTTTGTGTTTTTGAAGTCGGTTTTATTTTTTTTAGATATTAAGTAGAATTTTCATAATTTGACAAAGTGAAATCAAAATAGTCTTTAATTGCCGACACACAAAAGTACATCCAGATCCACCTAAGCAATCTGAGGTCCTAGATACCTCCCGTCGGGACTGTGGGTTGTTAGCAAGAGATAGCGGTATCGATCTCGCGGTAGCAGCCTCGACATGAAGGGCTAAGAAGGAACATGGGTGGTTTTTAGTCAGTAGAAGTCTGACACTCCCTTTCGCTCTGCCCAGGAGCGGGAGGAGTTATTATACAAAAACAAAAAAAAGACCTAGATACTGTAATATTCTATCAACGATAACAATTATGAGAAAGTTGTAAAGTAGATTCTGATCGGCTTCTACCGAAGAAGATTCTTATTGAAAGTTGAAATTCGTTAGAGCCCCTCTTGGTTTTTTTTTTGTTTTTGGCTGGTGGAAAATCATCAAATAACCCCTCACGCTCTTGGGCAGAGCGATACCTTATTACTAAGCCTACACTGTTCGTCCGCCCGTCCGTCCACATGTCCGTCTATCAGCGGGCTGTATGACATGATACGTAACAGGCAGACAGTTGAAATTTTCACAGAATGTGTATAACGATGATACGGAACACCTCCTATGCGAGTCCGGCTCTCACTTGACCGGTTTGTTACGTGCCACGGCATGATTAACATCAAGCTCATGTTCCCAAGAAAAGAAAACGAACATATTCTTAAACTCATCATCTGCCTAGCCTTTTCCCAACTATGTTGTGGTCGGCTTCCAATCTAACCGGATGCACCTGAATACCAGTATTTTTTAGGAGCGACTGCCTATCTGACCTCCACAACCCAGTCAATACTAGGTAATACGATTCCCTTTGGTAAGACTGGTTGTCAGACTTTCAGGTCACCGACTACCTGTAGCGACTGGCAAAGATCTATATGGCAGCCGGGACCAACAGCTTAACGTGCTTTCTGAGGCACGGAGGAAACTCGGTATGTAATGGGTGGCCACACATCCACAGACCAACCTAGGCAAGCGTGGCTTATCCTAAAGATTGACCCGAGTAGCAGTTATTATTAAGCCACGAGTTCATCAGCCACACCTTCTCCAACTTAACAAACAAAGTGGATTAAACATCGTAGTGAACTCTGTGAGGGGATGGTGCTGCTTGCTGAGATACTGGATCGTAGTTCGGCAACAGAGCACACTTGACGACCTTATGACAGCATCAGCGAGTGGAGTCCGCATAGCTGAATTTTGGGCCAAAACGATTTGATCGTATAGAAATTTGCCATCGACACGCTAAGAAGAAGAACAGAGGATTCCATATTAGGGCTGCGGGTTGTTCGCAAGAGATACCGCGGCCTCGACATGAAGGGCTAAGAAGGAACATGGGTGGTGTTTAGTCAGTAGAAGTCTGACACTCCCTTTCGCTCTGCCCAAGAGCGGGAGGGGTTATTTGATGATTTTCCACCCACCATAAAAAAAAGGATTCCATATTAAAAACTGTATACTAGACGTATCTATTCATGTAATATGTTATTGTTTAATTTTTGTAGTGTAAATAAATATTATTATTATTAAAAAAAAACCACGGAGTCTAGATTTGTGCCCGGTTGATGGCAACACATGGGACTTAAACATAACTGGCGAAATGTGGGTGTACTATTAGGTACACCTCTGCCTAACCCTTCGGGGATTACAGGCGTGATGTCATGTATGTGTTGAAAAAAAAAAAATCCCTCATCCAAAACTTCCCACGTAAATCTTCAACTACATCACATATAGGTCAACAAGCACCCGCATCGCTGGATTCAGTAAGTACTCGACCAACGAATTCAATTTCCTAGTGTGTGGCTAAATTATATAATACGCAGCCAGTTTCCCCTCGGCGGACGAATCTGCGGCCATCATGAGACATCATCACGCAATTGTTACAACCTTCGTACCACAGTTTGTACTAAGCGATAGGGAATGGGTTGCCTATTCGTGTGAAGCTTCCCTGGTTTTTGGGAAATTTGTCGATGGTATTTAGAACAAAGAAGTTGGGTTTTATGATAGTAGACACTGCTCCACAGCGAGATTAGTTTTTTTTCCAGCTCGGCTTCTTATTACAGTTTTCTGTTGAGCTTATGTTTCATGAAGAAGTCTTACTGCCGCACTCAGAGAGGTTTAATGATTACTTAGGCACTTAGTAAAGGTTTTGACAGTTTTGTCATACAATAGTATGTCAAATCTTTACTAAGTGACGGCTTAAGTAATCATTAAATATCTCTGAGTACCGCAGTTAAATCTTAAAACCTTCCCCTCCGCACCTCTATTTTTCTTCCACCTCTTTTAATTTCTTCCTTTTTTGCTTTCTATTGATGTTTCTTATACGGCAACAATAAGTTATGATGAAGTGCTATGAATCTTCATGTGCCTAGCCTTTTCCCGATTTCGTTGGGGATCTAGTTTAACTGCAATGTAATGAATACTTTACTTACTTTATAAAACACCGCTAATCATTCACAACATGGATGTATCTATGTTTACAAATAATCACAATTCTTGGCTAAAGTCCATTTCACGAAAGACGTCCCGCGGACAATTGTGGAACTAAATTTAACAGATCGGCCATGTTGTCGTTTGTCGATGTTATCAAGGTGCGTTTGTTGTGGTAGATATTTTGTGAGTTTATTATTGGATTAGTGCGTTATAAGGTTTATTTACGATGCCAAAAGTTGTGAAACAACATTATGTCGCGCGACATACAGCGCTGCGTCTGCGGGACTTCTCTCGTGAAATGGACTTTAAATGCGAAATCCCAGTTACAGATCTTCTTCAGTAAATCAAAGGGGCTTGCAAAAAAATATTTGACTAGCCTACATGGTGTCCCACTGCTGTAGAAAGGCTACCCCTTGGTCCTTCCATACCTCTCTATCAAGTGCGATCTCTGGCCATATTAGTCCCGCATACATAATCAGATCGTCACGCCAGAGGTCAATTCAAAATTCATAACAATAAGTAATGATTTAAAAAAACTAACTTGGAGTAATTCCCCAACTCCAACAAACAAAGCCATAACCCAAGCTCCTACCACTGGCAACCCCAGCTAGGGTCAGTAGGAAGGAATGAGGAAGCCCCTTCAATTTGCGCGTCCATAAACATACTTTACGAGTTGGCCGTGATGGACATAAGAGCATTATTCGTGCGAACGGCCCGGTTACGGTTCCGTATAATATATCGTGTCCATGTCGCTAATTGTTTCCGGTTTCAGTTCCCGTAGTTTGTGCGATTAATTTTGATTATTTTTGGGGTTGTTATGTTTTATTTTACGGTTTATTAGGGTCCTGTCCTGTTTGTTATGTGACAATGAGGGTTTATTGGTACAGTATATACGGGTAATGCAAAAGTGGCTAAGGGTGAGTTTCAGCACCCTGTAAATTGTGATTTATTTAATTTTATTTTTATGTTCACGCGCAAGTTGTGAATATAATGTAGATAAGTAATCTCTTGCCTCATGAAAGTACATATTTTAGGAGTATCATCATCATCATTAGCCTATAATATTTCCACTGCTTTCTCTATAGGAGAGGAATGTGCTTTAATCCACCACAATGGCCCATTCCGAATTGATATTGGCCCGCAATTTTTTTTTGTTCTAAGACATGCCTGTTTCCTCACGATGTTTTCTTTCACCGTTTTGAGAGCAGCTTTATATCACTTGTCACACGAAAAAGAAGTACCTAGCTTAATGACAGACATCATGATGAACTTATAATTTCTATCAGCATCAAAAGACCCACCTTTAACTTACAACAAAAACGCACATTTCAGATTTCCACTAACCTTTAATTTAACTTTAGACGGCACGGTTGGCGCAGTGGCTCAAGCAATGGACTGCTGCGCTGCGTGTCGCGGGTTCGATCCCCGCACGGAAGAAATATTTGTATGACCTACAGATAGTTGTTCCGGGTCTGGGTATTTGTGTATGTGACTTTAAATGTTTGTGAACGCACCCACGATACAGGAGAAATTCCTAGTGTGGGGCAACGTTTTTAAAAAAAAAAAAAAAAAAAAAAAACTAGGAAACAGCTCACACACGTTCAAAAACACTCACCCACATGCTCACAGTAAGTACACACAGACACACCATAAACCCTTTGAATACTAAAAGTAACAACGTTGGTCTTCTAACATAGGGAATCTAAAAACATTAATTTAGCCTATTTGATATAATGAATGAGTTATTTTTACATCATGGTCAATTCAAATTTTAAATGGGTATGCTGAAATCGTTATCTGAAATAGATATAAATCTATTTTTATGAAACAAGGATTTTTTTTATGTATCGTGTGTACATATAAACAACAAACATTTAAACTCACAAACACAAATAGCCAAACCCAGAACAACAACTCCCTGTAAATATTACTGCCGATACGCAATACAAATGTTCTACAAATCCGTGCGGGAATCGAACGAAACTTATGCAGCGCAGCGCCGCAGCCAAAATCCTTCATCCACTGCGAAAACCGTGCCGCCGAACTTAAATAGGGGATATTATAAATTGCATATCAAATAAATAATCGCCTATCAATACATACTCATCATTTTAATTCTTTTTTACATCAAATAACTTACTTCACTACAAATAAACTAAATGTTTAACAAAACTCAAACTGCAGATAATTCGAAATTATACATCAATATGACATTACTATTTTCCTCATAATGCAATACAGTTAAATTTATTTTTGTACAAAAATACTACATACATAGCATAAATACTGACTGCACAGCAAATTTTCCATATCATTTTACAGCTTTAACATTAGTTAATTAGCACCCTAATGGGCGGCATGGGCACCGGGCCGTAGGCCGACGAAGGAGGCCGGCGGAGGCCCGGCACTTCGGGGACAGAAGATATATGTGGTAATTAATAAATAATAAGAAGACTGTGACTAATAAAATGCTGTTTTATTTAGAAAAACTGCTGTAAATAATATAAAAATAGAAGCTATATTTAAAAGAAAAAGAGTTAACATGTATAATACCCCTTAAATAGGTATCGTTATCATCATGATCAACTATCATTACAGTCCACCTACTAGATATAGGTATTCGTAAAGGTTCATACCTACATACACTCAGGCTTATTTCCCTTAGGGATAGGGTAGGTAGAAACCACATCACCCCCACGTGCTGTACATACTCCTTTCGTGAAGTTTCTGTCAAGGTAAAAAACATATTTTATTTTAAAGTACATAAATAGATGGAATTCATGGGGAGAGGCCTTTAGCCAGCAGTAGGACGACTCAGGGTAACAGTAAATAGCTGTAAAAAAGCCCTACGTACCTACTTACAGCAACCATGTGTGATTGTGATAATTTCGTGAAAAAAAATTAAAATATGTTTAGTCCGTCACTTAGATTACCGAAAATTATTGGATTATGTTTTTTGTCTTGACTGCCTCGTTGGTCTAGTGGTCGCAAGCGCGACTGCTGAGCAAGAGGTCCAGGGTTCGATTCCCGGATCGGTCAAAGTGTTATTGGCTTTTTGCATCAGGAATTTATCAGTAACAGCTACGGAATCTGGATTTGTGCCCGGTTGATGGCAATAGGCTCGCCCCCTATTACATGAGACCTAAACATAACTGGCGAAATGTGGGTGTACTATTAGGTACACCGCTGCCTAAAGCCTTCGGGGATTACAGGCGTGATGTTATGTTAAGTTTTTTGTTTTATCAAATTCATAAAAATTTATGAAGATAAAACGCGTTACAGATCAAAAGCCGGGGGGCTTTTGACGTCTCTGACCGTAATAAAGAAAAAAATTTTGGAACTCTGACGGACTAATTTGATTTTTTTTGTCAACTAACCTATTGTAGAACGCCTGTAATCCCTTACGGGTTTGATAGAGGTGACCTACAGTGCACCAATCTTTCGTCTATTATGTTCGAGTCCCACGAGATTATTTTTCAAATCATGATATCCAAATAAAGTCCTTCAATCGTCAAAATCGGATGAGAAAAGACCGCGAACCTCTTAATTCGATTAAAAAATCCCCGTACGACCCATCTTTCGAGAGACCCAGCCATAAGTAGGCAGGGTTCGAAAGGGACGTCGAAAATATCATCCTTTCGGCCTAACTCCCTTGATTGGGTGCTTAAGTCCTCGATATAGCGATTAAGTGTAGATCCCCATAGTGCTATTATGGCTTGTATGTTTTGTTATACGTTGTAGAGGCCTGTAGCTTCTGAACTACTGAATGACCGAGGGTAAACTGTAAAGTTCATTTACCATATTGTATTTATGCTTTTGTTAGGGACTTTGGGGGTATAAGGAACAGGGTGTAAAGTTCCTCATTCCCCATAGAAAAGAGAGGATCCTCCGACCAGACGGGTGTTGTGTCTGGTGGGCTAACTGCCCGACATATGTAAGTCGGGATTTTCTATATGGGCTAATCTTGCGGATAAAGTTGATAGCGGGATGTAGGAATTGCCACATTAGTTCGTATGTGTTGCGATAGATGTCGCTGTCGCCACAGGACCATAAACGTCTTGCCCACACTCAAAGGATAGTCTATTGAAAAGTTACATTTGGGTTGCATTTGTTAGAGAACGCCATTTTATTTTAGATATCAAGGGATAGGTCTGTTTAAAGTTAAATCCAAGTTTGTGGGGTTGCAACTCTTGTCCCACGGCCGCCATCTTGGAAAAAGGGGTGGTTCAAGTGGTTTTTATAGTTTATCTGACGAACTATAGTTTTTAGTTGCAAATAATGTTATCTACAACTTTTGTTGAGTAACTTTTAGTCGTACAACCAAAAATAAAAAAGTTTTGAGCCAAATGTAACACTAAACAGCTACTGCAGTGGAAAAGAATGCAGATATTTTTTTAAACATTGCCTCACACTAGGAATTTCACCTGTATTGTGAGTACGTTTACAAACATTTAAACTCACATACACAAACACACCCAGATCCGAAACAACTATCTGTAGGCCATACAAATATTTGTTCCGTGCGGGGATCGAACCCGCGACACGCCGCGCAGAGGTCCAATCTCTCAGCCGCTGCGTCCACCAACCGTGCCGTCAATTGTAACAAGTCACCGCAAAAAAACATGAGACGCGCGCGCGATTCAGTTGTTTCAAAACGCACGAGGGCTAGGCAGCAACCCACTGTCTGATTAGAGCTAGGGCCACGCCGCGCGCCGGCGCCGCCGCTATGATACTCATTGTATCGGACCTGTATCCGCAACTCGACATCCAAACCCTGGATTTTGCGTTCAGAGAAAATATTCAATCCCCAGTTCCCCGAAATATCTGTTTTTTCTTTTTTGTTTTAGCAGCGGAAGTTTCCGGCAATATTTTAATCCCGTTAAGCAGTTTGAACGCGGAAACTGCTTATAAACTACGTGACATATTGGATATTAATAAGACCTTTCCATATGATCGGCATATTGAAGTACACGTCTCTTAATCCACATAAACCAGCAGCCTAATAGGGCTGTTTTCTGACAAAAAATTAAAAAATCTGTTTAGCCCGTCAGTTAGATTATCGAAAAATATTGGATACCTACGTGTTTTTTGTTTTATCAAATAAATCAAAATTGACGAAGATAAAACGCGTCAAAGATCCAGAGTGGGGGCTTTTGCCGTGACTGGCCTATAAAAATGTACTCCAATGTGACGTCACACGAGTTTTCGATAGACTGTATCGTCTTCATTTTTTGTTTACGTGAAATAGTTTTTTTTTGTCAACTACCATATTAGGGTTGGTAAAGGTTCAGCATTGTGTACAGGTTCAAAATTCCTGAGGCAACTACGACTGCAAATTACGGTGGCAATGCTGCCCAAAGGCTATGATAGACCGCAGTGGAATGTCTGGTTTCTACGTAATCCTATAAGCCTATGATAAACATTTCTGTAAACGGAAACATTGCCGCCTGTTTCCGTTTTCATAGAAACAATCGCACTACCGCGGTTTTGCAGTTGCGATCGCATGCGTAAATGTACCTTTATTTGCGCTGTCGAGCAGGCAACTTTTTAAGTACTTTTAGCATCATCATCTTTGTCAATACGAAGGGCATTGTGATAATACGTCATCATTTGCCTAGCCTTTTTCTAACTTTGTTGGGATCGGTGTCCAGGCTAACCGGGAGCAGCTGAATATATGATAAGTTGGTATGACTACTTATCCGACTTTCGGGCCATTGACTACCTAAAACGATTGTAAAATCTCAGTCGTCTTTGGATTATGATCGGAACTAAGTTACGCAATAGAGGCCTACCCATCTTCCAAGTTCCTAATTGCTTGAAGCATCCATCGAGGATTACCGTGCGTACATAGGTTTGTTGGAACAGGCAAACGATTCATATGTGAGGAAAACCTTTGTTATCTGGATATTTGTTTACTGCAGTATGGTTCTATGGTTCCACTGGATAGTTTATATGGGATGTTTAGGTTCAGTTTTGACGATTTTTTGTCCGTTTTTAGTTACAGGAAAGTGTCTTGTTAGTTGAAATTGCATTTTGTTTTTTTTACGGTAAAACTCTAAAATTAAAATTAAATTAAAAAAAAATAACTCAAAATTTTGTGTTGATGAATGCATTGAATAGTAAACGGGCTATTATGTATTTAAAGTAACCTAGTAGACCTTAAAACTTATAATTAAAGTAAACAAAATGGAATTAGAGCCTAGCAACCTACCATAGCTTTGGTGCAGTCCAAGTTTTCAGTCGTAAACTACCTTCTTCGAAATATTTTTCTTAAATATAGAAACGTGTTTCTATTTTAGAGTTTCGGACGCTAGTTACTGGTATAAAGGAAGGAACATTAATCCTTATTTCCGAGAACCAAAAGGGCAACCTAATGTCATCACATCAATACAACAGTCCCAGAAATAGCCCCAAAAGCCGATACTGCTGACTAATATCCAATATATGTGCTAGGTTAATAAGTCAGTGAGCTCACGTCTAGGCAATTTGCGGAGGTAGGGAGTCTCACAAAAGTTGCTCAGTAACGAACCGGTCCCAATAAAATTGCTGGCGTTTAAACGCTTCTACGTGTTTCTTGTCTACAGGCAATGAACGCCCAAATAGTTTTTGTTAAACATTAATTTAATTAAATAGGAGTCTGGCGTGTTTAGTCCTGTAGGTGGTGAGTGCGGAGCAGGTTCGACAAAAGAACTCATTAAAATAAACACTTAAATTAAAACTACTACAGTTACAAATAATACTAATTTTGCAAGAAATTAACTAGACTTACATATGTTTAATCTTATGAGGGCATTGATGAATGGGTCCCCCATTCTTCTTGACAATCGCGAGGCTTAACAATACAAAAAAATAATTCAAGAAATATTTAAATCCGTCAGAACAAAATATGGATAAGAGATAAGAGCAGAGGAAAACAAAGAAACAATGGATGGACTGTGGGCAGAATGATATAGCTGGAAAGGAGGTGACTGCTGATAAGTCGAGTAATAGAGAAGTATGGAAGAAGATGACATGCACAAAAACAATCTTTAAAATCGTAAAGCCATTTAGAAGTAGAAGACAAGAACACATGCGTACCGGAATTTAAGGTTGATGCGACAAGGTAGCCCGCGAAATTCGAATTTTCATACGTTTTTTGCAATTTGCCAGTCAGTGTCAAATCGTATGTTAAATAAAATAGGATTTAGGCATTGACTTATATATTACTGCGTAAGGACTGGGTGGACGGCATGTTAAAATGACGCCACAAACGTGGTCCCAATAAGGTCTTTCCTAAGCCGAAGTGAACTAGTCCACGATCGGCTCTCTTCGGGTGCGGTCGTAAATTTTATTAAAAGCTTTATTTATGTTCTATAAACCTCGAAAATGCCACGCCGCTTATACAAGGTTACGTTAACGAGCAGACTACACCAATTCTCTGTATGGCGAACGCGTCGAGCAAATGTTCGGACAACCGTATCCATAGTTTTTATATCAATGGATTTAGGGCAGTAATAAATGTCTGTTTACTGAGTAATAATGATTAAAATCACCAATACATCCGTCTCAGTTCATGTCTCTTGAGTGACTATTTGATGAAAAAGGCTTTTTCAAGCGGTATCCTATTAAAACTCAATGACATGTTAATGAAACATTTCTTTATTTACAACTGTTATCAAACCAGTCCCCGACACGTGTAGGCTCCGTAGGAACGTTATCACTCTCGTATAATTACACGCAGGGGTGTTGTTGTGTTAAATTTTTACGAGCCACTGTGGATTACTTTCGGTTCGCGTTTGTACCCGGTTATGTACATTACGGTTAGAGGAAATTACGGTTTTAGGGAATCTTTATGATGTTAGAATCAGATTTGCTTTGGCAAATTAGTTTAATGCAATTCAGTTTGCATATTTGCTAGACAGTGTATCCGCTTAATGTTCTTTTTTTGTCTATTAACTAATAAGTTTCCGATCTTTTTTAAATGGGACAAGCCCGCCACACAATTCTCAAACCACTGTAACTCCTGTAAGCCAGAATCAACAGTGGTGACAAGAAATGCGCCGAGACAATGAAGCCCGACGAAGTCCCAGAGAAACGATTTAACTGTCTTGGATCCTGCAACGAAATTATTCAGAAAAGAATAGCGGAGGAGTAAGAAAATCATAATTTCCACTTCCCTCCATATCAGCAGGAGACAGATCAGAACAAGCCAAGTAGGCATACAGGGATGTATACAACTGGGATAAGCCCAGTTGCCTAGCACCACGGATATTATTGTCATTAATATTAATGGGTATGGGGGTATTAAGTTGTGAGCTATTATACTTGATTCCAATAATAGGAATGACGAAAATGCTTCTGATCTTTGCTTTGATGCTTTAGTTTCCGATCTACTAATGTGCTGTAGGTCTATCATCCGATTTCTGAATAGTGTGAATTTCAGAACTTGTCAAATTCATAATAATGATCGTGCTTACTGCTCTGTCAAGAAAGTAACGGGAAAAGATCAATAATACACAAAATGTTTGTTATTCATCCAAATTTATTTTATCACCTTCAAAGTATGCTCCTTTAGAAACGATACACTTACGCCAACGAATAATCCAATCATAAAATCAATTTTTTAAACTCTGTTTCCGGAATTGAGTTCAGTTCTCGCCGCGAATTCTTCTATAAGTCTTCTACCGATTGAAAACGGGTGCCACGAAGTGGTAATTTGAGTTTAGGAAAAAGAAAAAAGTCGGCTGGAGCCATATCTGGTGAATATGGTGGTTGCTCGGTGGTATTTGTTGAGTGTTTGGTCAAAAATTGGTTCGCAATGATGGCCTTGTGCGAAGGCCGTGGTGCAAAATCCAAGAATTTTCTTTCCACAAATCAGGCCTTTTTCGTCGAATTTGCTCTCTTAAGGGCAGGTAGACCAAGCGAAATAGGCATTTAACGCTACCAAGAGTTGCCCGCGATTGCCGCAAAGCGAGCCGTGCGCTTACGTCGCGAGGAGTGTCACCTGTGTCACATTACAGATAAGCAGGCAGTAGGTCAACTTGTCTTATTGATTTATTTTTAAATTAAAATAAGAGATTTGATTAATTAAAAACTCGTTTTATTATAATTTGTAGTAATAGCGAAGTCTTTCGTTTTTTTGTAATAAATTAATTTGAGTAGATATTTTAAATGGAATAAACTCTGAACTATACTTATTACATTAATTGATGTTTTAGTTTCTAGGTCGGGTGTTCCAAATGCAATAGGTAACGCAAGGACGACAATGCCGCAAAGATTGCGTCATTATTATCATTTACGAAAAAGATTAGGGTGATCATCGTAGCTTTTTAGTCGACCTTGTTTAGGGTTCCGTACCCGAAGGGTAACCAACGGGAACCGGGGGGGGTACCCTATTAATAAGCCTTCGTTGTCCGTCCGTCCGTCTGTCAGCGGTCTGTATCTCATGATCTATAATAAGTAGACGATTGAATTTTTCACAGAATGTGTATCTCTGTTGCCTCTAAAAGAACAAATACGAAAAATTAAAAAAAAAATATTAAAAAAGAACTCGATATTTGAATGGAAAATCGTATATTTTTTAATACAACAACGATAATATTATCAACTCTGTATCTCACGCATATGATAATCACCAAATGTGTCAAAATTATTATTCATGTATTCGGGGGGGTATGAGGAACAGGGTGTAAAGTTCCTCATCCCCCATAGAAAAGGGAGGATCCTCCGACCAGACGGGTGTTGTGTCCGACATAATGTAAGTCGGGATTTTCTATATAGGCTAATGTCGCGGATAATGTTGATAGCGCGATGTAGGAATTGCCAATTTAGTTCGCATGTGTTGCGATAGATGTCGCTGTCGCCACATCACTCCCCTCCGAGACCGGAGGTCGATAGCAGACTGAGTCTTGATGCTTGCCAGGCCAGTGGAAGGTTCCAGTGAGTCGGAATCGGATGCCGCGTAGTTCTCGGTGAGTCGGAACTGTCTGCGGTGATGCCCCAGTGAGTCGGGGTGATGCTGCATTATGCTCCAGTGAGTCGGAGTGATGCTGTGCTGCGTAGTGGCTGGCTGCTGCGTCGACCAGGAGAGAAGTGCGTCTCTGCTTGCTGACCGGCCGAAGTGCAGTGTGCTGTGCCAAGGTCGCTGATGAGGCTGAGGGTGATGACCAGGTATACGCTTCTGCTGCATGCTGGTGGTCAGGATACCCTTTGAAGCCGTGGTTGGAATTCATCTTTGAGTACTTTTTCTACGATGAAGGAGTCTTCTGTGTCTTCAGTTTCTCTAAAAAAGAGAAATATGGTAAGTCTTACAAGTTTGTCTTACACATCCGAGTAAAAGCATTGTATGTAAAATGCGGTAAAAACATAAAATGTGGTACTTACGTTAATGTTACAGTTTTTTGTGTATCAACAGGATCCAATCCAATAAAAGAGGTTTTGGATACATCAGCCGTGTTTCTACATGATGCATTATCCATGTAGTACCTGAAAATCCACCCACATTATGTTAGTTAATGTACATTATGAGTATCCAGGACTTTAATACAGTAGAGCATCGATTATCCGAACGTCGTTCAACCGAATGACAGACTCCTTTTTCCGTTTGAGGTACGGAACCCTAATCTTGATCTATGGTAATTACATGACGCGGGCTAGCGGACTGCGAGTAAGGGTAACTCGCCGTCCGATCAAGGACCAAGCGCGGGTCCGCGGCGCGTCGTGTTCCACGCGCGCCTCAAAGAGCTGTCAGCAAACTGACGGGGCCCAAATAGGGATGCCTGCCGGGGCCACGAATATGTCTTACCAGGATACCGTGGCCCTGGAACGCAAAGGGCAACCGAAGGAACAGGGTGGATTTTAATTAGTACAAGTCTGACAGTCCCTTCCGCTCCACTCAGAGCGGCAGGACTCATTTGATGATTTTACCACACGATAAAAAAAAAGATAATTACATACCTATTTTCGTTTGAATCCTCGGGTATCAGATTTGTTGCTGCGGCAGTGTTCATGTTAGTTTCTTCAGGCTGCCCAACTAACCTATAACAAAAAGTAAATGGAGTACCTATTTCACAGATGAAATTGATAGGTAGATATAGTAATTTACTGTTCGTTAGCAAACGCCAGGTTGAGATATCGAAATAGACAAAATATGATTTAATTTTATCAAAAATCTTAGCGTTCTCTAGTACTACTGATATTTTTATATTGTGGCTCGCCACTCGCCAGGCAGGATACCGAACGAAAAGACAAAATATGAATTATCAAAAATCGTAGCGATCCTCGGTACTAATATACGATGATCGTAAGTTTTAGACATTTACCAATCAGAGACTGAAGTAAAATAAAAATTAATTTTGAGACCAAATTACATTACAATACAAATAAAACATTTACGTAGGTACTTACTTCTTCACATATCTTTGGAGTGCATTCTTTCTATTTATGTCTTTTATTGCTTTACACGACTTTTTTCGCCTGCGTTGTTTATTGCCCATTATAATTTATAACTAACAAGCAACAAATTCTCAAAAAGAGATAGTATGGTGCGCGTAGTTGTCAAACTGACACAGGTCCGTCGTCCATAAGCGCCAACACGCGACTGAACGGACCTGTCCGAGCCGCCGCGATCGCTTTTAATTCTTATTTAAACATAGTAATTGAGAAAATCATTTTATCAATTCAAACTCTGCGAATTTGTCTTAAACTAATTAGTTTCTTAATTATAGTCCAAAAATTAAATGTAAAAAATCAGTAATATAGTCATAATATTGAAAAAACGATCTAAAAAGGGGTAACTTTGCGATTTTTTTCTATCGAGTGAAGTTCATCAGGTCTTGCAACTGAATGCGATTTTGACTAGATAAGATCCTTAACTAATACATATATTATTTTTTTAATTTAAAACACTGTATTTTTTGTCTCAGATTGTTTTAAAAAACTTAAATTCGGGTCCACCCAGCCTTAAATGCCGCATAACGCTCAAATAATATTCTTTATTTACCGTTTGACCTTCTGGCAAGAATCCCGAGTGCACAACACCGCGATAGTTACACACTTTTGCAATGTTAACTTCAGTTGAAGACGTTGATGGCCTACCAGAGCGTGGCAAATCTTCCATCACATCTCGACCGCTTTTGAACGCTTTGCACCTCTCATAAGCACGTGTTTTTGATAAAAGCGATTCACCGTAAGCCTTCTGTAATATTTTCAGTGACTCCGAATACGAAATTCCATTGGCGATGCAAAATTTAAGACAAACTCTTTGTTAGATGTTTTTGTCCATAATGAAATTAGCTATATATACACACTAGATATGATACAACTAAAAACAGCACTGTATTTAATATAAATTACAGATGCAACTCAAACTCCGCGCCAAAATGGAAAAAGTTGTGAAAATCTAACAACAACAAAAAAAACAAAAATTTGAATTTGGAACCATAAACAAATCATTCATTCCCGATACTCTTTTGACTAAATGTATGTCCCATGTTACTTGAGCTCGCCGCAGTACAGCTTTTTCTTTCGTTCTTCCCTGTCAATCCTCAGGGTATTATTTACTACTTTTTCCTTCATATCATTCCTCACAAAATCTATCCATCTCTTGTTGGATCTTCCTCTTCCTCTCCATCCATCATCATTTATACTCACCACTCTTTTAGTCGTATGTGTTCCATTACTCCTCATCACATGTCCATACCAAAACAGCGAAACAAGATTAATTTAGGCATTAGAATACACACATATGATATCTCATGGGTTTTACAACTGTAGTGGTCTAAGAGCAAGTCTAAAGCAAAACATGTAAAACATAATTTCAGAAACAACATCCTCCATTTCCACGCTTTGTAAGGAAATGAACACTTTAAATTAAATGAGTTAAGTTGTTTTCTTCAACTGCTCGTAAATGCTAACTGGGGCTACTTACTCATTATGGTGTTTCCTAGCTACGACCTAGGGACCAGTCATTATGTCATTGAGGTCACTTTAATACTTAGTTGTAGTTTACTCGGCGTTTCCTTTTTTTGCTGAAAGGAAGTAATTGTTGAACCGCATAGGAATAAAAAGGTTTATTGTCATGTATCAAATTTATATTAGTTTATACATTTGTAACTAGATGGCGATGATCGGTTTATGACGGTTTTCTGAATCGCGGTGTCGAGATTTTCCGCCGATGGTATAAATATTAGAAACGAGAAAATCTGTCAGTCACTTTCAAGCAAACCACTGTAAGCACTACATGTGGATTAAATATTATAGTAAATTCAAAAATGTTTTATTTTTGAGTCGGAACACCATCACCCCTAACCCTCACGAAGCAGAGGGTTATTCATGGTCCTTCGAGCCGGATGTGGCAAGGGCTGTTCCAGCGTCATCAGGTGAGTTCTCCAGAGGACGGAGAACCATCATCCCCATACGCTCCAGCTGAGTGATCCTGGAAGGTGAGAGGAAGATAGCAGCCACGGATCCAGTTGCGGGAGGTACGGAGGAAGGAGTACCAGGTCCAGAAGAGGAGTGCCAGGTACAGAGGAACGGGAGTACCAGGTGCAGAGGAAGAGGAGTGCGAGGTACAGAGGAGTACTGGAGCACCAAACAGCAGCAAGCAAGCTGCAGACGACTGAGGTCGTAAGGAAGTGAGTGAGAGTGCCAAAAATCGTGAGTACATTGTGATTACTTATGTGCCAAGCAAAAGTGAACTTTATTGCTTAGAAGATTTAAACTTTAACTTTTCATTCAAAATTTTGGGACTTAGAATAATTTCGTGTGTGCCTTTTTAGACTTAGTTAGATTTTAAGCCAATTGTGTTCAGACGGGGAACCTATGTCCAATTTTCAGTAGATTTTCAAATTGTCAAATACTTAGAATAATTTCTTTGTTTACATTGACTTTACAAGTCTATGTGTCAATTTTCGAAAATATTCAAATTCAAACTTTTTGCATATTGTTTAGAACTTCAAAATGTCTTTGCAATCACATGTCAAAGTTCAGGATGATATCCTTCAGCGATTGTTAAGAGCTAAAAGCAATTATAAAAAAGCACCAAAGGATAGGATAACAAAGCAGTATGTAGAAACCAGGTTGGAATTTGTTGAAGATCTATAGATTGCAATTCCTTCCGTTCAAAATCTTTTATAATTTGTGTATGCGTTAAAGAAAGCTCCGGGTGGTAGCATTGTAGCTCAGTGTACCTCATTGGGATGGATTTTATCAGGCACACTAGCTTCTGCTACTCAGAGTACATCACACATTGGAGTGATGCATGCTCACCTTGGTGATGATGAACTGCTGAGAAAATTCTGGGAATTGGAGAGGGAACCACAAAGTAAAAAACGTATACTTACTGAAGATGAAACAAGATGCGAAGAGATATTTAAGGATACCACGGTAAGAGACAAAGACGGTCGTTACGTAGTTAACTTACCATTTAGAAGTGAAGATCCGAGCTGTAAATATGGTGATTCAAGAAAAGTAGCAGTTAACAGATTTTACGCTTTAGAAACTAAACTCAGCAAAAATCCAGATTTAAAAACAAAATACGAGGAAGTCATCAACGAATATCTGCAACTCGGTCACATGAGGCCAATAACCAAGGCAGAAGAACAAAATCCACATGCAGTGTATTTGCCTCATCATGCGGTTATACGGGACGATAAAGACACAACCAAGGTTAGGGTTGTCTTTGATGCTTCCTGCAAAGGGAAAAATGGAATATCGCTCAACGATGACCAAATGATTGGTCCAAGGCTGCAACCAGATTTACGGCATTTATTGATTCGTTGGAGAACTCACCGCATTTGTTTAGTTTCAGATATTATCAAAATGTATCGAATGGTGCGCGTAGCCGAGCATCATACCGATTTTCAACGCATCGTGTGGAGGGACAACAAACAATCTTCAATCAAGGATTACAAATTACTTACGGTTACCTTTGGTACCGCTTCGGCTCCTTACTTAGCAGTTAAATCGATGCAGCAAGTAGCACACGATGAAGGAGCGAAATATCCACTGGCAGCAGAAAGGGTACTTAAAGATTATTACATGGATGATCTTATGACTGGTTGTAACTCAATAGAAGAAGGTATGCAGATCTACAGCCAAATGAACAAGCTATTAGCAAAAGCAGGATTCAGTCTACAGAAATGGTCAAGCAACAGCAGTGAGCTACTAGAGAAGATCATCGGTGAAAAGCATTCGTATAAGCGACAGGATGGAGCAGAGAAGGAGATCAATGTAAAACAGGATGAAATATTTAAAACGTTAGGACTTATCTGGAACCGAAGCTGCGACACCTTCCAGTATTCTGTTCAGTTACCTCTGCTTCAGGAACCTGTAACTAAAAGGAGAATGTTATCAGATATAGCAAGACTTTTTGATCCTTTGGGATGGGTTGCGCCTGTGATTGTATTAGCAAAAATATTAATCCAAAAACTATGGATTTCTGGTGTTGGCTGGGATGAGGAAATTTCAAATGAAATAAAAAAGGAATGGTTTACTTACCGGCAGGAGTTAAAAGGTTTAACAGATTTTTCGATACCTCGATGGTTGAACATGAAACCCGATGACAAGCAGGTTGACTTACATGGATTTTGCGATGCGTCAAAATCAGCATATGCTGCAGCTGTTTATGCACGGGTAGTCGATACAGATGGTAATGTTTTTGTCACTTTGCTTACCGCAAAAACGAATGTCGCACCAATAAAAACGGTATCAGTACCTCGACTAGAGTTGTGTGGAGCAGTTCTCTTAGCAAAGCTTCTATCTGAAGTCTCTGAAGTGATGGCAATCGGAAAATCTAATTTGTATTATTGGACCGATTCCGAGATCGTGTTAGCGTGGTTAAACAGTCATCCTAGTAAGTGGAAGACATTCGTGGCAAATCGCGTTTCTGAAATCTTATGCATCAGTGAGCCACAACAATGGAATCATGTTCAGTCGAAAGACAATCCTGCTGATTGTGCATCACGTGGTTTATATGCGTCGGAATTAGTAAACTTTACGTTGTGGAAAGAAGGCCCTACGTTTCTAAAGGATAAAAATATTTTATTTAGCAAACGCAAGGAGGTTTCAATTAATGTAGAAGAAATTAAAGCACATGTAATAACAGAAGATAATTTTATTTGGAATAAATATTCCTCACTAACTCAACTGGTAAGAATGGTAGCATATTTAAGACGTCCTTTGGAGTGGAGAAAACCGAAGATTGAAAGAAAAAATAATAAATTTATAACTGCAGAAGAATTAAGACTAGCGTTGGATACATGCATAAGGATATTTCAAGGTCAGAAGTTCGAAGAGGTAATTCTGGATCTGAAAAAAGAAAGGCCTAAAAGAAAGATATTTAAGTCCCTAAATCTCTACCTTGATCACGTTAAAATCCTGAGGGTGGGCGGTAGATTGGAACGTTCCGATCTTGAAACAGACCGTAAGAATCCAATATTGATTCCAAGTGATAGTTATTTCACCAATCTTCTTATCGCCGACGCACATCAGAGGAATCTTCATGGGGGACCTCAACTAATGCTTAACTATTTAAGCACGAAGTATTTTATTCAGGGTGCTAAGCGGTTGGTTACGGCATACGTACGAAAATGTGTGATTTGTTTACGTTATGCAGCAACTACAAAACCTCAATTAATGGGTCAATTACCACCTGCGAGGGTTACACCAAATAGGCCGTTTAGGTGCAGTGGGGTAGATTATGCTGGTCCTATTCAGCTAAGGGCATCAAAGGGCAGAGGTCACCATGCGTATAAAGGATACATATGTTTATTTGTCTGCATGGCGACTAAAGCTGTTCATATTGAGGTCGTCAGCGACCTAACCACACTAGGGTTTCTTGCCGCCTTTAAAAGGTTTGTGGCAAGACGCGGTCTATGCACGGACATTTGGAGCGATAACGGTACAAACTTCCAGGGTGCTTCTAAGGAATTAGACAAATTACTTCGATCGGAAACTTCAGGTATAGCTAAGGAAATAGCTGCGGCCTTAGCTACTGACGGTACCACATGGCATTTTATTCCACCACATGCTCCCAACTTTGGCGGATTATGGGAAGCTGGAATAAAGTCATGTAAGAAGCATCTAAATAGGGTAATAGGTAGCTCTACTTTAACTTTTGAAGAGATGTCCACTTTATTAAGTCAAGTAGAAGCATGTTTAAACTCACGTCCCTTGTGTAGATTGACCGATTCCAACACTACTGATGCATTAACACCGGGGCATTTTCTTGTGGGTGAACCTATTTTGAATGCACCTGATCATAATTACGAAGAGGCAAATATCTCTAGCTTAAAGCGGTGGCATTTAGTGCAACAGAAGACACAACATTTCTGGCGTCGTTGGTCTGACGAATACTTAACCACATTGCTCCATCGTCACAAATGGTCTAAACAAAATCCTGAACCAAACATAGGGGATATAGTTTTAATTAAAGAGGACAATTTACCTCCTTGTCGGTGGCTTCTTGGCAGAGTGGTTGACAAACATCCGGGGTTAGATAACCTTACACGAGTGGTCACACTTCGCAGTAATGGTTCTATATTTAAAAGACCAACGTCAAAGCTGTGTGTCTTGCCTATTGCTTAATGTAATTGGTAGCATTAGGTGATAATTTTAAGAATTGTTTAGAGATAATTTATTGTTCATGTTTAGAGTTATTTGTATGAAATCTTGTTTAGGGTAATTGAAACTGTTAGATTAGTAAAATAAGTTTGTTTTTTTTATTTTATTTTAATGTAACATTAATTTAATATTGAAAGGACATAATATTGCATAAAATGTCCTTGGTGGGCGGAATGTTGAACCGCATAGGAATAAAAAGGTTTATTGTCATGTATCAAATTTATATTAGTTTATACATTTGTAACTAGATGGCGATGATCGGTTTATGACGGTTTTCTGAATCGCGGTGTCGAGATTTTCCGCCGATGGTATAAATATTAGAAACGAGAAAATCTGTCAGTCACTTTCAAGCAAACCACTGTAAGCACTACATGTGGATTAAATATTATAGTAAATTCAAAAATGTTTTATTTTTGAGTCGGAACACCATCACCCCTAACCCTCACGAAGCAGAGGGTTATTCAGTAATAAAAGTTGCAGTGTAAAGGGAATCACACGGATATTTTAAACATCCACGCACGTGGATGATATAATTGTTACTAATTTAATTATAGACCGGTAGGGGTAAGTAACTTTTTGAAATCGTCCTACTATAACTACGTTAGTTGAAAAACGAAAACTTTTTAACATTGAAAATTCTCCTGTATCATGGACTCAATTACACGAACCCGGAACAACTTTCTGTAGGCCATAATAATATGCGTTCCTTGCAAGAATCGAACACGCGTCATACACCACAGCAGCACGCCCCTATGCCAACCGTGCTGAACTTATATTTATTACTAGCTTCCGCCCGTGTCTTCGCTTGTTTCATTTGCAACCAGGATAGATAAAAGTAATTACTTGTGTTAATATAATACCTGCCTATGATGTACATCCAAACATACGATCTTTCATATATTTACAACATTATAAGGATTAGCGATTTTTACCTTTTATTTTTTGGAGTTTTGGGGAATTAAATGTCTCCTCCGGCTCTAGGCGGAGCGGAAGGGAGTGACAGACTTCTACTGACTAAAACCACCCATGTTCCTTCTTAGCCCTTTGTGTCCGGGCCGCGGTATCTCTTTGGAACAACCCGCAGCAGCCATTGTTAACCGACTTTCAAAAAAGTGGAGGTTCTCTATTCGTGTGTATATATTTTCTGTTTGTTTCATTTGCATCCTTTGCGTAAGTGCCGAGCAATTCGCGTGGCAGTGACTCGTTGTGTGCCCCAAGCTATTTCTTTCATTTGTTTTGTAAGTATTTGCTGTAATACGTGTGTTTCTTGAGCATGAAGCTCACGAACAATCAGCTTTTATTGGGACACCCGCAGAATCAACAGTGGCGTAAGGTACTAAACTTAGTTTTGTAACTAACAACTCAACGAAATTAATCAGAAAATATTAGCGAAGGAATAGAAAAACATAATTTTACGTATAAATATACTTAACACCACGTCTGTAACGTAATGGGGTAGGCAGAATTCACAGAACGCCACCTGCTACGATCATACTTCTTTCACCTTATCCACGTTTATACATTTAGTCAAACCAGAACGCCAGTCCTCCTCACAAATAAGGTTAGTGTACATGTCTTTCTAGGGTGTCTCCTCCAGGCGTTGTCACTCACATACCGTGTAATAGGGATGTTTACTGACTAAAAAAAATATGATTCTAATTAGTCCGTCTGTTAGATTATCGAAAAATATTGTATGCGTATTTTTTGTTTTATCAAATCAATAAAAAATTACGAAGATAAAACGCGTCAAAGATTTGAGTGGGGGGTCGTGACGTCACTCATCGGTAAAAAATCTCATACTAATGTCTTAGAATATGACGTCACACGAGTTTTCGAAGCACTGTATTGTCTTCATTGTTTGTTACGTGAAAAAAGGAAAAATACGTGTCCAATATTTTTTGGAAATCTATCTAACGGACTAATTATATTTTTTTAGTTAACTACCCATTACCTTTCGTTATTATATTAGACTTTAACTCATCCCTTGTCCTCTGTATAACAAATAATAACATCAGAATAGCAACATAATCTAACTGATTTCAGAACAAAAGGAACAGAAATTCCATCATTTCAACACCCTTCGTAACTAATAAAAAACCATGAATTATTTCCCATAAACGGTTCCAATTGTATGCATGATATTTAGACAATGAAACAAAACGATTTAATTTAAATAAAAAACAAAGGGATTAAAACACGAGCCTATGATTTAAACACGAGTTATACGAGTTTAATGGCATCATAAATCAATTCTGATAAAGGGATTTTATCTGATTTCTCTGATGTATGGGGCTTTGATTGGTACTTCTACCCTCCTTTTTGTGAGATGGTGTGATGGTCATGTGTTTACCATATATAGGGTGTAAAAGTACCCTTAACGCAAACGAAGGGCACTTGTTCTCCCTACCACTGCGATATTTTTTTTTGTTTTAGACCATACCTGGGAACCTCCTAGTTACGGAGATATTGGGGGTCAAAGTTCCAAATTTTTCACAGCTGTTTTTGTAAGTACTAATTTTTCAGGTTATAACTTTACTTAAATTACCTCCATGACCCGTTTACTATCAAAGCATTCACTAGCACAATGTTTTAACAGTGCTATATTGAGTTTTACCGTAAAATGTGATTTTTGACCCAAAAAAAAAAGTCATTTCCCAGCAAAAATTTTTGCGTAGGGGTACTTAGTTTGATGTACAGAATGCTTGGCTGACGGCTGTGTGATGGGTTGATTTACACCCTGTATAAAGCATGGCATTCCGTGAATGACAATATATTCGATCAATAATAAACTAGCTGATTCCAGGAGGCACACGAAAAGAGCCCTTTAAAGGAATTGGGGGAGGCCTTTGCTCAGCCGTGGGACAGTACAGGCTACTAAAAAAACTATCAGAAAATAAACAAACATTTCTTAACTTAACTCAGTAGCAACCAAGAGTCTGAATTGATGCCCAGGTTAGGGTAACATCCGCTCCCTATGGGTCAAAATGTGGGTGTTCTATTATGGTACACTTCTACTTTTATTTTTTTTTTTGCGGGTGGAAAATCATCAAATAACCCCTCCCGCTCTTGGGCAGAGCGAAAGGGAGTGTCAGACTTCTACTGACTAAAAACCACCTACGTTCCTTCTTAGCCCTTCATGTCGAGGCCGCGGTATCTCTTGCGAAAAACCCGCAGTTTCTACTTCACCCTTACAAGATAACCAGTGTGATGTTTAAATAAAAAATCTAAATTGCGAACGCATACAGTTTCGGGAGGTTAGGTGGCTATTTAAAAACTTGCAAATCTTCTTCTCCTCCTTCAAAGTGTGAGGTATAAGTTAATTTGGTGGTGGGCGAAGCTATAGTAACCAGTCATTACTTATACACTTGTGGAGGCAACTGCATCTGACTGAGAAGGTTGACCTCTTGGTCACAATGTGCAGGATGTGTATGCTCAAATGACAGCAACTGCGATAGAAGTTGGAAATTAGAATGAAAACAGGAAGAATCGCGAGGGTAACCCGCACAATTCACATTTTTTACGTTTTTTCCAATAAGCAAGGTCATATAAAATATTCTTTCTTTCTTTTTTTAAAAAAACGTTGCCCCACATTAGGAATTTCTCCTGTATCGTGGGTGCGTTTACAAACATTTAAACTCACATACACAAACACCCAGACCCGAAACAACTATCTGTAGGTCATACAAATATTTGTTCCGTGCGGGGATCGAACCCACGCCACGTAGCGCAGCAGTCCAATCGCTTAGCCACTGCGCCAACCGTGCCGTCGTGAATATGAAATGCATTTCTTGCGAAGCATGTGTGGTGTAACTCTTAATGATTAATTGGGGAATGAGGTCATACGAGAACGTTAAGGTTTAAATGAAGATGTAAGTAGTGACAAAAATTGAAAAGGATATGCTTAGGTGGTTTGGTCACGTAGAGAGCAAGAGCAAGCAGATGTAAGTCTTGTGGCAACGCCGGGAGGAGACGCCCTAGAAAGACATACATTGACCTTATTGGTGATTTTCTTCAGAAAGGACAGGTGCGTAGTACTCGTAATCGGTGTTCGTGTATGACCAGATGCATGAATGTGGACGAGGCAAAAGGAGAATGTAAATCGTTGCAGGTGGCGTTCTGGTGTTTCTGCCTACCCCCATGGGAAAAGGGTGTGTGTTTATATATAATATGATTGGCGACCATAACACGTAATATTTACATATTACGTAAACAAAATTATAGTAAATAAAAATCATCAATACAACTCTTTAAGTAACATTTAATCCCAATTTCGTGAAAAGTCATCATTCAGTCATCAGGATTAAAAAATATTGAATTTCGCGGCCTATCATGACGCTTTCATCTTAAAGTGTGACATGAGTTACAGCAACTAAAGGTAGCGTTACATGTACCAATACAGGTCACCTGCACAGGCAAACCTGTCACGTACACCCTAGCGTGTACCTTTACGGTGTGACGGTTTGGTGCTGACGAAAACAAATGACGCGTGGGCGTGTCGCTTCACGCAAGCCACAGTTTCAGAAATGTTTACGAACAGGTCCCCCTTTCAACGTCATTCTACCGCCAAGAGATCTTTGTGGCAATGTAACTCCATAACTTACAATACCAATAACCTCGTTTTTACTAAGCCCGAATTTTATTTTTAAAACCTTACACAAATTCGACCTACTAGCATATTCCTTTTTAATTTGAACTCGGTAGCCGACGAAGCAAAAGTAGTTAGCCAATAGTTTTGGCAAGGGCCGTGAGGGGAAACGATTCATATTGACTAATGTTTCCTTCTTGCCCCTTTATTACGCACGGGGCCGTCTTACTGGGAGATATCTGTAGCTAAAGTTGCTTGGGTTCGACGCCCGATGGTAAGAATTATCTTGGAGCCCCATTTTTTGCAAGAGACACAATTTTGTGTTGGTAAATAAAGTGTGACACACACTTTTTTAGAGCGTCTTTAAAACGAGTACGGTAAATATTACCTTTAACGTGAGATTTTTGTCCATGTCTGAATGTTTTAAATTTGATTTTAGACTATGCTGAAACCCGTTCTTAATGAAATTCTCCATATTAAATGCAGCGGGTCTAAAATTGCGCCAAGAGAAACAAAAATAGCGTTATGAAAACGAAATGAAATCGTCGCCCTCGCATAGAGCGTACCTTGACCGTGCACTAATAGGGCCGCGCGCGTACCCACTGTTTCAAATAATGACAGACATCGCTCCAATGAGATAAACGCCTACTTATTGCAAGGTTGTGACGACGATCCAGGCAGTCCTGCGGGCTTCGGGCCACTCCGTCGCCGTGAGCCGACACTACGCCCGGCCAATTGCCTCTAATGACACCACTCGAACGCGTATCCGTCCAATCAACTCTTAAGACAAGAGGATCCTTCAGTCTGCTCGGCGGCTCGACACTATCGCACCGTTAGTGGATTGCTCTGGACCAGAACCAGTGAATACCGAGTGATTGTTAGGGAGTGATGTGTAATATGTGAACAATGAACGCAGTGCTATACGTATGCTCCGATAACATACATACCTCGTGGGAACTTCGATAACCCCAGTCAAAGCATATCAGTAACGATGATTGATTGAACTTTAAAGTGAAGTTACAAATTGGACATCATGAATGGGATAAGCGCGGCGGCTGAGAAGCCGGCGACCGGAGCCGAGGCACCGGCGAAAGATGAACCCAAGCCCAAGAGAACGGGGGTTCGGGAGAAGCTCATGCAGATCCGGTCGAACATCACCGTGGAACCTATCATAGCTTGTTACATAATGTCCAATGTATTCTCAGGACTTGCAGTGCAAAATCTGAATTTGGAAAAAGCGTGTAGAGTTAATTTAGGATACGATGATGAAGTGTGTTCCGCGTTAAATAGGCGGCAAACAGAGAACTATACATTACAGGAATCTGAAGTTCAGAAGTTGACCGCGTCAGTCCAGGCGTGGAAAAATATTGCTCAAACAGCATTTCCGTGTATTTTAGTTTTGTTTGTCGGTTCTTGGAGCGATAAAACGGGGAAGAGGAAGGCATGCATACTGCTGCCTATAGTGGGGGAAGTGTTGTGCTGCACGAGTTTCATCCTGAACACATATTTCTTCTACGAATTACCTTTGGAGATAACCGCCCTCTCTGATCTGTTCCCGTCACTGACCGGAGGATGGATAACTGTGTGCGTCGGTGTATTCAGCTACATTGGTGATGTAACGACAAAAGAGATGAGAACATTCAGAGTAGGAGTGGCCAATTTGTGTATGTCCCTCGGAATACCTTTAGGCATGTCCCTGAGTGGTATTTTACTACAGCAGATCGGTTATTACGGTATATTTTTAATATCAAACTGTCTGTATCTGACCAGTTTGATATATGGATACATACGACTGAAAGATCCAGTCTTACCTCCGGAAAGACAAAGAGTAAGTATTCCATGAACTGAATGTTGTATTGCATTTTTCTTAGTAAGTATATCTGAGCAGAAAACAATAAGATGATTCTCCACACATTTTAGTTATAAGGTAGACCCAAAATCTAGGACTAATGTAGTATCGATACATGTACCGATAAGAAGCGTTGAGGCCATACATCATTTGCAGAGTAGCTCGACAGCCCGGTTAGTTCTATGTCTAAGTGATAAATTGCTGCTCGCTCACTACGCAAATTCGAACCAAGGGGGACATCGTAACGCAATCAGCGATTTTACGCGAGGCTCACAGAGGTGTCGACTTGAATTTATATCCCTCCGATCCTTTGACATTGTCACTAATACTATAGGACCCAAACCGTGTGATACATTGTTACATTTTCCAGCACATTTTTAATAGTTCTATCCACAGTGATTGATGATAGCTGTTGTGTCCGATCGAACTTTATCCAAAAAATAATTCTTCTTTTTTACGATTTTTGTTGTGCGTATGAAAAATTTGATAGACTTCGCCAAATGTATCTTTTTGTTGTTTTTATCCGGCAAAGTTTTGATTGTATATTTTTTGTGTTGGAAATTATTTTCGCAAATCTCTCCCTTGGCAGTTGTTCATGAAAAGCGTTGTAAACACAATCTGCATGCATTTCGTATGCGAAAGGGAACACGAAAATAAAGTGGGGATTATTGCAGGATTTTGTTTGAAACCTGAAATTGCACTTATTCGCTCGTTCATCCCGGTCGGGGGCAAATTAACTTCAGTTTGCTTTATAATGAATTTATGTAAAATTAAATTTTAGCTTTGTATTATGAACGTCCAGAGCTGACTGACGCCGTGAAATCCCTTGTTTTAGTAAGGCTTAACTTAAACCAATTAAATGTTAATGTTTTTGTTTAAAACGACTTATAAAGCAAGTTCTTTTTGATGCGGAGTATTATTATTTATTAAAAACTTTATACACATAATTTGAAAAAAAAAAACACTGTACAAAGGCAGACTTTATGTCATATCTTGGTAATGGGTGTGTGAACATAGTAGGTGCAATGAAGATAGAGTAGCTTATTGCTTGTCTGCATTTATCTCAGTTTATATTTACTCAGCCCTGATTTCCTTTCAAGGAAGAAATAAACTTGTCTCCAGCTGATTATCTTCCTACACACAATAAGCGTCGTTAGCTGCTAGCTGCACTTACTGTGGCATTCATAGCTACGAGTATAATGACTTGGCGTAGGCGCTGGTACATTCTCTCAATATTTTCAATTTTTGTGTTGTCTTCTTCTTGTAGGTGTCTTGTATAAACGACCGATTCAACCTTTCTGTGTATTTGTCAAAAGATGGAAGAATTACCCGAACATTGATGACCTGAAGTTAACCTCTATGATGCTAAATATTTGATGAACTAATGGCTTCGCTATCAGGGGTGAAGTCTTCGATTGCAATTCCGTTACTGTATATTTTGAAAGGTTTGGGGGTCTAAAAAATTTGTTAAGTCACCATTATGCTCAATCATTGGGAATAAACTGCATGGAGAGCTTGTGGTCATTGACCCCGACTTAGTACGTTCATGAAAGTGTTTTGTTGTGGATTGGTCAGTAAATAATTAAAATGCATGCTTCTTCTTTACGTATCGATGAACTAAAATTGTATCAGACCAGTATCTATGTAGCCACCTGCATAAGTTTAAATAAATTAAAAAATCAGTGTGTTTTTCATCAATCCAGATGCAATCCATTCTTCCCTATAGACCCTCAGATCGTTCACGCCCACCTTTGCCGTGACCTTTGTATAAAAATGGAAACTTCTTTTGTAAAATCTACAGGTAGAGGTACAGCATGTTTCGACAAACACTGATATGTATGTAGTACCAGTTACATTTAAAAGTTATTCACTCTCTCTCTCTCTTACATAGTATTTAAGAAGCCACACTATTATTTTACGAGAAAATTGCTTCAGAACCTTAGTGCTCCTGAGTGTATAGCTATACCAGAACTGTTTCGAAGCATGCTGTTAAGATATTAGTGCTTGTTACTGTAATAAGACCTGCCACTTAGGTCGATCTTTAGGTAAAGCTATGCTTGCCTAGGTCGGTCTGTGGATGGGTGACCGCTCGACATACCGAGTTTCCTCCGTTCCTCGGAAAGTACGTTAAGCTGTTGGTCCCGACTGCCATATATAGATCTATGGCAGTCGTTATAGGTAGTCAGTGACCTGAAATTCTGACATCCAGTCTTACCAAAGAGTATCGTATTACCTAGTATTAACTGGGTTGTGGAGGTCAAATAACAGTCGCTCCATGTAAAATGCTGGTATTCAGCTGCATCCGGTTACACTGGAAGCCGACCTCAACATAGTTGGGAAAAGGCTAGGCAGATGATGAGTGTACACAATGTCATAACCTCTCCAATCATCCAGCTGTATACAAACAAATGAAGCGTGGGCCACGACTGCATACTATAACTGGCATCAATTACAGGAACAGCCCGTGGGTTGCCGCGGGTGGATGTGTTCGTTCTTCGACGCGCGCCATGTCCGGGAGACGCTGACGGTCGCCTTCAGGACTGGCCCGAGGCGGCGAAGACTCAGGGTCTCTTTGCTGATTGTCGTTGTCTGCGTTATTTTTGGACCTTTACATGGTAAGTGTTCTTTTTATTAGGTCAAATTTCTCTCTCTTTTTTAGTTTATCGTTTGCAAAAGATCAAATAGGGATGTTTACTGACTAAAAAAAAAAATATTCTAATTAGTCCATCTGTTAGATTATCAAAAAATATTGGATACGTATTTTTTGTTTTATCAAATCAATAAAAATTGACGAAGATAAAACGCGTAAAATATTTGAGTGGGAGGTTGTTACGTCACTCACCGGTAAAAAATGACATACTAATGTCTTAGAATATGACGTCACACGAGTTTTCAAAGCACTGCATCGTCTTCATTGTTTGTTTACGTGAAAAGAAAAAATACGTGTCCAATATTTTTTGGAAATCTATCTGACGGACTAATTAGATTATTTTAGTTAACTACCCTATTGTGGAGATCATGAGTATCAAAATTATATTTCTCTTTCTCTCTCCCTACATAGCGATGACGTCTCCATGGTATCATGTGTGATAAGTGTCAATACGAAACAGAAACAAGAATATCTTTTGACACAAAAACCAGAGACATTCAAATGAAAAACGTAACAAAAAAACCTTGTCTGTTTAAACTCGATTCTTCTGTAAAGATGAGTCTAATCAATCTTTTACTTTATAAAAACCCAGGTATTGATGTGCCAGCCTACTATCAACTATTTTTAAGTGCTTTCTAGAACAAGCCTTAGAGAAAAAAATATAATTATTTCTGGTTGTATTTAAAATTGGAGGGTAGGTATTCGTTCGTATAATTATTTCCACTTAGGCATCAAAGAGTTTTAATTGGAAAAGAAAAATATTTTCTTTTGCTTCAGTAGCTAATTATTTAGCTTGTTATGTATTCTATTCAAACATACCAACAATATTATATCCCTGTCATGTACGTTTGTTAAAAACATATATAATAATAATGTCTATTTTCAAAAAATGAATTGAATGTAGTGCAGGAGCTAATTTCGAGTTCGTTTTTAGAGTAAAAAGACACATTCATTGTCCTTAAAATTTATATTTTAATTTGTAAAGTGTTCGTTGGGAGCCAATAAGCAATCACCGCATTCATAATTATGGACGTCACTCATTTTTACGGAGAAAGCACCTTCTGTCTGTTCGACCACGCGATGATAGAGTTTAATAAGTAATATTAATAAGTTTATTAATCAATAAAAAAAATATAGTTATGTAATACATAATCGCTAAGGCACAAACTAAGCATCGTTTGTACGTTGTTGCTCGGAAAAAAATTGATGGCGAAAAAGACGAATGCGACAGATGTGTGTTCGCACGACGATCGTTTTCTTAACGCAGTCTTGTTTTTTTTTTGCGTGTGGAAAATCATCATACGAGAGCGTGCAGTGCTTGGGCAGAGCAAAAGGGAGTGTCAGACTTCTACTGACTAAAAACCACCCATGTTCCTTCTTAGCCCTTCATGTCGAGGCCGCGGTATCTCTTGCGAACAACCCGCAGCCCCGACGGGTTATGACGCAATCTAAAGTTTAATTTCACATTTTATTTAAAGCCCGTATATTCATGAACTTGTGTGTTCGTTGCAGGTGAAATGAACGTGCTGTATCTGTTCATGAGATACAGGTTCAACTGGGATGAGGTGCAGTTCAGTATGTTCTGTACTTACAGCATCATCACTAATTTAGTGGGTGAGTCCCTAAATTATTACAGGCTGTAACACAAAAAAATACGCCATTAGGAAAATTTTTTTATTATTTTTTTTTAAAAACGTTGCCCCACACTTGGAATTTCTCCTGTATCGTGGGTGCGTTTACAAATATTTAATTCACATACACAAACATACCCAGACCCAAAGCAACTATCTGTAAGCCATACAAATATTTGTTTCGTGCGGGGATCGAACCCGCGACACGTAGCGCAACAGACCACCGCTCAGCCACTGCGCCAACCGTGCTATCAAATATTTTTAAAGTTACAAATTACTAGACCTTTCTTTATGCCATTTGAACGAATGCTGGCACATTTTGACCAAATCTAAAGTAATTTATTCAAATTGGGTGGATAAATAATCGTTACTTTTTGAACGTCCAAAATATTACAAAAGATATCCCTTAAAATAAAATACTATGAATACAAAAATATAATAAAATTTTGGGAACCGAAGAAGGGCGCCTGCCCTCCGCCAGTTCCTAGTATTTTTTTGGGATGAAGAGAGGCGGAATAAACTTCCCAGCAACACATCTGCCTGTTTCGATAACGTTAAACTAACCTATTTTATATCTTATTTCTTCCTACTTTAAGGTACACTGTTCTCCATCAGCATCTTCAGCGACTTCATGAAACTGGACGATACGGTTGTTGGCATCATCTCCTGCACCAGCAAGATCCTCGCATCTTTCATCTTTGCCTTCGCTAGTACCACCACTGAGATCTATATAGGTAAGTTTGCATTTATCGTTTTGTCTAAGTTCAGAAAGGAGGTTTCAATCACGGAGGTTTTTTTTGTTAGCCTACATATTGTCTGGTCAAAGGGTTCCTGTTACTCCCTCAAGACCTTTCTATCTTATTCTTATCATGCTTATCTAACGAACAGGATCATATCGCCACACCACCTTTCCCGTGGTCTGCGTCGATGATGAGTTAAAAAATAAGATTGAAAAATCCTGGCATGTAACTAAACCTTACTAATTCTGTGGTTGATGTCTAAATTAAATTTAAATAAATATGATACCGGATCCTATGTTCCCGTTTTCGCGCAGCCGTCACCGGGGATAGCAATTCTCCTTGCTGATATGTCTTTTTTGATTTTTATTGTTTGTGTATAATTATGTAGTTGTAGAGCTCGTGGCTTAATAAGAACTGCCACTCGGGTCTATCTTTAGGTAAAGCTGTGCTTGCCTAGGTCGGTCTGTGGATGAGTGACCACCCGACATGCCGAGTTTCCTCCGTGCCTCGGAAAGCACGTAAAGCTGTTGGTCCCGGCTGCCATATATAGATCTTTGGCAGTCGTTACAGGGAGTCAGTGACCTGAAATTCTGACATCCAGTCTTACCAAAGAGTATCGTATTACCTAATTTTAACTGGGTTGTGGAGGTCAGATAGGCAGTCGCTCCATGTAAAATACTGGTATTCAGCTGCATCCGGTTAGACCGGAAGCCGACCCCAACATAGTTGGGAAAAGGCTAGGCAGATGATGTGTATACGTAGTTATAAAATAGTTTGAGTTATGATGAGGCTGACTTGCCTCTTTTCAAAAGCCTCTTTTCAAATAAAATATTGAAAAAAAAACCTGAAAAACATATTTATTCTTATATTAAAATGTGTATTGGATTTTAGCAGAATAAATTAAAACATTTGAACATAAGTTTGTAAAACATTTACAAGTACATGAAAAAACAATGGATGTGAATTTAAAAAATCTGTAAATGGTATGAAAACAGAATCAAACGAACCACACATTACCGAAATCAAATCAAATCAAAAACTTTGTGAGTATTTTGAAGAAAATTATCCATAAAACTATTATATTTGTTGCAGCGCCTTTAGTAGAAATCTTCAACGGGACATCATTCATCGCGATGCGTTCTATTGCTTCAAAACTAGTGAACAGTGAAGAATTGGGTAAGTATCAATCGTCTTAGAACTAACATATTTTCACTATGCTCTTTCTTTTTCAACCTTAGTTTGTGACATCGCGAAACTTCGGAGAAACGTATACACTTAACATCAAAATGTAATTGAATTGTAGAAATTCCGGTGATTAAGTAGTTTTCGAATTACGAATTGCTTTAGGAATTACCTACGTATTAGGTGACACAAAACAACGAAATTAAAGTCATTCTTCTGACGTCTGAAGTACACTGTGGCAATTTGCGTAGGTAATCCTGAAAGTGAATCATGAAAATTATGTAAACTTACCATGTGTTCGCCACATAGCGTACATTTTTAACCGCAAGTGACTCACATGATGCAAAATATAATGTAATAATAAGATATCGAAAAAACAATAGATTATGCTTTTTTTTACTCGAAACTATCTACGTCAACTAACACGTAGACAATGAAATTTAAGTGCATCATCAGCCTATAATGTTCCCACTGCTGGGATTCAGGCCTCCTCTCTAGGAGAGGGATGGGCTACAATCCACTATGCGTGCCCAGTACGGGTTGGTAGATGCCAAGGTCTTCGATTTTTTTGGTTCTAAGATATTATGCCGGTTTCCTCACGATGTTTTCCTTCACCGTTTTAAGAGCAGTGGTGATGAAATAAATTACACAAAGTAATGCTCCTGCCCCGGTTCGAACCCACGACTTAATGATCGTAAGCCGGGGCCGCAACCACTAGGTCACCACTGCTCCTACTACGACTAACACGTACACGAAGAAAGTTGAGTGCATGTGGTGTAAACAAAATATGGTCCCATAAAGTGCTAGTTTATTCAGAAATCGTTGGGCCAAACTTATTGGGAAGAGTCAAAACTCTGATTCAACTATTTATTTAGGATTATGGGATCAATAACTAGAACTTACTGGAGCAAGATAATAATTTAATGTTCTTGGAACATTTCACTTCGTATTTAGATAGTACAAAAGTTCTTGGTCACATGTTATTTTTAAAACAAACATAATTATAATTATGCTTTACTAAAACAGAGAAGTATGGAAGAAGAAGACATGCTGCGCCGACCCCAAATGAATTGGGATAAGGGCAAGAGAATGATGATGATGTTTTGGTGCAGGTTTTTAGATAGTTTATCCTCATTTAATGCAATCATGTATTTTGTCAAAACAAAACATGTTTTCGGTGGACATTTTGTAGCAAACTCTGATCAAATGTGAAACGTGTAGTAATTCTCCATTTTGCAAGTTTCCTGTGACGTACCAACTATATACGTATAGAAGGAAGGTAGGAAGGTATTATGTAGATTTACGTGCGAATTAACATGAACTAACGTGTTAATTTAGGAAACACACAATAAAAGGTTGAGGAAAACGTCATAAATACTAGCTCACACTCATCACAGCGGTTATTTTTATCATTATATTGCTTTGTAATAGGAGATTCACAGACACAGACCACAAACCTTTTCAGTAGAGCATAAGTACGTAAATTATACGTCAAACGTTTGATGAGTGTGTACACTATCTATGTAACAGTTTCCCATGATGCGTTAGGTATTGTTTGACCATATGCCCATTTTGGTATATAAGGAAACGCTCAGACAAAGAAATGTTAGTAGTGCGAATTGTTGACAACCTGTGATAGTTAGTGGAACGGTATGTTTAACTATTGGATAATAGCATAGGTAGTCAATGTTAATGGGGTTTGTTATAATTCTCAATAAGGTTGTATTACTTTGTTTTATTTGAAAGCATAAACTTTCCGATTGATCCCATAGAAATTTCATGAAAATGGTTTGTTTCTTGCATTTTTTTATAAGGGAGGGGTTCTCCGATAAAACTAGAAACCTTCAGCACATTTAAACGGTGTATAACCAGGCAGTGTTTAAATTCCTCGTAATTATGTCAGTCTGGAACGCGTTTTAGATGTGTGTGCACTTTCAGTTTCGTGAGTGTGTTTTTGACTAATACTTATTTATTTAAACTTTATGCACAATAGTGAAACATAGGCGGACTTAATGCCACAAGGCATTCTCTACCAGTCAACCTTAGGCTTAATCAAGACAACATTGTGTTAGGGTACAAAATAACTAATAAAAAAAAAAAACAATGTCAACTTTAATAGACTAAAAAAGTATATACTTAAATTAATAGTAATACACATATAAAAATAAAATAAACTAATAAATATTTAACAAACACGAAAAAAAAAAAGAACAAAAAACTTAACAGGCAATTACTATGACTCGACTTATAATAATTGAAGGCTATGTGATGTGTACAACATTTATTTTGTGCCATTATTAATAGATTGCAATGACTTTCTGTCTCCATCCAGCAACCGGGCCTCATACTACGGGGATACAAAAAATAAAAGCCAACTTTACCCAATTAAACTTAACACGATGGAACTTAAAACATTGGGATATAGGAGCCTTGGGACAAGCCCAAAGCGCGTCATTAAACACGGTCCCTCTTGACCTTAACTTAACCGCAACTTAAAGCGGAATCATTTCTCGACAGATTCGGGAAAAGATAAACTGAAGTTAAAAGTTCAAGTAATTAGAAAGTTGGGGTCGAACCCAGTGGCACATGACAAGGAACTGATATGAGAATCTCAACGTGCAAATGCCAATCTAACAGAGAAAATAAATACTGTTAATAAGAGCATGTCCTAAGGTTCTCAACTTATCCCGTCGGGGCTGCTGGTTGTTCGAAAGAGATACCGCGGCCTCGCCGCAAGGGCTAAGAAGGAACATGGGTGGTTTTTAGTCAGTAGAAGTCTGACGCAACCTTCCGCTCTGCCCAAGAGCGGGAGGGGTTATTTAATGATTTCCCACCACCAAAAAAAAAGAATGTTCTCAACGTATATGAAGAATACAGACTTGCTATCAAAGAACATACTAACACCTCATTGTCTTTCCAGGTAAAGTGAACTCTCTCTTTGGTCTGGCGGAAGCGATGATGCCGCTGGTCTACGGACCGCTTTACTCCAGGGTGTACATGGCAACGCTGACTGTCCTGCCCGGTGCTGTGTTCCTGCTGGGAGCGGCTATGACTGTACCTGCTGTGGCTATATTTGGGTAACTATTCTATTGTTTTTGCTTTTATCTAGATGGCTATATCCAGCAGTATGTCTTTTAGAACTTAAGACCGATATCACGGCCCCGACAACGATTTTGGGTTGGACCAGCCGTAATCTAGATCAAAACTGATCGGACGCCCCTAATAACTTTCTTCCTGGTCGGAGCCATGGCCGTGATAGTGGTCGTGTAGGCTATCTTTGATTTCCCTTGTCAGTCTCCTAGCAATTCAACGCAAAAATAAAACAATTTAATTTCCAGATTAACGTTAATTCCTTTGTAATTTAGTCGGTGTCATGTAAAAATAAACGAAAACATCAAAATAATCGTTAATAACAGTTAATCAAACATCCTGAATCTTGATATAAGTCTTTCTCGTGTTCCTTTTGATAAACGAAAATAGTTTATTGTACTTTCAGTAACTACATAAGTACATACACACATTTCATTATGATGTCTTCCATAATTCCGATAGCATTTATTTTTAGAATGGTTAAAAGGCACACTCAATGTTTGAACATCTTTTTCTGCTAGGAAAAACACCGAAAAGTGCCGAGTCACTGCAGCAGACTACCAACAACACTTTGGTCGCAAACACTAAACCATGTAGGTACTTACTGAGTACAATCAACACAAGAGATTATTTACCAGTTTAGATATTTTTACTATGTACTAGCTGTGCCCGCGACTTCGTTCGCGTGCTTGTCGGAAACTAAAATGCGTCGCTTAGATAAAAGTACATTTAATCATTGCCCTGCGTTAACTTACTGACGCTGTAGAAAATAAGAAGAGAGTAATGCAAAGTACTGACTATGTCTCATACTAAAGTTTAGATGGATGGGTGTTTGTTAATCAACCACGTCAGAACGGCCGAACGGATCTTGAAGAAATTTGAAACAGGTACATTATAGTCGACAGGCAGACAGATTGTCGTTGGCGCGTTCGTGTTCCACGCGCGCCTCAAAGATATGTCAGCAACAATTAAGGGGCCCCAAAGGGACGTCTGCCGGGGCTGAGGGTTGTCCGCAAGAGATACCTCGGCTCCGAAACACAAAGGGCTAATAAGGAACGTGGGTGGTTTTTAGTCAGTAGAAGTCTGACACTTTCTTCCGCTCAGCCCAGAGCGGGATGAGTCATTTGATAATTTACGAACCACAAAAAAAGGGGGGATTAGAGGGTGTTTCGAGAGGGTACCTGTACCGAATCTGGGACATCGAATCTGAAATGGCCGCCACCTCCTTCTGCGAAGCAGTAATGCTAGCGAAAGAGGTGGCGGAACGTGAGAGGGAGACAACCTCTCGTCCCAGCCGCCGCGGGAGACGCTCCGGGCATCGGGGGCCACGTGATGGCTTCCGGCCACCGTAGGCGCAGGCCTGTGAACGGTGAGTAACGGGCTAGTTAATCGTTCGTCCGTCCTATGACGATGGAGGCGCGTTCGTGTTCCACGCGCGTCTCATAGAGATGTCAGCAGCATTGAAGGGGCCCCCAAGGACCGACACCCGTTGGGGCTGCGGGCTGTTCGAAAGAGATACCGCGGCCTCGACACATAGGGCTAACAACACACCACATCTATATGACGACATGGTTGGCGCAATGGCTGGACGATTAACAGTAGCACTGCGTGTCGCAGGTTCGATTCCCACACGGTACATAAAAAAATATGTCGTGGGTTTTATCTAATTTTAATTTAGTTTAAAAAAAAATAGTATTTTAATACTGTGTAATTGGTAAATTTTTATTTGTTGACTATTCACGAAACATAATGTGTGTATGTTTACTATCATCGCGGTTCAGAAAATGACATCAAATGAATAACGTCATCTTTCGAAGACGAAGATAAACTGCTAAAAAAGAGCGATCAAACACTATAAGGTTTAGGCTATGTACATTTTGAAAGCAGCGTCATTTAGACTTATATCTACGTACCTTTTGCTATCATAACTTTTTTAAAGTTATCTTGTGAAGGCATTTAGTAATAAGTACCATATTCGTTCAATAGATGTCGTTGCTTGTCTCATTCTTGACCATAACGATAAGTTCTTCTTGAAAACTATAAATTCATAAATCTTTTAATAGAGAGCACCGATTACGATGAAACAAAGACTAAGTAATAGCCCAAGTTACGCACAATATTTATGTATAAAAGTTACCTACATTCGTTTCGTAAATTTGACGTGATGCTTAGTCATCGAAACAGACAAACAGACAAACAGATAAACAGACAAACAGACAAAAAATCCAAAAATGCTGGAAATGTGTTCTGTTGGTTATACTTTAATACCCTGACAATTTTTTTTTTAAATATTTTAGATGTACAAAAACGATTTCTCTACAGATTTATTATATGTATAGAAGATAGATATAGATGTACACGTTTACCATTCATTTAAGTGTAGTTGGACTGGTACTGCAAATTTATTTATTTTTTGGTCAAACCCCACGGCAGTTTTTCAAACAACCATCGAGAGCTGCTACCGCAACTAACTATTTTTTTCTGGGTAGAAAACGAACCGAAAACACGGACGACAATCGTTTCATGGAGTACGCGTCTATAAAACGACTGTATTACGTTACTCCGAAGTTCGAAATACCGATGTACGGTATACAGAAAGTTTGTGAGTCCGAATTACGTAAGTCAGAATGTACGCTATGACGAAGTACGGTATTCAGAATGTTCGTTACTCCGATGTACGTTACTCCGAAAGTTTGCTACTACGAAGTACTGTATTCAGAATGTTCATTAAGGCGAAGTACGGAACTCCGAACGTACGGAACGTATTCAGTAGCTATAGTCACTGTTATAGATCATTTATCCTCACATCGTGTACATTTATAATACTCGGCTAATTCGAAATACTCTCTCAGAATCTCGATGAAGAATATTCTCAATTATTATTGAGTAATTGGTCATAGCAAACTTTCGAAGTTCCGTACTTCGCGGTAATGAACATTCTGAATACAGTACTTCGTAGTAGCAAATTTTCGGAGTAACGTACATCGGAGTAGCGAACATTCTGAATACCGTACTTCGTCATAGCGTACATTCTGACTTACGTAATTCGGACTCACAAACTTTCTGTTTACCGTACATCGGTATTTCGAACTTCGGAGTAACGTAATACAGTCCTATAAAACTAATCTCATTCAAAGATTAATCTCTACCTCTATAATAGTTTGTAATTATCTGATTGATTGCTTACAGGCCTCTTTCCTAGACTGTGCATATAGGAAAATAACAATGTTGTTCAGAGCTAGGTGTGCGTTCCATTCAAAACTGGTTTCTTACCGGTGCCGGTGCAGTGGTGTCTTAACCGGTTATCTTAAAGCCTGCAAGGATGCTAGGTTTAAAATTAACACCATGTTGAGACTTGAGACTTCCTTATTTACTAATCTAAGTTGAACATAATATGTACAACTTAGATTACTACCTCGAGATAGAGTAAATAGTAAGGTAGTAAAGAGGTACGTACCTGTGTGATTTCTTTAAAGGATATTTTTTGTCCTATTCTCGTCTTACGATTTATCACACATAGATTCATCATAATGTATTGTATATGACGAAAACAAACATCTTATACAGGGTGTAAACGAACCCTTCACGCATCCGTCAACCAAGCATTCTGTACATCAAACTAAGTACCCCTACGAAAAAATTTTTGCTGGGAAATGACTTTTTTTTTTGAGGTCGAAAATCACATTTCACGGTAAAACTCAAAGTAGCACTCTTAAAACATTGTGCTAGTGGATGCTTTGAATAGTAAACGGGTCATGAAGGTAATTTAAGTAAAGTTAAAACCTGAAATACTAGTATTTACAAAAACAGCTGTGAAAAATTTGGAACTTTGACCCCCAATATCTCCGTAACTAGGAGGTTCCCAGGTATGGTCTAGAACAAAAAAAATATCGCAGTGGTGGGGAGAACAAATGTCCTTCGTTTGCGTAAAGGGTACTTTTACACCCTATATTTCCATTACGTCATTAGTTTTCCGAGTAAATACATTATTTTTGTTTTAAAGAATAATTAGTAATTGCAGATATTCTAGGACCTTAATTCCCTCGCATGGAACTTTTATATTATGAGCGTAACCATGCTAAATATGGATCTGTATCTATTATAATTTGGTCTGGAATAAAGTTCTTATATACAGAACGTAACATAATAAATGGAAGACCTCGTGCGTGTGGTGTCTCAGACAATGAAACTGAACTACTTTTATACTATAACTTTAAAATTCTTTTTTTTTAGTTTTACCATAACTACAAGTTGATCTGCTGGTCGCATCAGTTCCTTAAGAGAAAGACCATTTCTTTTAATCTCATTTTAAGAGCTCGTAGGACAACAGTTGTTCAGTTACGTGGTCCGAGAGACCACACGTGAGGCCTTGCTTTTATTATATTAGACCTTGTTTATGAATCGAATGCAGCTGATATTTTCAGCGATAACATTGTTAGTCCTATGGAGAAAGTCTTTCATATTTTTTTAAGGTGTGGGAAATCATCAAATGACTTTTCCCGGTCTGGGCAGAGCGGTAGAGAGTGTCAAACTTCTACTAAATAAAAACAACCCATATACCTTCTTAGCCCTTTGTGTCGAGGCCACGGTATCTCTTTCGAACAACCCGCAGCCCCGACGGGATGGTCTATACATATAAATATACCGAGAAATGAGTGGTAAACATTTCTGAAGGTCATTAAACTCAGTAGAAACCCGTTTACATCGTCAATAGTTCCGTTCTGGGTTCACGGAACAGCTTAAATATTTTTTATTGCAAAACTACTTCTTGCTTCGATAAAAGGTTAGGTCAATTGTGTCACGTGGCTGGTTGAGTTATTTAATTTATGAACCAAGTCGTCCATAAATTCGATCGTGAATTATGACTACTTACATTGGTAACAGTCACTGATAACTAATTATAAATATATCTATTAATGAACTGTCTTATGAATGACTCTTCGTACTAAAAATGAGAAACCCGGTTATAATCCAACTATTTACCGTGTTATAACTTATTTTAACTGATATTTTTTATGAATCCAAAAAAGAAAAACCTCAAGCACATAACAATCCATACGTATACGGTATTATGATTTGTATTTCAACAAATAACCTTGCCATGAGGTGATCACAATCATATAAAATGAAGTGCAATACAGAAAAATAGTTTTGAATGTATTTACGTTTTGAAAAGGTGTACAGTAAAAAACAATAGCATTTTTTTATTCCATTGAGAACATTTTAATGCGTAAATTCTAGATGTGTTTACTAAATCGAAAAATATATATATATTTTATCTTTAAACGTGCAATTCTTGTATTTATATAATCTAAATCTCGAAAACGGATCCAACGATTTTTATAAAATTATTATGCAGGGATAAGTTTTGGGGCCGATAAAACTGTCTAACTAATTTTCACTACCAAAAAAACACGAGTGAAGCTCGGTCATCCAGGTACTTTAATAAAGAATGCTAATTATAATTGGTGACCGTCGACTTAGGTAAACACGTGAATACAATACTCGTAACTACGGACAACTTTTACTGTGGCACCAACAAGAGGACAAATCACAAGAAAAACTTGTTTCAGTGTATTTGTGTTTACCTACATATATTATGTACCTACGCCAAAACAATTATGGAACAGCCGATGTTTTTTGCTGTTTCAGCGCTGATTTCATAGCTTTGCTCGTAATTGTGAGTAGGTACATGTGCAGAATCGGTCACTATTTGAAAAATTGGCAGTCTATACAGGCACAACCCACCTTTTACTGCCTTTTTTTTTGGGGGGGTGGGAAATCATCAAATAACCCCTCCCGCTCTTGGGCAGAGCGGAAGGGAGTGTCAGACTTCTGCTGACTAAGAACCACCCATGTTCCTTCTTAGCCCTTGTGCCGAGGCCGCGGTGTCTCTTTCGAACAACCCGCAGCCCCGACCGGCGACGGACGGACGACGGGACCTTTTGCTGCCTTCGAATCATCGTCATCATTCTCCTGCCCTTATCTCAATTTATTCGGGGTAGACACAGCATGACAACTACTTCTCCATTACTCGTCATCTCAGCAGCCACCTCCTTTCTAGCCATATCATCTTTCACACAGTTCATCCATCGTTTCTTTGGTCGAATAAAATTTAAACACACAGTTTAGTTATCATGTGACAGTTTTGTGGAGTCTTTAAAGGTCTTATTGAATCTTAAGATCATTTTACTTTACTTACAAACAGTAGACCAACTGCGGTACTCAGAGATATTTAATGATTACTTAAGCCGTCACTTAGTAAAGATTTGACATACTTTTGTATGACAAAATTGTCAAAACCTTTACTTAGTGATGGCCTAAGTAATCATTAGCTCTCTGAGTTAGATTCCCAACCTGTGCCTTAAATGCGTCCTTTAGCAGCTCGACGAAACCTGTTCTTTTACTTTATTTATAAACCAAGTAAAAGTAAAGGTGTCAAAAGTGTGTGTGGAAAATAAGGCATACCAAAAGCCTTTGTATGCATAAATCCATTTGTACCAAAAACATACTTAAAAAATAATCCAATACACATAATAAAATTGTCGTTATTAATCCAATTACCGAGTACTAAGAAACATAACAGATAATCGCTTTGTTGACTTCGTTCATTTTTGTTTAACTTGTGATATGAAAGGACTAAAGGAACAAATATTAGTCATACTAACAACTAGTAGATCAACATAGCCTTGGTCCAATTTGTAACCAAATCTAGAACTTACTGTTGCAAGGATTTACAATCATGTTTATTTTTCAAATTTTATTAAAATCGGATGGATGGTTTCGTAGATTAGCGTGTAGGAACGGAGGGATACGTATTTTTTATATTCAGATATCGCATCGACTGATTTTAAAATACGTCTGTGATGACCATGCGATGAATGTTGATTATTATAAAAAGCTATTTCCTACGATGACTTGTTTGTAAACAATGAAAGATATACAAGATTACGTGGACATACTTCTTAAACAGGACATACGTTATTTCACATTTCTATTAATTAATTCAATTACAATCAATTCTCGTTACCTCTCAAGATATCAGGTAATTATGAGTACGTATCAGAAGCAAGTCTGGCACTTACTGAAGTATTAGAGCTGCTAGTATTAAAGATGCTACACACTTTATCGGGTCGGCATTATTTTTGGTCAACAAAGCGAAGGAAAGGTTATTCGTATTCCCGTCGGGGCTGCGGGTTGTTCGAAAGAGATACCGTGTCCTCGACAAAAAGGGCTAAGAAGGAACATGGGTGGTTTTTAGTCAGTAAAAGTCTGACACTCCCTACCGCTCTGCCCAGAGCGGGAGGAGTCATTTGATGATTTCACACCCCCCAAAAAATAAAATCAGAGTGGATCGGTATAACAATATTTTATTTTTATTTTATTATCATCATCAGACTTCAACAGCACGCTGCCCATGTCGATAACACATAGGTGGGTTCTAGTCAGTAAAAGTCTGACATTACCTTCCACTCCACCCAGAATCTAAAATTACCCTTATTTTTTTTGTATAGTGGGTATTTGTGGCCGCGGTATCTCTTTCGAACAACCCGCAGCAGAGAAAGAACTCCTCATTTTATGATTTTCTAACCGTGAAAAAATAAATAATGTCAACTCTCCCTCGCTGAGATCTTCGCTCTAGCTAACCTCAGGCCGAGTGTGCAGTATCCCCTTACATACTTTGATTTTGTTTACCTAGAATAACTAATAAAGTAAAAGACAATAATTACGACTAAGTATAGTTATTTATGATTCTTCTGAGATATGAATGAACAATTTCATCCGTTTCCTTCAGGGGATTTTTAACTGGTGAATGAGGAACACGTGTTTGGTGAAGGCATGTACAGTCGTGACGAAAGTGCTGTGAAAATCTTTTTTAGAGAGAAAATTAGGTTTTCTAGGGTGTTAGCTCCAAGTGACGCTGGCCAGTATAATCTTTTCTTTTTTGTGCTTTTGTCACATTTTTACGTTTATCTCTTCTAAACAGATTAACCCTTTTTTTTTTTTTTTTTTTGGGGGTGGGAAATCATCAAATAACCCCTCCCGCTCTTGGGCAGAGCGAAAGGGAGTGTCAGACTTCTACTGACTAAAAACCACCCATGTTCCTTCTTCTCCCTTCATGTCGAGGCCTCGGTATCCCTTGCGGACAACCCGCAGCCTCGACAGGCGTCGGCCCTTGCGGGCCCCTTCCATGTTGCTGACATCTCTTTGAGGCGCGCGTGGAACACGAACGCGCCGTCGACACGGCCTGTTGTCGTCATAAGACGGACGGACGGCGAGCTTACCCATCACTCACCGTCCACAGGCCCGCGTCTACGGTGGCCGGAAGCCATCACGTGGCCCCCGACGCCCGGAGCGCCTCCCGCGGCGGCTGGGACGAGAGGTTCTCTCCCTCTCACGTTCCGCCACCTCCTTCGCTAGCATCACTGCTTCGCAGAAGGAGGCGACGGCGTCCCATTCCTCCTCGCCCCGGACCATGGCTTGCACCAGGGCCGGGCGCGAGAGGTCGCCGCCGCCGATCGCCGCTACGAGAACACGGCGGGGCTCCGCCCAAGCGGGACACACCTCCACGGTGTGCTCCACCGTGTCCTCCGGCCGATCCTCACAATGGTGACAACCGGGCGTTTCCTCCCGCCTGATTCGGTGCAGGTACCTCCCGAAACAACCGTGTCCGGTGAGTACCTGCGTCAGACGGAAGGTGAGGGCGCCGTGGCGCCTCTCCAGCCACTCCTCAAAGAGGGGACTTACCGCCACTATCGTGGCGTGCCCTGCACGGGGTTGCGACAGTCGCTGTCTCCATGCCGCCATGAGATCGCACCGGAGGTCTGTCCGCTGCGCAGCAACTTGCCGCGGCAACGGAGTGACCCCCCGGTGCAGCGCCTCAGCGCGCCATTCATGCAGGCGCGCGAGGACTATCGCCTCTAGATCCCACGGCGGCAATCCGGCAAGGAGGTTCGCCGCCTCGCGGGAGATCGTGCGGTACCCACGGACTAGCCTTACGGCCATCACCTTTTGGGGCGCGTTCAGGTAGTGGGCGGCCCGCTTCCTCAAAGCACTCGCCCACACCGGGGCCCCGTAAAGGGCCATGGACCGCACGATCCCCGCATAGAGCCTCCGGCAGGAGGCGTTTGGCCCCCCCAGATTGGGCAGGAGCCACCTGAAGGCAGCCGCCGCCCGCTCCAGTCTGGGAGCCAAACGTCGGAAATGCTCCACGAAGTTCCACCGGCTGTCGAGGACGAGTCCGAGGTACTTCAAAGTACACTCGACGCCGATGGGAACCCCTCCCACCGTTAGCTGCGATCCCGACGGTGGCACATTCCCACGCCCATAGAAGCACATTGCTTCGGACTTGTGAAGTGCCACCTCGAGACCCAGCTGCCGGATCCTCTCAACGACTATCGCAACCCCGCGTGTCATATTGTCGGCCGCCGCCTCGTGCGACACCCCCTGTGCCAGCACCAGCGTGTCGTCAGCGTAGCAGACGACGCTGACGCCGCTAGGAAGGTCGGCACGCAGCACCCAGTCGTAACCGATGTTCCACAGGGGCGGCCCCAGAACCGATCCCTGTGGAACACCGCACGACATCTCTCGCCGGTTCCATTCTCCGTCTTGACCGGGGTAGATGACAGCCCTGTCTGTCAAGTAGTCCCCGACTACACGACGAAGGTAGGCCGGCACCCGGTGATACCGGAGTGCCTCCCTAATGCAGCTCCAGGGCATGGTGTTGAAGGCGTTGGCGATGTCGAGAGACACCGCCAAGACCACACCGCCCCGAGAGACCGCAACCCCCGTCGTGAGGGCTCTCACGCGCGCGATGGCGTCCACCGTCGAGCGCCTCTTGCGGAAACCAAACTGGTGTTCCGCAAGATCCGGACCCATCCCCTCAAGGTGCTCGGCGAGGCGGTTAGCAATTACTCTTTCAAAGAGCTTGCCCACCTCGTCGAGCAGCACAATGGGCCGGTATGCGGACGGCGAGTTCGCCGGGCGCCCCGGCTTCTGGATGAGGACCAGCTTCCCCGTCTTCCAACGAAGCGGAAACTGGCCTCTTTCCATGCACGCGCTTAAGAACCCCTCCAGTCGGGGCCCAAGAGCCTCTGAGGCCAGGACCCAGGCTTTGCCAGGCAAGCCGTTGGGTCCCGGGGCGGTATTTTTGGCCTTAAGCCTC